>JAPFRF010000005.1:36718117-38173117 GCA_029282475.1 Phrynocephalus forsythii
TTGAGATTATTTTAATCCTTGTCACTCTCTAACGATTCCCTTGGATTCCTGTGCTGTCATTTAACCGGTGTTTATTGGAAATATTTTTTAAAATTAAAAACAGTTTTAAATTTTTCCTTAATCATTGAGCATTTAATAAAAAGAAATGGTAAAATATTGTTGAAGTTTTTGTAAGCATAGGTGTTCTTTACTCCCTTTTTAACAGAGCCGAGGTTTGCGGACACCAAAAGCTACCTTTACAACTACAAAGGACTCGTTCTGAATGGGCTGGAAAAGGGGAATTTGGCAAAAAGTGGCCTAAAATTGACATGCCAAATTAAGATCAGCAAAATGCCTCAGGAAGTTCATGTTCTTAAGGTAGCTGCTATAATGATTACTAATTTTAGCTATTAAGTAAAGATGTCAAGGTAACTTTATTTTTATCTCTCCGCCTTTGAAATTTTCTGGAGACAGATAACACGTAATGAATTATTGTGTAGAAAATACTAATATCTAGCCAATAAAGTAGTTTGTAGTTCACAAAATTTTATGTTAAGTGAAGCATGCCTTTAAGCTAGCTGTAGATCTTTAGTTCTTGATAGTACAAAAGTGAGTTACATTTTGGCCTATTAGTTCCTTGTGTGATTCGTGTTCGCTATTTAGAAGTATTCTAACTTAAATCTTCACCTATATCTTTTCTTAGGTGCTCTCTCCTGAGTTGGAAGATTTCAGTGGAGTCTGGCTTAGGGATCCATTCACCAAAGCAGCAAAAGGCACTGACAGAATTGGTCTGTGTTTTACCCAAGCATATACCTTTGAATACAGAAAAGGACAAATTGCGAACATTAATGCCCCTGAAGATGTGTCTGTCATGTGTGTAAATATAATAAGGGGCATTCTGAACTTGCTGCAGCTGACCATAGAGGAATCACAGACTGTGTATGAACTACAAGAGGTTTGAGATTTTGTTCATTTAGATCCTAAAATATAAACAGTGCAATTCTAGATTTCATGGATGGTTTCTCGGGGCACACCCTCTTAAAGCGTTCAGTTGGGTTTTCTGGGAATCGCAAGTAGATTGCTGCTTGAAAGGATGTGAGGGGGCGCTAGAGTTCTGTCTGCTTGGTAAATGAGGAGTTAGGACGTGAATGTAGAGGCCAAGCATGTCCAAACGTCAGCCGTCTTGATGTTAAACATCTGGAGGGTCGAAGTTTGGACATGTCTGGTAGAGGCCATCAATGCTGGTGGATAGCTCCGTGGCTCAGGTTTTTGGCCACAGAGACAGAACTTGGGAGTTCAGATCTCCACTGTGCCTCCTTGAGAGGGGTTGCTGGACTCAATGATCCATAGGTTACCACCCAGCCCTGCAGTTCAAAGGTGGTTAAAGGTTGTTATCACCCTCCTAGCATTCTGCTCTTAATTGATAGTCCCTATCAGATTTTGCTGTGTTCCCTGGATTAGAAAGAGCCCAAACCGATGTGCTAGACCTGCATCCAAGGCCCTTCCTTGAGCAGTAACAGAGAGATTGGTACAGATTGTCATGGGAAATGATAAAATGTCCATGTATTTCTTTCGGAGAGGGTAGCCGTGTTAGTCTTTTCAGGAATTTAAGGGAAAAAATCAAAGAAAAACAAAACAAAACAAAAGACACGAAACACATGGCACCTTAAATTTTTAATGTAACATTTCGTAGACACGTCCACTTCTTCAGACATATATAGCATTGGAAAGTCAATGATAGTATTCATTTATTTTTTATTTAGAGTATTTTTATCCCGGTTTTCTCCTTGGAAAAGGACCCAAGGCGGCTTACAGTAATGAGGGACAATATACAATCCAGTACAACTATTTTACTATTTACTAATTTTTTTTTACTATTTACTATCTTTTTACTATTTACTAATTTTACTGAACTGTTTTAACCTATAACGTTTCTCTGGATAAGAAGAAGGCTATTTGGAGTTGCTGTAATTGGGAGTGTTATCCGGGACTGCGTCATTATTCTTCAGCTGAGATAAGCTCTGGCAGGCTTTATACACTTCAGCCCTGCAGTTTTGCAGTTTTTGCAGACGTATGGCCTTGAGGTTCCCGTGAGGGGTGGCTGGCAAGCAATACAGGAACTATATCTGTGTCTTAAAACGTTCGGTCTCTGCACTACTTTTCAAGATTTGTCTGCCAACTTACCTGGGAAACAGCTCTTGATAGGATGTTGGAAGTTCTCGATCTTACCTTATCTCCACCTGTGCTTAAGAGCATACAAGGTAATACCCAAATAAGAATTACTCCCATTTCAGATTTAAGGACTAACAAATCTAATAGTGATACACTTAACAGCAAGCTTTTACATCTACTAGAGTCTCCTAACATTGAAATGCCTTCCTTTAATATACCTCCCTCCTCTCGTGGCTACTCACTGTCCTCCAAATTTTGTGCTCCAGTTAGGACTTACAAAGCTGCTACTAGGAGGCTGAGACAAACTAAGCTGACTGAGTTTCTATTACCTTGTCAAACTGTTTTAAGTAGCCCAAAGACAACAAAGCCTCTTCCGCTCGACTTGCCTGATAGTCTAACAAGGAGTAACCATCTCTTGGAGGAGCATCAGACAATCAGCAATCTATTAAACAGTACAGTTGATATAGATTTTGGCAACATAAAAACGCTGGACTTCAACCCTGAGTCATCCTTGAGAATGAGTAACTTGGCTCCTCAAAATGAGATGAGCTTTTTTGGGTCTGAGGTGATAAACTGTGAAAGTGTGATAACACCTGTCTCTGCAAATCCTACACTAACTACAAAGAGAGTTGACTCATGTCGATCAAATAAACTGTTACCTTCTAATCATACAAATTTGTCTATGCCAGAGGACCCGGATAGCTATGGATTAAAAGCTTTGTTACCAGAAATCAGAGATATATTGAGAGAGCTAAAACAATTAGTTTTCTCGATAGAAGGCCATATGAAGGAATTCAAGTCATCCTTGTCAGTGAACAAGGGTGATCTGCTGAAACACGGCCAGGAAGTAATATCACAACCAGAGAGAGATATAACTAATTATTACAGCTTATCCCCAGGAACTATTGATAGAATTGGGAAACTCTCCCTGGAGGAATTACTCCTATGTGTGGGTCCACAGCCTGTGGCGTCAGAAAACTCTGCTCCCATTATATCTAATCCAACAGAATGTCCTATCCCATCATGTACTGCTGTCACCTCAAACAAAGAGGCACAAGAACAGGAGCTACCTACAAATTTAACAGAGAAAGCACAATCCAAACACATGAAGAAGAAGAAGAAGAGGAAGAAGGAGCCATCGAAACCAGTATCCAAGAAAGGAAGAAGAAGGGGAAATTGAACTTTAAACCTCTGTTCAAGTTATTAGAAGCCTCAGCACCCACTACAAAAAGTACCTCCAAAAATGACATCATCCAGCCTAAAGATAGCCAACTGCCTGCTCGTGCAAAGGCTGATTCTTTAAATTATCACATGGACACCAACTTCAAACAGATGAGGAAGCCTGATAATTTGTCTCTAACTCATGCTATATGTACACCAAGGTCTTGTTCGGATGTTAGAGGTACTCAACAGTGGCAACCCTATAAGGACCCACAGCCTACTCAACTTCCTGAAATTACTGATAGGCCAGAAGGCTACCCCATTCCTGTCATAATAAGGACAAGGATTGTTAACAAAAGATACAACACTAGGGGCAGCAGATGGCGTAATCAACTTACAAGACAGGAGCCCTCTTGTGGCCTACTGAATAAGGCATCTGACTTAAGATATGATTATCATCATTTTGTTTGACAGGAAGAAGGATGCCTCGCCTGAGGAGCCACACAATCAACTGTGCCTGATGCATGCTGAGAGTGGGAACATCTCTGATAATGCCCATTCTATTTTACTGGGTGAAAGAGACAAAGCTGACTCAGAGAGGGCCTTCTGTCATTCCGATTTTATTGTTAACACTACTGCAGATCCTTCCTCACAGCAAAACAGATCTGTACTTAACTGTATATCATGGAACATTGCAGGCTGGCACTCTAAAGCATCAGATCCCGAGCTCATGGAATTCCTAGGGATTTCGAAATTATACTGTTACAGGAAACATGGGCTCTGGATGCTCCAATGCTGAATGGATATGAGGCATACTTCTTAAATGCCTTACCGAGCTCTAGGGGTGGAAGAGCCATGGGGGGGTTAGTTACATTCTTGTCCACCAAGTTACAGGCTACTGTGTTGTTTTGGGATTCTTTAATTAATATAGCCACTGCACTGGTGTTAAAAGTTGCTGGATCCATAATACTGCTTGTTAACATTTATGCTCCCTTCCAACGATCCTATGAGCTAGCGGAATCCTTGTGGATCCAGCTGGAAGAGTTCATTGAGCAAGTTTTAAAGTTATTCCCTGGAGCCTCTATTATAATTGCTTGGGACTGCAATGCGAGGATTGGAAGTAGCAATGTTGCACTTTTTAATCGTTTTAATATGTCATTTCCTGAACCCTTTTTACATCCTAAATTTTATCAGAGACAATTTAAAGATTGTGGTATTAATTATTCTGGTCTGTGTTTTATGAAGATGGTTTTTAACTTAGAACTAGTTATTTTAAATGGAAGTATGAATGGGGATAGACCGGGAGAGTTTACCTTTATTTCTTCATTAGGAGCCTCAATAATAGATTATGTGCTGATTTCAAGGGATTTGGCTGATTCCATTCTAGAGTTTGAGATAAAATATCGGGGTGAAAGTGATCATTTACCCCTGATGATTAAGCTGAATTATAATCAATATAATGTGGTAGCAGAGTGTGCTCCAATTGTATCCATAGCAGCTGATATAAGAAAGATTAGAATAAGGTGGACTGATGAGCAGTCTGCCTGTACAAGGAATCTATTAGCCACCAACCCTTATATGCATTTTAGAAATCTTATTACCACAGCAAGATCAGCAAAACAAGCCCTAAATACATATTCTAATTTGGTAGAGTCATTGCAACCCCATTTAACTTGTAATAAATCTGGTACCTTATTGCCTCGTACCACCTGTTCAAAGCACTGGTTTGATTCAGAATGTAGAGCATTAAAGAATGAGCTACTGGAGACCTATAGAGACTATAAGAATCAGAATCTTGGGAGAATCCCAGAAAATTGGTATCAGTGCAAAAAAAGGTATAAATCCTTGATTAAAACTAAGAAACTACAAGCCCAGAGGAAGGCCTGGCAATGCTTGCTAACTGCTGCCCATTTGAGAGACTCGGCTTCATTCTGGAAGATAGTATCTAGAGGAACTTTAACTTTTATTCCTAAATCAGACTACCATATAATGCCGACAGTATGGGAAGAATATTTTGGCAGGCACTACGCGGCTCAATCACCCCGTACTTCCGCCTTCCAAACTGAACTAGAAGACCTCCCAGAGTGGCCTCCAGTCACTAAACAGGAAGTACTCATGATAATTGATCGTTTAAAACCAGGTAAAGCCCCAGGGCCTGACTATATTCCATCGGATCTTATTAAAGCAAATGCCGAATGGTGGGCTCCTATACTAGCTACCCTGTTTACCTGGATTGATAGAACAGCTTGTATACCAAAGGACTGGGAATTAGCTATTGTTGTCCCAATTTTTAAAAAAGGAAACAGAAGGGATCCTGCCAATTATCGTCCTATCAGTTTATTAAGTACCATCAGTAAATTATATGCAAGGCATCTGTTGGAAAAAATAGAAGATTGGTTACGGGTAGAGAATATTCTTGTAGAAGAACAGGCAGGTTTTAGGCAAGGGAAATCCACAATTGATCAGTGCCATGTTCTTCATCATTTAGCTAGTAAATACTCAGCCCCCAAAGGTGGGATTCTCTATGCTGCTTTCATAGACTTTAAATCCGCATTTGACTCTATTTCTAGAGACATATTATGGTTAAAACTGCAGTCTATGAATATTGACAAACGACTTCTTATATTAATCCGTCTTTTACATGAGAATTCCTATTTACAGGTTCTTTGTAATTCTGATGGGATCCTAACTAACCCAGTTCCTGTACATAAGGGCGTGAGGCAAGGATGTATCTTAGCCCCAACCTTATTCAATCTATATATTAATGGTATTGTTGAGAGTTTATCCAACGTAGATTTTCACCCACCCAAGCTGGCATCTCGCCCAATTCCTATACTTCTGTATGCAGATGATGCTGTGCTTTTGTCGACCTCGTGTGTTGGGTTTAGAAGGCTCCTGAGGGCTTTCTCCTCATACTGTACTCAGGAATGTTTAGAAATTAATTATACTAAAACCAAAATAATGGTTTTTGGCAGGAGGCGAATTAAACATAAATGGTCCCTTAATGGTCACCCAATTGAACAGGTCCAGCAGTATAAGTACCTAGGTATAACATTTCAGTCATCTGGTGCTTGGTCCATGCATATAAGCTGTGCTGCAATGAGAGCACAAGGCAACAGCAAAGCCATTAGAAGATTCTTTAATTCGACCGGGGGGGAAACATGTTCCCTCTACTTTGCAAGTTTTCAGGGCTAAAATCATTACCCAAATGCTTTATGGCTCACAGCTGTTTGGATATGCTAACTTGAGACCTCTGGAGACTGTTCAAACCAGATTTGCAAGAGCCATTTTGGGCATTCCCACATGTGTCTCCAACACTTTACTTCGTTTAGAGGTTGGGCTTATTCCCATTGAAGCACAAGCCAAATTCCTTATGGTTAAGTACTGGCTTAAGCTCATTTTCCTTTCAGAGGGCTTAACTCCCTTGCTTTTGACAGATACTTTTCAGTCTGAATGGAAAAAACAGGTAATAAAAGTTATACATAAATTAGGTTATTCTCCTTGTACCCTCCAAACATTGGGTTTTTATAAAGCCATGAATGAGGTAAAATTACGAATCAGAGATATAGAACTGCAGAAACATGTTGCCCAGTTGGGGAAAATGGAATTTCTTAAGAAATCAGCATTTACTGCCTCCCTATATCTGGATAGGCTCATATCTCCTGTCTCCAGGAGGGCCTTTACTCTGGCTAGATTAAATGTCCTTCCCTCCAAGCTACTGGAGGGGAGGTTTCAAGGTTTACCTTTTTCAGATCGAAATTGCCCATGTGCCAATGACCAATTGGAATGTGTAGAACATGTGCTTCTATCCTGCACCTATTATCAAGATCTACGCAAGGAGATTATCTCCCCAATTATAGGTAAATATCCTGGGAGGTCAATAGAATTCTATATACAGTTGCTCCTTTCTGATAACACTTACCAGGTAACTAGGCAAGTTTCCAAATTCTGTGCTGCTGCAATAAGAGTTCGTAAACAAATTTATAAAGAAACATAGTAGTTACTGATGACTCTTTTTATCGTAGCTAATGGCCACTTTTATTTCGGACCAGAATAAATTTTAAATTGTATTTTAAATTGTATTAAAAATTGTATTTACTATATATCTTGTAATAAGGTTTGATTCATGTGCTGTCTATTGGAATGCATATTTGAACATCCTTATTTTTATGATTTTATTTTGGTTTTTGGTCGTTGACCGTAAATAAAATTTCATTCACCTTAAATTTTTAATGTAACATTTCGTAGACACGTCCACTTCTTCAGACATATATAGCATTGGAAAGTCAATGATAGTATTCATTTATTTTTTATTTAGAGTATTTTTATCCCGGTTTTCTCCTTGGAAAAGGACCCAAGGCGGCTTACAGTAATGAGGGACAATATACAATCCAGTACAACTAAGACATATTCAAGTATTGAGAACAGGAAATTGAGGGACATCTTACAGTATTAAAAAACAACTTTACAGCTACAAGAGAACACAAGCAGTTAAGGAGAGAGTAAAAATTCCATGTAATTATGCACAGTAGACTATCCAAAATGTAGATATAAACACAAAAGTTACATGTGGTTATAAACACAAAGTCTATGTAATCATGAATGGTAGATTCTTATAGAGACACATAATAGGTATCTGATACAGTGCCTGTTGACCATATGTTGGCAACAACACAATTTTGGGGAGTGTTATTTCCATCTCCGCTAAGTCAAAGCAGAATTTGGAACTGCTATCATAAACACTCTTCTAGTGTTAGGCTTGCCATGCAGGATATTACCTATTCTCAAGAAGTCCATCAAAAATGCATTTTAGGACAGTGCTACTTTATTGGGTTGCATAATAAATGCAACCAGAATCTCATGAAGGAGGGGTACTTTGCGGTCACAACGTATGCAATTTCCAAAATGTACCGCTACACTACTGATAGGTATCTGATCCCTCTAATGCACAGGTTCAGCATCCAATGCTTTTTCCCCTGGCTCACTCACCAATATAGGTGTTTTGGGCTGTTGAGGCAACTGTGCTTAGCATATCTTCTTCATTCCTCATTTCTCTTTGTTACAAAGTAAGGTTTGAATAATGTGATTAAATGGGGGAGGCGGGCAGAGATCTAGAGCAGGGGTGGCGAACAAGTTCGACAAAAAGAGCCAAAATTTTAAACTGTGAGAGTCAGAGAGCCACACCACGCAGTGACCTGCCAAAACAGACAAACACTCACACAAAAGCATATAATTTTAACAATAATATATTAAACACATAATATAACATGCTCACTCAGGTGCTTTTTGTTACCTTGTTGGAGTGATGGGATGATAATCTCAGTGGGATTTCTGGCATCTTTTGTTTTCAGTAATCTGCAAATCAGGTTTGTATTCAGTTGTAGCCACTGGGAGCAGTTCCTTTACATGAGTGTCAGTCAGAATGGACCTGCTTTGATTTCACGTGTTTCAAAGTAGAAAACAGCTTCTCACAGACGTATGTTGACGAGAACATAGACAGCAGCTTGAGAGCGGCTCTTTTTACACACGGGTATTTTTCAGTTGGCACAGCCGGAGAGGGAGACAGCAGCCAACCGGCGAGGGGGGGCGACTCCTCCCCGGGCGAATTTCCCAACGGACACTGACTGATAGTCCGCCCTCTGTCCTCAACCTCCTCCTCCTCCCTGCGTGTCACCCCACCTCCTCCTCCTCAGAGCCCAGCAGGTGAAGCGGCCGTCACTTCCGCCTCAGCTCCGAGCTGCTGTCTGTCAGGCTCAGGGCGGGCGGGCAGCGGCGGCGGCGGCTGGGGACGCGCCAACGGCCCCCGTCCTGACCCGCTGCAGGCGGTAACGGCGCCCCCCTCTTTCAGTTGGGCCCCGGCGCGGCCCACCGAGCCCTTCCCTGCACCCCTCGTCCCCATGGGCGTCATGGCCTTGCCCTTGTCACCGCGGCCATCCTTCAGGCCCCCGCGCACCGCGAGTGTCCGCGCGACGCTCTGGAGCTGCAGCTAACCTCCCTGGGGCGCGCCGGAGCTTCCTCCGCCGTCTCCAGGAGCGCCCGTCTGCTCGCTTTGCTCTCTCTCTCCCCCCCCGGCACTTGTCCTTTTCTTCCCTCCCCGCTCGCTCCGGTGGCCGGGTGAACAAAGAGCCCATCGGGGCTGCTGCTGCTGCTTTCCCCGGGCAGCGTGGAGCCGTCCCCTCCCCGGGGCGCGCCGGAGCTTCCTCCGCCGTCTCCAAGAGCAGTAGCAACAGCTCGCCTGCACGCCCGCCTGCTCGCTTTGCTCTCTCTCTCTCCCCCCCCCGCTGGCGCTTGTCCTTTTCTTCCCTCCCCGAAGAGCCGCATTCATTTTGGCCGGGAGCCGCATGCGGCTCGAGAGCCGCGTGTTTGCCACTCCTGATCTAGAGAATGCAGCCTTGCTACAGAGATAGATGTGATTTTCTGATAATCCAACCCTTAGATGTTATAATTTACTTGTGTTTCATTGATCTCTGCAGGCAGGAATTGAAGGCACTTGCCTCACCAAGTACTTGATCCAGAAGGACAAGAACAATGTCAAATTTACTGTTTCCCGAACCAAGGACTTTGACAACTGCACGGCTAAAGTTGTGAAAAACACTGGAATGGCCTATGTCAGGCCCTGTCAAACATGTCCACTGGTAAGGAGCTTCCATGGCGTTGCCAGAACTTGCAGGAGTGGGTTGAGTTTCTTACTACTTAGAACCTTACCTCAGCAGGAATAGTAGCTGTGGGTTGTTGGTCAAAAGTCATTTTTCCAAGCTGGCCCTGGTCTATGAATAGCAAATGTATTACTAAGGTACAGATTTTCAAACAAGTTTGTTTCTAAAACTATAAACCAAGATGATGCTAACTTTGAATGAAATGCAGGGTATAAATCAGAATGTAATTAATTTCCACAGTAACTGATAATTACCACTGTAAGCTGATGAAGTCCCCTCATTTTGCAGTGTTATGGTACCTGTTGAGTTATTTTTATACTTATAGGTGGTGGCCTCTTTAAATAATGGAGAACATTACATGGTGAAATCTGCTCATTCTCTGTTGCAGCTATGGGTAATGAGATGATGATGATGATCTGCTGTTGGAAATAGTTCCGGCAACATGTTCAAAGATCAGTTGGGATTCTCTCTTGGAGTGCTCTGACAATGGGAAGACTTGAAAATCTATCTGAAGCATGAACCAATGACAAGCTTAGAGGACATAACTGCTTTTATAAATTGTTCTTAAAAGGCTGTTCCTTTGTTCATCTTTTAGGGTTAAATATACAGCATCTGATAATTCATTGTCTCCTGGATAGAAACACCAAAGCTATAGGAATCAGCAGAAAGGCTATTTTTCTGCCTCAATCAATATTGGAAATGGGTTAATTGATGAACTAGAAACCAATATAAGTAAGAAAAGAGAAATAACAGCAAATTAGATCATACCAGACACAAAAATGAAATAAAGCATGATGAGAGGAAGTGAACTAGGTGGAAATAAGGAATTGTTTAAGCTCACATCCTTAAACAAAAACAGTTCGGCAGTGGCTATTCTTGTTTCCCAAACAAATCTATTGGTGTTTTTCAGACTATGACAAACACAGGAGGGACTGTGACATTCAACTACAACTTGAAATATATGGATACTGGAGCACTTATTACACATGTTGAATCGCGGGAGATACGGGAGATCACCCCATTCGATGACCTTAGTGGAACTGCTGTTATGGAGGCAAGGTATGTTGCCTGATAGATGCCATGAGACCAGAGCTGGGATTCAGGTGCCATAGGCCATTTTTACAGCCTTTGCAGCCCCTAGGTGAGCATTTTTGTACCCATTCTAGGGAAGGTATCTCCAGAGGATATGATTGCCCCCCATCACACCTTGTTTTACCCAAAAATCTAGGCTTTCAAAGCAGGTCATTTTTTAATTAACCAAGAATGGGGCTGTTGTGGCTCCAGATGATCCAGGGGCCAGAAAAATAGGCTCCTGGTCTCTGGAAACTCTTCACCATTGCATTAGAACTAGAGAGATGTGTAAAAAAAACAACACCCTCCAAATGAGTTGGTTTATACATGTATGCACATCATATGACTAGTTATCACTTGATTGATTGTTGACTATGGCCGTTACTTCACGTCCCTTTCATCGCGGTTTGCAGTTCCGCTTGGTACTGGTACGAAGTAATCTTACCTCATGTCCATTGCATGATGACGGGAGTTTATCCCAACCACACCCCCTGAACTGCAATTTAAGCGGGATGAGCGATTCCCCTCCCTGGCCTTGGGAATCTGCTCGTCTCGCTTCTCGTTCTGAGACGAGAGCCTGTCAAGTAAGTCTCGTCGTGGAACGAGTGCTGATTGTAGCTCGTTGCCATCTAGTGGCAGGAGTGCGAAGTGACATTCGTCAGTAAATTCCCTATGGAGTTAGCAATGCAGTGCTGAGATTTTAAAAGACAAATGCCTCGAAGTTTGCTCCGTAACGCATTGAAGGCAAGGCTTCAGAGAATCGAAACATCAAAAACGGAAGGTCAGACCGAAAAAAAGAATGAAGGGATAGAATTTCACATCTCATCACGGAACGGGGATGTGCGGTAACAGTCGTCCCAGTATCATCAATCACACCCGTGGGTACACGGGAACAGAGACAGAAGCGGGAGAAGACCACGTGACCGTGACCAACGTCAACATGCAACAAAGTTCCTCCCGGAATGAGAATGGACGTGAAGTAACCGTCTATGTGAACCACATAAATGCACTGATGCAAAGTTCCATGTTTGGTGCATGATCTGTGATGGCACCTTTGCACTTAAAGAATTCACAATGCAGTCATCCAGTGAAGAACACATATTACATCCATTTTCCATTTACAGCCTTTGTTTGTTTATCATTCAAAACAATTCTCTTTTGTCGCAGCCTTCCCTAGTGCTTTGATGTAATGCTGGACCAGTCTAAAGATAAAGGATTCCTCAACTGACCAGTACTAAACTGATTGGTCTTCTTGACTCTCTGATCTGGGAGCAGGACACTCCTTTTTTCCCAACCTGCTGCCATCCCCAGGTGTTTGCCTGGAGTTTGCTACATAGCCAATGGGCAGGCACCTTAGGACTGATGTCAGATATAGTCCAGCACATCTGGATGGCATTAGGTTGGGAGAGACTGCTATTGATCATAGGTTTCTATCATTCAGAGTGAGTGCATTTCCTTTCTACTATAATTTTGGTCAAATCCAGTAATTAAGTTGCTTCTGGAGTAAGAACATTCAATTAGTGGAACTTATAGAAGTGTTGACTGACCAAATTCCCTTCTGATTCAGTAGCCCTACTCTAGTTGTGACTTGCTAATGAACTTCAATCATCTAATTCTTACACTTCACTTTCTCTTAGTCTATACATATGCATTCCTTTCTCTTATTTTTCGCTCTGCTCAGACAAGAGCTGACTTTGATTGAAACTTCAGCCAACCAAGAAAGAATGCCAGAGATTTTGCTGAAAAACCATGGGAGTCTTCATTACCAGTTTCCAGAAGATATGCCCCAGATGGCTGTACATCTCATAAACACAGATAACCCAGAACTGAAGGTAAGATGCTTCACAGTGGAAAATCAATGTCAGGTCCAGCAAACTGACACAAATACTCACGGAGACATTGCCATGTGTTCCTTCCATGCTCTTTATCTTGTAGATTGTGGACACTTTAGAGCAGTTAATTCAGCAGGACCGGCAACAAGTGTACACAGAAACTCCAGCCAAGTTCTTGGAACTTGTTGAACTTACTCGAGCAGCAACTCAGGAAAATCTTGCATCTCTTTGGAAACAATTTGCAGACAGGCAGCCATACAGGTAACTGCTCTTCTTCCAGTTTCAAACCATGTTTCTATACAATGGAGCTGATGCTTTCAACTTAATGCTCCCAATGTGGGAGACTCATTAGTGCAATTGTGGACTGTGTACAGCCTATGAGTTGCACTTTGCTCACACCTAGCATGTGTTCTAGGCTGCTTAGATGGCAGCTCCCGGCTACACACTGTCGATCACAGATGAAAAATGGAAGTCCAGCTGAGGTATTGGTAGTGAGATCTGCAGTTGCTCAAAGTTAACAAGTAATGACATTGTTCAGAAGCAACAAAAGATAACAGGCCAGCTTCTTCCAACCCGTTGCCATCTCGATGCTTTGCACTACACAGGAGCCTCATTGTGCAGTGGTTAGATGGCTGTACTGCAGCTATAACTGTGCTCATTACCTGGGGTTCAATCCCAGGTAGGCAGCTCAGGGTTCACTCAGCCTCCCATCCTTCCGAGGTTGGTACAATGAGTACTCAGCTTGCTGGGGGGGGGAGAATGTGTAGCCTGTAGAAATAATTTGTAAACCGCCCACAAAGTGCTTTAAGTGCTATGGAGCACTATATAAGCAGAACACTTTGCACTTTTGCACTCCCTGTGAGGGATGATAGGAGCTGTAGTCCAGCAGATATGCAAATCGCCAGGTTGGAGAACCCTGTAATAAACAGTCCCCCTAAACCTCCAGGCATTGGCTACTGAGTGCAGTGACTACGGGAGGAACCAGAAACACATTTATGTTCCTGAAGCAAAGAATTCACAATGAAGACCTTAGCATCTTGGAGTCAGCAGTCACTCTCACCTTGGCTTTCCATCTGACAAAAACGGATAAGGTGACCTTGAAAGCGGCGGCAGTGAGTATATTGTCTCCTCTGACATCCTTCTCTGATTATTTTTCTTTTTTTTCCAGTGGAAGGGATCTTAAGGCATAAAGTTATTTTAAAGTAAGTAAGAGTGCTAGTTACCTGTTATCACCCTTCTGGGCTAAAATGCAAACGTTTGCAGCAAATGCAAGTCTACAGTACCAAACCTTTGTGCACCCTATGTTGCTCTAGCACAAGCAGGTCGAAAGTGGAGTTTCACTGAGTTGCCACCCTCAGGATTAGATGCAACAGTGGCAATCCCCATTGTATTTGCCTCTGCTGCAATTCTATTGGGTAGGCCTGTGTTGTCCATACCCAGCAAAGTACCCCAGACGGAGAGTACCCCAGGTTGAGAATATGGGCAATGCACCACACCCCTTTCATCATCCCAGCCTGCAGTAGTGCCACTATCTTTGCTCTGTTGTCTGTGACAAACAGACCTTGTCTTGTCTAAACTCCACTATTGCAGCATGTCCCTCAGAACCTTTGGAATGTTGTGTGAGTTGTGTGGCTGCCCTCCATCACAGACCCATTTAATGGGGCCAACTTGTATCCTGCCCTTGTGTGTTCCCTATGCCTGATGCCTCCACCTCCCATCAGTAACCTATCAGGGAGACACAGGCATGTTTTGAACTCTGGCTGCTCCAGATGTTGGAAGACGCACTGCCTGTGCCCTGGCGAACTGCTACTCTACCAGTTGTCTGACAACCCAATATAAATCTGGCACCACTCTGTGGCTAAGGGTTAATTAGGATAGTAATTGGTCATGGAGTACCAGTTCAAGGATAACCCCATGTGGAGGGTGTTTCAGTAATCTACCCTTGAGATCACCAGCACCTGCACTACCATCCTAAAGGAATCTACATCCAGGTACAGGCGAATCTGGGTGATAAGCCTAAATTGGTAAAAGGCCATTCTGGAAACAGCTGCCACCTGGGCTCCCAGGGACAAAGTTGGATCCAGAACAATGCCAAGACTCCTCACTTTATCCACCAGCTGGAGGGTCAATCCCCCCAAACTGGGGAGGGGGCCACTGTACCCATCCGGGGATCCCCCAAGGAACAGAACCTCAGTCTTCCGGATGTTGAGTCTGAGCCTGTTAGTCCTGGTCCAGAGGTGGAAAAGGAGAGATAGAGTTCTGTGTCATCAGCGTACTGATGACAGCAGACCCCATAACTCCAAATGACTTCCGCCAGTGGCCTCATGTAGATGTTAAAGAGAATAGAAGAGACCGCCGACCTCTGGGGCACCCCACAAGGGAGTGTCCATGGGGCTGACAAATCACCCTCAGCTCTACTCTCTAGGCATGTCTGTCGAGAAAGGACTGGAGCCAGCACAAGGCATGACCCCCAATACCTGTCTCTGACATCCTGCCCAGGAGGATACCGTGGTCAATTGTATCAAAGGCCGCTGACAAATTGGGAAGGACCAACAGGGTAGAGCAACCCCTGTCAGCCTCCCTCAAGAGGTCATCTTGCAATGCGAGTAGGGCTGTCTCAGTCCTGTGACACGGCTTGAACGCAGACTGGAATGGATCCAGGACACGATCTTCCTCCAGGAACAACTAGAGCCTAACCGCGGCAACCCACTCAATCACCATGCCTAGGAAGGGAACATTGGCTTACCGATGATAGCTGGATAAATCATCCTCAGCCAGATCTGGTCTTTTAAAGATAGGCCGGATCATGGTCTCCTTCAGGCGAAAAGGTAAACTTCCGTCCCTGAAGGAAGCAGACGCTATTGCAGGTACCCATTCCAGCATGCTCCCTCTGGTGGTCTCAATCAGCCAAGATGGACAAGGGTTGAATGCAGAAGCTACTGGCCAGCAATGAGCCAGCACCCTGGAGACCTCAGCTGGAGTCACAGGCCCAAACTCATCGAATTGGGAAGACCAAGGGGGTGCAGCACAAGCGGTTTTCGGGAACAGACTAGTGGAACTGGAGTCCAGGTCGCCCCAGGTGGCCTCTATGTTAGATTTAAAATGGGCTGCTCAAGACTCACTAGTGGAATCACTAGGAGGAGGCCTCTGCTGACCAGGATTGGAGAGGTCCCAAACCACCCTGAATAATTCAGCCTGGCGGTTCAAGGCCTCCCCAATTCTCAGGGAGGCATGAGATCTTTTAGCCTCGCTGATCCCCCTAACATAGCGCCTGGACAGCAGTTTAACCACTGCCTTATTACTTTCCATCCAATCTGACCTCCACCTGTTCTCAAGCCTCCTCCTTTCTTGCTTCATCGCACGCAACTCCACCATAAACCATGGCGAGGTATGGGCTCAGCAATGGATGAGTCACTTGGGGACAATCTGGTCGACAGCCCCAGTGGCATCCCCATACCATCTATCCACCAAGACATCAACAGGATTGTCGACCAGGCCGTCTGAGAAGCCCCAAAGGCCTCTAAAACCGAGCTGCTTTCAGAAGCCTACGGGGGCAGGCCCAAACAGAAGGGCCAGGCTCATCGTGAGGAGGGGATGGCAACTGCCAGGGAGAAAGTCAGCAAACCTTCATAATAAGGAGGCCAATTATTTGGCAGCAACAATGCCCTCTGCTGAGTCTACAGATGGCCAAGCATGCTACTGTTGGAGAGGTGGCCCAAGTCCTGTCCATACTGGAGCACCTTCTTACAGTGTGTTCACTTATCCATGTGAGCATCTGTTGCACACTGTTGAAAATGTTTCCAGATTGTTGACTTTTCAGAAGCTGCAGGTTTTGGCTGCATGTTCCAAACAGGCATTGATAACTTGGAAACTGGCGTCATAACCCTGCTTCCATAGCTTAAATTATATAATTCACTACAAGAAATCACTAGTTGAAGTAGCAGGCATGTGTTTATTGGCCTGTTTGATATCTGCCCCACAGTGGAATTGCAGCATCTTCAGTTAGCTGTCATTAATCGTGAATACAAATTAACTTAAACATGCATAACTCACCAACAGAATTCTGGTTATGACCTTTTTGGAATACAACATCTTCTGGTCATGCTGGCTGAAATATTCTGGGAGAAACTGTTCCAAAAACTAACATTCCCAAATTGCTCCTCTATACAGCAGGAGGGTGAGCTGTCTTGCAGGTTATTACAACTATTGTTGGGCACTAATGATGTCTTGTTTAAAACAACAGGCCTCTGACTTTGTTTTCTCAGCTCAATATTCGTGTTAAGTCTTATTCAGCACAAGCAATGGTGATTTGTATATTAGTTTATAGAAGCAAACCATGTATTCTAGAAAGTAGGTTCTACTCAGAGCCCAGAAAACCTTAACATTTGTGGACATGATGACTGCTGGATGTTGGGATTTGTGGTTTTTAAAAAGTTGCTTTTTCCAGTCTATGGGTACACTGACCTTGTTTTTATTTTGATAGGATCTTGTGACCAGCCCTGCGGTGCAGAAGTCCGTAGTCCTTCGTAAACTGGCTTATTTAGGATTTGGTTCCATGGTGAACCATCATTGTTCTGTCTCTTCTCAATGCCCTGCCGAAATGCTTCAGGTAAAAAAGCAATCCGCTAAGATGTTCAAAAATGGTGCATTTGTGTCTTCAGCTATGGAGTTATTAATACCATTTATTGCGGCTTCCAGTCAGCAAAAGGGATGCACATACCCCTGATGTAACCTATATAATATACAATGTATATTATAAAATTTCAAGAACCATTTACCATACTGTACTTACATTTGAGAAAATGGGGTTTCATAACAGGGGAGTAGTAGGTGCTGACGTGTAGCAGGACCAGAATCAACTAGACATGGAAAACATTTTAAACCACCTCAGTTTGTATCATGCTTGCCAATATGACAGTGATGGCGAACTTATGGCATGGGTGCCAAAGGTGGCACTCGGAGCCCTTTCTTTGGGCACTCTACATCACCCCTTCATAGCCACCTGTATACAGGTTAAATTACTGTATTGGCACTTTGCAAAAACATTAGTGGGTTTTGAATTGCAGTTTGGGCACTCGGTCTCTAAAAGGTTCGCCATCACTGGTCTATGAGTTATAGCGTGCACTTTTCTTTCTTTGGAATCATCCAGTGATGAGCCTGAGCATTCAGGAAATGGCTGGCCATCTTGGTGACTCCTAATCTTGCAAAATGCATAAAGCGTATCTCACTAAAGTAGGGTTTAGGCTTCCTTAAGGCTAGCCTTTGGTACTTCTCTGGAGTACCAAAATATTTCAGCTTCTAGGGATGGGCTAGGAGGTGGCCTGCTCATAGACCAGGGAGAGCACTCTTTTGGATTGGAGAGGCCCACCTTTCCCTGGTTACTAGCTATCAGTGATATTGTGTAATTTGGCTCTTAAACCTGGGAGATTCAGGCTCATGATTCTTTTTCTTAGCCTGATCTAATTCATAGGCTTATAATGGGGAAAAGTATGGAGGAGAAAAGCTCTATGTGCCTTCTTGAGATTATTGGAAGAGGGGTGGGATATCACTAGAACACATAAATAAAATTGGTTTCCCCGGAAAAGGAGATTTTATCATCTTGGCTACTCGTTATGTTTACAGCCTTTGCATGACCTCATCACGGCCGCCGATATAAGCCATGAAGAAGATGTGAGGTTGGCTTTGAAAGCCATTGGCAATGCAGGACAACCAGCCAGCCTCAACTACATCAAGAAATTTCTGCCCAGGTTTTCACTTGCTGCTAAGGCTCTGCCAGAGAAAATCCACTTAGATGCTGTGCTGGCCTTGAGGATAATAGCAAGGAAAAAAGCTGCAACCGTAAGCCAAGTCTTTCTTTCTTTCTTTCTTTCTTTCTTTCTTTCTTTCTTTCTTTCTTTCTTTCTTTCTTTCTTATTTATTTATTTATTTATTTATTTATTTATTTATTTATTTATTTATTATTTATTTATTTGTCTTATACTCCGCCCATCTTCCCAATGGGAACTCTGGGCGGCTTACAATAAAATGGTAATACAAAAAAACATGTAACAAGCAAAACAAAACACAAGGGAAAGGAGCAAGATGGCAGGCCATTAAAAAAACACACCTTCTTACACAAAGAAATGGGAAAAGTGGCAGGTGAAAAGCATGCCTGCGTGGTTGTGATGTAGGGGGGTGGGACTGCATTCTCAATTGCTCAAAATAACCCAGTGCCTGTAGTTTTGCTGAATGTTTGCTTAGCAAAGAATCTGATCCTCAGTGTTGTACACCCAAATATTTCTTTGCCATCCTTTATTAGCTGCAACTATTACCTTGCATTCTGATCAATTTCTTTCTTGTGTTAATTAGAATCATTCAATGGGCATTGGAAACAATCAAATGTTCATGATGGCATTAATTGTTTACACACTGAACTGTATTTGAAGGATCAAGTCAAATCATGTGTTAGTATAATACCAGCACCTTCTACAGCATCAATTGCTAACTCATTGACTTCCAGGTGTTACTGGTCTGTAGCTTCCATAATCCCCACGCCTTGTCCTATCTCACAAGGACTTATGGGTGTTTGAGTTGAACATCATTGAGAACATCACAGGATGCCCCACCTGTGTTCCATAAAATGCTCAGGTTTTGCACAACAGATCCCCTAAGACTAACCAGCTTGCCCAAGGCTACATAGGCTGGCTGTTCCCCCTACACTGTGGGGAATCAACGTTCCCACTTCCAGTTTAAAAGCCAAGTATCCAGTTGACAGCGTTAGGGTTGAGATAAACTATTCTAATTCAGAAGACAAAACTGTGAGAAATTAAGAGAGACCAAGATGGGGCAAACAACAATGTCCCATCAGTTATGTGGTTTACTAAGTACTGAATTTGAGTCTTAAACAAAGGAAGATCTGTGTGAAATAATTCACAAGTTATGTTACTTCAGGGACCTCACTCAGTCCCTTCATCCCTAAGCACTGTGATTGAAGAGTGATAGTGAAATTCTTCAGAATGAAAATGTAAGATGTCAGTGAGCAATGCCCTGCTCCCTTTTAAACATACCACCATCTCAGATTCACACATTCCTTGCACATAATCGGTATTTTTTCATACATTCTAGCCATCCAAATGGAAGAATAAGCCTAGATCATTTTCCTTCATCCCAAAATCAAATTTATCAATTCAGAGATTTCAGGCTTCAGAGACTAGACTCAGAGCAATGGTTTCAAACTACAGGAAAAGAGATTCCATCTGAACATTAGGAAGAACTTCCTGATGGTTAGAGCTGTTCAGTAGTGGAATATGCTGCCATGGAGGGTGGTGGTGTCTCCTTCTTTGGAGGTTTT
Source organism: Phrynocephalus forsythii (assembly GCA_029282475.1). NCBI lineage: Eukaryota > Metazoa > Chordata > Lepidosauria > Squamata > Agamidae > Phrynocephalus > Phrynocephalus forsythii. The sequence goes on from JAPFRF010000005.1 coordinate 36,738,319, forward strand.
TAAGCAGAGGCTGGATGGACATCCATAGGGGGTACTTTGATGGGGGTTCCTGCATGGCAGGGGGTTGGGCTGGCTGGCCCCTGAGGTCTGTTAGGCATCAGCACCAGCAGTGAGACTTCTTTCTGTTGTCCAGAATTGACTTACAGCACACACGAATCCAGACTCTCACATGGAAGTTTTTGTGCAATATTCTGTTTACAATATAATTTACAAGTGAACAATCAGAATAGCCTTTGTGTCAATATAGATAGAGATAGATCATACAGACAATTATACATCTACATCCACCAATCACATTTGATTATACAGGTATTTGAATAATTACAATTCCATCAAGCCCATCCTGACACTGTTGTGTCTGTTCCAGTGCAGGATAAATTACTCTTCATATACAAACAAGGTCTCTTTCAACTCTATGATTCAATCATTCTATGAAATCAGCTTTGATTTTGGATTCATACAAATGGGCCCAAATTGGGCTACTATTGTTTGTGATTCGGCCAAAGCTAATGACAGCTCGGTTTCAAATGTTTCTATCTATTTTTTATATCCTGTGTTAAAGTCCACAATTCCATGCCTTACAGTTAAATATAAAGATATGCTAAGCATAAAAGAACTTACGATTATAGAGACATGCTCCTCAGTTTTAACTCATAATTACTGCTTTGCCTGTGCCATTTCTCTTGCATGGCACAGGAGCGCAGGATTGCAGATATATAAGGCTTCACATGCTTTTAAATGCTTTTTTTGATATTATAATAATTTATTATTTACCCTTTAACTTTATTTTTTTAATACTGTAAGCCACCTGGGGTCCATTAGAAGAAAGGTGGCATATAAATATTTTAAATAAATGATATATACTTACAGCTTTTGTTTTACTTTAAATTGGGGAGTCCGACATCTGATCTTACCCATTTTGCTTTGACCTAATTCAGTCTTCTTGGGTCCAACCCAATGTGGCTCTTGAACTTTTCCCAAGTTGGAACCTGACAACTAGTTTGGAAAAGGTTCGTCCCTTCTGGCTCATGGCCTTCTGTGTTTAAGCAATCATTTTACTCTTGCCATTTTTAATCCTCTCTCTTTCTCTCCAGGTGAGGGAGATCGTTTTTCAGATCATGATGAACGACACTGTCCCTCCCCAAGTCCGGATGGTGGCTTGCATCGTTTTCTTCGAAACCAAGCCTGGTCTTCCTCTAGTGGTAGCTGCGGCTCGTATCGCGGAAAGGGACAGGAGCTTACAATTTGCCAGCTTTGTGGCTTCCCATATGAACGCTTTGGCTAGGAGCACGATTCCTCAGCTCGAAAACTTGTAAGTAGAAAGGGATCTAAAGAGAGGGACGGTTAGAAATGGACACAGCGGCCAACACAGTACCAAGAGAACTGCATGGTGGGGCTCACTCTTATGCGTGGCTCCTTTAAAGGGTTTTCTAGCCACCCACAAGCCACGATGCACAAAAGGAGTCCCCGAGAAAGGTGTGCACAGAGTAGAGCTGTTTGTTTTGTTGCAAAACTGTACCAGTGGTTCTCAACCTGTGGGTCCCCAGTTCTTTCTGGACTGGAACTCCCAAAAATCCTGGCCAACTCAGCTAGTGATAAAGACTTCTGGGAGTTGCAGTCCAGGGAGATCTGGAGGCCCACAGGTTGAGAACCACTAGCCCGTCCCTTCTCTGTATGTGTCAATGTCCTGCAGAATCCCTGTGTTTATGGCACTGTCTCAAACCAAGGCAGCACATGTCTTACTGTTAGGCCTGCTGAAAGGTTCCCCTCGACTGGAAAAGGATGAAAGGTGGGGAGCAATGGTATACTGTTTGAGGATTCAATTGGATTTGCTACACAAAATCCTGGTATTTTAGTGCCATACCCAAAGCAGCAAGTGTTGACCTCTCCTCTCCTAAGTCAAAAAAAATACATAACGCTTAAAGCTAGCAAGCATATTGTGGTTTACATGGCAGCATAAAATTTCCACACATGTCCACTTCTCCCCCTGCCTGGTTTTAAAAATACCTTGGCAACATTTTTTTAAATGACAACTTCCTGCCCTTTTCATAACACAATAGGACCACCTGTAGCAACCTAGCCTGCCACTGGCTGCCTTCAGTTGTGGTAGAGAACTTGATCCCCCAAGCAGAACCCCCCCCCCAAACCTTCCACTGCCTGTCCTGATGGTGTTTGTGTGGCGGGATGAGCCTGCACAGGATGCTCGTCTTGTACTCAGGCGGCAAAATGTCTTGAGCGCCTCCCATTTTAAATCCAAAGCAAACAGGAATGACTGGCAGTGTTTCTGAAAGGTCACCCCTGTTTCCCTACAGGTCTGCTGCTTGCCACATAGCCCTTAAGCTACTCAGCCGTAGGCTATTGAGAGAGAACTTTCGATACAGCATGGTCTTCCACATCGACAGGTACAGTGGTAAGTAATAGCCTGGCCACAGAATTCATTTGCCTGGGCTTATATTTTTTGCTGAATGGAGAAGGAGCAACCCCCAATAGATAACTGCTTCTCTGGGTTGTATCTCATGCTTGTTTGGTAACATATTAATATGAAAAACTAATTAGGGGAAGGAGGATTACCTACCTTCCACAGGGTATCCGTGTGAAGGTCAAACACGCATATGGGAGTTTCTGACATTCTTTAATGCTTTCCCTCTCTCGCCTTTCTCCCGATTCCCTTCCTGCCCATTAATTCTTATGTTTAAAACAGCTTCCTGTGGCTTTGTCCCTCCTTCACCTCAATGTTATCAGCAGTCCTCAAGCAGGCCCTCCTGCCTTCCCCAATATTCTTTATTTTGGGAACTGTCTCCTGGGCCTGTCATTTCCCCTATATCAGTGATGCTGAACCTTTTAGAGACCAAGTGCCCAAACTGTGATTCAAAGCCCACTAATTTTTCACAAAGTGCCAATACAGCAATTTAAACTGAATGCAGGTGGCTGTGAAGGGGTGATGTTGGGTTACTACAGAAAGGGTTTCGATTGCCACCTTTGGCACCCGTGCCATAGGCTCGCCAACACTGGCCTATATCCTTCAAATTTCTCCTCAGAATCTGATTTTTATACAGCAAAATCTTCCATAAAATCCCCTAGGGCCAATATCTACCATAATTGGGAGACAAGTCACATGCTATGGGAGTATCATATTATCACAACATTTTCCCTCCATTCAATGTGTTCAAACAGACTGGCAAATGAAGTCCATCTTTATTACCCGATGACCACCGTAAAACAAAAACAAAGCAAATGGTAACCTATAGATTAGGGTAAACTAATGCTTGGTTAAACTGAGGATTGACAGCTATTCCTCACTTAACAACCTACCTGTTTAATGACCGTTCGGTCTTATAACCACCTAACCCTGGAGAGCATCCCTGCTCGGCCATGCCTGCAAGGAGGACAGCCTCAACACACCACACTGCATCCCCCTTTAAGCTCCTCGCTTAACAACCAATATACTTAACAACTTAGTTGTAGGAATGGAACTCAGTCATTAAGTGAGGAGTGCCTGTATTTGCCTTTTCACATGCAATTACAGCCGGGGGGGGGGCAAACCTCTGGAGCATGGAGAAGTAACAGCTTGCCTCCCAATGTTGTGGGTGCCCCATTGCTGAAGGTTTTCAAGAAAAGATTGGACAGCCATCTGTCCAGGATGGCATGAGGTCTCCTGCCTTGGGCAAGGGGTTGGATTAGAAGACCTCCAAGGTCCCTTCCAACCCTACAATGACTCTATGATTCTATGACCTATTGCTAAATGTCTGTCCTTCCTTTTCCAGTGGGAGCATCCCCTGAGTGAAGTTCTGCTCATGGGATGTAGCTCTCAGTATACTGTATGGTACAGCAGTGCAGTTAGGAAGCTTTGGACTTGAATGGTCAGAAGGTGGCGCTCTTATAGTCGTTGTTGTGCACGTTATTTCATTTACTCTGACATGCCTTGGTGTGTTTGCTGCTCAATGTGTCCTGGAAAGAGAAAACTGACATGTAGATATGTCAGAGTTGTCCATTCCAGTTTTAAGGCTAAGCTCCCAAGAAGTACTAGTTTGAATATTTAATTTATCCTCAGCATTTTTACTAAACTCTTTAGCTGAAAAATTTCCCTCAGCAGTTTACAAACCTCAGAAGTGAAACAGTTTTTCCCTTGCCTACTTTCTAAAAAACATGATGCATGAGGTAAAAAAGGAGGGGCAGAAAGGAGGGAAAGAATTCAGTCAGGAACAGCTTCTTACATATCTCGTTCTTATAAAGGGGAAATCAAGATGGGAATCTGGAAGTTGAGTCATGGCAACTGGACTTCTTTTACTTGAGAGATAGAAACGTTTCGCTGCTCATCCAAACAGCTTCATCAGTCTGAAGAAAGCTAGTTGCAAGTCCTCCATTTTATAGTCTGCTTTGACCTCTTGTCACCCTGGTTTGAAATAGGATCATAAGATGAACAATGACCTAAATAGACTCATTAGGTAGACAACAGGATCAATAGCCTTAAGGTGAACAGTGGCCTAAGGTGCTGAAACCCCTCAGCTCAGGACCAGAATCAGCAGTACACCTCCACTTGAAGGACAAAGGGCACTCATTCAAAGATGAGGATGTACACATATTAGACAGAGAAGATAGGTGGTTTGAGAGAGGGGTCAGGGAAGCCATTCATGTGAGCACTGTAAACCCCTCTCTCAACAGAGATGGGGGCCTCAGGCACAGTCTATCTGCTACTCAACAGGCTGTGCTTTCAACAATACCCAGACAAATCAAAAAGCCTTCACCACCAAGGCCGTAGCTAACGACCCATACTTTATGGGTTTCAGCACCTTAGGTCAGGCCTGCACAATGCATCGACCACGGGCGACTCGTAGCCATGGGGTGCTAAGCAGTCGCCCACCAGGTCCCTGCCTGCCTCCCGACTTGGGGGGTGCTACTCCTCCTCTACCGCCAGTGCCGCAGAGCTTGGTGGGTGGGTGGGGGACAAGTGGGTGCTCCTCCTCCTTGGTGGGTCATGGGGCAAGCAGGTGCGCCGCTGCCAGTGCCGTGGGACTTTGTAGGGGAGTGAGCAGGCGCTCCTCCTCCGCCTCCTCTGCCACCGCCAGTGCCGCGCAGCTTGGTGGGTGGGTGGGTGGGGCCAGTGGGCGTGCCGCCACCACAGAGCTTGGTGGGTGGGTGGGGGACGAGTGGGCGCTCCTGTTCTGCCGTCGCCACCAGTGCTGTGGAGCTTGGTGGGTGGGTGGGTCGGAGCAGTTGCGAGGACTGCGTGTGCATGCACGCTTGTGTGCACCCACTTGGAAAAGGAGCCTGTGGGGACATGCCATGGGCAAAAGAAGCCCCCAGACTGTTCAAAGTTGGACAGCCCTGCCTTAGGCCATTATTCACCTTAAGGGTATTCAGGCCATTGTTCATCTTATTAGCCTTTTTCAGACTAGGATGACAAGAGGTCAAAGTAGACTATAAGATGGAGGACTCACAACTAGCTTTCTTCAGACTGATGAGGCTGTTTGGATGAGCAGCGAAGCGTTTCTATCTCTCAAGAAAAAGAAATCCAGTTGCCATGGCTCACCTTCCAGATAAACTCACCTGGATGACTGAGAATCTTTGCAGTCAAGATGGGAATAGTTCCTAATCCTACAGTAAATTTTCTGTTTGTGCAAGAGATATGTTTGTATAGCAATTATATATTTATTTTTTATTTATTCTGACGATAGCGGACCCCAAGATTGGTGCACTTGGAAGAGTCTATTTGATTAACAGCCAAAGCACACTGTTCCAATCGATCATTGGAAAAATAAGAGGTTTCTACGCTACGTCAGCAATGGATATTGTAGAGGTAGATATTTTATCACTGGAAAATAACCATAAATGTATGATATTTTGTTTTACAATAAGAGTTTTGGAAAATAATGTTACTTTTAATTTTATCAATGTGGCCTTTTTTAAAATGTTCAAGATCTTTAGCTTCTGAACTATCAAGCTAAACATCCCAACTGTTTAATCTAGATGTCTTAAAAATCTATAGAAACAAATTTCTTTGGGCCTTTGAGCATAGAACTGCAAAAGAAATCAAAACAGACTACACACCTACACATGTTTTCCTATTCAGGGACACATTTCTAATTTGGAGTACTACTTTCTGATCAACCTGAGCCATGGTATAAAAGGAATGCAATGAATCCCTTTTGGTGGAGGTTCACCAACTGTCTCTCCAGTTGGCAGCCACGTGTAGTTATGCTTGATCGATCAGAAAAGTGGGCCTTGGACAGAGAATTTCATCTTTTCTGCTAATGGCATGACACTTTTAATTTATTTAACGGGAGGAATGCTAGCTGGTTACCTATTCTATTGCTGCTTGTAAAAACAATTGCTACATCACTTCTGGATTGCATTTAGAAAGGTTACAGCAAAAGAAGAAAAGTAAGGTAAAAGTCCTATCTTTACATATTTGAGATTAACTCTGCTAAATTAAAATATGATTTACTTGTTAGTAGATGGAGCATTGATAAGAGAGCTACTCCAGTCAGGCTTGAGGAGACAATTCCAGAACAGGCGGAGCCTCATTTGTTCCAATTAATCATCATCTCTCCCTCTGATGAAGCCAATTGGAATAGCCACCAATGAGCACATAGTGCAATGGTTCCCAACCTGGGGGTCGGGACCCCTTTGGGGGGGGGTCAAACGACCATTTCACAGGGGTAGCCATGAGCCAGTGAAGAAAAAGGCACAAATGGCTTGGGTCTGGAGGGGGAGGGGAGGAAGGGGTGGAAATAGTGAGCTACAGCTTGATAGGTTGGAGAGGATGTCATTCAGTGGCACCGGAGGCTGCAATTGGTTGAGGGTGCCTGTAGAGGGATGTTCTCTATGGCACCTGTGACAGTGGCCTGCCAAAGGGGGCTTGTGGCCTCTTCCAAGTAGGGCAAGGGGTCACCACCACATGAGGAACTGTATTAAGGGGTCACGGCATTAGGAGGGTTGTGAACCACTGACACAGTGGAACAGTCAGGAGAACCCTACCACATCCGCAATCCAAGAAAGGAACACAATTACGTCATTTCCAGTGCCTTTAATGATGAGAAAGTGTGATTAGGGCCACCTGAGCGTCCACCCTGTTGCCACCGTGCAGAAACGCTTTGCTTCCACCACTCGCAGTTGTTTTTCATCCTACCTGTGGTGTTGTTTCCCAAGGGAGAAGAGTGGCCAGTTGATCTAATCAGAAAAAAAAATACCATTATAGGGAAGTAGTAAGAAATATTTAATATTATTAGATGTATTAAATATAAATACTAACAGGCATGGTGGCTCAGCAGGCTAGAGTACTGAAACTGTTGGCTGCAAAGTTGGCAGCTCAGCAGTTCGAATCCCGGGTGCCACGGCGCAGAGCCAGCTCCCGCTAGCACTTTGAAAGCATGTAAATGCAAGTAGATAAATAGGTACCACTGTTTAAAAAAGGGGGGGAAGGTAAGCAGTGTTCCATGCGCAGAAATGCATTCAGCCGTGCCGACCACATGGCCATGAACTTGCACAACACTGGCTCTTTGGCTTGAAAACGGAGATGAGCACCGCCCCTAGAGTCAGACATGACTAGCACACATGTGTGGAGAAGCTTGACCTTTACCTTTAATAAATACCAGCTCCACTGTTTCTAAAGATAGCAAGCTGCCAAATGATCTCCTATCATTCGAACTCCCTCCAGTATATGACCAGAATCTGGTGGGTATTTGCATATGGTTTGTGAAAATTGCTATGGTGAATTGTAGCTCATTGATGAAGTTGCAGGGCATGCTTTGGTTGCGTGCCTAATCCTAAAGCCAATTCCACCTCAAAACCTTGTTGATTAGCCACAATTAGCTGAGAAAGGTACACAAGCGTTGTATAAACACCAATAGGATTCCAACCTGTATCAGAGATCACATGCACAGTGAGTTAAAGAAAAGCTTTAGTGCAAGAAAGCCGGGGTAAGGATTTCTTTACAGCAATCCCAAGAATCTCCTAGCTAGAATGTCCAATATTCATCCTGTCTGAGGATTATGGGTCTTGTAGTCCAACAATTCACATCTCCAAACTCTGGTTTTTTGAGCCATGCAGAGGGTGCATATTCTGGTAGATTTGTTCTTCTTTCTTCTGTTCTTTTATTTCAGTTCTCAAGCTCTTTCCTGCTTAAAGTATTTCTAAAAAATGTTCCTCCGCTTTCCATTTTTCTGTTCTTGCATGTGCATGTTTTTTTGCCCTCAGCTTATATTTTACGTTATATATCTATATGTGTAGACTGGACTCCACCTAGAAGGTTTGACAGAATTCCTTAGAAGACAAGATATTCCATTTTTTGAGTACTCGGCATACAGGCAATTAAAGGAACTTGGGAAACTGGTATGTGAATTTATCCTTGAATTATAATAATTGCCTTAGAGTTGTGATGGCCCGTATACCACTTTAGCATCTGTAACAGAGGAGGTCACTGCTACCCCTGTGGGTCAGACTGCTCACATTTTTTCAAGCAATAGCCTGTCTTTGGCTGTCAGTGGACATCTCCATCTCCAAAAACTAACAAACAAGCATAAAACACCAGAAAGTATGTGAAGAAAGACTCTTCCAGTCAAGCACTCCATTGCGCAAGAACCTTGGTTTGTTCTCCACTGGCCTTTATTGTGAGATAAGCCTCTCGTCCTTGTTTACCCCACTGTTTGATGCCACTGACAAAATCCTGTTGATTAAATTGCACCTGCATAAGCACAATGACAGCCATGGAAGGGGAGGCTGCTGGTCATTAGAGACTCTGCTTCTATCTCAAGGATCACTTGACTCCAGGGTGGGGGGGAAAATCAATGTTTTTTTTAAAAAAAATCAAATTGATTCAAATAATGATTTAAATTTATTTAAAATAATTTAAATCATTAAAAAAATCTAATCTTTAAAATTTAAATGGTGATTTAAATCAAGTTGATTTAAATCAAATCCACCCTGCCTGAGTCAACCACATGCAGTCTGTTTCATTGTGGGTGCGCCAGCCACCCCTGAGTTCAAGGCAAGAGTTCTGTAAATATCAACAGTCCTCACCCCAAACCCAGATTATGCTTCCAGCAGTAGCAAGCACAATTCATTCAAACTTTTTGGATTAAGTGTCCAATTCCTTAGACTATGGTCTTTAGTTTTGAATATATTTGAGACTATTTAGCTGTTCAGCCAGCAATAAATACTTTATTGATTGGGGATATAATTCATACGTAAGTATGTACAAAAACTCACTTTCAGAGTCTGCCAGAAATCAGGGTGTCTTCTGTGTATCTAGCATATTCTGGGTTCATTACCAGCATGGAATTATTTTAATTCTGATACTGGCATGAATCAGTCAATGAGTTATCAAGCACATGTATTCAATACATGCATGCACACATATTCATATGTGTGCAAACATAGACCTAAATTCTGCCTTGTGAGGTTCTCTTCGGTGCAACAAAGGAACAACACAAAGTATTTCCTTTAAAATGCAGAATATAACAAAACAGATGAACTATGTAGATCTTTCCATCATCGTGAGGGGCTGGGAATCTAAATGTTGGTTTGAAAGGTTTTCAAATTCTGTATATACAAATAAATAAATATAATCCATTACATATTTTATAAGAAACTCAGGCTAAAATATGTCTTGGTCCTTTAGTGCGGTGGTCCCCAACCCCCGGGCCGCGGACCGGTGCCGGTCCGTGGACCGGTCGGCACTCCTCCCCTTTTCCTCTGCCGCCCTCCTCCTCCTCCTCTTCTATCCCGCGGGCGGCCGGTGGAGGAGGAAGGCTGTCCTCCGCCCACCACCGGCGGCGGCGCATCCTCCTCCTCCTCTGCCCTCCTCCTCCTCGCCCTCCACCACCAGCAGCAGCAGCAGCAGCAGCCACGGCGGCAGCGGCGCGTCCTCCTCCTCCTCCTCCTCCCGCCGCCACCGCCGACAGCAGCAGCAGCAGCAGCGAGGGCAATTGGCGGCGGTGGCGGCGGGACGGACGGAGGCGATTGCAGCGCAGCCACCCCCCACAATCCCCCCGCCGCCGCCATTACCATCCCGCCGCCGCCACCCCTCCGCAATTGCCCTCGCTGCTGCTGCTGCTGCTCCTTCAGCGGCGGCACGGGAGGAGGAGGAGGAGGAGGAACCGAGCAGGAGCAGGAGGTGGCGGCGGCGGCTCGCCGGTGCCGCGAGGGCACTTCCTGGCGCAGCCGGGCGGGTGCAAGGAGCCGCGCGGGGTCTCACTGCTGGCGCCGCGCTTGCTCCTGCTCCTGCTGCCGCCGCTGCCGTGGGCCTCATCCTCCACCGGGAAAGCGCTGCTGGCGCCCGCTCGCTTTCCCCAGCGGAGGAGGAGGCCCACGGCGGAGGCGGCAAAGGAGCAAGCGGGGCGCCAGCAGCGACCATTTGGCGCTGGAGGAGGAGGCGGGGGCCCGCCTGCCCAGGAGCCCCGGGTTCCCCCCCACCCCGCCCGTGTGTGGGGGGGGAGTGGCACCCCCGACGCCCCAAGCCGGTGAGTGCCGCCGCCGCTCTCGTGCCTCCCCCTCCTCCTTCCCTCCCATCCTTTGCTTTCACCCCCTTTTGCCTCCCCGCCGGACCCCCCTTTCGCATTCTCCCCCTCCCCACCCCCACCCCCAGCTTCGGGCCAGAGAAAAATTATCAAAAATTTCCCGGTCCGCGGGGACAAAAAGGCTGGGGAGCGCTGCTTTAGTGTATATTAGAATATACTGGGTTCACCAGATTACTGAGCTGGGGTTGGGAATTCGATTTCCCACTTGTCTTCCAGGAGAAAAAGCCGACCTTTATAGCCTTGGGGATGCTGCACAGTCCCAGGGCACCCCTAGAAAAAGAGAATAAACCATTTGTGGTAAAACCATTTGTGAGAACTTTGTGTCTAGCGAACTCTCAAAGGGGTTGTCACAAACCTGAATCCACTTGACATCGTGTAATTATGATTATACTGCAAAAAGAAGGCTCCTGTTTCACTGTATCACAATTTAAGCAACATGTTAAGGCAAACTGAAATTTAATAAAAACTATAACTTCTTTCTCTTGCTCTCTTAGCTTCGGGACTGGAAGGAATTGCCTTCAGAAAAGCCACTGGTATCGGCCTATCTAAAATTATTCAGCCACGAATTTGCCTTTGTTGCTCTTGACAGAGAATTCATCCGCATGGCTGAGAAGGTACGCCTGCTTCGATGGAGGTTAGCAAGTACATAAATGCTGTCCTCTCACAGTTCCTTGTAACACACCTGCGTTTCTCTCTTTTGCCTAGCTTTTAAGCAAACCAGCAGAACTCCTGATTGCTCTGTTCCAAAAAGGCCTGGTGGGCGCATGGACTCAGCCCATAATGATAGGAGAGCTTCGACACACTGTACCTATTTGTGTGGGCCTCCCATTGGAATTTGGGTTATATAGCAGCAGCGTGGTACATGCAGCGGCCAAAGGTGAGCATCAGCATACAAAAGCCATCTTTAGGTTGGGCTTCAAAGATCCATTATTCGGCATTTAGAACGATGCTCTAAGATCAGGCATTAATCTGGGCCAGAGAAATTGACTAGGGGAAAGAGGTCAGGCCAGAGTGGAGTGACTAGTGGAGAAGGGATTCATCATCCTTTTACCTTTCATCCTCCATGCCTCCCACTGGAAATACTCTCTTCTGCTCTCTTACTATTGTTTGGTTGCAGCCCAATCATCTGCCATTCCATGCCAGGTGCTTTACACTGAGTTTGCAGTGAACTGCAATTACTAATTCCCAATGAGCAGTACAGAACTGATGCCTTGGACTTTCCCTGCTTAAATGCGAAGTTGTTTGCGAAAGCCAGGCAAAAGCTCAACAGAGCAGCATTGCTATGGACATGTTGTGTCTGGACCATGCTCCACACTTGTCATGATCACATGGATTAGCAGGTCCTGTGGAGGGAAACAGGCATGCCAATATCAGGGATCACCAAGAAGGTGGAGTTGGAAATGGTTAATTCCAATTACATTTCCAGACATAACAAATCCTGTGGATGATCCAAGCAGGAGTCATGTCATGCCTGGTCAATTTATCAATCAGGGCAAAAATGCAATTTTTTTTTCAAACGTGTCTAGGGGTGTTCTGACATCTCAAGTTAGCTAAGACTATTCTGGTACTTCATTATGAGCTATTGCAGATTTATTTATTTCCTGATGATAAGTGCCAGAGGAAGTAACAAAGATAGCATTGTGGACCTAATTTTTAATGAATAAACTTATGTCAAACAACTCCTCTTTTAAAAGTATCAATAACTTTCATGATATTTACTCTACTTTTCCATCATTTTTTGTTCGAATATATATCATGTAATCTCTTTTTACTGCTTTACACCTCTGGGGAAACTTAACACACAACCTAATACTAAAACTCTTTCTGAACTTCTTTTGCTTTTTTTTGTTCTTGCATTGAATCATCTCTCTCTCTCTCTCTCTCTCTCTCTGTGTCTTATTTTATTTTATTTTATTTTATTTTTTGCAGTCAGTGGGCAGATATCTACCCCAGTAACTGGTGAGTTCCAGCTCCACCACTTGCTTGAATCCAACATACATATTAGTGCTGAGATTACCTCCAGGTAAGTGTGGTTCCAGCTTGAAATTAGGTTTTGTTTAGGTTTGAGAGTACAGTGGTACCTCACTTTAAGTAATTAATCCATTCTCCGTGATGTTACGTCAAGTGGAAATTACGTCAAGCAGATCCGGATGGGGAGCAGTGCAGTGCAATACATCCTGGGAAATGAAGTCCCGGGGGTGGGATCATAAAGTGGATTTTTACATTAAAATTGTGTAAAGTGGGCATTATTTCCGAAGGACTTCCTTACCTTCTGTGGAAATTACATAAAATGAGACATTTGTATCCCATTAGTTTATACGTAAATGTAATTGGGTGTTGTTGTTTTGCCTCAACATGCATCACTCTGTACTTACTAATGTTGAAACTCATTTGCCAGTGGTTTGCCCACTCTCCCAATATCAAAAGATCCCTCTGGATCTCCTCACAATCTCTCTCAGTTTTACTACCCTGTATAATTTAGTGTTGTCAGCAGCTTTGGCTACCTTGCTATTTACTCCTTCTTCTAGATCATTTGTGAAGAGGTTGAAAAGCAGGGGTCCCAATTCTGAATGTTGGGGGACCGCACTCTTTACCTCCCTCCACCTGGAGAAGTGTCCATTTAGTGCTACTCTCTGTTTCCTGTCCCTTAGCCAGTTGCTGATCCAGGACAAGACTTGTCCCTTGATTCCATGACTGGCAAGTTTATTCAAGAGCCTTTGGTGTGGGACCTTGTCAAAAGCCTTCTGAATGTCCAGATAAACAATGTCAACTGGATCTCCCTTATCCACATGCTTGTTGACACTCTCAAATAATTCCAACAGATTAGTGAGGCATGATTTGCCCTTGCAAAAGCAATGTTGGCTCTCCTTCAGCAGCACCTTCTCTTCTATGTGCCTATTAATTTTATCTTTTAGACTGGTTTCCATCACTACCTGGGACACAAGTCAAACTGACCAGTCTGTAATTTCCTGGATCACCTCTGGATCCTTTTTTAAAGATTTGTGTTACATTTGCTACCTTCCAGTCCTCAGGCACAACGCCTGATTTGTGGGAAAGATTATAAATTTTGGCCAGGACCTCAGCAATTTCATCTTTAAGTTCCTGAGAACCCATGGATGGATGTCATCTGATCCTGGTGATTTGTTAGCATTTAGTTTAACAAGACATGCAAGAACCTCCTCCCTTGTTATTTCTATCTAGCAATTCTTCAGTTTCCTTCCCTATGAATATAAACTCTGTTTTGGCATGTGGTCTCTGTCTTCTTCAGGGAATACTGAAGCAAAGAGTCTCTCTGCAATCTTTTTCCTCTTTAATTATCCTTTCCCTTCCATTGTCATCTAATGGTCCAATGGCCTTCCTAGTTTTGTTCTTACTTCTAATGTACTTAAAGAACTCCTTGTTATTTCCTTGAGTGTTTTTAGCTATATGCTTCTCTAAGTCTTTGCTTTCCTGATTGTTGCCTTGCATTTCTTCTGCCAGAATTTTTGTCTCTGCCTATTGTCCTCATTTGGACAAGCCTTCCATCTTCTAAATGAGCTTTTCTTGCTTTTGATCACTTCCCAAACAGCTCCTGTAAGCCACATCGGAGTCCTCTTGGACCTGGCCATGCCCCCTTTCCTTTTGGGTATACATTCCCATTGGGCCTCATTGTTTTTTTGTGAGCATCCTCCATGCCTCTTGGACTGTTTTGACTCTCTCAGTTTTCCCTTTCAGCTTCTTTTTTGCTAGTTTCCTCATCTTTGGGAAATTTCCTTTTTGAAAATGTAAGGTATCTGTGTTAGATTTTATCAGTGATTGGCAGTCTATGATTAAGTTAAAAGTAATTGTGTTGTGGTCACTGTTCCCTATTGGATCAGTCACATTAACATTTTGCATCAAATCCTGTGTATTACTCAGGATCAAATCAAGGATTCTTGTACCTCTAGTTGGGTATTCAACCATCTGTTCCAGGGAACAACCATTTAGCATATCTAGGGACTTTATCTCTTTATCATGTTCTGAACAACAGTTCACCCAGTCTTTGTGAGGGTAATTAAAGTCCCCAATTATAACCAGGCTTCCCTTCTTGGATGCCTCCTTTACAACATTTTCTTTACAACTGCCAGTCTCCCTCAGGGGCTTGGGTCAGAAGCCGATAACATATGCCTACTGTTAGACCCTCCTTGTGGCCTGATACTCTTACCCAAAGAGTTTCTAATGGTGACTTCAAATCACCTGGATATTCCAGTTCATACGATTTTATCATCTGTCCACCAGGTTTCAGTGATGCCAACAATCTCAATATCTTTATCTATTGCTAAGTATTCCAGCTCCCATATTTTGTTCCAGAGGCTTCTGGCATTTGCAAACAAGCATTTATAGATGCTTTTCTGATGCACTCTTTTGAGTCCAGTTGCATCATTAGACTGCTTCTTGCATCCTTCTGCTGGAGTGCTGGTGACTAGCCCCTCGCTCTGCTCAGAAATTACTGCATCCTCCTCACTGCTCAAGTGAACACTTTCTCAAACCAGATGCTGCCCAGGTACCTCTAGGCTTTCCCCTGGTTATCAGTTTAAAGCTGCTCTGCAGCCTTTTTGAGGTTGAGTGCCAGCAATCTGGTCCCATCATGGTTCAAGTGCAACCTGTCCCTCCTGAACAGGTTTTACTTGTCCCAAAATGTTCTCCAGTTCCTGACAAATCTGAAGCCCTCCTCTCAACACCGCCTCATCCACACATTGAGGCTTCTGAGCTCTGCCTACCTGGTGGATCCTCAACAAGGAATAGGCAGCAGTTCTGAAAATGCTACCTCGGAAGTCTGGGACTTCAATCTTCTTCCTAACAACCTGAGTTTGGCTTCCAGGACTGACTGCTTGGCCTTCCCAAGATCATTGTTACCAACATGTACCATGACCACTGGCTTCTTCCCAGTTCTGTCTAACAAACTATCTAGATTTCTTGTGATGTCTGCAACTTTTGCACCTGGCAGGCAAGTCACCATATGGTTATCATATGCATCACAAATCCATCTCTCTGTATTGCTGATAATTGAATCACTTAGAATAAGGAGACTCTCTCCTGCAGCCTGTTCATCTATATGCACCACATCAGTTATATTAAGAGAAAGGTGTTCAGTTTGTTCCTCTTATTTGTCTTCCTTTATCTCATCAAGTGTGATGAGAGAGAGATCCTCAGATGGAACCAGTTGTTCCTCTGTGCATTCCTCGTGAGGTGTGATGAGGGAAAGAGCCTCAAATTGATTCTGTAATTTCAGACTGTCAGAGCAATTCCTTGGCCTTCTATTTCCTTGAGTCATATTCCTCCATGCATCTACCTCCTGAGTTGGGGAAGTGACTTATTCCTCAGACCTGTGCCCTGTATCTTCTTTGTCCAGAATAGTCTGCTCTGCTCTGTCCAACAACAGTACAAGCTCCTTAATTTGTTATTGGTTAGATATGTGGTCCTCTAGCTGCTGGATCTTCTCTTCTAGTAGAGCAACCAGCTTGCACTTGCTGCAAATGTAGTTCTCCATGTGTGCTTTGGCAAAAAGACAAACATGGCACAAGTGTTGCAGGTAACTACAGCTGCTCCCTCAGACTCCATTTTAACAAGTGCAGTATTCTGGGCCTCAAAAAATTACACTTTTACTACCTTTCTATCTAGTAAGAATATTTTCTTCCTTTGTTGTTTATATGAAATCTTGCACGCTATTAGGTGTGCAGACGTCGAAAGCAGCTCTACTCCAACTGCAAACCCCCCAGAAACTTAGCAGCACTTACTTCTTTCTGTTTTTCTCAGCAGCAGCTCTGCTTGGGAACACACCCAGGCTCAAAATGGGCAAGGTCTCAGTTTATGAGTCTAATTGGTGAGGAACATCTTCTCAGTCTGGAGGAAAAACAGGCTCACCAAAGGGAATGCACAATCCCTCTAAAGTCAAGTTTGACCTTGAACAAGTAATACTCGGCCATATTATCAGGCCAGTGGAGAACATGCTGCCCTTGACACATATTAATTTTATTCATATGTATTTACTTAAACAAACAAATAAATCCTTAAAACAATTTAAATATAAATTTTAAAACACATGCCATTGAAATATTAAATCATTAAAACTACTGTATTATGAAAACTTGCACAGGCCAAAATCTTCAAACTTCTGAGTTTCAAATAAATAATTATGTTTTGTCTTGGTGCATAAATTATGCCAGTGTTGGTGCCACTCATACCTCCAAGAGGAGGACATTCCACTCTTGAGGTGCTATAAACAAGAAAGGCCCCCCCATGTTTCCACATCATTTACAGTTCTCGACAATGGGATGCAATGAAGTGCTTCCCCAGCAGACCTTAAAGATTAGGAAGGTTTATATTGAGAGAGACGCTCCTTGAAATATCCAAGACC
Source organism: Phrynocephalus forsythii (assembly GCA_029282475.1). Taxonomy (NCBI): domain Eukaryota; kingdom Metazoa; phylum Chordata; class Lepidosauria; order Squamata; family Agamidae; genus Phrynocephalus; species Phrynocephalus forsythii. The sequence goes on from JAPFRF010000005.1 coordinate 36,755,212, forward strand.
CAAGCCATTTTGAGTTTTGTAGGTTGACATCCTTTTCACATACCATAAACATAGTGGCACCCAGTGCAAATCCTTCAGAACCAGTATCATGTGGGTTCTTAAAGATATCCCTATTAGCGGTCCAGCTTCTGAATACTGCATTTGCTGAAGCATCAAATGTAGCCCCGTGCAGAGTACATTGTAGTAACCTAAGTTAGGAGGACATGGCATTAAGCAGGGCATGGACTACCGTGGCTCGGTTGTCCCTGTCTAGGAATGGTCAGACAAAGCTGATCCCAGACAGTTCAAGCTGCTGAGCTCACATGATCCTTCAGTCACAAAGTCTAGCCAGCTCCCGCAACTGCACAGCAAAGCTTCTGTCTTGTCAGGATACAGCTTTAGTTTATTGGCACTCATTCAGCTCAGGACAGCCTCCAACAGAACCCCGCGTCATCAGCATTTCAATGGCACCCAACCCTAAAACTCCTAATGTCATCTCCCAGCAGCTTCATATTAAACAGCATGGGAGATAGAATTGAACCCTACGGTGCCTCTCAGTCTAATTACCATGGGGCTGAGCCAGTCTTTGAGCCTTTTCACACGCACCCCTAAGATCCGCTGGCCACTTAAATTCGGACCAGAGATCTTAGGGGTTTGTCGCTGTTCCTGCGTTCCCACCCCCTCCGCACTCCTGGCTGCTGGCTGCGTGAGGGGAGGGAGAAAAAACAGGAAGAAAAGAGACGTGGCTCACCTCCGTTCTGCCTCTCGCTCCTGCCGTGGCAACATTCCAGTCTCTTAAGTAGCTCTTAAAGGGGCGGGAGCCAAAAAACAACAAACAGAAGCGAGGAGAGCCTCGCACTCATTATCGTTACACCGCATCAAAGAATTTTCACCTCCAGAGAGCAGGTACTTGAAAGGTGCGCTGGGACGCGCTAAAGTGGGTGTGGTCGCACTTAATTGCCTGTAAACTCCGGAGCTGGTGGGGAAACATTTTTAAGCTCCGGAGCTGGGAGCCATTTGCCCCGGAGTTTAGGGGTCGTGTATAAACGCCCTTTGGAACAGCTTGTACAGAGAGAGAAATAGATGTGGGAGCCTTCTGTGGAATTGAATCCAAGAGGATTCTATGATCAGTGGTACCAAAAGTTTGTGGGAGATGAAGGAAAAATCCATACAGCCATAACACACACAGCCCCAGCTTTAGCTTGGAGCAGACCATCAGCTGGGACAACTAAGAGTGCAATCAGTCAGTGATATATGTTTGTGTTCAGTTTTGCTCGAGAGGGTCGCTTTGGGCATATAGCAGGCAGGTATGCAATTTTCTGTGCATAATCTCTTTGCCAGAAAACAGCTCACACCAGGCAGTGTGGCAAGCTGTGCAGAACGTGAGTCATCCTTAGCTGGAAGGGAGAGAAAGAAGCAATAAATTATTTCCACAATTGTTCTCATTTTCCAGAGGTGTGCTGCTATTTCCCAGTCCCAACGGCTTGTTTACCTATGCTTCCCCTAAGGAAACACTCTTGCCAGTTGACCTATCACCTGTTCGGGAATTGTATATAACAGTCATTCTGCCACCTTTAATCCTTTCTTTGTTAGCCTCCCCCACCCCAATTATCAAATAGCACACATAACACCTCTAAGTTCTCTTGTATACGTGGATGCTACTCATAATAGAAGCTAGGACCTGGTAAAAAGGAATTCCAAAATATAAAGTATATTTCTGTCAATGGAAGTTTTCAAGTCTCTGTTCTTGTGTTTGTGATGACTCTTCTTGGTTTCAGAATTTCTTCATACTTGCAGTAAAGAGTTGCATTGCTCCAACATTAATGTTGGCAGTAATTCTGTTTCAACCAGTAATGGTCTCATTAAGATGAAATGTTCGGAGGCCTGTATATATAATTCAGGCCAGTACTGAAACGATATCATTCCCCCTCCACCCCCAGCATACATACTGAGTTGGTGGCAGTGATGGGAATCAACACACCTTATTTCTGGAATGGTCTGGAACTCCGTGTGAAATCCCATGCAAGAATTCCAGTGAATTTTGATGTCAACATTGACGTGGAAGAGGAACGCTTCACGTTTGAAACTGTCCCAGTCCAAAAAGAGACGGAGGTGTTTGATATGAGGTAGGGTAGCTGGATCAACTGATTATATCATATTAATTGCACCATTTGCTATAATCTATGTGTAACCCTGTTTGTCAATGTCATAAATATTTCAAAAATTGTGCGCAATGTTTTCTTTTTTCTGTCCTTTTCCCCCTCATCATACTTTCTGCATTTTTCTCCTCAGAGAGAGAGAGAGAGAGAGAGAGAGAGAGAGAGAGAGAGAGAGAGAGAGAGAGAGAGAGAGAGAGAGTGTGTGTGTGTGTGTGTGTGTGTGTGTGTGTGTGTGTGTGTGTGTGTGTGTGTGTGTGTGTGTGTGTGTGTGTGTGTGTTCACAGCATTTTCTGTTACTTGGTGGCCTTGATCTTACTGTTCTTACCAAGGCAATAAAGTAGATGAGATTTTTGCCTGTGTAAGGACCTCAGGATCATGTCCAATGAACTCTAACTGGGATACAGATCTGAGTACAGTTCTTTCTACATGGAAATCCAAGAGTTAAATGGCCTGGCATATCCTGCAGAACTATGGTAAACTGTTTCCAAAAACTGCTGACTAAATCACACACCTGTGTCTGGTCTTACATTGCTATTGTTATGATTTCTGTTGTTCATGAATGTTAAAAACAATGTAAGGACAAATCAGAAAATTATAACATGCATATTTGGTTTATGGCCTACATAAAATGTGTTATGCTTATCCTTCCAGGGTTAAACTTTATGCTATTTCAAGACACATGGATGAACCAAATTCAGCTAAGATGTCCCCAGTTCTTTCAGAACTGCCTGAATCTGATGTTCTAGATAAGTGCTTTAAGTCTTCAAAAGACTATGATGTTGTGCAGGTATTTCTTATACAAATGCATACACAATCCAGAAAATTCAGCTTCTGCTGATATCTGATTATCTTAATTGTGCTTTTAAATGAATATTCTCAGCCAATTACAGTAGGACCCTGGTATCTTCTGGAGCTTCATTCCAGACCTTCCAGTGGGTAATGAAAACCGTGGATTAGAGAGAACACAAAACTCCCCAAAACTGCTGTAGCTTGCTTTATGGCTGCTATTTTGTGACAGGAGCTTGCTTTACAGCGGTTGTTCATGACAGTAGCTTGCTTTACGGCTGCTATTTTATGACAGTAGCTTGCTTTGTAGCTGCTATATGTGACAGTAGCTTGCTTTATGTTTGCTGAATTATTTAATTTTTTCCTCTGCCAACTGTGGATAACTGAATCAGCGAATAATGAATCAGTGGATATGGGTGGGGGGTCCTACTGTATAGAATAAAAAGACAGGAATAGAATCTTAACCGTTCCGTTCATTAAGTGTCTGGCTTCCGCGTTGACTGTCAAGAGTTTGATTCCCCAATGGGGAAGCTCTAACTCGGGAGTGGAGATAGCCTAGGTAGCCTTGGGCAAGATGCAGAATTCCAGGGTGCCCCCAGAAAAAGGAAACAGAAAACCACTTCTGAGTTCTTTCTATCAAGGAAACCCTGGAAAATGTCACCACAAATCAGAATTAACTTAACAGCGCCCAATTAATGAGTTAACATTAATTACAAATAGATATGTTATTTATTTGCTACTGTTGAATACTGTGTCTCAGTAAGAACTTAAAAGTGCTATCTGCCCATACAATAGGTAAATTAGATGAATTTATGCCTTCTCATAGTTATTTGCTGTTCCCATTGTACCTAGACCTTTTTGCAAAACCATGCTGAAGAACACCTTGTTTCATTTAAAAAAAGTTTCATCTTAGAATTTCTTCAGCACTGGAAATACTTCTCCTTACCCAAAATGTCTGCCATTGTTCTTTTCATTGTAGCAAAGTGCAAAATATGATTTTACATCCGGGAAGTTCACTTCCAACCTTAAAGAAAATCTTCACTACAAGGGAGGAAAACTATCGCATCCTCCCGCCTACTATATCAAAATACCTGCCTTAGGATATCAGACATGTCTTACTGTGAAACATTGTGAGGCCGTTTTCCTTGGAGACACATTTCTACGGAACATTTTGGAAAAATGTGAAATCAAACTTGCTTTGGCACCAGGTACAATATATATTAAACTTTTGTTTTCCAATCTTAATTGCACTATCTATGCACAGGCCGGAACCCTATTGTATAGTTTTAGGTGTGTTGATTAAAGATGACTTGGGGGTTGCATGTGACCTGTACACAATGCAACAAAGTCATGTGCGCTCAGGAATGGCCAAAGGAAGCCATTAATTGGCAGCCTTTTACCTCTGCTGATAACATCAATAGGGATGGATAGGAACTGGTTAGTTTCAGGTTGTGCAAGTTTGTTAAGGCTGTAGCACAGGCGCAGCTACTCCCCTCCCTCATCCCTGCAGACGAACAGCCGCATTCCAGGCCCAGCTTGCTTGCTTTTTCCACCTCCTCAGCTAATCTCCTGGCCGTGAGTGATTGCACAGACTTCTCTGCCCCAACCTTTTGTCTGAGTGGGAGGTCAACCAAGAGGTCAGGTCAGAGAAGCCTTGGCTGTTGCCAGGACCGGAAGATCAGTTGACGAGCAAGCACATTGGGCCGATGAGTAGCTGATTGGGCCCAAGGGGGCAGAGGAAGGGATGCTTCTATGCACTGGGACGAACTAGTTCATGCCCATCTCTAGACATCATCACCACTCCATAGACAGAGTTTTGCAGCAGTTTTAGCCATAATCTTACACAATATCCCCGACTCCCTGTAAAACGATGAGCATTTGTTTGATTTCCCTGACTGTGGTGCTTATAAAATTGCACCTTTTCAGCCTTCTTCCCCCTCCCCCACTAATCATGGCAATCGATTCTCAAAATCTACAACAAGAAGGGAAATTGTTGCCAGTTTGTGTGTTTGTTTGTTTCCAGTACATATTATAGCCAGGGTGTTACTGTGTCATTACTTTTCCAACAACACAAAAGGGCCTTGTGTCATGTATGCACCTTCTTCTACTTCCAAAAGGCTGGCACAAGTGGTGACACTTTCCCTTAGGGAGCATATGTGTGATAGCTAATGCTCTGCAATGGAATTACACAACGGGGGATTGTAAACTTGCATAAGTAGATAGATACACAATGCAAATGTTGACAACGGTAAAAGCAATGGTTTCCCCTGACAATTAAGTCCAGTCGTTTCTGACTCTAAGCACCAGTGCTCATCTCTGTAAGCAAAAGAGCTGGCATTTGTCCATAAACATATTTCCATGGGCATGTGTCCGGAGTGATAAAAGGTGCACGTCCACCCAACACCATTATGTTTCCACAAAAGTTGTACCTATTTATTTTCTCAAATTTTTACGTGCATTTGAAGCACTAGGTTAGCAGGAGCTAGGACAAGCAACGGGAGCTCACCCTATCACAAGAATTTGAACTGCCAACCCTTCAATCAACAAGCCCAGTGGCTCAGCGGCATGCAGTGCCACCTGAATGTCAGCTAAGACTATATCCACTGATGAAATATATTTCCAAGGAAATGACTTTAGGATGGGGAACATACTTTATTGCAACCTGCATGTGCCAAATGGGTAGGATATTGGTGGGATAATCTGCACCTGTCATGTTTGCTAGTGGCTACCACATACCAGTGCATCATCTGAAAGCAAAAGCAAAGCAAAGTGTTCTGCTTATATACCGCCCCATACCACTACAAGTAGTCTCTGGGCGGTTTACAATTTTAATTACAGTGTGCAGGCTACACATTGCCCCCCCCCAGCAAGCTGGGTACCCATTTTACCGACCTCGGAAGGATGGAAAGCTGCTTAATGCTTAAGAACTACAGTACTGAAGTCATGACTTGCAAAACTGGGTGTGTTGTTGTTGTTTTTAAGAAGGAGCTGTAAGAACCAAAATACAGCTAGAAGTTCAAGAAGGATCAAGAGCAGGTTCAGAAGGGCTCCAGCAGAGAGAGGAAGATGCTGAATCCTCATCCTCAGAAGAAAAAAGGGCTAAAAGGAGAAAGAGGAAATCCAAAGTACAGAAGACCAGAGGAAATGAACAGGTTTGTATGGTTTTAAAATACAAATAAAACAAAGGGGGTGGGAAGAGAAAGGAACTGCATAGAAAAGAGAATAGCCAGTGACTCATCCTCAGGGCACCTCAAGAGGGAGAGAACTGATTTGAAGGTAGTAGCAATAGTCTGCAGAGGGTCACCTCAGTACAAATGTGGGTGGGTGGGGGAATTCTTTGGTCTCAAGTAGAGATGGCCCAATCCCTCCCCTCCCAAGAACCCACCTGGCCATCCATGGCGCATGAGGCTTCATTCTTCCTCCGTGGTGCACCAATCATGGAAGAAACTTGGCCAGCCATTCCCTGCAGACCACTTGGGGTGCAGAGGCAGAATGGAGTGTCCACCTGCCCAGCCAAAGAGCGGCTGGCTGTGCGGGGAGGCAGGGAAGGGCCCGTCCGACTCCTTCCATGAATGACATGATGGTGAGGAAGAGAGTGCCTCACTGCTGTATGGAGCCAGGCCAGTTCTGGGAGGAGGGGGTGAGTGTGTATTTGTATATTTGCAGGAAGATGAATAGGAAGTGCCTGTCTCTAGTCTCAAGGCACTTATAGTGGGGACCAAGAAAGCTCCCATGACTTGGACATTCCAAACATAAGATTAATGCGCCACTGCTATGGGAATGTGTAGATTTCCAGCGTCATGTAGTGGACAGAGTGATGGACTATGACTCTGTAGAATAGGGTTCAAAATCACCATTCAGCAATGATAACTCATAAGGGGACCTCTTCGGTATCTCACTTACCTTGAAAGACCTATCAGGGGTGCAGTAGGTCAGTTTTGACCTGAGCATATCATCCCACGCCCTGGCACCTCCTGAGTGTTTGTAGCTCAGTGTGGAACTAAACCCATCCCCCTCCAATCCCAGTCCAACATTTCATAGAATCATAGAATCTTAAAGTTGGAAAAGACCTTAAGGGCCACCCAGACCAACCCCTACCATGCAGGAAACCCCCATCAAAGTACACCCCCAGACAGGTGGTCATACAGTCTCTGCTTAAAAACCTCCAAAGAAGGAGACTCTACCAACTTCCATGGCAGCATATTCCACTGCCGAACAGCTCTAACCATCAGGAAGTTCTTCCTAATGTTCAAATGGAATCTCTTTTCCTGTAGTTTGAAACCATCGCTCCAAGTCCTAGTCTCTGAAACCATGGAAAACAAGCCAGCCCCCTCTTCGATATTACATCCTTTCAAATATTTAAACATGGCTATCATATCCCCTCTCAACTTTCTTTTGATAAGACTAAACATTCCCAGATCCCTTAGGGCGTTTATACACGACCCCTAAACTCCGGGGCAAATGGCTCCCAGCTCCGGAGCTTAAAAATGTTTCCCCACCAGCTCCGGAGTTAACAGGAAATTAAGTGCCACCACGCCCACTTTAGCGCATCCCAGCGCACCTTTCAATTACCTGCTCTTTGGAGGTGAAAATTATTTGATCCGGTGTAACGATAGTGAGTGCAGGGCTCTCCTTGCTTCTGTTTGTTGTTTTTTGGCTCCCGCCCCTTTAAGAGCTACTTTTACAGAGACAAGAGGCAGAACAGAGGTGAGCGGCATGCTTTTCTTTCTCTTTTTCTCCCTCCCCTCATGCAGCCAGCAGCCAGGAAGTGCGGAGGGGGTGGGAACGCAGGAAGAGTGACGAACCCCTAAGATCTCTGGTCTGAATTTAAGTGGCCAGCGGATCTTAGGGGTCGTGTAAAAAGGCCCTTAGCTGCTCTTTATTAAACATATGTTCTAGAACTTTAACCATCCTGGTCGCCCTCCTCTGGACACTTTGCATCACACTGTCTTTCCACCATCCATCTGATGATTGTTAGGTGATTTGAGCCAAGGAACCAAGTTGGCATGAAGACCCAGGTCATGCTGTTTCAATAGAAGCTGTGAGATCATGCCACCCATAAATATTAGAGCTCCCTGCCTAATGAATATTTGCTTCACTGGAACATTTCTTTTAAACTTTTACCACTTGGGTTGTTTATTTGGACGTAGGTAGTGTTTGTTTGTTAGGACAAGGTTCAGAGTAATGTCAGAATCCCACCATTCCAATGTATTTTTCACAATATTTAGAAAAGTTTCTCCTTCTTGTTCCTGTGATTTTAGCCTCAATTTGTGAGATACACTAAGGGATCGGGGCTGGCTGCTACTCTTAGCACCATCCAGAATGATAAGAAAAGCACCGTGTTTCATCTGGTGCTGAATGATGAGCTACATTCCTCTAGACCTACAGTGCAAGTGCTTGTGTCAAACTTAAATGGATCTAAAAGAATGAAAATCTGTGCGGAGGTTTCCATTCTTGACTATCAACATGCAGAGGTAAGTAGAATTAAGATGGGTACTATTTTTTCCACAATTAAATCATGCAACATTAACATAAATAGATATTTGAATGTTTCTAATCATACTGCTCAAGTAGTATTAATCTGTCTGATGATTCTGCACAACTTGTGGCTTGTTTGCACAAATTATTGAATGAAATCCATAGAATCAATGGAATGTACATGTGTTCTACCATTTGCCAATTCTGTCTAGGTAGGACAAGCATTTGTGTTCAGGCCAGTGGCTTTCATTTTGCACATCACTATAGAGTGCTGCCTCTCAAATTTCCCTGACCAACTTCCCTCAACTAGGTGGTGTGCTTTCTAACCAGCAAATTTTTGTGTGTGTCTCAGTAGTGATTTTAACAAAACAGTGTAAATCTCACCATTCGCTGCCAACTGGAGTCAATCTGCGAAAGGGCACATCAACACTTTTGTAAATCTTGTGAATTCTGTGGGCCTTCCCTAAATGGACTTAAGCCCAAACCACCTATCAGTTGTAAGGAATACTTTCTGCTTCCAAGTACTGGGTCCTTTGCCAGCCTGTGTGGCCTTGGGCGAACTGTACAGTCCCTGGACACCCTTAGAAGAAGGGTGTGGAAAATCCCTTCCAAGTATTCTGTACCTGAAAAACCCTGAAAAGGGTCACTGTAAGTCAGAATTGACTTGTGGGCATATTATTATTATTATTATTATTATTATTATTATTATTATTATTATTATTATTATTATTATTATTATTATTATTATTATTATTATTTATTTATTTATTTATTTATTTACTTATTTACTGTCTGTTTCTGTCACAGTAATATTTGAAGTAGAAGCTCTGGTTTTTTTTTATTCAGACTCATGTCAATTCATTTTCTGTAGCACTCGCCATGTTATCAGCCATCTCAGCATTTGACCATGAGTTCAGCTTCTTGGGCACAAAGTGCATGATGCCGATCTGGGAAGTTATCTTTATAGTGAGATCGCCAAATGCACAAATCATGCTTGGCAGACCAAAGTTCACTTGGAAAGCCTCAACATGGCTGGCTTTGCCTTTCTGTGACTCCTTTGTATGGGTGCTCCTGAAGCACTACTGGGTTAAGACTGTTGAGCAAAACCTTCCATGCAATACAAAAAGGCCAGTGGGAAAAGGGAGTTTATTTGACTCATAGATTGCCTCTAAACTCAGCCTCTTAATGCTTCCTTGGTGGTGTGTGTTTTTCTGGTATGTGTGCAACTTCGATGTTCTGTATGTCAACATTTACTCAGTCACATTAACATAAACTAAAGTTCCCATATGTGACCTTTGGCTACCAAGGATGAGAAACTGCACTTGCCTTTCAAAGATTGTTATTGTATTTACCAGCATCAGTGATCTGGTCCAACACTCTTGTCTAGAGTAAAATTCCTTTTGGTGAGTTCATTAGCACCAGATGATTTGAGAAAAGGAGTATCATAACTGCAAACAGTGTAATTCATATAATGTTTATACATCACTATCTGCTTCTTCTTCTTCTTAGGGTTACCTAAAATGGGGCCAGGATTGTCAAGACTATAGGATTGCAGGAAAGATTGCATATGGACAGTTTTCTGGTTATCCTGCGATGGAAATTAAGCTGGAATGGCCCAGAATTCCTGCACAAGTAGAAGAAGCTGCAAGGGAGTAAGAAATTTACACAGAGGTTGGATTATATATTCAGATTTGGCATTGAATTAGAGGACTATTATTTATTTGTTTATTACATTTTTATCCCACTTTCCCATTAAAAATAGTACTCACCCTGGCTAACAGAGGGAAGGAACAATTTGGAGCGCAAAGGAAAATGTTTTAAAATATATACTGTATTAATTATATATGACCTACACTGGAGGAGCAACACAGGAGAAACCTACAGTATGTTACAAGAGACAACATGATTGTGTGTTTATAGCCCAAAGAAAACCAATTAAATTAAAATATGCAACACTTCCCCTTATCCTGTCAGATGGAGCGGTACTGAAATTTTCTAGTTGAAAATGAAAAGAATTTGGGTTTTGACAAAATATTTTCCGTTCATTGGGGTACAGAATTTGCTTTCCTTATACTGACATCAGAACGATTTCACCAATCAATGATTACAATCTTCTTCTCCCCACTTTTCTTATAGGCTGACTAAATATATCCCAGGTACTGCCTATATGCTTGGATGGTCTGAAGTGGAACAGAAGAATCCTCCACACGAAGCTTCTGTAGCTGTGGCTCTCGTGTCTCCAAGAACATGTGATCTTATTCTCAGGTTACCTCATGTAAATATCTGACTTTGTGGTGTGTGTGTTTTTTTCCATTCTTTTGAGTGGAGAGGACAGTACCCTGTGTCAGCTAAAGTGAACTGGGCCTAACTATTAGATTACACAATGAGACAGTAGAAAATTTCCCCTTTTTATATTGTTGTCCCTCCAGACATGCAAATCTTGAAGTGCTACATGCCTGAGGCATCAAACATGCCAACACCCATACACACCAAAAATTATGCTGTCTTCTGGACCAAAGGCAAAACAAAAACAAGTCAATTTGTCAAATGTCGATGGAAGGCAAACTCCTGATAGAATAAACAGAAATTATTTTCCTTTCAAGAGTGCTCTCATTCTAAAGGCAGGTTAACTGGATGTTCTTGTTTAGTCCTACTTCTCCTTGGGACCGACGGAATTTCAGTCAGTCCAAGTAAATGTTTCATGCTGGTTTCAAGGAATATGAAAGCTGTTTTCATTTATTCTCCCCGACGTGCTTACCACTGTGAGAAGTGGGAGAGAAAACTGGTTCTACCCGTCCCACCCCTAGATCCTCCGCTGCACAATTGTTCCTTACAATTCATGCATTCATGTCCTGAATAATTAGTGGTACATTATGGTACATTGAGAACCTACAATTATGGTACATTGAGAACCTACAATAAGACAGCCGGCTTCTTCACTTTATGGATCCATCCCCAGTGAGCAGACGATGAAGGATTGGTAGAAGACATGGCAACGAAAATGGGACCATTACATACAGCCCCCCGCAACCCTGTCCATGCACCATGATTTTGACCATGTGAAGAGAAATGACTGGAGGGAACTTTACTTTCTGGATAAAGACCACACTGTTTATTTTTTACCAACAAAAGCAGTATTTCCCTCGAGCAAAGATACATACAAGGCACAAGTACCTTTCTTCTGCAAGGGCATCTCATAAAATTGCCAGTTGTTTACACTGTTAAACTGTCTCCAGTTCTTCTCGCATTAGCTAACAGATAACAGATCAGCAAATAAAATCAAACTACCCTTGACAAGAGTCATGAAATAACACTAGCTCCGCCATCAAAACAATTCCTTCCCCAATCAAGATAATTCCTTCCCGACTGGCAAGGAATGCTGTAGAAGGCAAGGTAGTTAGTTAGCTGTGACCTCCAAGAAAATATGTGGGTACAATAGGAAGGAATTCTCCAAGGTGATAATCAGTTGTGTAAATGAAGGAAATATTTATTCTGCTTCCAAAGGATACAGGAACCTTGGTCAAGGACTGTGGACCTGAAAGAGGAAAGTTCACAGAGGTTACCTGAGACTCTAGGCCGAGACAAAATTCAAGGGGGGGGGGAGGAAAGGGGTGAAAAGACCGGAGCAGTTGGTCTCCCTGAAAATGGCTGTGGTGAATCCATGGAGGCCACGTCTGGTGTGGCATCTTTTTTCCAGGGCAGTTACCTTGCCAGCAAAAGGGACCAACACTGAAAGCTTCCCGAAAAAGGTTACCTCTACTCCATGAACAGAACAACGTCAGCTTAATCCTAGAGAACCTGTTCTTGATAGATAAGCATGGCATGTGAAAAATAAGCAACTGTTCACTACTAAATTTGGTAACTGTTAGTATCAGCTCCCATCACATTTCATGCTCTTCCCCACACTTTGTTGCTGTTCCTTGAAGTCAGGAGAGATGGCAGGCATATTGTGTAAGTCAGTCTTCATGAGCAATCCTTTTTCTCAGGTTACGATTTATGACACAAACATCAAGCTCCCGATTTCGCTTCCTGTAAATCAACATACAGAGGTTTTAGCCGCCCCGTCTCATGCATGGGATTTCGTCTCTTACCTGCCAACGTTAGTTGCTGAAAATCTGAAAGGTTAGTAGCTGATTTGAGAGTGTTGCCCTCGTTGTTCCAGCCTTATATAACATAAGAAGAAAAGAAGAGCCATGCTGGATCAGGCCAAAGGGCCATCTAGTCCAGCTTCCTGTATCTCACAGTGGCCCCACCAGATGCCTCTGGGAGTGCACAAGACTCGATATCTGTCTCCTGATACCACTCCTCTGCATCTTGAAGTACCCTGTTTTTAAGCCTGGAGATTACATATCCCCATCATGGCTTGTAACATGTGATGGACTTTTCCTCCAGGAATCTGTTGAGTCCCCTTTTGAAGGCATCCAGGTCAGATGCCATCACCATATCCTGTGGCAGGGAGTTGTGGCTGGGTAAAAAAGTATTTTCTTTTGTCTGATCTCACTCTCCCAACCCCCAGTTTGAGTGGATGTCCCCTAGTTCTGGTATTTTGTGAGATGGAGGTTTGGTTTCACCAGAGGTAAACAAAGATAAAAAAACAGGGCAACTAGGATCCCTTCTGTGACTCTAATCACCTCTTCCAAAGCCTACACAATCTATCGGAATATTTCCAGATTTGGAAACTAACTGTGGAAAACATACCATAAGAATTTGTATTTTCAGAATTATCGACTCTGGGAATGTTTGCTTCTCAGGTTACTGTTCAGTATCCCAAGACAACATCACAACTTTCAATGGAATTAATTTTAAGTATACAATGCCCGCAAATTCCTACCATGTTATAGCCTGGGACTGTAGCTCAGAAATGAAGTTCTTGGTGATTGCAAAGCAAGTGGAGCAACCTCGCCGTTTGAAAATCATCCATGTCAAACTTGCTAATCTGTAAGTAAGGCATTCCACGTTAACCTGCTCCACACCTAAGGAACTAGATGATTAATGGAGATTTGTAATAAGATCAGTAGCAAGAGCAGCGACATTATTAGACACTCCCTGAATTACATAATTCTGCCACCAAGTATCTGTGTCAATTTGAGGGACTTTGGGGTCCATGATGGGCTACAGAAAGAGGAACTGGTGGCCATCAGATGTCCATGTCTTCTTTTCATGGAAGCCTCCACAGAGCAGTGGGTATCATTGGCCCAGGGCAGTGCCAGTACCTTATGCAGCAGGGACTCATCTTGAGTATGTCTGTTTTTCTAAACTGCAGGATGTACTTGTGCTATTGCATTGATTAAACCAGATTTTTCTATTTGAAGTGATATTGATGTGCTTGCTTCAAATGATCACGTTCAAACGTGGATTAATGGTACTGAAATTCCGGAAGAGAATCTCCCTTATGTTTCTACTTCAGGTATGTAACATCACCTCCTGTCTGTCTTTTTCGGGGGTGGGGGATGTAATCAGCTTGACTTCTCTGTGGCATGGAGTAATCTGCTAAGGAGCAGATGCATGGCTTCATCCAGACCACCACTTGAGAGAAGGATCTAAGTCAGTGGTTCTCAACCTTCCTAATGCCGCAACCCTTTAGTACAGTTCCTCATGTTGTGGTGATCCCTTGCCCTGCTTGGAAGAGGCCACAAGCCCCCTTTGGCAGGCCACTCCTGCAGCTGCCTTAGAGAACGTCCCTCTACAAGCAGCCTCAGTCAATCGCAGCCTCTGGTGCCATTGACTGACATCTCCTCCAACCTATCAAGCTGTAACTCACTCTTCCCCCCTTTCCTCCCCCCTCCTACTCCAGACCCAAGCCGTTTGTCCTTTTCTTCACTGGCTCATGGCAACCTTTGTGAAATTGTCCTTTGACCCCAAAAGGGGTCCCAAACTCCAGGTTGGGAACCACTAATCTAAGTGCTGAGCTAGAGCTAGCTGACCCTCGAACAGCTCAGACAAATTGCAAGTTGCCTCAACACTGCTCTTTCATGGCTATTAAAGTGCCACACAAAGCACTTTCATAGCCCTGAAGCCTGGGTGCAGATGGTGCTTCTCCGGGAGACAACGGTTGTCCCCAAGGTTGTCAGGTGCTGGTCTCTATATATGGGGTGATAGTATCCTTATTCAGTCACTTGGTAAAGGGGTCAATCCAAACCTGCAAGGACAGGAGCAGGCTAGTTTTATCCCCCACTCTCCCATGTGAAAACTAAACATGAAAATAAGTCTGCACACTAGGAAACCCCAAAAAGTCAGTGTTCCCGATCACACAGATATGTCCAAGCAGATTTGTTCTCCACTGGAAAGAGCTATGATGAAGAGAGTTGACTGGCTTGCTCCCTCTCATTGGTTCAGAAGCAGCCTTTTACTGAATAGGGCTTATGGCCTGGAATCCACTCCGAAGCCCTTTAAGGATTGCACATGATGGATAAATTATCTGTTCATTGGATTTATCTCCTATCTTTCACATGAAGTGGAGGGCCATGTTTGTTTTACGGATGACTGATTTGATTTGTATACTCTGCCATCTAGCCCTAGGGCTGTTCTAGGCTAGGTCGGCTCAGAGATGGAATAAATATTGCAAGCAAAATTTTAAAAATGGTAAGAAATGAAAACATAAGCACATTAAAGCAAAATGTATCATGCAGCAGCCAATAAGTAATATTAGATTTATTCATTTAACAGCCAAAATCCCCTTGTTTGGTTTATGCTTGCACAACAGGAATGACATCATTGACACTGGCAGATTACCACTAATTAAAGACTTCCTTTCACAATTTCACTGCATTGTGTGGGAGCCATACACATCCGGAAATCACAAAAGGAGGACTTTAATCAGTAGCAAACTGCCACTGCAAAAGACTTCATTCCCGCTGTGCAGGTGGATCTGCACAATACAACAGGAGTTCAGCCGACATTTCATACCTATAACACAATGGGGAGAGAATGTCAGCTGCTGCAACATTCAGTTGAATAGCTACAGCATTTCAGCTGCAAATTGCTAAATTTCATAATTACAGCAGTACCCCCTATCTATGGGATGCGTATCCATGAATTCACTTGTCTGCTGCCTGAAAATATTAAATAAAAATTACAGAAGTACGTATTTATACGTATTTCCAAGGTATGACATGTTATGTGTAGTGTTTAATATGTCCACAACTTTTTCGCATTTTGGGGTAGGGAGCTTGCAACCAACCCCTGTAGATACAGCAGTTCTTCTGTTACTGGAAAAAATATGAGTAATGATGATAACTTGCTTTGAGGCACAACCCCAACTTTTCTTTAATGAGAAAAGTAATTTTTTTCCTGGATACAGGTGGATATATCTTTATCAACTGTGATGACAGTGGTTTCTCATTAAAAGCTCCAGAGAATGGCATTGAAAAGCTTTCCTATGATGGATACAGTTTAGAGGTACACTTTCCCCTTGTTCCTCCTCTCTCTTTTTTGCCATGCTCCTAACGCTTTGGATTGCTTAAATATTTGATTATTTATTAAATATTTAAATATTTACGTGAGCACTGCACAGACTTTTATCATGTTCTCATGCAGATTCAAGTACCTTTCTGGATGAGTGGAAAAAACTGCGGACTCTGTGGAAGATATGATGCTGAGTATGAACAGGAATACCGAATGCCCAGTGGGAATATAGCTGCAAATGAAAGGAGCTTTGCCCAGTCTTGGATAGTTCCAGAGGACTGGTCCACAGGTTAGCAACACTTCCACAATATTTATACAGTGGTACCTCAACTTACGAATTTAATCCGTTCCAAGTGCATGCTTTTAAGTCAAACTACTCTTAAGTCAGGGTACCTATCTAAAAATTGAAAAAATAAGTTAAAAAATCAAACAAAAATTGGGAAAAAAGTAAGTTGAGCAGACCATATCTAAAATTTGTAAGGCGGTAGTTAAAACGCCAACAGTTTTCTGCTCTTAAGTCGAGTTGCTCTTAAGTCGTGGTACCACTCTACATTTGGGCACACAAACAATCAAATTTGTCAACTGGTCAAGAGCCAGTTAAGAAAAGCAAAGAAACAAACAAACAAAAATCCCCCTCATTGCCCCTTCCTGTCTCCTCCCGCTTCTAGGAGGAAGTTTCACGTTTGGCTTTTATTTTATTGTTTAAATGGTGTAGCACATCTGCACTACTCTAATACATTAAAAACATTTACTGTGTCCCGCCTTACTAAACCAGTTCATTATACTGGCAAACTGACAGTGGAACAAATAGGGTCACTTGAGGTCCATATCCCATTTCAATGACAAGACAACACCAGGTAGCATTCTAGACCTCCTGGTGACCCTATTTAGCCTGATACAGCTTGATTCAAAATAAACATATTGACAAGCCCCCCTTTTAAGATTATATCTCATTTATTACATTGCACTAAGAGGGCCCAAGACATAAGAGTGAGAAATATGAGGTGTTTTTTTTTTAAAAAAATAGCAAATCGTGATAAAGAACATTCCCAATACATTGGGTGCCAGAATGTCTACCTAGAAATATAGACACAAATCCTTTAAATATGAACTACAACAATAACACAATACTGTAAATTATATTTAGTATCTTGTACCCATATTTACAGGTAAAGCAGGAAAGGCCACATTAAAAAAACATTTGGGCCTGATAGCTGTTGTGAGTTTTTTTGGGCTGTTTGGCCGTGTTCTCCAAGTTTTTCTTCCTGACATTTTGCCAGACTCTGTGGCCAGCATCTTCAGAGGGCAAGGAGCTCAGGGAACTAGGAGTTCTCTCTGTGCTCTGGGGATTGCTAGTTCCCTAAGCTCCTTGACCTCTGAAGAACACGGCCAAACAGCCCCCAAAACTCACAACAACTATCAGATCCCAGCCGTGAAAGCCTTCGAGAATATATTTGGGCCCATTATCATGGTTTTTCAGGATCAATGACGCATTTTCATATCCCCCTCATTTCATGTTATATGAAGCACTGAATATAAATGCCACCACCCAATGATAATCAAACTGGGACGTAGAAACCTCATAGATTCATTTGCATACCTGCCTACAAAGTATTAATTACGTCTGCTGTATCCCGAGTTCACTACTGTCCAATTTGTTGCCTGTCTATCTGAAATAAATTGGTGTTTGGAGGTAAATTCATTATCAGTGCTTGGCCTAAAGTGACGATTTCTAAAAGAAAAGTTTTAAAACAGTTAGTGGGTGAAATGAGTAAGCAAGAGAAATCCAAGATAAGCATCAAATAGCAATCACATTTCTTCATTTTTTTCTTCTTTTTTAATTCAAGCATTTGCTGCTATGCCACAATAATAAAGAAGCAAAGACTAAGAATGGAAATCTATGGAAAAGATGACAGACGCTCCCACATTCCATTTCTGTGAAGATCTATAATGAAGAGCCTGATGGGACACCACAGAAAATTGGAGTGTCCCCTACTTTTCACTTCTGAGGCAGATGTAATTCTGCAAGCCCAAGGACAGAAATACAGAATTACAGTATTTCAAAAAGCAATCGCCATCACTTGCCCCATTTAATTATAATTTTTCACTGCCATTACACTTGTTGACTTGGAAAATCTCTGTGATAAAGACATTCAGTAAATGATTAAGTGCAAGAAAGCTGCATATTTTCTTTCTTAAGAAATATTATATCATTTTTTAATTATGAAGAGCACAACTCCTGTCTAGAGATGTAACATTTTGAAGCCATGGGGGGAAATGGAAAAACTGAGGTGGGGAAACTGTTTTTTTCCCATTTGTGGAAATTCTCTACTCCTACTGTAAACAAACAAGCATCCAATGAAGTGAAATGTTAGACCTGAGAAGATCTGCCTTTTGTTTCCTTCTTGAATACCCCCAATTTTCATTTAAAACACACACACACACACACACACACACACACACACACACACACACACACACACACACACACACACACACACACACACACACACACAACTAGAGCCTTCTCCCTGCCTAAGTTGACATATAAATCTAGGTGCCTAAATCCACCGGGTAGTGTCAAAAGAAGACCCACCCCCCATAGAGACGAAAGCCAGTCTGAGGAAACCAGGAAGTGGCGAGGTGCTCCATCTTGCGGTGCCCCTGGTTCAAAGCATTATAGGTTAAAAACAAAATACAAGTAGGAAGAGGACTTGTTCATGAAAGCTCGTATTAAAGCATTCGTCTTTACGGTGGCAACACCTTTTTGTCTTCATTTGCTCTTTTAATATTTGTTTTTAACTATAATGTGCGCACAGACAAACACGGCTCCCTTTTGTACACCTACAATGGTTCCAAGCCACGGGGTTTTCCTTTTCCAATGGGTTAGTAAATGTGCCCGGGTACAAACGCCAGGGTGTGACCTCACAAACAGTAATTTTACTGCAATGAGACTGGCAAATTGCCATAAAACAAACAGAGCATTGGAACACCAGGTTCTTTCAAGAATATAGGCTTTTTATTGCAATAATCAAATCAATACATTGATGGTGCCTCTCTAAGATAGGGATACTTTCCAAGGTAAAACAGAATACCTTTATACTTTGTCAGTTTGAGTAAGATAATATATGTCATATTATTTCCACAGTGTCACATATTTCAAGACAGGCATGCACCCAGGTACATGTAAAAACTTCCCCATTTCACATGAAATTGGAACATTTAAAATTGTTTCACCTTTCTTACTCAAGATACTGTACTTGCATACCATCTATTTGTCAAGCATTTTGGACCACCACCTTAAGCAAGCAAGTAAAGAGTTTATGAAGCAAATTCCCACTACTTGAGACCTTGGACCTTGTGCAAGATCTTGCAGAGGACACTTGAAAAGTAGTTCCTTTTTCTTTATGAGTTTAGACACAGTAGGAAGCAAGGGAGTTGGGAAACAAGTTATCTGCCTTTTTCCGAAAGCTTTGACATGTGTTAACAATTTGAAATGAACTTACAGATCTTTAATGATGAATGATATAAATTCAATATGTAAGTTTACAGTTGAGACAACCACCCAACGCGTAACGGCCCAAGGCTTCGGCTGTCTGAACATCAGCCAAACGAAGACAGTCTGCCCTCGCAACCCTTGGCATAAACCCGCGGACCCCCATGGAGGTGGGTGGGTGTCTGCCCTAGTTGGGCCGAGCAATCCGATTTAGGCGTGGAAGGCCACGCTCCGGGGAGACACCACTCTAGTCGAGAGGACAACCCGGGAGGGCATCTGACCTATTTCGATGCCCTTCTTCTGTCGCATCTGCCATGCCCTCGCCGATCCAACGCTGGCACCGAAGCCCCGCTGGCAGGAGCAACACGCGTCCGGATCTTTCCTGGGGCCTCCGCGCCGCGCCGCCTCCACCCCACGAATGGCGGTCCCAGCCCTCTTCTGGGCGGCGCCACGGACGGGGCGGCCTGATCGCCCTCTCGTTAAGGGACCTGCGGCCGAGCGGTTCGCCCTCTTCCGCCGACGGGGTGGGGAGAATCCAACGCGGGAGCTGAGGCGCTCTCCCCGACACGGCACCCCCTTTCCCCCGGCCGCATGGAGACGTTGCGAGGCGCCCGGGGCGTGCGCCTCCTCCTGCAAGTCGCCCTCGTCCTCTTCCTCCAGCACCTGCGCCCGGGCTCCGGTGCCTGTCCCTGCCACGATCCCGCGCTCTGCCAGCCCATCGCCGGCACCAGGGAGTTCGAGGTCTCTCTCTCTCTCTCTCTCTCTCTCTCTCTCTCTCGGATGGTGGGGGTGGGCATAAGGGCAACGGGGCTCTCCCTGGCACGCTGGCAATTGGGGTGGAGGGTGGTGGATTAGGGCAACCTGGAAGGTGGCGTTTCCCACTGTTGCGCCCTTGTGCCAGGAAACGCATCCCCGGGTGACGGTCTGTCTGCTCCCAGGGAGACTTCAAAAAAACGAATGAATGAGGCAGCCTTAGAAAGGAAGATAGGAAAATACCGGTAACCCAGAGCCTCGCGGGTGATGATGGAAACTGTCTGTCCTTGGAGAAGACTGGGGGCTTCTAGGCAAAAGGAGCCCCACTGCTCAAACGAAAAACTTAAATCAGCTGAATTAACATTAGCGAATGGGGTTCCCATTCCCAATGTTCCTTGTTTTTTATTATAATTTTTAATAGTGGCCTATAAAAGGTATGGCCTGTAACCTATTTTTGCATTTGGGATTCCCAGTGTGATAGATAGAGGAACAGACTAGGACTCAAGAAGCCGGGTTCAAATTCTTGCTAAGCCATGGAAAACTGACCAGCTGGGGGTAAAAAACAATCTTTAAACCTCTCACTTACCTTGAAAATCTATTTATTTAATGGTTTATGTGTTGAGCTTCCAAGCCTCCCAGCTTAGTAAAATACTACTCAGGGCAGTATGTCTGTGAAGATTATCAGTCATACTCAGGGCAGTTTACATAATTAAGCAAAACATACCAAATAAAATAATAAACAAGTGCATAGATCATAGCATAAAGAAACAAAAACAGGAAGGCCGAACTGGGCACTTTTAGTCAATTCCAACTTACTGGCACCTCACAGGAACAAAATTGATTAATAGATTGCCACACGATTAATGTGTGGCTTAATGATTCACCAGGTCCTCTTCTAGTTGGAACTCTTCACTAACTGGATCCAGACCATTCTGCAGCTATTCTAGTTTTTTTCCTTTCATTGCTCAGTCATAGTGGGCATACATGAAAGCTTATGGGAGGTTCAGATAATATGGTCTTTGGTTTGTAGCCCTTGAGTTTTTTCCCCTGTTGCTTTTTTACTTTCCTCTTGCCAGGAAAAAAATGGCATATTACTTATAATTTGTTGTGGAACAATAGCCTCACAGTACATTTTGATAAAGCCCCCTTTTTGGTGGTGAAAAAATGGGAAAAATAATTGGATTTTTTTTTTTGAGGGGGCTGCAAATTAACAGAAGGGTCTGAATCGCCTGTGAATATCCAAGCAGTGGAATGATAAAAGCCTTCCTGGAAGGTATCCCGTTGGTACTGCTACACATTGGCCTCTTGGTAGAACAGGCACTGTAAACTCCTTTTATCTTTTCCTCTTGAACAGGTCCCCACACCTTCTGTGGAAAAATGAAAACAAAGGAAGCAGTTAGAAAACACAGAGGGTTACAAACAGTGGATTCTGTTGTCTGTAAGACTGCCCCCTCCAATAACATTCTCTGCTTGAGGCCGCATTCTGTGACAGAGAAGAACACTTCATCCTAAATTAAAGTGGCCACAAAACTGCTGGACAGCTCAGTGGTTTTGGCATCTGGCTTCAGAGCCAGAGGTTGGGAGTTTGATTCCCCACTGTGCCTCATTGACAGGGACTGGGCTGGATGAGCCATAAGATCCCTTCCCAGCTCTTCAGTTCTGAGATGGTGATGACAGTTGTAAAAGTTGGTGGGATAGGAACATGGGAAGGAGCATGCAAAAAGGCCTTTTATACTAAGTTGTGTTGTCGGTTCATTTTGTTCAGTATTGTGAACTTGGGCTGGCCCCATTTCACCACAATTTTATGAAGCATTCTTGTGTCAATCCAGTGAGAGATCCCTGCAATTCCCTTCTGATTTCCAATCCAAGTAATAACCAGCCCTGACCCTCCTAGGTCCTTTCTCAACAGAGAGAGGATTAATATGCTGGGGATGGTAGGGTGCTAGAAACAAAAGAAACCACAATTTAGAAGAATCTGTGGTGAAGAATATATAGCTATGGCTATCTGGCATTGAAGAGGGGATCTGGCCCACACTGGCATTTACTCTCACAGTGTCCTGTCTGGCCATCAAGGGAAGGAGTGTTGTGCTCTTAAGACCAGATAGGTGAGGGCGGCACATATAGTTCATCTGACATAGACAGCTGGTGGTCCAGAGGTTACTTGGTTTCTAAGGGGGATTATGTCCATCACAGCCTTTTGTGTCGAGCCTATCTCAGCTTCCTCAGGTGCTTACTTCCTAAATCCAAGAAAATCACTCTTTCAATACACTCCTGTGCCCGATGACAAGCAGTTCTTAAACGTGAAAAAAAAGAAAAAGAAAAATGATGTAACTGCTCTGCAGCATGAAGAGTAACAAAATGTTGGTAAAGACCTCTAGAGCTTCTTAGGGTATGATTAGATAGGATTTGGCCTGTGGTTTGGCCAGGTTTAAGAACAGGAAGGTTTGTTCCTTTTTTTTCTGGCTATCACGTCAAGTCCAAGTAATAGAAAGCCAGCATGACTGGAATGAGAACTTTTCTGTGCCTTTTGAAGTCTCTGTCACTTACTGATATATGAAAACAAAATCCAGTTTTCTTCTGCTCCCCACAGAGGGGGTGATAGGAGAGGACACCGAGGGTCATTTCCACCCTCTTTACAATACAGGGCTCATTCACTTTTGGTGGCAAGCCAGTACAGTGATGTGTCCTGTACCAACTAAAAATAATAATAATAATACAACTCCAGCTTCCCCCCACTGAAAGGAAAACAGAAGAGGAGTCAGAGGAGGATCTCTCTTTTTTTCATTTTTTTTCTTTATTTCTTCTTTATAATCTAGTGCTTCCTCTTTCTAATTGGTGCTGTTCACTTTGGTGGCAGTCTGATGCAGTTTTATGTCATTTACCAGTAAATCAAATCAAATCCTGCACTTGTAGACACAAAAGGAGTTGGAGATCAAAGAGGAAGTGGAGAGGAAGTCCCCCCTTTCCTTTTCTTTTTAATTATCCAATGCTGTTTTGCTTTGGTGGCATACCAATGTTGCAATACTGTATGTCACTTGTTGTGTGTGTGTTGTGTCATTACAGTCGTGACCGACCCTTTGTGACTCCATGTCCATGGAGTTTTCTTGGCAGGAATACTGGAGTGTCTTGCCAGTTCCTACTCCAGGCGCCCACAGCACCTGGTATTCCCTGGTGGTCTCCCATCCAAGTACTAACCAGGGCCGGCCCTGCTTAGCTTCCAAAATCAAGCAAGATCGGATATGCTTAGGGCATCTAGGCAGCATTCGTATGTCACTTACCAATACAGTAAATGTGGGATCCCTGTCCCATCCCACAGTTTTCCTCTCATCCTGTAGAGAAGACAGGAGAGGCATGGAAGCTCAGAGGGAAGAACATGTTAAAAGGGGTCAATTTGAGGCATGGTGTGGTACCGAAACCAACCCATCCTTGAGTAGGGGTGTACAATTTTTTCCAAATTTCAGACCACACTGTCAAGCAATCCTACTTATCCTGATCCAGCCTAGGATAGCTTCAGTGCCTGGTTGCACACTTAGGCACTCCAAGAAACAAAAGAGTAAGAAATAAACAAAAAATGAGGACTTAGGTAAGCCCACCCACCTGTGTCTACAGTGGGTTCTTTAGGCTGCTCCATCACATTGTTTAATGCCACATATATAATAGCAGTTAGTAACTGTAGTCTAGGTGCTTAACTGTTCAGATTAACTTGTGGATCATTTACTTGTGTTTTAAGTTGGCAGACATGTTAACAGGTGCAGGCTAGATTTCTTTTTCCTTTCAAAAATGGAAGAGGGACACCTTTAACACCAACAGAACTGCCAAGGCAGTTGAGATTTATGCTGAGACTGAAGTACAGTGGTAACTTGTATAAAGGAATTAATTTGTTCAAAATGAAATTATGTTAAGCAAATTTTCCTTTATACAAATTTCCCATAGGAATGCATTGAAAACAGTGTGATCCCATTTTATGTTGTACAGATTCCCCCATAGGCGATTATGTTAAGCAAATTTCCCCTATTTCTGGAATTTTTATGTTGTACAGATTTTATGTTATACAAACTGTTTGTTATACAAGGGTCAACTGTATTTATAAAGGTGGATGTGATCTTTTGGATGCTTTGCTTCCTGTAGAACAGTTGTTCCCAACCTGGGGGTTGGGACCCCTTTGGGGTCAAACAGCCATTTTACAGGGATCGCCATGAGAAAAGGGCACAAACGGCTTGGGACTGGAGGAGGAAGGGGAGGAAGGGGGGAGTGAGTTACAGTTTAATAGGTTGGAGGGGATGTCAGTCAATGGCACCGGAGGCTGCGATTGGCTGAGGGTGCCTGTAGAGGGAAGTTCTCTACGGCACCTGTGGCAGTGACCTGCCAAAGGGGGCTTGTGGCTTCTTCCAAGCAGGGCAAGGGGTCGCCACAACATGAGGAACTGTATTAAAGGTTTGCGGCATTAGGAAGGTTGGGAAGCACTGCTGTAGAGTCTGGACTAATAAGCTTTTGCTTTTTTTTTTTTTAAAGGGAAGTTTTAGTTCATTAGACTAAAACTCAAAACTGCTGGTCTGTTCAATACATGTTTTTTTGTTAGCTTCTGGGAAGACATATTGTTTTCCTTGAGTTCTCTTGATTGTGTCAGGTTGAAACCTTGGGGCCAGAATAGTCCTATCCTACAGTACACCTACATCCTGCCCTCTCAAATATCCATCTTTGCTGTATTGAGGCCTATCAGGGTTCCTCAGTCAAATTGAGAGTTTGGCTCGTTTTCAGGTGAACATGAAGACAATCTCCTGTTGACCTTGGAGCTTCTCACAGTATGTTTGGGGATGTGAGGGGCTGTGGCTCTGTGTTTGGGTATAATAGAATAGGGAACTGGGAGCAGGTAAGGCAAGCCCTATCTCTTATGCCTGTTTTTGGATCTCACGTATTCAGGACAACTTAGAAAGAGGCATTATGTCAGCTTAGAAATAGAACATGTCATAGGCATCCTTCAGTCTTGAGAGACTATGGCACTGTGCTCTGTATAGAAGTCCTAAAGCAACATCTAGTGTGGCTAAAAAGGCCAGGTAACTGCCTCTTATGTTGTTTCAACACTGCATGCAAAGCTGATGTGGCCTCTTCATAGGACATGGCCTGGGTAGATTAATATGGAGATTAAAACTATTACTCAAGCAGCAAAAAAAAAAAAAAACCTTTCCACATTGCTGGAATAAAAAGGTAAAGGTTCCCCCCGCACATGCATGCTAGTCGTGTCTGACTCTAGGGGAGGTGCTCATCTCCGTATTCAAGCTGGAAGAGCCAGTGCTGTGCAAGTCCATGGCCATGTGGCCGGCATGGCTGCAAGGAAACACTGTTTTACCTTCCCACTTTTTATGACGGTACCTATTTATCTACTTGCATTTACATGCTTTTGAACTGCTAGGTTGGCAGGAGCTGGGGTTATCAGCGGGAGCTCGCTCCGCTGCGTGACACCCAGGATTCGAACCACCAAGCTGCCGACTTTGCAGTCTACAGTTTGGGTGCCTTAGTCCACTGAGCCACCACACTGGAATAGTCTAATGGAAAAGGAGAGCTGATACGATTAGTTCCACCTGCATTGCAGGAGTTGCCAGAACATGATTGTATACAGCCATGAACTGCCTCTAGGACTCCGGCTCTGGATTTTGCCCCCAGGTTAACTCCTGAAGCCTTTTCCAGAAATGGATATAGGCACAGAGCAGTAGAGGTTTAAAATCAGAGTTTTCCTTCTCCATCCTAGAAGATGATTCTTCCATTTTATCTGCTGTTGGGGCATAAAGCCCTCTTCTACCTTCAAAACCATTAACCATTTTCTTCTGTAACCCTGGGAAGAGGGCCGTCACGAGGGACTACCAACCGGGCCAGCTGGACCAAGGTTTTTAAAGGAGGTATTACTCCTCCAACACTCCCTTTCGCTCCAGGACTCCTGCTCCAGATTTTCCCTCGAGGGTAACTCCTAAAACCTTTCCCATACCTGGGTATGACCACAAGGCAATTGAGGTTTAAGATCAAAGTTTTCCTTCTAGGACCTAGCCTAGGTGAATTGCCTTTTGAGGCTACAAACACCTTCTTGTCAGCTCCCAATGGCACTTGATTAAATAGAACATAAATGCCAAGGTAAAATGGGTGAAAACACAATCTTCTACCTAGTTTCCTGAAGGTAAGTTCTACTGTATTCAACAGGACCTATTTTGAGTAGATATCTGAAGAGTTGTGTTGTTAAGAAAGCTCTTGGTATTAGAAGATAGTTCCCAGTGCAGTTCTTAGTCCCCCATTAATGTTGTTTCAATCATTTAAATGCTACATTCCATCCACCTAAACTTCCATGCACAAATGTTTGCCTTTTATTTCTCAAGAACATCCTCTTCTTGTTTACTGTTAATTTGTTGAAATAGTCAGATAGGGGGCTGGCTTGCGATTCCTAGGAAGAGTAGATTGAATCTTACACAGTTTTACTTAGAATTACAAGATGTCTTGTGGTTGCTACTAAAAAGGAGAATTATTAATAGTACCAGCTATGCACTTTATGTTACTCAACTCTGAGTTGTAATTAATGGTATTAAGAAAACATTCTGTTCCTTAAACAAAAGTATTTAATTTCTGACCCCATACTTTTACTGAATAATGAAATTCAATTCATATGTAGAATTCAGGTTGTTTAGATCTGTTTTCTATGACTCATTTTCTATGAATTAGAAATATATGATAACTTGGCTTTTGACCATGTGTATGTATTTGGGTTTTAAGTAAAAGTCATTTATTTATCTGGTGTTCAGTGGTGGGTTTTTTATGAGAAACATTGTGCTGCTAATATTTAAAGCCAAATAAAATGAGCTTCAAAGTTTTGGCTTGCGTTTTTCATGACTCCATATTGTGGTGTTTTAATGTAGAGTATTTGTGTGGTGATAGTTCAAATATCGTCTATAAATTGCCTCAAGGATTAGAGTCAAAAGGACTCTATATATTAAAGTAAGAAAGAGTTTTAATTAGATTTATAAAGAAAGTGCAGTATATAATGTTTCTGAGAGAAGCAGAGAAAGATTTGTGTTTCTTACTCTACCATTGCAGGTACTGGTGTTTGATATTGGTGGGTCAACCTGGAAGTTTTATAACTGGACACACATTACAACAGTGGCAACCTTTGGAAAATATGATCCTGAGCTGATGTGTTATGCCCACTCAAGAGGAGCTCGGGTTGTTTTAAAAGGTATGTTCTAACCAAGGTAATGAGGATTATTATTCACTTGTATCCCACACCATGTACTCTGTGTGTACAAACCTGTGGCCTAATTATTATGCTTTGTGTATTTAATCCATGAAAGCTCACACAGAAATAAATGTGTTGGTCTTCACATCAGGCAGAAACATTAATTTGCTTGAGTTTCATTTACTTAAGAACCTAACATAAAAAGATAGAAGAGCCACACTGGATCAGGCCAAAGGCCCATCTAGTCCAGTTTCCTGTATCTCACAGTGGCCCCACCAAATGTGTCTGGGAGCGCATGAGACTTGATATCTGTCTCCTGATACCACTCCCCTGCATCTGGCTCTTGAAGTACCCTGGTTTTAAGCCTGGAGATTACACATCTCCATCATGGTTTGTAACCTGTGACGGACTTTTCCTCCAGGAATTTGTCCAATCCCCTTTTGAAGGCATCCAGGCCAGATGCCATCACTGCATCCTGTGGCAGGGAGTTCCACAGTCTAACAACACACTGGGTAAAAAATATTTTGTCTGTTCTCACTCTTCCAACCCTCAGTTTGAGTGGATGTCCCCTAGTTCTGGTATTTTGTGAGAGGGAGAAGAGTGTCCCTCTATCCACTTTGCTCACACCCTGCATTATTTTGTACATCTCAATCATATCCCTCCTCAGGTGCCTTTTTTCCAGACTAAAGAGCCCCAAATGTTTTAGCCTTTCCTCATAAGCGAGGTCCCCCAGCCCAGTAATCATTTTAGTTGCTCTCTTCTGCACCTTTTCCAGTTCCACTATGTCTTTTTTTGAGATGGGTGACCAGAATTGTACACAATACTCCAGGTGCATTCTTACTATCATTTTGTACAATGGCATCATAATGTTGGCTGTTTTATTTTCAATCTCCTTTTTGATAATCCCTAGCATGGAATTGGCCTTCCTTAGTGCTGCCACACACTTGGTAGACACCTTCATTGAGCTGTCCACCAGCACACTAAGATCTGTTTCCTGATCCGCCATGGATAGCTCAGAGCCTATGAGTTGGTGGATAAAGTTTTGATTTTTTGCCCCAATATGCATTACTTTACATTTTCCTATATTGAAATCCATTTGCCATTTTGCAGCCCATCCCCCCAGTTTTATCACATGGAAAAGTTTCGTGTAATCCGCAAACTTGGCCACCTCACTGCTTATCCCTATCTCCGGGTCATTTATGAACAGATTAAAAAGCATTGGTCCTAGGACAGATCCTGGGGGCACACCACTTTTCACCTCTCTCCATTGTGAAAATTGCCCATTGACACCTACTCTTTGTTTCCTGGATCTCAACCTGTTCTCAATCCATAAGAGGACCTGCCCTCTTATCCCCTAATTGTGCAATTTTCTCAGCAGACTTTGGTGAGGTACTGTGTCAAAAGCCTTCTGAAAATCATGATAGACAATATCCACAGGTTCACCCAAATCCACATGCCTGTTGAGCTTTTCAAAGAATTCTAAAAGGTTTGTCAGACAAAACGTACCCTTACAGAAGCCATGCTGATTTTCCCTCAGCAAGGTTTGTTCTTCTATGTATTTTAAGATTTTCTCTTGGATGAGGCTTTCCACCATCTTCCCCTGGGACAGACATAAGGCTAACCGGTCTGTAGTTTCCCATATCCCCCCTCCTTCCTTTTTTAAAAATTGGTGTGACATCCGCTATGCTCCAGTCTTCCAGGACTGTGGCCGTTTCAAGAGTTTAAAGTGGAAAGAGGAAAGTTGTCCTATCACTATGTCAACTTATCAATCACTATGTCAAACTACACAGGGAAGCCATTGAAATCCACAAACATAAGTATAGTTTCAACAAAAAAGAATAAAGTCTAAAAATCAACAAAGCCTGGCTTCCAGTACTAAAAGCTGCAGAGTGCAAAAGGTCAGAACTCAATGATTCCCACCCAGCCACAAGCAACAGTGATCAGGACACACAATATAACAGCTAACGACACCCATCAACTACACAGAAGGATCGTTGCTACCTCTGATTGCATTGAAACATCTTAATCCCTTCATTACAATAGACTAACACCTATTCTCCTGCATAGGACAAGTTTCCTCTTTCCTACAACTTTTAAAACCCCAGTCTTGCTCATTCTATGCCCCAGAGCGCAGAGAGAACTCCTAGTTCCTTGAGCCCCTTGCCCTCTGAAGATGCCAGCCATAGAGTCTGTTGAAACATCAGGAAGAAAAACTTCCAGAACATGTCCAAACAGCTTGAAAAACTCACAAAAACTATCAGATCCCGGCCATGAAAGCCTTCGAGTGAGAATACAAAGTCCATTGTGTTTATTTTAATTCTAATCTCACTATAACTTGTATCTAGGTGACTGTATCTAGGTACTTTGATTCAAAGGAAGGCTTGAAATAGCTAGATAGAGAAAGTATTTTTCCATCTATAAGACTAATTTTTGTCCAAAATTGTAAACACTAAAAAATGAGGGTTGTCTTATAAATAGACGTAACCTGAATAGAGAACCACATGGTTGCAGAACTGTAATTTGGGGTTGGAAGAGGCAGGTGTTTTACACATGGGGACATCTTATAGATGGAAAATACGGTAAATGTCTTTGGCTGTACTTCTAAACATACCATCACAAAGTAAATCCAATGGAAGATGGGTAGGATATATTTAGGATTAAAAAATAATTAGGATCACGGTAGTCAAAACAGCGTCTTTGCTTGTAGACTACAAGTCACCTCATCACCACTTATTCCTTAGGGGATGTACTCGTCACAAAAATTGTTGATCCCGCCTTCAGAGCAGCCTGGATAAAACAACAGGTGGACCTGGCAAAAAAACAGTACATGGATGGGATCAATATAGACATTGAGCAAGAGGTTGCCAGGTCTTCCCCAGAATATGATGCATTAACAGCTTTGGTTAAAGAAACAACAGACGCTTTTCATGAAGCAATTCCAGGATCGCAGGTAAATTGTTTTTTTTTTTTTAAAAAATTATTAACATACTAATACCATTATCATACTTGCCAAAACACTGCTGGAGATATACACTCAACATGGAATAAATGGCACCCTAGGAAGGTCATTCATATTTACATTTAGAATCACAGTTGTTGTTTTTATACTTAAATTAGAGGAGGGTAGAACAGATTTCAGTTAAAACTCACAGCAATGGTTAACATTTTGGAAGAATTACCTAAGATATTTGAGAAATTTAACAATGAAAATGGCAATAACAGCAGTTCACATGGTTAAAAAATAGAACTAACACATGGGCTGAGCGACATGCATGAAAGCTCATTAGCTTTTGTAGTTTATACAAATAAACATAATAAATATTTGCCCTTCCAAGACTAGGAATAATATAGTGCCTAAATTATTCCTATTCCTAAATTACAACCCCCTTTTGAAAGCCCCTCAACATTATAAGATCTGTTAGTTTTTTTGTTTTTTAAGGGCTTCCGTGCAAGGTTGAATTAGCAAGCCCACCCAGAGAAATATTTATTTATTTGTTTATTTATTTATTCTTATACAGGTAACTTTCGATATAGCCTGGTCTCCCAACTGTATAGACAAAAGATGTTACAACTACACCGGGATCGCCAAATCTTGTGATTTTGTGTTTGTGATGTCGTATGACGAACAAAGTCAAGTTTGGTCAGACTGCATAGCAAGAGCCAACGCTCCATACAACCAAACCATAGCTGGTAAGAACTAGAATAGAAATAAGGCCACCCCTGGTTTGTGTGCAATCCATCACATAAAAGCACGCTGCTTGGTAAACTTATAAAATACAAGCCTGCACCCACCTGGGAGTAAGTCAGTGGAGCCTTTGGCAGTGGGCATCCCATGGATCTGCTTGATAGAAATGGACATCATTCCTAGTCAGCCTTTCTGGCACAAATGAGAAATACTGCCAAGCTGCTGATAATTTTGAAGCAGCGGCATAGTCTTTATTGTTAACCAGTGCAGGCAAGTGAGATCTGTTGACGTATTTAAGGGGACCCACCCACCCTAAGCACATCCGATCTCGCCTGATTTTGGAAGCTAAGCAGGGTCGGCCCTGGTTAGTACTTGGATGGGCGACCACCAGGGAATACCAGGCGCTGTAGGCGCCTGGAGTAGGAACTGGCAAACCACTCCAGTATTCCTGCCAAGAAAACTCCAAGGACATGGAGTCACTAAGGGTCGTACTTGGATTAATCATTCCCATCATGAATTCCCCTCAGCTCAAAATGAGTGAAAAACTCTGGGCTAAATGCAGCTCAGTGGTTTAGGTGATTGGCCCATTCTCCTCTGGTCCGGGAGAAAAGCTGGGTGGCCTTGGGGAAGGCGCCTGGCAAACTGCCTCAGGATTCTCTACGTGGAAAACCATGAAAAGGGGTCACCATAAGTCAGAATGGACTTGGCAACACATGATGATTATTAAATATTCAAAATACCAATGTATTCTCCAAGGGTTCTATACCCCAGAGCACAGAGAGAACCCCTAGTTCCCTGAGCTCCTTGCCCTTTGAAGATGCCAGCCACAGAGTCTGGCGAAATGTCAGGAAGAAAAGCTTCCCGAGTATGGCCAAATAGCCCGAAAAACTCACAACAGCTATTCAAAATATTGTGGCAACCGGAACCTTCACAACCTTCTGGCTCTAATTTAGTTGCTTAAAAAAAACAAAACCAATTCTGCATTTTTATGTTGTTTCCATTTTCCTCCTGAGCTTGCTTCTGGATTTGATAGGGATAGTTCTCTCAAGTTTTGCACAGATGAAGGAACCTGAAAGGGAGGCAAGAGGAACTGAGAGTTACCGCAATCCATACCATGCACATACCGTTGTTTAATATTGCAGATTGTCTATGTTTATTGTTGACTATGTTTATTGTTGACTATGTTTATTGTTGCCTGAAGTAAGAATTTTATGTGTTGTTCCTAAGCAATTTGAGTTCTCCATGTAACACATACAGATGCAGGCATGGAAACACGAATTCGTAAGAAATAAAAACCATCCAGGTAATTTTTACATTTTGTGTCAAACTTTATATAGCATATGAACAGTACATTAGCATGGGCATTGACCCAAAGAAGATTGTGATGGGTGTCCCATGGTACGGCTATGATTATACCTGTCAAAGCTTATCTGAGGTAAGAGAAAGATGCACTTTATTTCTGTGGATATAAAAATTACAGTGTTCTACTTTCGATGGTTCTAATATAACTGCTTAACACAAGTTGGATTTCTTCAGGATCATATTTGTTCCATTGCCCAAGTCCCTTTTCGAGGAGCTCCATGCAGTGATGCTGCAGGCCGTCAGGTCCCCTATAAGCTCATAATGGACCGGGTAGATACTTCGCTTTCCGGCATCCTGTGGGATGAGAAATATGAGGCGCCATTTTTGGAATACAAAGTAAGTAATAAGAATTTATTTTCTCAAAATTATTTCATTGCTTTATGTAACTTCACCAATAAAAGGGAAAAAATAAAAATGTAGAATTCACCATACGGTGGTCACTTGAACACAGCGTTTCCCAATGTGGGAAAAAGCAGAGTTTCCTGGGGAATCACAGGTCACATTCTATGTGTTGTAAAAAGGTAAAGGTTCCCCCGGCACATGCGTGCTAGTCGTGTCCCACTCTAGGGGCGGTGCTCATCTCCATTTCCAAGCCAAACAACCAGCGTTGTGCAAGCCCGTGGCCATGTGGCCAGCATGGCTGAACACATTTAAGTGCACAGAACACTGAGCCCTCTTACATGACCCCTAAAATCCGCTGCAAAATACTTGCAGATCCGGAGCATAAAATTGTTTTCCCACCAGCAGTGGACTTTTTAAAAAAAAAAAAAAACGCCAACACCCACTTAAGCGCGCCCCAGTGCACTTTACAAGTACCTGGTCTCCAGAGGTAAAAAAAAAATCAGATGCGGATTGTAAAGCTGTGGATGCCGGGCTCTCCTTGTCTTCTGTTTGTTTTTGTTGTCCCCGCCGCCCCTTTAACAGACAGGAATCCCTACAGGGCTGCTCTGATGGCAGGCGGAGGTGAGCCTGCATTTTTTTGTCCCTTTTTTTCTCCCTCCCCTCACCGCAGACAGAAGCAACAGAGTGCGGAAGCGTGGGAACACAGGAAGAGGAACAAAACCCACATGATATCTGGCTGGGGGGATCCAAATTTAAGCTGCCAGTGGATCTTAGGGGTCGTGTAAAAGGGCTCACTGTTTACCTTCCTGCTTTTAATGGCAGTACCTATTTACTTACTTGCATTTACATGCTTTCAAACAGCTAGGTTGGCAGGAGCTGGGGTTAACCGCAGGAGCTCGCTTCGCTGAGTAGCACTTTGCAGCCGACAGTTTTCAGTGCTCTACCCCGCTGAGCCACCACGCCCCCTTCTCTGTGTTGTAGCCCTTGTTAAATAATTTCTTCCTTGACCTTTCAGAGCAGGATATTAAAGTTAGTGTGTATGTATATGTATGAGAAAGAGGCCCTTTGGTGGGGAGAAAGCAGCTTCTGCCTTCAGAGATGGGATGACGTCACCCCATTAAAAATGCCTTTTTATGCAAACACGGGGGTGGTAATGGGGCTACAGGTTACTTGACTGATATAAAAAGGGGGCTGCAACTCAAAAAAGTTTTGGAACCATTGCTTTCGCGGGGCCAGTATGGTAAGGTACTTGAGTCTTCCAGAAAGCATACTCTATTCTGTCGTCAGGTGCAAGTAGAGATTTTTAAGAATTAAAGACTTCTTTGGTCCGTCCTGTGGTTCCCGTGGCTCCCACATAATGAAATAAATTACTGGTACAGTACTTACAAGTTGAACGGGTCTCAGAAGTGTTCAATGTCTGAAAATTTCCCAATCCTTGCTAGTGATGTCATCGCCCTTCTGCAGACATATCTTTGGGAACAAGATTTTGGTCACTGGATGGAAGACCAATTACAGGATGTAGTATCCCTGTATTTTCTCCCAAATTCCTTTGCTCATATTTATTTATTTATTTATTTATATAGCTTGTATGCCGCCCACTACCCAAAGGTCTCTGGGTGGCTCACAATCAAAATGGACAATTAAAACATCAAAATACAATAAAATTAGAATAATAAAAACATGTAAATGCAATAAATACGATACATTAAAAACACCACTAAAATTGCCATCAGGACCCAAGTTTTTTTTTCCTAGAAATGAATTCAATGAAGAACATGAAGCTCTTCAAAAAGGATGTATCTTTTCTTTTTTCCTTTCTTTTAATAAGCATTTTTATAGCAAATTATATCAACTTTTCTAGTGAAGTATGTATTAAAGAAGGATTAGCTGCCCAGGACCTACCTCGTTCTTTGTGTGTTTGATGTATTTTAAAAATGATACATGGTCTTTCTTTCTTCCACAATCACTAAGAGAGCTTAAATGCAACAATAATGTTGAAAAGTAATTTCGAGCCAGACAAATAACAATGTTCCAGACAACAAATTACTTACCAACATTATTTCTTTTCTGTCAAAATAGCGCTCAGGTTGGCTAACAACAGTAATACAAAAACATAAAATGAAATGCAGCTATAAACTACAAACCTGAGGGTGGGAATAGGAGATGAAACCAAAGGAAGGGGAGGCAACAAATTAAAACAAACTAGGAAATGTTTTCAAGTTAGCTTATAGACCTAGGGCCTGTGAGAATAAAAAAGCTTTTGCCAGCTCAGCTAGATAAATATGGTTATAAAAATCTAGGCCTTCTGCGTATAAGGGGGCAGCCATATATCTTGTAAATATAACAAACTATTTGGACAAAATAACATTTACATGTCATTGTACTTCCCTTTATAGGTTTTAATTTATAATATCAGAATTGTGTTCAAATGTAACCTTCTGCTTGCTACCTTGTAATTTATTTAGCATTTTAAATCCGTGAAGGATGTCATTGTTCAAGTCCCAAAAGGCTTTAAAAAGCCCAGTTTTTTTAAAAGATAATGTCAGAATTTTAAAACAAAAAGATTGCCAAATTGGGTCAAAATATGGCCCTAAGATCCCTGTTCTGTTCTGCATTTTTAAAATGGTGAATTTTGGGCATTTTTGAGTCTGGTGAGGGGTGGGGGGTGGGGTGGGGCTTGAATTTGGACCTCCAGTCTTCGTGCCCTGAGCATTCCTAGTGGACAAGAACACCTAAAGTTGTGGGATTGGTTCATATAATTATATTTTAGAATTGTGGAGCAGAAAGGGACCCGAGGGGTTATTTAGTCTAACCCCTGTCAAGGAGGCCACATGGGGAATCGAACTCACAGCCTCTGCGTCCACAGCTATCTGGAAAGAATCCCCAAAGCCATGTTAACAGACTTCATTCTTTGTTACACTCTTTTGCAGGCCCCAAACGGCGCTTTCCATCAAGTGTGGTTTGATAATCCTAGAAGCATTTCTCTGAAGGCAGACTACGTGACGGAAGCTGGCCTAAGGGGCATTGGCATGTGGAATGGAGATTGTCTTAACTATTCTGGAGGCTCTGTAGCTGAACGCCAAACAGAAGCAATGTGGGAAGCCTTGACACCAGAGGGACCATAAGAGATGAGGCATTTTATGCCACGTAAGACTCAGATGTAGTGTTCTTTCCTTTTTGATTTTTTTTAATTAATTTTAATCTATTCTTTTCCGTGAAGGCATTACAGGCAAAAAGGAGAAATACAAAGCAATGAATCAGCAAATAAAATTACTTTCAAGGACTTGATTTGTGATTATATTTTCTTTCCACTTGAAGTCCAGAGAATGGGGTGGGGAGGAGAGAAGTGAAAAATGGCACTTATATTTCTCACCTCACATTCCTGTCGTTCTCTCCCTGACCGAGATTCCTCTGCTTTTCATCCTCAAGATCTACATATAACAGGATCTAAACACTGGCCTATGATAGGAGGAGGGGGACACACACATTTTATCATTTAAAAAATCAACTTCTATTCACCACTAGTGGAGACTTGCTATTGAACTGAGAAACACAATAGACTGCTATCAGCATTTGGCTCAGGCCCCGTGGTTGGAGGGGGGAGGTACGCCAAAAAGGTCCTCTGTGTCCTTGTGTCCTTCCCAGTGGCTGTAAATATTGAACGGCTTTGCCTTGCCCTCTACAAAATTAAATAACCCAGGAACTCCCTATCACAGTGATGGCGAACCTTTTAGAGACCGAGTGCCCAAACTGCAATTCAAAACCCACAAATTTGTTTGCAAAGTGCCAATGCAGTAATTTAACCTGTATACAGGTGGCTATGAAAGGGCGATGTCAGATGCCCACAAAAAGGGCTCCGAGTGTTGGCACCCGTGCCATAGGTTCGCCATCACTGCCCTATCATCATGATTATTTTAGTGTAATGTTACCATTTGGTTTATCAATTCCTTTTCAAAGCAACTGTTTCTTAGGAACACAAAAAGGTATACGGTATCAGGCCATGGGTCCCTCTGGCTTGACTATTGATGCTGACTGCATAGATTTCAGATGCATGTGCCCCGATCACTCTATCTGCAAATACCAAAAAGTAAACCAGTAGCATTTTATATAACAAATCTGTACTCCATTGAGTCACAGACCTTCAGCAGAAATGTTTATTTGCTTTGAAGAAGTAGAATTTATCCTCAAAAGCTTGCAAAGTTTTTTTTTTTTGCTTTTTTATTAGTGGCTTATAAAGGTAACACCTATATAGCCTAGTTCCACATGTTTTTCACATGTTCTCCTGATAAGTATTTAAGAACTTTTGTATTTAACACAGCCAAATACAAAAATCAGTCTTAGGCTAATGCTGCAGTCCTACAGTGGGTCTTACTTGGCTCTTAATGGAAACAGGTATTATTATTATTATTATTATTATTATTATTATTATTATTATTATTATTATTATTATTATTATTATTATTATCATCATCATCATCATCATCATCATCATCATCATCATCATCATCATCACACAGCAGACAGATAACTACACTGGATTTTGTACTATAAATCACTAGTTGAATGCTTCCCAAGCGTTTAGGACTATGTGATGTATTAGTGAATTATGCAAGCAGATCCCAGTAAGATGGCTTTCTGCAGCTGACTGATGGTGACTTTGTCCACTCCAATTTCTTCTAAATACTTTCGTGGCTCTTTAGGCACTGCACCCAGTGTGCCAATTACCACTGGAGCCACCTGTACCGGTTTATGCCAGAGTCTCTGAAGTTCAATTTTCAGATCCTCATATCGGGTAATTTTTTCAAGTTGTTTCTCAGTAACTCTACTATCATAATCCACACTTTTTTCTCTACAATCACAATATCCGGGGTATTATGCCCCCAAACCCTGTCTGTCTGTATTCAGAAGTCCCAAAGTAATTTTGCATGCTCATTTTCAATGAGCTACGCGTCTGCTCTCTCAATCCTCCCATCTTGCCATTGCTAATCCTTTGATGGGACATAAGTATAGAAAATAATAGTTACCCAGCATTAGGATAATCTAATGCTAATCTCATATAAAAGATACTTGCTAAAATTTTGAAATTCAGAGGATGACCAGAGGAGAGGTAGGAATCCCAGCTGTCAAAATCATAACCTAACTTCCTACATCATCAAAGCACCACCTGCAGACACAAGAACATATCACCACCTGGGGAAAAGTTTGCTTAAATTGTTCCAACTTGGAAAAAGTAGAAGCTGCCCCAATTGTAGAGGAAATAAAACCTGCTTTGGAGGCAAAAAAAGGCTGTACCAGTTTGAATCAGCCTTTGATTTAAAAAAATAGGCAGTTAAAAGTATTTCAAATTCACCCACTTCTTAAGTAGATCAAATTCTGCGGTACTTGCCAATGTAGTCCCCCACTTAGATGAGAGCTATTGTGCATTTATGGTAGCCGGAGTGCGTGGGGGTTTAGCAGAAATCTCTCTTCAAACCTCCTCAGTATGGCTGCTGCATGTTTGCCCTCTTCTCATACTTTCTTCTCCTTCATCAAGAAATGCCTCCTATCAAAAATAAGTTGCCTACAAACTCTGATAAAGACAAGTACCGCTAGAGGGAGCCAACACATCAATCAGATACTGTTGATACCGCAGCTAGGACTTAATGGAGACCCTATGAAGGAGAGATCTCCAGCATGTCCTCAGAGCACCTCTGCTCTGCTCTTAGAAGCTCATGCTGGTGGCTTCCTTTAGGGCAGGGCTGCCCAAACTTTTGTAAGGAGGGCCAGATTTGGTGGCTGAGAATGTGTCAGGGGCCAGTTGCTCCCCAACCCTGCCACCCCACTGCAAGCTCCACCTACTGACCCATAAGCCCCACCCACTGACCCCTTGCAACCCCACCCTCAGGAAGGACCAAGGGAGGGAGAGAGGAAGCTGGAAACCAAGAGAGGAAACCAAGAGAGGAAGGAAACCAAGAGCGGAAGGAAGGAACGTGGGGACCAAGGGAGGGAGGAAAGAAGGAAGGTGGGGACCAAAGGAAGCACAGGGAGCCGTGGCCACAGGTCACCCCTTGGAAGAGGTGATCTGTGTGACCTTGCACCCCCCCAAGCTCCCCAGCGGTAGCAATGGCTCACCCACCAGCCCACCCCAAAGCTCCTTGGCGGTGGCAGAGGCCCGCTGGCCTGCCCACCCCCACACATTCCCCTGTGGTGCTGGTGGCGGCAGACTGCCCGTCTGCCCAGCCGCCCAAGCTTCCCAGCAGTGCCGGTGGTGCGGCCTGCCCAATCACTGCCCCGCGTGTGCGCCCAACCTCACAATGTTCCCGGCTATGCTGGTGGTGATGGCCTGCCTGCGCACCGCCCTGTGCGCGCGTGCCTAGCTTCACAAGGTTCCCGGTGATGGTGGTGGCGGCGGCCCACATGCACGCCAACCCCCGCGTGCGCCCAGCCCCACAAGCTTCCTGGTGGTGCTGGTGGTGATGGCCTGCCCCCTCACCTGCCCACCCAGCCCCACAAGCTTCTGCTCACTGGCCGGCCAGCTGGCTGGCCCAGCCCCTCAAGCTTCCCGGCGGTGTCAGTGTTGGCGGAAGATTTAAAAAAAATGGGGCGAAGGAGGGGGGGGGAGGGGTGGGCCAGCCAGCCACGGGCCACTCAGAATGACCTGACAGGCCGGATTTGGCCCCCGGGCCAGACTTTGGGCAGGCCTGCTTTAGGGAGTCAAACTGTCTTGTATTTTGTCTTCCTCTTTTGCTGCTGCATCAGTTTTTCCCAACTTTATTGTCTATTCCAGAGAATCTTGCCTTCTCATGATGCATCTGTGATGGAATCTTCCTTTTTCTGAGACCTTTCAAGTGGGAGTATTGTGCCTGGCACCCTTTCAGTGCTTTAATGGTTAACGGGGCGGTATATAAGCAGAACACTGCTTTTGCTTCCCTCCCCCCAAACAAATCTGGGGAAGTTCATCACCAGCAACCCAGTTCACAAACACATCCCAAAGCCCCAGAGGCATGGAGAAGACTCCTTCATCTTTCTTCTCTAGACAGCTGCCATCCCCCTTGTTACCATAATACCATCTGCTCTCTGTACATGCTCAACAGCCCTTGGTAGATGTGCATGAACCGTGTCAAGGTTACGAGGTTTAGGTAACCTGTGGTTTCTCCAAATATGTCTTCCTGACAAGAAAGTCTAGCTAAAAAACTTGATTGTAAGGAAGAAAAAGAATGGCGGTTACTTCACGTCCTTCTTTGTTCCGGGACTAGTTTTGTACCATGACAGCATTGGTCACGATCACATGGTTTTGTGCCTGTTTCAGTGTTTCCATGGTTCCTGATAACTTGTCTTGTGACAAGTGTTACCTCAAGGTCTTGTAGTATGAGAGTTGTGGTTTAAAACATCTGGAGTGTCAAAGGATCTACTTGTTCACCTTCTGGGCAGCCCAGGTTAGATCACAGATCTCTCCCCCAGCATCATATTTCAAACAAATAAATTTATTTTTGCTGTCTGCTTTGTTTCTTGTTATGCATGCCATCAAGTCACCTCCAAAGTACAGGAACCCTATGAACAAGCAACCTCCGACATGCCCTGTCCTCAACAGCCCTGCTGAGTTCTTGCAAACTCTTGTCCAACTTTCATATCCAAACAGGGTGATTCAGATCTTGGCCTTGGTCTCCACTCACACATCCTTACACATGATGAGCTTTCTTAATGGCTTCCTTGCTGCTCTTCTGGAATGGTGGTCTCCATCTGGGTGGATGATTGAAGTAGTAAGATTTCATAATCTTTCATTATTTTGTTTTCCTGCATTGTCAACTTTATAGTGATGTAGTTCTTTTGCAGTCATGATTTCACTCTTCTTAATGTTCAGCTGCAGTCCTGCTTGGACATATTCTTTTTTATTTTCACAGACATCTTAAAATATGGCAGAATTATTCTTTTTTAAAAAAACTTGTCCATTATTATTATTATTATTATTATTATTATTATTATTATTATTATTATTATTATTATTATTATTATTATTATTATCATCATCATCATCATCATCATCATCATCATCATCATCATCATCTTTTCTGAACACAGCTGCCAGGTGTTAAACTGCAGTTGGCCTTCTCCAATGATTGAGCTCTTTTCAAGAGCCTAGGATTAATGGAGTTATCTTTGTAGAATATATGCTGTTCCTAATAATGTCGCCATTTTGTAGTTGACCAATGTTGATCTTGTCAATGCCGAGAGTTTTCAGTTGTTGATCCAGGTCTTTTGAGATTGCACCCAAGGCGCCTATTATTATTGGTATTGTTCTTGCTTTCTTTTTCCATAGCTTTTTGATTTCTATTTCTAAAACCCGATATTTGGTTATCTTTTCTAACTCTTTGCCACTGACTTTTGTTTCTCCTGGTATTGCCACATCGACAATTTGAACTTCTTCTTCTTCTTCTTCTTCTTCTTCTTCTTCTTCTTCTTCTTCTTCTTCTTCTTCTTCTTCTTCTTCTAGCATAAGGAAACATAACTGCACTTTGACATCAAAACATTCATATTGTGGGAAAATTGCCTAGTCTCAAGTGGAGTTTCCCCACTAAATTTAAGTAGAGAACATTTGATTCAGGGCAAGAAAACAAAAATACAGCACATTATCCTCTGTATAGCGGCAAACCAGGGGACAGCAACATCCATTTTCCACAGGGCAGAAGAGAGACTGCATTAGTTAATTAATCAGTAACTGGCCAAGATGCTTAATAGGCTTACTTTTTCAGCACATGAGGACTGCAGATCTGTGGCTATAAATGTTGAAGGGCTCTGCCTTGTCCTTTACAGAATTAACTAACTTAGGAACTCGTGATAAGATCTTATTTTCAGTGTAATGTTTCCATTTGCTTTATCAATTCATTTTCAAAAGCAAATGTTTGCTCAGAAAGATACCCAGTACCAGATCATTGGTTTAGCAATGTACTATCTATGCTGACTGCATGGATTTCAAACAAATGTACCCCGGTCATTCTATCTGGAAATACCAAGAACTAAATCTGTAGTATTTTACATAGCACCCTCTTTTCCCACCATATAGAAACAACAATAAGGCTCTGCTTGACTTCCTATGCACGACAGCCCATTGCGTCTGACGGTTGTCATCATGATACAACAGCACACCGTCAATGAACCCCCCGCCACCCACCCACCCACCCATACGCAGGCACCGGCAAAAGAACCACCTCATGCTGTGCAGAGGAACTGCAAGCCTTCTGCAAGCCCGTCTCACCCGCCCATCCTTCTCTCCATTTACAATGGGTTTTTTAATCGCCCTTGCAAAGAAAGGCAGGCGATTGCCATTATATTTTATAGACAGATCTCCCTTTTTACCCCACAGGCAGGAAGAGAAAGAGAGAGGGGGGGATTAAAAACGCCGTTTTAAAAAAAAGGTGAGACTATCTCGTCGGTGACCGATAGACTCATCACTCTATCTTGTTTTAAGTCTGTGTTGCCTAGCTCGTCTCCCGACACGCGAGTGTTTTGGCCCGTCCCACTTCCCGTAGGCAGGAACCCCCCCCGCCGCCGCTGGCTGGCGAGAATGCGCAGACGAGCAAAGAGGCCGCTTCGAGGGGGCGGGGCCCTCTGCTTGGTCGCCGCCTTCCTCCTGTGGGGGCTGGGCTCTGCCCTGTGCCCCTGCCCAGATCCCGACCTCTGCGCCCCCATTTCGGGCGCTCGGGATTTTGAGGTGCGCAGGCGCGACTGTCCGTTTGGGCGCGGGGGGGGGAGAGAGGTCCACCGCGAATGGGATTGGTTGGAGGAGCGCGTGACGTCACGGAGGTTGCCTAGGGAGAAAGAAAGGGGCGGACGAACTTTGGGAGAACTTGAGGCTATTCGCCTTTCCCCCTTCTCTGAAAAAGTTGTAGGAGCTGCAGGGTGGCGTGGTTTTGCCTTCAATCTGAAGCAAGTATAAATTGTAACATATAATGCACCAGAACAAGTAAGGATGTGGTTAGAGAGCACCTAATTATCTTATACATAATGGAAAGGACCAAATGCTGGATAGCTCAGTAGTTTAGGTCTCTTGCTGCAAATCCAGAGTTTGGGTGTTCAATCCCCCTCTGTGCCTCCTTGATCCATAGGCTCCCTTCCAGCTTTGCAGGTGTAAGGTTGATGTTGTGAAGTGAATCATATATTCATATGCTGAACAAAACTGCAGCTTTCAAAGAGGGTTTTTTTGTCAGCAATCTTTGGGAATTCCTGGAAAACAAGTGAGGTACTGGAAATGGGTGAACGTTGCCTTGCTAATAATGCTGGATCCCCGAAATGGCAGATCAGTTAGTGGGAGTTTATTGCGGAGCTAAATTCTAGAACAGATTATTAAACAGGCAGCCTGAGAAAATAATGCACTGATGAGAAGGAATCAACACGGATTTGTTATGCCATGCCATCCTTAACTTCTTTCCATAGAATGATATAACAGTAGAGTTTGGAGCAGGGGTCCTCAACCTAAGGCCCTGGGGACGGATGCGGCCCCCCAAGGTCCTTAATCCGGCCCCTGGGACCAATTGCAACCCCCCCACCTACCCCCTGTTTTGAGAGCAAGCCAGCCTCTACAGCTGCTTTTGGACTGGGATCCGCCCCCCAGTGGTGTCTGGGTGATGGTGGACCGGCCCGCTGGTTGAAAACTTTGAGGATCCCTGGTTTGGAGGGACCAATAAGGCAATCAAGTCCAACTACCTATCCACTGTATAGGAATGCAAAGATGCAGTCAAGTGACCATTTAGCCTGCTGTTTGGTCTGCTGCAGAGATGGGTTGTTTTGCTCCATTTTCGGCAGTCACACAGTGTAATCACTGGAATAAGCCAAATTCTCACGTGTGTTTTGAGCCTTTCAGGGTCTCCTATTATTTATTCATTTTTAAATTCAGTTAAATTTTTATTATTATTATTATTATTATTATTATTATTATTATTATTATTATTATTATTATTATTATTATTATTATTATTATTTGGTGCTGGTAGAATCACTTTGTGTTGGTCTGTTTCCAGTGCATGTGATTTCTGGGAATGGAGTAAAAGTACACCACCTTGCTGTCATGGCTCCTTCCATTTGGAATGTTGATGTTGTGAAGTGGCTTAATAAATTAGCCATGTCAGGATGTCAGCAAATTGAGCACTTCCTCTTCAACTTGGTGGAGAGGCAGGGGAAATTGGGAGGGAGGGAGGTTGGTGTTATAGAAAAATCCGTTTTATATACAGTGGTACCTTGTATAAAGGAATTAATTCGTTCCAAATGAAATTATGTTAAGCAAATTTTTCTTTATACAAATTCCCATAGGAATGCATTGAAAATGGAGTGATCCCATTTTTATGTTGTACGGATTTTCCCCATAGGCGATTATGTTAAGCAAATTTCCCCTATCTCCGGAATGTTTTATGTTGTACA
Organism: Phrynocephalus forsythii; assembly: GCA_029282475.1. Taxonomy (NCBI): domain Eukaryota; kingdom Metazoa; phylum Chordata; class Lepidosauria; order Squamata; family Agamidae; genus Phrynocephalus; species Phrynocephalus forsythii. Next base: position 36,799,260 of record JAPFRF010000005.1, read on the forward strand.
AATTTTATGTTATACAAGCTGTTTGTTATACAAGGGTCCACTGTATATATGCCTATAGTGAATGCCTATAGTGCTAAAGAACTCCTCACCTCACAATATAACCAGTTCCATTGTTGTGCTGCTCTAACAGTCCCTTTCCCCTGATATTCAACTAACATTTGGCTGATTTTTGGGGTGGGGGTGGGGGTTACTACTTTGACCATGGGAGAAAAGCATCTCTTGATCTCAGCAAAACATTTGCAGAAGTTTCCCCTCATCAAGATAGTTTCTGTCCCTTGATAAGATGGTGTATCATGGCTGGATGGTGTTATTAGATAGATTCAGTGTTGGTTGGGCCAGTGTACACAACTAGGACTAATTAATGATTTGGCATCCGCCTGGAATGTTCCAAGCTGTGATGCTGTTCAATGTTTTTATATATCTGTCAGGCCAGGGCATAAAGGGGTTGCTTATTAAAGGTGCAGATGGCACAAAGCTAGGAGGTCTAGCCCAGTGTTTTTCAACCACTGTTCCGCGGCACAGTAGTGTGCCGCAAGATGTTGCCTGGTGTGCCGTGGGAAAAATTGAAAAATTACTTTATATATAGTCAATATAGGCACAGACTTAAATTTTTTAACATTTTCTAATGGTGGTGTGCCTCGTGATTTTTTTCATGAAACAAGTGTGCCTTTGCCCAAAAAGGTTGAAAAACACTGGTCTAGCCAATGAGTCAACACCAGAGGATACAGTATCAGGATTCTTTTAAAAAACAGATCTAGTCAGGAACACCCACTCAAGGCTAACAATTCAGATTCAGCATATATAACAAAACCAGAAACCAACAACAATTTTATGCTTCATAACTAATAGATTTACAGTAATAACAACCTGACTCTGATCCACAAAAACTAACACCGAAAGAAATATATTAGTCTTAAAGGTGCCACATGACTTGTTGTTTGTCATGCATGCTGAAATGGCATGGTTTCCTGTTTAAGTTATGCTGGTAAGAAGAGTTAACACATCAAGGTGTTGAGACACAGAAAGACACCAAGTTCCATGTTTCCTGCTATGTATCTGCAGGTCTTTGTGTTTGATGTTGGTGGGAAGACCTGGAAGTCCTATGACTGGTCACAAATAACAACAGTGGCAGTCTTTGGGAAATATGATTCTGAATTGCTATGTTATGCTCATTCAAAAGGATCCAGGATAGTGCTCAATGGTACGTTCTAATGAGGATAATGAAACTATTTTATGGAGCCCATTTCTCAATGTATTTCCTCAGAAATAAGCTCTGTTGAGGCCAGTGAAACTTGTTTCTGTTGTGTGCAAAGGTCTGGAGCTTTGCACAAGAATTATTGTCACCCTATACAGCATGGAAAAGCTGTCTGGGCCACTAGATTTGTATCACTCTTCACAAGAAGGGCTGCTGATTTCCATTATAATTTATCTCTGCCATAAAAAACTGATAGTGTATCCTTTGAGGACCTGTCTTCTGAAACTTGACAGGTTTCAAGGCATGCCACTTACTAACCATCTTCCCTGTCCGTCCAAACTTTTTTTGTGGAGAATAAAGTTTCAGCGATTTCAGTACAACTTCTATGTACAGTAGAACCCCTGTATCCACTGATTCATTATCCACTGATTCAGTTATCCACGGTTGACAAAGGAAAAAAATTAAATAATTCAGCAGCCACAAAGCAAGCTACTGTCTCAAAACAGTAGTCATAAAGCAAGCTACTGTCAGGAAACAGCAGTTTGGGGGCAGGTTGGCAGGTGTTCTCTCTTTTCCACAGTTTTCATTATCCACGGGAAGGCCTGGAACCAATCCCCAGCGGATGCCGGGGTTCTACTGTAAATCTTGCTAGGGTTCCCCCCCTTGGGTCCCCAGATGTGCTTGGACTAAAACTCCCAGAAGCCTTCACCACTAGCTGAGGCCAGCTATCAGAGAGATTTAGTCCAGGAGCATCTGGCGACCAAAGGAGTAGAAGCACTGTGCTAGACCATTTCATAATTGGATGTTGTACAGTTAAAGAACTCTTAAATGTGTCATATATAATTTTAGTCAGTTAAGTCACCAAAATGCTTTTAAAAGAAAACAGACTCTTCTTCTTTTTGGGTAATGCACCCTTACATTGCAGCAGCAATCAAGCTAGAAGCAGCATAAAGCTTGAAGAAAGAGGAAGGAGCAATATATCCTTAAAGATGGTGGTTGTTACCCTCTGTTGATGTTTATTTCTTTTTAACAGATACATTGTATTAAAATTGGTTGAACAATCAGGGCCACGTGATTAATTGCTCAAAAATTGGGGCTCATTAATCAGTGAAACATTTCAGCTCTGTTAAACTGATTATGACAAACATTGCAAACACTTAAGAACATAACAACAGCCTTGCTGGAACAGGCCACAGCCCATCCAGTCCAGCACTCTGTCTCACACAGTGGCTCACCTTTTGATTCGGGGTATTCCAAGCAGATGTTTTCACCTGCTTATAATAGCCTGCAAATGCCATTGAGAAATATTTATTTATTTATTTAACTTATATGCCACCCACTACCCAAAGGTCTCTGCCTATCCAACCCTGAGGTTGGCCTTAGGCATTCATAATGATAGCCATTGATACCCTTGTTCTCCACGAACTTGCTTAATCCTTTCTTAAAGCTGTCAGTGCAGACAGCTGTCACCACTTCTGGCAGGGAGTTCCACAGACCAGTGATCCTCTGGGTGAAAAAGTACTTTTCTTATTTATTTGAGATTTAGCACCCAAAAGTTTCATGGAGTGCCCCCTAGTTCAGGTGTTGTGCGACAAGGAAAACAGTTTTTCCTTATCTACTTTGTCCACACTGTGTATGATTTTATAAACTTCAATCAGGTCCCCTCTTAGGCGCCGTCGTTCAAGAGTGAAGAGGCCCAGCCGTTGCACTAAGGAAGGTTTTCCAGTCCCCTAACCATTCTGGTTGCCCTTCTCTGCACTTGTCAGGCTGTTGCAGATAGCTTTCCACACCAGTGATTTTTTTTTTTACATTTCAGTTGAAAATTTTAGATTCCACTGTCTTCAACTGATCAAAAATTGTTTGTTTGGGGGACGGGCTGCAAAGATCCAGTGCAGCTATAGATAGACTTCAAATGCCACATCTAACTATACATCTGATTCCCAATTTAAAATCAAGGTACGCTTGGGTTGTATTTTTCAATCTAATAATGTAAAACCATTTGTTTCACAATACGTGTGTGTGTGTGTGTGTGTGTGTGTGTGTGTGTGTGTGTGTGTGTGTGTGTGTGTGTGTGTGTGTGTGTGTGTGTGTGTGTGTGTGTGTGTTTAGGAGATATATCTCTGAAGAAAATTATTGATCCAGTAGCCCGCGCCGACTGGATAAAGGAAAAGATAGATCTGGCAAAGAAGCAATATATGGATGGAATCAATATAGACATAGAACAGAGGGTCAAAAAAAGGTCTGCTAAATACGATGCATTAACAGCTTTGGTCAAAGAAACAACTGAAACTTTTCACAAAGAAATTCCAGGATCACAGGTAAAAACAAAGCAATGTCTTCTCTTCTGCAAACTCTATTTGTATTCCACTATAATAACTTCCATTCCTTAGCTGCACTGGATCTAACATTTTTCTAGAAAGGTGAGATAATATGTTAATAAACATAATTTAAAAACATAATTTATTATATTAAAGGGTGACATTGGCTGAAATCCAGCAGTAAGTTGTAACTACAGTAGATTCATTGAATCAGTGATCTGGTGAATCAGTTCTACAAGTTCTGTTGGTTCTGCAAGTATATTGTACTTGTGGCTTACTACTGGGTTTTGGCCAGTTTTTGCCTTCATAAGCATGCATTTCAGTGATGAACATTTATTTGTGAGTGCCAGATCTCAATTCTGCTAAAATGTTCCATGAAGGCCAAGGGTGGACTCCTATGTTAAACAAATTGTTTGTGGAATTTCTGCTCCATCTTTTGATGTGAATGTTTTCAATGCTTTTTGCAAAGAGACCCTGTTACATATAATGTTGTGTCAAAATATACAGTTATGAACAAAATGGTGAGGTGGGCTAGAGCGAGAGAACTGTCCGATGGACTAGAGAGGATCTGAAAAACCAGTGAATAATAATAATGATACCTTATTGTTAAAATACAACATGTGTACAACGAGTTTAGCTAAGCCTCCCTCATACACCCCTGCCCCCAACGTGGCCTCATTTGAAATCCTGAGAGAAAGAGAACCTGTGGGCATCTTTTTCCCCACAGGTGACTTTTGATGTAGCCTGGTCTCCAGAATGCATAGACCACAGATGTTACAACTACAGTGCAATTGCCACTTGCTGTGATTTCTTGTTTGTGATGTCTTACGATGAACAGAATCAAATGTGGTCACACTGCGTAGCAGCAGCTAACGCCCCGTACAAGCAGACTTTATCTGGTAGGTAATAGCCCAAGCTTTATGCTGTAGAAAAAAAATTAATGAATATAAAAAGAGTGCAATAAATCTAGCTCTTTTTATATTGCTCGCTCAAAGACAGCATGCACTGAAGTTCTGTTTGACAGAGGGGAAAGGCCTGTTTGCATTTATCTGAAGCAAGGGCTACCTAATGGTGTACCTTGGTTCTTTTTAACCCACAAAGAGTCAAACTACACAGCTGAGTGATCAGCTGCTGCGGATTCATAGAAAGATGCCTTGCAGCTCCTCCAAGCAAGGCCTTCAATTTGAAGGCATGAGCCACCTTAATATTAATTAATATCTGTTGCCATGTAAGCTGTCTGCTTCATGAGTAAATTAAAACATAAATCTGTAAAACTAAAGAACAAACGAAGCTGTGCGTGAAACAGATGCATAGCTCTGGTTGCATCTTGAATATAAGCCTTAGTGGCATTTGAATGGCTGATGCTACAAATGTAGCTGAAGGCAAGAATGAAAACCACCTAGATAATTTTTTAAAATTTTGTATTAAACTAGGATATGACCGTTATATCCGCATGGGCATTAATCCAAAGAAGCTTGTGATGGGTGTTCCATGGTACGGCTATGATTATACTTGCCTGAGCTTATCTGAGGTAAGGAAAAGATAGTTAATTTCTCAATATCATGCTAGCTGTGGTTTTTGTTGCTTTAGTTTTCTGGGTGGACATTAGCAAGCAGATTCCAAGCAAATTTCATATCCTGGGTCTCTATTGTTCTCCATCAAATACAGTAATCTGTTTTATTTTCATCCAATCCTGACTGGCCCACGCTAGATGACATACTTAAACAGACTTATCAAGCACCTCAGGAGTATCCAGTGGTCCCTTTTATCAGGACAAACATCTTCACTACCAATTAAAGGATAATTAATTTGACCTTTTTCTGCAGCAGATTATGCATTAGTTGCCAATGTAGTCACAGCCTTATACTGTATGGATAAAACATTACCAATGCATCCCCTGCTTTCAAATACCTATATAACACATGGTTCATTTTTCCAGGCCCATGTTTGCTCCTTGGCAAAAATTCCTTTTCAATGGTTTTCATGCCCTAGGGCGTCAGCTCTTCAAGTCCCATATAGAACGATAATGAAGCAAGAAAATGGTTCTCTTTCTGGGATCTTGTGGGATGAAGAAAATAAAGCTCCATATCTGGAATATCAGGTAAATGATTATAAAGAGAAATTTAAAAATTGCTATTATTCTATAAAAATAACATAGGCCAGATAAAAAGAAGAGGAAAAATGGAGATACTGGGAAGATGCCAGCTATTTTTTTTAAATTAAAACAGGAGACTATATTTGCTTTGCCAGTATCTTGTCATTGTTATTTTTATATGCTGTCATGTTGTGTCTGAGAATGCAGTTGCACTCAGAAAAAGACTTATACAGTTGTACCCCGACTTAAGAGCAGCCCAACCTAAGAGCAATTCGACTTAAGAGCAGAAAACTGTTGGCATTTTAACTGCCGCCTTACAAATTTTAGATATGGTCTGCTCGACTTACATTTTTTTAATTTTTCAACTTATTTTTTTAAAAATTTTAGATAGGCACCCCGACTTAAGAGTAGTTTGACTTAAGAGCATGCATTTGGAATGGATTCGTAAGTCGAGGTACCACTGTATTTGAATTGGGTTTAGCATGTTTTCAGCAATTTTTTAAAAAGACGACTACATGGCGTGCATGGAAGCACAGATTGTTTTGACAGGGAATAGTGTTACAGTATTGTGATCAGAAGCAAGGTATTTTGCTTTTCTGAGGGTCATTTATTTTAACTCAGATGTTAGACTGATTTATTTTGAATCATTTTGCAATGTGTGGATGCCTCTGTTGGTGTAAATCAGTGTTTCTCAATCTGTGGGTCCCCAGATGTTCCTGGACTGCAACTCCCAGAAGTCTTAATCACTAGCTGAGCTTTCCAGGATTTCTGGGAGTTGCAGTTCAGGAACATCTGGGGACCCACAGGTTGAGAACCACTAGTGTAAATTGTGTCTGATGGATTACCTGCATGACACTTTTAGCAGTGTTTGGAACTTGTTCTTCAGAACGACTCCATATATGTTGGACTAAAGCTGTTAAAGGAAGATTGGTAGGAAGTGTGTTCTTCCCTGATCTACAGATCTATCTATCTATCTATCTATCTATCTATCTATCTATCTATCTATCTATCTATCTATCTATCTATCTATCTATCTATCTATCTAAAGCTGTGAGGCTAGAGCATTTGAGTCTAGAGCAGTGGTTCTCAACCTTCCTAATGCCACTGCCATTTAATACAGTTCCTGATGTTGTGGTCACCCCTTGCCCTGCTTGGAAAAGGCCTGATGTTGTGGTCACCCCTTGCCCTGCTTGGAAAAGGCCACGTCCCCTTTGGCAAGCCACCGCCGCAGGTGCCATAGAGAACTTCCCTCTACAGGCACCCTCAGCCAATCGCAGCCTCCGGTTCCATTGACTGACATCCCCTCCAACCTATCAAGCTGTAACTCACTCTCCCCCCCCTTCCTCCCCCTCCTCCTCCAGACCCAAGCTGTGTGTGCCTTTTTCTTCACTGGCTCATGGCGACCCCTGTGAAATGGTCATTTGATCCCCAAAGGGATTCCGACCCCCAGGTTGGGAACCACTGGGCTAGAGCATATGGCTCCTTTCTTCAAAAGGCATAAACAAACAAAAACAGGAATGTTTATGGGTTGCATTTATTTCTAATACAGTGCTGGGGCTCAAGCAAGGGGCAGTGATACTGTACACACCATGTGAATATCTGGAGGTGCCTTTGTGTGTGTGGCCCCCTGGAGTCACCAAACTCTTCCTTATTCCCAATCAAATCAGCCACAAATGGAGAATTTTACCTTCAGGCTCGAAGTTCACCATTATTGGATGTACCTCAAAATGCCCCCCATCCAATTTCTAGAATGCAGACATCTTCCATTTGGAGAAGTGGGCAGGCATGGTTTCTGTGGGTGAAAAATGAGGCGGATAAAGTCATAACTGGACAGTTAGGCAACCCTTTTCTAATGCAGCCTTCATCCAAGGAATTCCATAGGTTTTTCTTCTGGGAATATTTAACATAGTGAGGTTGGTCTGCAAAGAACCCAGCAAGCACGTAAACATATTCTGGTTTTCACTCCTTTGTAGGATGCCAATGGCACATTTCATCAAGTGTGGTTTGATAATCCCAAGAGCATTTCTCTGAAAGCAGCCTATGTGAAAGAACATGGTTTGCGGGGGATTGGTATGTGGAACGCAAATTGTCTTGATTACTCAGGAGGCTCTGTACCGCAAGAGCAAACAGAAGCAATGTGGGAGGCCTTGAGACCAAAGTAATTTATGAGAGAAGTGGAATGGTTTATTTTTCTCCAGAGACAATGAACGAAGAAGGCTGAAGTATAATTGGAATGTATCTTACCCTTATCTCACTGTAGTTTTGTCCTGTAAGAGGACATACAGTATAACCCCAACTGGTTCTTTTATTTACTTGGATATTACTCTACAAGAGAAGGAAACCAACAACAGCCTAATATCTTTCTTTAAGATGGGTGGAATGCAAATGGAATGAATGAATGAATGAATGAATGAATGAATGAATGAATGAATGAATGAATGAATGAATAAATGATTTTTTAAAAAACTGGAGCAGAAGCTTAGCACTTGACTATGTATCCTGTCCTGTGAAATAGAATCTGGTCCCATATGCTACCAAAGGTATGATCGCACCGAGAAATAGATTGCCATTCAGACTGCTTGTGGAGCAGGGATACTTGAGCTACTGATTTCCTGTGTAGGCAGGAGGTAGAGCTAATGACTGCTGCGATGCCTCCCATCTCTTCAGTTCTAAGGTACTGACAAAAATATAAAGAATCCAAATTGGAAGAATTTTGAAAGGCATCCAGTCCGGACTCCTACCAAATCCAAAACATCTAGAGCTACACTTGCTTGTCTGATGCCTTAAGTAAACCCATGTGCCACTTAACAAGGAATCCCCCAAACCTTATCTCCTTCTACGTCTTGCTTCAATACTGGGAAAAATAAATGGAATACAAACTTCTTGGGAATTGTATAAGTAAGCAAATCTGGAGCACATCATCCTGTGTCCACCATGTTTCCCTTTTTTTTAAAAAATGTAAGGGAGCTAGCAGAGAAAAATAGCTGAAAGTCCTATGCCTACTGTTAAATCCACTGAATGAATGAAAAAAAAAAAAGAGAGAGAGACATCATAAACCTTGCCCATGGCCCACCTGTAGATGTTTGTGGATTCTCAGATAACACTACTAATGTCCATTGGCCAATTAGGTTGACTCCCCAATGTCATTCCCCTTGCCTCAAACCTAATCCACCTAAGAACCTTTTAATTCAATCACAAAAATGCCTTTCCATGCCATCATGGTGATGAGAATGGGTACTGCTCCGTTCTAGTTTGATCCTCTGTGAACTCACCTAATTCCTTGACTAGATGCAAGGCAGTGTACCGGTAAGTGTTTGCAAGACGTCTTTGGACTAGAATATTTCTTTTTAACTACAGTCTCCCAAATTTGATATGGGGATGAATACTGGGTGGATCTTGAGCTCTGTGGCAGAATCACTAAAAATGCACAAGTCATGCTTTGGGAAACACCTGAGGGGACCAGCAGCCATGTATAAAAGCTGTAGAAGAGTTTGGCCTGAGGCCAGAATCTCCTTTCCTCCGGCATTGCCCTCTCTAAACTTTCCTGTGTGAGAGTTTGCATGTGTGTGAGAGAAATGTTTTTATCCCACTCTCCCTCTGCATTTGCTGTGCACAATCACGACCCAGTGCAGTTGTAATTAGTAGCCACTGACAGCTTTATCCTCTATGAACTTAGCCAACTCCCATTTGAAGGTAAAGATAGGGTTTGGATGGCACAAAGGAAGAGTTCCTCTTTTCGAGCGTTGGGCAGTTTTAATATCCTCTTTCATATTTCATGTCTTCTATTGCTTGACGTAATTAGCACTTCCTTCTCAGCTTTCCTGTTTCATCACCTTGGTGTTTCGTATCTTGGTGCCTGTTTAGCTTTACTTCTTCGCTTTCAAGCTGGAAGAGCTTGAAGCCAGGGCTTGCCAGAGTTTACCATAGAAGAAAGATTAATATTCCAGAAACCCATCCTCTAAGGATAGGAATAGGTCCCAGGACTGAATCTGCATTGCTTCTTAGGAAATTGATCATATTTAGAAACATACAGGGTTTGTAAAGACGGTCCTTCAGAGGACCTGTTCAGATGGAGCACATGTGATCTGTTTTGCCCCTGGTTGCTGCTTCCCCTGCTGTCCACACAAGGCAAGGCTTGTCTCAGTTCCATAAGAAACAGCACCCACTGGTTCCCATTTTATAATCCCCCTCCCCCAAGGCATGGTTTATTTTAGTTCAGATGACTGCATGGGGTGATGTTTCACCCGTCTCAGTCACAGCCCCTGATCAGAAGCTTTCAGCTGTGTTCCCCCCACCATGTCCCCTCAATCACCCCAAAAAAAGATTGCTGCAAGGAAGTTGAATTTTTTTTCATATTTTTAAAGCACATATATATATGTGCTATGTATACTGAGGAAAAGCATTTGAAACTGGAAAATGTTAGAAAATTGCAGTAAAGCCAGTCTTCCTACTTGCTGAACTGCACCAACATTTATCAACTGGAGTCAGGATTTTTGCCCTTTCTGGAAGAGCTCTTATTTTTCATCCTTTATAATAAACTGACAGTGCAATGTCAGCAAGAGGAAACATAGAGATCTGGAGCCTAGAGGCTGGGGCATATGGTTAGGAAGATGGATCCTCTCAATCTGCTTCTTGCTTCCTTCAACTATCCATCCCTAGGTTGAAAACTAAAGACACAACCTTGCATGCTTCTTACACTAGCAGTATCAATGAGAGCCTACAGCTTGAGAAAAGAAGAATCCGACATCTTTTAACTCAAAAGCAGATGTTTTACTGTTATACCTTGGGGCAAGGAGGTGAAATGTGGATTTCAAAATAGAGAGCTTTACTACAGCTATCTCTATGCACACATTTATAGTTATCTGTTCAGTGGGCAGCTCATGGCATGAGAAAAGAAAGAAAATTTGTTGAGGTCGGTAGAGTTTCATTCCTGTTTTTCCCATTTCATCCCATGCCAGATCATGTCTCTTGAGGAATTCCATTTATTCATCCAGTTACATCAAGAAACCAAACAGAAAATAGGATTAATGGTAGTATTTCCATTTTTGCAAATAGCAGGATGCATGCTAATACATTTGATACAACTGACAAGTATTGAAAAATAGAGACATTTTAAAATTAATGCAGTTGATGCTTGACTGTGACTCCACTGTGTGTGGAAATAAGACAGATTGATGTACATGAGATATATAAGGGCACACAAAATTTGAAGATGTAACAACAATTTTTGATCTGTAAATGCTCTTGACATACAGTAAATGAGTCGAACACATTGGGTCAGTTACTGATATTTCTTAATCATCTGCCTTCAGGTTTCTTCTCACCATTGCCCTCCCTTTTCCAAGAATACAACATCCATAGCCATGCACTGTTAAACACAGAGAATCTGACCTGCCCAATCTGTGATAGGTACTATCAGAGTGAAGCCTTGTAAGCAGCCAGAAGGATCAAGTCAATCCAGGTGTGTCATTACTGTCCCCAAAATGGTTAGAGTTGCAAGAAGGTATACATTTTAATAGATATACAGTATACAGTATAATCATTTCCAATATAGTGCTGTTGCAATACCTATAAGTCAAAATTCTCCTCATTCCCCATTGGATGGATAGAATGCTGTGTGACGCTGGAGCTACACTTAAAGAAACCAGAATGAAAGGAACAACTTCTGTGGATATTTATAAAATGCAAGATGAAGACTCTCAAATGGGGGTCAGTTTAGGTACTTGTTTTTGAGAGTGGCCTTTTAACGATGACTGGGCCTTCTTGTGTGCCAGTTCTGCCTTCAGTGCTCGTAAATCAGAAGTTGCCTGTTTTCTCATCTACAAAAGATCCAAAGATTGTGGGAACAATAATGAAATTACAAGCCTGTTTCACTTTATAGATAAGATTGAACTTTTTTGTGGAGTAATAAACACATCTTTGGTCTTTCATCTTTCAGGCCTAACCAGTTATTACATCAAACACTTTGTTTTGGTTTTGGCACATTAATGCTACTGGCAGTGGCAAACTCCACTGTGTATCTTACATTAACATTTTCACTAAAGCTAGCGAGATGCTTGCTGAAGGAAGATCAGAGATTGTGCTTACAGATCTGAAAGTGCGGCATGTCGAAACTTCTGTTTTGTATTTCTGCAATTCTTCTGGCCATGTAAGGAACTGTTATATTAATATTGGATTTGGACTTAGGATCTGCTTTCCGTAGACAGGGCTCTGTACACACAAGGTGATATGGAAGATCCGGGTTCTATTGTTGAATCTATATCAGGCACCTTGCACCAGAAAGGCAGGAAGTCGTCACATTTCAGTACCTGACATGTACAGGGCACGACCAGCTTTCCAGTTTGAGACAGGGTAAAAGAGATCTTAGGCCCTTATAGGCTGAAAACTCTTTAAATGGCTCCCAGCTCCAGAGCTTAAAATTGTTTCCCCACCAGCTCCGGAGTTTTCAGATAAAGCGACCACGCCCACCTAAGCGCATCCCAGCGCACTTTTCAGGTACCTGCTCTCTGGAGGTGAAAATTCCTGATGCGGATATAACGTAGTGACTGACCAGCTCTTCTTGCTTCTGTTTGTTCCCCCCCGCCCCTTTAAGATCTGAATGCAGTGCCGGAAGGGCAAACGGAAACACCGGCATTCTTTTCTTCCTTTTTTACTCCCTCCCTCACGCAGCCAGCAGCCAGGACTGCTAAAAAAAAAAAAATGAAATAAATAGTAAAAAACCCCTAAGATCTCTGGTCCGAATTTAAAATGGCCAGCGGATCTTTTAAAAAATTTGCAAAAGGCCCATAGTTATAGGCTGAAAACCTTTAGCTTAGTGTAGTGTAGAAAAACCAAGCTCCATTTTTTCCCACTGAATCAATCTCTTACAGAATTCACTCACCAAACTTCTACTGCTCTCATTGCCACTTACTACACCAAGTAAAGGCATTTCATCCATAAAGTGACTCGTTCTTTGCACTTTGTGCTGTCAGCTTAGCCCTGCTGTGCTGCTTAGGTTGTTTGAAAATCTGCACAGGGCCTAAATGTGACAGTGTGTTATTGCAGTGACCTGTATCAGAGAGGCCACATTGCTCAAAGGCTGGGGATTCCTTTAAATGGCTCCCACGTGGAGGCTGCAGAAAAAATGCAGGCCAGGTTGAAGCAGGTGCAAGACCTGATTTTGAATATCCCTATAGAGGCAAGAGCACACATCCCCTTGGACCTCTTTCAATCTAATATCTGGACTGCTAAAGGGCGTCCTGGTATTACAAATCTTTGTAGCCCTAATTTGCCTATAGAGCAAACCGGATACATTCATACTATACAGTACCTTGATTTCTAAATGAAATTATGTTAAGCAAATTTTCATTTATACAAATTCCCATTGCATCCCATTTTTATGTTGTGCCTTTCCTTCTCTGACTGGTCAAATTTTATGCAAGCTGTTTGTTATACGAGTCCACTGTACCTTGATTTCTGGATGATTTTGTTTATTCCTAACTGGTCAATTTCACAGAGATCTGGATGATTGTGTTGTTCTATAACACAAGAGACTGAGTTCACTAAAACGTACACAGAAGTTAGGCAGTGACATCAGCACAAGTATCTGAGCAAGCTGTCCCACAAACATTGTGCCAACCAACCTGACCCTCTTTGCTGTTTAGCACCTTCCACTTTTGACCACTTGCCAGTGCTTTGTGACCACTTCAGTGGTGGCTTTCATCCAGGAGAGTCAAGCTACTGCCCTTTTAAAACAAACTCACAGCATCCTAGGTGTGTAGCCAATGGTAGAAGAAAAACTGACAGAAAAACAACTAAGAGGATAGGAGAGGAAAATCCATCACTAAAGATAAATGTTAAAATCCACATACTGTAGGCCCTCAATGAGATATTTTCCTGGAGGCCAGCACAGAAATGAGGAAATACTGTAATTCAATTTACTCCAAGGACTGGGCTCAGAACACCCTCCCATATTTTCCAAAAGAAAGAAAAGAAACTGCTCTTTGACCAGGGCTCTAAAAATTCAGACATTGCTCTGTAGTCCATCATAAGAAGGCAGAGGCATTATTGTTTTACGCCTAGTGCATACGAATGCGGAATAGAAAGATAACTGTGTGAACAAAAGAAACTTCTGCTGTAGGAGATGCAAAACTGTGAGGTTTGAAGGGTAATTAGCAGAACTTGCTCGGTGTCCAGAGGGCATGATTCACATGGGAAGGATTTAATTCATTTAAAACTTAATTCTCATGAGTTTAATTGTTGGGCCAATGGGGGGAAAGGCATATGGAGTACAGTAATATAAATTGGATTCAAAGTTGGCTCAAGCTAATATTACCGTATGTTAAAGTCAAGATTAGGGCCAAGGGCCTGAAAAGGTACTTCTGCCCTTGTTTCTATCCTTTTATCTTTTTGTATTTTTGTGTCCAAGTGGCAGTTAGCTTTAAATGGACATGGCTATGATGCAAATTCTACAGTCTTCAAATATTAAATCCTATATAGAATATAAATGTTCAGGACAGGTATAAAAACCTTCCTTTGGGCATCCCTTATTCTTATTTTTATTTCAGTTTTATTATATTAACACCTTTTCATTAGGTGCAGGCATCATGGCATTTCCTGCTGTTCCCTCCCCCACCTGCAGCCTCACAAAGCCACCCCTAAATAACAAGCTCTGGAGTTGTTCAGAACTGATGGTGTTTTTTTTGGGGGGGGGGAGGTGGGAAAGTCCTTGCAGGGGCTGAAGGGAGAGTGAATGATTGCATCCTCCACACCATTACACATTGGGTTCCTCTTTCATGTAAGATAAGATAACTTTATTGTTAATCTTTATTGTTAATCTTCCTTCCCACCATTTGTACAACTAATCATCTCTTCCTCCTCCACAGACCCATTAATAATGCTTAACATATCTAGGACCCTGGCCAAATCCTCCTACCACTTCTACAGCTGATCATCTCTCCCTCCTCTTCCCCCCCTATCCACCAGTGAACATCTGGTATGAAATGTATATTACATTACACATCTCATTCTGCTGCTATATGTCAGAAGTGGATGTGTCCACAAAAAGTGACATTAAAATATGAAAGTTAGTCTTTAAAGTGCCACATGCTTTGTGTCTTTTGTTTTGTTTTGTTTTTCTTTGATTTTTGCCTGCAATTTATTGTTGTTGTACATTGTACAACGAAATTGATCCCAGACACAAACACAACCAAAGAAGAATTCAAACACATGCACCCATCCATGTGACCAGATGTCTAGCACTGAAGACTGTCCAGTGAGATTACCAGGCAGAATTTCATGAAGCTGCTCATTTTGAAGCCTTCCTACAATTTTAGTGGAACTGCTCTAGATTAAGTACAGTGCAGTGTTGACCTCATATTTAGTCCATTTCCAGATGTTAAGGCAAACAGCTAGAATCAAACAAAGAACATTACCTTTGAATTAGTTATGTGTATTAAATTATTTCGTTTTTTCTTGATGTCCCTGGCTTCCAGCTGTATTATTAATTTCTGGTGGTGAAGCTCTAAATCTTCACGCAGTTTATTTAAAACTTCTTCCATGGAAACGGTGGCTTTTTTCACTTCAAAATACTTCTTCTTCCAGGAGTCACGGGCTAGATAATAGGACATATCAAAATACTGTATTTGTAGTGAAATCCTGTGCATGTGTAATCAAATGAAGTTCCATTAACTTCAGCAGGCCTTATTCTCCAGTAAGTATGCACAGGATTGCACCTGAACATCAACAACCTATATCTTTCCACACGGACATTAATGGTAATAGAAATGGATGACTGTATTCTATTAACCACTACTGAGCTTCTTTCTTTGTGTTAAATTAACATTATGTGATGAACATGTTGGATAAAATCCTACAGCTATTTCTGTAGCATGAATTTACACCTATGGAAGTTCCCAGAGGAGTTACATGAGATAACATGCCATTTCATTCCAAAATCAAATTTCACCAATATCTGGGGAAATGTGCATTGGATTCCCCCTCTCCCCAAACTGGCACTTTCCAGTTGGTTGTTCATTGGGCAGGACAGTATTAGATACATCATTCTGAAATATACCTTGAGACCGCCTTAGTTTGTTTTGCTCCAGCAAGCCTTTCACTTTTTTCATCAGCTCCACTCTAGTCTTTTCCAGCTCCTTTCTTTCCATCTTGATACCATGCAGCTGTCTATTGAACTTGCTTCCTGAGGAAAATAAACCTCATATTTAGTCCATTTCAAGATGGTCAAGAATGGGAAAAGTCTAATATAGATGACTGTTGGGCATTTTTACACGACCTCTAAAATCCACTGGCAACTTAAATTTGGACCAGAGATCGAGGGGGGGGGATTGTTCTGCTTCCTGTGTTCCCACCCTTCTGCACTCCATTGCTCCTGTTTGCGGGGAGGGGAGGGAGAAAAAAAGGGAGAAAAGAATGCAGGCTCACCTCTGCCTGCTGTCCGAGCAGCCCCGTAGGGATTCCAGGCTGTTAAAGGGGTGGCGGGGACAAAAAACCCAAACAGAAGGCGAGGAGAGCCAGCATCCACAGCTTTAAAATCTGCATTAGAAATTTTTTTACCTCTGGAGACCAGGTACTTCTAAAATGCACTGGAGTGCGCTTAGTTGGGCGTGGTCATACTTAATTTTTTTAAAGTCCGCAGCTGGTGGGAAAACAATTTTAAGCTCTGCATCTGGAAGCCCTTTGCCTTTGACTTTAGGGGTCGTGTAAAAGCAGCCTAAAGTGTCATTAAGATTTTTAAAAGCCCAGAGGCACAAGAAATAAAGTAGTTCCTGCTGAATTAAGGACAATGAAATAGAGTAAAAATATTCTTTTAAAAGTACAATATATTTAATAATGAATACTGGCTGAAGATTGGACGTGAACAGAAAATGAGGGATGGAATGGAATTTCCAGGACAAGACCCTCATGCTGCCCTCATACTTGGAGGTTTCCCTTATTGACAACATATACAGCATGTTGGATTGCTAAAAACGTGATGTAGCTGGCTAAAGTAATGATGTAGTGTGTGTAGGGGGGGAGCATTAACTTCATTTATCCTCTGAATGGGTACCCAGACAAAAGAAAGGCAAGCACAAAGATCCTCAGTTTATGTACGTATTTGAAATACATAGGAACTCCTTGTTACAGACAGGCCTTTTTGGAGGCCATTGATTCATCAAGTCATCGTGAGTCAAAAGGAACTTGGGAACAGACAGTGACACCAAATTGTTTTGACGGGGAAATTTCAAAAGCAGTGGGCAACCAAATAAAATACATGATACACAAAATGCATACGTTTATCTGAAATATTTTGGGAGTCTATGAGACACAAGTTAGCTTGAACTATGCAGGGAATTCTTGCATAAACAGATATGTTTTCAGCATGCTTGTAGAAGCTGTTGAAGGATGCGAAATCGCTGAGGGAAGGGTGCTCATAATGAGGGGTTTAAATAAAGGAGAAAGCAGACTCCTAGGTCACTAGGTCCCAATATATAGCTTTATAAACTAGTAACAAAATGTTAAATATGGAAGCAAATAGGCAGCTGCTGGTAATTATAGTTATTAGTTATAACTAGCATTTTAGAGGCTAGGGAACTACTCTGGACTCGTGCTCAAGCAATTTATTCCCCAGTTGCTTGAGTAAATCTTGCTTCTTCCTTTATAGGTGAGGCAGCAATGTTTGTTCCCATAAACCTATATAATTCTTAATTACAAGCCAGCCCTTTGTAGTAACCCAAGAAATATACACACTGCACGTGTCAACTCTGAATTTAAAAATAAACCATAATTTTACTAAATCTCTTGGAGGGATTGACTTACCCTTTGTTGGAAATCCTGTATCGGGAACTTGAGCTCTGTTTACAGGCAGAACCAAACGAGGTGGACTAGGAGGAGAGAAATACTGACTTGGATTCATGAAGCTCTTTAGGTTATTCTCATCCATCTAGGACAGATTAAAAAGTATGTCACTGTTAGTCACCAAATGCATGGTGACCAAATGCTAATTGAACAAGTCCAAAATGTGGTCACCCTCTCTACCTGCTGAGACATCAGTGTTCCATGTTTCTACTGCAAAGAACCATTTCCACTGCAATGTACCAGAGTACCTGGGAGTTTATTCTACAGTGCACATTTGGTCCATGGGCACAACTGGCCCAAGAGTGTCACTTAAATAAATACACTATTCAGTTTGGTGGTGGGGAGTTTGTGGACTGCTTTTTATTCTATGCATGATTTACATCCACCTGAGAATGAGAACTAAAGAAAAGATGAAGTTCAGAATTCAGAAACTGGGCAGGGGGACGGAAGGGATGAAACTTAAGTAGAAGTGTGGTGTAACTCAGCTGTAAACCGATCATATAATAAATAATAAATAATTAACCTTGAGCTAAATAGCTGTCTGGGATTGAACCTGGTTGTGAGCCAGGTTTTGGCTGCGATACAGTACTACAAGGCTCACCACCACTGTGTCATGAGGTTAAAAAGTGGGGAATGGAAAAATTAGGACAAATCCTCAGTGGGTCAGAAAAACTGGAAGCTGGAACAAATGCATTTAAAAGCTGCAATATAATGTTTTCTATCTTGGAAGAAATGAAATGCACGTGAAGGCAAGGGTTTACTTTCTTTAAAAGCCAGGAACTCGATCAAGTTTTATCTAAAACAGTCTACAGAATTAGAAAACAATAATTTTTGCATATATTGTATTGGAAAAGTATACAGCACTGAGGTTTTTTTGGGGGGGAGGGGGGAGAAATAAATAAAAGAAAAACTGGAGTTCCCTCCAAGCTTCCAGTGTAATAATAAATATTCAACAGATATGTATTCTCAAAGGTTTTCACGGTCGGGATCTGATAGCTGTTGTGAGTTTTTTGGGCTGTTTGGCCGTGTTCCGGATGTTTTTCTTTCTGATGTTTCACCAGTCTCTGTGGCCAGCATCTTCAGAAAGCAAGGAGCTCAGGGAACTAGAACTATCTAGAAGTTAGTTCCCTGAGCTCCTTGCCCTCTGAAGATGCCGGCCACAGAGACTGGTGAAACGTAAGAAAGAAAAACTTTCAGAACATGGCCAAACAGCCCAAAAAACTCACAACAGCTATTCAACAGATATGTTTGTGTTCCCATTTTTAAAGCAAATATGATCAACATAGCACAACTTACTGAAAATGTGGGCTCTCCCGGGTGGGACAGTTGCTCTTATGTATCTAATTCAGTGGTGGCCAAACTTTGGCCCTCCAGATGTTTTGGACCCCCCCCCAACTCCCAGAATTCCAAGCCTGTATTGCTAATGACAAATGACTGTGGGAGTTGTGGTCCAAAACATCTGGAGGGCCAAAGTTTGGCCACCACTGATCTAATTAGTCCCTGACATTCTATGTTTTTTAGTGCCCGCTAAACAGGCAAAGCAAAGCACACTTCTTTTACTATATACCACACCATAATACTTTAGGCACTCTCTGGGCTGTAGGCTACACATTGGCCACCCGGGTATCAATTTATCAATCTTGGAAGGCTCAAATGCTGAGTCAACCTCGACATGGCTAGCTGGGATAGAATCCAGGTAGCAAACAGCGTTTTGGCTGCTGTACTGCAATTTATCCATATATCATTGTCTGATATAACCAGTGACAATAACTGTGGCAAAATGTTCCATCTATAAGGTGTATGTATGTATGTATGTATGTATGTATGTATGTATGTATGTATGTATGTATTTTATATTATTATTATTATTATTATTATTATTATTATTATTATTATTATTATTATTATTATTATTATTATTATTATTATTATTATTATTAAGGCTATCTCAAAAGAATGGAGTTCAGTTATGGCACTTTCCCATTTAAAATACTTTCCCATTCTAAAGTCAGAGCTTCATTAAGAGCTTTCAGTTATTTTGTTTATGTTCCTCTATCTGCCCATTTCCTCTTTTTCTTTTCTCCTCGTTTTGGTGGGAGGGTGGCACAAAGAAGCTGTAAAAGGTAGCACAAGTTGGTACCACGGAGAAGAACTCCGGTTTTTTTTTTTTGCTAGGTCTTTGGAAAAATACCTGTGCATCTTGGATGTTACCAACGTCAGCAGCATCCTTGGTAATTCCAGCATGCTGTTGGCTAAAAGTAAAACCAAAATGAAATGTTAGCACTTCAGTATAAATACACTATCTTCATTTTGTTCAGACAGCTGGCGGGCCTAGTAAATGTTGGGCTTGGGTGGCGGCTTACTTTCTCATGGTTGCCCGCTTGAAAAATGGGAAGCCACAGACAAGGAAGGGTAGGGCAGGGCAGGTTGATGGTGACAAATTGAACAAAGAAGGATTTAAGGAAACATCTCACATTCAGGATATAAGATTAGAACAACTTCCCATGTTTAATTATATTAATCTGAGAACTAATTAAAATGGCGTGCTTCTCCTTTTTAAAAAAAATGTTAGTCCTTAATGCAATTTTAATGAAGAACAAGTAATAATGTTACACAATAAGGTCTATATTTTATTACCTCCTCTGACTATGTAAATATTCCGAGTCTCTGTCTTCCAAGGATTCTGGGATTCCAGAATCTCCTGTGGTATGTCTTCCTATTCCTGTTAGATTGCTTCCATTTTCTGTCTTTGCATCTGACACTGAGGTTTCCTCTACACCAATGGAAAGTTAAAAAAAAAGAAAGTATCTTGGTGCATGTATATGCCTTTTGTACTTCTGCAACTATCAGCTACAAGCAATGGTTTGGTGGAAAATATCCGCTTTGCTGCAGAATCACTGATGAAAGTGCCAAGTGGGAGAACTGAAGGAATCCTAAAGACACTTTTCACCCGAACCTGCAAGCTTTCATGAGCTGAAATTTTGGCACTTGAAGAAGGCCATTTGGAGCTGTGTTTACTCACAGTGGGCAGAGGAGTGTATTCTAGCTGTGCCCCATTTAAATATGGGTATAGCAATGAACCTGAAGAGGAGAGACTCTGATATCCAAGGGGTTAGGCAGGAATCTAATTTTAACTCTACAACTTATTTGTAATGAACCAGACACTGGATGCTGGCATGAAAGAAGCCTCCAACCTACTGATGCATGGATCACATATTTTAAAATCTGATTTTATCAAGGTCAGGCTATTCCTGGCTTCTAACCAGATCTCCTCTTCAGGTCACCTATGTTTATTGTCAACAAATCCCATTGGGCTTCCTGGCCAGTGATATGGCTCACAAGAAACGGTTATTATTTATTTGTTACATGAACTGTTTTTAGTGGCAAATGTGGGGCGTGGTGGCTCAGCAGACTAAGGCTCCGAAACTGTTGATTGCAAGGTCGGCAGCTCAGCAGTTCGAATCCTGGGTGCCACGCAGTGGAGCGAGCTCCCGCCGATAACCCCAGCTTGAAAGCACGTAAATGCAAGTAGATAAACAGGTACCGCCGTAAAAAGTGGGAAGGTAAAACAGTGTTCCCTTGCACCCATGGACTTGCACAACACTGGCTCTTCGGCTTGAATACGGAGATGAGCACTGCCCCTAAAGTCGGACACAACTAGCACGCATGTGCGGGGGAACCTTTAGCTTTACCTTTTGTCTTTCGTGGAAGGCAATTTACTTGAATCAGGTTATTTTCCTCTTGCTTATGGTTCACATTTACATGGAATGTTGTAACAGGCTCACTGTACTTCTCTTCCTTCCTGTTAGTATAAGATCCTTCTTGAGTTTGATAGAGAGGCTTTCTTAGATGCATTTTCTCTGATTTAGATTTTCTGCCAGAGTTTCGGCTTGCAACAGTTAAATCATGTGGAATACTCAGAGATGTGAAAGACTCTCCTTGCCCAGCATTACAGGTGATTTCTCCTATAAAATAAAGGAACAACTGGCCCATTCTTTTATCCTGACAAAATAGGTGCCAAGCCTTGATTTTTTTAAAAAAGAGGTTAGACCACCCTCAGCCTGGTCATCTTAAATTTTGTGGAATTCTTACTAGAAGGGAAGTAATTGAAAATAAACACAAGAAAGAGTGAATTAAATGATCTTGCTTTCATTGTGATTTGATCTAAATATCTCACCTTTTCTTTGTAAACCATATTTTTCTTGAATCCTTTCATTCATTTTATGGCCAGGGCTCAGTTGAATGTGCTTCTCTGGCAAATTTCCCTGTTTCGTTCATTCCAAACAAATCACCCTTTTCATGCTGGAGATGATTTTTCAAAGAATTTTCCAAAACTTTTGAGTTCCCGTCAACTTCAGGATTTGGAGCAGCTAAATTGTGTGGTGTGTGATATGATGTATAGCCCAGGAGGTGTTCTGTATTATTGTGATATCTTTCTGGAGTGGTTGATGATGAAGAATAAATACTTTCTCCTCCTGGTAACAAATACAGTTCTGGGTTAAATGCCTGAAACATAAAACATGGTGACCTGAAGTGGCACAAAGAGACCCTCATATTTAGTTTAAATTTGCTTTTAAAATGAATGCAACAATATACATACATATGGAGGAGCAAATGATTTGAGCTTCAGTTCTGTCTCTTGTTTTGTCTTTACCTTGGAAAATTAAAAAAAATCACCAGCAACATTATTAAAAAGGCCTTTCTGCAGTAAATCTATTGGTAATGGAAAGTGCCTGAACAGATAATTTCTGTCTTCATCTCAGAAAGGACCTCATCAAACAACTTTATGTTGCAAACAGAGCAATTGAAGTATCAATGGCTTGATCCAATAATTAAGCTATTATAATAGAGGACAGAGATGAAAAAGCTTGCCCAAAGCTACACAGGCTGGCTCTTCTGGGATGCACAATGGCAAACTGCATTCTCAACCTCTGGCTCCATGGCCAGATATCTAACTATCTGAGCTATCCAGACAGCACATAGAACAATTTAAACATTTTCAATATAAAAAGAAACCTATACATACTTATCATTAGAGATACTAAAAAATCATTTAAAACATTTTAAAAATGCATTTAAATTTGTTTTTAAAACCCAGCTTCTCCACTAAAATCAGCTCCTAGCAGCAAAACACTTCCTAAAAAAGACCTTTTTTGCCTGCTGCTGATGGCTGGACAGCAGGGACTGGATCAACGTGGTCTCCTGTGGATGGGAGTTCCACAGCCTGGGAGCAGCCACTGCACAGACCCTCTTTTGTGTCTGCATCAAGTATGCCTGTGAAGGACCTGGGAACTGAGAGAGAGGCCTCCACCACAAAAAGCACATGGAGACTCAGATGGAAAGATAGGGTCCCGCAAACACTTTATTTGTAATCACTTCCCAATGCCTCAACATTGCACACATTACAGTAATTGAAATGGGATGTAACAAAGGCAAGTGGTATTATAGGTGAAATTCGAAAAATTAGAATATCGTTCAAATGTTCATTTATTGAGCAAGTCAACTCAAAGGGTGAAACTAATATATGAGATAGATTCCTTACATGCAAAGCAAGATATGTCAAGCCTTACTTTGGTATAATTGTGATGATTCTGGCATACAGCTTATGAAAAACCCAAATTCACAATCTCAGAAAATTAGAATAGTGTGAAAAGGTTCAATATTCTAGGTTCAAAGTGTCCCACTCTAATCAGCTAATGAATCCATAACACCTGCAAAGGGTTCCTGAGCCTTTAAATGGTCTCTCAGGCTGGTTCAGTAGGAATCACAATCATGGAAAGACTGCTGACCTGACAATTGTGCAGAAAACCATCATTGACACCCTCCATAAGGAGGGAAAGCCTCAAAAGGTACAGATTGCAAAAGAAGTTGGAGGTTCCCATTGAGCTGTATCAAAGTACATCAACAGAAAGTTATATGGAAGGAAAAAGTGTGGAAGAAAAAGCTGCACAAGCAGCAGGGATGACTGCAGCCTGGAAAGGATTGTCAGGAAAGGGCCATTCAAAAGTGTTGGGGACCTTCACAAAGAGTAGACTGAGGCTGGAATTATTGCAGCGAGAGCCACCACACAGAGACAGATCCTGGACATGGGCTTCAAATGTCGTATTCCTCTTGTCAAGCCACTCCTGAACACTGTTGCTCAGTGGTCCAAAGTCCTCTTTTCTGATAGAGCAACATTTGCATTTCATTTGGGAACCAAGTACCCAGAGTCTGGAGGAAGAATGGAGAGGCACACAATGCACAATGCTTGAAGTCCAGTGTGAAGTTTCCACAGTCTATATTGATTTGGGGAGCCATGTTATCTGCTGGTGTTGGTCAACTGTGTTGAACCTTCATTAACTTCTGCGGACGGGTTTTATGGGGATGTTGACTTCTTATTTTCCAGCAGGACTTGGCACCTGCCCAAGCTGCCAAAAGTAGCAAAACCTGGTTCAGTGACCATGGGATTACTGTGCTTGATTGGCCAGCAAACTCGCCTGACCTGAACCCCATAGAGAATCTATGGGGCATTGCCAAGAGAAAGATGAGGGACATGAGACCAAACAATGCAGTGAAGCTGAAGGCTGCTACTGAAGCATTCTGGTCTTCCATAACTCCTCAGCAGTGCCACAGGCTGATAGCATCCATGCCACACCGCAGTGAGGCAGTAATTGATGCAAAAGGGGCCCAAACCAAGTACTGGGTACATATGCATGCTTATACTTTTCAGAGGTCTAATATTTTTCTATTTCCAATCCTTGTGTTATTGATGTCATGCAATATTCCAATTTTCTAAGATTGTGAATTTGGGGTTTTCATAAGCTGTATGCCATAATCATCACAATTATACCAAGTAAGGCTTGACATATCTTGCTTTTCTTTCTGGTTCCAGAAAGAGAACAGTAAGTACACTGAAAGCAGAGCAAACACCTAGCCTCCTTGTCACAGAGTGGCCTTGCAGCTCAGTGGGGAAGATGGGGGCATGATTCATTTAATAAAAGCAAATGCAACAGCTGGACAGCTCACCAAATTAAGCTATGGAGCTAGAAGTTGGAAGTTTGATCCTCCACTTTGTTTCCCAGAAAGGGGGCAGCCTATGTAGCCTTGGGCAAGCAGCCCAGTCCCAGGGCACTCCCAGAAGAAGGGAATGGTAAACCACTTCTGAGTATTATCAAGCTAGAAAAGCCTGATCAGGGCAACCATAAGTTGAAATCAACATGATGGCACAAACATATTATTAATAAGCACCTCCTAAATGGATGGGACCCTCTATGGCGCCTTTCCCTCCTGACTACCATCAGCTAAACATACCATTTCAAATGGGAAAAGCTAAAGAATAAGCATAGAAGTTTGTTTGGTAGCCCTCTTATGAAATTAAGCATAAAAGCACACACATAACTTACCACGGCAAGTTTCTTTCCTATGCATTTTAAAAATATATATTTATCTGCAACGATGTCTTCGTTCAGGTAATCACCGAGCTGCTCTCTCAGTGTTCTCAGTGTCATATGAGGTGACACCCTACAATATCAGACGACATTGTTGAATTTGTACATGGGTGGTGAAGGTTATTAAATAAAAAGGAAACATGGGCCTCTATCACATGACCACTTAAATGCACCCTTTTCTTTTACTGAATTTGCATCTAAATATTATGCCCCCATGGCCAGCCGCATCTTCTGAACACCTCTTGACCACGCCCCCCTAAAGCGCATCTCAAGTGCATCTTCATGCACCACTGCTAGGGGGTTGATCAAATTTCTTCGCTTGCTGATGCGCATTTTGATGCAAAGCAAAGGTCATGTGAACTCCAAAAAGCCGCCTCTTCTTCCGGTTTCACCCATTTTGCAGCAAAGAGATTTTCAAAACAGTGCTTTGGCAAATGGGGGGACACAAAAAAGAGGTTCAAAAATGCTACAGTAGGGGTGGTAACTGCACATCTAATGTCACATGACCACTCTCAGAGAAAGTGGACATTTTATTATCATCCACATTTAGTGGTCGTGTGATAGAGGCCATGGTGAGTGATGAGATGAATGAATGATATCCAGTGGTGGTTTCTCCTGACTTCATTTTCTTTTCAGATTACCTCCAAATATATTTTATAAACATTATTAAATATCCAAATAATACAAGC
Organism: Phrynocephalus forsythii; assembly: GCA_029282475.1. Lineage (NCBI taxonomy): Eukaryota > Metazoa > Chordata > Lepidosauria > Squamata > Agamidae > Phrynocephalus > Phrynocephalus forsythii. The sequence goes on from JAPFRF010000005.1 coordinate 36,824,819, forward strand.
TCAGAAAATTTGTTTCTGAGATCATTACTACAGTGCTTTTCTTTAAATAATAGTAATCTAATAATTTCTCTTATTCATCCTCTTGGAACAGTAACTACATGGGTGGAAGTCTCTGAATTTAGTAAACAATCTACATTAGGTTTCAGACTAGTGCTTAAATGTCAGTTGTAAATCAAATAGCTATAAGTAACGGATGGCAAGATAGGATAGCATCCTATAATCATTACCAGCAACAGGGACTTGCATTTGTTCAACCATCATTCCTCCTTCCCCACAAAACATGGGAATTTAGCTCTCTCAAGGGACCAGGAATACTGCCTAGTTGGCAGGCAATCTTCTAAATTAGTCAGAACTTCAGAACAAATGAAAGCACACACCTAATTACTGTATATACTCGAGTATAAGTCGACCCGAGTATAAGTCGAGGCCCCTAATTTAACCCCCCAAAACTTGGGAAATGTATTGACTCAAGTATAAGTGTAGGGTGGGAAATGCATCAGGGCCTGGCAGCTCCTCCTTTGTGAGCTGGGGGAGTGGTGTGTGATGTTTAAAATGACTTTTAGCCACTGATGCAAGTGCTTGGCTCAGTGGCTAAAAGTTATTTTAAACATCATGCACCCAAGAATGGGCTGCAGATATCTTTAAAATCATCAGTATCAGATAGCTCTTGGCTTGTTTTCAAATCACAAGTTAATTTGTCATTTACAGCCATGTTCCACATTTCTATAGATCAATCCTATCCTATCCTATCCTATGACTAACCTGCCAATTTTTGCAATGATTAGCCTTGCTACAATTACCATAATAATTATTAGGTCTATCTCTTCCTTATTAATGGTTTATTGTTAAACTGTTCCTATATATGCTAATCTCTCCACAACAGGATGGCTGCACACATAATAGATTCTTAATTATACAGTATTTTTAAATGCAATCTGAACTGCAACGGGCAAACAGTTCCAAACAGAGTATGTGGGTTTGGTTTAAAGCAGAGATGAAAGGCCATAAGTTAGGAACAAAGTAATAGAATGGAAAGAGATTGCTTTTCCTCTCAAAACACCTGTTTCACATCTTGCAGAAGAAAAGATATAAATATCCTATATTTCATCTCTGTGGAAAGAAATACCATCTGAATTTCATTTTGATCAAAGCACCACCAGAAAACAACAGGGTCAGAGACTCCCCGGGTCCTCACAAAGTATTCTGCTCCTAATTTTTGGTCATTCATGGCTGCTTTCTGGGTTATCAAAAAGGGGGAATAATCGTATAAAATTTGGGTCACAAGTGGTTCAGCTCTTAGATAAATAAACAAACCAAAGCATGTGTTCAAGTTAACTATTCAACAGTTACTATAATTACTAAATTCTAGGCCATGCTAGCTGTTTCTTATTTTAGTACAGGTATTACATACCTTATAAAGCCGGCTGAGTAGAACTTATTAATGTCATCTACAGGAACTGTATTCAATTTGAAATTCCATATTTCTTCAGGAACATAAAAAACATGTAGTTCTAAAAGCTAAATACATTTTTAAAATAGTTAGCTTAAAATCCTATCAGCTCTCAATCCTTTGTGTGTGTGTGTGTGTGTGTGTGTGTGTGTGTGTGTGTGTGTGTGTTTGTGTGTGTGTGTGTTTGTGTGTGTGTGTGTGTGTGTGTGTGTGTGTGTGTGTGTGTGTGTGTGTGTGTGTGTGTGTGGTGTCGTTACAGTTGTTACCAACTCTTTGTGACACCATGTCCATGGAGTTTTCTTTGGCAGGAATACTGGTGTGGCTTGCCAGTTCCTACTCCAGGCTCCTACAGCTATTCCCTGATGGTCTCCCATCCAAGTACTAACCAGGGCCAACCCTGCTTAGCTTCCGCGATCAGGCGAGATCGGATGTGCTTAGTATGAGGTAAACTATAAGAGTAAACTACAGTGGTACCTTGTATAAAGGAATTAATTCGTTCCAAATGAAATTATGTTAAGCAGATTTTCCTTTATACAAATTCCCATAGGAATGCATTGAAAATGGAGTAATCCCATTTTTATGTTGTATGGATTTTCCACATAGGTGATTCTGTTAAGTAAATTTCTCCTATCTCCGGAATTTTTTATGTTGTACAGATTTTATGTTATACAAGCTGTTTGTTATACAAGGGTCCACAGTATAAGAGAAAACAGAATGTTGAATCCAGGCTAATCCCAAACTTTCCTTGTATCAGAATAATTTTGCCAAAACTTCTGAGAGAATCAAAGATCCATATCACCATTCATTTATTCAGCTGAATAAAGGAAGGGGGGTGACCCTTCCCTCTGAAACAGAAGGAAAAATTACCAATAACAAAGGCAGGGTACACATTTAAGTACAGAAAGCATAAAACATCCCTCACCAATCAACAACATTATTTGGGCAAGCTGTAACTCTTTTTTAGAGCTATTCCTATCCCATCCTCCTTGTACAACCCCGCCCCCCCCCATTGATGTCTTTGAACATTTAACACAGGTCCGTCTTTTTTCACTCTCGCTGAGGCCCACATTCCAGTAAAGTTGAAGAAACAGTTTCAGACAGCTTACAAAGCACAACACGGTACAAACAGAAGGCCTACAGAGGAAGCAACATGGCGTTACTTTGGTTCACTTGAATCTATTAGTTTTTATTAATTCCTGGTCTCAACAAGAGCAGATAATATAACATAAACTTAAAGAAGTAACAATTGCCCTGAGATACCAACAAATTTTATGTTTTCTGTTCTGAGATGATAGACGCTGGTGCAGATGGGTTTTCCTGACTGAACAAAAGACTCTAATAAACACAAAAGGGGTTATTTTCATGATGATTGAAAATGACCTCTAAACACAAATAATTAACATTCACAAAAGAAGGATACACCAAGCTTGATGTTTCTTTTATGTCTTCCCACACACACTTTATGTAACCCTTTGGTGCCCTTGCACCTGTTGTCTGTAAAATCACCTCAGAAATATTTTACCCAGTAACATCATGGAGGCTCTCAGCAGAACATCCAGGGGGAATTCTGAATATGTAAAAAAGGCCTAGAAAGCAAAGAGTATGCCCAAAGTAAAGGCATACTCTTTACTTTAGTGGTTCCTTATGGAATTACTGTGTGCTGAGGTCCTGGTGACCTCAACTTGGATTTCTGCCTGCCATTTTTCCACCTGGTTGCCCTTTCCTTTTTTTTTTTTATTCTTGATTTGGGGGATGTCTCAATTTTTTTTTGCTGCTGCCAGGCACCCTTCTTCCGGTAACATACTTTCTTGGAGACAATGTCTGGATGTTTACTGGCAATATCTCCATGTTAAGAGCTCCTCCCCCCTCCATCCCAAGGCTTCTGAAGGCTTCCTCCAACCAAGTGATCCCCTAGGTAGCCTTGGAACTAGAAAGTGAACCAGGGGGGATAGGAAGTCTTAAATTAAAATAAAGATTAATATTCCTGGTTGATGATGCCATCATAATGTATGCCCAGCAGGGTTGCACAACACAGTTTCAGCCACTGTGTCGAAATATGTACAGTGGACCCTCGTATAACAAATGGTTTGTATAACATAAAATCAACATAAACAAATTCCAGAGATAGGGGAAATTTGCATAACAATGGGGCGTATCCTTACAACATAAAAATGGTCGTGATTAGGGATTACTCTGTTTTCAATGCATTCCTATGGGAAATTTGTAAAAAAGAAAATTTGCTTAACAGAATTTCATTTGGAATGAATTAATTCCTTTGTACAAGATCCCACTGTACAAATAGGCGAGTGGTAAAGCTACCAAGTGCACTGGAATTGAAATACTAGATGTGTGCAGCTTCTGTGTGCTTCAGACATCTCTGCCTTCCTCTTATGGAGCACTGCTAAAGTGCAGTTTCAAAGCACATAAGGACCGCTGCTTTCCTCCAGGTATGAGAAAATAGAGGGTGTTTATACATGACCCCTAAACTCCGGGGCAAATGGCTCCCAGCTCCGGAGCTTAAAAATGTTTCCTCACCAGCTCCGGAGTTTACAGGAAATTAAGTGCGACCACGCCCACTTTAGCGCGTCCCAGCGCACCTTTCAAGTACCTGCTCTCTGGAGGTGAAAATTCTTTGATGCGGTGTAACAATAGTGAGTGCGGGGCTCTCCTCGCTTCTGTTTGTTGTTTTTTGGCTCCCACCCCTTTAAGAGCTACTTAAGAGACTGGAATGTTGCCGCGGCAAGAGCGAGAGGCAGAACGGAGGTGAGCCACGTCTCTTTTCTTCCTGTTTTTTCTCCCTCCCCTCACGCAGCCAGCAGCCAGGAGTGCGGAGGGGGTGGGAATGCAGGAACAGCGACAAACCCCTAAGATCCCTGGTCCGAATTTAAGTGGCCAGCGGATCTTAGGGGTCGTGTGAAAAGGCCCAGAGTTAAACATGCTGGAGGGAGTTGTAAGGAGTGGGGAAGGGAGTAGTAGTAGTCAGCTTTGTGGATGCCACAGTGTTAACATGTCAGAACCGGGAACCATGGCCTGGGTATGGTGCAGCCATCTGCTTTCCTGTCTGGGAGTAAAGCAAAAGGGGCAACTGATGCCAACAATCTTGATGGGGCTGGGGGTTTTGTTAAAAAAAAAGGCATGAGGAAGACTAAAATTGAGCTGGAAGAAAAGAGTGAAGAGCACAAATTGAAGAGATCAAATCTGATTAGGATTACTACTGTAGTTCTAAAGACAAGACAAGCATAATCAACGTGTGAAAAACACAGTTTATCTAATCGTCCCACAAATGCTGCAGAATCAGAAATTAAATATGAACAAACCAGCTAATCTTGAACCATAGGAAGCTCCACAAAAATGGGACATTAATAGTTGCCAATTTGATTCTGAGTTTGTGACATATAAAGCCCTATATGACTTTAATCTGAAGATTAAGGATTAAAATTTAATCTAAAGATTAAAATGTTTGGATGCCCTTTCCCAATAGGATATAATGGTAATTTACTGACACTATGTTTTCAATGTTAGTTTCAATCGCTCATAACTTTACATGGAACTTTACTCCCCTTTAACTGCTCGGGTTCTCTTGTAGCTTTAATGTAATGTTGTCAACTAATGCTGTAAGACAGTGTTTTTCAACCTTTTTTGGGCAAAGGCACACTTGTTTCATGAAAAAAATCACGAGGCACACCACCATTAGAAAATGTTAAAAAATTTAACTCTGTGCCTATATCAGTCTCTAAAAGGTTCGCCATTGCTGGTGTAGGGAGAAGCAGGACAGAGGGGCCACAGATTGAGGCAGCCCGCTCTCTAGCACCCAGTTCCCACTTACCTGTGTTGTTTTTTTAAAGACATTTTGCCCTGCATGGACTTCTGTGTCCAGTGGAGACCTGAGAAGGGGCACTGACTCTCCAGGAACACAAATAAGACCCAAAAGCCCATCTTGCTCTCCACACTGTGGCCAAGGCAGATGCCTTCAGCAAGTCCAGCAACAGGAGGGGAGGAGGATGAAGGAAGGCAGGAAGGAAAGAAGGCAGAAAGAGTTCTGCTTGTATACCGCCCCATACCACTTCAAGGAGTCTCTGGGCGGTTTACAGTTTTAATTACAGTAGGCAGGCTGCTAGACATACACATATGCAGGCTAGAAATGAGCACGTTTCTATGAAGAGGGGAAAGGGTACGAATGGAAAGAGAGAGGTGAGGAAAACAAGAAAGAAAAGACAGAGAGAAGAGGGTGACCCAAGACAGAAAGAAAGGGGCAAGACTTCAAGGAACCCATTGCGGGGCCCCTCAGAGAAGGCTCTTCCCCTCCCGGACCCTAAAGGCCGTCCAGCCGTGCCAGTAGCCCCCCCCCCGCCCACCTGCCTCCTCAGCCCAGGCCCAGCGGAGGCCTCCTCCATCCCCTCCTCCTCGCAGCCCTGCCGCGGTGCTCGTGGGGCAGCCGGGCGCCCCTCCCCCCTTCCCCTCACCTGGTGGTTTGTTCTGGGCTGGGGTTCCCGGGCCAGCTCGTGTTGGCGGGCGGGCTGTCGGGCTTCTCAGTCCATTAGTAGCTCCCTGGAAAGGGGTGGTGGTGGTCCAGGGTAAAAAAAGGAGGGGGGGAGAGGGAAGCGAGCGAGTCGCGGCGGCGGCGGCAGGCACAGGGCAAACACTAAGAGAAGGAGCAGGGCCAGGTCTGGCCGGGGAGGAAGTGACGCCAGCGCCGCGGGCCTCGGGGGGAGGAGCCAAGCTGGCCCTTGGACGCTATTTATAGTGCCTCCCAGCTGTGGGCCACCCGAATTTCTTTAGAATTTTTCAATTTTTCCCACGGCACACCAGGCAACATCTCACGGCACACTAGTGTGCCGCGGAACAGTGGTTGAAAAACGCTGCTGTAAGATGTCACTCAATTCCCTTTTCTCAGTACTTGAATATGTCTTAATTGTACTGGACTGTATATTATCTCTCATTCTGTAAGCCGCCTTGGGTCCTTTTCCCAAGGAGAAAGGTGGGGTTAAAATAATCTTAAATAAATAAATAAATAAATAAATAAATAAATAAAAGGTCCAAATTCACTTTGCCCACTGCCAGAATGTAATCATCTCCTACTGCAGCTGGCCTATTTGACCCATCCTTTGAGGGTTCTTTGTTGAATACATCTTTGTTTAACACTGTATTGCACATAAACATTCCTGGTAAAACTTGATTTTCAAGGAGGTGAGCACCTCTTATTCATGCAATCCCTTGTAAAATAGATTTTCCTTAAAGGTGAAACTGAGTTCACCAGAACAGGATTGCAATGTAGTCTATCTAAAAAACAAATTCATGGTTCTTGATAAATTTCATTGGATTTGATAGAGGGGCCCTTAAATAGGAAAACACACCTTGGTTACCCCAACCAAGAAGCTCCTCCTTCCATTATGCATTGTTGACGCAGTTACAGTATTATGTTCTCTTAGTGCAGTCAGACATGACATCAGGGAGATAGCTATATCTTACTGCTCCACTACATAACCCGTGACATTCTGTTTCTAATAGCATTTCAATTCTGTTTGATATACCATGCTCTTATAGATAGCTAAGGAATGTTACATTCTGGTCAACTGCATTTGCTTCTCACTAGAGTACTGTTATAATCTGGTCTTCAAATGGAAACAGACAAAAGAATACCGATGAGACTTCATTCCTATTGCCTTAGTGAAGATGAGTTATTGTTAATGACAAAGGAAAATGTCTGCAAAATCTGTACCGGTGTCCACATTGCCATCGTGAAATGTCTAAGCATTCTTTGGATTTGGTTTAAAACCAGAATAAGTGCAGACCATGATGCAGATGGAGTTTCTTTGTTTGTAGTACTTTTATATATGCTATTATTTCTTTACCCATAAATAGCACAAAATGTTACAAATTGGCGTAGAATGATTTTAAGACCACTAGACAGGTTATCAGAGTTCACTTTTTGCTCACCTCTGATGTAGGAGGTCTTGTCTGATTAGATGGCATAGTCCTTGATTTCTGTCCTGGGTCATGAAGAGTTCTGAATAGTTTTTTTCCCCAGTCATAGATCTTATAGCCAAGCATTATTTAGCATAGTAATGATGTATGCTTTCTGAGAGGCAACACTCTCTACAGGTTTCCATGTCCTGCAAATATTAAATTTAGAACAGGCAGCTTCAGAGCAGCAGAAGATGTTTCTAATGAAACCAAACTGAAAGGATCCAAATCTACTCTTTGAGGTGAACACTCCCTCAATACAAGTAAACATCACCTAAGCAACACAGTGAATTGTGTAATCCAGGCTGTGTAACTGAGCTTTGCTTTAGTATTCAAAGTTCTGCTTATATTTATGTCACTTACATAGAGATAATTGCCATGTTGAATAAAAATAACATTTATCCAGTAACTTGGGCTATGCAGTTTAGGCTATACCAAAAGGCACTGGTTAGAAATCTGTTGAAATATCCTTCAAATAATTATATATTTGTCCTGTGTGCAAACACAAAACGTCTTCCACACAAATGATTAAAACATTTGCTAGAGAAAAAGTAAATCCCCTCTCCCACCTCATCCTTGCTCTGGCCTGGTGTCTCTTTTCTGTTTCCCTGAGGAATATTTACACAGAACCAAAAGCCATAAATTACCACATGTGGGAATCAGTACCACACACACAAGACCCCTGTAGTCAATGAATCGTTGGAATGTCCTTTTGTAAAACTGATACTTAATTTCATTCTGTTTCCATCTGTCTACCAAAATGGACAGGCCCATGAAAGCTCACATTAAAATGTATTCTTTAACATGTTTTTGTCCTTGTTTTGTTTTGGGTCTTTGGACCATAGAATCAGAGTTGGAAGAGACCTCAAGGGCCAAGGATTGTGCCTGGTAGCACCTGCCTTCTCCAGTACATGCGGGGTGGGGAAAACAGTGTGTGTCCCCCCCCACTACCATAGCTACACTAACATATCTGTGAAGATTCTCAGTCATCCAGGTGAGTTTTTCTGGAAACTGAGTCATAGTAACTGGACTTTTTTTCTTGAGAGATTGAAACGTATCGCTATTTAGCTAATCTCATTCTACGCATGTTGTAATTATTATTATTATTATTATTATTATTATTATTATTATTATTATTATTATTATTATTATTATTATTATTATTAATCTGATTGGATGAATAGCGAAACGTTTCAATCTCTCAAGAAAAGAAGTCCAGTTGCCATGACTCAACTTCCAGAACTACACTAACATGAATAAACCGCCTTGTGGCGCCTTGTGTTTAGCACAAATGTTAATGGGTTTCGGCATATTTCCTCAAGAATGTTTTACATTTTCCCTTGGCCTTGGTATAATAACAGAACGAAGCCCTAATAAAACCAGGCGCTAGTCTGATCCCGTGCAATCAGTGGGATTCCCCTTCGGCAAATGATGGGAACGTCTGAGAGTTGGGAGAGGCGCTTGAATGTGGGTCTAACTCGAGGCAGCTGCCTCTCTCGAAACTTCACTGGCATTACTGTCTCTTTCGACCTCACAAAGTCACATCAAGTTGTGTTTGTGTGTGTGTGTGTGTGTAGAGAGACAGAGGACTTTCTTCCTGTTCGTGTGTGTGTGTGTGTTCTTGGACGTGGCCGCGCCGACTTCCGCTGTTCCCGACGGAGGCCGTTAGCAAGCGCCGTGGGCGCGCCTCCCTCTTGCGAGAGTCCCTCGAGGGCGGGCGGGCAGGAGAGGCGGCGAAGGGCCGGAAACTTGTGGCCGAAAGTGGCCCGAAGAGCCGCCCGTCCTCTTCCTCCTCCTCCTCCTCCTCCTCCTCGCAGCAGCAGCCTTCGGGCGGGGCGTCTCCGGGCGAGCGGGCGGGCGGGAGGGCGGGCGCGTGTGTGTGGTGCGTGGGTGTTGTGTGTGTGTGTGTGTGTGTTGGGCGCGGGAGCGGGGCCATGTCGGGCTCCTCCAGCGTCGCGGCCATGAAGAAGGTGGTGCAGCAGCTGCGCCTCGAGGCCAGCGTCAGCCGCGTGAAGGTGAGACCCGGAGAGGAGGAGGAGGAGGAGGAGGAGGAAGGAGCGGCTGGGCGGCCGCCATTTCCTCGCCGGGGGAGAGGGGCGCTTCGTCGAGGCTCCCAACTCCCCTTCCCCCTTCGGGAACCTGTGGCGACCAGGGTCCCTAGCTTTGGTGAGGGCCGTGCTTGCTTGCAGACGTCGTGCCAGCGCCTCCCTCCCTTGCTGCGTCGGGCGCGGAGGGGAGTGGTGCAAAAGTGTCCCTGCACATGGGCAGAGTGCCTGCCCTCTGCCTGGGAGCTGAACGTGGGGACGAGCGCCTTTGCGTGGAGGCGCGGATCCCCTCCGCTTCGGGACCCGGCTCCGGATCGCCGCTCTCCCTCTCCAACCAGACGAGGAGATCTCTGGGGTCTTAACGGGGTCTGCTTTGGGTCTGGGTCGCCCTGGAGAGGAGGAAAAGACAGGGAGAGGAGTTCTTGGGGGGCGATTTCCTGCAGCGGTCGCAGCCCTTCGCTTGGGGCCACCACGCTCAAGCCGCCCAGCGAGATGATCGAAGTCCAGGCTTGAGGGATCCAGGTGTCAGGTTTTGCAGGCACCTATAAGACCTACCCAGTTGGAGCCTTATGCAAAAAGCGTATATTCAAAAGAATTCTGCGCTTGGAAGTTGAGTGTCAACACAAAACGCATCTCACCCTCTTCCTACCTAAAAATATATATCATCCCGATTACCCCGTTTATTCCTTGTTTTCTAAGTACAACGTGGTATGGGAGTAGTTTGCATTTATTCAAACGAGCCTGTTCTAATTGTGATTTACTAATCCAGTTGCACCTGGAAGAGGTTAGTTTGAATCAATGGAAGATAGGGAGATGCTCACTCACCAAATCCTCCTTGATCTATTAGGTCTGCTCTAGAGCAATTTACTACACTAAGCAGCAACATTTTGGCTCAAGTGTAGGAGCCATTCCTCCCCACCCCCGAAGTAATACTGGAGTTTGCATCAAATTTAGTGAAGATTTTCTTTTCCCTGAGGTGCGTTCTGAGAGAACATCAAGGCCAGGAATTCGGTTGATGTTCAACATAGTGTATACTAGCAGTGGTGGCAAACCTTTGGCACTCCAGATGTTTTGGACCACAACGTCCAGAATTCCAAGCCTAGACTGCCAGTGACAAAGGACTCTGGGGGTTGTGGTCCAAAATATCTGGAGTCCTCAAGGTTCACCACCACTGGTGTATAACAATCTCATTATGGGTGGGGTGGGGTGGAATTCTGGCTTGGGTATGGTCTTCTCAAATTCCACAGCAGGATCAAGGGATAATTTCCATGTCATAGTTTTCCTCTTGATATGCAGTGCTGAGGCGGGATGGGATTGATTGATTGATTGATCGACTGATCGATTGATATTTGACTAGCTTGCAGTATTTAACTGATGAACTTGTACTATCAAGTCATGTAAAGGAGGTTTCTGTTTTCAGGTTTCTCAAGCTGCAGCTGACTTAAAGCAGTTCTGTTTGCAGAATGCACACCATGACCCTTTACTAACAGGTGGCTATCCAAATACAATTCTGTATAAGCCACTCTGCTTCTGTTCATTTCTCTGATTTGGTGAAATTTCTGTGGTCATCCCATGGTAAGTCTTTGTGTTAATTGCTTGACTTTAGTTTTTGGAAAGTAGAGGAGCTCCCTGTCTACAGATTTAAATTTATATTTTCCATGAAGTCAGGTTCTCTTTGCTATGGAGATACAGATGAAACTGGGATTTACAGTCTTCTGCTGGGCTGCAGTTCCCTGGATTTTTTTTTTTTTTTTTGGCAATACAACCCAGCTGATGGACCCCATTGTGACCTTAAAAGACTCATTAGTCTTTGCAATGACTAATGAGAGGGGGTTGTTCTCTTCAGAGTATTTTTGTCTTCTGGTTGTTAGTTCTGTGTTATCAACAGCTACTGTAAGAATCTGGTTAAAAGAATTAGGCACAATTCTGGAAACAAATGTATCTCCCAAGTTGAATAGCCATCCCGGGGATATCAAGTGTATGTTTTAGTCCTATTATTTTTTTCCATGTGTGTCTCTTTCAGGTCTTCTAAAAATTTTATTCTGACTATTGAAGCAAGTGACGAAAATATGGAGGTGAAGCAGGCTGGCTTGGAACCTACACAGGATATTCGTATTAATGTACCACCTTACAGCTACTGCTACTGTTGTCAAAAATCTTACCATCTACCTCTCTAAAAAAACCTGTGTGCTAGTTGCATAACTTTTGTATCATGAGGGAATCAATGTTGTATTGAAACAATAAAGAGTTTGCTTTTAATTTTAGTTTGATTGAATGTCAAGCTTTATTCACAGCTTGAATATATAATGTTTTCACAGTTCAGTTGCCTGGCTCCCCAGCTTCTTACTTGGCTAGTGAAGTTCAAGGTTGAAATATAGCTTACTTGGCTGACCACCTAAATACAGTGGACCCTCGTATAACAAACGGTTTGTATAACATAAAATCTGTACAACATGAAAAATTCCAGATAGGGGAAATTTGCTTAACAGAATCGCCTATGAGGCGAATCCGTACAACATAAAAATGGTCGTGATTAGGGATTAATCTGTTTTTAATGCATTCCTATGGGAAATTTGTATAAAGGAAAATTTGCTTAAAATAATTTCATTTGGAATAAATTAATTCCTTTATACAAGGTACCACTGTAGTTTAACATCCTGAATAGAGATGTGATAGAATTATTATGGAAGATGACATCTCATATTTGAACACAATTCTAAATTGTAGCCTTTTCTAGATTGTTTTTAAATGTGGCATTCAGTGAAGCTTTTTTCAATGAATGTTTCAATTGTATGAGAAAGCTGTTGATATACAACATACATGTCTGAGGCTATTGATATAAATAGCTTAACTGATTTAAATTACTGATTTCAACCACATTTATAAACAGGATGCAGTCCTGATACTATCCAGTGTTAATTTATAACAAAATAGATTAATAGAAGGGATACTATATGCACACACACAGAGAGAAAGTGAGAGACCCCTGGTATGAATTATGTATGTGTATATAGTAGGGGTATTTTCATGAATGGTTTTGGATGGCATTCTCCAAAACCATCTCTATCTCTCAAAAAAGAAGTCCAGTAGCTATGACTCAACTTCCAGATAAACTCACCTGGATGACTGAGAATCTTCACACACACACACACCCCACTTTGGCAGTTCCTAGAGATGGGCATGAACCACTTGGAGGTTTGTGCTTGTTCCTATGCATGGCACCACTGATGCCACACATTCCCTTCCCCCACCCCCTGTAGCTCGCCTGCTGTTCACCAGCTGAAGTGTGCTCCTCTCCTCCTCTCTGGCTGATTGGCCAGCCCTTGGAAGAAATACAGGCTTCCCTGAACCACCTCCTTGGGTGTTCATCCACTCAGATGAGGCGGGGCAGGCATGCTATGGTCCTGCTAGGCACTGGTCACACCACTGAAGAGGAGGAGGAGATGAGCACATGCTCTGCCTGGTGAGTGGGTCATGGGTTGGGGATGGGGGAACAGAGCATGTGGCACCTGTGGACCCAGATGTACAAACTGAAACCCATCTCTAGTTTGAACTACAGTACAGCCCCCTTATCTGCTGATTCACTAACCACGGTTTCAGTTATCTGTGGTTAGTGATCAATGGGGGAGGGGGCAGCCAGGAGGGGAGAAAATTAAAAATAAAACTTACGGCCGCCAATGCCCGCCACTGTCCTCCTGGCCACTGCCGCCACTACAAGCCCGCAAGGCACCCTCTGGTGGGGTCAGGTGGGGACTTTGAATTTTCCACTCAGGTCCATGGCGGTAGATCGGAAGTTTGAGCAGGGACCTGGTCTGTCTGTGGCCAAAGCAATGGCAGTGAGGAGGAGGATGGTAGGCATTGGCAGCAGTAAGCTTTATTTTTAATTTAATTTTTAATTTTCTCCCCTCTATGCTGCCCCCTGCCCGTTGATCACCAACCACAGATAACTGAATCTGCGGTTAGTGAATCAGTGGATAAATAAAATAAATAAATAAATTTTCTCCCCTCCTGGTTGCCCCTGCCGCTGGGCATCTGAGCACCTGAGCACCCACCAGAGAGGTAGAGTCCTCCCCCCTTCCAGTGGGTGCCTGGCAGTGGCGGCAGCAAAGAGGGAAGAAAGTCCCCCCCTTTCTGCTTGCCACTTGGCTGTGGCAATGGGAAAGGAGGAAAAAACTTTCTTCCCTTCTTGCTGCCACTGCTGAGCAGCCAGGCATCTGGGTACCCCTCCAGTGGGTGCCCAGCAGCGGCAGCAAGAAGGGAAGATTTTTTTCTCCTTTATTGTTGCCGTAGCCAAGCTGCAAGGAGAAAGGGAAAAAAGTTTCTTCCCTTCTTTCCATTTGGAAGGGTGTCAGAGGCGAAAGCGTTCACCCTGGCACCCCACCACCCCTTCCGCCACCATTATCCTCAGATAAGCGTTTTCTCTTATCCACCAATTTCACTATCAGCGGGGGGTCCTGGAACCAATCCCCAGTAGATATGGAGCCTACTGTACTGGCTTCCCTGGCTTTTGCTGCTTGTTGATTTGTTTTTCAAGGGAAGTTGCCATGGTGCCGTTGGGGAGTTGCCGCCCTGCTGGCCATAAAGCTCCATAGGAAAAAAACTATGACTCCCAGGAAGCACCACAACCACTTCCTTTTTTTACCCAACGACAGGAATCAAAGGCTGAGAAGTCAATGACCCTTCAGTCAGGGAGGGAAACCTACAGGTGTGCAGAGTTGGGGTGGAATCTTAGAATTCTTAAGAGAATTCTGGGAATTGCAGTCCAAAACCATGAAGGAATACACTCCTTGCAAGTAACATACTTTAAGAGGACAAGCAAAGCTCCATCTCCCTCTGCTACTTAGACACGGGATAGGCTGCAAGGTTACCCAGCATCTCTGCAATCCTGATTAGATTCAGGTTCAAATTTGTAGCTGGAAAATGGGTAAGCAAGGTCCTTGAAATTGTGCTCAGCTTTGTAGGACTTCCATTGCACTGAAAACTGCAGGGAATCTGTTCGCTTAGCAAACCCACATCCATAGGGCAGAGCGAGGAGGACCATAAGGCTACCCTTGACAATTGGCACAGATGCAGCACAAGGTCAGGGCGCAACAAGCCCCAGCATGTTGCATGTGGACTCAGAGGCAACTTTGTACAGTAATCCAGTTGGTAGCCCTGTTAACGAAATTAATTCGTTCTCCAGGTCTTTTTGTTTTATGAAAATTTTGTCATGTGAAACACAGTTTCCCATTGAAATAAAATAAATTGGAAACCAATTACTAATCTGTTCCGGAAGTCAGATTAATTGACAGTCACCTCCTTTCCCTCCCTGCAGTGCCCATTGGGGGAAAGGAAGTGTTGGATCAGGCGCCCCAAAGCCAAACCCAGCAATGCGTGGAAGCTTTGGGGCACCTGATCCCAGTGGGGGAAAATGAGTGACTGTCAGCTCCTTTGCCACCACCACCCGACTTTGCTCTGCACCTTGGTAGAGAGCAGCAGATGGATGGTGGTGGCAAAGGAGTTAGCTGTCTGATGTGAAACCGGCTGGCAAGAGTAAAGCCAGTGGCTTCATTCCCACCAGCTGGGTTTGCTTCAGACAGCAATTTCCTTTGCTGCCACCACCCACCCGCCACTTACTACCACCACGGGGAGCAAAGTGCCTTTTTGCGCACAAAAACCGTAAACTGGGGCACCCCCTTGGAAATTTTCAAAAAACATAGCAGCCTACCTATTCCCAGAAAACAAATTCGTAAATCATTTTCCCCACAAACAGGCTTTCATCAACTGGGGTGTTACTGTATCTTGGTTTATGAGTGCCTTGGTTTACAAGTGATTTGCAAGATGAGCAAACATTTCTGATCAATTTTACCTTAATCAATGAGCAATGTCTTGCAATATGAGCACTCAAGTGGGTCACATGATCACAAGTGAGCCTATTGTAGCTCTCTCTCCCCCCTGCTGGATTGTGGGGCATTTTCTGGAACGTTTCATCTTAGGCAAGCCTCAAAAGCAGAGGGAGGAGAGAGGAACGGTGGTCTCCCTCGGACCATCCTTATTTTTCAAACCATTTCTAGTCATGGGGCAGATAGTTAAGTGTGTATAGGGCTCCAAATTGCACTTTAGTAATGTCACATTAAAAACAAAGAAAAATCCAGTTGTTAGTCCCAAACAGAGCAGATTCTGCAGCCAGGTACTTAAACCATATGTGGACGTGGACTTCTAGCCAACTTCTGTGCGTTTTGGCATTTTATGTGTACAGTATGTGGTCTATGGGACCTCAGAATGAATCATTTAACTTTCCATTATTTCTTATGGGGAAGTTTGCGTTCATATACACAGGGCTGGCGCTAGGGGGTTTTTTTGCGCCCTAAGCAAGGGGTGGGGCGGGGGGCGGGCAGGATGGCGGGGGACAGTGATGGGCGTGGGGGGCAGTTGGCGGGCGGTGGGGGGACGGACAGCGGTGGCCAGTGGCAGGGGGAGGGGCAGCGGGCGCAGCAGGCTGGCCAGCGCCCTCTCTCCATTTTGGCACCCTAGGCAACTGCCTAGTTTGCCTTAATGGACGTGCCGGCCCTGCATATACAAGTGTTTTGGTTTACAAGCCTGTTTGTGGAACGATTTATGCTCATAAACCAAGGTATTACTGTCATTACCTGAGAGAAGCCTTTGCTGACAGAATTCATTTCTCTCTCTGTCTGTCTCTTGTTAAAATACCCTGTATGTCACAATATGGCCTATACAAGGAATTAAGCTCTACCAAAAGCACCACCAGTTTGGATGCACAAGTTCCTAGTGAAAGTGTCACCTTGTATTCAGCAGAACCAGTAAGAGAAGGGAAAATCCATGGCCCACCACATTTCCCTCAGCCCCAGCCAGAAGAAATAATAATGATGATGGGAGTTATACTTCAGTAACACGGGAGAAAATCACAGACTTCTCAGTTCATTGAAGAGGCAGGTGAAGGTAGCAGTTATCAAGTTCGTAAGGAATTCCAGTATTACACTAAATTGAATTTAATGTCTAATGTAACAAAATAAGTGGTCTATCATTTCCACTGTGAACTGTATAAGAAGTCTAGACTTAATACTGCTTACAAAGAGAAAGTGAAGTGCTAAACAAGAGTTGAAATGTGTTACCTTGTGAATCCATTCATGTCCTCCAAACCTGGAGTCAAAAGTTGCCTTTTGAAGAGACCTTAATTTTAAAGTAAAACGGGGGCCCAGTTCTTGAAATGACACTTTTTTCTCATTTTTGAAGATATATTTTGAAAAGGCAGCAAGCAAAAAACTTAACCAAGTTGTCATTAAACCTTGTCTTCTCACAGTTCGTGACAAAATTATTGAAAGACTCACTTATGGAATCAGAAAAAAATGTCACGTTAATTATGAAATGTAGCTATAGTACTTGTCTACTACCAACAAACAGGTTTGTGGAGGAAGAGAGATACAAATATGTGACCAACAGAGCGGCTTAACTGTGTTGTAAAGTTGTTCAGGATTATTTCTGGCTGATGTTATTTATTTATTTTTATATTTATATACTGCCAGATTTTCCCAGACGGGAGCTCAGGGCGGTTAACAAGGAGTAGCATACAACAGTTCAATCATCATCATCATCATCATCATCATCATCATCATCATCATCATCATCATCATCATCATCATCATCATCATCGGTTCCACAGTATGACATAAAAAACCCCAAAACAATCAGTAGAACCAGAATTTTAAAAAGCTAAAAATACATAACTGTTCTGTTGGGTATCATTCTTTTTGCTAGAATGATACAGAACATTGTCTTGAATGTTAAGCCTAAGTTACATGTCTATAAACAAGACAAGTATGGTCCCTAGTTTAAAGCTCACTTATTTCTTTATGTTGATGTATGCTGCTCATCCTAAAATGAGCAGTTGGGGCTTCAGGCAAGTGAGATAACACAATACCATCTCTTCCAACTGGTAAGGGAAATACAACCAAACCATGCAAAATAATAACTTTTGTGAAAAATAAAAAATAACATGAATTCTAAAAGTTATCTCAGTAAAACTGGAAAATGTTTTCACCTATACATCGAAAATAGCTAATGACACTTAAACTTGTTATTTCTTGCAATCTAGCAGTGCTGAGATTTTTGCTCCTCAACAGTAGTATTGTTTTACCGTGTTTAAAAACTGAAACATGGAAATATTCTCTTATTTGTGAAGGATATTTTGTGATCTTCACTGACAACCATAAACTAAAATTTCTTGATACGCACTTTTGGAATAATTCTTTTCAGAGGCAGCTCCCTTCGATGGTAAATATGAGAATTTAAAATAATGTACATGTTGATAATTGTTCACAGAACTTCAGAGTTCTGTAGTGGGGAAAAGGGGGTTATGCAAAAGAGGTGGCATTTAAACATTTTTAACATAAAGTGTTACAAGCCTCCTGAAAGGACACCATGCTTCAGTCCACAGGAGATATGGAACTTTTTATGCAATGTAAATTTAAACCTATGAAAAAGTTTGCCAACAATTCACACATGCTTTCAGTCATACACTTGCTTTCATTCACAACCTACAGTATGTGGGTTTCTATTTTTCATTATGTTATTCATGTGCAGTGGGGAAAGGACATAAACCTGCTCCCTCTGTTGTCAACTGGCTCACAGTAGTTCTGAAGTAGAAAACTTTCTGTACAGAGAGCCAAAAAATCAGGTCTCAGAATCACATAAAGAGCTTCTACACATACAGGAGGTTCTTTTGGAGAGCAGTGACAGAGAAGGGCAGAAATAGCATGCCTCCCTTTCTGTATCAATTTAACTCTAAAAAAGATTGCCCAAATAAGCCTTGATGCTGGCCCTCCAGCCTGTAATTAGACTTTTAAAAGATCTCACCAGTGCCAACAGAGCCTTTTAAAAGCTTTACTGCTTTTTTCTAAGGGACTTACACATAAGATTTAGTCCTTTGCTCCTCCCTCTCCTCAAACGTGGCTACAGTAGAGTCATGTGGCTTTTAAAAAAGGTTGGTTGTCACCAACATAAGAGGTTTTTGTAAAAACCTCAGTGTAGTTTGGGAGGGAGGAGGGAAAATGCTTTATCAGCAACAGGGCACAGATACTGTACTAGAACCACTTGGACCAGGATGATAAAGATCTAGCCTTTTGCTAATTTCTGGAATTAATGGAAAACTGGACCAATATAATTGTGGCAGAGAAGATAAATTAAGGAATGGTGACATTTCTCCCACTCATGATTCAGTTGCCAAAGTTGAGCAAATGCAAAAAGAAACAAATACGGTGGTATTCGTCCAACATACAGTTCTGCCAAGTTCTCTAAGAAAAACCAAAGTTGCCTACATTTTTGTTACAACACTAGATTTTTATCTACTCTGCATGTAGTGTTACAGCAAATAAGTTAAAATGTATTTTGTGGAAATGTCCTGGTGCTGCTACAAAACATTGTCACAAACATCTTCTCTATTTTGTCTACAACAGACTAACACAGGGTGGTGCTCAATTCATGTGTTCTATTCTTGTATTCACCACATGAAGGCCTTCATTGAAAGTATCATTGGAAAGTATATGGGAGGCCTGGTGGGTTTTGCTTTTCTCATTTCACTCTTGGTTCAACTGTTCACTCCATTAAAAATAAAGAAATATTCCTGATCCTTCAGCTACTTGGCTCATTAGAGACCTGGTCATACTCCTGTATTTTAACCACAGTTAATGTGTAAATTTAGCAAGCAGTGGTTTTCCTGGTAGTGAAAACCTGATTTCTGATATGTCCGGCAGTTGATTAAAATCCAATAGTTGCGACAAAATCCAGGATATACACCTGGGAAGTCAGGTTGAGATTATGTGGGCGAGAATTAAGGGGGAGAATAACACGAGGGATGTCATTGTGGGGGTATATTATAGATCCCCAAACCAGCCTGAGGAGTTGGATGATGCCTTTCGTGAGCAGATGGCCTTACTGATAAAAGGGAGAGATGTCATACTAATGGGTGATTTTAACTATCCCGGTATATGTTTGCAGTCTAACTCAGCTAAGAACACAAGATCCCATAAATTCCTTACTGACCCTGCAGACAGTTTCATGGTCCAGAAGGTGGAGGAGGCAACAAGAGGAATAGCTATTTTAGATCTGATCTTAATCAATAGAGAGGACCTTGTAAATGGGGTTGAGACCATGTTCTTTTGGAATTTGTTATACAGTGGGAAGGGGAAGCTAAGTGTAGCAAGACAAGCATCCTAGACTTTTAAGAAAGTCAATTTTTGTAAACTTAGGGAATTATTGGCTGTGATTCCATGGACCAAGACACTGAGAGAGAAGGGAGTCCAAGATGGATGGGAATTTCTTATAAGTGAGATATTAAAGGCACAATCTAAAATGGTTCCAACAAGAAGAAAAATGGGAGATATCTGAGGAAAACTCAATGGTTTACTAAAGAACTTTCAACTCAGCTAAGTATTTTTTTAAAAAGCAAAAATGGGGAATGCACCAAAGAGGAATATAAGCAAATAGCCAGTATATGCAGGGGGTGGTTTAAAAAGCACAAGCACAGAATGAACGTAGACTTGTCAGAGAGATTAAAGATAGTAAGAAATAGAGTTGGGCACGAAACGGAAAAATAGTGTTTCATTTTGTTTTGTGTGTAACAATTTTTTTAAAGTACACTATGTTTCCCTGGGTCCTAAAAGACCAAAATGGCAGGGGAGCTTCTTCAAGCTCTTCCCTGTAAGCCCCCCAAATTTGGAAAGGTTTGGGGGGTCAGAAGGCTGAGTTATGAAGCTCCAAAGGGGGTGCCCCTAGGAAAAAATCTTTCTAATTGGAATCGGAACTTCAGAAGCCATGCCGTGGGTAAGCGTGGCAGGACACTGTCAATAAGGGCATGTGAATCATTGGCCAGTGTACTGAAGATGCAGTCAGTTGAGTAAAGTGGCACTTCAGGATCCGATAAGCAGACCCTATATCTGCACGAAAACGCTAGGAAGAAGGCAGCTGTTGATTAAAAGTAGCAGCTGCTGGGAAGATCTTATGTGTGGGAAACACAACACTCATGCACTGTGCATTCAAGGAGCATAACTTCCATTTAACTCAGCTGACAAAGACTGCATGGATTTTTTAAAAATAAAGGTTAGTGCAATAAATTTACAGTATTTTCCCATGCACAAGATGCCCCATGTATAAGATGACTGTTTGCAGAGACAAGGTATGGGCAGTTTTGCAGCCCTGAAGTGCACTGCTTGGCTTACTTCCGTGTATAAGACAACCCTCAATTTTTAGTCTAATGATTTTAGACAAATATAGTCTTATACATGGAAAAATATGGCACTTCCAAATGAATATAGGACCGAGCTGCACAACTGGAAGAGGTGGTGTAAATTAATTGAGATGAAAAATATTTGTCTAGACTCCAGACACTCATCATACATGTCTTTCTTTCACAGTTGCATTCACTAGGACCAGAAAACATGGCACTTCTTAAAAGTGAGAATGAATAATAAAGTGATGTCCAGTTGCAAGATCTCTCTCCCCATTGGTTATGGCAGAAGAGAAAAACGTGTTAAACATCACCTCTGAATTACTTTCGACTGAGATTCTCTATTGCAGTTTTCTTCCAAGGGCTCTGCCGCTCTCTTCATATGGGGCTAGGAGAGAGAGGCTACTGAAGTAGCCATGGCCCCCTTCTCTAAAGCCAGGGCCCCCTTCCCCAATAGGACTGCATTGTTTTCCCACCCAGCAACTATTCAATCAAGCCGACCTGAGTAACTCTGAACTGCCAACTCCACCCCACTGCCTGTTAAGATACAGGCCCACACAGGATGGTAGAAATAAGCAAAACTGAAGTGACACTCCCATCTTTGGAGCATTCAGGTTCCCTTTCTTGCCATTCCCTGCCTTCATGCCTATGCAAAAGTGAGAACTGACAGCAGAAAACAGTAATAGACCATCATTCTTGCAACAACAAAGGAACTTGTGGCACCTTAAAGATGTTTTATTCAACATAAGCCTTCTTGGATTTTAACCTTCAGATACAGTATTTAAGATTAGACAGTATTGAATCCACCCAGAAACAGAAAACAGGAGTGCTCCCTTCTCAAACCTATTTTCACTCGTTTTTCAAAAACATAGTACAATAATTCTCCATGTTTAAACATTAGAAAAATGCCCTTATAGTGCAAGTACAACCTACTATTTATCTTATACTGTAAATCGTTACTGGCTGTGAAGATGAAAAAGGTTTAGGATAGGGAAGTTGCACTCTCCATCATGGATTTTTAAAATTAAATTATTTTCACAGGTGTTCCATCATTTGCACTCCTCACCATTTCAAAGAAAATCACTTTCACCTCATTTCCTTATGCATATTTTAGGCTCTGCAAGCGCAGTTTTCCTTCTAAAACGTTTTTAGTTCCCGGGAACATATTTTCCCTTGGCCTTGGTATAACAGAATGAAAGCTTAATAAAACCAGGCGCTAGTCCTAAACAGATCTCGTGGAATCAGTGGGATGCGAACGTCTGAGAGTTGGGAGAGGCGCTTGAATGTGGGTGGGTCTAACTCAAGGCAGCTGCCTCTCTCCAAACTTCACTGGCATTATCGCTTCTTTCGGCATCACAAAATCACATCAAGTTGTGATTTGTGTGTTTGGGGGGGGGAAGAGGACTTTCTTCCTGTTCGCTTGGGTCCCACTTTCGGCCGTGTTCTTGGACGGGGCCGCGCCGACTTCCGCTGTTCCCGACGGAGGCCGTCAGCAAGCGCCGGGGGCGCGTCTCCCTCTTGCGAGAGTCCCTCGAGGGCGGGCGGGCGGGAGAGGCGGCGAAGGGCCGAAAGTGGCCCGAAGAGCCGCCCGTCCTCTTCCTCCTCCTCCTCCTCGCAGCAGCAGCAGCCTTCGGGCAGGGCGTCTCCGGGCGAGCGGGCGGGAGGGCGGGCGCGCGTGTGTGGTGCGTGGGTGTTGCGTGTGTGTGTGTTGGGCGCGGGAGCGGGGCCATGTCGGGCTCCTCCAGCGTCGCGGCCATGAAGAAGGTGGTGCAGCAGCTGCGCCTCGAGGCCAGCGTCAGCCGCGTGAAGGTGAGACCCGGAGGAGGAGGAGGAGGAGGAGGAGGAGGAGGAAGGAGCGGCTGGGCGGCCGCCATTTCCTCGCCGGGGGAGAGGGGCGCTTCGTCGAGGCTCCCAACTCCCCTTCCCCCTTCGGGAACCTGTGGCGACCAGGGTCCCTAGCTTTGGTGAAGGCCGTGCTTGCTTGCAGACGTCGTGCCAGCGCCGCCCTACCTTGCTGCGTCGGGCGCGGAGGGGAGTGGTGCAAAAGTGTCCCTGCACATGGGCAGAGTGCCTGCCCTCTGCCTGGGAGCTGAACGTGGGGACGAGCGCCTTTGGGGCGGGTCCAGGTTTCCCCCGAGGAGGCGCGGATCCCCTCCGCTTCGGGCCCCCCCACCCGGCTCCGGATCGCCGCCCTCCCTGTCCAACCAGACGGGGAGAGGTCTCGGGGGGTCCTAACTGGGTCTGGTTCTCCCTGGAGAGGAGGAAAAGGCAGGGCGAGAAGCCATCTGACCCCCCGACGAGGAGCCCGGCCCGGCCCCAAAATAGGGAAATGGCCCGGGGAGAAACGGGAAATCCAGGAAGAAAGCCGTGATCTCGGTTTCTGAACGCGCCCCCTTACGCCCCTTAGGCCCGCGGGGTCCGTGCTGCGCCTTAACCCGGCGGGAGGGATCTTAGGACCCCCCCTCCCCATCCTTGGGGCTCGGTTCCCTGCAGCGGTCGCAGCCCTTCGCCTGGGGCCCTTGGACCTCCACGCTCAAGCCGCCCAGCGCGATGGTCCTACCCAGTTGGAGCCTTGTGCAAAAAGCCTATATTCAAAAGAATTCTGCGCTTGGAAGTTGAGTGGCAGCACAAAACGCATCTCACCCTCTTCCTACCTAAAATATATCACCCGGACTACCCTGTTTATTTCTTGTTTTCTAAGTATAATGTATAGTACAGGAGCAATTTCAGTGTTGTTGCTGTTGTGAAAAGGTTGGGACCAGTTCTTGCTGAGATACCTATTGTCCAGAAACTGACAACCAACTAATTGCATAATAATGTCTTCTGTAAAGGTACATAGCACAAGCTCCAAGGAAACCTGGTTATGAGTTAGAAGCTGGCAACTCATATTCAGACAATTCAAGGTACACAAGGCACCCTTTTGTACTTGTGCATCCCTTTCCATCATACTCCATTATTTGGGATATCTTAAGGACATAATGGGGATGGGGCATCTCCAAAATGTGAGGCAGCATCCCAGTTGCAAGGTGTGTATATCCTATGGAAACAAGACTCCTCAGATTGGGTGTCATACAGCAGCTGTGCTTCCCTTGGTTTTGGACCTTCAGCACAACATTTTGTTTTGATGATGAAATCTATGTATACTCCCAACACAATTGCAGAAATCCAATAGTAAATCACAACTGGAAGAAGACCCATTGAATTCGTTGGGATTTGTTGATTCGGGGCTTGTGTCAGTTCAATTTATTCAGTGGAGGTACTCTAGTTTCAACTGGATTTCACTTCAGTTGATAAAGCTATTTATTCTGCACGTATCCAACAGCTATGGGAAATTGTTGATGTTAAAAACTTTCCTGAGTACACCCCTACCATTTTCCATTAATTCACCTTTTATTATCAGGGTGCTGAAGGATACTATATAATAGCTTTTTTATAGTAGTAAGGAAGATGCAGGAATAGGTCAAGGAGGGAGACTTCCTAATGGGTGATTGCCCCATTGCAGGCTGGATTAAATATTGGTCAAAATCCTGTTGCTTAGTGTAGTTAATTGCACTCAACTTGGCCAGTTGCATCATTGGGAATTTGGCAGGTCAACTCATTCTAAGTTCTATCAGTGCAAATGGGCCTACTTTAATTGTGACTTACTGAATTCAAGTCATTCATAGCTGGAAAGGCCCGTTTGAATCAAGAGAACATGTTGATGATGGCTCACCAAATCTCATGCACTAGTACAATTTCCTACATTAAACAGGATTTTGGCCAAAAAGTTGAAGTCATTCCTCTGTATCCCCCACCCCAAAGTAATTGTTCACAGCAAATTCAGCGAATATTCGCTTTCCCCTGAGCTGTGTCCTGAGAGAAGATACAAGGCCGGGAATTCAGTTGATGTTCCACTTAGTGCTCAACAATCTCCTTATTGGGGGAATGGTCTTCTAAGATCCTTGGCAGGATTGAGGGAGAACTTCCGTGAGCCAGCTGTCATAGTTGTTCCCTTGACATACAATCCTGGGATAGAGTGGGATTTATCTTGCTCTTTTTCTGGCTTATGGTCTTTTAGTCTGATTTAGTGTCCTATCAAGTCATGTAAAAGTGGTTTCTGTTTTCAGGTTTCTCAAGCTGCAGCTGACTTAAAGCAGTTCTGTTTGCAGAATGCACACCATGACCCTTTACTAACAGGCATCGCTTCAAGTATGAATCCGTTTAGAACACAGAAACTCTGTTCATTTCTCTGACCTGGTGAAACGCATGTTATCTTTTCATGGTAAGTTTTTGAGTTATTTCACTTGAGTTTTTGGAAAGTAGAAGGGCCCCATGTCTACAGATTTAAATTCATAATTTAATTTCTCTTTGTTGTTGAGACACAGATGAAACTGTGTTTTACATGCCTTTTTTTGCAAGACAACCCAGCTGATAAACAGTGTGACCTTAAATGCTTTGCAGTTACTAATGAAATGGGGCTGTTCTCTTCAGAGTATTTTTGTTTTCTGGTTGTTAGTTCTGTGTTATCATCAGCTACTGTAAGAATCTGGTTAAGAGTTAGGCACAATTCGGGAAACAAATTGGATCTCCCAAGCTGAATACCCACCTGGGGATATCAAGTGCATCTTTTAGTCCTTTTGTTTCTTTTCATGTGTGTCTCTTTCAGGTCTTCTAACAATTTATTCTGACTATTGAAGCAAGTGACGGAAATATGGAGGTGAAGCAGGCTGGCTTGGAACCTGTACAGGACGTTTGTGTTAATGTGCCACCTTACAGCTAGTAATACTGCTACTGCTGTCAGTCTTACAGTCTACCTCTCTAAACAAACTGTGTGCTAGTTGCATAACTTCTGAATCATGAGGGAATCAATTTTGTACTCAAACAATAAAGAGTTTGCTTTTAATTTTAGTCTGATTGAATTTCAAGCTTTATTCACAGCTTGAATAAAGAATGCTTTCAGAGGTCAAGTGGCTTTGGCATCCCTGCTTCCTTGGCTAGTGAAGTTCAGGGCTGATATATAGCTTACTTGGCTGACCACATAGTTTAAGATCCTGAACAGAGATGTGACGGAATCATTGGAAGATGACAGTCCTGTCCATCTCATATTTGAACAAGACCAGAATTCCAAATTGTGGCCTTATTCTATATATTTTAATGGGGCATTTAATGAAACTTTTCAATTGATTATTCAGTTATGAGAAAGGTCCAGTATATCACAGAAATGATTACACACCCTCAATTTGGACATTGTCACTTAGGAGTGTATTTTTGTTGCCAGCTATTTAGACATTAATGGCTGTGTTGTGTTATTTTGAGGAGACAGCACATTTACACTGTTATAAAAGCCCTATACTCACTGCTTTACATTGTAGCCAAGTGCCATTTCTTGTGTTGTCACATGAAAAGATATACTGTACTAAAATATTTGCAAGATGTAGGTGTATTCTCTTCTGTGATATACTGTATATACACCATGCATGCCCAAGGCAGTTGTTATAAATCAGCAAATGGATTGGTTTACGAGTCGCAAAATGAGCAAAATTTTAATGAGATTTATTTTAATAAATTTTTAAAGATTTTAGTAACATTAAACATTTTTAAAATTTTGCTTCGCTTTGCAAGCAATCACGGCCTGGCTTACCTCCTCTTCCTCCTGACTGGAGGTGGCTTCTGAGGCCTAGTGATGACTGGACGTGTCCTCCAGTGGATCCGAAGTGATCTCTGGAGCTCACTCCAGTTCCAGCGCTGCCCATCCACAGTGTCTGGAACTTACCTGAAGTTCAGGACTGCCTGTCTGTGGCCTCTAGAGGGTGACCTCCAGAGGCTGCTGTGCTCCCGGCCAAAGAAAATTTCTCCATAGAAAATAATGGAAACTTGGTCCCCAGAACAAATCAGGTAAGCTTCCATTATTTCCTATGGGGACATTCGCTTTGATATAGTGGTACCCCGAGTTATGACAACCCCAGCAACCGAAAATCCTGACTTCCAAGTGGGCTTTTTGTCTCCCCCCCCGCCACCTTATGATCAAGATATGGTTTCCCCAGAGTAACGGCAGCGCGCGGGGGGGGGGGGAGAAGTAGCAGGTCATTTAAAATGTCTTTTATCCGAGCCAAGCGCTTGCCTCAGTAGATAAAAGTCATTTTAAACATTACGCACCTCTCCCCTGCACCCTGGGGGTGGAGGATCAGGAGAAGCAGTGCACAATGTTTAAAATGACTTTTAGCCCCGGAGGCTAGTGGCTAAAAGTCATTTAAAACATCGTGTGCCGCTTCTCCCACCCCCTCCCAGGGCGCAGGGGAAAGGCGCGTTGTTTAAAATGACTTTAAGCAACCTAGCCAAGCGCTTGGCTCGGTTGCTTAAAGTCATTTTAAACGAACCACCACTTCTCCCACCAAATGCCCAATTGGAAGAGGGGGGAGAAGTGGCGGTTTGTTTAAAATGTCTTTAACCGACCGAGCCTAGCACATTTTAAATGACCTGCGGCTTCCCCCCAATGCGTCCAGTGGCGGGGGGGGGGAGCCGCTGGTCATTCAAAGGGGTTTCCCATAGGAATGCATTGAAATCTGTTCCTCCCGAATGGATTAATTAACTTTCAACACATTCCTGTGGGGAACCGCTCCCCAACTTATGATCTAATCGAGTTATGAGTGTGTGCTTGGAACAGATGTATTTCGTAAGTCGGGGTTCCACTGTACAAGTATTTTAGTTTACAAGCATGCTTCTGGAACGGGGAGGGGGGGAGAGAGAGAGAGAGAGAGAGAGAGAGAGAGAGAGAGATGGGTTCAAATTTCCACTCAGCCGCAGGAACTCTCTTGGGGGAAGGGATGGAAATGCTAAACACTCTAAAAATATAATATACCTTGAAAAACCAATTAGGGTGGCCATAAGTTAGATGTCACTTGATGGCACACAACAAAAGTCACACCACATATACATGTAGATTTAATATGAGATTTCAAACTCATTTTTACTTTTGTTTACCTATAGTCCCAGATAACAGGCACATTACTTTAAAATACATGACAACTCTTCCAAATTAGTTAGGGTGGTAAGTTGCAGAAATAGAGTTTTGACAGTGGACATAGATGAAATATGACATTGTAATTAAATTGTTTAATGCCATAACAGGTACCAACAGAATTTAGTCATAAAGGTGTTTTAGAATTATAGTACAATACTGTTAAAAATTACCAACCCCACCAACCACACTACTTTCGAGAAGAAAAATTCTTAACATCTTGGTATGGGCAGAGAGCAGATGATGCAATTTCTTGCCATAACACTTGATGTCTTCTGCTTTTGTAAATAGAAGCACAGTTTGGAAAATATCCAAGGCACTGAAGGAGACAGGCATCGGACTACCCATATATTAGGTCTGTTGGGAAAATAGTTGAATTTCACCATCCCAGCCCCTGTGTTCCTGTTAGCAGGAAAACATCCAACAATTCTGCCTTTTTTGTCTGCTTTTAGAGGTGGAATTTTCTTCGACTTGTGTCCATTTCACGGCGCTGAAAAGACAAAAAGTATTTATTAATGATTGCTACAACATGGAAAAAATACATTTTAATGGCGAACACAAAACAACGACCCATATCTTATCAATCTTGAAAACATGACATTTGTTGTGCCTCCAAAAAACCTATGATTCCCAGGAAGCACCACAGCTGCTTCCTTTTTTAGAAAACCACAGTAGGCAAAGGCTGATAAGCCAACGGTGCAAGCCCTTCAACTGTGAAATGAAACCTACAGGCATGCAGACTTGGGATTTAGGGCTGCAATTCTTAGAATTCTTAAGAGAATTCTGGGAATTGCAGTCCAAAACCATGAAGGAATACACCCCTTGCAAGAAACATACTGTCAGAGGACAAAGCTCCACCTCCCTCTGCTACTTAGACACGGGATAGGCTGGGAGGTTACCCAGCACCTCTGCAATCCCGATTAGATCCAGGTTCAAATTTGTAGCTGGAAAATGGGCAAGCAAGGTCCTTGAAATTGTGCTCAGCTTCCTAGGACCTCCAATGCACAGAGAACTGCAGGGAATCTGCTCACTTAGCCAACCCACATCCATAGGGCAGAGCAAGGAGGACCATAAGGCTATCCTTGACCTGTGGCACAGATGCAGCACAAGGTCAGGGCACAACAAGCCCCAACCTGTTGCACTTTGACTTAGAGGCAACTTTGTAGTTACCTGAGAGAAGCCTTTGTTCACAGAATTAATTTATCTCCCTTTCTGTCTGTCTCTTGTTAAGATACCCTATACATCACAAGATGGTCTGTAGGAGGAATTAAGCCCCATCAAAGATCACCACTAGTTTAGAAGCACATGTTCCTAGTGAAAGTGTCAAGCAGAACCAACACAACTGGTGAATCCATAACCCATCACATGTTGCTGGGACCTATAATTTCCCTCAGCCCCAGCCAGAAGAAATAATAATGATGATGGGAAAGGTCACAGGATCCCCACTTCACTGAAGAGGCAGATAAGGTAGCTGTTAATCAAGTTCTTGAGGAATACCAGCATTACACTGAACTAAATGAAAATTTTATGTAAAAAAATTAATTGGTCTATTATTTACACTGTGAAGTGTACAAGAAATCTAGAGTTAATACTGTTTGCATAAAAAGTGAACTGTTAGAAGAGTTGAAATGCAATACCTTGTGAATCCATTCATATTCTCCAAACTTTGAGTCAAAAGTTCCCTTTTGAAGAGACCTTAGTTTCAAAGTAAAACGGGGCCCCAGTTCTTGAATTGCCACTTTTTTCTCATTTTTGAAGATATACCTTTAAAAGGCAGCAAGCAACAAACTTTAGCCAAGTTGTCATTACACCTTCCCTCCTCTCAGTTTGTGACAGAAATTTTGAAAGACTCACCTGTGGAATCGGAAAAATATGTAGTCACGCTGATTATGGAATGTAGCTACTTGTCTACCAACAAACTGAGGATCGTGGGGGAAGAGAGATGCAAACATGCGACCAACAGAGTGGCCTAACCGTGTCGTAAAGTTGTTCAGGATTATTTCTGGCTGATGTTCTGTCGGGTCTTTTCCTTTTCGCTGGAAGAACACAGAACATTGTCTTGAATGTTAAGCCCAGGTTAGTTATTCAGCAAGAGCAGTAGGGTCTCAAGAGAAAAACTCACTTTTATTTCTTTACGCAGACGAACACTACTCATCCTAAAATGAGCAGTTGGTCCTTCGGGCAAGTGAGATAACACAAGACCATCTATTCCAACAGTTAAGGGAAATACAACCAGATGTGTAATATAAGACCAAACCATGCAAAATATTAACTTTAAAAAGGTTTTAAAAAAATAACATGAATTCTCAAAGTTATCTCAGTACAACAGGAAAATGCTTTTTTCTAAACATTAAAACAACCAGTGATGCTTAAACTGTAGTTATTTCTTGCAATGGAGCAGTGCTGAGTTTTTTTCATTCTAAATAGTGTTTGATTTAAATACTGCAACAAGGAGATGTTCTCTTGTTTCCAAAGGATACTTGGCACTTTGCGATCTTCATTGACAACAATCAAATCTGTGAAGTCCCTTGAGATGCACTGTGGAATAATTCTTTTCAGCGCCAGTCCTCTTCGATAGTAAACGTGCGAATTTGGAATACATGTTGACAATTGCTCACAGAACCTCACAGTTCTCTAAAAGAAGAAGAAAAAGTTCATGCAAAGCATTTTGGAGGCATTATTTAATTGTTACCCACTGAAAGTCAACCATTGAGCATTCTCTCTCATTTTCCAGAGCAGTTTGCAGAAGCCCTGCCATGTGCACAAGGTGTTTCGGCCGCCACCTGAAGCATATGGTGGCCCTGACTCCAGTGTTGAATGGCTGAAGAGCTTGAGAATGGTGGTCTCCTAATTTTCAGTTCTTGGAATATGTAAAAGTCTCTGTTTATTGTAATTTTAAGCCTATGAAAGTGAGTTTTTTCCAAAAGGGGGGGGAAGAGTGTCAAAAGTTTGATATTTGGATTTAGACAAGCCAGTACTCAGGTAATGGAAGTCTCAGAATCACATAAATAGCTTCTACACATACAGGAGGTTCTTTTGGAGAGCAGTGATAGAGAAGGGCAGAAATACCATCCCCGCCCCCTTTCTGTATCAATTTAACTCTAAAAAAGACTGCCTAAGTAAGCCTTAATGCTGGCCATCTAGCCTATAATTAGACTTTTAAAAGATGTCACCAGCGCCAAAAGATCCTTTTAAAAGCCTTACTGCTTTTTTCCAAGGGACCTATACATAAGAATTAGTCCTTTGCTCCCTCCCTCTCCTTAAATGCAGATACAGTAGTCATGCAATATAAGAGTTTTTTTTAAGAGTAGTTTGGGAGGGAGGAGGGAGAATCCTTACTGCTTTTTCCCAAGGGCCTCATATATAAGAATTAGTCCTTTGCTTCCCTGGAGCTTGCTTCCCTTTCCTCAAATGCGGCTACAGTAGAGTCATGTGGCTTTTTAAAAAGCTTGGTTGACACCAATATAAGAGGGGTTTTTTTTTAAAAAAAGCCTCAGTGTAGTTTTGGGGGGGAGGAGGGAGAATCCTTTATCAGCAACAGGGCACAGGTACTAGAACCACTTGGACCAGGATGATGGAGCCACGAGAACTAACCTATTGCTGATTTTCAAAATTCATGGAAAACTAGACCAAGATAATTCTGGCAGAGAACTGAGCAATGGTGACATTTCTCCCACTCATGATTCAGTTGCTGAATTTGAACAAATGCAAAAAGAAACAAAAATGGTGGTATTTGTCCAACATACAATTCTGCCAGTTTCTCAAAGAAAAAACAGTCTCCTACATTTTTGTTACAGTACTCTACTAGATTTTTATCTGCTTTGTATGTCTGATTTTATATATATACCATGATTGGAATACATACATTTTAAATGAAATCAAGACAACAGCTATTGACTGCTGTCAGACTATCAAATAGGTAGATTCATATGCACATACATTTCCTTTTTTAAAAACAGACTTTATTCAGACTAGTTTACAAAACGTTAAGTCTCCATCCAATAAACAAATACAGTAAAGAAACAAATTCCTGATTACACTTCCTACATCCATCATCTAAATCACAAACTTCTATTAAATATTAAAAGGTATGACTTTACCCCACGAGGTCTGTCAGATGTTGTGATAAGAATTTTTGGGACAGTCTGCCTATTGAAGTAAGATGCAAATTCATCTGTAGCTTCATCCAAAATAACCTAGAAATGCATAATAATGATTACCAGATGAAATCACACTAGCATACTCTTGTAAGACCATCAGTTGCAAGAGTGAAGAACCAACAGCTTTATATTTATGATTTCTTAACAAAGAATCTTATGGCAGAGATTAGCAATCTGTTTTATACAAATGTCCAGGTGCCGCTACAAAAGGTACCACCACACTCTTCTCTATTTTGTCTAAAACCAACTGGTATCCTTTGGTGGTCTCCCATCCAAGTACTAACCAGGGCCAACCCTCCTCAGCTTCCAAAATCAGGTGAGATTGTATGTGCTTAGGGCATCTAGGCACTTGCTTTATCATATGATAAAAAAGATGGCCTCCAATATTTTTAAAGAAAAAGTTTTTTACCTCTTCATCATTTGGATCAACTGTAGTTTCATCATACACACGTTGGTTTTCAATTGTCTTTGGTATAGGCTTCGGTGGTGCCTGAAAAAAAGTTAACATTGAAATGGTTGGATTCTTCTGACCAACAAATGATCCAGTAAAACAGGCAATAATTTTGTGTGGCAAACTGATGCTAATTAAACAATCACTAATTGGATTCCTGGTCATAAATTAAGTCACTCGACTGGCAAATGATGAGAAATCCAATTGGCAACTTACTGACTAGAGTCAATTTGCCACTGCTTATTAGGTTACTGTTTAGCATAACTCTGCAATATAATTGTGGCCCTATACACTAACTTTCATCAGCCAAATCTCACTTACTAATAATACATTCAGAAACTTATATTTCTGGTAAGAACAGAGATATTACTGTGTGATGCGTTGAATAAACTTTTAACACAAAACAGTGGGTTAGATTCAGACTTAAGTAGTAAGGTGTAAATAAGTTTTCATTCATTTCAACAGTCTGCTGTAAGGATCACTTAGAAGTGTTCACAGTCAGAATAATTTTAAGTAGTTGCCAAATTTAAAAACTGTTAGGAAACATTATAATATTAGTTAGAAATTATCAAAATTCAATAGTTTTTAGATATTAATAAATTATTTATTTTTGGATTTATATAAGCCATATTTTAAAAGAAACAATCCTGTGTGCTGATTTTTCCCATCCAAATTGCTACTACAAGGTCATTAACATTCCTCAATATAGTCAAGAAGAACATAAATGAAAATAAAACCACAATATTTAAATATTGTTGGGGAAAGAGGATTCCTGTGGCCCAACGGCAACATGTGACCCAGAAGGATCTTTTTTCACAGCCATCCCCCCAAAAAGAAAATTCCTACGCTAAGGAATACATGTCCAGGCTGAAAGCTGGGCCCAGAGCCTGCCTCCCTTGATAAAAGTTGGTTTTAAATTTTAAGGAGTCACTTATGCTTTCATTTATGTAACAAGCAAAGCCTGATATGTTATGGCAGGGTCGCAAATGCTTAAGTTTTTCCTAGAAGTGGATGATTGTGAGCCTTCTATCATTTGATTTTCTCACAATGCATAAGGGATGATACCTTATCAGGGGACAGTAGCGAATGTTAAATGTGAACAGTTTATCAATATTAAGTGCAAACCACAGTACTGATGTTCCGATTGATATCACTGACAAACTCCATTGATACAGCTCTAGGTGGGAAGTGGTACTTTGGCAAGGACTCAAACATTTTTGTTTTCATTACTAAATTTCTTTACAGAAATGTTGCAGATAGAATGGATAACATTAACAGCAGTAGTTCAGTTAAATTTACTGAATGACTTCTGAGTTATAATTTTTAAGCTCTGAGTTTCCTACGGCGCATGTTAACAATTACACAATGAGCCACTTAAAAACAATGAAAGATAAATATCCGTATCTTGTAAGAAGCAAATCATTTCCTATACAAAGCAAGATTGTAACATAGTGTTTTTCCCAAATGCATACAAGACAGAATTATAAGAAAAGGGATTCGCTGAAAACCAAAACAATATTTTTAAATGAAAAGAATATTAATACTTTCCCAAATGTTTCCTCTTTACCTTTTCTCCAAGTGCTTCTCGCTCCTTTTTCCTCTTTTTCTTAATGGCTAATTTCTCCTGGAGGACAGAGGTCATAGGGTTGCAGAAGGAAAATGACAAAACATACTGGTAAGCTGGGATACGAAGAAGAGATACCACACTATGCTCTCAATGGTGGGACAGAAGCTACGTTTACCCAGCACAGATTGTATTCAGCAAATTTATAAAAGAAGTGTGCCCTCAAATCCTAGACCCAAAGCTTTAAAACTGGTGGTTAGCACCTTGAACCCAGTGCAGAAGCATACCTGCAGTCAGTGCAGTTCTGTCAGAGTTCATGTTATATGATTTCTTAATAGTTTTTAACCTTAATCGTTTTTTAAAATGTTGTGTGAGATGTCCAAGGGATAGCTTACTAGTGCCATCTGTCACTGAGTTTCCATGGCTTACTGGAAATTGGAACCAGGTCTCCTGAGTCTTAGCTGAAGCGCTATTCACTACATCGCATGGGTTAACAATGTAGCTGCCAGATATTACACTTTCTGAAGCCTCCGTGTTGTCTTCAAAGGCAGCCCTCCACAAAAGAAACTACAGGAATCTTAACAGGAAATTATCCTTTAATGAAGCTTTTACTTAAGTTATGATGCCAGCGCCAGCAAATTAAAATCTAAATTAAACACACTTCACTCCCAAGCTGTACCATATGCCTTTTAAATGCCCCGAAAGCCACGACGAGGTTATTTCCTCGAACGTTCTTCACGTCTCTACATCCGCCTCTCGGTATTTCACTCGCACGGCCCACCTTTTGAGGCACAAAGACTCACGCCCTCGCCCTGACCACCCCGCGATCTTTCCTCTCTACTATAAGGGCGCACCTCCGTTCATACTTCAAGAGCGAGGGCCGAACAGCAATCCTTTCCCTCCGACACCGCCCCCCCCCGGGTCCTCCCTCGGGCGCCTCTGGCCCCGCACCTTCCTCTGCTGCTGCTTCCAACGAAGGAACATGAAATGACGCCGCTGCTTGTTTTTAATTTCGGAGACGCTGAACGTCGGTGGAAACGCCGCCGCCGCCGCCTGGCTCTGCTCGGGGGGAGTCCCTTGGCCCTCCCCGGAGCCCCCAGGCGCGCTCGCCTTCGGACCATCGCTCGGCTCTTTTGGCCGTTCCTGCTCTTGGCTCCTGGAGCCCGCCATGCTGCCTCCTGACCCCCTGACCTTTCACCCCTTCCGTTCTCTTCCGGGGTCGCCCGCTTTTCTTCTCTCTCTCACGTATTGCGCCTGCGCCGAAAGCTCCTCTTCCTTTCTTCTCGGTGAGAACGCGCAAGGTCTGCTTCAGTAGGCCAATCAGGAGCCCGATCGTGCGCCTGCGCATTGGGACGGAGCGGCTCGGCTGTGGCCGCGTGGAAAGCGTGGTGCGGCCGGGCGGGTTCCGTTGGGGTTCATGATGGGTCATGTTGTCCAGCTGTGAACCCTGCGCGAAGCTTATGGGCGGCGGGTTGGAAGATAAATTGGGAAGCCATAGAAATAGAGGAAAGGGGAATGATGGCTTGTCTCTTGATGACCCGTCTTATTAAGCGGGAAGAAGGCAGTATTGCCTTTAGCATGCGTGCTATGGGCGGGGGTAGGAAATCCATGCCTATGGCTTGAACAAAGAAAAGTTACTGGGTGTTTTTGCTTTTTTTTCAGAATACAGTGGTACCTTGTATAAAGGAATTAATTCGTTCCAAATGAAATTATGTTAAGCAAATTTTCCTTTATACAAATTCCCATAGGAATGCATTGAAAATGGAGTAATCCCATTTTTATGTTGTACGGATTTTCCCCATAGGCGATTATGTTAAGCAAATTTCCCCTATCTCCGGAATGTTTTATGTTGTACAAATTATATGTTATACAAGCTGTTTGTTATACAAGGGTCCACTGTAGTGCTATACGTGTTAATATTACCGCGCCGAGATTTCTATTTATCCCCCAGCTAGTGCGAATTGGAATTGATACTGTCATGATCTGGCGGTCTCAGCGGAAGAAAGTAGCCACACATCATCCGTGATTACTATACTGACCCAAGAAATTTGTTTCTGATCTCAGTGTTTACTCTCCTCAGCCCAACTTTCTGAATAAAAGCCTGATAATAAATATTACCCCTCTTGTATTTGATGATTGGGAAGGCTGAGCCATGACGTTTTCTGCCATAATAAATATGTCAGTCTTCAAAATGCCAAATAAACTTTTTATTGTTGCAGCTTTTTACAATATATTTTAACAGCAGTGTCACTTTGATTTTTACAATGAAAGGACCACCAAGGTTGTCTCTAAAAAACTGAGAAAGTCTTGTTTGCAAATGAAATTGCCCTTGCAGCTCCTTTTTTTGTTTTTACATATGTACAGTTTTACAGCTGTGTTTCAAGTTGTTGACGAGGGACATTTATTTATTTATTTATTGTATACTGCCCCATAGTGCTATGGGAGAGTTTTAGCATATTTCTACCAGGAGCATTTTTTCCTCCCACAAACTGGGTACTTATTTTACCAACCTCAAAAAGATGGAAGATTACCTGAATGGAACACAGCTCATGACATTGGTTTGACTACAGTACTGCAGGTTAACCACTGCAGTATATGGCTCACTGTTAGGATCTGCTTGTTTATAAACATTTTGGTTAGTACAGAACAGAAGGGAAATTGCTCCTTATTCCTGGAAATGTTCATTTATTTTATATTTTGAATAGGATTGTTTATATTATGCTTATGTTTATTATTTTACTGGGTAACAGACCTGGATAAGTCCAGTTTTAAGTTCCATTAATTTCATTATACACCTAGTGACCCATCTTTTCTCTGTGCACACAATTCTTTCTTTATCTTTGCACTCATTCAGCTTATCCACCGAGTACAGTTCCCAGAACTTCATAGCCAGCACTGAATAATGAATATTTAGAGCCTCTTCCATCCATAAAATTGTGGCATGGTTTCAAACATGTAAATTTCTGAGCCCAGCTCATTAAAATCTTTATATGTGCCCTCACAATAATCTATAAGCAACAAATAATAATTGGAATTGTTTTAGAGTTTGCTATCTAGCCTGTTTGTTTTTTAAGACCATCCAGACCCCATCCAGTCATTTTTGTATAAGTAGACAGACAAAAACAAAATCCCTTCCTTTTGTTTATATCATTATATTTCATCTTGGCTGGGAATTTATTCTTTATAAGAATAGAAAAGTAAGTATAAACTGCAAGAAAGGCACTTGTGGACTTTAACAAAGACTTTTATATATTTAAAAAGATAAAATTACGTGAATGGCAGGTTTTATTGTAGAATGTTTAGAAATTCTTCAATAGAAATACTGTAATGACCAACAAAGCAAATGATGACAAAGGAATCAAAACCCATGAAGTGCAGGAAGGCAGAGATACTTGGACCATGTTGCAGTGGGATCATTTAAGGCAAAATAAATGGAAAAATGCAGGAAGGAACATATCATTTTGGCTTGAAGGCTAGTTTCAATGCAACATTGCATTTACAAATGCTCTGGGGGGAGGAGAGGAACTGGAGAAAAAAGCAGAAACAGACAGCTGCCTTGGAGTTTATGACTCGTCTATTGCATAAGTACATATGTTTATCATTTTTCTATTTCTTTAACTCTCAAAAGTGTTACAAGTATCTTGGCTTTATCTGGCAGATAGGACTCTTGCTGAATTGCTAAGGAAATATGTTTCACCTGCTTAGTTATGTGCCATCAAGTAAGAACCAACGTGGGTGTGTTGTGTCGTTACAGTTGTGACCGACTCTTCGTGACTCCACGTCCATGGAGTTTTCTTGGCAGGAATATTGGAGTGGTTTGCCAGTTCGTACTCCAGATGCCTACAGCACCTGGTACTGTATTCCCTGGTGATCTCCCATCCAAGTACTAACCAGGGCTGACCCTGCTAGGCTTCCGAAATCAGGCGAGATCGAATGTGCTCAGGGCATCTAGGCAGCTTGGTACCAACTTACAGTGATCCTAATGGGGATTTCAAAGTAAGTGAGGTGTTTAAGGCAGTGTTTTTCAACCTTTTTTGGGCAAAGGCACACTTGTTTCATGAAAAAAATCACGAGGCACGCCACCATTAGAAAATGTTAAAAAATTTAACTCTGTGCCTATATCAGTCTCTAAAAGGTTCGCCATTGCTGGTGTAGGGAGAAGCAGGACAGAGGGGCCACAGATTGAGGCAGCCCGCTCTCTAGCACCCAGTTCCCACTTACCTGTGTTGTTTTTTTAATTTAAACACATTTTGCCCTGCATGGACTTCTGTGTCTATTGGAGACCTGTGAAGGGGCACTGACTCTCCAGGAACACAAATAAGACCCAAAAGCCCATCTTGCTCTCCACACTGTGGCCAAGGCAGATGCCTTCAGCAAGTCCAGCGACAGGAGGAGAGGAGGATGAAGGAAGGCAGGAAGGAAAGAAGGCAGAAAGTGTTCTGCTTGTATACTGCCCCATACTACTTCAAGGAGTCTCTGGGTGGTTTACAGTTTTAATTACAGTAGGCAGGCTGCTAGACATACACATATGCAGGCTAGAAATGAGCACGTTTCTATGAAGAAGGGAAAGGGTACAAATGGAAAGAGAGAGGTGGGGGGGAAAGGAAAGAAAACACACACAGAGAGAAGAGGGCGACCCAAGATAGAAAGAAAGGGGCAAGACTTCAAGGAACCCATTGCGGGGCCCCTCAGAGACGGCTCTTCCCCTCCCGGACCCTAAAGGCCGGCCGTCCAGCCGTGCCAGTAGCCCCCCCCGCCCGCCCGCCTCCTCAGCCCAGGCCCGGCAGAGGCCTCCTCCATCCCCTCCTCCTCGCAGCCCTGCCGCGGTGCGCGTGGGGCAGCCGGGCGCCCCTCCTCCCCTCCCCTCACCTGGTGGTTTGTTCTGGGCTGGGGCTCCCGGGCCGGCTCATGTTGGCGGGCTGGCTGTCGGGCGGCTCAGTCCATTGGTAGCTCTCAGGAAAGGGGTGGTGGTGGTCCAGGGTAAAAAAAGGAGGGGGGGAGAGGGAAGGGAGTGAGTCGCGGCAGCGGCGGCAGGCACAGGGCAAACACTAAGAGAATGAGCGGGGCCAGGTCCAGCAGGGGAGGAAGTGACGCCAGCGCCGCGGGCCTCAGGGGGGGGAGGAGCCAAGCTGGCCCTTGGACACTATTTATAGCACCTCCCAGCTGTGGGCGGCCCGCCGGCCCTGGGTTGAATTTCTTTAGAATTTTTCAATTTTTCCCACGGCACACCAGGCAACATCTCACGGCACACTAGTGTGCCGCGGAACAGTGGTTGAAAAACGCTGGTTTAAGGAATGGTTTTACCAGTTCTACTTTCCCAGTGAGTTTCTGTGAGGGGTCTGTTAAATTGATTAAGGTCTCAGCGGAAGAATTGGAGACAGGCAAGTGTATTTCTTGAAAATCTAATAATTTTTTATTGAAACTTCCAACATGTGTTTCGTCATACATTTCTTTATCTTGTATTCCAAACATCGGGGTTAACTTTGGCATTGCGGAACTTGGATCAACAAAATTCTTGTCAAACATAACATCTTTACTGTTTAGTTTCCCTCTTACTTGTGGGGTGCTTCAGTTTGTGGAATCCATCCCCAACCAGGAATCCATTTCAAGGGAATCACTGGCGTTCTGATATTCCTCCTTTTCTGAGGTTCCACCTCAACCCTCTGTGGATAATTGGGAGTTTCTCTAGGGGTGGGTAATGGGAGTCTCAAATTTCTCCCCGCAGCACTTCCATTCTCCATCTGCATACCCCGCTCCCTTACCAGCTTAACCATCCCAACTGCCTGCATCTCACGCTCCCTCCTTCCACCGCTGCCTTCTCATGCTTCAGACCCACGTGATCCTACCTGCATTCCCACCTCCCTGCTTGGTTTTCCTCCCCCCATCTGCACCTGAATCCCCATGTGTCTTGTTCTCCCAAATACACATTTATCCTTTAACTCCATAGTTTGTGTTCCTATTTCTCTTATTGCTTTCTTCACCTCTACATCAGGTTGTGTCTCCATATCTCTCCCTCTTCCTTTCCAATCCTCCACCTGTACTTCTTCATCAACCATATACTCCTCTAGTCTAATTCTTAATTCCGTTTGGGTAGACTTATTAACATAATCTCCTAATATTCCTTCCAGATCTCCCTTTACCAAGCACCAGGTCATAGCTTTTTGTATTTCCGCCATAAATCCTTCTCTGGTCATTACCTGTCCTCTGACAACCTCTGACTTGTTTTGTCCTTGCTCTTCTGTAGTACTTATTTCCTTTTGAATCTCCTCTGGGTCTCTGTTTTCGAAGAACAACTTTCCTGGCATTGGCTCTGGATTCAGATCCTCCATGTCTTTTCCTGTCATGGCTCTCTGTACCTCTTTCACGGACGGACCCACCACTACCTCTTCCTTCCTGTCCATCTCACAGTTTCCATGACCAATTGGAGATAAGGGTCCCCTTATCAGGAGAAAGGTGGCCTATAAACAAAACAAAAATAAGTCCTATCCTCCAGAGTCCTAACCTTGCACTCAGTCCACACTGGCTGGATGAAGCTGTTTGGATGAGCAGTGAAATGTTTCTATCTCTCAAAAAGAAGTCCAGTAGCCATGACTCAACTTCCAGACAAACTGGCTACCATTTATGTATTTACTTACACCTTAGTTTTTTTAAATACAAAAAGGCTGTGTTTATTTTCTCTGAACTTCTCACATCATCACTGCCAGAAATGACTGTGTCAGACGGCCTGGCAACTCAGAAGTAGCTTACCTGCCCCTTCTGATGGTTCTCTGGGACTACCGTGCAGGTTGTCCAAGGTCACTCAAAACCCTGATACTCCAACTTACTATCCAACCAGCTTCTTTTCTTTAGATAACAGCTCTTAACCAAGTGTTGCTTTACTTTGATAGGCTTTTGTTTATTTCTTGCTCTCAAAACTTGTGGGCAGAATCCTCTTCGTTCCATATATTTCCACGAAACTGTCATGTGAGTGGCTGAGCTTTTTTATTTATTTATTATTTATTTTGAGCTTCCACAAGGATACAGCCAAGGCCTTTTTTACATGAACCCCATTTACTCCAGTGGAACAGTTTCCTGATTATGTAATGGCAAAGCCACAGATGGTGAAGACCCACATCAGTCATTTAGAGAATCTCCAAGCCCTTTGTTTTGGACCAGCTAACAGACTGGAGCAGCTTCAGATGGAGATGGAGCATTATGTGGAATCCTATTGTTGGACTGCAGCTCCCTTAAGTCCTAGCTAATATAGTCTACAGTAAGGAAGGGGGAGTTGCAATCTAACATTATCTGGAGACCCACATATACCTCATCCTGATGTAAGCATTTAACAAATAAATACAGTGTAAGCCTGTGTACTTAAGTAATAAATATAGTGTACATTCCCAGTCAGAGCGAACTACAATTTAAAGGATAAAACTGAACAAACAAACATTGGCAGAGGGGAACTCTTTAGCATCCTTCAAGTGTCTTTAGTGATAAAACACAAGAACAGCCTCTCACTAACTGACCTGCCCAGCATTAGGGCGTGTAATGGGTCAGAACAATACATTTTGAAATCTCAGCTCCTGACTTGTATTGATATTAGAGATGGGCATGAAATGCCAAAATGGCATTTTGTGTTTGTTATTTGGGCCCCGGGGCCTGCTTCGTTTCCGTTTCTTCATTTTTCAGGTGCGGCAAGCTGCGTCCACAGGGAGCCCTACCAGGGCCGGGTGCCACCAGACCCGGAGGCATGCGGGTCGGGAGAGCGTTTCCACGGCTGCAGGGAGCCCTCCCGGGGCTGGGCGCCGCCAAAGCCAGTGGCAAGCCTGCCAGGAGAGCGATTCCGTGGCCACGGGGAGCCCTCCTGGAGCCGGGTGCTGCTCTGGTCACCACCCACAACAGGCCGAGCGCCGCCTCCCTTGAGCCCCCTCCCCAAGGACCGATCCGCTGCTCTGTCTGCCACCCCCATTGGGTCGCTACCCCAGACCCCACGGAGCGCCACCCTAACTGGGGCCCTTCTCCCAGGAACCACTCTGCCCCAGGAGTCGCCGCCCCAGCAGACCGCCGCTCCGCACCCCCTGGGCCTAGACCCGAGAAACCTGTGGGGGGTGCCGCTGCACTCCCCCATGCTCCAACGATGCCCTCCGCTCCTGCTTCCGAGCCGGCTGCACTGTCGCCACTTCACCATGTGGCCAAGATGGTGCCGGGCGCAGCTGAGCTTCAACATCCTCCCCTCCAAAGCCTGCCGAGTGCCGATGAAGAGGCCGAGATCCTATAGCCCAGCACTCATAAGGGCTCGGATCCCGCCTCTTCTTGTGAGACCGGCAAAGTCTCGTGTCGGCTCCAGCGGGGAGGGGGCAAAGAGGCTCCGCCAGGCCCAGCCCCCTCTTGCTGCCCTCTGTTGAATGACAGCCCAGTGGGCTGTCATTCACCAATCAGAGATGGCTGGACAGGGGGCTGGGATCCTGCCTCCGTGCGTGGAGGCGGGATCCCAGTCCCCTCCCGCCGCCCTCCGCTGCTCCATTTTTCATTGTGCGAGTGGCGCGACGCCAGTAACGGAAACGAACAGAAACAAAGAAAAATTTCTTGGTTCTGTTCGGTTCGAGCCTGCCCCATCGCAACGGCCGTTATTCATACCGTTACGTAATGGAACGAATAATGGAGAACGGTAACAAAAAATGGTCGTTTCATGCCTATCTCTAATTGATACTGGTCTAGCAGGCAGTCAGCTCAATGTGATTGCAAAGCCAATGCTGATTCTTCTAGTAATGGACACACACATGAATGGATTGAACATAAGTCAAGGTTTTTTGAGTTATTATCCAATGTAATACTCCTATATTGCCACTGTCTTTTTTTCATGGAAGTTTATCTCCCACCAAAATACTCTAAGGCAGGGCTGTCCAACTTTGAACAGGCCGAGGTCTACTTTTTCTGGCCCAAAGTGCCTGAGGGCTACTATACTAAAACCTCTACTTCTGAACTGTATCCGTTCCGAGCAGATGCTCATAAGCGGCAGCAGGTCACGGTCTCTGTGAGGCAGCCATGGGGGTGGGAGGAAGAGGAGGAGGAGGAGGAAAGTAAAGGGGGGAGGAAGGAGTTCTTTAGGGTTGGAAGAAGATGGGAGATGTCACCACACAAAGGAGGTGGACACGCCCGTGATCCCACCTCTCGCTGTCCCCTCTCCTTCCTTCACTCCTCACAGGCAACTCAGCTGGTCACGAGACAGTGGGGCACCAATCATATGGCTGGCGAGGGGAGTAGGAGACTGGGCCATGGCCCTTGAACTGCCCCGCTTGGCTGAGACAGTGGGCTGGCAGACCCAGAACTTTGCTAAGGCAGTGGTGGTCCTTGGGATGGGGAAGGGAGGGGTGGAGAACTTATCCCCTCACTTTTTCTTAATTGATGGCCGGCGGGCTGCCTTTGAACCCTTTGCAGGCTACTAGTTGCCCGTGGTCTACCTGTTGGGCAGGCCTGCTCTAAGGTAAAAACTGTCTAATCTAATCTTTCCCATTCTCTTACTCCCAAATGATCCCCTCTCACCTTCCCCACTCTCTTCCCTCCTCTCTTCCACTCCCTCACCCTGATCTGGTGTATG
This sequence comes from Phrynocephalus forsythii, assembly GCA_029282475.1. Lineage (NCBI taxonomy): Eukaryota > Metazoa > Chordata > Lepidosauria > Squamata > Agamidae > Phrynocephalus > Phrynocephalus forsythii. Next base: position 36,868,248 of record JAPFRF010000005.1, read on the forward strand.
TTTGTGGCCTCTGAGGAATTTTTACTACAGAGCCTTAAAACTACACCAACCATATCAATGCTGCTTTCCCACTCCCATAACATCAAATGAACCCCCCACCTCTTCCTCTTCCCCCTTCCCTACCCACCCTCATCCCATATCTGGTTTTGCCTCTTTAGGAATTTTTACAACAGAGCTTACATTTGTTTGTTTGTTTGTTTGTTTGTTTGTTCAACTTATATGCCGCCCACTACCCAAATACAATACCTACATACAATAGCCAATGAATATTTGGTAGGACTAGGAAACGTATATTCCATACATACAGTATTATATTACACACTTCATTCTGCTGCTATATGTCTGAAGAAGTGGACATGTCCATGAAATGTTACATTAAAGTATGAAAGTTAGTCTTTAAGGTGCTGCATATTTTCTTTTGTTTTGTTTTAGTTTCCATGATTTTTGCCTGGATTGGTCTTGATCATGCTGAATAGGTTCACTTTCAGGTGTGGTATGTTATTTGGAGTGAACCTTGCATCCACGTGCAAAGATGGACCATACTGCAGCTCAAAAGACCCTGTTTAGCAAAATTAAGATCTTTCACTGGAAAGAGTTCTCAAGACCATTAAGCAGCTAGCCAGAAAGAGTTTCTTGGGTGAAGCTGTTTAAAGAAGGTAATTTGAGAAACAGGAAGCTTCTCCTCCATGGATGGGAAGACAGAGAGAAAGCTTTCAGTTTCTTATACAGTGGTACCTTGTATAAAGGAATTAATTTGTTCCAAATGAAATTATGTTAAGCAAATTTTCCTTTATACAAATTTCCCATAGGAATGCATTGAAAACAGAGTGATTCCATTTTTGTGTTGTTCAGATTCGCCCCATAGGTGAGTCTCTTAAGCAAATTTCCCCTATCTCCGGAATTTTTTATGTTGTACAAATTTTATACAAACCGTTTGTTATACAAGGATCCACTGTAAATGGTTATTAACGGGCACAGTGTATCAATAATGCTTTGACAGGGCTTTGTAAAAAAATTCACACCATCTCTAAAACATTAGCAACAATTCAAAAGAAATGCAAAACTTTCTTTCCCTTTGCCCTCCCAAAGGTAAATGTAATAAAAGCATTTCTATTTTTAAAGATCATTAAGTGGCTTCAGCAAAGGGACAGTGAGCCAACCACTTTGGTTCAATCCAAGCAATCACACACAATGGAATCAAAGAGAAACAGAGCAGTCCTACCTTCACTGAAAAAACAATAGCCCCTGTAAAAGGTAAAAGGTAAAGGTTCACCCCACACATGCGTGCTAGTTGTATCCAACTCTAGGGGCGGTGCTCATCTCCGTATTCAAGCCGAAGAGGCAGTGTTGTGCAAGTCCATGTGGCTGATATGGCTGCAAGAAAACAGTTTTACCTTCCCGCTTTTTATGGCGGTACCTATTTATCTACTTGCATTTACATGTTTTCAAACTGCTAGGTTGACAGGAGCTGGGGTTAACAGTGGGAGCTCACTCCGCTGAGTGGCACCCGGGATTCAAACTTTGTAGCCGACAGTTTTCAGGTCTGTAGCCTGCTGAGCCACCACACCCCTTATAATAGCCCCTAGAGATGGGCACGAAACAAAAAAATGGTGTTTTGGTTTTTGTTTGTCGTTGAGAGGTCTGTTTCAGTTCATTTCCGTTTGTCAGAAATTTTTTGAAAAATTTCGTTACCGTTTTTCGTTTTGTCGTTTGTCGTTTCTACCCACTTTTTGGGCGATTTTTAAAGCATATCCGTGCGCAGGCATCCCCCAACGCCCCAGACCAGAGGGAAAACACTAAAAAAAATGGATGCTGGAAGAGACACAGTATAGACTAGGCTATGCAGGGAGGCTGCAAAGGCAGTGGTGGGCGTTGCCCAGGGTGCAAGGCAGCCGCAGAGTGAATGCACTGCGGGGCAAGGGAGGGTACTCACCGAGAGGTACGCAGCATGCACGCACACAGGGAGGCTGCAGGACTGAAGCTAGAGTCGCAGAGACAGCAATCCCACCCTAAACTCCCACCAGAGACTGCAAGGAAGACGGGGCTGCCAGACCTTTTTATGCCCTCTGTGGCTGCCAGACCTGCCCGCCCAGTCTGCAACCTGGGCATGCTATTGGTTGAACATGATCCCATCACATGGCTTGCCTCCATTTTGTGGCTGGTGCGACATCCATTTTAAAGGGGAAAGAAAAATACATCGCGATGGGAGAAAACAAAAGCAAACGTTTTATGGATCCCAACCCCCCAGTAGGTATTATCAGACAATATAAATAATTATCGCTGCCTTTTTACAGATGTCCAGGGCGTTTTTTAACATTTAAAACAGCTCATTTGATTGCACGTCACCATTAACGGAAACAAAACGTAACTACCACAATTTTCGTGGTTCTGTTCATTTCATTGCATTTTCATCACAATTTTTGTTTGTTGTTTCGTTACGTAACAGAAACGACAAACGGTAACGGAAACAAAAAAATGTTCGTTCCGTGCCCATCTCTAATAGCCCCTGATAGGGACTCAAAAAAGTGCTTGCATGTGTCAGTCAGGGTGGGATGGTGTGTGTCATGTGGTGGTTTTGCCACATAGTTGCTGGGGGAGAGGGGGGGAGAAGAGGAACAAACTAGCCTCTCTCCAACCCAGATCAATGTGTGTGTGTGTTGTGTCGTTACAGTCATGACTGACTCTTCGTGACTCCATGCCACGAGACAAATGCTTGCCTAAAATGCACCTTTATTTTCATTGTGCTGTTCCCAAACCCAGGGGTAGGGGATGGGCTAAGTGTATATAAAAGCAGATGAGAGAGTAGGATGGCAGGTAGAAGAGAGCAGTGATTAATAGGCTGTAATGGATGAAGAGATAGACAGAATTAGGGATAAATAGCTTTTGCAAATAGGCTGAGAAGTTAAGATTTGGCTTAGGTTAGATAAAAGGCGATGTGAAAGATCTTTATCATGTTTTCATTGCTTGTTTTTCCAGTCCTTCCTGTGATCTGCAGCTGCACTTGCATTTACTGTTTGTTTTATTGTAATGATTTCATTTAAGTGGAAATGTGTTGTGTTTTTTAACATTTCCAACTAGTTCCCTTTCAGGGTAGTTACTCTTCTGCCTAGCCATCTGATGTCTCCAAGTATATTGGGAAAAAGCAGAGAAAACAAACAGAAGAGAGCTGATGTGTACCTGGCCTGCAGGTGGGCTTCTCATGGCCCTCTTGGTTTGTGTTGTGAGAACAAGATGCTGGACTAGGTAAGCCTTTGGTCTGATTCAGCAAAATTCTACTTTTACTCTAAGTGCTTTAGGTGGTTTGAAAAGGCAGGTGAACTTAAAGAACCTTAATGAGGATCTGGGCAAATTGGGATATGAAGCCTTCTGTGTTATTCAGCACAAAATATGCCCCTGTCTGCGTCTTGAAATGGAGATGAACAGCTACTTAGCACCCAGGAACAGGTGATGATATATTAAATTCAGTTTATGAAGTTTATTACTCCTGGACATGGCACTAAGAACATGCTAAGTATTTAATTAAAAGTACTGAATGATTGTTCTTTGAAGAGAGTGCTTTACCTTCCTGTATACTGTATGTTGTAAAGCAGCCATAGCTCACATTTCTAGGAAACAGAGGTGGTAGAACCACTCTGAACGTACAGCAACAGCTTTCAATACATGTATCCCTTAATACTGCCGTTGAAACAGTGGGAGTTGATCAGTAGTCAGCGATTACATGAACAGAAGAGTCTGGCACTTATATCTGCAGTATTTTATATTGAAATTAATAATTATTTACATTGCCAGGGTAGGTGGAATAATGTATTTAAGATAGTATTTGGTTATGTCAGAAATTTCCAAAGAAAATTCATTAATGGAAATCTAAATTTTGTCTACCAGCCACCTACATGTTGTCTACCAGCATCTTACTGCTATTTATCCAGCACCCATCTGCAAATCTCTTTCATGTACAATACAACATTTGGAAACATCTACTGTGTGTTATATTATTATTGAATGTGTTCCTTGAACATCTCCCCTTATTTCTCCTTTTAATCTATCAGGTGTTTTACAGCTGACAACTGTGTTGACAAAGGCAGTCAATGCTGTTATTTTGGTAGGCCTTTGATCTTTATAACAAGCTTTTAAATTTTCAGGTCTTCCTAAAGAACCTTGGGTTTCTGCCCTGTTAGGTTTTTCATTTTATTGTATAGTTATACCTGGGTTTAAGAGTGTTTTGTAAGACAAGCAAACATTTCTTCTAAATTTTGACTTCATCAACAAGCAGTGTCTTAATATACAAACACTGGAGCAGGTCACATGATCACAAGTGAGCCAATGGTGGTTCTCCCCCCCCCAACTGGATTGTAGGTGATCGTCTGGAACATTCCACCACAGGTAAGTCTCAAAATCAGGAGAAGGAGAAAGGAACTGAGGTATCCCTTGCACCAGCCAGGAAAGCTTTCAAAGGAGATTGGAAGTTTTTATTTCTATTTATATTTTCACTTACTTTGTTTTCAACATCCTTTCTTATTTTTCAAACCAATTCTAGTCATGGGGCAGCTAGTCAAGTGTGTATATGGCTACAAATTGCATTTTATTATTGTCACATGAAAAACACAGAGTAAAATCAAATTGTCAGTCCCAAGCAGAACAGATTCTCCAGCCTAGTACCTAAATTATGGTGTGGATGTGGACTTTTAGCCAACTTCTTTCGTGAGTTTTGGCATTTTGTGTGTACAGTAGGTGGTCTGTTGGGCCCCAGAACGAATCATCTAGATTTCCATGATTTAGTATGGAAAAATTTGCTTTGATATAAAAGTGTTTTGGTTTACAAGCATGTTTCTGGGACGGATTATGCTCGTAAACCAAAGTATTACTGTACAATGCTCTGGGATCCCCTGGTTGGCAAAAAAGCAGTTCAGGAATACTTATGAGATGGAAAGAGAATGGGAAGGGAGGAAGAAAGAGAGGGAGACAGCAAAAAGGTTGATAGTTAATGACTGGACATTTTTGTGAAGGTGAACACTGTCACTCCAGAATCAGAAAAGCTGATTTTGGGGATGTGGACTGAAACAATGAAAATGCTTTTACAGTATCTTGATACCCAACCCAAATGAATTTTGATATGATTGACAGAGGTTATCTGATTTCACACTGGAAAGAAATGTCATCTGTGATGGATCACCACAGACTCAAAATATCAAAGATTGTTATAGAATTTTTAAGTGCTCTCAAATCATGGTCTGAGTGTCATATTTTTGACCCAGGCAGAATAATAAAATATTTTTGCTAGTTATCCCAAATAATTCAAGGTGATTTACTCTTGAATGAGAGTAATAATAACTACCAAAACAACAACAACCCTACCTCTCATTCACTGATATGAAATTTTGAGCTGCTTGCATTTTTAGGAAAAGCTGGATTTGGCAGGGGGTTGTTTGATGAGTAGCCATACTTCCAATTTTACAACCATAACATCGTTCATGTCTAAGAACAGTGTCTCAGTTTACTCTAATAGGCAAGCAATGACTTTCATTGTTATGAAAATCAAGCGTTGTCTGATGTGAATAATTAGGGACTTCAAGACTCTTATTTCTAAAGTGGCCAGTTCAAGCTGTGGGTGGCCATGGGCTACGTGCTTACATCCACAGTATGCTGCTTTCTAAAATGAGTATATACCCGGCTCCTCGCCTTTTAAAGAGCATGAGATCATAAGATCAAAGACGTTTAATGAGTGCAAAGTATTACTGAAACTGCCCTGCCTACGTGCATTGACAGATATATTCCGCATAGCTTTCCTTTACAATATTTCAAGTCTGCTGTTTGAAAGAGATAATAGAAGTAATTGACAAGCAATTTAAAGAAAGCTGGTTATGCAAAGTGGCCCCTGGTATACAATTTCCTAGAACCATTTAATATTTATTGTTAAATACCCACAAAGCGTTGTGACTTGCCATAATCCCTTGGACTGCAGTAATCTCATCTATGTGACTGAAACCCAATTTATATGTTGTATTTGGCTGTTTTCTGCAGCACACGTATAAATCAACATGATGAACACAGGAGATGAGATGGATGGATGAAGCTTTGAGTGAGCAGCAAAATGTTTCAGCCTCTCAAGAAAAAGAAGTCCAGTTGTCATGGTTCAAGTTCCAGATGCATTAGATGTCTACAAATAATTAAAGTGATATTTTATATTGCATCCTCCCTAAGGAATATTGGTGGTTACACTGAGAGGAAAGCAGCAGCTTCATTCTGCTAGGCCTTGCTAGCTGCTAGGCCACACCACAGAAGTGCACAGTAGGGTCAAATTACATGACAGGTTCCATTCACAGCCAGTTCAAGTGTTTAGAGCAGGCATGTCCAAACTTTGGCCCTCCAGATGTTTTGGACCACATTTCCCACAGTCCTTTGTCATTGGCAATCTACGCTTAGAATTCTGGGAACTTTGGCCCAAAACATCAGGAGGGCCGAAGTTTGGACATGCCTGGTTTAGAGAATCTTACAACTGCACAGCTGGAAGGGACCCTACAGGCCATTGAGTCCAGCCCCTTTCAAGGAGGCATAATGTAGAACTGGACTACCAACCTCTTGCTGCACAGCCAGGCACCCAAACCATTGAGCCATCAAGATGAAATTTCACAAAAGGTGTTTCCACTTCACACAAGATGTGGCTCATTTCATCGGCCTGCATAATTTCTATTGCCTGCGGTTTGGCTTCAGCAGAAGTAATCCCAAAATTTCAACACAAATCTAAACACCTAACAACCACAGCAGCAATAGCAGCACTAGTCAGAAATAGTCAGAGGTCACATGGGCGGCGCTTTGGGAATTGTTGTCAAAAATATGTTTTCCAAGCTTTGAAAATATTCCATTGATTGTGCTGTATAGTAGAAGCACAATATGTAAGAGGGGTTGTTCCAACCTCTCTCCCGCAAAAAACCTCAGTCTGTAACCACCCGTTGACTGTGGGCAACTGGTAGCCCACGGAGCTGTCAGAAGTCACCTGCCAGGTCCCCACCCGCCTCCTGACCCACCATGAGCAGCAGCATGTTTGGGGGATAATTTTTTTTAATTATTGCTCACCCACCCGCTCGGACACTTGCTCTTGATTTTTAGCATTCTCTTCCCTTCTGCCGTTGCTGTGCTGCACCTCCTCACTTTCCTCCTCGGTAGAAGACTCTGCCCTCCTACTCAGGAGCAGCAGTGGGGACCTTGGGGTGGGTGGCTGGCCAGGTGGCTGATGCTCCACTGCCACCACTGTCAGCACTGGGGACTTGGGGGGGTAGGTGGTGGGCAGGCAGGTGAGGCTCTGCTGCTGCCACCGTCAGCACCAGGGACCTTGGGGGTGGGGTGGGAGGGTGGAGCAGCAGCAAGGAGTGTGCACACGTACACGCTTTGGAAAGGAGCCTGTGGGGACATGTGATGCTTCAGAAAGGAGCCCATGGGCATGTGCAGCAGACAAAAGGAGCCTGCGGGCTGTTCAAAGTTGGACAGCCCTGGTGTAAAGCATGGATATAGAAACCATATAGCAACATCTCTGGTTCCTTCTAATGGCCAGTTCTGGTAATAGATCTTTAAAACACATCTTTCTGGATTTTTTAAATTTAATATGTTCAGGCAGTGGATGTCCTAACTCACCAGGGAATTATTGACCCATCAGCCTGTTATCTGTAATTGGCAAAGTTTACGCCAAATATCTAGGCAACAAGCTCTCTTCTTGGATTGCTACCGAGAACATCCTAGGCCCCGAGCAATCAGGATTTTGCCAGGGTAAATCTACCTTAGACAACTGTGTAATCCTCTCACATTTGGTGCATAAACAGGTCAAGAAGTGCATGGGTAGGCTTTATGTGGCTTTTCTTGACCTGAAGAGCACTTTTGACTCAGTCGACAGAGAGTTACTCTGGGAAAAATTATCCAGAAGGGGCATCGACAAAAGACTCCTTTTGTTAATTAGAGCTTTACACACTAACACATCATGCAAGGTCAGATGCTCTCAGAATGGCAATTTAACCCAAACCATTATAACCAACAAAGGAGTCAAACAGGGTTGCATTCTAGCCCCAACATTTTTTAATCTATTCCTAAACGATCTAGCTCCAACTCTGTTGGCAGTAAAAGCAACTGTCCAAAATTGGGTTCGGTCCAAGTCCTATTGTTATTGTATGCTGACGATGCGGCACTTTCCCCCCGTACCGCATAGGTCTTAAACGTCTACTTGATAGAGCTTCCGATTATTTTGAGGCCAACAAACTAGTGGTCAACTATTCCAAATCTAATTTAATATTTTCAGGCAGTGGATAAGCAAAATCACAGGTACAGTACTGATCCTGTGCATATGTCAGTTCTACTGTAATTTGCCTGACTGGTAGCAAATGGTGGTAGCAACAGATTATCTCAGCAGGGTTGCAGTTCTAACCACTAGGCCCAAGCAATTAATGCAGGCCCATCCTGAACTTGCATGGAAGCACATAAAAGCTGTAGGTAGCTTCATAATTTTGTGGATGTGTCCATGCCTATCTTGCTGCCTATCCTGATTGGGGCTGTCCTTTCTAAAAGCAATGAAAGGCAGGGGGAATTTTCCAGCTCATTTGTAGTACTTTTCATTAAAATCTGAGCACTTTAATTAAAACATAAGTCAATTTAAAACGGCAATGTGAATTAAACTAAAACATTGTATTTCAGAATACAAGAATGTGATGAGATCACTCACAAGGGCACAGCTTAAATAATACTTCCTTAAAAAGTGGTACAGTAACTAATGAATTTAACCTTAACCTCAAACTATAGGTAACAAGGAATATTTCCTCATAGAGACAGAATGTCTCCTTCAGGATAAGACATGCTAATCATATATCTCCAAAACACATGCATAGCAAATAGCTACTTATCCTGAATTGTTTGTCAGTGCAATGGCCAGTATTAACATGTGATTGTTTACTAAAGATAAATTTTACTTTTAATATTTAGCACATTTAGGCTTGGGAGCCTTACTGACATTTCCTTGAGTAAGATGTCTGCGATGCTTCTGCACAAGGATATTGGCAAGTTTTTGACTCTTACCAAGTCAGAATCTTTGGGTCCAAATCTGGAATCCCAAGCCTTGAGTCTGAATCTCCATAGGAACTCAAATACTTTTCTGGACTACAACTGCCACAATCTCCTAGCCAGCGTAGGGGATTCTGAGCTTTACCCACCCACCCCCAGCCTCTTAGTGGTGGTGTTGGAGGAGTCAAGTGTCTCCCTCCCCTCTCAGAGTGGCCAGAAAAATGTCAACCCAGAAGCAACAACTGGCAGAAGGCCCCACCCAGTACATTCTGGGAAGCTGCTGGCCTCCTGTGTAGGAAGTAAGGAGGATCCCAGATAGCTGTCTGGGGAACTGCCTTCTCAAAGCAGCCTACCTACCCACGTGAAGCTGGCGTTGCCAGGACAATGGGGATGCTGCAGGCTGCCTCAAGGCCTGTCTTTGGAGGTGGGTAGGTGAGCTCCCTGTTGTAGCCATGGCTCTGGAGGCAGCAAAATTTTTCTTGAGGGTCCTGCTGCTCTCCATCCTGGACTTGGAAAATTGGGTCCATGTCACAAGTCAAGGCCAAGTCTTGTTTAAAAAACCCGAGTTGAAGGTGTCACTTAAGCCAAGCTTGACAGCGAGTCATGAATTGCGAGTCGTAATTAAAATTCTCCATTCCTGCTTCTGCATGAATGAGGGGCGGGGCAACCACAATGTTTCTGGATATTTAGAATTAAAGTTTCAGGGAAATATCTATTTCAGCCAGAGCTCGGAAAGTTTACCTCATTAGACTACAACTCCCAAAGGCCATGCAAGAAAAATTATGGAATTATTCTCTTGAAAAGTTTAAAAAAATCTAAGCTCTGTTTAAAGCAGAAATACATGCTTCAGGGGTAATGAGAGATTTTTAAAAGAACAAAGAAATAGTATAGTGGTGGTGGGGAATAGTGGTCATTTTGGAAGTTGCAGTCTAAAAAAGTCATGTTTCTGAATTTGAGATTGTCCATGAGTCTTACCTTAGTCTCCTTGTTGAAAAGCTCCGAGAAGACTCTTCTGCATTTGAAGCTAGCCTCTGTTTGAAGGGGTGTTAAAATCCATATGTGGCACAGTATAGTGAACAGTATAGCAGTCTGGGACTCAAGTGAACTGGTAAACCAGGGATACTCATGGGGAGTATCAAAGTAATATTTCAATTACAGTGGACCCTCGTATAACAAACAGTTTGTATAACATAAAATCTGTACAACAAAAAAATTCCGGAGATAGGGGAAATTTGCTTAACAGAATTGTCTGTGGGGAGAATCCGTACATCATAAAAATGGTTGTGATTAGGGATTACTCTGTTTTCAATGCATTCCTATGGAAAATTTGTATAAAGGAAAATTTGCTAAACAGAATTTTATTTGGAACGAATTAATTCCTTTATACAAGGTACCACTGTACTTTGAAAGCCTTGTTTGGGTCTCTGTAAGTCTGATGAGACTTGATGGCACATTAACACCAGTCCAAGTCAAATTTAAAGATAAAGAACTATCAGGGGCGAGTGACAGACTTAAGACTTCTGTTTATCAAGAGCTACCAGCTCAATTCTAGACTGAACAGGTGTGCTGATTTTCCAATTTTAGCAACTTGACAGGAAGATCCAATTGTAATTAGGCCATCTTATTTTGTGTGGTAGCTCACACAATGGAACAACACAGCCCTTGTCAATATGGTTTACAAGCTTTAAATAGCGTGAATTGTTTTTGTAGGAGAATACTGATTTTCCTCAAGGCATCAGAAGACAACCAGACCAAAATATACCAAAGCAAATGTGACCTCTGAATGGAGGAAGGTATCCATCACCCAGCCCAAACTATGCTCATTTGCTTATCTAAACTCACATTCTTATTGCAAGGAATTTCCATGTTACTGAAGTTCTTCTTGGTCTGCTCTGTGAGGAGGCTGATAGGGTAGAGACCATCCCAGCTAGAATGCTGTCCCTTTCCATTGGGAGACATGAAAGAGTCTTAGAACACAAAAAGGAGAAAGCCCGAAACATCAGGGAGGTGACTACTTCAACAAGCCAAAGGGAAACAGAGGAAATAAAACAAGGAGAAGGGAAAGTGTGGGGAGAAGAAAAAAACAATCCCTTCAAAGAGAGAAGGGGCTATGGAAAAGGATATGACTAATATGGTACAGAAGGAGGAAAAAAGGGATATAGTGGAGGTGTGACAGGTGGAGATGACTACGTAAGGTGCTGAGGGGAATGGATATGGATGGGGGACCCATGGACTGAAAAATGGGAAAGGATGATGCTACCTCCTGAAGAGGCAAAAAGATGGAGGACAGAGGTATGTCTGGTTAAAAACCATCCTATTGGGGTGACAAAAAAGTTAAGAGAGGAGAGGGTCAAACTTGCCAGAGGAAAAAAGAGAAGTCAGGATGGCACAAATCTGATGGGATGGGACAACTAGAGACCCTGACCCATGGTTGTTACAGGAAACAAAATACTTCAACCCACAATGAGCATCACCCATCTCGGAATCACTGACCTTATTGTCAGTTGCTGAGGAACCTTCTTTTACTAAACAAATCTTGTTTAGTAAAAGAAGGTTCCTCAACATATTAAATCCCGTACTTAATGATGTTGTACACGGAAGAGAAGTTCAGTGTTCCTATGGACATCGAGGGTTTTCTAGATTTACCCAAAATTAATGTTACATGTTTGAATGCAGCTGAGCCTTCATCATTATTCAAATCACCAACAGATTGTATAAAGCCTCTGCCTCAGACCACCAAAGAACCCTTGCATACTTGTTGGCAATTCCTCAGCCTTTTATCATGCTAAGATGGGCAAGTGGCACAGACTGGTGAAGGAATATTATGATTATTTCATTGTGTAAAGCTGGTTATCCATAATAAATGTGAAAGCATTCCAGGAACAAAGTTTTTCCATTATTCAGGTGGAGGATAAACCTGTTGAACAACTTTTAACTACAATATGTGTTGCAGTGTATCTTGTGTTCAGATTGCTACTTTGTGACCTTATTTTACTTGTGAGATTCCACCTACTAACATCTTAATTTCCTCATAAATTTCCTATAATCCCAGCTACAAGTGGGTTATGTCTGAAAGTGCAAGATGCTTCCAGGCTACTAAACCTAACTGTGAGTTTTAGCTGCCATCAAAATATATACTGTATATTGTGACCACTACTGACCCAGCTAGTCACAATATAAACCAGTGTTGGCAAACCTATGGCATGGGTGTTAAAGGTGGCACTCGGAGCCCTTTCTGTGGGCACCTGACATCGCCCCCTTTCACAGCCACCTGTATTCAGGTTAATTTGCTGTATTGGCACTTTGCAAAAAATTAGTGGGTTTTGAATTGCAGTTTGGGCACTCGGTCTCTAAAAGGTTTGCCATCACTGATATAAAGTAAACCAATGTTTATTTCCCTGGACTTTCCTTAAGCCCAAATCAGTGGAAACCGGGCAGTACAATACAACTTTGAATAAGCTTTCTTTAGTTCCCAGTTACAGAGTGTATGCATCAAACATTACATTTCATTGATAAAATCAAACCATAGATTACAGTTCTGACAGGAAAGCTGAATTCCGTGCAAAAGGAGCCGCAATCAGACAGGCAGCTGTTTCCTGGAGCAGTTTCTTCTCCTCTCTGCCGGGGCACAAAGTCATGGCTTGGGGAGGTTCTCTCCCCCCTCAGGCTCAGGAGCCCAAGAGCGGCAATGGGAAGAGTGCCTGCCACCACTGACACTCCCAGCACCCACAGGTCCCTTCCTTCCTTCCGTCCTGCTGCATTTGCCTCTAATCCCCACCAGCCACTGCTGCCATCACCACTACAGCTCTTTCTTGCTCACCTCCCACCCTCACCCCTCTGCCCAGCCAGCCTCGGCTGCCTGCTAGGGATGGTCGCCAAGGAGAGAACACCTGAGCCAAGCCAAGACCCAGCAAAAAGCAACCCAGCAGTCGGGGAGCAGCTTCAGTCTTCAGGCAGGAAGGCAGGAGGAACTGCCGGAGGAGTTGCACTTCGAGGGGTGCATGCAAGGCAGGGAAGAGGAGCAAGCGAGCAAAAGGAAGGGAAGGGGAGATGCTTGCACACCTCCACCTGTGTGCAGGTACTTCTCTCTCTCTCTCTCTCTCTCTCTCTGTCTGTCTGTCTGTCTCTCTCTCTCTCTCTCTCTCTCTCTCTGTTTATGGATGGCATGTTTGCCCCTAGTGTGTGTGTGTGTGTGTTGTGTCGTTACAGTTGTGACCGACTCTACGTGACTCCATGTCCATGGAGTTTTCTTGTCAGGAGTACTGGAATGGCTTGCCAGTTCCTACTCCAGGCGCCTACAGCACCTGGTATTCCCTGGCGGTCTCCCATCCAAGTACTAACCAGGGCCGACCCTCCTTAGGGTGAATGAAAGAAAAGGGGAGGGAAAGGGGACACCCAACCTTTCAGCCCCCACAGAGAATTAAACTGCTTATGTTTGTCTATATTTGCATTTTCCCCATTGCATTTTTGGCGGGAACAGGCTGAGATTTGTCTTGCTGCTTTCTTTTGTCCATATTACCATTGCACTGCAGGAGGGGTGTTGGGGGGGTCATGTACTTTAAAGTACACTTCATAAAGAGGTCTAAACAATCCTGAGTTTTTTGCCTTTTTCTGGACCTCTGGAACGGATTAATTGTTTTCCCATTCATTTCAATGGGAAACTGTGTTTTAGATAAAAATTTTCCAGTTAGCATATTGACCCGCAGAACAAATTAAACTCAGTATCTGAGGTACCATTGTACTTTGGCGCATTCTCTACCTGGAAAACCCTGAAAAGAGTCACCATGAATCCGTATTGATTTGATGGCATATGATGATGATGATGATGATGATGATGATGATGATGATGATGATGATATGAAAACCAAGTTCAATGCAGTTGTTTCTTATTATTAAGCTTTCCCCACAGTCTGTTCCTTCTCAGTGGCCCTTGTTCTCATAGCTGTTGACAAGAACTGGAATGGCCTTTTGTTAAGGCTTTATGTGTGGAACCTAGCATGAGGGAAGAGAGACTGTGTCAGACAAGGACTGAGGAATCCCGGGTTCAGATTCATGCACAGCCATGGAAACTCAATGGAGAGAGCAATGGGAATACTCTAAAATAGATAATAAATAAATAAATAAATAAATAAATAAATAAATAAATAAATAAATAAATAAAATTGTTCATGATATCAAAGAGTGTCAGGCAAAAGAAAAGCAAATGAAAAATAAAGATGATTTAAAATGTTTTAACACTTTAAAGACTAACTGTTGTATTCTTACAGTATTTGTTGTTTGATTGTGTTGTTAACCGCCTGGAGTTCCTTCGGAAGATGGGGGGTATAAAAATATATAAATAAAGAAATAAATAAAATAAATAAACTGCTGTATTTAAATATGAGCCTTCATGGACTTCTTTACTTCTTCAGACATGAGAGTTGGACTATATGGCAAATATTTATACAGTTAGATATGGCCCCAAAACAAAGAGAGTGATTGTTTCCTGGACACAAGTCATTGATGATATGACATTTTATACCTGGCAGTGACCATTAAGATCCCTGTTGATATTAAGTTCCTCTTCCAGGAAGCATTGTTCAGTAAAGAGTGACAATGATTAGTGGCTTAATTAATCTCAGGCTATAGATAACAAAGGGCAGCAACAAGGTAATAAATATCATAATCTCCAATGGGGCTTGTGAGGTGACACTGGGTAGTTAATAAGGAAATATAGCTGGGAAGTACAGAAGAAGCAACATCTTATATTTGACATTGGTCTAAGAATCCTTGGGTTCTATTTAGTTCAATGAGTCTTTATATGAAAGAAAAAAACCCAAAGCCAGAGGTTCTTGTGCTGTGCTCCATAGCTCTCTTGTTTAGTTCTGAACCAACTTCTTATACACATCATCCAAGAGACCTGACAATATTGTGGATTATGGCGTAGGGTTTGTGGATGGTGAACAGGAAAGATATCACAAATCTCTGCACAGAAACAAATACTTGCTTCTTTCTCCCCCCCCAGCAAATAAGTTTTATTAATCATAGTATTTAGGAATTGCATTAATAACAGGCACAAATTATTTGTAATTTGATTTTTCATGCAAAATTCAACTTGTTCTGGAGAACAGCTGTGACTGAGGCTTTTGATTATTGATTTATTCTTTTAAAGATTGATCTGTTTCTGACATCAGTGTTTCCAAAGTTAACTGATTTATCTAATTTTTTTGTAAGGACTTGTGGATCTAATTAGTCCATCATTGCAAATCAAGTCAAATTCTGAGGCTCATTGGGACAGCACTTCATTGCACACTCAGGAGATCCTTGGAAATCTTCCACGTTTCCAGCAGAGTGCTTAAGAGCAGTCTGTGAGCATCCAGTAAATCACCATGCACCATTAATGGAGGAATGTGTCTTTCATGATTAAGGTAGATTCCAATCTGCTGGGTAAAGACTCCATTACTTCTCTCTTTCTGTGCAGTGCTTGGCAATCTGTTGATGCAATCAAAATACAAACTAGTAAAAATAATTTCCATAACCCTTTTCAATATGCAAAGCGCATTCCAACCAGCTCTTTTAATATGTCCTCGTGTGACTCCGCCACGAGAGCTTCTGTGCTTAGAGGCACTGAGGCTGAGTCACAATGGTTTACTCATGGCAAAACTAGCCAGTTCCTGTTATGCTGGAATTTGAACCCAGATCTCAGGCCAAGAGGTCACCTATATTGTAGGAATGTATTTTGTTTTGCCACTGGTAATTTTGAATTGCAGATCAATTTGGGACAAACCCCATATCCACCTTCATATCATTTATACTCAAGCAGATAAGACTACATCATAAACCACAGACACCCAGAATAAGCAAGTCAGCAAACAAACAGTGAACAAAATTAATGTTTTCAGCACAGGATTACAATACTGTGGAGGGAATAAGAATCACTGAAGCTTATTTCTGACTGCATTTTTCCCCTTATATGCAGGGCTTTGACTAAGGATCGTCCACTGGCTAATTCAAGGTTTTTAATTAATTAAGAACACAGCTGGCTGGATAGCTCAGTAATTTAGTTATCTGGCTGTGAAGTCAGAGGTAGGGTGCATGATTCTCACTGTTCCTCCTGCAAGGACAGCCAATCTGTGTGGCCTTAGACGTATGGCTGAGTCCCAGGATGTACCCCCCCCCAGAAGAAGGGAATGGTAAACATCCCTTACCTGGAAAACCGTGGGGGGGGGAAGGTTGCCATAAGTCAGAACTGATTTGATAGCACATGATTATTACCTAATTAAAATGACAAAAGATCTTGCAAAGAAAAGTTATCACTAAAAGTAGGAAGAGCAACACGTGTCACTCCAGAGGTTGCCTGACTAAAACGAGCTAGCAACCTACCCAATTGTGAGAGACCATGGGTGGCACACCTTTGGTATAAACAGGGCAAAATACACACCCTGACAAATAACATGAGATAAATATCCACCCTCTGCTTCTCTTCTTCATTCTTTTCCTCTATGTTAATTGGAATTCTAAAAATGTAATTTAAATATTTTTATGAATAAATAACCCTGCCAGAAACAAACAAACAAACAAACAAACAAAGCAAATTGTGCTATTTATATACTGCCCCATCACACTTAAAGCACTCTCTGGGTGTTTTTCAAGTAATTATGCAAGCTACACATTGTTCCCCCATGGAGCTGGGTACTCATTTTACTGACCTTGGAAGGATGGAAGGTTGAGTGACCTTTGAGCCGGCTACCTGGAATTGAAGCCCAGGTCCTGAGCACAGTTATGGCTGCAGTACAGCAGTTTAACCATTGAACCATGAAGCTCTTAATGAAACTTGAAAGCCTTGTTATTCCCTTACTGACCAAGGTAAAGAAGTCTCAATTAATCATGCACTCTGGTAAATAATGTTGTCAGTGCTGCCCTGAAAGAAATTCCAGAGCTGCCTTCTCCTCTCC
Organism: Phrynocephalus forsythii; assembly: GCA_029282475.1. Taxonomy (NCBI): domain Eukaryota; kingdom Metazoa; phylum Chordata; class Lepidosauria; order Squamata; family Agamidae; genus Phrynocephalus; species Phrynocephalus forsythii. The sequence continues at coordinate 36,885,218 of JAPFRF010000005.1, forward strand.
TTTGTGCCACTCTGCACTATATACTTCAGTCTAATTTTTGTTTTTTAAAATCCTAATATATAGCAAACTATCTCTGCATTTGCTAATACAAAGTACACTGCTCTCTCTTCACAAATTAGTCCTCCTCTGTCTTTTAAAAACTGTATTTCAAGAAGCAATGAATCCCTGTTCCTGGCTTTCAGCCCCATCACTACATGACTGTAGGTTTGGGCTGGGAAAGTCTGAAGCTGTCTGATTTCTCCTGGTCATGTAACAAAAAGACAGGAACCTTGTAATGAAAGAATCAAAGCACTGTGTTCTGTACATACATACTGAATAAATAAGTAGTATCCTTGCTGTTAGACCGGTTCTCTTTTTAAAAAAATTCAATAAAATATGGTAGGTTTTAATAACATAATTCCAGCTGTCTCTAATTATTACTAGCACAAAGACAGTAATGTTTGCTTCACCCATCAAGAGAAAACATACCTGTCTTCCAGGAGACTCTGGTATTACTGTATCGTATTTAACCATCAGTGTAGAGCTGTTTTTCATGTGTTCAGAAACACATTGGACCAAGGAGTGAAGAATTTAGGAAGGAGTCATAGCTCAGTGGCAGAGCATATGCTTTATATAAAAAGAGACTCAGATTTGATCCTTGGTATCTCAGTATCATTTTTTTTTTGGGGGGGGGGACGGAGAATGAGGTAATAAGAAAGATCCAGCTGCCACCAGAGCTACCAACACTGGGCTAGAAGGACAAGCAATCTGATTTTTTAGAGGGCCACTTTCTGTGCTTCTGAATCATAGAGATTTTGAATACGGTAGGACCCCTGCATCCACTGATTCAGTGATCCACGGTTGGCAGAAGAAAAAAAATTAAATAATTCAGCAGCCACAAAGCAAGCTATTGTCACAAACAGCATCTGTAAAGCAAGCTACTGTCACAAATAGCATCTGTAAAGCTTGCTACTAGAGATGGGCACGAAACGAGTGATTTTTCAATTTCGTTTTCATTTTTCGTTTTGTTACGCAATGAAAACGAAACAAATTTTTTTAAAAAACAAAATGGAAACGGAAACGAAATGACCAAATTTGTCGTGTTTTTCGTTTTCATTGCAGCAGATGCATTGAACTAAAAAGAATGCTAACGAAACAGCAATTTTTCATTTTTGTTTTCATTTTTTTGTTTTGTTACCTAACGAAACGAAAATGATTTTTTTTGCAAAAAACGTCACGAAAATGAACCGAAACGGACCCCTAAATGACCAAACGACAAACGAAACACCATTTTTTGAGTCGTGCCCATCTCTACTTGCTACTGTCACAAAGAGCAGCCATAAAGCAAGCTACTGTCTCAAAACAGCAGTCATAAAGCAAGCTACTGTCAGGAAAAAGGAGTTTGGAGGTGAGTGGGCAGGTGTTCTCTCTTATCCACAGGAAGGCCTGGAACCAATCTCAAGCAGATACCAGGGTCCTACGGTACTCTGATTCTGGTCTAGTAAAAAAAATGGATAACAATAATACCCCATTGACTTCACCCTTTTGTCTTCTAAAGAAAAAGGAAAAAGTAAGAAGTGCCATTTGGTTAGAATAGTCTGTATATGCCTAAATGCAGTGGTTGGGAACCTTTGGTCCTCCAGAGGTTTTAGTACAGGGCTTCCACACTTCTTTACCTCTGTGTGGTGTAACAGATAGAGTAATGGACTAGGATTCAGGAGACCTGAGTTCGTCTCTACCACAGAAATTCAATGGGAGTTGGACCACTCCTCAGATAACTCAGTTGCCTTAAAACTCCTGTTAGGGTTGCTATACAGTATAAGTCAGTTCTGACTTGATGGCACATTCACATGTTGAGCGAAGCTCTTAGGAGCTGTAAGTCATAGCATCTGGTCATTCAGAGCTTGCCATGTGAAAGCCACCACACATCCCGTCAGATCTAATAATAATAATAACTTTATTTTTATGCCGCCTTTCTCCCCAAAGGGACCCAAGGCAGCTTACAACAGATTAAAAAAAGTACAATAAAATCAATACAATGTAAAAAAACAACACAATACCAATAAAATACTATAAAAATACTATACAATATAATACAATAATACAACTATTCCAGATACAAGCTAAACATCCTGAGCAGCCCATATTGGGATTTAATTCTCATATGTGGGCTATAAGGGCTTCCCCACAGTTAAGAATCATCCCCGCTTCGTGTCTTCTGAGACAGTGTTTTCCAACCCAGAGGATAATATGCCTGCTAGAGATGGGCACTAGGGAAAATGACGTTTTCGAGTTGCCATGTGTCGGAGGTGGCCTGTGTCAGCTCGTTTCCGTTTTTCGTGAAACTTCGCAAAAATTTGTCATTTCGTTTTTCGTTTTTTGTCTGTCATTAAACTGGTTTGGGGGGGTAACGGGCTCCTGGAGGCACCTCTTTTTTGGGGGGTGGGTGCCTCCTATCCTCACCCGCTAGGGAAAGCAGGCTCCTGGAGACCCCTCATACATGGGGGTCTCCTCACCTGCTGCAAAAGGGCATGCATGCATAGCCATATGGATATGATTGCATACCAAGTTGCACACAGAGACACAGCAGACTGGCAGAGGCACCCCTCTTTTTGGGGTGCCTTCCCTGCATCAGTTAGGCCTCGGGGGCATGGTTTGCATGTCACACATGCTGCCGGCTGAGCCAAGCCTGCAGGAGTCACCCAGAGCCACAAGTGGCGGACTGGCAGACTCTCTGCACCCACTGTGTCTCACTGAGAAGGGAATTGTACTTGTTGCGTGTAGTGCAATGCAAGTACAGATCTGGCTTAGGCAACAGGGTTAGCGCAAGGGCTAGGGTTAGGCTAGTTACGGGTGAGGTTAGGGTGAGTATTGGGGTGCACCTCTGGGGGCCTCTCTGACCCACTTAGAAGGACAGTGTACTGGCGTATGGGTTAGGCTTAGGGTTAGGGTTAGGGTTCGGGCTACGGTTAGTGGGCTTTTTATGCCCGGTTGGCACATCCCAGAAGTCTCTGTGGTCAACCTGGCCAAGTGGCCATGCGATTGGTGGAATGGCTCCAAAAATTTGCATGGGCATTGGTCACTCCCATGGCCAGCCCATCATTGCGCAGGTGTAAATAAAATAAAATAAAATAAAATAAAATAAAATAAAATAAAATAAAATAAAATAAATGGAGAGAGGAAAGAGGAGACATTTTGTTGCAAGAAAAACCCACTGCTACTGTAAAAATTCTGGCAGTTTTAAAATAGCAATTTTCGCATGTTTCTGTGTGGTGCTTGTGTGTTTTTGGACCACGATTTCAAAAAAAAATTGCGGTCGCCGCCCCATTTTGGATCCCCCGCCCGCACCGCATGGCATGGCGACTCAAGTCCGGCTGCCCAGGACAGGAGAGGGGGGAGGCCGGGAACCCCCCCCCCAGAAACCACCCCTCTGGTAGGTGCACTCTGCACTGCAGGCATATTTTCGCCTGCTTTTTGGCCCGGGAATGGGGGGGGAGTTTAAAACGTTTTTTCTGTGCCACTTCCGCTTGAATTGCAGTGGCCAGCAGCGAGTCCGGTGCTTGTTGCGAGCGACTACGACGAGGATTTCCCCCCACCAGAGCAGCCCAGGACAGGAGGGGGGGTCAACCACCCCTCTGGTAGGTGCCCTGAGCCCTCACTCAGGCAGGCATATTTCCGCCTGCTTTTTGGCCGGGAATCGGTGTTTTTTTTAACTTTTAAAAACTTTTTTCTGTGCCGCTTGGCATTGCGGGATCACCGCGATGCCAGGAACGACCACGACAAATCAGACCCAATTATTCTTTAGTCGGTTTGAGTTCGAGTTCTGGCGGAGTAATTCCCGTTATCGTTTCCGTTCCGTAACGGAAACGAGGAACGGAAATGGAAATGGGAATTCCGCCAAGTCGTGCCCATCTCTAATGCCTGCATATCTTGGAAATTAAATCAACCCTAGAATCCAGTCAGAAAGCTGATTGACTGTGCAGATTGACACGCAAGATAGAAGGCTCTTAGTTGTCCTGAGAAAAGTGTTTGACTTGATACAGTAATTGAGTAAACAGTAGTGTATTCCTGGTTTTGCAAGATGAAGAACATCTGAAGCAGGTAACAATATTCATAATAACCTTTATTGTCAGCGTACAACTTGTGTACAGTGAAATTTTTACTGAGCCTCCCTACCTCCCCCTTCCAACATCATCCCACTAAAAAGGACTTAGTCCTGAGATCTGCCTGCTGTCAGGCTAGAAATAATGTCAAGTAGCCATGAAGAAGGGACTACATCAAAACATGTGCAGAGTGCTCTCCTTGTTTGTGATCAGAACAATCACAGCCAACTGCTAAGCACCTAATTGCTGTTTCAAACATATATTTGGGTTTTTAAAAACAACACAATTCATGCAGATTGTGTTGTTGGTGGTTTGTCATTAACTCAGAGGGTGAACTTAATTTTGCTAGGGCACCATACTTCTCTGTCATAACGTTCTTCCAGACAGTTCAAAGATGTTTTGCAGCTGTTCTTCCTTTTCATCTTAAACATAATTTTGGTGGGAAAGCAGAAAGATGTAGAGGTGGAAACATGGCAGTGCTGCTTCAGGAACCTCATCTGCAAGCACATTTATAAGCAGCTTCAAGTTAGACTAAAGGTGTTTCCAAAAAAGGCTTTTAATGCAGAATCATCAAACCTCAATCTTGTAATTTTCCAGGAGTTTCAGAAAACATCATCTTCCATTTTGTGTTTTCCCTATGTATCTTTCATCACTTGCCTTGCTATAAAGAAGAAAATTCCAGGATGATGAACCTCTGTCCAGGGATTGATTGACACACTGTTCTCTACTGTTCTTTTATTTGTAATCTTTCATCAGTGATCAGAGATAAGACGCTGTTGAAAGCCTGAGCAGCTGTTATAGGGAACTGAGCTCTGGTCTGCAATCCAAGATGCCGGGGCAAGGAACTGAGGCATGCTGTAGCACACAGAAAACCATCACACTTGAGAAAAGATTCCCCACTCTTGCAATAGCTGCACAAATGCCTTCTGATGGATAATGTTATGATTTCTCCATCCGGAAGCACCCTTGAGAGACTCAAGGTTTTAAAAGGAAATCTTGAAGTGATAATTCAGTGAAAGAAGAAACAGGCATTTTTTAACACTACAACACTTAGCATTCTTTTCAAACTACAGTTTCCAATAGAGTTTGTGGCAAAACCTATTATAATACCTTTCAAATGTCCCATCACCTGAGGAGAGTGATCACGTACTTCCCCTTCCTTCACTGCTCCCCCTGCCCCTTAATTGTGAGGGGTGCTTACCACCTCAGAGTAAGGCAATGAAGAATCAGTGCTGTTAGTTGTACAGATGACCTTACTGGGCCACTTCGCCCAGGATGTCTTGGCTTGAAGAGGATCTCCCTCAAACCAGGAAGGAAGACTTGTGTATCTGGGAATATTATCTGGAAGTTGAGTCAGGGCAACTGGACTTCTTTTCTTGAGAGCCTATTCAGGCCACTGTCTACCTAATGATTTATTTATTTATTTATTTATTGGACTTGTATACTGCCCATCTTCCCGAAGGAACTCTGGGCGGTTCACAGCAAGCAAATATATAACAGAATTAAAAAAAACAAACAATTTAAATATAACAATTTAAAAACACTTAAGCAGGCAATAAAACACAAAACAGATGGCAGATGGTGGAGAAAAAAAGATTAAATTAAGTCACCAAACGCCTCTCAGAAGAGCATGGTCTTCAATGGTTTCCTAAAGGCTGGCAGGGACTGTGCAAGGTGCACTTCGCTGGGGAGATGGTTCCACAGGGCAGGGCCAGCCACAGAGAAAGCTCGAGTTCGAGTGGACGTTTTTCAAGCCTCCCTGGGCGTGGCCACCTGCAACATGTGCACCTGCGACAACCTAGTGATCCTATTCAGACCAGGGTGATATGAAATCAAGGTGAACTATAAATTGGAGACCAGGCATTAACTTTCCTCAGACTGACAAAGCTGCTTGGATGAGTAACAAAATGTTTCAATCTCTCAAGAAAAGCAGTCCAGTTGCCATGATGACTCAACTTCCAGATAAACTCACCTGGATGACTGAGAATCTTCACAGACATACTTCTGGGAATATTGTTCAGAAGTTCCCTAAATTCTGAGAAACTGTTTCCTCAGGACTGGAAACCTTTCCGAGATGCGAAATAGGTATTCACCATGCTGTTAGTAGAAAAAATTATATGGGGGGGGAGGGGGAAAGACCTTGTTCTTCTCTTTCTCAGATTTTTAAAAAGTTTGTACTTGAGTAGCAGAATCACTCCTATCAACACCATGAATCCAAAGCACAGAAAGTGCTAGGAGAACTCATACAGTATACAGTTCAGGAAGACTGCTTGTGTTAATGAGGTTAAACCTTTAAAACTGGGCTATCATCTGAGTCTTGAGGCACACAATTATGAAACTCCTTGTAGTTATATCAGACAGAACTCCAGATATGAGGGTGGCTGGAATGTAAATTACGTCCCCCTTTTCATATATTCATCCACCAATAGTTGAAGAATGACCTCTTCAAGAAGGCTTTTAACAATCATAACCGAGTCTCTGAATGGAAATTTAGTTAAGTATGTTTTTTATAAAGAAGAAACATCATTGCAGGAAGTTGATAGATTTCTAGGTCCAGCTTAATGCAAGCTGCTTTTTTGTCTTTCCTCTTTATCAAAAGATGTGTTATTATTTTAAGTCAATTCTGTCCCTTGGTGAAATGTTCCAGGAGATTTTTTCTTTCTTTCATTATGAATAATGCCACATGGCATCATCTAAGAGGAAAAGCCAAAACATACACACACATATACACACACCTTTAACAGAACAATAAAGCTTGTTGACCTAGTGCTGAGTAGACCACCTAAAATTATATTACAAAGAATAGAACACAATTCTTTTGGAGAAGAAAGGCCACAAGGTTACAGCAGCAGTCCTTGAAAATTAATCCCCTTTGACGCTTACCACTGAACTCTTCAGCAGCTGCTAAAGGTTCCACCTAGAGGAGCAGTTCTTTGGAGACCATACAGGTATACATCACTTCATGACTCCCTGCCACCAAAGGGCCCTCAAGATCATGGCCCTGTCCCTAAGGAATTCTTTAACAAACAGGGCAAGCAGGCTCTTACTTGCTGCCCTCATACCACCTGGTTGCAACCTCAATACCACACAAACCACCAGAAGACTGCAGCTGTAGCCATTTCACTATGATGTTCCTGAACCACATATCTTGCCCCAAGTCAATAAGTGGATCCCACCTGTCTGGAAAAAAAGATGTCAATTTAGGGGAAATATCAAGGTCCCCAGCACACAACACCCCCTTCTGGCTCGCTGCCCTGGTCACCTTTTGCTGGGTGACATATCCATCTTCCGAGGATCCTTGGACTTCTGCAATATCTGCCTGTTAAGGAGGTCTGACCACATAATCTACATCAGGGGTGTCCAAACTTTTTGCAGATATGGCGAGGTGAAAATGTGTGGGGGCCGTCTATTCAGCCGCATTTGGCCCCTGAGCCAGACATTGGACAAGTCTCTATAACATGCAAGGAGGTAGGGACGACACTGCAGCAATGGAGCTGGGGGCGGGTAGGGTGGGAAGGTGGCTGGGTGGTGGTGGATGGAGGCAGGGAGGACAGGCAAAACATAAAAATGCAAGCTGATGCCTCCATCCGGTATGGGGAAGGGCCACCTGGTGGGGATGCATGACAGGCTGAGCCTGCAGGGAGAAGAGGCCGCGGGCCACTTGAAATTTGTAAACGGGCTGCATTTGGCCCCCGGGCCTGACTTTGGACATGCCTGATCTAGATAGTGGGGTAGCAATTATGAACCAGCTCCAAGTCTGTCTTCATGGAAAAAGTTAAATGCAGTTCCTTGGCTGTCAGCAAATCATCTCCACCAAGTTGGGACAAAATAACATTTGAAGGTCCTCTCTGCTTGAGACAGTGCCATAAAAGGAGAATTAGCTGAAGCCAGCAAATGCCTTTCCATTCCAAACATGTGGAATGGAGAGAACACCTTTCTAAACCAAAGTGTTCTAAACCTTGGTTTAGAAAGGTTTAGAACACCTTTCTAAACCAAGGTGCCGTGTCCAGTCACTGGATGCTGAACGTTGTTGTGCCCAATAAACAATACTGTGGCCACTGAGCCATACCTGGTAGACCCAACTTGCTGACAGGAACCACAGAAATTGATTTGGGCTCTTAAATGTAGCATTAGTTAAGTCTTTGACTTACATCTGTTTGTCCCCTTATGATATGGTGGGTTGGGTTTCCCCAAGCCAGTTGTTGAAGCGCACTTTCCTGGGGAGGCATTTTGTGGTTTTATAACTCAGATGTCTGAAGCCCAGTCTTCACTAAACTTGGAGGGATTGTAGAAGAGAGTTATGGGAGGCTTCCTGCTAAATGTTGTGTCTCTATGTTCCTTGGAGGCTACTTTATAGGATTATAGATATAGATATAGATATAGATATAGATATATAAAAACAAAGGTATAGGGTGATTTATCAATGCATGAGGGGAAAAAAATCACAAATTCTTTTTTCTTTTTGATACGTTGATCTTGACAAATCACAATTTAAAAAAAAACAATTTATCTGGTTTGTCCCCATTTCTACTTAAAACCTATTTTTCTGACTGTACTGAGAGACTCTGTCTGGGAGCTGTAGCTCAAAATACTAACTTTTCCAAACTCTGCTTTTATTATTAATTCTCAAAAACTGTACCTAATTAGCACCAATAGGAAAGTTGCCATTTACTTCCTACTTCTAAAACCACACCTGCTTTCTTCTAACCTCAAAATACTCCCCAAGGGATCCTTCTTTTATCTTTTTGGCTCAAACTCCCATTTTATGTCAGCTTTGAGGATAATCTTATCTGACATGCTTTGTCCCCTAAAGGAATCAGACCTCAATAACCTCCACTGCTCTCTTTTGGTTTAGAAATTACTTTCCAACCTCTAGCTGTCTTCTGAAAGGCTTAGTCAGTTCTTTGCCTTTCTGTTCATAAGAGGTTTGTCTATGTAACGGCTTTGACCTTCTGGTTTAAATATATAAAGTTTCAGTCACAACTGAATAGGAAAAAGAGATTTATCAAAGCAGTTTGCTGAAACTTTATATATTTAAAATGGACTCCGCGCATAGCAAATCTACCAGTGTTTCAAGCTCTCCAGAGATGGTTTTATTCTACTTGAGGGGAAATACAAAATTAGGAAATGAAAGAGTCTCACAAGGCAGTAGAGATGCAACATAACAGTCTTTAAAAACTATGCTAATACAAGCCATAGACTCATCCTTCCAATACAGTAAAAGATGTATTTTTTTTTAATATCAACCACTGGAAATGTTCTGCCACAGCATTTAAGGTGCATATAGCTCATCCCCCATCTCCTCAGTGAAGCCAATTGCATTTATTCCTACTATTCAAACATCACCATTTCCACCAAACTAAGCCAGTCCTGATTCACAAGCAGCAAGTCTGTATAGTCTATGGGTGAGTGTTCTGTCTGAACAGACCAGTCCTTTAATGGTCTTGCACCGGAAAGCATTTGTTATAGTTGGTTTTTGCCTTCCTAACAGCAAGTGAGCTAAGTAAGTTTTTTTTTTGTCAGTTCCTCTAAAGCAGTGTTTCCCAAACTCGGAAGGAGTTCATGAAACATTTCCTGGTGCGTGTGTGAGTTTGTGTGTCATGGCTCGCCTTATATGTGTTGCAGCCCTTTTAAAAATATTTTCTTTCTTGACTTTTTGGAGCCAGATGTTAGTGCGTATGCATGAGGAAATGGCCCTTTGGGGGATAAAGAAGTCTCAACTTTCCAAGAAAGGATGAGTTTACCCTGTTAAAAATGTATTATTTTGCAAATATAGTAAGATTACTTGACTATAATAAAACGGGGTTACAATGTGAAAGGGATTGGGAACCACAGCTCTAACATATACTTGGCTGTCTACAGTACAGTGGTACCTTGTATAAAGGAATTGATTCATTCCAAATGAAATTCTGTTAAGGAAATTTTCCTTTATACAAATTTCCCATAGGAATGCATTGAAAACAGAGTGATCCCTAATTGCGACAATTTTTATGTTGTATGGATTCGCCCCACAGGTGATTCTGTTAAGCAAATTTCCCCTATCTCTGGATTTTTTATGTTGTACAGATTTTATGTTATACAAACCGTTTGTTATACGAGGGTCCACTGTATTTTAAAATTACGTTTCTAAAAGCATCGATTCAGAACAGAAGTTTGATTTTAAAATGAATCATTCTTGCTTTTTGTATTTAATTAGTAGCATTTAGAAATGACAATAATACAATAATGCTTAAAAAGAATTCCTGTATCATTTGTGATTTGTGAGGGCAGAGCGGCCATGCTCCAGGATAAAGTGAGGTATATTTAATTTAATGGTTTTCACTGAGTTTATGTATGCTTAATTCTATTCTCAACCATGGTCACTGTGTGCCAGCCCTTTTAGAACCCCACCAATGAACTTGAGAGGATGAACTGTCAACCTTTTTACTGGTAAGTTACAACGTACTGAGAAAGTACGCTAATTATTGTTTTAGCAGCTAAATATATAAAATGGCAGGTTGCGTCAGTGGGCTGTGTTCTTAAATCAGACTGTTTAAAATATTCTTATTTGCATTGTCAGGGTTGTACCATCAGAGAAAACTAATTATTTTCTTTCATCTATGCGTAGGTGGTAGTATTGCATAAATTCTTCGCCTATCCATTAAACACCTCCACCTAATGCCCTCCAGGATATGTCATTATACTTTTATACAAGTTGCAGGAATTCTGTTATTGATCTCATGTTCGAAGGATCAGCGTGATAAGACTGCTGAATGATGTGATAAGGAGGTTCTACGAAACCAGCCTACAGCCTATACAGATGTTGCTCAGTATCAGATTGTAAATATGAATGGGACTGTGTTCTTTTGCATACGCTGTTAGACTGAGCAGATGCCTAACACAGCTGATTGCTTTAACAACCTCCTTCACCTTTACTCTTTTTCTGTAGATTCTCTTGCACAGAAGCAAAATTGATTGCACACAGTGCTATTATTTCCCTTTCATTTTTTTCTATACAGTTACACAGTGTTGTGCTATTTTTATGGAGAGAAGGAAAATTAGTTTCCCAATATGGTGTTGGGAACGGAAGGAATCAGAACTATAATTGAGCAATGTTCCCTGGTCTGATGTAAAGAAATCTTTTATTAAGCTCTGATATGTTCAGAGTCCAGAGTGCTGTGGAATGTCCCCAAGAAACTTAACCACAATGTTTAGCAGCGAGCCACCCAATCTTATTTTTGGGTATTTAACCACCGCACAGGTGTCTGAGAATTGTTTCTTTCTAAACTTGGCCGTAAAGTTGTGTTTCTTGAAACTCACAGATGGTAGCCCAGGGAGAAGGAAAACCACCCATTTTGTTGTCCTCCCACCAACCAATGGGAATTTATCTGTCCTGTGTAGAACAGTATAAGAGAAGGCATCTATCTGTAGTTAATTGTCTTCCTCCATTTATTATTAATGGATAGACCCATGTTTTTGATATCTTAAACATGTCTTTTTTTTTTGATGTCCTTTTGATGTCTTTCTGATGCCTCATTGTTTTTGATATCTTTTCAATAAAACTGCAGTTTTGTTTTCATCAAATGGAATCTTGAGTCACTCAATATTAATACTTGATAGTCTTTGGACTATCCCCAGATTCCAATGTCTGGGTGACAGTGTGCTGCTTAGAGGACACTGAGTTTTGCACCCTCCAGTTCTGTTGACCATGTTTATTTTTTCCAACAGGAAGCACGTACCTATATGGAACAGATATATTTATTTTTACACACACACATACACACACATGCTCGTGCGTGCACACACACACACACACACACAGACGGACACACATACACACACAAACAGAAAAAGAGACAGACAGACAGACAGACAGACAGACAGACAGACACGCTTCAGTTTTTCATGGAAGACACAATCCGCTAATTATTTGCAGATGAATTGGTCTTTTGAATGTGCCACCAAATTTGCAAAAGCAAACTGAACTAGGATGTCAGAAGTTGGGAAACAATCTGAAGCATATGTACACATCTGAACATACTTCTATCCAAATAAAAAAGAATTTGGATTATATCTAATGGTGTCTATCTGCTATCCAAATACTGTAGCAGCAGTCAGCAGAATCAGTTCCTTCCCACCTCCATCCCTTGCAGATGTAAAAAAAGAAAAAGTGGGGTGGGGAGACAGAGAGGCTACCGGAGGTAGAAAGGGGTGGAAATTTCTGCTGCATATTATGGCCAGTCACACATTACACACCATCTCATGCTTGATGACACCTTCATCATATAAAAATGGGTACATGAATCACCGTATAATACAATTATTCATTCTAATGTCTTCCTTAGAAGTATGTTATTTTGGAAGGATATCTCATTATCATCTGTAAGATAAGTCTACCTTTGTTTCATAAGTCAGAATTCAAAGAGCCTTGTTCTGGAGCTCATCTGGGAATTCAGAAATGGAATTTAGTAAGAGAATTCTGGTATGATCTCATCTTATTTAATGATTAGTGAATACACCCAGCCCTGTTCAGATTAAAAACTCATTGGGTTCACCACCCACAGTGCTCTATCCTCTTCTCCCAGTGCATCATTTCCTTCCCCTGCTAGTCTTTTTATTCCTGTACTCCATCACTCCAGTGCTCAGGTAGAAACAGCAGTCCTATTAGGCCATTTGAAGAAGTTTAATTTCAACACTGTATTAATTTACATATTACAGCTAAAAGAACAACACCATCATCTTGCTTTGTTTGTGAGAACCACCTGCATCAGAGTATAATAATAAAACTGCTGTTTATAAAAAGCCTTCTTTCAATCCAACAATACTGAACAATTACCAACCAGTATCTAACATTCCATTCTTGGGTAAAGTAGTAGAGTGGGTTGTGGCTTCGCAGCTCCAGAGGTTTCTCGATGAAATAAACTATCTGGATCCAGCTCAGTCTGGCTTTAGGCCTGGTTATAGGACTGAGATGGCACTGGTTGCCTTGGTAGATGACCTACACAGGGAAATGGATAGGGGATCTCTGTCCCTTTTGGTCTTACTGGACCTCTCAGCTGCTTTTGACACTATCGACCATGGCATCCTCCTGACTCGTCTCTCGGAAATGGGACTTGGGGGCACCGTCTTACAGTAGGTTTAGTCCTTCCTGCAGGAGATAATGCAGAAAGTGATTTTAGGGGACTCATGCTCAACACCACAACCACTGACCTGTGCGATACCTCAAGGTTATTTTCTGTCTCCTATGTTATTTAGCATTTATATGAAACCACTGAGGGAAATTATTCGGAGTTTTGGGGTTAAGTGTCACCAGTATGCCAATGACACTCAATTCTATCTCTCGTCACCTCCGGATTCCAAGGCTGAGAATGAGCAAGAGATGTTAAAAGTAACAAAATGCATTCTTCAGGCACATGTGCAGCAGTAGAGAAAAGAAACAGTGATTCAGCTACTCAGCAAGGATGGGAAAATAGCAGATGACAAAGAAAAGGTAGAAGTTCCCAATTCCTACTTCAGACGAGTCTTTTCCCAAAAGACAGTCCACGGCCCTCTAGTCAAATGTGAAGTACAAAGGGAGGAAGCAGGCTTGCAGTTTGAGATTGGTAAAAAAATGGTGAAAGAATACCTTAGCACTTTGAATGAGTTCAGATCCTTTGGGCTGGATGAGCTTCATCCAAAAATACTGAAGGAACTGGCTGAGTAGCTCTCAGAATGATTGTTATTTTCTTGAAATCATGGTGGATGAGTGAAATGCCCAATGACTGGAGGAGAACTAACATTGTCCCTATCTCCAAAAAGAAGGAACCTAGGAACTACTAACATGTCAACCTGAGATCAAGCCCATGGAAAATCCTTGAACAGATTACTCTGCAAACACCTTGAAAACAACACAGAACTTGAAGCAAATATGGATTTACCAAGATTCAAGAATAATCCTGTGAGACTAATCCAGTCTCATATTTTGATCTGGCAACCTCCATGGTATACAGCAGGAATGCTGTAGATGTAATATGTCTTTTCAACAAAGCCTTTGACAAAGTGTCCTATGGTATTCTGATTAACAGGCTAACTAGATGTAGACTGAATAAAACAACTATTAGGTATATGCACAGTAAGTTACAAAATCATACTCTGAGAGTGCTTATCAATGTCTCGTTCTCATACAGGGAGGAGGTAACAAGTGGAGTACCACAAGACTCAGTCCTGGGCCTAGTGGTCCAGCATCTGTATTCATGACTTAGATGAAGGGTTAAAGGAAATGTTTATCAGATTTGCAGATGAATTTGGGTGGAGTAGCCAATACACTGGAAGACAGAAACAACAGGGAAATTTTCCTGACTGTTTGAGCAGTACAGCAATGGAATACTAGGGCCATTCAAGAGAAACAGGGGCAACCACCAGACAGATATTCTTTTATCTGTATTCCTGCATTGAGCAAGGGATTGGACTTGGTGGCCTTGAAAACCGCTTCCAACTTCACTCTTCTATGATTCTATGAACATTCAGAAAGATCTTGGTAAACTCAAACATTGAGCTGAAAAAGCAGAATGAAATTGAACAAGGATAAGTGCAAAGTTCTCAACCAATCAGATAAAATCAAATACAGAGTAACAAGATTGGGGGTACATGTCTCAGTAATGCTACAAGCAAGAAGGATCTTCCATTTGTACTAGATCACAAGCTGAATATGAGCCAACAGTGTGATATGGCTGCAAAAAGAGGCAAATGATATTTTAGGCTGCATTAAGATAAATGTAATCCTTGAAACCCATGAGATACTAATCCCCTTCTATTTTGCAGCTAGCCTACTGTTTGGCCTAATTTACTGTGTAATCCAGTTATAGACGCTGCACTTTAAGAAAGATGCCAACAAAGTGGAACCAGTTCAGAGAAAGGCAACAAGGATGATCAGGGCATAGGAAACCAAGCCCTATGAGAAAAGACTTCATGAACTGAGTATGTTCTTAGAAAGAAACGGTTAGTATCTCTTAAACGGCTTAGCTACATGTCTCTCTTACATCCAGAACGTTGCAGCCAAAAAGGGAAGCCATGTGACATATCCCCCATACTCAATCAAATAGGTAAGAACTGACTCTTCTTTCAGCAGTGTGGCATACCAAGCTGTAGCCTCATAATTAGCTAGTGAGGTCATTCTCCGAATTCTGGAATCATCTCCAAACCCATGTTATTTACAGTTTCAGGGCACATTCCAATGATATTTCATCTTGCATTTTGGACTGCTTTTGGCATGCTTAGATTTATTTATTTATTTATTTATTTATTTATTTATTTATTTATTTATTTATTTATTTATTTATTTGTTTGTTTGTTTGATTGATTGATTGATTTTTTTTTATACCGCACGGTTTAGCCCAAAGGATACTCTGGACAGTTTACAACATAAAAGTACAAATTATAAACAGTAAACAATAACTAATGAAGTACAGAGATAACCCAAAATCATATAAACACCATATAATCAAATAATCAAATACAATGTTAACAATATAAGACTGTACAGTATTGCCAAAATAAACTAAAACACCAAATAGAAGAGGCAGAGAAACAAGACCTCCAGGTATTGTCGATACAGAAATTAAGGGTCCGGGAAAGCTGTCTTATAAAGCCAAGTGTTTAACTGGCATTTGAAAGTTTTGAGTGTAAGAGCCAGGTGTTTTTCAGGTGGCAGTTTGTTCCATAAATGAGGGGCAACTACTGAGAAGGCCCAGTTTCTTGTTGATGGCTTTTTTGGTCCTCTCTTGGTGTTGGAACCCTCAAATGCCCCACTTGTGATGAACAAGGGGTCCAGGTTATTCTATTTGGGGGTAGGTACAATCTATTTTTCATTGACTATATGACATACTTATTATTAGTAATTGTAAACCAGTCCGACATTTTCCCATGGCTGTCCACTCCTATTTGTTTATTTGTATCATGGGTTACTTCTTTTTAGAGTGAGTAAATTGTTCCAGTTTAGATCAGTTTCTGTGCCAGGATTAAACCAAAGTGGCACTGGTCAGTGTATTCCCCAATCGTTCCATCCTATGCCACTCAGCTGGCAAGCCAATAGATAGATATGCCACTTGCCCATAAAAATCAAAATCTTGCCCTGCCCTGCTCCCCACAGAGGAGGAGAGAGGAGACAGTGTGGGAGCACGGAGGCTAAGAGGGGAAGAACAGGCTAAACAGGATCACTTTGATGTGCGATATTGTTCCCTGTCTCGACATAATCTGATCCTTGCATCTGGATTTAAGGATCATTCTAAATCTCAGACCACACTTTCAAGCGATCCTGTTTAGCCTGATCCAGCCCAGGATAATTTCATAATCTAGTTGCACCCTCAGTTGCTTCTTTAGTCAAAGCTGAATTTTTTGATCCAGTTCCAGGGAAGGTTTAGAGTCCCCATTGGAGTCTTTGTCTTCAAAGCCTGGGCAGTGTGCCGGATGATTAGCAGCCAGACACACCAACTGTTGATGCAATGTTTGTTTAATTCTTATTTCCCCTTTATATGGGTTTACCAGAAAGTACTGCTTTACTTTTATCCCAGCCAACTTATCTTCATTTTCTTTTGTTATGACGAGGAGTCTTTTGTTCATTCATTCGTATATCATCAGATTAATCTCACGAGTGTGCATTACTTTTGACATGAAAGAACAACTGCAATTAGTCCATCAGCATGGCGTTGCTTGTCATTCAGACAAAGAGATAGGGTGGAGATTAGTAGCACAGATCCTTATGGACTTTTCAACTGTTGCCACCTCAGCCCACAAACTACTAGAACATATAAGAGAATTTGTAATTTGGGGTTCTATTGTTTGCTGCATTTTTCCCAGGTGGGAAAGAGTTTAATTATTTTTAAATGGCATTCTGAAGGAATTATGAATATCAGTAATGAAGTCATGTTAATGTGCCAGCCATATATCAGCAAGACTGAAGGCCTAATGTAGTGGGGGAGGGAATTACACAACCATATGTTCCAATGGAAATTCAGGGTGGTTTGTGGAAATGGGCAGCATGTATCTTATACATTTTTGAGGAGACTGCTCTGGCTCAGGACCCACATCTCGTAGAAGTAAATTCTCTGGGCGATTTGCAACAGATCAAAAACAGGGCCAACCCTTCTATTAGGTAGAGTGAGGAAGTGGTTTCAGGCTGTGAATAACAAGGAACAGGGCGTTTGTCACCTCTTCCCTCAAGGGCCCTCTGGAGGGCCTCTGCCACTTTTCCCAATTCTCTAGAATCAGCTGCTGAGATGTCCTCTGAGCCAGGTATCTTTTAATTCATTTACCTGAAAAGTAATATGTTCAACACAGGCATCCGCCCTGGTCCACAAACACACACACAATATACCTGGCTTAGGCATTTAGAGCCAGTCAGTTGTGTGTAGAGCTGCACTGGGCATGTTTTGCACATGGCAGTGTTCTTCACACATCCCTCCTCTCCTCTGGCATAGTGAAAGTGAGGTGGCCTTGAACAATGAAGGTCTTACTGCTGTGAGTGAAGAGCCATGTCACAACAAAAAATTGCATTGCCAAAACCAAGAATGCTTAGAGGAACCAGAAATGGATTTTGAGATTGAAGTACTTTTGTCATGTTCCCACCCTCAGATCAAACTCCTAGGCACCAAATGCTTTGCATATAAGCATATGTCTTCTGTCATCTGGTTTGAGAATCTCAGAGTTCTAGTTTAAAAAAGAAAACTGTGCCAACCTGAAGGCTGTCCAGTTGTGGTGTATATAGTAATAAAAACATCCTTATTTGGCCAAAACGAAACATGCCTCACTGTCCATGTACAAGAAGGACAAATCTGCCATCTCAGTAGAATCCATAGATTTACACAAATATAAAAGACTTTTAAGAAAAACTCATTGAAGATAGAGTAAAGGGCCCCTCTCCCCAAAACAAAACAGAAGGCACAAAGCAGATATTAAGGGAAATGTGTATTGCTGATTCATAACCCATTTCCCAGCTGTTCATGGCATTTACTCAGAGATAATAGGATCAATCACCAGACATTGATTGAACCCATGTTCATGCTCCCATGACCAATAGCAAACCAAAAATCCTAAATTGAAAGACAGATGAGCGAGGAACGTCACATGCTGTGACAAGGAGGTGTGTTTTACCAGTTAGAGGAATGGCTCCAATCCCTCTCCTTGGGGGATAAAACAACCACATACAATCTTACAGTCTAATTTGACTATTGAGGGGAGGTTAAAAACTGGGAGAGAGAGTGGAATGAAGTGTGAACAGAAATATATGTTTTCCATTCCACCTGTGTTTTCCTATAACTGGTGAATTGCCAGATTGATCTAGTTCCCCTTATCTGGGGAAAAAGCACACAGATGGTAGATTGACTGGTAAGAAGAGTGGACAGCATTGAATCCTCTAGACCAGTGGTTCCAACTAGAGATTGGCACAAATTAAAAATGATTTGCAAAGTTTGTTTAAAAATGGCTAAGTCATCAATTCATATTCATATGAATCAATAACCCGGATTCAATACAAATTGATGAAGTCTTAGCAATTTTGATTCATCAATTTGTCAGGCTATAACACTAGTCCCATGGCAAATAGAAATACTAAATTTGCAGAGAAGCTTCCCCTGACTCTTCTCTACAATCCCTCCAAGTATGGTGAGGAATGGTGTCTGAGGTACACACACACAAGAATGCCCCCCAGGTACATTCACACCAGGTACCTTGAGTCATCAAACTCTACAATCCTTCCAAGTTTGGGGATGATTGGTTTCCCCCTAGCCAGTTGCTAAAAAGCATCTCCTGGTGGGAGCAATTTGTGGGTATATAACTCAGATATCTGAAACCCAGTCTCCACCAAACTTGGAGGGATAGTACGGGAGAGTTGGGAGAAGCTTCTCAGCATTTTTGGTGTATAACATGGACAGAAATTCAATCTTCACCATGCCTGAAGGGATTGCAGAGAAGAGTCAGGGAAAACATTCCTGCAGGTTTGATAACACTAGGTGCTTTGGGGGCTGTTTTACATGGTTTTAAGGTAGAAAATGAATTTACGAAACTGATTCATCGATTCATCAGGGAAAAAAATCATACTTTTTGTGATTTGTCTACCTTGATCAATCACAACTCAAAGCAACTCATTTTTCTGATTCATGCTCATTTCTATTTGCAAATTTGGGTCCCCAGATTTCATAGAATAAAACTCTCAGAGGCCTTTCCCATGGGCTGTGCTGCCCAGGATTTCTGGGCGTTATAATCCAAGAAAATCTGTGGACCCAGGGTTGGGAACCACTCCTCTAGGCGCTGTTGGACTGCTACTTCCACTGGTCTTAGCCAACATATCCAGTGGCAAAGAACGATGAGAGCTGTACTTCAGAAATATCATTCTGGAAGATTGCTCATCATCAACCCATTGTTTATAAGATCTTAAAACTGCTATTTCAACAACAGAAACCTATTGAAAATTTTAAAACTCCTAAAACCATAAATAACTTTTCAGTGAAAAATATGCTTTAACTATCACAACCATAACCCATACCAGCCTGCTGTTTTCATCATTATTTTAGTGAGTTGCCTCATCCCCAGATTCACTGATATGAAGATCAGGTGGTGAGTCCAAGGTGCATCCTTGCAACAACTTTGTGATATAGGTCAGATGAGGAAAGCTGATTGGTGAAAAGTTACCCAGAGAATTTAATGGGTAAGTAGGGATTTGAATGCATGTCCCTAAACATTCTAACCACTATACTACATTGGCTTTAGGAAAAGTTACAAATGTCTGAATTCTTGTCTTGTTTTGCAAGGAAATAAAATTACTGTACATGGTACGCCTTTGATGAAATCTACTAAAAGACATGGTTGACATTTGTGTGGGGTACTTTATGCAAAGACACAATTTACTGCAACAGAGCCAATCACATATGCTCACACAATTTGAAACAAATATATTTCATTAGTGAATTAAAATAAATGGCCCTTTAGCGGCTGATATAAAAAACCTTGGTGTACAACCCAAAACAAGCTTCCTATTAAAATAAATCTGCACTTCCCTGTGCATAATTTTTAAAATCAATTTCAATTATGATAAAGTGAATTAAAACATAGGTTTCCCCCCTCCCATGTAGCCATGTTCTGTTTACCTGTCTTTTAAAGATTTTTCTTTTTTGGTTAAAAGTGTTTTTTATTTTCTTCTTTTCTCCAGCGATGCAATACACAAAGCCAAAGATGTTTGAGCTTAAAATGCTGTAGTTTTATAAGTTTTCCTTCATTCGTTGCTTTTGCAATTGATCATGCTCTCATATTGCCTGGCTGTACTGTTATTCACAACCTCATCGAGCCTGGCCTTACGGCTTCCTGCAAATCCATACTTTGTCCCTGTTCTGTTAGATAGTATGTCATTGAGAACAATCCACTTCCTGTCGTCTTTTTCAGTGAAGTGGTGAGCTATAAACTTTCATTGCATGCTGTGGCATGGCTTGTGTGGTTTGGCCTTGGAAGCTAAATGAAATATTATAGCAGGCCCAGTCAGCTACCCCAAATGGAAGCCTTTTCTTCTCTCTTCTTCCTCATTTGTGAGTGTAGTAAAAGTACCCATATTCCCAGAATCTTTAGCTGATATAACCAGTGGACTTGCTTGTTAGGCGATCCTGGAAACTGCTGTTTAGCTTCTTGACCACCTCTGATTCTGACTTTCTTACTAGTGGAAGTTTTCCTATTGGCTAGCAAGGACAATGAAATATTTTATTTTATTTTTATACCATCCTTCTGGCAAGAGGGCCACTCTGGGCGATTCTCAACAATATCCCAGATGATGATGTTGTGACTCGAGGTAAGTTAAAAGACAGATTGTGAAGGTGGAGAAGGGATGTCTCAGCAGCACAGGGCTGGCCTCTTTCCCCATTAGATGACTATATTTATCATTCCATCTTCTAGTTCTGTCTTTTATTGGAAGTATTTATCTTTGAACCCCATGTGAATTTCTCTCATGTAAAGACTCATATGTAGGATTGGGCCTCCGGGCTTCCATTCTAAGTAGATTTCCTCCCACGTCCGTTGCGTCGGTTATTAGAAGGGTACACAACCCAAGAAGCATGATGAAGTGAAATGTGCTTCTTCTGAGAAGCACCTTTTCCGGCATGGAGCATGAATTGGCAAAGGGCTCTTCCTTGTCTGTGTGCACGTACGCTTGTGGGCCAATGCCAGAAGCTGCCAGATGCCTTCAGGGTTCTTGATTTCACGAACAGTTTCATCTGATGATGTAAAGCATGCAGCACAGTAGCCTTGCTAGAGCATTTTTGTGTGGTGTGTATGTGCGTGTGCATGCCTGCATGCAAACTGGTCCTACGGGCTTAGAAAAACTGCGCTAAGAACACCGTAGTTATAATATAAAATTGACACCAGACTCCTAATTACTTATTTTCTGTATGTATCCCCACTCAATAGGCGTTTATAGGTACGCCTACCAGGTAAAAGGAAACAAATGTTCTTCTCATGACAGGGCTGCAGAAATATGCATACATTTGAAGAGGACATTTTTGCATGATTTTTTCATGCCTTGGGACCTTTTGGCCTTCATTTGCCTAACTAATTTAGGGTGAAGTACACAATTGTATTTATATTCTGTTAATTACAGTGTATTGTGTTACACTTAGGCCAACTATTGTGGTGGAGAAACACCTTTGTGACACGTACACATCCTAAGGCCCACATCCTTGCAAGTGTTCTCTCTCTGTGACTTTCTTAAATCCTTATATAAGTCCCTGGGCAGTGGACTTATCTTGCTGTCCTCCTGATAGTCACAAGTGGAGTCGTGTGGGGCCAGTCCAACCTCTAGGCAAAGTGAACTAGTGGTAGTACTAGCCTCATGGTTTTATCTCATGGATTCTCTAGCTTTTCTGCTCTGTTGAACTATAAGAACTCTGTGTGTATATACCACCAACCTCCCTGAGCTCCGTAATGTAGCCTACTTTCTTCAGCATGGTGGAGAATACTATCAAGTTGGTGTTGTTGAAGTAGTGCTTGACTGCCCATCTAAATCAGCCTCTGCACATGGACTGGGCAGTGGGTATCATTGCATGATAGTGATTTCTGATTTCTAATCCACGTGTGTCAAATTTCATGCTGCAGCAATTTTTCTTAACTACACAGCAAGGATGGACCAGGTGGTGAATTTATTTGGCTGCTGGTGATGGCAACCATACATCTCATACAGTCTCTTCCACCCTCCCTCTTTGATATATACATATATGCCAAATGCCTCACATTTGACGCATCACATTAATGTACAGGAAAACTGAAGGCTATGAAGGCTATGAAGCTTAAGGCCTATCTGCACTGGCATATAGATATGGTAAATGGATTACTGAGGACAGAGTTTGGATCCAAAAAAAGAGGACGTCATCTGCAAGTGTTTCTACTTGGGAGATACCTGGCTGGAAAATAGTACATGTGAAAGGGATCTGGGAGTCTTGGTGGGCCACAAATTGAACATGAGTCAGCAGTGTGACACGGCGGCCAGGAAAGCCAATGCAATTCTTGGTTGCATCAACAGACGTATAGTGTCTAGATCAAGGGAAGTGATAGTACCACTCTATTCTGCTCTGTTCAGACCCCACCTGGAGTACTCTGTCCAGTTCTGTGCGCCTCAATTTAAAAAGGATGTTGACAACCTCGAGCGGGTACAGAGGATGGCGACCAGGATGGTTGAAGGTCTGGAAGAAATGTCTTACGAGGAACTGCTTAGGGAGCTGGGAATGTTTAACCTTTCAAAGAGAAGGTTGAGAGGGGATATGATAGCTATGTTTAAATATTTTGAAGAATATCATATTGAAGAGGGAACAGGTTTGTTTTCCATGGCTTCAGAGACAGAGACTTGGAGCAATGGTTCAAACTACAGGAAAAGAGATTCCATTTGAACATTAGGAAGAACTTCATGATGGTTAGAACTGTTCAGCAATGGAATATCCTGCTACAGAGGGTGGTGGTGGAATCTCCTTCTTTGGAGATTTTTAAGCGGAGACTGGATGGCCACCTGTCGGAAATATTGTGATGGGGGTTCCTACATGGCAGGGGGTTGGACTGGATGGACCTTAAGGTCTCTTCCAACTCTATGATTCTATACTTAAATGACCCATCCTCCTTTAAAAACTGTCACACACTTGCAATAGGGCAAGAAATAAGGCACACAGTATTTTTTGGCACACTAATTGTTTTGCTTGTTTAGCTGGGAGATCACAACCTCCAGAAGCTTCTAATTCTGAGGGGCAATTTGAGATTGAACATAGGGAAAGAATAAGTGAAGGGAGGTAAGAATTTGGGAAGGGAGAAAATTGAATGGTACTGACAGAAGGAGAGAGGAGTGATGTAAAGAAAAGGATTTCCCCTCCTCAGACGATCAGGGGAAGTGCTTAGTTGGCAGCAAATGATCAGGTGAAGTACTTAATCGACAGCTCATTGGGCTACAAGGGTTGTTTGCTGTTCAGAATGGAGCAAGATGCCAAATGGCACATCAACCCTCCCCCCCACCCTTTGTAGCCCCATCCACACCACACCCAGAATGGCCAATCTAGATAGGCCTTCAGTTAGCCTATGTTCTGTCCAAATTCCCTGTTCAGAAAGCAAGTTCCCAGCTAGCATTGGGGCAGGAACAGGGTGGCGTTGCGCCTAGCTAAACCTCAAAGTCTTCCAGTTTAGGCCTTTCTCCCTGACATATTGTAGCCTAGAGGAATAGCCTAAGGGATACTCCTGCCGCTCTGGGAAGGCGAGAAGATCAATCGATGCCAAGTTCTTTACAGAAAAAGAAAGACGTTTATTGATTTTACAATCTACGCAGATGGAAACCAGTGGAATCAATTCTCAAAGACTGGCTCCTCAAACACACAGTGCATACATGTGTTTGTAGTCTTCTCTTTACTCCACCCCTCCCATATCCGTACCGGTCATGTCATTCCTGAGGGTGGGGGAACGCGCACGCTAGGCGCCTCCTGTGTACAGGGAACCATTGTGCTACCTTATCTACTTGCCTGGCAGGGAACAGAAACTAACAAGCAGTGTTCTATTTTAGTTACTTTTGAAGCTTCTGAAGCACATCTTCCCACGGGAAGAGCTCTGCTCAGAATACATGCTTTCTCACATTCACAGTCCTCTACAAAAGCATAGCTAATTGAGCATAAGCAACACCATCTTGGATATCATGCTATACCATACCCTTCAATATCACATTTAGGTGTTTCTAAATGTAGTCAGAATTCCCAGAATGGAGAATTATGGTATTTGTAGTCCAAAAAAAATACAAAAACAAAACAAAACATAAAATCCCTACGACAGTCACTTCCATTAAACCACTAGTCACCAACCTTTTCACATCCCAACTTGAGTTCAAACATGTGTCTCTTTTGTGTCTTGGTGCAGTTCATTTCAGTGATAGTGCTGATGTAACAATGCACAGGCTCTAGGCCAAAAATGGGTTACCTGAATTACGATATGAAGATCAAACCATCATGCATAAAATAACAAGAGGGGGGAGAGAAAGGAGTCTCTGTTTTTCATAATAATGATTCAAGAGAGAAGTGAGAATAGATTGCTGAAATAGATCCAGACCTTGATTTATATGTGCACCATCAGCAGTCTGTACGTGACTTCCTGCAAGGGCCAGACTGATCAGGCCTCACCCACATTCTTGAGAGATGGAGCTATAGTAGTACATCAAGATTATCTATCTCAGTGCACATTATATTAGCTAGCTAATGCTACTCTCCAAAACTGTATCACAAGCTTTCCTAATATGCCATCTGATAAAATGTACAACTTCCTCCCATCAGTTTCAGTAATAAATATTCAGTGCCAAATTCTGCAGCATGACAGAAATCGGCCTACACATAATGGAAATTAGCTCCCGTAAACATGTAAATACTCCTGTCCAGCTCATTTATATGCTCCCAAAAGATGTTTTCAGCAGATCACCACAGAGGGCAAGTAATTAAAGGTAATAAAAACTATATTTTGGGGAGAGTTTAGCCCCTGTTGTGGTCAAATAATGAGCAACATCCTGTTCCATACATTTGCACCCAAGGTAACTTGGATCAAGTGTCAAGAGACATTTGGTTTATACTAATTAAAAGTGTCCTATTGCCCTGTTTTCGGCTCCCTGTACCTCCATTTTGACTTGAAGAAGACTTTGGGAGCCACAGGATGGTAGGGGAGAGCTTTTAAACATTAAAATTTGCCCCCACTGGGATTGGGACAACCGCCAGTAGCCTGGCAGCAAATTTTGAGCAGCAGTCCTGTTACTGCTTTCAGCCTTCTAAACTGACCTACTGACGGCGGGGACATGGATTGGTAGACACGACTATGTTAACAAAGATTCCCCACATGACCAGAACCAATTTATAAAATGTCAGTTCATATGGGGAAGCTGTTCAGGCAGAGAGGCTTCTCCTCCATTTTAATCTGTTCTTTTCTCACATTGAAAGTCATGATGGGGGAGCTACCACGGTCCACTCACTGTGTGTAGGATTTACACATTTAGCTAATGACAGAATACACTTGATAAACTGACTTTCTAGGACATTGGTGGCCAGTGTGTGTCCCTGGGGCCACATGTTGCTCTTTTAACCACCCTCAGTCCTTTCATGGGCCCCCTTTTTCCCCAAAAAAGGAAGAAGATAAAGAAAATCCAGCTCTTGGAATCCTCTTGGATTGGCAATTCCCCTTTTAAGATAGGCCTCAGGACTCTCTCCCACACACTCCCAAATACTGTAGTTTTTGAAAAGGGGGATTTCCAGCTGGTTTAACTTTCATCTCTCTCTCTCTCTCTCTCTCTCTCTCTCTGGGTGTGTGTGTGTGTGTGTGTGTGTGTGTGTGTGTGTGTGTGTGTGTGTGTGTGTGTGTGTGTGTGTGTGTGTTTTGGGAGATTAATTTTTCAATTTTGGTGGTCTTTGTGGGCCACAGAAAGTCTTGGGCCCATCAAAGTTGTCCATCCCTATTTTAAACTGCACAAGAAAACAATTCATTTTTAATTAATTAATATTACAAGTAC
Source organism: Phrynocephalus forsythii (assembly GCA_029282475.1). Taxonomy (NCBI): domain Eukaryota; kingdom Metazoa; phylum Chordata; class Lepidosauria; order Squamata; family Agamidae; genus Phrynocephalus; species Phrynocephalus forsythii. The sequence goes on from JAPFRF010000005.1 coordinate 36,911,294, forward strand.
CCCTTTCCATTTAAAAAGTATTGTTTTGTGTTTTGTTGCAGTTCATTTTATAGCGATAGTGCTGATGTAGCAAAGTGCAAAAAAACAACAACTTTTGTTAAGAAAACCATTTAAAAAAGAAGTAGCAATCAGCATTCCCAATCGCTACTTCTGTCATTCTTGCCAGCCATTTTCAAAGCACCTAACAGTTTTCTTGAAGCAAACTGAGGGTCCAGTACTATGCATTCTCATTTTGGAGTACATTTTATTGGACATAGTAGAAATTTGTTTAGAGAACATATACAACATTGTTACGTTACTTTCGTTAATTGTCTCTGTTCTCACCTTCCCCAAATTAACCCAGCGCATGTAATTAAGTGTTCTCTCACAAACTCTTCTGAAGTGGGAGCCCTTGTATTCTCTCCAACCCCAGCTGGTAAGGCCATAGTGTAGAATTTGCTTTGGGATGACGCTCACTTGGAAAAGAAATACAGGATTCTCTGGTTTACTTAGTTACTTTTTCTTGACATTCCCAGTGAGCTATAGTTTTAAAAACATTCAGCATTCCAAATAAGCCCAGAAGGCTTTGCTTCAGCAACCCAGTCAAGGAGTATACGGAGACCATGAATGAAGCAAAGGAGAGAAATGAGTGTCTTTTCTTTAACGTTTTTACTCCAGCTATAAAAATAATGCTGCATGGGTTACTATTTTTAAGAAATATTACAAAGGGGTGTGTGTATTCCCACCACACCCTCCCTCAGGATTTGTTTCTTTATTTAAACTTGTACTCTGTAGAGAAATTCAAGATATATTAACAAAAAGAACCAGAATAACCATAAAGGATGACAAAACTTTAGAACTAGTGACATAAAATATAATAAATAGCAGTAAGTACACCAAGATGTCGATTAAAATTATAAAATTAGTGAGAAAGCAGTAGAACTGCTCTATTAGTGGCCAAAGCTTGCCACAAACAAATGGAATTTACACAGTCTACCAGTTTTCATGTCAGTTAATGCTAATATTCTTGCCTCTTTCAGGTTGTCTAGTTTCAGATCCCCTGGCCAGAATTGGGAGAGGGCACAATTTTTAAAAACATTCTTGGCGACCATAATTTAAGGAGAATATGCATGCAGTGTTAAACGTCATTCTACAGAAGTATGGCAACCACAAAGCAGCCACATTCCATCACAAGATGGGAAGTGTTTAAGCTCGTTAAATAACTTTAGTGCACCTATTCCATTGCCAGTTATTGCTTTCTAAGGAATCTTAAACCCATTGTCATTTTGTCATTAGTTCTGCCCATGTTTTGCTGGGCACAGAGTGGAGTGGGCACCTCATATGCATGGGATTTACATAGGTGTCGACTTATCACTCAGGCATTGGTTCAGTGTTCTAATAGGATTTAAGACAACGTTTACAGCAACCCTTACTTTCCAAAATCTTCTACATTCTGTTCAGCTATTACTAATATTATGAAAGAGGCAAATAAAAGGCACATAGGGCCATACAATCAATCAGATATGAGTTTCTAAGGGTAGAGAGATCGGTCTTCATTGAGGTTCTTATCAAGTTTATGTTTTCTTTTGTTTTCATATTCCTGCAAACCTTGCAATTTCTTCAAGTTTTAATATCCGCATTGATGTGTTTATGTGAGGTGCTCTTTTAACCACAAAGGCACTAGACACATATGTTTTTCTTCTTCATATCCTGAATATCTTAAAAATGAACTGTTCTGCCTTTTACACTGTCTTGGGAGAGTGGAAGAAACTCAAACCTTCACATGCTTTGATACTACACTTGATATGCTTGATCCCTTCCAGTCCAGGTTCGGGCTGTGCCACAGCATGGAAACAGCATTGGTTGCCCTACAAGATGACCTTCTGAGGGAGGCCAATGGGGGGAAAGCATCTCTGTTGGTCCTCCTCAATCTCTCAACAGCCTTTGATACCATCGACCATGGAATTCTCCTGGGAGACTCTCCGAGTTAGGGATCGTTACCCTTGATTTGGCACAGCTCCTGTCCTCCTGGAGGACTATCCTCAGAGTACATCTTAGGGCAGTGTTGGCGAACCTATGGCACGGGTGCCAAAGGTGGCACTCGGAGCCCTTTCTGTGGGTACCCGACATTGCCCCTTCACAGGCACCTGTATTCAGGTTAAATTGCTGTATTGGCACTTTGTGAAAAATTAGTGGGTTTTGAACTGCAGTTTTGGGCACTTGGTCTCTAAAAGGTTCGCCATCACTGTCTTAGGGAGATGATGTCTGCCATGTGAATCCTTAGTTTTGGGGTTCCATGGGGAGGTGATCATTTCACAAATGTTATTTAACATCTAGTATACTGTATATGAAGCCACTGGGAAAGACCATCAGGAGTTTTGAAGCCTTGTGTCATCAGTATGCTATTGATACTATCTTTCCTTTGAGTATGCTATTGAATCTATCTTTCCTTTTCCCATCTACAGTGGATGCTGTTCTGTCCCTTGAGCGCTGCCTTGGAACTGTGCTGGACTGGAAGTGTGCAAACAGACTGAGGTTGAATCCAGACAAGAGGGAAATCCTACAAGTGCCACCCCAAGTGTTTGTGGCTTGGGAAACTCACTCTTATTTGGAGAAGTGACTCTTCCTCACTAAAAGCTGAGGTTCACAGCTTGGATGTCCATTTTGACCCAGCACTGTCTACGAAATCTCAGACAGAGTCTGTATTTTCCATCTTTAGTGGATTGCCCAGCTGCATCCCTACCTAGACAATGGAGCCCTCACTATGCTGGTTCGTGCATTGGCACTCTAAAGATTAGACTTCTGCTGTGGTCTCTATGTAGGGCTGCCGATGAGTCTGATGCTGAAACTTCAACCGGTCGAGAACATGGTGGCCAGACTATTTATGTATTTATTTATTTATTTATTTTTTGGATTTTTAGACCACACCGATTTTCCAGGAGGGACTCTGGGCAGTTTACATGAATGAAAATGAATAGTCTACAACTAGGTACATACAAATAATAAACAACAAGGCAAATTAGACAATCACACCCACTATTAACTGGAGTGAGAAAACACCAACATATGTTCTCCACTCTGGCCACCTTACATTGGCTACAGGTCCACTTCTGCGTTGACTTCAAGGTGAAGATGATAACATACAAAACCCTAAATGTATTAGTACCTTAGTGCCTGCCAGAGTGTTTCCTTCCATCCAGAACTGCCCATGTTACCCATTCCTCCCAAACAAGGCAACTGAGGGGTTGGAGCCCAAGGGAGACCTGGAAAGAGACCTTCTTGGTGGTCGCCCTCTCACCTCTGAAATTCTCTAACTCCCGAAATATGCCTGTCCCACCCCTCACTGGGAACATTTAAATGAATGTCTATTCATGTTCAATGAACCTGTCTGTTCAAGCAAGCTTTCCCTGACTGTAGGACATAGGTCTCCGTGATATACTTCATGTCCTAATCTTTTCTGCCACTGCCTCTTTTAACAATTGTTTATTATTATTTTTATTGTTTTTCTTTGCATTTCATTGTTATAGTTATGAACTGCCCAGAGTGGCCTTCTAGCTAGATGGGCAGTATATAAAATCTAATAAATAAATAAATAAATTTCCTCATATATTAAAAATACAAAGATCATTGATTTCCACAATGACTCTATGACAGGGGCTGGACTTGATGACCTATGAGTCCCAATCACCTCTGTAGTTCTAAGATTATTATGATTATTATGATTAATAAACTGCTTTCCAAAACACAACTCAGATTCCTAAACACAGATTGCCCCCTAAAAAAAAAGTTTGGTAGTTTTGTATAAAACATGCTGTTAGATATAAAAACAAAATGCCTCCTCCTCCAAGGCACAGCATCTGTGACAGTGATGGCGAACCTATGGCACGGGTGCCAAAGGTGGCACTTGGAGCCCTTTCTGTGGGCACCCGACATTGCCCCTTCATAGCCACCTGTATACAGGCTAAATTACTGTATTGGCGGTTTGCGGGGCGGGGGGAATAGTGGGTTTTGAATTGCAGTTTGGGCACTCGGTCTCTAAAAGGTTCACCATCACTGATCTATGAAGAAGCCTGGTAGATTTATAGGAGGAAAATGTGACATTTTGCAACTTGAAGGGGTTTTGCCCAGGTTACACCCTCCCTCCAACTAGCTATGTTGAGGAGCAATTCTAAGTGTAATTATTTGCAGCAGGATGGGATTTACCAACACAGTTCAGCTTGTAACAGATGTACACTGATATGATTCCTTGGTAGCGTTAATTAGTTCATTCTAACCACTACTTAGATGTTCATCTATACCAGGGGTGGCAAACTTCGGCACTCCAGAGGTTTTGGACCACAACTCCCAGGATCCCAAGCCTGTATTGCCAATGACAAAGGACTGTGGGAGTTGTGGTCCAAAACCTCTGGAATGCTGAAGGTTCACCACCACTGATCTATACTGAGATACATGGTAATGACCTCTTAGTACAGCCTTGATTTGCTACATTTCACTAATTCTTATTTCCCTTAACCTATCCTTTGAATTATCTCAGAAGAACAGGAGATCTAGCTACTGTACCAGTCAATATTCTTTTTTAAAGGTGAATCTGACTTTACCTGATGACCAATCAATTTGCATCAATGTGCTTAAATAATCCCAAACTTAATTATATGTGTTATGATTAAACTAGCAGATGCCAAAATCTTTTCTGTTCCAATGAGTTTTAATGTTCAGCTGGCTATTGATTTGTGGATCACAGCTGGCTGCTGATTTGTGACATCTATGTTTTTATAGGTATGTAAATCTGAAGGAGAATAAACTATTATTTTTTTAAAAAAACCTCATATGTTTTCATGCACTTTATGCTCCCTTCAAACCATCGGTCAATACATAACTGGAAAACTGGAGGCCTGGAAAGATACAAACTAAGAACCAGGCCTTCTTGGCGGTAACCCCTCAATTCTGGAACTCTCTACCTCCCAAAATATGTCTGGCCTCCTCACTGGGAACATGTGAATGAATGTTTAAAACTTATCATTTATCAGTTTTAACTTAAGCAGACTTTACCTGAATCAAGGACATACATCCCAGGGGTGTACCTCATGTCCTAATCTTTTCCATTGCTGCCTCTTTTGTCAATTGTTTATTTTTTATTGTTTTATTAATTTTTATTTGCATTTGTTTTGTTATTATTGGGAACCACCCAGAGTGCCCTTGAAACTACATGGCTGTTATATAAATCTAATAAAATAAATTAATAAATTAGTACACTGAGAGCAAAATGTACTCCCATTTTGTGTAGGTTGTCGCCTACAGTGAGTGCATAGTGCAAAGTTATAACCTATAGATATTTTAATGGAATTCAGCTAGGCAGAAAGATTGACAGGTAGAGAGAATGGTGGCGTCTCCTGGTGGCACTTCAGTTTAATCCTTCTGGACCTCTTTTCTCCCCCTTTAACAGCTGCAGCAAAGCACCATTTGCAAAATTTTACAGATCAAATTATCCAGCCTCGTCGTGAATTTCAGCACATGCTTCTGCAGTTCAGGAAACTTTTCTATAGTGACAGTGATACAATTTGGTATAAAATCCTTCCTCACATTGCAAGCTAATGTCCACATTGATATTGTCATCATGGTCGCTGTCATCACCACCACCATCATCACCGCTTGTGTATGTGCTTCCTTACTATAAATCTCTTGCTGATAGCTAGTACTGCCTTTATTATGGATTTCAGGAAGTCATTTAGTCTAATAATACATTTCCATCCCTTGAACGGCAGTTGGGAAAATATGGTGATATTGTTAGTACTGAAACTGGCCATTCCTCATCAAAATGTATTCTATTAATGTAAGTAGCATTTCATCCAGTTTGATCAGTCCTGTTGCTACTCACATGAACGATGAATTTCCCTTGTTTAGGTGTGATCAGGATTAATTCAGTTGCCTATCCACTTCCTTCTCTGTTATAGGAATTTTCCTTCATTACAATTTCGCCTGCAGCAGAAAAAAATGCAGTGACATTGAATAAACTGAGCAATATTTACATCTGTCAGGCCAACCCCTTAATCATTGCTCCACCTTACACATTATGAAGATGACACCTTTTTATAAAGTGCCAGGAGCAACAGCTGCATCCAACAGTCAGTGTGAGTTGCTACTGTGTTCCTGTACCATCTCCAAGAGGTGAAAATGCAGAGACCTGCAAGGTGTCCCCTTACTGTAAGTCTGAACTTAAACTTGTTAAAAACTTTATGCAGTTCGAAAGATTAGTACCTGCACCTATCAACGTGTCCTTCTCTCTTTCCAAAACGAATAGAGCATTCAGGGACTAAGTAGATTTTTGGCTCTGTATGTATGTATGTATGTATGTATCTATGTATGAAAAGGTGTATAGGAACAACACTCTGATTTATGGACAATTAAACTTTTAAATAATAGAAGCCATTGGCTCATATGAATGCAGGCCTCAATTTAAGATTGGTGGGGACTATGAAATGTTATTAGTGGTTGTGTCTCTGTTTCATGTGACATGGTTTGTATGCCCCGGTTTTTGAGTGCGTGAAGTTTACCATAGTGGACTCTGGAGCAGAGCCAGAAAATTTTTGTTTCATTTCCATGCCAGTTTCTTGTGTTCATTGAGACCTCAGTTGTACCTCACAAATAGTAATTTTTTAAAAAAATGACTGAGCATTTCTATGTGCAACGATGCTGGATAGCTCGGGCATTTAGGTATCTGTCTGTGGATTCAGAGGCAGGGAGTTCAACTCCCCACTGGTGCTTACTTGAGAAGGTCTGGACTCAGTGATCCATAGGGTCCCTTCCAGCTCTAAGATCTAAGATTACTACTATTATTAATAGAATAGAATAGAATAGAATAGAATAGAATAGAATAGAATAGAATAGAATACTTTTATTGGCCAAGTGTGGTTAGACACATCCAGAATTTGTTTTGGTAAAAATGCTCTCTCTATATAAAAGGAAATATAAGAATCATATAGTCAACAATAAAAACACAGTACAATACTACAATATAACCTATTATTTAAAAAGGAAGAAGAAATGTAAAAATTAATTATTCAACAGTTTGATAGCACTTGGAAAGAAACTATCTCTATATCTAGTTGTCCTAGTATGCAATGCCCTAAAACGTCGCCCTGAGGGTAACAATTGAAACAGATTATGTCCAGGATGTGTGGAATCTGTATATATTTTCATCACCCTCTTTTTAGCTCGTGTGGTATACAATTCCACAATAGATGGCAAATTATATTTATTAGATGGCAAATTATATTTATTCCATAGATGGCAAATTATATTTATTCCAAAATATAAGGCACAGTCAATCATCCTCATCCTCATCTCTGGCATAAACCGGTACAGGTGGTCCCAGTGGTAATCAGCACGCTGGGTGCGGTGCCTAAAGAGCTAAGCAAGTATATAGAAGAAATTGGAGTTGGCAAAGTCACCATCAGTCAGCTACAGAAAGGCACCTTACTGGGATCTGCTCGCATAATTTGCCAATACATCACATAGTCCTAAATGCTTGGGAAGCGTTTGACTAGTGATTTGTAATACAAAATCCAGCATAGTAATCTTGTTGTGTGAAGAAGAAGAAGAAGAAGAAGAAGAAGAAGAAGAAGAAGAAGAAGAAGAAGAAGAAGAAGAAGAAGAAGAAGAAGAAGAAGAAGAAGAAGAAGAAGAAGAAGAAGAAGAAGATTGAAGTAATTGTTCTGGAATATTCTTGTTCAAATGCTAGGGAAATCTGTAGCAAGCTGAGTGGTATATAGAGAAGGGGATGAAACAGAAATAAACTGTATAGCATTTTGTTTCGTTTCATTTGTAATGAACTTTTAGAGTAGTTTTGTTACAAAATGAATTGAAATGAAATGACACATTATGCTCCCCTCGGTCCTAGAGGCACCAAAATGGCAGGGTATCTTCCTCAAGCTCTTCCCTGTAAGCCCCCTAAATTTGGAGAGGTTTGGAGCTCAGGGGGCTGTGTTATTAAGCTCCAAAGGGGGTGCCCCTAGGAAAAAATCATTCTAATTGAATTGGGAAGCCACAATTACCTCCCCTCCCCAATGGGTGAGCAATTAGTGCAGCTGTGGATTGGCTTCTGAATCCCAATTCAATCAATTAGGAAGATTTTTCCTAGGGTACCCCCTTTGTTATTTAATAACTCAGCCTCCTGACCCCCAAACCTCTCCATATTTCAGGGGCTTACAGGGAAGAGCTTGAGGAAGCTCCCTGCTATTTTTTCTAGGATAAATCATTTCATTCCTAGAGGAAAATATGGCATTTCATTTTGTTTCATGACAAAATGTGTCCTACTGTTTCGTTATGTAACAAAATGATGAAACAGCATTTTGTTTTTTTGCTTTGTGCCCATCTCTAGTGGTATTTGTGAAGTAGAGCCATATCTCATGTGCTTCATACATCCCTACCTTACACTTCTTGCACCATGGCATGAATGAAACTAGTTTCACTTCCATGATCTTCCCTGTAAGGTTTGAATTATCTGTGATACAGCTATAGCAAATGTGTTTTATTGAATACTTTTTGTACAATTATGGAGAGAGTGTAAACAGATAACAAGTACATATCTCAACAGGCGAGCTTGCCAGCAGGTTTTCAGTGGTGAATTAGAAGTCACAGTAGAAGTGGGGGGTGAGGAGATTACCCAAAACCTGAGCAGAAGTTGCATCAAACATACTATCTGGAAAGTTTATGCTTGTAGGAGGGAAGATGTTTGTGTGAAGAAAGAGTCTGTATTGAGATATAAAAATAAAAGGATGCCACATAGGAATCTGGTCTGACCAACTCGTAGGGTAGGCACAGCTGCTATGTTAATTTTTCCAATAAAACAAGTTGGGAGGCACAGCCCCAGAATTGTGTATGTCTTGTTCTGGGACATTCCAATGGCAAGTTTATTTCCATATGAGCAACTATGAGTAGGAAAGTAGTGCACTCTTAATGTGGGAGATTTTTTTCTTCTTCATTACCAACTACAGTCAAGAGAGAAAGCAAATACTCACCGGACTTATTTGGACTCATGCTTTCAGCTAGCTGTGAACAAGTTTGATGTCCAAATATAGTGAATTATATCATGAATCCACTTCAAATACACCAGAACTCCTCAGCCTGATGCCCTCAAGATGCCATTGCCTACAAATTGTATCCTTTCTAGTCAGTACATTGTTGGTCATGGTGACTGGGGATGCTAGTAGCTGTAGTCCAACATATTGAGCCGGGGCAGGTTTCAGAAGGCTATAAAAAGCTTGAACCACACATTATACACAGCATGTCATTCCAGTTAAAATCAGGTTAGTGTTCTAGATAGCTGGGAATGCTGCAAGCAGACCCATAGTTTTAAGGCAATGGTGTCCAAACTTCAGCCCTCCAGATGTTTTGGACCACAACTCCCACAGTCCTTTGTCATTGACAATACAGGCTTGGCATTCTGGGAGTTGTGGTCCAAAACACCTGGAGGGCTGAAGTTTGGAGACTCCTGTTTTAAGGTGAATTTCCCTGCTAGGGGGCTTCACCTTATGATTAAGGCACTGTTTGTAGGATGGCTGGTGGTAAATTATGAGATGCAGGGCTACATGTCGCTTGTGAGTCATGTTCCCGATCTTTGATTTAAACATTTGGGCTATGGTAAATTTCCATCTATGTGATACATTAGCCACTTATGACGTCAGCTAAATGCATTCAGTTTGTGGTAGATGCTATGGTAGGAGATGGTCCTTAAAAATGGAAATGAAGCACTCTTTCCAGCTCAGACCGTGAGCCATCCTGGTTTCTTTTTTAAAATAATGTACTTGGCAGATTTTAGTTCCTTTTAGTGTGGGTGATCAGTTTAAAAAAGATAACACCACAGGGTCTTGGATTTTGTATATAGTGCCCTGTATCTGGGGACTAGCCACAAATAGAATAAACAACTCAACTCTATGATATTTATGTTAATGTTGACTTATCCTTCAGCAATTGATTCAATAGGTCTGCACTGTAGATGAGTCTTGCAATAGGATACTGGCCAATGAATGTCATCTATTCTAGAGAACAGATGGAAAGGTTCCTCTCTGCCTTTTCACCCAATGAAGAGAATTGACAGTAGATCCAGAAGATTATATGTTCATTCATGGAACACATATTTAATTTATGGAACACATTGCCATTATATGTTGTTAAAACATAACTGAAACAGCTTTTAAATGGGTGAAATGATGTTACAGGCGGTAGCTTTATCTGTGCTCTTTATTCATCAGAGCTAAAGTGGCATCTCCATGTTCAGAGGCAGTGTATCTCTGGATACCAGAGCTATGTACCTCCAGTGAGGAAGGGTATTATATCACCTCCATGGCCTATTTGTAGGCTTCTTAAAGAGATCCAGCAGGCTTCCGAATAGATTATACTCAAGATAGGAGGCTCATAATATAAGCCTGTTGTGATCATAGTCTAGATAGCCAAGCTATATTTGGCTGAAGCATTGAGGAATAAGCACCACTAACTTGAAGTGATAAACTAAAGTAAAGAGATTTCAAATTGCATTGCATATTATGAATGGTACAAATGGGAATAGCAAGAGATAGCAGATTTGTGCACTTCCCTGGCAGCTGAGGACACAGCCCACAGCACATGGGATTATTTGCTAGGAAAAGGAGATTTTGCAATATTATGAACGTGAACCTTCAGTGCTAATCATATCCTGATGACTAATACAGGACACAGAATAATTTATGATAATGGCTTACTCATTTCAGGATAATACTAAAATCCCTGCATTGGAAAATGGGAAGATGTACTGCTGTTTACATTTAATCAGGATCGGCCACTAATTAAACTGTGCTCATGACCTGGGGTTCAATGTCAGGTAGCAGGCTCAAGGTTCAACTTGGACTTCCAGCCTTATTTATTTATTTATTTATTTATTTATTTATTTATTTATTTATTTATTTATTTATTTATTTATGTTTGTTTGTTTGTTTGTTTGTTTGATGCACTTTTGTACCGCTCCTTTTTCCATAATGGAACCCAGAGCGGTTTACAGATTAAAAATATCAGATAAAACAGCAAAACTGGAAAACATAGATAAAACGATAATATAAGCAAAGAGGGAGCCTTGTGAGGTTGGTAAAATTAGTACTGTACTCAGCTTGCTGCTGGGTGGGGGTGGGGGTGGGGGCAGTGTGTAGCCTGCATAATTACTTGTAAACCACCCAGAGAGTGCTTTTAGTGCTATGGGGAGGTATTACAAGCAGCACATTTTGCTTTTATGTGGTCTTTAAGCTTAGAGCCAAACTGCACATGACACTTGCAAAGGAAATTATTGTATTTATGAAGCAATTTACTTGCCACAGAAGAAACCACGCTCACTTTACACAGTTTGCAAATTAGCTTGGCTTAGTTTCTTAGAAATCTAGTTTTTCATGTCTCTTTGTGGTACTTTGAAGGATGCATAGCAAACTTCATGTCCTTTAAAAGTATATATAATTAAATAGTGTTCAAAATGAATTCCTTCCAATTCTTTAAAATCAAGTATAGAACTTTCTCTCCTAAAATAGCCGTCTTATACCTGCTTCCTAAGGAGTGAGCTGAACTCTATCCCTGAATAAACATGTGTATGATTGCACCATAAGACTGTCTGTAGTTGAACTATGTCAGGGGTAGCTTCTTAAGCAAACATGTTTTGTCTTATAGAAAAGGTGCAAATTGCAAGAATCAAGAAAATGTATTGGCTTGGGGTGGGGGTGGGGTGGGGGAATACTAATTGTAAATAATGGTACTGTATCTGGAATATGCCAGATCCAAAGAGGCCCAAAGTATGAATTCTCTGTTAGAAGTGACATAATATTGGCCAGCATAGTTATACAGTATTCTGAGATGACGTCTTTGCTATACTAAATAATTATGTGCCACCAAGCCAATTCTGACTAATGGCAAACTTTTCTTGGGCTTCCTTGGTATACAAAAGGGGTTTAATCTTCCTTCCTCCTGAAAGCAGCTTGCTCACAGCTGCATAGATTGGGTTTTTCTCCCAGGAGACACAACAGGATATAAAACTTCTGAAATATACCTAACTCGTGGAGTTATTCAGCCAGTTCTAAGTTATAGGTTAGTGCGGTGGTTCACAATCGTGGTTCCCCAGGTGTTCTTGGAGTACAAGTCCCAGAAATCCTGGCCAGTACAGCTAGTGGTGAAGGCTTCTGGGAATTTTAGCCCAAGAATGCCTGGGCTCCCAAGGGCCACCAGGTTAGGTGTTACCAGCTATGCATGATCCAGATGTTCTTGGTCTAAAACTCCTAGAAACCCTGGCCAGCGCTGATGATGATTAAGGCTTCAGGGAAGTGCGGTCCAAGGGCGCTTTTACATGACCCCTAAAATCCAAGGCAAAGGGCTCCCAGATGCGGAGCTTAAAATTGTTTTCCCACCAGCTCCAGACTATAAAAAAATTAAGTATGACCACACCCACCTACGAGCGCCCCAGCGCATTTTCCAAGTATCTGGTCTCCGAAGGTGAAAAATTTCTGATGCAGATTGCAAGGCAGTGAGTGCTGGGCTCTCCTGCCTTCTGTTTTTTTTTTTTTCCCCCCGGCCCTTTAAGAGACTGGAATACTTCCCGGGGCAGCTCCAACGGCAGAGCAGAGGTGAGCCTGCATTCTTTTCTCCCTTTTTTTCTCCCTCCCCTCACGCAGACAGGAGCAAGGGAGTGCGGAGGGGTGGGAACACAGGAAGAGGAGCAAACCCCCAAGATCTCTGGTCCAAATTTAAGTTGCCAGCGGATCTTAGGGGTCGTGTAAAAGCGCCCCAAGAACACCTGAGTTACTCAAGGTCGGGAGCCACAGCTAAAGGATGGGTCTAATGAACCTGCCAGGAGATGAGGATGATTTATTCCAGACTTTAATTTCCTCAGCATCAACAGCAGAGATGGGCAACAGGCATCCTTCAGGGCATTTTCCAATGGGGCTTCCCCAGGCTTTCCTTCTTTTTTTTGCTGATCTGTTTATGGGGCATACATTTAGAAAATAATAATCAGGACCCAATGATAAGTTCATCTAGCAAATTGTCTTATTTTGTGGAGGTCCCTGTAATTCTGCCCCCCTTTTTTATATGTTCAAAAACATTTTGGCTGGTGGAGGGTAAATGGAAATCTTTTTAGTGAGGAAAAATTAATAGTAAAACACAGTGCAAAAAAAATGATTACATCAGCCTGGGCTGGTGATAGTGGTGGTGGAACAGATTCTCCAGTAATTAAAAGGATACATTTGCTCAGAAACACAGGGTGCAGAAATCACAGTGCACCCTTCAGTAGATTAGCAATAATTACTAGCCTTTCTTTTATTGCAGTGGCCTCCTATGGCATTGCTGTCCTTAGCTGGGGTTCTGGTTGCCAGATTGCATTGGGAGAACATGATTTTAACTTGAATTCATACAAATCAGACAGAAGAGAGGTGGCTGTTCCGACTCCTCTCCTCCTCTGTCTGCAGCAGGATCACCTCTCTTTGAGTTGCCATTTGGCAACTTAAGCATGGATCAGCACAATCTGTGATGAGCTGATTTTGTGCTGCAAGAAGCCAAGCCTTTGATTGAATCCTTAAAGAAAAAAGCTGGCTGTGCCTGTGCACTTCTTGTCTCCATCTACAGATATTTTCCTACTTCCATATTTCCTCCTATAGGTGCTTCCTTTGTATAAACCAGTATTAAGATATCATCTGTATTCTTGCTTATGGATTCACTAAGCAACAGACCTGTTTTCCTGAGCAGGTACATTTCCCTTCTTGACAATAAAAAGAAGTGCACCTCTGTTTCCTCTGAGCTAACACAGCACTTTCTCTGAGCTGGAAAGGGTTTTGTTGTAGACTGCCGGGGTAGGCTTTTATGCTGTTGAAATGTAGTGCTTATGCCATTATGCTGGTTTAAGGGATTCTGGAATATGTGTTGACTATGCTCAGAAGAAACTTTTAACCAATATGCTGAAATTAAAACATTAGAATACTAAAGAGAATCACCTCCAACCTTTGGTCCCTTGTGTCAAGCAAATCATGTCATCAAGACTTTGGAATAAACAGAAGCACAGAATGTAATTTGATTCTCAACCTAGATTAATTTTGAAAGTCCAGTCAGTGCTCACACAGGGGCTGCAGATTGATTCAGGAGTTCATATTTCATTATGGATAGAATGTGATTCACATTTCAGCCACAATCCCCTTCTTTCCTTCCTTACTTCCTCTGGTCCTGCCTCTGCCGATCTTTTCTTCCTTCTCTAGTTCCACCTCTGCCAAACCTTTTATGGGGCACAAATGTGGGAAATAGTAACAAGAACCCAGTGAAAGGTGATCCAGCATTAATCTCATCTTTAAAAAATGTAAGCAGTTGAAGAATGATTGAAGAAATAATGGTCTGTGTGTGTGTGTGTGTGTGTGTGTGTGTGTGTGTGTGTGTGTGTGTGTGTGTGTGTGTGTGTGTGTGTGTGTGTGTGTGTGTGTGTGTGTGTGTGTGTGTGTTTTCTCCTCATCCTGAGCACCATGTCCCAACTGCCTACATCAGTGAAACACCACCTACAGTACCACCTGTATTTACAAAGACACTTAACAGTAACCACATTGGGGGGGGGGTGAGCCCATTTGAATCATTCTGGATTAGAAAATTAGAATTCCCCCTCCCCCATAACAGAGGGGAAACAAAAATTGCTGGATCAATTCGAATTAGTCTTTGCATCACGTGGTCAGTAAAAAATCACTTCAAATTCACCTGCTTTATAAGCAGAACAAATCATAGGATATTTGACCATATAATCACAGCCACTGTCAAGTATTACAGTCCTTTCATTCCGGTGTTCTTTCCTCTATAGAGGGGATGAATCGATCCATATCCAATCGCCTCAGGCTTATGTACATTGAGCTATAACTCAGTCCCATTTTTGTTGCTCATTAGGGTATTTTTTGAAAAAGTGAACATTCACATTAGTTTTTAACCACATTTACCCTAAAATGCACCTTTTGCATGCAGTTTTCCAAATATATACTTTCTTGCAACATTTCCCATAATACAGTATATGCATTTTAAGCACAATTTCCTCTAATGTATAAATGTTTGTACACATTTTGACATGAGAATTGCATTGTAATACTCAGAGAAGTTTCGACATGAAGAATTGCTTTGTTCCAATCTGCACATTAGCCTGCCATGTGACGATTAGGTTCGTTCACTTAAGAATGAATATAGAAGAAAAACCTCTGCTATCCCTGTACCATGCTATTCCATTGCTCCCAGATCCAGACCGTCCATATGTATGGCCCATGTGCTGAACTGGTGCTCTCTCTCTCTACACATGTAACATCTCACCACTATTGTTTAAATTAATGAAAACATGTCTGCTAATTCACCTACTGCACATACTTCAGTTTTGAGTAGCAGCTGAGTTTGACAGACTGACTGAGATAGTGCTGGTTTCTTTGATGTGAACAGTTTGGCAGATATTTCTGCTCCCAGCCAGTCTCCTTCCTGCCAATTTCTCTACCATCACAGCCATGCTTTCCAAGGCTCATCTCTCCATGAAACCTCTCCTATAACACTCCTATCATGCAGCCCTTGAAACTTCTTCTCAGAATCTTCTTGTGCCTTCAGCTGAAGAAGTTACCCAAAGAGGAAGAGAATCACAGGAGTGAAAACAGCAAGAATGTAATGACATATAAATCATAGATTATAATGCTTAACGAGAGAGAGGGGGAGAGGGGGAGAGAGAGAAACAGAGGGGCTTTTCACACGACCCCTAAAATCCGTGGCAAATGGCTCCCAGATCCGGAGCTTAAAATTGTTTCCCCACCACCTCCGGAGTTTACAAAAAATTAAGTGCGACCACACCCACCTAAGCGCGTCCAGCGCACCTTTAAAGTACCTGCTCTCCGAGGGTGAAAAATTCCTGATGTGGATGTAACTTAGTGAGTGCCGGACTCTCCTTGCTTCTGTTTGTTGTTTTTTTGCCCCCTGCCCCTTTAAGAGATACTAAGAGACTAGAATGAGATGGCAGAACGGAGGTGAGCCGAGGCAGCATTCCTTTCTCCTTTTTTTCTCCCTCCCCTCACGCAGACAGGAGTCATGGAGTGTGGAGGGGGTGGGAACACAGGAACAGCGATAAACCCCCAAGATCTCTGGTCCGAATGTAAGTGGCCAGCGGATCTTAGGGGTCGTGTGAAAAGGCTAAGAGAGACAGAGACAGAGAACAGATTTCTTGAATTGGACTATACAGTAGTACCTCATAAGACGAATGCTCCTTAAAATGAAAAACTTGTAAGATAAATGAAATTTCTGGGAATAAGGAAACCTTGTAAGATGAATTTTTCCTATGGAATGCCTTGCAAGATGAATTAAATGCATTCCTGTGGGAACCGCATTAAACCGTGTTTCGTAGGACAATTTTTTTCACAAAATGAATCGACCCATAGAACAAATGAAATTTGTCTTAAAAGCCACTGCTTTATACTTCTTTTAATTGAAGCTTGGCAGAGGGTTTCTTCTAGTTAATAAAATGGTGGCAAGGAGGATGTGTGTGAATGAGAAGAGTCTGGGCTATAACTGAGAGGGGCAGCATCTGCATTCTGTTTATCTGAATACAACAGAAATGTGATATATATTTAAGTGATGAGCTCAGTGCCAAGAGGCAACTGGTGCTTTGTGATGAAAGGGGTTGGATGAATTTCTGTAAAGATGATGAGTTAGGGTAAGATGGGGAAAGACAGTAAATAGCGTTGCCAGCTTTCATGGTTCTTTCTGCAGTCTCAGGGGAATGCCATACTTCACTTGTTGTCCAGACCTGGAATCAGAACTCTAAGCAACTAGTTTTGGAGTAGGAGATTTGTATTTTATTATTATTATTTCAATGTAAGTTTGTATTTTGTTTATTTATTTGTTTGATTGATTTATATGCTGCCCATCTGGTGACAAGGCCGCTCTAGGCGGTTTACAACAATTCAACATAAAACACCCAATACAATATACAATAAGAATATAGCAAAGTGAAAATAATACAACTTAATAGTACATATTACAACATAATTAAATCAATAACATCACTCCTAAAAAAAAGATCAAGAGTACGTTAAGAGCAAGTGGGGATGGATAGTAGTTGTTAGTAGCTAGGAAAACTATTCTAAACTACCAGGATTTTTTTGTTTTTTGTTTTTTTGAAGAACAATAGCAATGGGGCCTGGCAGATATCTAAGGAGAGCTGGTTCCAATGTCTCGGAGCTGCTACCGAGAAACTCCGGTTCCTTGTTACCATCTTATGGGGTTCTTTCGGAGCCGGTACCCTCAGATGACATGCTGCTGAGGAATGAGTGTTACGAGCAGTGTTCAGGGGCAGGAGCCGTTCTGAAATTTGTTGAATTTGTACAACAAATGGTACAAAAGCTTGGTGCCAGGGCTCCCTGGGTCCATGTTGTGGTATTCGTGCATGCATGTGCTGCTTCAAATGACAGGGTGGGCTGATGTATACACATGTAACAGCACTTTCCCCACTAACTCCATTCTCAGCCTTTTGGTCTTCGGACATTGGTTCACTGGGCCATTTGGAGCAAAGTAAGGGGTTAGAGTGACCCATAAGTACTGGGTAGCATTTCAGTATTAATCCTCCACTCATAAATGTCGGAGCTGTTCATTCCAGCAGCGGGTGATCATGTGAAACTACTGGTCGTGCAGAGTGAAGGACACAAAGATGGTTTTATTGTTCATCACCTCTTGTTCTTGCTCCACCTTCCTTCCTTCCTTCCTTCCTTCCTTCCTAAACCTCTTCTAAAGCTGTTGAATTGTCTGACCATGCCGGTCTTGCTCCCAAGCCTATCTGAGAGGGAAGGCATGCCCCAAATGGGGAGAGCTGCAAACAAGGCCAGAGCTACCTGTGTCCCTCACACTAAAAGGCAGAACTGCTTCCGTTGACAGGATTAGCTGAGGATAGAACGCAGGGAGGTTAAAGAGAGGTCCCGGTTTCTCTCTCTCTCTCTCTCAGATCCTTTTTCCTTGGCGGGGGCCAAGATGGGGAGGAAGAATCATTTTGAACCTTTTCTACACATTGTGGTTCATCCAGATAGAATGTGGCATCCCAGGCCACAAGCTTTTCTGGTGGTAAAACAACGGCTTTTAACTACCAGCACTTGCTGGTAAAGTGGAGTCCTTGCTCTAGGAAGTCTGACTGCTTGTCACCAACTTCTCTTGTTTAGGAAGTGGTGGAGCTCGTTCACTGTCAGGTATTGTCTGGCACCTGTGGCATCACTGGGAGTGAGGCATGTCCTGACGCCTCTCCCTGCGCCTTCCTGTGCCATTCTGAATGCTTTTGCTTTTCCAAATGCCTTTTCTTTGTTTTGCACCCTCCTGAACCTTCCAAGGCTCCACTCAATTTTATTTTCCTAAGGATATGCCCTTCACAGATGCAATTAAGGCTGATTCCAAAAACAAAGACCACCTCACATACATATCAGTGATGACCGGATGGAAATATAATTGAATATGCAGTTAGAAGCACTGAAGCATTACAGTCTCAAAGTTATGAACTTCAGTTCAAGTGCTGTTTAATTATGTGTCTCTTATTTTATATTTTTTATCTTTAATTTTTTTATTATCATTATTATTTTCTTATAAGAGGTAAAGAAGGAAGGGGACATGGGAAGAGTCTGAGGAGAGAGGGAGCAGAGTATAAATAGTTGATCTTAACATTTTTAGGCATACAATTATACAAATTTGACCCTGTTACAAATAACATGTTTGAAAGTTGAGCCATGGCAACAGGTCTTCTTTTCTTGAGAGACTGAAACATTTTGCTGTTCATCCAAACAGCTTCGTCAGTCTGAAATAGGCTCATAAGACGAACAGTGGCCTGAATAGGCTCATTAGGTGGACAATAATCTCAAAAGGCTCCTTAGATGGACAATGGCCTAAGGTGTATGAAAGTCCCACCTTTACAACCTTCCCAACACCAGTAAAGTATGAGTCATTAGCCATGGCCTTGATGGTGGAGGTGTGAAGTATTTTGATTTGTCTGGGGATTGTTGATAACTTGTTGCTCTTCTACATAATACACTTAAAGTTATCTAACATTTTCATTTTACATTTATTGAGGTTTTGTTTCAATGTTTGTTCTGAATCCATTTGTAAAACGGTTCTCAATTTTCACTTACTTTTTGGATTGAATGTTCCTTTAAATTTTCTGATGATATATCCATCTCTGCCACTTCCAAAATGTTTCCCATCAACTCCTAAATGTGTGGCTCTTTTTTGTGCCTTTGCTATTCATTCATTCATTCATTCATTCATTCATTCATTCATTCATTCATTCATTCATTCAGTTCTAACTACAAGGCCACTCTGGGCAGTTTACAACAGTACAGTATTATTATATTCTCTTTAATACCTATTCTGATTAGAGCTCTTATTATCTTTCTGAGTGCCCCTTTTCTACATACACTTTAAAAGACAGACTTATGTTTGGAGGGAGTATCTAACTGTCAAACAGGCTATTTCATTTCATACATTCAGAAATCAAGACCTTTCAACATGAACCAATGACCTGGAAGAAATAAAGGGTGAGCTTGTAGTCACTACAAGTGGGCTGTATACCTGCCTTCCAAATAAAACTGAATTATGCACAAAGACATCCTACATTCTGTGTTAAGAGCAGCACTCCAATTTTGCACGAACAACCCACAGCCTAAATCATGCCTACTGCATTGTATAGAATGCAGCCTCTTTAGCACAGAGTCAAATACACAGGAGTAAGGAAATAAAGTGTTATCTGTTGGGACATGACGGTGGGAGACAAATAGAGCTACATTTATGCCATTTGCTCAACAGCATGCCCAGTTTCTCCCAAATAAGAAAAACTGGATGTATTTGTTTGTCTGGTTTAAAGAAATGGAAAATAACTGGGATGACCTAGGAATGATGAGACGTCTGTGCTGCATGACCTAAGTGTAAACACATGAGGGATCACAGTTATAATACTGGAGAACCAATGACCCAAAAGCTTTGTAAATAAAACGATTCTGAGTACAAACGAAACCACCACTTCTCTTAGCCTGGTAGGCTGCATAATTTAGGTCTCCAATGCATGTCCACTGGTCTTTGGCTTTCAAGGAAACACACCACTTAGAATGATCGAAATAGGAGGAGAAGGAAGCATTCCATGGTATCTTGATTTGTTTTATGTTATAGACATGATAAGGAAGAGAGCAGTTGGAGAAAAGGCCATGACCTTTGTGGTGCCAGGATTCTATTAGGAAATCTGTCTGCAATTTCTGAGCCATCCAGGCTACGTAGATATCTGGCAAAATGGGAAAGAAAGAAGGAGAGAAATTACCAGTTTTCACTGGACAAATTTATTTTATTTCATTTTATTTTTGCATTTCTAGGCGGCTCCGATTTCCCCAAAGGGACTCTTGGAAGCTCCAAACTGCCATGATTCACCAAACTGAGCACCTACTAGCCTTTAAAAAAAAGCATTAAACACGTGGCTTTTTAAAAAAGCATATGGCGATCGACTGATGTCTGTGCTGTGTTTTTCCCTGTACCATGTTTTATTTTCTGCTACCTTATTTGTTTGTTTGTTTGTTTGTTTTTTAGCCAGTTGCTGGGCATTTTTGGTTTTGATCATTTTATCTTGCTCCATTTGATTTTATATTTGTTTGATTGCTTTCATGTAACTGTCCAGAGTTCCTGAGGGAAAGTTGGCACAGTCTAGAAATTAAAAAACGAATAAATGTAAAAATAAATAAATAAATATTTTTATTTATTTGCTTGGAGGCAATCTGGTCAGCCCTGGTGACCTCCCTATGCCATCTTTCCACCAGACCGTCAACCAGATAGTCATTCAGACCATCATGAAGGCCCCCAAAGGCCTCCGAAAACCAAGCAGGGTCCAGGAGCCTTGGGGGGTCAGCCCAGATGGAAGGACTAGATTCCTCATGGGGCAGGGCAACAGTTGAAAGGGAAAAGGTCAGCAAATAGTGATCTGACAATGACACAGGCCAGGAAAGCATTTTTCCCAACACTTGGATTTAAATCTGCAGACGTGGAGAAAAATACCAGGTTCCATTGTATGCCCAGCCTTATGGGTGGGGCCAGTGAATGTTGGGATATGTTCAAAGAGGCCATGGACTCCATGAACTCCAAAGCTACTCCTGACAGCCCATACCCAGCATGCATGTTGAGGTCCCCAACCACCACAAGGTGTGTGTGTGTGTGGGGGGGAATCCCAACAATGCTGCCAAAATGAACTCAGAAAGCTCTGGGAGGCAGAGTGCAGGGTCATGGTGAGCTCGGTACACAAGCACAATCCCAGTCCTATCCCTATGACCCACCAATAGGTGCAGGCATTCCAGTCCTGGACACACCAACGCCATGGATTTGCTGACGTGAAGGGATTCCCTATAAACAATGGCCACCCCACAACCTTCTGATCTGCCCAGGTGCAGGACACAAAACCCAGGGGGGCAAAGCTGGGCGAGAGAGGCTCCCCCTTCTGCACCCACCCAGGTGTCAGTAAGAAAAGCCAGGTCGGCCCACTCATCCATGATCCAATCAAGGATTACAGGGGTCTTATTCTGAACCGACCTGGCATTGACCAGTAAACAGGACAGGGCGGAGGCATGGATGGAATAGTTCCCTGGTATGTGATGGTAGACCAGAGGATCAGAACAGCAGGTACAAGTTGCCTGTCCCTAGTTCTCCTCACCCGATCAACTCCCCAACACATAGCGTATCTACCACATTCTGAAACCACCAAGATAGAACCACCAGCCAGCAGTGTTGCATACGGTATATTCCCATCTATAAGACGCCCCCATGTATAAGGCAATCCCTACTTTTCCAACCCAAAATTTATAGTTTCAGAACCGTGTGATTCTTTCCTCACCTTCTGTGTATAACAATTTTGTCTAACAATTTTAGACAAAAATATAGTCTTATACATGGAAAAATACTGTAATTTTGTGCCAGCATTATCCAGATCAGGCACCAGAAACATTTAGTATAAACTCATTGGGAGTCTCCTGTCTCTTCTTTTCAGATTCCAGAACTCATTAGGGCTCTTTTTTTTTTTGACATGGGAGAGCCTTTTGGAGCCTTGGGATGCAGAAGTGTGAACTTTGAATAGTAACAAATCGTTGCCAGATTACCACCAGAATTGAGACTCCTGGCACCATTTTTAAAACATTAAATGGTCCCAAAGGCTTCCCAGGGGCAAAAGGAAGACCCAGGGGGTCCCAGAACCTGAAAACGGTGGATAAGAAACTTTTAGTTAGTTTAAATTAAATGCATCCAGCCCCCAATCCAGGTTATGCCAGTGCCAATTTACAACAACAAGATTTGAGACATTGCAAGAATAGATGCATCTGATTTATCTTCTTACAGCTTCAGGAGGGTCAGAAGAAACACCATTTTTCTTCTCCTATCAGGCTAGAATAGGAATTGCCTTCGGCAAGGCCTAAAAGGTCCAACCTCTTTCAAAGTAGTTAATTATTGTTAGAGATACAATTTTCAAAAGTAACATTTTCCCTTTCCTCAAAAGTAACCAAGTAATTACGTCTAAGTTATTTTTTTAAAAAAATATATCCATTTGCTGGCTTTGGAACAAAACATACTTTTCTTCTATTTACCTCCCATCAACACCCCATGGGAGACTAGAACCGACTGGTCCAAGATAGAAGATTAGAGAGCATTTAAGTCACATGGTATTCATCCTCCAACATTGACTGACCCCTACAGCTATATAAATACTGTAGCTATATATGTTACATTACCAAAGTAATATAATTACCCCGTAATAATTTACCACCGATTTAGCCATACTTTAATTACTGGAAAAGTAAATGAATTGTAACTTTTATTTTTGTAAACAGTTAATTACCCCTCTTCACTCTTCTCACAATTGTCTGTTCTAGGCCTTCATAAGAGCAAGCAGGCTACAATTGGAGAGGAGAATGAAGCACGTTAAAGGGGAAGTCATGACATTCCCCAGAGTCCTCTTATGTTCTCCCCTTGTAAAGCAGGCCTAGCAGTGACAGAATAGAGCTGGTGTGAATCAGTTCCTTAGCTTGTTCCTACTGGAGGCTGTGGCATGAGTAAAAGAAGGTAGTGGAAAGAAGGTCGAACCATAATAAATTTTCAAATTAAAAGCAAAGCAAAGTGTTCTGTTCTGCTTATATACCACCCTATAGTGTTTAAAGCACTCTCTGGGAGGTTTAAAATTTAATTATACAGGCTATACACTGCCCTCTTCCACCCACCCACAAGGTGAGTACTCGTTTTACCAACTTTAGAAGGATGGAAGCCTGAGCGAACCTTGAGTCTGCTACCTGGAATTGACCCCCAGGTTGTGAGCACAGTTTTAGCTGCAGTACAGTAATTTAACCATTGTGTCATAAGATGAAATAAGGTGTGTTTGTCTTTTGGCTTCATCTTGTCTCCTGCAGCAAATATCAAAAGGAAGTTAGGTGATACCTTTATTGGTCACTGCTAAAACCAAAAATATGAGCTAAGCTTTCGTTAGCAACTTGCTATCTTTATCAAAGCATTGTACTAGAGCTGCATTCTTGATAGTAGGTGTTGTCTATCAGGCACTGAGACTTCCAGATCGCTAGAAAACACTTTTGGGGCCTCCGAATGAACTGGAAGACTCTTGCCCAAAAAGGCCCTCAGAGGCCCCAAAAGTGCTTTCTAGAGATGTGGAGGTCACTTCCGGTTTTCCAGGAGTCACTTCCAGTTTGGCAAGAAGCACTTTTGGGGCCTCTGACGTCCCGGGAAGGCTGTCAGAGGCCCATTTGGGGCAGTGCAAGGCCTGGGGTAAGTACAGGAGGCCCTTTCCAGCTTACCCCAGGGGGCTTTTTTCATATACTGTGGTCCCTCGATAGACCAGGACCACAGTATATGAACCGCAAAAGGGCGATGGGGTTACTGTAACCCTAAGATGAGAAAAATTTGAAGGAGCCTGGAAGTTTCCCATCAGTAATGACCACTCTTCTTCCCCTCTTTCTCCTTCTTTAGTGATGTGTGAAAGATGACATGCACTATCCTGTACATTATTTTTAACACATAAAAAGAGCAACCAGCAAACACAATTTCCATGTGTCCGTCCATAAAATAAGTCCTTACCTTCGTGGGAACTGTGTGTTTTAGCAAAGTTGAAGACTATTTCCCCTTGGGCAGTCTGGAGCTGGATGAGGCGTTGCTTCCAAGGAACAGGAGGCGGCTCAGAGCCTGTGCACATCATTTGCAGATTAAAGAGTTCCAGCTGGAAGGCTTTGGCAATGGAACAGTTGTAGATGTTTGGATTGTAGCATAATAGTTGCTTATCTGAACAAGATAAAGGATGAGACAGAAGTTAAAACAATGCCGTTGCTTTGAAGGTGGCATAGAGATGAATTTTGAACAGGTTATTTCTGTGGAAAGATTGGTTGAAATCAATATCAGGTATATCAAAGCTACTAAGCGAAAGCAGCCAAATAAAGTATTAGACCAAGCAGAATCTGATGAGTTTTCATAGAGTAAATTATCATTACCTATTTCTGCAAACTGGTCATATCGGAATGTTAGGCAGATCACTGTTTGTCCATTGTATTTTCCACTGTGTGGATAGCTATAACCATCTTCAGGAAATGGAGGGAACTCAGGAATGCTGTGAATAACCCAGAAACCTTTATCTTGATCTAAGAATAGAAAACCTGCCATGAGGAGAGAAAGAAAATTACAGGAGATCAGAAATTACTGTACATGTGTATGAGAAGGAGGCCCAGACCCAAAGCATAGTATCCTGTTGTACCTTCCTTAACATTACATATTTTCAAACTACATACATAATTTATAGTATTCTCTGAGATGTCCCTCCATTTATTTCATCAGTGTTTGTGAGTTAACCTTTCTCATGTACAAACATACCATATATTTCCATCTATAAGATGAACCCATGTATAAGACATCCCCCACTTTTCCAACCTAAAAATACAGTTTCACAACCATGCAGGTCTCTCCTTGACCTACTTCCTTGTATAAGATGTCCTTCAATTTTTAGACTAACAATTTTAGAGAAAATTATAGTCTTATACATGGAAAAATACTGTATATTAAAAAGTCTTTTTGCTTTTCAAAACAAAATACTTATTATTTATTCTCCAAAATACAGGCAGTTACATACTGTCATTATACAGAATGATACATATTACAGAACTGGTATCTCTGCGCAGTAACCACCTGTATCCCCCCAAATAATAATAATAATAATAAAAAATCTGCGATATGTGGATGCAGAAGGGTCAGGCCTGGGGGTTCTAGCTGGGGGATCTTGTACTTACCCCCAGCCTGGCACTGCCCCAAATGGGACTGCGAGGGCCTTCCTGGGCCTTCTGGAGGCCCCAAAAGGGCCTCCCTGCAAACCGGAAGTGACTTCCGGATCACCTAAAATCATTTCTGAGGCCTCCAAGGGACTTCCCCCCTTACCCCAGGGGGCCTTTTTTCATATACTGTGGTCCCACAATATAGCAGGACTGCAGTATATGAACCACGAAAGGATGGGGACCACTGTATTGTGTTTACATTTTGGAGAATAAAAAACAGGCAAAACGATCTTAGTTGTCTTAGCATGTAGGTATCTTAGTGTGTCTGTTATGGAAGTGAGACAATAAAAGCACTGGGAACTTTAATTCTTTCACAAGGCCAATAAAAACCTATGACATCATAACTGCTAATTTCTACAGGTTTTATATCATATGTAAATTATCTACTTGCCAAAAATCCTGTGCACCACAGCAATAACTATTGGTGACAAAGATACAAAAGAAACCAGTAATCCAGTATCCTCCAGCTCCAGAATTAAGTTCCTCTCCTCATTTTTGGCCTCTGAATGTGTTTCTTATTCATGTGTGTAAACTATGAGGCAGGTTGATTGGAATGAGTAAAACCTCCTCAGGTTGATTGTGTAGTGCCCCCAATCTGGACAGAAGTAAGTAAGAAGTAAGACCTGAGGTGCATGCTATTTATTTAATATAGCTTATACTACATGGGAATTAAACATCAGACCATGTTCTGCATTATAAATCAGCTAATAAATACAGCAGATTCAAATATACAATTGTAGATATTAAATAAGTGTCAGATAGTGACTGTTCCTTTAACTCTTATTTATTAGGGGTTTAGGCTACAAGAAAATGAGTCCTAATAATGAGGGGGAAAGAGTTCTGAATAATGTACTAATACCTTTAGAGTGTCCACGAGTCCAACTATAATTCATGTTGTTAGGTGGGCCATCATTGTAGATCACATATGCAGTGCTGTTTTTCTAAAAGGAGACACCCCAAAACACTTCAATATTTTATTTAGTTCAGATTAAAAGGGAACCATTGCTTTTTAAAAAACAATCACCATAATGTTAAGAAAAAACAAGTGTCCTTTGTCAGCAATTCAAAGCACTTATAATCATCTGGACCAGTGAGTTCTTAAACTTTTCTTTAAACTTTCTCATGAAGGGTTTTGGAGAAAATTGAAAATTGAGTCAATCTGTTGTTGTTGTTTTTCAAATAAGCAGATGTAGAAGTAACAAAATACAACAATTCCAAACAGTCAGTTGCTAAGGGGAAGCCTGCCTGAAGAGAAAGGTATATTTGCCTGTTCATGGAACGACCGCCAAGATGGAGTCAGGTTGGCCTCCTGTAGGAGGGAGTTTCAGAGTCTGGGAGCTGTGTCAGAGTAGCCCTCTTCTGTGTACCCACCAAGCACACTTGTGAGAGTGGTGTGGGACCAAGAAAAAGGCCTCCTTCTAATAATCCTAATACCTTGGCATCATTTTTGAGATAGCTCGGAACCAAGCTATTTAGAGTTTTATAGGAGAAAAACCAACACATTGAAATGTGCCTGGAAACTGACCACAACAAGCAAAAGCATGTGTTTTGTAACTGGAAGTTTTGCCTACAGTGCTGAAGTAGGTTGGTTTTGAGCTGAGTCTGCAAAACATGGTTTAAATTCTTTGGAAAGAGTGCATCATTATGACTCAGAAACACAGGATACTTCTCTCTCAATGCAAAAGACCTGAGTCTACTTGGAAACCACAGGCCAAAGGAAGTGGAAGTGTATGAAGAAGTAGAGTTGTATTTAAATTTGCCTGAGAGAAAGATTGAGAAAGATCACTTGTATACAATTAGCAACCTGTACAACGTGTGTGTGTGTGTGTGTGTGTGTGTGTGTGTGTGTGTGTGTGTGTGTGTGTGTGTGTGTGTGTGTGTGTGTGTGTGTGTGTGTGTGTTATGTAATAAACAAGAGGTAATTATAAAGTCCTACTAAGAAGAAGTTACACTAACATGTAACAAATGTTCAATATGAACTGAATTATAAGTTGTGTTTGGAAAGAGGCTTCTTATTGTCATACACAGATGGGATGTTTTAGCTCTTCAGAGTCATCTTTTGTTGCAGAATTAGATAAACAATGTAGATCTTGTCATTTGCACAACTTAAAACAACTATTTTGCTCACATTCCACATGTTGAATCCTGTTGCTTTCATAAACCAGCAAACACAGACACCTTGTGTGCAGTCTTGCTGGCTATCCATCACATACTCTGCCATGCATCAGGTATGTGATCAATCATCCACCCAATTGCATGATGGCAAAAAAACATGTAAACTGCTTCTGCAGTTGCATTTGCTCTCACCAATATTTGCAATAGGATGTTGGCCACTGTGTTTTCCGACTCTGGATTTTTAATGGAAGGCACTTGATTCTGCATACACAAACTTCTCTTTGAATATCACACATTTTTATACTCTGCAATACACTGGAATTTTCCTTGGGGTCAAAATATGCTATCCCTGCCACAATGTATGTTTTTGGAAAAGAAAAGAAAAAAACTTTGTATGTGAAAAGGTAAATAAGTAATACATTATTGCTAAGTTCAGATGTTACTTAAAACTTCAGAACATGTTTCATAAGAAAACACCCTCATTCTATAAAGAGCACATAAAATATTAGCTAATACCAATGCTATATTTAGCAGTCTGTCCAACTTTTCATTTGCATAATCCTTTCCTAACCTAACTGAAAGAAGTATAATACAGACCTACATTATTGCCAACAATTGGCTGTCTATGAAAGTTACCATGGATGAAAATCAACAAACCTATGACTCAGCATCAAATGTGTCAGACAGTATGACTTTTCATCTCTCTCTCTCTCTCTCTCTCTCTCTCTCTCTCTCTCTCTCTCTCTCTCTCTCTCTCTCTCTGAGGCTGTCCATCCTGGCTTATATATCAGTATGTGGATTGCTGTTAGTATGGTTTGCATAAAACCAAATAATAGCATCTACATGTGCTTCCCTTTAGATCAAACCCTCCAACCACTTTAAGAGATCTCTTAAGGTTCTGCTATTTTGGTATGGGTTGAAAGACTTGAGTAAAAGTCCATTCTCAGTGAGTATGGTCCCTTCCAATGGACTTGCTGAAGTGTTTTACAAGTTGCTTCAGGATATTATAAATTGAATATTTCCCCTGATCATCTGCAGATGGTCAGGGGAAGTGTCTGTGAAGATTCTCAGTCATCCAGGTGAGTTTATCTGGAAGTTGAGTCATGGCTACTGGACTTCTTTTTTGAGAGATAGAAACGTTTCGCTGTTCATCCAAACAGCTTCATCGGTCAGGGGAAGTGAAATTTTGTTTGTTTGGGTTTTTTACATCTGAAAGGTGCTCATTGTAGGGGTACATCACTTCTGTTAAGAAAATGTTTTTCTTTGCCTATCTGTGTATTGCTAATCAAGAAACTGCTAGCAACTTTCACTCCTCCCTCCCTCCCTGTAACTTGTGAAGCATCCTTCCTTGATATAGCATCTGCACACAGGGCTGGGGGAAAGCATCAGACAACAAAAGAGGAAATGTACTCTCTCTCTCTCACACACACACCTACTTTGTTGACACCTCCATGGCTGGGGGCAGTTTCTTAGTCAACAGTATACAGAAAGCCAAAGAAAAATATTTTCTTTATTTTACAGAATTGATGCATTGCTTCAGCAATGATCTAGGAGATTGTAAGAAAAATAATTTCATTATCCTGATCCTCTGTAGATGATTAAGGAAGGCAATTAATTGACAGTGGGAAGACTGAGCCACATGGCACATCTCTCCTCCCCAAAATTAAACAATTGCATAAGACTATATGTCTAAAATTATTAGACAAAAAATATTTAGGGTCGTCTTATACATGGAAGTAAGCCAAAGAGAGAACTGTGCTGTTGTGAAAATGTAATTTTGGGTTGGGGAAGTGGGGGTTGTCTTATAGATGGAAAAATAAGATACAACAGTGCCTCCTAAAACGAATTTAATTTTTTCTATGGGTCGATTTGTTTTATGAAAATATTGTCTTATGAAACATGGTTTCCCATAGGAATGCACTGAAAATGGATTTATCCATTCCAGAGGCTATGGGTCGCTTCATTTTATGGACATTTTGTCTTACGAAATGCATTTTCCCATAGAATGCATTGGGAATGGATTACTCCATTCCGGAGGCTAGAATAAAGACAAAAATAACCAGAGCTTTTCCCCTGGGTACATGTGGAATGATTTTTTATCTTGCAAAGCATCCCACAGGGATTTTTGTCATGCAAAGCATGCCTATTCCTGAATTTTTTGTCTTCCTATGAGTTTTTTTGTCTTACGAGGTATTTGTCTTAAGAGGCACCACTGTCTATCGCTTGATCTCTATAGCAGAGAATTGCAAATCCCTCACCAAAGCCTGAAACTACTGAAGAGAAGATGGGATCAGGCCACTATAGCTGAGTAATGAAGATACATTTATGATGTGTTCTTCTAAACCTTTAGATATAGTTATGGAGTCTTCTTCTAAATAGGTTTCGTGCCAAGATTTCAACTCAGGAGTTTTAGAGCTTTTTTTTTTCTCAGGCCTGCTTTGTTTGAATTTGTTTCCACTTGCCTTGAACTTGTAAGTTTGATAGAGCTGCTGTAATGTTTGCCCGAGAGCACTCTCTGTCATGTTGATGAAATATTCACTCCGCTTCCAGATTGGAGTCAAGGCATCCATAAACATGTATTCTAACCCACTGCCAGGAACACCAGAACTCATGTGCTTTGGGAATTTATAAAGGATATACCTGGTGGTGAGAAAAGGAAAGGAAGCATTAGTGGGAATCATCCTTTTATTAGGAGTAAATTGGAAAATCTTTATGAAAAGGCATTGTGCAAAACATACATTTTTTTGTGTTATAAATAAAATGGTCAAAGCCTATGGTTACTTTAAAGGCAGTGAACTGTTCCCTCTTCCGCCAATCTACACATAGCTCAAGCTTCAGATCTGCTCCTACATGCACTGAAATAGCAAGTTAGCAACCTTGGTTTGCTTGTAGCTGTTTGGAGGAAAATGTATATAGGGATGAAAAGAACAACAGGACTGGTAATTCTAAGTATTTTGTTGATGCAAATCTTCATCACACAAAGACACAATCAGATCAAATACCATGTTTCTGATAAACTCTGAAGAATAAGGTGTTATGGTGTTACAGTAGGCTCACAGCATATAAGAGTATTTTTATTTTTTCATTGTGGTTTACCTATCATAACTGTACAAATCCCAGGGATTAAGATACTGCTATATTGCTTCCACAGAGTCATAATCTCACTGTCCTTTAGGGTTTATAGAGAGCACCTCCTGAAGAAATACAATGCCCAAGAAGCACCATGGGGGAAACAAAGCTAGTTACAAAGTGAGCGTTGTACAAAGTGAGCTTTGTAACTGATGTCGTCTATAGCTCCTTGCCATGGAAGAAACAACAAAAATTAATATTTCAGAGGCTAAAGTACGGTTGAAATGCCTCACCTGCTAAATAAGAACTTTAATCAGACTGACACTCATTAAAGTCTTGCTTTTGCAATTTTGGGGTTTGTATAAGTTAACTGGAGCATGGCTAAAACTGGGGACCAGGAAGAAAGAAAATGAAGGCTTCCTGTTTGGTGTACAAGAACAAGCACTGCAAACTAATGTTATGAAAGCTAAAATTCAAGAAAGTAAAACTGTGTCACACCTGTGTCACACATCTGTGAATGTTCAGAGATTGTGCAGAGTACCAAGCTAGACACAACAGAGTTGCCATATTTATACACTGGTTCTTATGTTAAAAAAATATAATCTGCCAGCATCCAAGAATCCAGGGAAACATCAGATAGAGAAGGTGTCAGAAAACAACCAAATTACTGTAAGATCTTGTGGGACCTTTGGATTCAAAGAGACTGGCACCGAGTGTAATACACCAGACAGAACAGTAATAGAATTAACAAAATACAGATATCTTTCAACAGAAATAACTTGCTTGTGGATGAAACACATTTCAGCGGTCCCCATAGTCATTGGGGCATTGAGGACAGTGACACATAGTTCTTAAATATAATCAGCTGCAGATTTCTGGAATAACATTGTCAGAGCTGCAAAACAAACAAACAAACAAAAACTTGCATCTATTATATAATAATACTGTACCAATCAAAGACAGTGATCTACTGAAGGAGAAGCGTTATTCAATTATTAGGAATAGAAGAATGCCAATTGTATCCTACTTAGTACACCACAATATCATTTAGGCTCTTTATCAGTTAACTGTGTACTTTCCTAGCTTCCCACTTCCAGCTACCAGAAGTTAGGAATTCTCTAAATGTGATGCATTTTAGAATACGGAGGTCTTAGTGGACTGTCTCTGTTCAAGTACACAGGTCAGCTTTACAAAAGCTGATAAACTTTTGCTTCACAAGTGTATTGGCGTGCAGGCTGAATCATTAAGATTTTGTTGTTTTTGTTGTTTCACATATATTTTTCCCATCCACAAGATGCCCCCATGTATAAGACACCCCCATGGACACTTTTCCACCCCAAAATTAAAGTTTTGCAACTACACAGTTCTTTCCTCAGCTTATTTCCATGTATAAGATGACCCTTCATTTTTAGTCTAACCATTTTAGACAAAAATATAGTCTTCTGCACGGAAATATACTGTATATTTGCAATGTTGACAAGATCATATGAAACAGTTTCTATATATAAAAATATGTTTGTGTAAACTTGTGCAAAAGAATAGTATGAGTTTGTGTACATTTTCATCTAGGTTAAAAGAACGCAAAAAAGCTAGTTGGCAATAATGCTCCCTGTAATCTCATAACCAGTACATTAAAGGAGGATATGAGAAGAGTAAATGCTGTCAGATATTAAATGTATTTGCTCAATTTTTAAAATATTTTTCTAAGTGTTGCTACTTTAGATAAGTGAATATTTCCTCCAGACGGAGTACCTAAATATGTAATATATTTTATTTTGGTCAAGAAGAAGTGGCTTTTTTGCAGATGTTTTACTTCTCCTTTTCATGAATTACAACTACTTCATGCCAAATAAGAGGGGGAAGCCATTATGGTCATTTGCATATCTCTGACTTGAAACATATGCATGGAGTCGGGGTGGGGTGGGGTGGGGTAAGAGAGAGTTTGTGTGTATGTGTGCTTATACAGCTTATATGCATGTTAAAAGAAAATGCTACAATGTATTCTGGCAATGTTTTGCTTTTTCTGTTGGCGCATGCAGTCAGGATGTCCTAGCTGAACCTGTTTCTGTTTGATTAACATCTTACTGTAAAATGGTAATTTGTTTCCAGTAACACATGAGTTCTGAGGGTAAGGAGGGTATAACAACTACACACCCAGCTAATGACTGGTGGCACCATTAACTGTTTTGATGTAATGAGCAACGTTTGCTGTGTAGTTTGAAGGAGCATTCTGAGGTTGTTAGGTTTTAAAAAAATCTGGGCTATTTTCTTACTTTGTTAGATGGCCCTCCTCGTGGGAACTGAAAAGCATTAGAAAAGCAATAAAACAATACATTAAGTAACAAAAGGCTGTTTCTTCTCTCTCTTCATGTTAACAGTAAAAAACCTTCTTGTTTGTGTCTCAATCATGAATTATACAAAGTAAAGTAGAGCAATTTCAAAATGGACGCAGCTTGGCAGTTAAAAATTTTGTCACCAAAAATGTCTGCAGCCCTTGGGTTTTATTGGGAAGATATAGATGAATCTTGGACTCTGAATGTTGAGAATGGTTTAAAATACTTAAATGTTTAAATGTAGTATATTTTTTAAAAGGATAGTAAAATCCAGTGCAACATTTTGGTGACAAAAAAAGGAGAGAGAATTGCCTCATCCCCAAAGAAGTACATCCAGGGACACAAATTAGTGTAAAATATGCAGTGGTTTGTGGGCATGCTTATATGTGCCCACAAATACATACACACGTGCGTACATGCGTGCACACGCACGCACGCACACACACACACACACACACTTGCATGTATAGACACATACATGGAAATAATGTACATGTACCTCAGTACTATTACTGTAATTAGGCTTACTAGGAACCTGTGTGCCTGCTTAGTCTATACTTGTACAGCTGCTGCTAGTGCTTCATAAGCAACTTCAAAATGCTTGCTGTCTCATTTCACAGTTTAAGACTTAGAGTAAACAATCAAACAGGGGAAACTTTTAAACAGAAGACTGCCCACTGTAAGGATGGGCACGTAACCACTCTGAGTTGCATACTATAATTCCATAACATATGAAATGTATTTATCCACTGTCAGGAAATAGAAAAATAAAAGGGAAATGAAACTTTGAAAATGTTATGCTCAAGAACAGATGTGTAGATAATAATGGAGGTTGCACAACACTGCTGAGCAGTCAAGAACACTGGATCCATGGATGGACAACAGCCTGCTTATTACCCCTTACAGAGAGCTATTGTGCGTGAGTTTAGTAGAAACTTGAGTCTAGATGAATCAAACAGGGGATTCATAGAGTTAATGTCACTACTAAAACTCTCAAGAGCAGATACATCACATTACCAAATTTTTTGAAATAGTCACCTTTTCCCTCATCAGTCCTGCATTTCTGTGGAAGGCACTGAGGGAGAAAAACAATACCAACTATTTCTATGAGGTGCAGTATAATGTACATGTTAATCCTTCTATTTCCCTAAGGGTTAGAGTTATAATGCCTAGCAATTTTTCTTCCTTGATCCAAAGACAACAGCTCTCTGAGAATCTGTGGCCATTGTGTAGTTAACTTCTTCAATGACACACTGAATTGCCCAGAATCCTAATTATATTTTAGTAACCTATATTTCATGTACTACCCATAAAGTCCAAAGGCTATCCTATCAACAGCATCTAATTTATTTATATTTTATTTTAGAGTATTTTTACCCTGCCTTTCTCCTTGGAAAAGGACCCAAGACGAATTACTGTAATGAGGGACAATATACAGTCCAGTACAGTTAAGATATATTCAAGTTTGAGAACAGGGAATTAATTCACTAATTACTGTATTTTATCTTAAAATTTGAGCACTTGGGGTTCATAACGTTATTTCCATTCACCTTCCCTCTACCCAACTATGTCACTTACCAGTCAACTGGCTTGCCCTCTTCATTTATGCAGGAAATACCAGTTGTCCACAGGGGCAGGGTAGGACAAAGTAAGAGCAAAGAAAAGCTCCATAAAGAACTGACAGTCATCTTGGCTCCATCAACAGATCACAAAGGGGAACCACTGCCTATGAAGAGGCTTATCTGAAGCCTTCTGGCCTCTGGTCTTTCAAATGAGTTTCGTTTTACAGTCATCTCTCAGAATAGCACTGTAAATTGAAACTAGAGTTGGTTTTCATCTGCAAAGCTTGACACACTATCACAGCACAAAAACATGTGTAATTTAAAAGCACACAATTGGTTGAGGGGTATAAAACACATGCAAAAGGATTTTGCATATTCACTTACATTTAATCATGATATTTCTTGCAAAGGAGTTCATTTTAGACACATAACCAATATGTGAGGTAGATTAGGCTAAGAGATGGCTAGTTGTATAAGGTTATCTACTAAGCTTCATGACTAAACACACATAAAACAGTCAGTGTACATTTACTAGTGACTGAAAGCCAACTGTGCTTATGTCTCTTGGTTTTTCATTGCTTCATTATTCGACTCTTAATGACTCACCTTTGGATGTGCAAACACATCCCCACTGCAAAGCATTGGTTTGCAAAGAAGCAAGATGATAAACACAATCGCAAGTTCTGCCTGTCTTGGATGATGACAGACTTGCATGCCGCTGTGTGGAGTTGCAGTTGTTAAAGGGAGCACTTGCATGTGTGAACCAGCCATGAGAGCCTGTGCTTCATCCGGTAGTTTTGTAGTAGAGATGGGCACGACTCATCGAAATTTTCCTTTATGTTTTTCGTTTCGTTTCGCAACGAAAACGAAAAAATTTTCAGAAGCAAAACGACAACGGAAACGAAACGAAAAATTTTGCCGTGTTTTTCGTTTTCGTTACGGCAGACACATTGCATTGAAAAGAATGCTAACGAAACGAAAATTTTTCGTTTTCGTTTTGTTTTTTCGTTTCGTTTCATAACGAAAACGAAAACGAAAAATGTGCAAAAAAACCCCCCGAAAAACAAAAACGAACCGAAACGGACCCCTAAACGAAAAACGAAAAAATTTTTTTTGAGTCGTGCCCATTTCTATTTTGTAGTAAAAAACAGCCCTCAAATATACCTTTCAATTATACTATACAAAGTCCCATGGAAATCCTGCTGATAGGCCAACAGATAAATGGCATTACCTTCATCATAAAAGGCATTGAATGTGAGAGAGGTTATCTTACAAACTAATTTTACCTCACAAACTTTCCTGTAGTGCATTTGTCACTCATTATATACTGTGATGGACACACATTAGTTTCATCCATTTTAAAATGCTGACTGCATGTGCATTTTAATAGCTACTATGAAGGTGATGTGCTGGTAAGTTTTGCACCAGCTATTCTGGTAGGATCTTGTGTGCTAGAGATGATTGTGCCCTAGTTCTGAGCTTTGAGAAGCTTTCACAAATGATGGAAACAATAATGACATCACCCCTCAGGGATGGAAAGGAAGCATAAAAGTAATTTAGGGTACAATCAGACAGTGGTAAAGGATTACACCTGATCACACTGGAAAGGGGCACTTAACTGAGAGTGATCTCCCTTAAAAAGACCTTTTAGTGCATGCAGGAATCTCCCCACACCTGCTCCAAAAAAGGATCGACCTATTGCTACACCAAAAGGGTCCAGCATGGTTGGGCAGATTTGCTATCTTCTGTATGTAGTCTGATCACCTGGAAATAGCTTGCACCTCTGTTGGATTGTGTCTACGTTTGATTTGATTGGCCAAGGTGTAAACCCAAGCTCTGCATACACCTGATGGAAAATGTAAAATTTCAGGGTAGCTACACTGCTTTAAAGGGTAAGCTAAGTAATTTATGTTACCTGGCATTTGTACCATTTAAGTCTAGCAAGGAATTAACCTCTCCCCTGCCTCATTTTCAGGGACACTACAAAACAAAGCATTTTGCACTCAGGTTGATTAAATGCCTAGTGCTGGTTTGAGCATTTTTTTAGTTCTTTCTATGATTGGCGTAACAATGTCCCATATGGGTGTGGAAGAGAAAGAGACATTTTATCTGCCTGCATTCTGAGATCAAAGCATCTAGGTGTCAGTCCTCAATCCATACTGCTCCTTGCTTCATAGACAATCGCTGAATAAGATCCTGATTGCTTAGGGAAGTTTTGTTTTAGGTGGTACATAAGAAAACATGATTGCATTCATACATGTAGATAACTATCATCTATCTATCTATCTATCTATCTATCTATCTATCTATCTATCTATCTATCTATCTATCTATCTATCTATCTATCTATCTATCTATCTATCTAATGCACACACACACTTAAACCAGAGAAGATTGTGAAGTGCTCCAGAAGGATGGGGGAGTCTGAGAAATGGCAAATGCATTTTAATGTAACCAAATGTAAAGTTGCATATTCTTTCATCTATCAACTCATGGGCTCTGAGTTATCTGACAGATCAGGAAAGAGATCTTGGGGTGTTGGTGGACAGCTCCATGAAGGTGTCTCCCCAATGTGCAGCAGTGAAGAAGGCCAATTCCATGCTAGGGATTATCAAAAGGGGATTGAAAATAAAACAGCCAACATTATAATGCCGTTATACAAAACAATAGTAAGGCCCCACCTGGAGTATTGTGTACAATTCTGGTCACCGCATCTCAAGAAAGACATAGCCAGAAGTATCTACCATATGTTCATACAAAATAATGCAGGGTATGAGTCAAAATCATTTACACTCAAATTGAGTGCTGGGAGAGTAAGAACTGACAAAAGAAAATATTTTTCACCCAGAAGGGAACTCCCTGCCACAGGATGTGGTGATGGCATCTGGCCTGGATGCCTTCAAAAGGGGATTGGACAGATTCCTAGAGAAAAAGTCCATCACGGGTTACAAACCATGATGGAGATATGTAATTTTTAAACCAGGGTAGTTCAAGGGCCAGATGCAGGGGAGTGGTATCAGGAGACAGATATCTAGTCTCATGCGCTCCCAAACGCATCTGGTGGGGCCGCTGTGAGATACAGGAAGCTGGACTAGATGGGCCTTTGGCCTGATCCAGCATGGCTCTTCTTATGTTCTTATGTTCTTATGTTCACACACACAGTAATGTCTCTCGGTGGTTTCTTTCTGTTTCTCAGATGAATAAATGTTATTAGTAATTTTGCATTTTGCTTCCCCCTGACCCCCATATAGCCATGTATCTACCATGTTCACTGTAGTCAATCATTTTCGATAGTGTGCCTGAGGGGCATTTACGATAATCTAATCAGAGGACTGTTATTGGGAAATTTTAACTGAGCAATCTTGTGTCTACATTGTGCCAGTTTGGAGTCAGTTGCGGATCAGTTGACAGAGTGTTCCTTCACTGGAAATACTTCCTTCACTAAGGCTGGAAGTGCACCTTTGCAATAACCCAGAAGAAAGATATTTACTGTGGGTTAGCTGCAAACAGGCACAATTTGCTTGCAACATTCACTCCGTTCTAATGTGTACAAATGTAAAGAATCCCTGGATCACACAGAGCAAAGATGCACAGATAGTGCCTTAGAAGGTGACTGTCCCAAACAGGATGAGATTAGGGATGGAGGTGGAGGAAAGAGACCTGGAAGGGTCAGGATTTGGCCTGTTCAGAGGCAGAGGCAGAGGCAGAAGAGCTTTGGATGTTTATGTATGGAGGAGACACATTCATGCCTGTGAAACTGTTTGCTACATGCTGTAAGGCTGTAGCTGAAATGTTGGTTTACTACCTTGGTGTGAAATAGGCCTCAATATAAGAAGACAGAAACACCATCATTTGTCAAAGTAAGATGTGACATGTCATGCTACTTCAGCGACAATGTCACAGGAAACCCTGCCTTCCTTTGCCTAGCACCACAAAAACTATGCTTGAAGATGAGGTGTTGGTCTTGTCCACCCTCCCCAGGAGACAAATTAGCTTTAGAAAGCAGCTAAACTTGCAGGTGAGATGCAGACTAATTTCATCCAAAAACCTGTATCACAAGAGATGGTGGTAGCCTAGAAACGTTTAATGCACACAGTCAGCATTTTATGTGCAATTCAGCTGACATATATAGGACTTTGGGACAAAACCCTCGCGTAACTTCTTTAGAAGTCAAAGAGTGGCGCCAACAAATGTGGTTAAGCAAGTAAACAAACACATCCATATTTAATTTGTATGGGCTACTCTTTGCTAACCAACAGTTATGGGTGTTCAGGTCAGGATTGGGGTTAGTCAGGTAGGAATGTTGAATTATGATGTAGAAATATTGCTGTTACACAATTGGAAGAAAAGGCATATGTACAATGTAAAGCAGGTATTTAGTCTGTCACTCTTACTATGACTGCCCAGGTTGCTAGGACCAACCAGGATGTCTCAGAACAGCCTGTGCATGCTTCATTAGACTGAGTGGTGGCCAACGGAGGGCAGGGATGGTATTTGTAGCTAGTACTGAAAGAAATAACCAAAATAAAGGAGTAACTAGGCAGACAACAACCCACCAACTGAAGACAAAAGGTACAAAGTTATGTCAAATGCTGTAGCCATGGGAATCTGCATTTCGACCGTCTTCAGTTGAAGATCACAGGCTGAACAGATTCGTCACTTCTTGGATGTGTAGGTATGAGACAGCTCCCAGGATGAAGCAGGGGCTGACTGCCATTTTTGGAAACATTGCCTCTGCCTGTTACCCAGGTCTCTGGCCAGCCCCAATGAAGCAAAGAGAAACATGACAGCCGTTATTAAAACGCTGCCTTAGCAAGCCACACATTAGTAACAGAGTCCTGTATTTTTCCAGTGTTTTCAGCTGTAGCATCTCTGTGATGGAATTCCTGGCATTTGACTAGTGTCAACTCTAACCTTATTTAAGCACCAGGTTAAAACATGGTGAATCACGAAGGCTTGGGGGTGGGGTTAAGGATGATAGCTTTCATAGGCTGTGGAGGCTGCTTTTACTGTTATGTACAGAGTTTCAAATGGTTTTAAATTACTGAATTGTTTTATATCATTTTTATAGATATATTCTGTTCTGAGAGCACAGGGTATAGGGCAGAATATAAACATTCTAAAAAAATACATTAAAAATATAGACCCAAGCCATACTAAATTATACTGCTAATATTTGCCCATAATTTCTGAGCAGAAAAAAAAATCCATGGAGTGGGGCTAACACTTGTCCAGGGGTAATCTAATCTAAATTAAGACAGATAGTGTGGTGTAGTGGCTGAACACTGATTTGAGAGCTAAGAGAATTAGGGTCAAGTCTGCACTAAGCCATGCAATTCATGGGGTCACCTTGGGTTAGTTAGTCTCTCAACATGACCTACTTTGCTGGTTAGTTATGGGCCCAAAGTATGCAGAAGGAAAGTCATCCATGACATCTTAAACTCATTGGAAGAAAAACTGGATAGAAAAGTACCTAATAAATAACTAATAAATACTTTTTTCTTATAAGCAGGTTAGTGGGGTCTTGTGGTATTCTAATTTATTTGCAAATACATTAGGACTGCCATATTGGTGAGGGATCAGTTCTGTCCCCCCGCAGATAGCAAATCCACGGATCTGAGGATAATAGTGGCGATGGGTGGTGGGTGCTGGGGCAAAAGCTTTTGCTCCCAACGCCCCCCCAAATGCTGGCCGACGGCAGCAAGGAGGTGGGGGAGAAAAACTTATGATGCGAGCTCTCCTCGCCACCACTGCTGGCCAGTCACCCTATTTGCCACCAGGCTTGATGGCTGTTCTGCAGTGGTGGTGGCAGCAGTGAGGAGGGGTTGGCATTTGGTAAATTTTCTCCCCCTTCTTATCACCACAGCTGTCCTGCGGGGCCGGCAGTGGTGGTGGTGAGAAGGGGGAAGATAACATACTGATGCCCACCCCTCCTTGCTGCACACCAGCCACCCTCCATGGCCTTAAGAGCAC
This sequence comes from Phrynocephalus forsythii, assembly GCA_029282475.1. NCBI lineage: Eukaryota > Metazoa > Chordata > Lepidosauria > Squamata > Agamidae > Phrynocephalus > Phrynocephalus forsythii. Next base: position 36,951,683 of record JAPFRF010000005.1, read on the forward strand.
CCACCTGGCCAATCAGCCTTTGAACTTCCCACTTGGGTCCCAGGTTGCGACCAGTTTTGAACTTCCCGCTTAAACTTCCCATCCGCTGCTCAAGACCTGAGCAGGAAGAACAAAGGCCAGTTGGTGAGTTGAGTCCTCTTAGGTCCCCACCCTACCCCTCCGGATGGCAGCCGGCATACAGTGGCAGAGGTGAGGAGGCAAAGTAAGAAAAATAAAATGCCAGCTGCCCTCCAGAGGGGTGGGGTGGGAACTTAAGAGGACCCACCTGGCCAACTAGCCTTTGTTCATCCCACTCGGGTCCTGGGCAGCAGATTGGAAGTTTGAGCAGGACCTGAGCGGGAAGTTCAAAAGCTGGTTGGCCAGGTGGGTCCTGTTAAGTCCTCACCCCACCCATGCAGAGGGCAGCTGACATGCGGCGGCGGCGGCGGCAGTGAGGAGTGTGGCTGGCTGGCATTGGTGACAGTAAGTTTTCTTTCTTTTTCTCCTCTTTGCTGCTGGGCTCAGACCTCCACTTCACCCTGATCACTAACTGCGGATAACTGAATCAGCGGTTAGTGAATCAGCATACTGTACATAGGTTGAGAACAGATGGAGGTACAGTACTGCTTTGCACAACAGCAGACAGTGAAATTTAATTTTTGTGGAGACACCAGGTTTAGTTTTTATCAGGTTTCCAGAGAGGGACATCCCTTAAAATGCTTAGCAAGCTCAAAACTCAGCCCTTCCCTCTATGACTTGACCTTCCTAAAAAAAAGTACAGCCAGTCTCCTTTAATTTCATAGAAATGATAGGATATATATTATTGATTTGGGAGAAAGAGACAGGAAGAAGAAATGCTCTCTTCAGAACACTTAAGAAAGAGGTCATTTATTGAGACAAGCGAGAAACTTTATAGCTCAATGTAATGGTTAGTCCCAAGCAGAGTAGACCCATTGAAGCAATGGAACATAAAAGGATTGACTTAATAAATCCTGTCCATGGAATAGGCCTACTCAGTTGGATCGGGCCCTGTAAGACAAAGATTTTCAAACTCATTAGCCAGGCCCAGGACTATTAGAAGCATTATTGAGCTCACTAACTCGTTCTTATGTAAATATCCTAACATGACACAACAGGTTGGGAGGTGAATATGTATTTTTATCATATTTTTCGCATATTGTCCTCCTGAGATAGCCATGCTCTGGTCATGTTAAAAATCAATGGATATTGACTCAGGGAAGAACTAGGCATTAGAAAATGCCCAGCACCAGGAAAGGAAAATCCTTACAAGCTCAGAGCATCGTTCACCTCCTGGATTTTGCCAATTACTTTACAGAAGTTTGCTTTGTTTTGTGATTGGTCTTCAGGACTAAAGCATTGGGTTCCTTTAAAGTCTAGTTATTCAAACATGAATATAACAGTAACATTCATTTAAATGTAATGTTAGGCTATCTATCTATAACATTGGTTTCTGCCCTTCATTATAATGTAGTACATTTTCCCTATTTATTTAAGCATGATTAACTTGGAGGGGGGTATGGCTGTAATTAACTACACTGCTAAATTGGAGGTGTTGCTTGGTGTGATGAATAACCGCTTTGACGCTGGTTTCACTGTGAGGTAGGTAATTATGTATTAATTTGCACATGATTTGAACTTCAGAACTAGCCCCACTCTGAGTCAATCTTGCTGGCAATGTTCTGCAGTTCCAAAGTTATTGTTGTTATTTATTGTTAAAAAATGGAAAACATATTGCAACAGGGAAAGTAACCATTGCCAGTGTTCTAAGGAACATGGCAACTGTTCAATATAGTAGGTGAGAAACCTTATTCACTTCTTTAATAATTGGAAGCCATTTAATGCTAGTCTACCTTTTTGTCTATATAGCCCAATATTGTCCATTAAAAAAACCATTTAGAAGCTAGCAAATTAAGGGAAAGCTTGCCTGAAGTGAAAGGTCTTTATATACTGGCAGAACAACAGCAAACATGGGGCCAGCCTGGCCTTCTGTGAGAGGAAGTTCAAGAGTCAGGGAGCAGCAACAGAGAAGGCCCTCTCCCTTGTCCTCACTAAACACATGTGTGAAGGTGGCGGGGCTAAGAGAAAGTCTTCTCCTGGTGATCGTAGCACCTGGGCACACTCAAAAAGTAGGGATGATGGTGGATCCTTTATGCCACTCCTCAACACCTGGTACATTAAAAGAACACTGATATGAGAGTGGGCGAGTGATATACCTCTGACATGCATATTAACTGCACTACTTCTTTTTCCTAAGATCAGAACGTATTTGATGATTGCTTCACAAGAAACAATACTCTCAGTGTAGTTAAGGATGCTGATGATGGATTACAGAAACTGATTGTGGGGAAATTAGTTCTGTGACCCAGATACTTGACTTATTACATTAGCAATCATTAGCAATTGTTTTTCTGTCATTTTCATATGTTTGGGCTGCATCTGGGCAGTTTGACTCCCCAAAAGAGAGGACTGTGCTATGAACAGGGAACCTGTGCATTTCCGAGCACGTGAAGTAGAGGGCAAGGCCTCACTTGCCAGCCCTTCCCTAGCACAACCCTGTCTATATTGCTGTGTAAGCCAAGCATCCAGGAAGTAAGATTACATTGTGGCATCTGCCCATGGAGACCTGGAATGATTATCTTTCCCTTTGTAAAGGAATCGTGTCCACACACTCTTTGCTAAGACAATTAAATACCCATTTCTATTGGGGAAATACACTTGAGACTGGAAAGGTGACAGAGGTTCCCGTTCTTTCTAGACTGGAGAAGTCAAGAGCTGTGGTTTCCCTTTTCATCTCTGGAAGACAAAGGCACAATGTCTCCTGAGAAGGACAATAAGAAAAGATGTGAAAAGAAAGGAAATGATGTCAGCAACATTAAGAATATTAAACGGAATTCAAAGGATGTTCAGTATTGTACAGGTCAAGTAAAGGACAGTGTAGGAGACCTAAGGATGTCCCTCTTTACTGACCCCCCGTACAAAGATCCACGTCTTCTTAATTAGAAGTAGACTGATTTCCAGCTAGTCACCTACAGACACCTCTGGGCTGAGGCAGATGTTCTGAAGTTGGGAGCCTGCCCTGCATCCATAACCAGAGCTTGAAAAGATGGCTGTTTTGGACAGCAAGTCCGAAAATCCCCTACCTGCAGAACCACTGGAGTTGTTTTCCCAAAAAAAGAGGAGCCTTCCCAAGCTCTGCAAGGTAGCTACATGCATATTTCAGGCCTCCCACATACTATGGAGGCCAGAGGAGGCATAATTTGGGGGGGGGGTCAGGCACACATGTGAATATTAAATAGCCAAAGGATGTGTTTAGAGGCGATATAGAGAGCAAGATGAACAGTCCTATGGGACTCGTTGAGTTTGTAGCAACTGGAGACAGAAAATGTCAATTTCAGTTGAGCCAGCAAAGCTCACCCAACAATGTACCAAAAGAGGTCTACACTAGATGCATCTGTAAGTCTTACATGCTTAGGATTTGTAGCATGCTTAGGATTTGACTGCCCTCACTAATGTTAATCGCATGTAAGTACTGTATAAATGCAGGCTCATTCAGTCTCCTTAGTCTTAATATTGACGTGTTTTGAGTAAAAATGTGTGTTTGTTTTTTCATTACAGTCTAAGGATGTGGAATATGTGAATTCTGAGTATGGAAAGAATGCAGTGAGATTGATGTATGTTCGTAGAGAAGGCAAGGTACACTGCATAAAAGAGCTGGAAGTCTCTGTTCATATCAGGCTGGACTCTGTGAATGAATATTTGCATGGTGACAATTGCCAAGTCATCCCTACAGACACCATAAAGAATACAATTCAAGCACTGGCCAAATGCAAAGGGGTAAGTGTTAAAACCATTGGTTTTTAGCCTTTTATAGCTTGATATTTTCTTTGTAAATTCCATTGTTCTTATTCCCATCAATTACAATATAAGCCATCAGGTAACAAATGAGAGGGATTGGAAAGATTAAAAAATGTTGAGGTGTAAAAGAAAGTGATGAATTGAGCATGAAATTCTTGAACAAGCTGAGAATCAGTCTAGCTGTTCATGCAATGGACTGCAGAAGGAACAAATAGGATTTATTTAGCCTAGAGTTTCATGGACAGTGGCTCCCTTCATTGAATCTTGGCAGATGGGCTTGGGTGGAGGCTTGGTTTATTTATTTATTTATTTATTTATTTATTTATTTATTTATTTATTTATTTATTTTATACAACGTATATGCCGCCCACTCCCCAAAGGTCTCTGGGCGGTTTACAATTAAAATGAACAGTTAAAACAGTTAAAACATTAAAAAGGCAAAGGACAATTAAAACAATAAAAACATTCAAACACAAAACACTAAAATTGCCACAAGGACCCACATTCTATGTTATGTCAATTAAAAAACTTCAGAAAGAGGAAGATTTGTACCTGGTGCTGAAATGTCATCAGTGTTGGCGCCAGGCAGATGTCACTTGGGAGGGCGTTCCATAACCTGGGGGCAGCTGCCGAAAAGGCCCTAGACCAGGCATGTCCAAATTTCGGCCCTCCAGATGTTTTGGACCACAACTCCCACAGTCCTTTGCCATTGGAATTACAGGCTTTGAATTCTGGGAGTTGTGGTCCAAAACATCAGGAGGACCAAAATTTGGACATGCCTGCCCTAAACCTATAAGCCATCCCTTTCACCTCCTTGAGGGATGGCTCTCTCAGGAGGGCTCCCTGGCTAGATCTTAATTGGTTATCATCATCTTACTGAAAAGAAAAAAACTCCGCTTTCTACAACCAAGTAGGTCATGATGGTTTGTAGGAGAAATTCCCAAATCACTGAGGAACAATCTTGTTTATTATTTCTTCTCGTGAAATGATCCACTGCATGAGCAGCTGGACATTTTCAAAAATGCAAAAGGTAGTGTCATCTGGTGAATCCTCCTTGGGCAAGCCCAGAAACTGCCCTTCCTTTTGTGCAATGGAGTCTTTCATGAGCAGACTGAATGAACAGGATTCTGTCCAAGGTCAGGAAATGCCTATATGAAGGTCATTTAACTTTGCACCACATGGTGGACAAGCCTAAAGATCTAAAAAGGATTATTTTCTGCCCAGACAATTGATTTATTAAAAACACGTACCAAGGATTTCCTGATTGCCAAGATCCCACAACGATGAATAACAAATTCACAAAAACAAAGCAAAACAGAAATATTCCCTACAAACAGATTAAACACATTTTTGAAAGTAAAATGTATAGGTTTTATGGCTGTTTTTCTTGCCTCCTGAGTCTTGCTGGTTTTTTTAATTGTTATCATATTTTTGTTAACCTTTAATATTATGGAGAGCAAATCCACAAAGCAATTAGTAAACAAACAAATCAATCATCCAAACACCTGTTATGAATTGAAGATATTATGCAGTAGCATCTAATCTATTGTTGTTCTTCCTAGATCAAAACAATAGAGGAGTTTGGCCTTGACATCTGTGAACACTTTGTTACATCCTTTTGCCATGTTGTATACTGCAATGCCTTTATCCAGGAGCTTCCCTGGCAGCGCCTCCAAAAGGTACGACATAACCCAATGAGTCTCTGTGTTTTCGCATTTGTTTCCTGTACACAGGTGGAACTCAAAGGGCAGAATGAAATCCACATGTGAGGGGACAGGACCGGATTTGGTAGGGCACTCTGACACATGGAATATTTATATTATGCTAGTATGTGACAGCTCTGTTGATGTGACAGCTCTGTTGCTTCTTTGGGGTATCTTAAAATTCCCAGCAAAGTAATTTTATTCACCCATGTCTCTCCATTCTTTATCTCTAGGATTGTACCCCACATGTCCATGCTTTTATATATAGCTCTGAAGGAGTACGGTTTTGTGAAGTGGAACAGAATCGGGATGGTAAGACGATAATTTCCCATTCTTTCAATAATTCTATTTTCCATGAAGGAAGGTGATCTGCAATTGTTTACAAAGGGTTTACATTAACAAATAAGGATTTTTCCCTATTTCTGTTTACATGGGTCTGAAGACAAGAGAAATGTATTAATATCATTCCTGATTTGCCATATTGAAAAGAAACAAACAAAAAAGCAACTAAGAATTTTGTACTTTCTCTGAAGCAGTGTTAACCTTTCAAATCAGAACTAGGGTCAAATGCATGTGGTGCCAGATGTTGCAGAGTCTTGAATTTTGATTAAACCTCTCTAGCTGCACAGCAGAGGTGCAGAGATTCACAAAGCAAAATTAGTTCACCTGAGTAGTTCATCATTTTCCTCCCTCATCATATGGCATTTACAGTCTCAATAACTCACTTGGAGACATTAGAAAGAATAAGAATGTTCCATTTACTTACAGTTGAACAAATCAGACATCCAACTGGAAAGAATGGCTTTTGGCTTTTAGAAAAGGCCTCAACAGACACACTAGCTTCCAATAGACTTAAGGAGGAAGAAGCTCTGAGCGGAGAGGCATGAGTCTCTTTGAACTCAGAGACAGGGAAGGAAATATTGGTTAGTGCTAGATCGATTGACAGTGACCCCAGCTGAGAAATGTTCCTCCCAGTCAAGCATGCGAGGACGTAAAACCTCCAACACAAGATTCACATTTAGAAGCCAATAGTACATTTTCCCTCTAATAAGAAATGTAATTCCTTCAAAATCCTGTGACTCAGCAATCAGATTAATAAAAGAAGCCACTATTTACCTTACATTAGGCAGGGTTTTGCAGCGGCCAGAGGTGGTAGATTTTGCAGGTCACGAAAGCACAGCAAGCTGTTAATCATTTTAGTGTGCTACTACTGTATTGTGTAGTGCTAGAAACAGGAGGATGCTCTTACACATGTGCTAAAATACCTTGGCTGGCTCCAGATATCATGCATATTGAGGTGGATGGGCGAGAGTGATCTTTCTTTTCCTCCTCAAGCTGCAAAACCTCTTGGGCCAGTTTCAGGTAAGATACGCTAAACAACTTGGCTCCTAGTTACCTGAAAGACAGTGTTTCTTTTATGAGCCTGTCCAGGTTTTAAAATCACTGGAAGAGAGGCCTCCATCCCTCGCAGGTTTTTGGTGAGTCCATGAGAGAAGGCTTTTCTCTGTCACAGCTTCCAAGCTATGGAGGCCAGGTTGGCCCCCTCTTTGCTGCCCTTCTCCTAGCAGACAAAAGAAGACTTTTCTCACCAGGCCAACTTTTTCCTCAGTAACCAGCTGCTGGGGTGGGGGACACACAAAACTTTTGACCCCCCTTTCAGCTTTTACTGTATGCATATAGTTTGCTTTACTATTAAGTCTGCCTCAGATCCTCTTCAGAGATAGTCAAGACAAACTGGCAAGCCACTCCAGTACTCCTGCCAAGAAAACTCCATGGACATGGAGTCACGTAAAGTCGGTCACAACTGTAATGATACAAGACACACACAAACAATATGCTGATAAATATCCACTTACATTTAGGTAAAGCTCACTGGATTCACTGAGACTTTTGGATTTATGAGTATAGGTAATCTGTCAAATTTGACTGCAGTCAGAATTTTTAAAGCAGACTGCACAATATTCCTGATTAGGGTTTACCTCAGGGACATGTTTTCACGTCACGTGTGTAATGACCAGACTGCTTCATGACCAAAAAGCATGCTTTTGCACGCTAATGGCTCCTTGCCATCACTATCCTTTCTGTAGACCACAGTACATTGAATGGGATATGGCTGGTGCAGGATTTCCTTAGTTGAACGCTACAGTGCCCGAGACGTTTACAACACTGCAGTACTATAAGGAGGGTGCCTTAATGCAATAACCTGAATGTGTTATTTGAAGAATGTAAAGTGACTGTGTATGCTGGTGTTGTGCATAAACACTCCCCACTCCCATACACACATTGGGTTTCTGAGAGATATTTTTCTTTAAAAAAAAAAAAAGAAAATTCCTACAGATAAAATGTGAAGGAAAGTGAAGACAAGCCACAGAAATCTGAGAGAAATACAAGGTGTCATATCCTTCAGACACAGAGACTGATTATTTGTCTCGAGAAAATATTCTAATATAACTTTCTTTGCTGTATTTGACATCTCATACATGCACAAAAGCAAGTACTCTGCAAGACGGGCATTTGTAACCACCCACCCACACAGGAGGAGAGAGAGAGAGAAAGAGAAAGAGGTCCATGCACACACATCAGACTAGAATTTAAAACCAGGCCGAAATAACATTAATTCCACGTCAAACCCTCATTTTCTATGTTCTCTCTCTCTCTCTCTCCCCCTCTGTCTTGAACCAAGTATTTTTAAGGCTGCAATCCCTAATTTGCTTACCCAAGAAGAGGTCCCATGGAACTCAATTTTGCACAGAATTACACACACAGCACATTTATCCTCAAATATTACTAGTACTTGAGGAGGATGCTTGGAGCTATGGAATAGTTTTCGCTTAGTTACCTATATGTGCTGCTGAGGCAGAACCAACATATAGTGACCCTAAGGAGACCCGTGGCACATTGGTTAAATGCCTGTACTACAGGTAAAACTGTGCTCACAACCTGGGGTAGTAGGCTCATGGTTGACTCAGCCAGCCATCCTTCCGAGGTCAGTAAAATGAGTACCCAGCTTGCTGGGCAGGCAATGTGCAGCCTGCATACTGTAATTAAAAACTGTAAACCACCCAGAGATTGCTTGAAGTGGTATGGGGCAGTATATAAGCAGAACACTTTACTTAATAGAACTTTCAAGGTGAGGTATTTAAGAAATGTCTTTAACAGTGGTATTCCCCATGAGTTTCCATGGCCAAATGTGGATTTGAACCTTGGTCTCTAGAGTCCTAGCTTGTCACTGTATTTGCTGCACCACACTGGGTGCTCTCTAGTCCAAGTTAAATTGTTTATTAGTAAAAGGAAATGACATTTCTGTCTTCTGATCTCTCTGTCTCGGACTCTAGGTGCTCCAATCGTTTTTTCTGGCATTAAAGATCTGAAACTGATGAAAACGACTATGTCTGGATTTGAAGGCTTCTACAAAGATAGATACACCACGCTTCCAGAAAGAAAGGAGAGAGTGCTGTCCACAGAGTGTCTGACCAAGTGGTGCTATTTGCCATGCTCGGAAGGGATTGACTATGACTGTATATGGTAAAGAGAAAAACCTCCCATGGGAGGCCCCTTTGTTATCTAACGGCTGGTCCCATTTATCTACATTGGAGAGGCCTGATAGCATCTAGAACTGAAAACACAGTGAGAGATAGACTAAGGGAGGGGTGTGCTTTATTTGAGGTCTCCTGCTAAGGAGGACGCATCACAGTAACTCCCTGCTGGCTGACCCAGGAGCTCATATTCAGTCACCCAACTGATTCTGACTAGAAATGGGCATGAAACAGAAAAATAGCATTTCTTATTAATGTTTTTTTTTAAAAAACTATTATACAACAAAATAAAATGATTTATTATACTATATAGGGCTGTGCCCCTGGGTCCTAGAAGTACCCAATTTTATTGGTAGCTCAAGACTTAGGGGGCAGATTAGAAACTGTAATCTGTATCTGTAGAGGTGAGACCTAGGAATGGATGGTGTACCAGTAAGATTTAGTGTTCCGTCTGGGAAGAGATGGGCTGTCAGATACAGTATATCAGTGCAGAGGATGATTTGATGGTGATTTGGGAAAGATCCCATGCAAATATCATAGGAAATCAAGAGGATATGGTAAGATCCGGCTTCTGTTACCCATAAACCAATTTTATTTAAATTTAAAGAAAGAGGATTGGCTGGTGGCTAGCTCTTACCGGCATGTAGCCCCATATACTGTATGTAGGAATGAACACTTGGAGCAAACTTTCCCCTGACATTTGGAAGGATGCATGTCCTAAGCATGGTGTTTAGGGAAAAAAGCCTCCCTTTCCCAGAGGTCCTGAGTGTGATGGGTGTACATTGGTTTATTTTTAGCCATATACACAGCACATCTTCCTTCAAAGCCACACGTTTGGGAACATCACATTTTCTGAACACTCAGATTATGATTTTGTAAGGGGGTAAAAAACCCCAAACCTGTACCACAGGAATTCCCGCATGGAATACTGTTTAGGATGCTGCTGTGGATGGGTACCATAGCTTCTTTTCTTTCCTTTCTCTATATTCATTTCTCAACCTTCCCGGTATTATTTCCACTTATTTAAAAGCTGTGCATTTGTGTCGATGGGAAGACATAGCTCGTGAAACTTGTGACTAGCAATGCTGCTTACTATCTTGTAAACCTTTTTGTTGCTGTTGGGTTGCTAAGGTGGTGGGCTGTGCTCTCCCTCACTGAGCACATGACAATGCTCATCTAACCTTTTGAAAAAAGCTCATAAGCAGCACCAGGAATGGATCGCCATTCACCCATCCCCCCGCTATTATTAATATGTGCATCAAAGAAGGATCTGTTGCACATCTTTGGATTATAATTATTACCCATTGCTTTGAAGGAGAACTGCTCATGAATGTATCCTGGATGCCTTTGCTGGGCCACCCGATACAGGCCATTATTCGCCTTCTTATCAGAAGACGGTCAACTGCATTCAGGAAAGCATCCTGGCCACTATTGACCAGGTCAGTATCATTCTTTCTTTAGAGAACATTAGGTAAACTGTGTTCTTGTGGTTTTTTTTGTACTTGCATATCCCAGCTCAATTCAGATTTATTTAGATTTATATATGTAGACTGCCCGACTTTCCCAAGGCAACTCTGGGCAGTTAACAACACAGACCATAAAACAAAAGACAAATCCATAAAAGGAACAGAGAAACAAATAGATGTTAGCTTTTACCTTCCTAGAAGGAAAATCAGTAAGGACACAGGTGGGCAATTACTGAGATATTTTTCTTTTTTCTTTATTTCTTTTTTTTAAATTTATTATTATTATAAAGTTCTTGTAGTTTTGAAGGCTGTTTCCAAAACTAACAACCGTGCAGATGACGGGATCTTATGGGCTGAAATCCTGTTGCTTAGTTGCACAAACAATGTAACTTTGAGAGGCAAATTGCCACAAATACATTTATGTGGACCAGTGTTTCCCAATCTTTTCTGAGCTGCCACGCCTTTTACTACACCCAAATAACGTTCAACCCCTCCTCATGTCATGTGTGCATAAAATGGCATTTTAGTGGGGTAAGGTCATCCCTAAGTGGAGTCTTCTTCCCCCAAAGGGCCTGTTTCTCATAAATAAATCATACATGCTAACTTGAATATCCAGCTCTGAAAGATCAAGGAAGAAATTGTTTAATAAGGGCTACAACACCAAGAAGGCAAATTGCAATCCCTCAGAAAACACTCTGTGACAACCCCCCAGGTGGGAAAACACTGCATGCCAAGTTATGCAGTTTGGTGTGGAAAAGTTGACGTCTACAGAGATTTCTGAACTTACAGCAATTTTTCTCCCAATGTTATGCCTTTTGTGTAATTGCATAATTTTGGCTACTGTGAGCAAGATGGACCATTAGGTTTCAGCTGATGTGTTGTGTTTATTTTTGTCTTAATATGGTTGGAAACTGGAGGAAGGGGAGGCTGGGAGAACCAAGACAAAATAGCTCAGTGGTTGAGGTTTCTGGCTGCAGAGCCAGAGTTGGGAGTTTGGATTTCCCACTAGGCCTCCTTGAAAGGCGCTGGACTTGATGATTCATAGGGTCCCTTCCAGCATTGACTTTTAAGATTATGATATACAGTATACTGGAACTTGACCTTCCTTTCATTCAATTTACTTGACTTTACACTAGAAATCCCCCTGAAGGTGTTCAAAACAAGTAAAACATTACTATTAAGCGGTTACTTCAAACACAGAGAGACAAAAAGAAACAAAAGCACAAAATATAAAGTTGGAGCAATACGTTGCTCATGACTAGAAGAATGGTGGTGAAGGCAGCTCTTGTGTCTTACCCCTTCTCCTTTCGGCTCTCTTGGCCAAGAGAAATACTGCTCCGGAACACTCAGTCCCAGATGTATGAGAAGTGATAAGAACATAAGAACATAAGAAGAGCCATTCTGGATCAGGCCAACGGCCCATCTAGTCCAGCTTCCTGTATCTCACAGTGGCCCCACCAGATGCGTTTGGGAGCGCATGAGACTAGATATCTGTCTCCTGATAGCACTCCCCTGCATCTGGCTCTTGAAGTACCCCAGTTTTAAGCCTGGAGATTACACATCTCCCTCATGGTTTGTAACCTGTGATGGACTTTTCCTCCAGGAATCTGTCCAATCCCCTTTTGAAGGCATCCATCACCCCATCCTGTGGCAGGGAGTTCCACAGACTAACAACATGCTGGGTGAAAAAATATTTTCTTTTGTCTGTTCTTACTCTCCCATCCCACAATTTGAGTGTATGTCCCCTAGTTCTGGTATTTTGTGAGAGGGAGAAGAGCTTCCCTCTATCCACTTTACTCATGGCCTGCATTATTTTGTACATTTCAATCATATCCCCCCCCCTCAGGTGCCTGATGCTAGAACTTAGGGAGGGGAGGGCAAATTACTACATATAGCCTTCCCTATTTCCTTCGACAGGAGTTCCCAACTAGATCTTGGGCCTTTCTGGGGACTGAAGGAAGCTTTCTGTTTAAAGAAATCCATGCTGGGACCCAATACAGTGAAAAATAGGAGAATGATTATAAATTGAGCAGATAGGGATTAATCACTTTTCATACATAGTTGAGCACTGAAACTGTTTGGTCTCTCTTTGGTAAGCAAAAAAATGTAATATCACTCACAGTGATACTCCATTCCATTCCCCCTAGCCCAAACTGAGTTGTGAGAGTAGGTGAGGTGTATTGAGAATGTCTTGTTTCCCCTAGACACTGTAAGGAAGGGAGTAGGGAAGTAGCAATTCCAGCTCAAATCCTGAGCAGGAAGGGGTGCTTAATTGTGGTCTTAAACTGTGTTTAGGATTCTCATGGCTCCTAAAAAAGCAAGTAACTGCAATTTGTTTTGTGTTTTCAGGTTGCAGAGGTAGAAGTGATCATGTCCAACATCCACTACTCAGAGACAGATCTGTCAAAACTGGGCTTATGCAATGACAAGGAGGTGATGAAATTTATTTATTTTCTATTCAGTGGGCCAGATTATTTTTTAAAACTTCTGTTGATAGTTGTTGAAGGAAAAAAAAAAGCAATAAAAGTGATAATAATAAGAGACCCATAACACAGTTATTCGTACAACCACACACACAATAGATGCATCACCAGGGCTGTGGAGTTGGAGTTGGAGCCGAGGAGTCGGAGTCAGAGGAAATTTTGGGTACCTGGAGTCGGAGTCAGAGTCGGCAAACAATGCACCGACTCCGACTCTGACTTCTACTAAATTTAGATTGGAATTTTTAAAAAAGCAAGTTTAAATGTCCCAATTCACAAAAAGTTATAATTATTGACTTCTCTATTGTAAGAATAAAGACCAATGCATGCAGTGCCTCACATAACCGCAAAACGAACACGTTAAGTGACCGTGAAGAAGCATGCTTTTCATGTGCTTCACTATATGGCACACAATGCACAATTAGGAGCAGCAATACTTATACTTTCATTGTGTTTGTCTTTTGCTTAAACTGTTCAGTACAGTAGACTGTTGGCTTCCCAGCCAGTAGTCCTGTGGTAATGACATGTATGTTGCCTTTCTTTCCTTCAAGGAATGTATAAAATACATTTGCATATTAACACAGAGGAGTCGGAGTCAGGGAGTCGGAAGTACAAAGAAACTTAGGAGTCGGAGTCGGAACATTTATCTACCGACTCCACAGCCCTGTGCATCACTATGAATTATACAATCCACTGCTGCAGTCCATTAACTCCTGCATTTTATTGAGCTCTAAAGATACAGTAGTTGCACACCAGTACTTTGGACACCTTTTCAAAATAACATCCTTCCACTTAAATCCAAACAACATGAAACCAAAACTAAAAAAGGGAACTAAATCTTAATACAGTTCTCTTCTTCTGTTTCTCATTGAAGCAGTCTCAGTTTTGAGTAGCCAATTTCTCCATCAGTGCTGCTATTCTTATTCTATCCAAATATCTTGCAGCCCCTTACAAAAATTTTTTATCAGATCATTCTGATCATTCTCTCCAGTGAATAATGAGAACAAACTATAACTAATTCAAGGAGTCACTATATCTTCCCATAGAGTAGGTCTTCAACAAATGATCCTCAGGATGCTGACACATTTAAGTTCCCAGGATTTCTATGACAATTGAACGGTTGTGGAAACACTACAATTTGTACCAAAGATAGTGTTAAGAACAGGCTTCGGGCAGGAAACTGATCAGGTTTTAAGAGAATTGAAAATGTCATGGTAGCAATACTGGCTGCCACAGTGTAAGTGCATTATGATTAATACCAGTCTCTAATTGAGACCTGTAAGCACATAATTAATTCTTTATCGCTGATTCCAGCATCATTTCTCCATCATCCACATTAAATAAATTGTGAAAACTATAAACAAGAGCTTCACCAGATTTTACAAATTTGCAGATTTAAAACTGTTGTGTTAGACTATAAAGCCCCAAGGATTCGAATTCTCCAGGCAACCAGTATTACAATTTTCAATAAAGAACCTTTTCAAACCAATGTAAAGCTGTAGAATGCCATTGTCCAAAGAAGCCCAGGTAAATTTTCTCTTAATCCAGTTGTGGGTGCTAAAGTGAGAGACCAACCATTTTCATGTGTTTGCTCTTCCTCCCCATGTACAGATCTTTACACCTATGGATACACCATTTGGTGCTTGTGCATCTACACTACGCAGGAAAAAGGAGCCCGAAACAGAGTGCAGCACTCCCGTAGAATGCAAGCCTCGTTATTCTGCGGGATGGAAATCTGGTCGTAAGACGAACTAAAAAGCGAACTCTCAATCAACATTAGCAAAAAAGAAAAAAAAATCCGAGCATGCATAATTTACTCTTCGCTTTTCTTTACATTGCCATTGCTCAATGTGTAATCTAGAAACTGCATTTTCAAAGGTAACCTAAAGGAAATCGTACGCTAGCATCACAATGAATTTCTTTTTGTTCCTTTGGAAAATTTAAATGAAAAGTAACCCACCAGAAGACAATGAGTTGGACCCAGGTACCATCAGACTTAATGTTGAAATTGTTCAGTCCCAAGTTAGTCATGAGTCCTGTTGATTTCACTGAGTCTGCTCTAAGCATGGTTAAGTTTGGATACACCCTATATTAATATGGCAGGCATCCTTAGAAACAGGCACTCTCTCTTTTTCAATTTTGCATCCCCCCCCCAGTTTTGTGAAGACTATTGGTGGGTTACCATTAAAATATTATTTCCTTATATTGTGACAATGGCTGAAATCTTGTTGGCACAAATGTATACTATGCAAGATGAATGATGCCATCATCAACATATATTTTTATTTTACATTAAAAAACTCCTTTTCTTTCTGTTTCTGGGGCTCCTTAGGAATCCCCCCCCCGAAAGCCTTTGCAATTTGGGTGGGGGAGCTTTTAATATTGGAAAACTGTCACTGGGTCACTGCTAGGGGTCCTAATTTGGCAGGAGCACACACCCCAGCTCCCAAAGACTTCTTACGGGCAAAATGTATCTCTAAAGAGAATCAAGACCTGAAGATGGGGAGAGGACATTTGAAAAGCAAATAAATTAAAAACATCTGTCATCATCAGATGATGATATCTGCTTTGCAGAGTGAACATTTATGCCAACAGGATTTCAGCCATTACTGTATGTACAACCTCAAATTTCAGACTGCTTGATTTCCAGTAGAGTTACATTATACTGAGCCCCAGCACTGTAGCTGTCTCTATTGTTTTCCTTCCTATTTAACAAATGATGTACTGTATAAATTGAATTTGGCCTATCTGCTAAATGTGATGGATAGTAGTAGCATTGCATTGTGCATATATGGTATTGCTTGGGCATAGTAGTAATGAGGTTAATGTTGACTGATTGACATTTATATAAATATAATGAGTATCCTACTCTAGCATTTTGCTCTTTAGATACAGAAATCTGCATCCTAGGCAAGCAAGCAAAGAACTATATTGTCTGTTTATATAAGCTGTCATAAGACATGGTGAAGGTACCTTTGCGTTATCTTTGTAGAGCTAAGCAGATCTTTAGTAAATTTCAACCTATATATATATATTCTACTTAATTGTGTCTGGATTTATAAGTAAACAGATTTAATCATCAAAGCATGTATCAGTACTGGCAATAAAAATAAATGATAAAACTGAGAACATTACTGAGAATTAGTTTTTTTGAACTAAACACAAAGTCCATCCGAAACAGGGGTTTCCCCCTCTCCTTTCAAGGCTAAACACTAGATAGGAGTTTCTGGGAGCTGTACTCTTAAAAAATGTAACTTTTCCAATATCTGCTTAAAAGCATCTCACAATGATGCATGAAACCTACTGTTTCTTTGGCCATAATATCTTTCATTGGGAGGAGAAGCATGCTTCGTAGGACACTGCTAGATGTCTGTTGAACCATTTGGTTTCAGTCTAGCTTCTGATGCTGCAAGAGAGCAAAAATGCCTACTTTTTTTCTTCACACTTTCCTCACACAAAGATTCCAGATGCAAACTGCAGATCCCAGCAGCAATCATCTGGGGAGAATCTATTAATAATAATTGTGTCTTCTCAAGTAAATTCTGAGTTATGGCGGGGCCCAACACCAAGGGGGAAAAACGTTAAGAAAAAGAAGAGAAAAAGAAGTGTTCTCTCAAGTCAATTCTGAGTCATGGTGACCATTTTCAGGTATTTCTACTGTATGTAAAGTACTCAGAAGTGGTTTACCATTCCTTTTTTCTGGGGGTGTCCTGTGGGACTGTGTAGGCCACACAGGGTGTTCTTTTGGGATGAACAGTCTGGAACAGAATGTCCAGCCTGTGGCTCCACAGATAAATACCTAATTCATTGAACTATCCAGCAAGCTATTACTAGAATATTAAATTTAAAAAAGAAATACCAGTAAGATTGGATTGCAACTTCAATTTCAAATCCGCATCCTGATCAAACTGTATTCACTTATCATCAAACTGGCAATCTATCCTAAACAATTTGATAAATCATATTTATACATATTTAAAAGGCAGTTTACGTTAGTAATAAAAAGGCTTTTTTTAGTCTGCTTGTCACCCAAATAAAAAAATGAAACAAACACTTTTTCTATGGTTCCATTTCCTTTGAATAATAGTAATACAATTTTAATTGCATGAAAAATGATGCTATAAAACTAGAAAGAAACAAATGGGAGGTAGTGTCAATAAGGTTTTAATTCCATTTAAGGTCTTGGTTTCTCCCGTCCTTTCTTTGGCCTCCATTTGCCTGAGTTGTAAGCAATAATATGTTCTCCACTAAGACCCTACTTGATTCACAGAACAGAGCATAGGAGGGGGAAAAGCAGACATATCACATTAAAGACTAAAGGCACCTTTTACATTGAGCATATTGTGCATATCTTTACTTTATTTACAATTTATATACCACCAACTTGTATAAACATCTCTAGGCGGTGCACAAAGTCAAAAGACGAAAACAAAACAAATAATAAAAATACACAAGAAACTGCAACACAAAACCCAACAACATCCAAAGACAGTGTGAAATAAAACAAACACTAGATACTAGTAACATGGAAAAAGATGAATTTGCATCACTGGTCCTCCCTGTGACTAAATGGGTGTCTCTTTCCCCTCCTCTCAATTCATCTTTTCAGAAAATTCGCTTGCTTTGCTACTAATAACATCTTCACAACACAAGCAAATCTACATAGTAACACAACTTTCCTCAACTCTCCCAACCTTTTAGACCAGTGGTTCTCAATCTGTGGGTTCCCAGATGTTCCTGGACTGCAACTCCCAGAAATCCTGGCCAGCTCAGTTAGTGATGAAGACTTCTGGGAGTTGCAGTCCAGGAACATCTGGGGACCCACAGGTTGAGAACCACTCATTTAGACCTTAGCTGTGTGAACCTTCATGTTGGCCATGCTAGCTGGGGCTAAACAAAACAAAACCAGTTGGAGGGCACCAGTGGACAGCTGGATTAGCATAAAATATTAAGTAGCTTTGACTATCAAGAAAACTTCGAGTGAGACTTCAAGCCTGTCCACTTTTTGAATAGGCTGCATCAAAAAAAATCAATCTCTTCATGCCACAGGGTGTCACAGATTTGTCAGAACCTGACAAATTGTCAGAACCTGACAAAGTAGCTTAGCATATTTAGTTCTCTATCTCACCTCCTCTTCCAGCTGTAGAACTTCTTGTTATGCTAGGGCAATGTTGGCGAACCTATGGCACGGGTGCCAAAGGTGGCACTCAGAGCCCTTTCTGTGGGCACCCGACATTGCCCTTTCACAGCCACCTGTATTCAGGTTAAATTGCAGCATTGGCACTTTGCAAAAAAAAAAAAATTAGTGGGTTTTGAAAAGCAGTTTGGGCACTCAGTCTCTAAAAGGTTCGCCATCACTGTGCTAGGGACTCAGACAGCCTGGGTCTTTAGAGTGCGTTCTAGGGATTGTAAATGTTTCTCTCCGCAGTAGGACCACCGTATCCACAGGGGATCGGTTCCGGGATCCCCCATGAATAGTGAAATCCATGGATAAGAGCAAAGACTCTTATCCGGGTTAATGGCGGTGCTAGAGGTGGTGACGTGAAAACTTTTGCTCCCGACACCCCCCAAATGGCAAGGAGGGAAGAATGTTTCATCCTCCCCTTTCTCCCTGCCACTGGACTTGGGTGAGGCAAGGAGAAAAAGAAAAGACAACTTTATTCCCTCCTTGCCCCTGCCACTGTGGGCCAGCCAGGCACCCTCCGGAGGGGTGGGCTGGGAACTCACCTGCCTGGCCAACAGCCTTTGAACTTCCCAGGCAGCGGATTGGAAGTTTTGAACTTCCTGCTCAAACTTCCGATCCACCTCCCGGGAACTGAGTGGGAAATTCAACGTCCCCACCTGACCCCTCCGGAGGGTGCCTGGCCAGCAGCGTCAGTGGCTGTGTTAGGGAAAAAACTGCCGCTGCCACCGGCCACGCACCTGCTCAGGTCCTGGGAAGTTCAAGGGCTGGTTGGACAGGCGGGTGGGTCCCCACCCCACCCCACCCCTCTGGAGGGTACCTGGCTGGCCTATGGCAGTAGCAGCAGCGACAAGGGCGGTGGCATTGGTGGCAGTAAGTTTTATTTTAACTTTTTTCCCTCCTTGCCCCCCCCCCCGCTGAACACTAACTGCAGATAACTGAATCCGCGGTTGGTGAATCAGCAGATGTGGTTTTTTTTTTTAACTC
This sequence comes from Phrynocephalus forsythii, assembly GCA_029282475.1. Lineage (NCBI taxonomy): Eukaryota > Metazoa > Chordata > Lepidosauria > Squamata > Agamidae > Phrynocephalus > Phrynocephalus forsythii. Next base: position 36,970,892 of record JAPFRF010000005.1, read on the forward strand.
TATCTCTCTATGCGTGAAATAAAGAGCACACACAAAACAGCTTGAATCTGTTTGTGGAATGGAAAATGAAACTCGGAATGTGCCAGAATATATGCATATTATTGTACCAGTTTGTGGACTGTTCTGCTTCAATATTCAGTTTGTAGAGTTGAAAAAAACAACCCAAGATTGAGCTAATATGCTGAAATGTTGTTATGAAAATGCTATCACCAGAAAAGATGGCCCAGTGGCTGTCAGCTAAAAACAATGGATATTCCCGGAACAAGTCAGAAATATTAGCTGTCTTTAGGAAATAAGTTTAACAGGCTTTCATAAGTAGTGGCCTAAATCCTGTAGCTTAGTACAGGTATTCATACTAGAGTAGAACCACTGAACCAAAGGGGATTTAGTGAGCCAACTCCGCCGTATGTTTTATTGATACAAAAGACCTAATGTTTTTTTACTTATAGGCCCATTAGATTTAAAGTCACATGGAGGAGTTTATTAGCCAAATCTCACTGATCAAATAGGCCTAATCTGGTGTGATTTACTATGCTAAGCAAGAGGATTTTGGCCAGTGAGAGGCAAATTTGGCAATTCACCTCCTAAGTGGAATGTTGCTACATACTGCATCTTTCTCCTTCAAAACTGTGTTCACTCTGTTCTGTACAATAGCCCTTTCTGTTTCCCCTCCCTTCTCACTAAGTGCAGTGAAGCATTGGCATAATGTTTCCACGAAGGTCAGTTGCACCGGTCAAAATTATACAGAGTAACAGCTGATTTATGTGAATATGTTCAGTCATCCAGTTGAGGAAGTTGAGTCATGGCAACCGCACCTCTTTTCTTTCTAGATTGAAATGTTTCGTTACTCATCCAAGCAGCTCCATCAGCCAGAGCAATGTTGGTGGGAGGCTTCCAATTTATATTTCACCTTGGTTTTATCCTATCCTGGTCTGAATAGGCTCATTAGAGGGGAAATGGCCAGTGGCGGGTGAAAGTCACACCTCTGAAGCCCTCCCCACACCCATTAAACTTGGGTCAACTTGGCCTACCTGGTGAAGGTGTGAAGTGGTTCTGATTTTTCTGGGGGTAAATGAACAAGCAAAATGATGAAGAGGAGACCACATTGGCCTACATATTGTATACTGTAACACCATAGAGTAGGACCCCCGTATCTGTGGGGGATTGGTTCCGGGCCACCCTGTGGATACAGAAATCAGTGGATATGAGCGAACACTCTTATCCAGGGGTGACGGTGGTGCCAGGGGTCATGAGGTACCAGTGGCAAAAGCTTTCACCATGACACCTCTCCAAATGCTGGACAACACAAAAGGCCACTGACCTGTCTAGCGGGAACTATGCGGTGCCGGTGTGGCTTTGAGAATGCCTTTGTGCCACCCAGTCTGCCTAAAGGTGCAGCAGCGTGGCAAACCAGGTGGAGTGAAGGTGCGTTCTCCCACCGCCCGGTCTGCCGACCAACCCAGTGGGAGTGGGTGTCAGGGGGGAAAGCCGTGTGTCACTGCTTCCCCCCACCCCCCGAGTACCTCACCAACCTGCCCACTAACTCACTCACTCCAGGCAGAATGGTAGACTGGGCAGCGGGAGAGTGCGCCTTCATTCCACCCGATCTGCCACACTGATCCACCTTCGGCGGACTGGGTGACACAAAGGCACTCTCTCCTGCCTCCTGGTCGCCCCAAAGGTGTAGCAGCTTGATGGTGGAGTGAAGGTGCTCTCTCTTGCCACCCAGTCGACTGACCTACCCAGCAGGACTGGTGGGGTGCTGGGGCCAAAAGCTCTGCTCAGTCCGCTGCCCAGGCAGCACGGCACAGCTTTTGCTCCTGACACCGCATCAACTCCACTGCCTGCTGATCACCATCCGCAGATAACTGAGTCTGCGGATGGCAAACCAGCAGGTATTGGCGGTGGTACTGTAATCTGTTCACTTCAAACCCACAAACACAGTATGGCAGAGTCTTCTTCACCCAAAAGACCAAACACCAAAACAGAAGAGGAGCAATATAGCATATGCAGTCCAATGCTGTGAGCAGAGCTTTACACTGGAGAAACTAAACAGCCATTAAACAGGAGGAGGCCCCCGCACAGGAAAGGCACTCACTAGCTCAGGACCAGAGTCAGTGGTGTACCTTCATGTGAAGGACGAAGGACACTCATTCAGTGATGAAGATATACACATTGTAGACAGAGAAGATAGGTGGTTCAAGAGAGGGGTCAGGGAGGCCATTCATGTGTGTACTGACAAACCCTCTCTCAACATGGATGGTGGACTTAGGCACAACCTGTAGAAACATCAGATACTTAAATGTTTGTCCTCCTCTAACTTTGGCCATAGGACCTTCAGCAATATAGGAAGAATTGTCAAATGCTAAGAAAACCACCCATACTTGGCAACTGCTGCTGAGACTTTGCCAACAACGTGTGAGTGATTCCGCCTAATTGGGAACATTCACAAGAGATCAAAGGATAATTCACAAAGCCGCTTGGCCTACGCTAGCTTTTCTGCCCCTGCCAGTTATGGCAACCAAGTCTGGCCCCAGGTGCAAAACTCAAGGGATTGTGTATTCATAGTATGAGCTCCTCAGAAAATTACAGACATTGACAGCAGCTCTGAACCTGTCTTCCCAACAATTTCAGTAGCAACAGCACCAGTCAGAAACTTTTAGAACTACGACCACTGTTATAAGGTCTTATATGTCCCAAGAACATCTTTTATCAGTACATTAGGGGTGGACAGATAATAGTTCCTGCTGAGATGTCTTGTGAGGCACCCGGGTCTAGTTAGCAGCCTTAGAAGACCCCCTTCTACTTTGACACCTTTCCTAGGAATGGCCTCATCACATTTCCTTCTGGTATTGTATAAAATCCTAGCCCTACAAGGTAAAGTGGAACTACTGGCATAGGTATTGTTGCATAGTTTTATTCTTGTTCCTAGAATTCCAGAACTGCAGAGCAAGGAGTGTCACCAAATCCAAACCATGCAGAAGGAAAACATCTACAACAAAAGCATCTCTGACAGATACTCATCCAACTCCTGCTTAAAACCCACAAAAAGGGACCCCACCATCTGCTGAGATAGTCCTTTCAACTGTTGTACAGCTCTTACTGTCAGAAACATCCTTTTTCTTGTATTTTGAATCCATTTACCAAGGTCCTGCACTCAGGAGAAAATGAGCTTGGGTTATCTTTCACGTGGAAACCTTTCAAGTATTCAAAGATGGCTATCACACCAACCCATAATCTTTTTTGGGTTCAACATAGCCAACTCCTTCAACTCTTCCTCCTAGGACTCAATTTCCACATCCTTAACTATCCTCTGGACATATTCTGCCTTGCCAGTTCCTTTCTTAAACAGTGGTACCCAGAACTGGACACAGTATTTCAGGTGCCAGCTGACCAAATACGAAATAGAAATGTTACTGCTCTTTTCCTTGATCTGAAGTCTATCCTTCTGTTGATCCAGGTTAGAATTGCATCTTCCTCTTTTTGTTGTTGTTTCACATACCAAGCAAATTGTTACCCAACCTATATCTCTGCATCTCACCTTTCCTGCCCAGATACAGCACTTCACCCTTTTCCCTTGTTGAAACTCACTTTGTTTATGTTGGCTCTGATCTCTTATGTACTAAGGTCACCCCAAAGCCTGATTCTGTCTTTTGAAATATAAGCCACCCTCCCAGTTTGATATTCTCTGCAATTTCAATGTGTATCCTTTTTGCCCCTTGATACACATCATTTAGAAAGATGTTGAACACTGGGCTAGGGACCCAAATTTTTAAACTCCTCCCTTAACATATCCACACAGCCTGTTGAGATGGAAACTCAGAGAGATAAGAAGCCCACTCTTCCTCAGCAGATCTTCCTTTCCAAAAGAGGAAGTCATTGTTTATATTGTTTATGTTTTAGTGGCGTGCCTTGGGCCGATTTACAGGGCATCTTCTGGAGTTGAATGGATCCACTCCCTTTCTCTGGGATCGAGTCTTAACTTTGGAAGTGATTCTGGATGGCATTTTCATTGAAATGACAGGTCAGCCTTCATCCACCCTGGGCTGATGGCCCAGCTACATCCTTACTTGGATGAGGGGATGGATAAGGACACTGGTTCATGCATTGATGAACTTGAGGTTTTAGTACTGTAACACTCTACATGGGGGGTGCCCATTGGACCTGACGTGGGGACTGCAGCAGGTGGAGAATGTGGCAGCTAGACTGATTTCAGGCGTTAAGAATTGTTACCACATCTTGCCTGTCTAGCTCATCTGCACTGGTGCCCTGTGCCTCCCTGATCCAGATTAAGGCACTAGTACTAGTACAAAGCCTTTAACAATTTTGGGCCTCATTACATTTTGGAATGCCTTCACTTGAGAACTTCAGCTTGCCCCACCTGGCCTTCTCAAATCTTATGGCGGGTGGGGGTGTTGGTGGGGGCAAACCTAGAGAGGCACAGACCATTACTGGAAATCAAGTCTGGAGCTTTTGATGGAACTCATCCTTCCCTGTGCTGACAGTGGGATTTGGTTTAGCTCTGACCTACCATCATCATTAGTTCTTTGGAGTGTTTTTAGGTTTCTTATTATTCAATTTGTGTGTCTATTTCATCATCTGGTTGTATGGAATTGCAATTATGTATGCTTGTTACTGACCAGCCTGAGTAGTGCATAGAACTCAGCTAGGTGGTGTGTAAATGTATGAAATAAATAAACATATAAATAAATAGTTCTTAGCACTTTAAAGGGGGTTAAAAAGTTCACGGGGGGTCTGTGAGTGAAGCTGCTAGCGCCACCTCCAATCAGATTGGATAAACACATGCTTAAACCCATTCACTTCAATGGAAGCAAGTGTTCTTAACAGGCTGCAGCTTGGAGCCACATTTACATACAGTGGCCTGAAATGACTGCATGTGAAACACAAGTTTCACAGCTAAACATGTGTTAAATGTAATAGCAACCTAACACAAGTTTGGCTAGTTTAATTCTTTCCTTTGAACCCCACCCTTCTATGTATATATGCATATTGTCTCCAGTCTCGACCAAATACAGGACTCCCTCGGGATCTGCACCTGCTGCCTAACAACAAAATCTGCATAGCAATTTCAAGTTTTTAAAGGACTTAATGTGGATTATCGAGTTAAAGCCCTTGCAGCAACCTTCTTTGTTGTCAATATTACCCTCCATTTTGCAGATGAGTGAAAAATTCACTTGAAAAAGTGTCTTGCCTAGCACCACAGCAGATGAAAAAACCAATAACTCCCTAATGCCCATTCTCTTAGGCTCCTGTCATACATTGGCTGAAATCCTGTTTAACTGCTATGCAAATGGTGTAACTTGTGTGTGTGTGTGTGTGTGTGTGTGTGTGTGTGTGTGTGTGTGTGTGTGTGTGTTTAGAGTTAAGAAGTGTCCATAGATATCATCAGTGGCACAACAAGTCACTTGGACACAACAGATAATGTCTATGGAGCTTTTTTGAACTGACAGCAATCATTCTCCAAAAAGGTACACCTTTTTGTGAGTAGCAGTGTCACAGGTTTCAGCCAATTAAAAAAAAAGCCCATCTTCTCCTCTTGCAACACTATTCCTCCAGGCATCCAAATCAGTGCTATATACCTGAGATATTGCACATGCAAATAGAATCATACTAACCCCCAATTTGCCAACTGTAAAACAAAGCAAGTTATTCTGCCAAATACTGATTGAGGCAAATCAGTGTTGGACTAAATAGAGTTTTTGGCTCTTTAGGGTGCACTGCTTGCAGATATGTTTATCAGTGTCACATTGAGGCCCTTAGCAACTATACTCTACTCCATTGGGTCCCATTACCATGAGGTGACAATGGTCCCCATCCTTCCTAATGCTGTGACCCGTTAATACAGTTCCTCATGTTGTGGTGACCCTTTGCCCTGCTTGGAAGAGGCCACAAGCCCCCTTTGGCAGGCCAGTGCCGCAGGTGCCATAGATAAATTATCTCTACAGGCACCCTAAGCCAATCGCAGCCTCTGGTGTCATTGACTGTCATCCCCTCCAGCCTATCAAGCTGTAACTCCCTCTTTCCCCCCTTCCTCCCCCCTTCTCCAGACCCAAGCTGTTTGTGCCTTTTTCTTCACTGGCTCATGGTGTCCCCTGTGAAATGGTCATTCGACCTCCCCCAAGGGGTCCCGACCCCCAGGTTGGGAACCACTGTGCTAATATGGTCTGCATACCAATTCCAAAGGTTACACCTGAATCGAGTGGCCAAGAATCAAGACCCAGGATGGCACTGTACGGATCAGCCATGGTTCTCGGTGGCAGTCCACGAGTTAGTCTGTGGCCAACACCCTGTATCTAACTCCAGTGATTGGGATTGCTGGGAAACGAGAGTCAGGCTTTACTTCCACTGATGTCACTGGGGACCGATCTTTCGTTCTTCCAAGTACAGGGAAATGTGTGTGCAAACAAGGTGCTGCGCTGTGTTGAGGTGGAGGCTACTCTTATACACAAAGGCCTAAAGGGCAACAACTGTTTATTGCCGAGTTGGACCATTTGTGGCCATTACAGCCTTAATGGCACTCTTCATTTGTGCCCTGAGAACCCCCTCCTCATGCTCCTCCCCTCAGCCAAATCGTGCTGCAGCTACAATTAAGAAAAGAGCAATCTGTGGCCAGATCAACAGGGAGGTGATGGTGAGGATCATCCTAGGTGGTGGCAGTAGGACTTCAGTCACCCTCCACCCCCCCCGGCATGTTGACCTTGGAAATGGAGTGAGAATGGGGACGGGTGTATCCCATAGGTGTTGACTTGAGCGTCTGCAAGGCTCCCTGCTCCTCTGGCCTGCATGCCATCCCCACGACCCCTTGCTTGCGTGTCTGGGAAGGGGGAGAAGAAGAGTCCTCCTCTGATGTCTGGGGAATTTAGTCAGTGGAAGGCAGTGACAGGGCCACTGAGTACACCCTGTGCTGGAACTCGGGTGCTGCGTGGGTTTCTGTGTTGCACATGTCAATTTCTCTGTCCCCTCTCCGCCTTCTTCCCTCCCCTTTGCAGTGGTTTTTCAAGGGCTGCTCGGATTCCGCCGATGGCGCGGGCGGGTGCCCCTGGACCACACGGCCCCTGCAGCTGCTGCACCGCTTGGCCCCTCATGCCACGCCTCGCCCACCACAGATAACTGAATCTGTGGATGATGAATCAGCAGATACAGGGGTGCTACTGTCTCATCACTGTGGAGACTGAAGAAAGACATTTAATATTCTGAGCATCTAACACAAAACTATTTAAGGTATACAAATCATTAATTTATCTAAAAATGATGCAGCTCATCACCCTTTCTTAGCCTGGTGGGGAAAAGGCCAGTAATGAACTGGTCAGGAAAAAATGCTTGAAGGATATAGCAATAAAACCCTATTTGCCCATCCTGGATGTGAATACGAATGATGAAAATTCTGCAACATTGACAGACCTTATGGTTTGAAGTAGCAAATACCTAGGGACAATCTTTTGAGATCTTGGAGGCCTTCCATCACTCACGAGTAGACAGGAGTGGCTCAGAGAAACAATGGAGAGGTGACAGACATCTCCTCCCCAACATACACCCAACACATGTAGTAACTGAGACCAGGCACCTGCCTCTTTCACCCACACTGCCTTTTAATTTTAATATAATAAGCATGACACATGACTGAAGCATCTTGTGTTCCAGAGGTTAAGCCTTTTGATAAATCTATGGGTGAATCAAAATGTGAGGCTGCTAATGTTTTCTGGTAGAGGCCTGGGGCTTTAGGAACAGGCTCCGGAACACAAATTCTCAACACAACATCCTCCTGATGTGAAGATACGTCCCAGCAAACAGAATAAGAAACCCCTCTTAAACTTCTGCCTGCCAGAGTTGTTAAAAGGAACAGAGGACCTCCCAACTGTATTTCAGGGTCATCTTCTGTATTGGAATACAAGGTATGCAACAAAAGACAAAACCTTCCAAAGAAAAGAAAGTTCAACAGCAAATTGAACGAAACAGAAGCAACAATCTTGTTGACATAAGAAAGCTGCAGCTTAAAAGAGCAACTGGTCAAAACAGATTGAATTTGAGCATCGTCCTTGAACAAGAGATTAACAGCATTTCTTAAACTTTTCAGCATTCACAACATCGTTAGCTTTTCAAAAACAGGTGTTCAGCTTGTGCGGCATCACATAGCAAAACTGTTTGTTACAGCACCCACAAAACACAATATATTTTTTAAAAAATATGCATATTTACCATTTTTATACTTCTGGAGCAAAACTGTTGACAAATAACTTATAAATTAGAACAAGAACAAAACAAACGTGTCACAAAGCGAGAAACTGTTAAAAAACTACTTTCCCCAAAAAGTTCTGTAAAAGCCAAAGGACACGAGCACAATCTCAGAACCCCAGCAGACATTTCACAGTGTCACAGACTTCTTCCGCCTTCAAAAAAGTGCCAGCATAGCCCCAGGCACCACTTCAAAGCATCCCAAATATGCTATGAATGGACTGTAATGAGGTCAAAAATAGGAACTGGGGGGGGAAAGGGGGGGAGTGATCTGCACAACGTCGAAGCCTCTTCCTAATGTTACGGAAGAAAGAAAGAACATAACCTCATATTGAAACTTGAAAACTCAGGATCAACTTTTGCTGAACCAACGTCATACAATACACTCCCAACTTGAAACCCAACGTGAAATTCTTCTCCGGCACTACCGCCATGAGTGAGGATTCTGCAGAAGCATCAGGACATTGTTGTGAGAATGTCATAGTGGGCAGCATACTTTTAAACAGCATTCTTTAAAAAAAATCTTTTAAAATCTTGCTTCCATTCTAATTCCTCTTCTTTTTTTTTTTAACTTACCTTACTTTTTCAATACAGCCATTGAAAAAAAAGAGTACTTAGCTGGTCACATCCCTGCATGTTGAAAAATTCAATCCCCTCATCGCTTCAGCAATCACTGTACGGCATATTGCTAATAACTATCCAATAGGATATATATATATATATATAAATATATATTCATATCTATATCAGTGCCATTTGGTTTTAAATTCTTTTATGCTGTCTTTTTTAAAAAGTCCCATCAGCATGAACTCAATGTTGTTTATTTACACTGAACTACAGAAATACTATATAGTTCCATCTGGGCAATCCACTATAGAGAACTGTTCTTGAGATGCTGTGTCTGAAGAGGCTTTACGTGATATTCATAGATCTTCAAGGCAGGGCCCAGTTTTAATGAAAGTCCCGTCAGCACATCGTTCCTTGTCATCAACAATAAAGACTTCCCATCGATTTCCTACAAAAGAGAAAAATAAACCTATCAGTAAGGAAAGGTGATGTTGTTCATTCATTTATCCATTCATGTATTCATTTTTTTTTACTTTTCTCTCAATCAAGGCGCTCAAGGTAAGTTGCAATATATTTAAAAGACAAGTCCACTTAAAAACACAGTAAACTGCAATACTTTAAAAATGCCATTAAAACATATTACTGCATTAGAATAGCCAGTGAATTAAAACTCACAACTAATATATGGGTACAAAGAACGTCCCATGCCATTTTTCGACCATCCACCATGATGCAACAAATCTGGAGTGACATGCTCTGGTTGTCTGTTGTTTAGTCCCGTTGGGAAGGAAACACATTTCTTCCATTACAGGCGGGAAATACAGAATGCTTTTCTTCTTCTACACATAACCTTAACCACTAATCCTACCCAGTGGAATCTGGCTTGGGGTGAGTGACGACTAGCTGCTTTTGACAAGAAAACGAACTTCTAATCAGACTTCCTTGTTGGAGCAAAACTTTTATTAAATTATTATAGTTAGGATGATTACTGTCATTATGACAATGTATTATTGTTATAACTTTTACAATCCTCACAATTATCCTAATGATTTTTTTAAAAAAATGTTCTCTGGCAGAAGGTTTCATAAGCAAAGTCAGCCTGGACAAGGTTATAGAGGGAAAAAACCCCTAAGAGTGTTAAGTTGTTGGTAAGGCCAGTGTGAAAGGGACTCACACAAGTTTGTGGGTTTTGTTCCTACACTCCTATAACTGTATCTCTAAGAAAGGAAGTGAGAAGCAGTAATATTTCTTCAGGCAAACTACCTTCTTTTAGATTGTAATGGCTTTTTACATCAGTCATGTTCCATCTCTTCTCTAGCGCACAGATTAAATTCTTACAAACTTTAAAATAAACCAAAGCAAAACAACAAGAAACAAAAAACACCCTCTGGACTGTGGAATACTGTGTTTCTCTACCTATGATTCAAAACTCCAGGAAATGACTTGACACTGCCGCACAATATTGTGCCCACATTGCAAACAGAAAATAGAGTGCCAAACTTTTTTTTTTGCAAAGGGCAGATGGTCATTGATGGCACCAAGGGCAACAGTCAAGGTAGTCTACAGGATACCCTCTTGTGTTCTCTACCATTCACAAAGAGACAGTAAGAAGGGGAAGATCTTAGAAATTGATTCCTCCCCCCTCCCCATCAGCTAACCATTTTGCCCCAAATAAAAAGCAATTATCTATACTGTTTTCCAACACATTCTCTTGTTGCTGATCTAAAGCCCAGTTTAAAAGTTATATTTTTGTTTGGGCTGCCCTCATTTTTAGAATGGCCTTATCCAGTTTGGCACACTTGTGTAGCAATAATGACTCCACAGAGCATTAACCTCCTTCATGGGCCTATGAGCAAAGGGTGGTCCAGTTACCAGATTATCCTGTTTCCTGCAATAGCTTTGGCAACTGAATAGTACCCACACATGAGAAGAAAAGAGAATTACATTTTAAAAACAAACTAGTCAGTAGAGCATGACTGAATTTAGTAATCTTGTATGTATGTGATGTATATAAACCGATACAATAATCACAGGAATCCAAAGAAACCAAATTATTATTATTATTATTATTATTATTATTATTATTATTATTATTATTATTATTATTATTATTATTATTATTATTATTATTATTAATAATAATAATAATAATTAATTAATTAATTAATTAATTAATTAATTAATTATTAATTGCAAAGAAGGCTTTACTTTAGTTAGGAGCCAGGGCAGAGGTGCCTCTCTGCACAAACGTAAGGATGTACTAGTTCATAACCACTGGCATAGCAGACTGAGAATACATATACTGCACAGTATAATATGCACCTGATGAAATGGACTACAATGAAAGCTTACACCAAGTAAGGTTCATCTGCCTTTAAGATGCCATTAAGGCTCCTTGTAGTTTATGCGGGTCTTGCCATGGTCCTTGCAGAATGGGAACAGGACTAAAAAAAGCAATCTGCACTGGGTGTGTCTTGCCATGGTCCTTGCAGAATGGGAACAGGACTAAAAAAAGCAATCTGCACTGGGTGTGTTTCACCTTATTGTTTACTGTACATTCTGCTTTTAGAAAAAGGAACTAAAGGCTCTGACAGCAGTGAAGGGGGTCAAAATTCATGCCAAAGTGACATAACAAAGTCATCAAAACACACACACACACACACACAAAGGAAAAAGAGTGCCACACTTTTTTGCAAAGTACACACACTCTAAAGTAACTCAACAGTGACCTTCTCCACCCTTTCCAAAAAAAAAAATTAATCAAACAGGAATGTTGTTACAGTATTGCTAACTCTTTCTGAATGTTTGTGAGAGCGCCATTGGCCCACCTGTGCAGATTAAAATTTCTGAAGATGGCGAAGACAATTTGGCTATATTTTGCACTGTTGATAGATTGTGAACGAGTATATGATTCTCTAAACAAAACTGCAACTTGACAAGAGGCAGGAAGGAGGAAGCAACTACCATGAATCAAGCTGTTGCCAATCATAAGCTTTGCTTGAACACACAGCCACAGCACATTTTTAAGACCACCCAACGTAAAGTTCAGCAAAAGGTTTTAGCAGCTCAGCATCCAAGTGCAACTGCTGGCTCTTACCCATCAGACGTCACAACACTTCAGGGACCCACGGGTTCTTTCATAATTTCAATGCTTCCTTTGCCATCCACCACAATTCGCTTCGTAATGACTTTCTTGCCATTCACGGTCTTGCTCATCGTGATCACGGACTTGAAATTGCCTTTTGCGTCACCATGGGAAGAGTAGGAGCCGCCCCTGGTGATTTCAGGACCAAAAGAAGTGAATCCGGTACCAGCAATGGGCGATACCCCCTTGATGGAGATGGAAAAGCTATTGCCGCCTCTGCTTCTCTGAAGACTTGGTCGAGCCCCAGAAATGTCAAGAAGCAGGTCATCAAATATATTTAGTGAAAATGGGTCTGTCCCCTTATGTTTATCCAGGCGAGGTTTGTGGAAACCAAGTGTGGGGTCAGACTGCTGTCTTTCGGGGGTTTGGGGTTTATGACCTTCATCTGGCTTCCGTCCACTTTCCCCTCCTCCTCCTCCTCCCATCGATCTTCCTTTTTCACAAGGACTCCTCTTGCTACAGCGGTCATAAGCCTCCCTCTTTCGGGCATCAGATAAGACCTCATAGGCTTTTGAGATTTTTATGAATTTCTTCTCCGCTGCTTCCCTGTTCCCTGGGTTTTTATCAGGGTGCACTTTTAAGGCCAGCTGCCGGTAAGCCTTTTTAATCTGATCTGCAGAGGCATTTTTGGTCACTCCGAGAACTTCGTAATAATTCACCATCTTCTTCAAATCCGCCTTATGACACTTTTCCTTCCTCTACTTTTTCATCCAAACATTTGACGACACCTCCCAATACCTCTTGGCATCATTGACTCTCCCAGTTAAAACAGACAAGCTCATAATAATGCCCAATATCACATATTCTTCTGGGCAACTCCAGGCCTGTGGTAATGGCAAACAGTATACAGTAGAGAGAGAAAGGCGGTTGAGTTCAAAACAATTCAAACAGTCCGTTGTCAGGGAGAGTCTGTGACTTCGCCATTATGTCGGTTAACAGCTAAGTGTCAGTAATTTGCATACTGCAACCCTATTGGTTATCAGATGCAGCACTTGGCTATCAGAACAAGATGACATCAGCGTAACAGCTGCATAAGCATGAACGCCTTGGTTGAGTATTTTGATTTTGGGAAATAAGCAGTAAGGTTAATGTTTTATCTTATATTGATATAAAAGGATAATTCATACAAACATTTACAGTGACTCATATGCCACATAGCCCACCTGCACTGCTAAGATACATGATCAAAGACAGACATAACAGCCAAACTGTAAACATTACCATAGACACTGCGTTCTAGCAATTGAACAGAGTATCTGCACATGCTTTTAATCTGAATTTTAAAAATCACAATATCCTTGCTTCTAATACAGATGGCATCTGAAATATCAGCTCGAATATCAATCATTCCTGCTTTTATATTTGGTTTCCTTCTGTTTCCATTGAATCACACTTGACAGTTCTCAATTTGCTGATTTTCCTTTTAAATTGAATGTCTAATTTTTATCGCTTATTTATTCAGAACCAAAGTCATTTTGATACTGAAAAGAAGACCTAACTGTAAGAGCCACTTACATGCATTTATATTAAGGCTGTTAAAATTCAGTATGTATTTATTTGAACTGCATCTTCAATTGTAATCCTCTTTGATTCACCTTAACTACCCAATGTAGTGTATTGGACAGTGTGATAGATTAGGGGAGCTGGGTTTGAATCTTGGCTCAGCCACAAAAGCTCACTAAGGTGGTGGTGGTGGTGGTGGTGGAACAGGTAAAAACCAGGCCTTAACCACTTCCCTCACTCTGAAAATCCTATCAGGGTTGCTGTAAGTCAGTTCCATTATGGCACATAACATAACACTGATTCACCTCCCTGTAGGATCTCTTCCATCAATTACTTTTAGCAGCCACCTCCACCTGAGTTCATTCCTACTTAGCTTGAGGACTGTGTAGCTTTTCACCCATATGGACTTTATAACACACTGTGTAACCATGAAACACGCTCGTAGAGGAACACATCTCTAGCAATGCAGTAATAACAGTTTTCTCTTTATTTTTCTGACAGCTGGGAAAGGCCATTTGTTCTTCCCAAACTTTATAAGGCTGCTGAGTTAATTTTCTTTTTTCTTACCCTGGTATTGTTCATCACCTTGTCTTAGGAAAAATATGTTCTTAGAACAGGTATTATTCTTAATTTACATTTTATTGAAAAGATGTAATTTTTATGAGTTAAGCTTCTAAGTAAAAGCACTTTTAATGCAATAAAAATCATCAAGCTTTCTGCAGGAGAATACATCCTGCCATCCTCAGGGTATGAATTCCCCTGCCAAAAGCTTGATGATCTTTTATTGTATTAAAAGTATTTTTTACTAGGAAGCAAAACTCATGAAGTTTTTAAAGTCTTTTCAGTCTATCGACTGGGGTTGTTCCATCCTTTTTTTTAACATGCTCCAAGAAAGCAGGATTTTTCTTGCATTTTCTTGTGTTTAATTTAATAGTTGTATTTTTGTACAGCTTAGTCAACCGACTAACCAACTGAATGGCCAACCAACCAATCATGCAAGCCAACAAAGTTGTGTGGCAACCCTTTCTCCATGGAAGAACATGTGATCTTTCAGATATGTTGCACATGCTAGCTGTCTATTAATAAGTCCCCACTGGGATTGTTGAGTGCACGATAAGCCAGCAAGCATGCACAGCTCTGAGAACCACAGGACCAACCTGCTAACTGCTGGGTACAAGGCACTGAAAATTACTGCTTGCTGTCTGCATCTATAACAAAGTAACAGTTTTTCAGCCACTGTTAAGAGTCCAACTCCCATCAACAACAGCAAGAACAGCTAAAGGTCCAATAATATCTGGGCAAACGAGTGTTTCCTATCCCTTTTGTACGAGTTCCATGTAGATTTGGCATGACCAAACTTCGCCCCTCCTGATGTTTTTGGACCACAACTCCAAGAATTCCAAGCCTGTATTTCCAATGGCAAAGGACTGTGGGAGTTGTGGTCCAAAAACATCTGGAGGGCCGAAGTTTGGACATGCCTGATGTAGATAGTTCAGGTGGCCAGGCCAGGTAGGGTAAAACAATAAAGGCTGCACAAGTTGCCATTCTTAAAGTCTATAGCCGATCTTCTGAAATGGGTACGATCCAAACCCACCACCTTTTAGAAAATCAATATTTCCATGGCTGGGCAGCTAGGTGATAGTTCCCGATAAAAGATATTAATGTGGGGGTATTCTCAATAGAAGAGAAAATGCACAGATTGTTATAGACACCATGAATACCTGTCAGAGCATATCTTCCAAAGATCAGCTGAAGCCCGGCCCACTAGAATGTTGTTGGCGCGCTCACTCTGAGTGGCCATGCCTAGGAGGCGCAGAAATCTGTCACCTGTAACCACGCCTTCTCGGTGGCTGGCCCCTCACTTTGGAATCATCTTCCGAGTGAGTTGCGCCTTGCACAGTCCCTGCCCGCCTTCAAAAAAGCGTTAAAAACCTTGCTTTTTAGGGAGGTTTTTGGTGACCTGGTTTAGTTTTTCCTCTTTTTTTGCGCCATCTTGCTGATGATTTATCAACTCCTTTGTTGAGTTGTTTTATTAGATACCCTCTTTTTATTCCTTATTTATCATTTTTTAAAATTTTCTCCTCAATTGATGTATTGTTCCCTTTGGGCCTGTCTTGCCCTCTTTGTTCACTGCCCGGAGTTCCTTCTGGAAGACGGGTGGTATAAAAATAAACATATCAAGGTTGGATTACTGCAACGCTCTCTACATGGGGCTCCCCTTGAACCTTGTTCGGGCTCCAGGTTGGTGGTTGGTGCGCGAGATTCGACCTATCACCCCCATCCTGGCCCGCCTGCACTGGCTGCCCGTTCTTCAAGGTGTTGGTTTTGGTTTACAAAACCCTCCATGGCTTGGCCCTATCTGGCAGAGCGTATTTCCCGAAGAGGCCCAACCCACCCGATCCTCTTTGGCCTACTCCGTGTCCAGCCACCACTCCGAAGGAGGCCCGTAGGCTACTCGTAACAGGCCTTCTCGTGGCTGGCCCTGCAGTTTGGAACTCTCTGCCCAGCGAGTTTAGGAAAGAGGAAAGAGCTGAAGACTTGGCTTTTCAAGGACACCTTCGATAACTGCTAGGGGAGTACCTCCCCCCCTTTCCCCGCCTCTTTGCCAATACTGTTTTAATTGATATATTGTTACTGTTTTTAAAGTGTGTAAACCGCCCTGAGTTCCCTTAGGGAAATAGGATGCGGTATATAAGTCTGAAAATAAATAAATAAAAATAATAAATAAAATAAAATAAAATAAAATAAAATAAAAATGTATGGGCAAATCAAGTGACACAGGCATTTCTAAACCCACAATTCTGCTTCCAATATCCATTGGGAAAATTCACACTGGCAAGAGGTGGTAGCTGTTGAACCTGCAGTGTGAACACTTCTTTGAAACCGACAATACCAGTGCCCGATGTGGAAATGGATTTGTCAATCTGAATTCATCCTCCAAATTGCCACATCAGGTCAAATGGTTACATGAATCAAGATTTAAGAGGTCAGAAAGGTTTCTATATATACCCAGGCCAACACACATCTGAGGTTTGCTTCATTTTTTCACATGCTCAAGAAATAAATGAGAAGTTGAAGCATACTCAAAATAAACCTCCAACACTTGGCAAGTTCAGGGGCTTCTGATTTACTTTTCTTTCAATCTCAGAAATACCATGTGTTATCACTCTCAGCCGTACTTCCAATCTACCATGCTGCAGCAACACTGGGAATGAAAGCTTGGAACAACCATGAGATTGTTTTTCCTATCCAATTATTGTACAGCGAGGCATTCAGTCCAGTGACTGGGTAGAATGACATTAGCAGGACCAGTACTAGGACTTTCAGTAAATTAAAGACTTCCTTCTCCTGTCCACAACTCCCATGGCTTAGATGGGATGAAAGTGATGAAATGAGAGCGATGGGACAGAAGGAGGAAATGCTTAAATTCCAAAAATCACCTATGCTGATGATGTTGTCAGCCTTCTGAAAGCACAGTTATGCCCACAGGATTTGTTCCTAGCCACAGGAGGTATGCAATTGATTATTTTAACAGGGCAGCATTGAAGCCAATAAATTTCTTTCCCTTCTTTGCAATGTCGCCCCTCCAACACTTGAGTAACCTTTATGGACATGAACACCCAAAGTCAGCACTAGTGCTCTCTGGTGGCTCAGGGAATCCATATCAAGGTTAATGGAGGATGCCAGTTTAGTGTACTCTCTCAACTGAGCTTTATTAGTAGCAAAACCTGAAGAATGCTTTTTAAAAAGCATGTCTTTAATAAGGAGTTCAGATGAGTAAATAAACTCTGCGGGATAGGCAGCCTTTTCATTACACACTCCCAGCAGCTAATCCCAACACTATAAAAATATTGTATGTGTTTGTAGTTACAAAAATGTATTATCATCTCCCCCTCCTGGCCATCCAGACCCATCCCTGCAATTTATATGAGATGCATCAGAGAGCCAGGTCTCTCTCTGTAAAAAGCACTGGGATGTTTGCAGCCATAATCATGGTAAACTGGGTGAATATTCTGCATTTTGACTCCTAGAAAAAACCAGCTCCTGGACAAATTACCTCCCTGGACCACAACTCCCAGAATTCTCCATACACCGTGGTCGCTAGGTTGCAATCTGGGAGCTAAAAGTCAAACAAACGCATAGACATTTTTTTCCATGCTCTGCATATCATTTGGTTAATTTTGATTAATTCAGCTAATTCAGGCCTGGGTGGTATTCACACTTACTGTGGAAGCCTCCTGAGGTTGGGAGCAAAACGTAAAGGTAAGCTGTCCAAACTGACCTACCTGTTCTTGAAAAGCATTCGCCTGTTCTTCAAAGCCCACTGTCCGAAAATAATTCACCACATCTGTAACTGCCCAATCGGCTGGATCAGGTGGCCTTCCATTCTCTACCAAGCTTAAAAAAGAAAGTACAAACCAAAAGGTAAAAAAAAAATCAAGTGTCACTCCATGGTGCTGCGCAGATTACTTACCATTCAGGCAAGAAAAGGATCCTCAAGGATGGAGACTTAACTCACCTGTGGATTTCAGGGAAGGAAACCCCTTTGATCTCATTCATTCCACCACCCAGGACAGACAAACTGAGTTCTGGAATTCACACTCTTTTGGGGGTGTATGTGTGTCTGTTCCCCACTTGTGCCCATTGAACAAGTTGATTTGTCTTTCGTGCCTCCCAGAGATCTCGTAAGCACACCGAACCTTCTAGCACAATGGTAGAGCATTTGGAATGGAAAGAATGCACTTCCATTCATATATTTTTTTATCCCGCTCATCCTCGTAAGAACTTAGAATGAAATGCATGGTTTTTTTCTTGCCCCAGGTTAATACAATAATTCAGCTAGTTTTGCAGCTGACTGTGGCTTTGAATCCGGATCTCTTCAGTCTAAGCCTGGTTCTCTAGCACAGCCTCTCCCAACATCATTCCATTACAGTAGGATCTCCGTTTCCACTGATTCAGGTATCCAGAGTTGACAGTGGAAAAATTAAATAAATAATTCAGCAGGTGCGAAGCAAGCTACTGTCACAAACAGCCACCGTAAAGCAAGCTACTGTCTCAAAACAGCAGTTTTTTTTGGGGGGGGTGGAGTTCTCTCTTCTCCATGTTTTTTGTTATCCATAGGAAAGCCTGGAATCAATCCCCAGCAGATACCGGGGCCCTACTGTAGTTGTGATGGTCTACATCTTTGTTCACGCCCAGGCAAGCACAACAGCATATACTGACTATGGATAACTGGAACTACCACCAAACCAGGGGATGCTGTGCTATATGGTTGACCTCAGATTGAAGGAACACAGGTGCAAAAATCAACCATACAACTGGATTGAGGTGCACTGAGCTCTTCAGAGGGGCTCCAGGTTATGAATGCTGTTGTAGCCCTTGTATTATACCTGAATTTTCCAGAATCTTGAAAAGTTACTTTTCCTCCAAGCTCTAGAAAGTCCCCCAGTCAACATTCCTTGAGGAAAGTGCACATGAAACTGGGCTTAACCAAAGACATCCTCCCTCAATACATTGTACCGGTTAAAATAGTGTACATCTTTCCTTCTTGATGGTCCTCCTCAGCATTGATGTGCCCTTGGCTGGGTAAAATTCATCCCCCTTTTAGGGAGATTAGGCAGAAAGAGGCCACCTTTCTTCTCACCTTTGAATATCAAAGTGCTTCCACATGTTACTCTGTACGTTGCCATGTTACAGCACACATATTACAAAAGGCAACGGAAGAAGATGGTTCCAAACTGAAGGCATGGTGATGGCAAGGCCACATTGTGGCACAAATTTACCCCATGATGTACACCTCTTTGCAAAGGAACAGGCATTCCTTTAATGTTCCCATTAATTCAAACAGTCTGGAGAACAGTCGCCCGGTTCAGCCCAAGACTTTGATTGAAAGGTGTCAATCAGGATTACTCTATGAAGGCTGGCAGGGCAGCGTGATGCAGACATTGGGGTGTATGATTACATCTGTAAGCCTTGCCCTCAGGCTCTGCTTGACTGGGATGTGTGTATGTTCACTAGGAGATGCACCTACATTCCCTGAGCCTATGCGTCCTTGGGGAGTGTGAACACTCCAACTGTGTCCATACTAGATGAGAAATAAGAACTAAGAGCTTCTTAACAAACCCTTATCTATTTATGTGGGCATTTTAATAAAAAATAGCTTTCAGATCTGGCATGCTCAGCTGCCACCCTCAAGTTCTGTCTTACCATGGCCTACATGACCCTCTTACTGGTTTCCTGACCAGGGTTCTGGTACTGCACATGGACGGACAGACTGAAAAGAGGGGAAATAAGGAAACAGGAGAAAAGATTTCCCAGGTGTGTGTGTGTGTGTGTGTGTGTGTGTGTGTGTGTGTGCGCGCATGCACACACACACAGAAAACATAAATGTCTTCCTTACAATCTCAAGTTTTACAGCCTTGTCCTACAATAAGCCAAACCCTAAGGAGCAATGTGCACATTTGGAAAGACTCTGTGATATGGTCCTTCCAGAGAAGTGGAAGGATCATCGCTTAGGGTGCTTTTACATGACCCCTAAGATCCACTGGCAACTTAAATTCAGACCAGAGATCTTGAGGGTTTGCTCCTCTTGCTGTGTTCCCACCCCTCTACATGCCATTGCTCCTGTCTGCGTGAGGGGAGGGAGAAAAAAGGGAGAAAAGAATGCAGGCTCACCTCCGCTCTGCCTTCCGGAGCAGCCCCGGAAGCATTCCAGTCTCTTAAAGGGGCGGAGCGCAAAAAAACCAAACAGAAGGTGAGGCAGCCGGGCACTCACTGCTGTACAATCCACATCAGAATTTTTTTTACCTCCGGAGACCAGGTACTTTTAAAATGCGCTGGGGCGCGCTTAGGTGGGTGTGGTCATACTTAATTTTTTTAAAAGTGTGCAGCTGGTGGGAAAACAATTTTAAGCTCCGCATCTGGGAGCCCTATGCCTCGGATTTTAGGGGTTGTGTAAAAGCGCCCTCAGTAGAAAGCAGTTGATTGGCTCCATTACAATTTCCATGCCAACAGAAGGTAAGCATGGCAGGGAGGACACATCTAACCGTTTTCTTCACACAGTACTGGTCATGCGTCTGCAGTCAGGCTGTTTCCTTTAACTTGCAAGGGACTGTAAGCAACCTGACTCTTTTTTAGAAAGATGATTACAGAAACAGAGCAAACCTCTCCAAGAGGCTGTGGACCAAACCTCCTCAAACTGGTGGCCTCCAGTTGTGTTAGGACTTTAATGCTCATCGGTTTGAGCTTTCCTGGGCTAAGAAGGCCAGCAGGCTGGAAAAGGCAGCTGAGGAACCCAGGTGAACCCAGGGTGTGAAAGAATTCAGGATGTTCTGTCTGCTCCAATAGGACATGTTTAATTGCAACCAGGCACAGCCTAACAAATTACTGCACAAACTTGTTGATTCCACAGTGCTTATCTCTGAAATGCACTTCCTTTATGGTTAAAGGGAGAACATTAACAACTTGTGTTGCCTGACAGGAAATGTCACTGGTTTCTCGGGCCGGGTTATTTAACATCAACTCATTCTCAACGGTGAGTTTTTGCAGCAAGGACCAGGAAACTAAGGGTGCAGTGACACACTGAAATACTCCTTGGTTTGCACTGGGTTTATCATGCTTTGTTGTCCTTTTTGGGGGCCGGGAAGCATGTTTTCAGTTTTGTTTTGTTTTGGAAAGTGAGATTTTAAAAGCACCTGCTAGGGGCTTATGTGTGGCTTGTCAAATATCTGATTGGATGCCAGGACCTGGGCTGCAGCAGAAAAATGTGCAACTTACATACCACCCCACAGCACCTAAAGTACTCTCTACATAAGAACGTAAGAACAGCCATGCGGGGTCAGGCCAATGGCCCATCTAGTCCAGCTTCCTGTATCTCACAGTGGCCCCACCAGATGCATCTGGGGGCGGACGAAACTAGATATCTGTTTCCTGATACCACTCCCCTGCTTCTGGTCCTTGAGGTACCCCGGTTTTAAGCTTGAAGATGATACCTCTCCCTCATGGTTTGTAACCTGTGATGGACTTTTCCTCCAGGAATCTGTCCAATCCCCTTTTGAAGGCATCCAGGCCAGATGCCATCACCACATCCTGTGGCAGGGAGTTCCACAGACTAAAAACACGCTGAATGAAAAAAAATATTTTCTTTTGTCTGTGCTTCTTTTGTCTGTGTATGTCCCCTAGTTCTGGTATTTTGTGAGAGGGAGAAGAGTGTCCCTCTGTCCACTTTACTCATGCCCTGCATCTCTGGGCGGTGTACAAGTAATTATGCAGGCTACACAATGCCCCCTCTCCAGCAAGTTGGAAAGCCATTTTACTGAGCTCGGAAGGAGGGAAGGCTGAATGAATATTGAGCCTGCTACGTGAAATTGAACCCCAGGTCAATTGAGCACAGTTATGGCTGCAGTACAGCACTTCAGTCACTGTGCCACGAGGCTCTTCAGTCCATTATATATATATTTTTTTCTGCCTGTGACACTGATCTACACTGATCCCAGTTTGAAAAAATGTAAACATAAAATACATATTAAAAAACACAGCACAACAGAAGAAAATGGCTTCCCCCCCCTTCCCACCCACATCACCTCGATGCAGAGGATCGAGCTGGCAGCAAGGAAGTGGCTGCGAGAGGCTGCCAGCATGCAACTCACAGCCGCAAGACAAAAATCTCACAAGTGATTCCAGGGTAATGTACCAGCAACCAGAACATCTCCCTGTAGCTAAAGCAGAGTGTGGTTTTCTTTCAGTTTTTCAGTGCAGACATTTGACTCTGGGAATGCACAGCTTCAGAAGGGCAAAAGGCAGGAAACTCGAGCCCAAATGATGCCAAATGATGATTTTTAAAAGCCTGTGTAGCGCCCTCAAGAAATATGCCATACATTTTGCAACTTTGCAACAAAACGTTTCAAGAGAACACGTATACTGTTCCTAAAAACATGTAGCTACCATGTACAGTGGCACCTTGTATAAAGGAATTAATTCGTTCCAAATGAAATTCTGTTAAGCAAATTTTCCTTTATACAAATTTCCCAAAGGAATGCATTGAAAACAGAGTAATCTCTAATCACAACCATTTTTATGTTGTACGGATTTGCCCCATACGTGATTCTGTCAAGCAAATTTCCCCTATCTCCGGAATTTTTTATGTTGTACATATTTTGTGTTATACAAACCGTTTGTTATAGGAGGGTCCACTGTACCTCTAAACTGATTTCAAAGCCCTCAAACCAGCTCCTGGTTTATTTTAACAATGCAAGCAAACAGTTTTCTACACAACTGACCTGCTACAACCTCCTTCTGCAAGAGCAGCAGCACAAGGTCAGAGGAAGGACCGCAGAGTACACTAGACCTGTTATGGCATGAATGTGTCTACCCCAAGCAGTGACCCTTGCCCTGAAGACATGCCAGCACAAACACAGTGTCAGGGATTGCACCACATTCTGATCTAGATTCTGTGCACTGGCTGAACATTAGCACACAGCAAACACAGGATAGATTGATACCAATTGCACGGGTGAGCTAGGTACTCGTACAGTAGTCCCCCGTTTATTGAGGGGGTTAGGTTCCCTAACCACCCGTGATAAAGGAAAATCCACAACATGCAGATGCCTCAGTGACCTCTCCTGTTGGGGACCCTGCGGAATCTGGAGATAGATGGCAAAAAGCTTCCCCCACCAAAGAGGGGAAGAGGCTCCCACAGGGTGCCCCGCAGGGAGAAGGTGCTGGAACAGCTGCCCGAAAGCTGAACCCACCAAAGCCGGGGAAAGGTTTCCCCCGTTTTGGTGGGTTTGGTTTTTTTGCCACTTACTTCCAGCTCCTGCAGGGTGCCCGGCGGGGAGAAGGAGGGGTTGGAGCAGGCACCCCAAAACTAGCTTTTCCCCTGTGGTGCTGGACACCCTGCAGGAGCTGGATTCCCATCGCAAAAGGCCGAATGCACCAAAGTGGGAAAAGCCTTTTGGACATCTACCTCCTTGTGTTGGGGCAGGCGCTCAAAGGCCAGTGGGGCGCCCGCCCAAGCCCAAGGAAGTGGGTGTCAAAAAGCCAAATCAGGGGAAAGCCTTTTTCCTCCTTTGGCGGCGGTGGCTTTTTGTGACCCAAGTCCAGCTCCTCCAGAGTGCCCAGCACCACAGGGGAAAAGCTGGTGTCAGGGTGCCTGATCCAACCCCTCCTTCTTCCCGCTGGGCACCCTGCAGGAGCTGGAAGTGTGTGGCAAAAAGTCAAACCCACCCAAGTGGGGGAAAGCCTTTCCCTGGCTTTGGTGGGATCAGATTTCGGGTGGCTGTTCCAACGCCTCCTTCTCCCTGCTGGGCACCCTGCGAGAGCTAGAGGTGGGTAGCTTTCACCTACCTGGCACTTGCACTTACCCACTCCTACCGGGCAGGTCGTTGAGTTGCCGGGCAGGTGAAAGCCACGTGGCACAGCTTTTATCTGCCCAGCACTTGCACTTGCTCACTCCTGCAGGGCAGGTTGCTTCTCTCCAAATAAAAATCCACATTATACAGGGACTGCAATATGTGAACCGCGATGTGGCAGGGGACTACTGTATTATTTATTTATTTATTTATTCATTGCATTTGCATCCTGCCTTTCCTCCATGGAGCTCAAGGCACTACCACACATGGCTTCCGTAATGAGGTCGGTAAAATGAGTACCAAGCTTGCAGGGGGCAATGTGTAGCCTGCATACTGTAATTAAACTGTAAACCACCCAGAGACTACCTGAAGTGGTATGGGGCAGTATATAAGCAGAACACTTTCCTCTCCCCAGTTTATTCTCACAACAACCCTATGAGGTAGCTGAAGCTGAGAATGGCCCACATTTGCCTAGTGTCCTTCACGGCTGAGTGGGGTTTGATCTCCTGCACCGGAGTCCAATACACTGACCATTGCACCACACTGGCTCTTAATATACCAGCAGTGCTGAATGCCGTCACTGTGGAGGACAAAGCACAGAACAGGCATGCCCAAACTTCAGCCCTCCTGATGTTTTGGACCACAGATCCCAGAATTCTAAGCTTAGATTGCCATTGACAAAAGACTGTGGGAGTTGTGGTTCAAAACATCTGGAGGGCCGAAGTAATGCTGGGTTGGCCTACAGATTTCAGTGGATGAGAGGCACCCAGATGGACCAGATCACATCGTCCATTTACAGAGAGAATTTGTGACAGTCCTCACTGGAACAATGTTCCTTACACGGAAAACCTCTTTGAATGATCTGGACATCTAGGATGCCTCTCTGAAGCAGCAGCTGTGCCAACTTGTTTTCTGGTAACAGTAAAGCAGATTTTCAGATAGCACTTTTTAATTAATGTTATACCTCCCAACCTGATTGCTTTAAAACATTCAGGAGCAAAATCCCAGTCTCTTCCTGATCAGCACATCCTTTTATGCTGAAGACGGACATGCTATGCCAGAGGCAGGACAGCTGCAGTATTAATTCTGGGAAACAGTCTAGGGGCACTTCCTGATTAAACCTTCATCCTGCCTAAGAACACAGGATTTGATGGGCAATCCTGATGAAGTGTGTAACTTGAGCATGCTTTCCCCCACTATTTCCTTTTTTTCTAGAGGGGCTGTGTCCCTACACCCTCCATCCAGGGTGAGTGTGGGATTTCATTGCCTATTAGCAGCATGTACTGATTATTATACACTGGTGACTACATATGAATAAAGGTGGAGGAAGCTGGCAAGATAGACGTCTGGAGCCCATAAAACCCGAGCCAATCGGGTGGCTTGATGGGGTGGGGTGAGGAATGAGCAGCAACAAGAACAAATGAATCACGTAATGAGGCCAATGCTCTCTTGGTCTGTCACCCAACCTGGTGGCGGCAGAGAGGATGGCATCTGGCTCCTCCGGTGCCAAGACTCCCTTGAGTTCTTTTTTGACTTTGGGAAACTTTTGGAAACCTCAGGATGCAGAAGCCTTTAATATTAAAACAAACAAACAAACAAACAAACACCAAAGTCCCAGTCTCAGCAGTGGAACTGACAGTAGTGATTTTCAGATATTAAAGGACTGGTTTCCCCATCTTAAGACTCTCAAAGGGTTCTCTAAAAGTCAAATGGGACCGTTATGGAGCCTCGAAATCTTGGGAGGTGGAATGAGTGGGCTGCCCAGGAAATTTTAAATTAAAGAATAAATAATGTCCATAGCTGATGACATCGTTAACCTTACAACAACCATGGAGTTGTGCAAAAGGATTTTGACCAAAGATGGGGCTCTGCTAGTGAATTACGACATCTATTAGACTTAGACTGCTAGGGCCATGTTCCCAAGATTAAAGGCTCCTGATTATTTTCATATAAAACAGGAACAAAAACTATAGAAATAAAACATACTTTCTCACTGGCCAAAATGATTCTATTGGTTCCTTCTTGAAGAAGCAGTTGCTTAGAACATTATTTCTGAAAAACAGCATGTTCCATATGTTTTCTTCTAAACAGGTAACTCATTAATCCAAATTTCACACATGAGCCATTACTTGTCAGTTTTTTTAACCCATCAATATAGAAAAATGGCCAAACATGTTGTTCTTCAAAACAAACCTTTTGGAGCAGGATGTAAACATTACCAATTCTAGCAAAATGGAAGTATCATTAATTCTTATATTAGTTCATAAAAGGAGAGTTGTTATGCCTTTATTGCCATTCCTCACAGAACATGCTCTAAAGAAAAGAATTCCTTACATTTCAGCACATTGAGGGAGCAACGTTTCATTTAGTACCCATTTTGTCCCAAATAAACATGGAAAACACCCACCCATCCCAAGTAACAGTACTGTAATCCCAATCTCATAAATTAGCTACAAGGCTTGCATGATGCAGTCTGACGTTCTGTATAGAATCACATAGGAAGCCAAAGATGGGACTTCCATCGGCAATGCTTTGCTGCTTCAGTGCCATCTACTGGCAGGTCCCTTCAAACACTTTCCCCAATACAGTGGACCCTCATATAACAAACAGTGTGTATAACATAAAATCCACTTAAAGGAAAAAAATTTCTGGAGATAGGGGAAATTTGCTTAACAGACTCGCCTATGGGGGGATCCGTACAACATAAAAATGGTCGTGATTAGGGATTACTCTGTTTTCAATGCATTCCTATGGGAAATTTGCATAAAGGAAAATTTGCTTAACATAATTTCATTTGGAACAAATTAATTCCTTTATACAAGGTACCACTGTACACTATTTGCATAAACTTTCCAAGGCAGCTTTTACTCTCCAGAAAGATGGCCAGAAAGAAAATGAAGAGAATATATACCATTCTACCCTGATTCTACCTGATTCATTGCTACCCTGATTCCCTTTTCTGGGAGAAAGATGGGGTTCAATTTATTTGAATCTATTAAATAAATAATTGTGTTGTTAAGATGGGGTTCAATTTATTTGAATCTATTACATAAATAATTGTGTTGTTACATGCAGTCAAGTCACCTCTGAGTTATGGCAACCCAATCTCCAAAATGTCCTGCCCACAACAGCCCTCCTCAAGCTCTTGCAAACTCAACCCTGTGGCATTTTTAGGGAGTCAATCCATCTTGTATTTGGTCTTCCTCTTTTCCTGCTCCCTTCCACCTTTCCCAGTGTTGTTATCGTTTGCAGAGAATCCTGCTTGCTCATGATGTGTCTAAAATAGGACACCCTCGGTTTCAAAAAGTTTCGCTTCCAGAGAAAGTTTGGGCTTTATTTGATCTAGGACTCAGCTGCTTTGTCTTTCTGGCAGTCCAGAGTTTCCATAAAGCAATCCTCTAGCATCACATTTCAAACAAATCCTCCTAACTCCCACCGTCAGCTTCCCATCCAAATCTCAGTCTTCTTCCAATTTCTTGGCTGCAGTCTTCATTTGGATTCATGACTGAACCAAGGTATGCAAGGCCTTGATTTTTGTCTTCTTAATGTTCAAATGCCGTCTGGTTTTAGAACCTTCTTCATTCCCTTTCACTAAACCTTGTTCCGAGTCATTACTGCTTCCTGCCAGGAACATGGTATCAACTGCATAACTTAAAAGTATTGTTATTTCTTCCACACACATTTTTTCCAGAACAACTCATTGCTTCTCATGATCCACATAGTCAAAGGCTTTGCTGTAGTCTATAAAACCCTAGACTGATCTTCTGAAATTCTTTGGTGTGCTCTACACGTAGCTCATCAGCTCTGTTTACTTATTATCTAGAAGAATCAGGATTTGGTTCATATGGAGGGGCTACCTGCCTACCTACAGCAGCCTCTTCCTCCTCTGCAAACAGTCTGTTTGCACATAATGAAAACATTAGTGGAGGTGGCCAGGGCTACTACACTTCCCTCAAAGTTTGTGGGGCCCACCCTGTTGCATAAAGAGTGAACAGGGAGAAGGCCAAACTATTAAATTTGCTACACCAGGTAGTAGTGATGGCAACAAATAAGGCCAGTGTTGAATGGACAGTAAACAAACTCATGAGAGATAAGACGAGACACCACACAACCACTAGGGCTCACAAGCATATATCTCTTCCTGTATCAGAGACATTATTCCCCTCAGTTCAGGCTGATAAGGGACTTGAGTGGGAAGGTGTTACTGTGCTCATGCACTGCTTGTGGGTTTCCCATGGGGATCTGAATGGCCACTGTGGAAACAGAATCCTGGACTATAAAGGCCTCCTGTCTCATCCAACAGAACATGCCTTAAGCCCAAATGCTTTTTTAAACCAAGCTAAATCTTCTTTCCCAGGATTATTTTAAAACAAGTGTTTGCTAAAGCCATTTTTAAAAAATCTCATGCCTCACTGTTAAACCTATTCTACTTAGTCACTGCATTATGGATTGGTTTTATTGTCTGCCGTTGTGACAGCAGCCATACCTAAGCTCAAAGTGTACCTCTTTTAATCAATTTCTTAATGGCTTGATTCAAATCTTATAGTAAGGTGGCCATTTTTTGTGTATCCATTTCCACTGACCATTGTTGCTCCTAGAAGGATACCACTCTTGGAGTAAGCCCTTTCCCATTCGTTTTGGAAAGCAAGAGGGATTCGTTAGGTGAGGGAATCTTTCAGACTCTGACGTGGAAGGACACACCTGGACCACTGACGGCTGTTCCGGCTGCCGCCAAATTTCAGGGGCAATTACCTGGGTAGTGAGAATGTGGCCTTTGGTTGACTAAGAAATCCAGACTGCCCCCACCACCACCACCGAGAAATTAGCCACCTCAAAAGCGGGGCTCGCAAGACTAACCTCTGAATCAGAGACTCTATGATACATGTCACATTTTTAATCAACCCAGGGATAAGAAATTGGTAAAGGGACCTATGCTTGCTTGCTTGCTTATTTTATTTATTTTTTAAGGTATTGTATTTATTGCATCTACATGTTTTATTGTTCTAATTTTATTGTATTTTGATGTTTTAACTGTTTATTCTGATTGTGAGCCGCCCAGAGACCTTTGGGTAGTGGCGGCATACAAGCTAAATAAATAAATAAATAAATAAATTTTATTTATTTATTTATTTATTTAAAACATTTTCAACTCTGCCTTTCTCCTTTAAAGGGATGCACAAGCAGTACTACAAATCCAGTTCAAGCCATAATGCATAAGAGTTCATCTAAAAAAAAGTCACACAGCTAGCTATTTACTGATGTAGGGAAGGCTTGCCTGAAGGGAAAGGTCCCTGTCTGCATGTGGAAGGACAGGAAAGATGAGGGCAGCCTGGCCTCCTGTGGGAGGGAGCTCCAAAGTCTGGAAGCAGCAACAGAGCAGGCCCAATCCTGGGTCCCCACCAGATGCACCTGTGAAGGTGGTGGGACTGAGAGAAAGGCTTCTCCTGATGATCTTAAAACACCTGAGACGGTGCATAATGGGTGATACGATCTTTGAGATATAACTCTTGCTAGCACCAGCTTCATGTTGGTAAAAAAAAAAAGGTCAGTTATATTTATCTACACAAGAGAGTTTAGTGGGGAGAATAATTGAGATGACACATTGAAATCCAGACACTTACTCTCCAGAAGAAATGTCCCTAGTCCAAAAATCTCTAATTCCTGGGAATGGGAACAATCTTCAAATTTCCTGTACTGACACGTAAGGAAAAGCCCACCATTGGGTAGCCTGAAAATCTCTGAGAACTAGTGATAAATGTTCCTTTCAGCTTCCCTGATTCCACAAAGTACTAAAGCTGAACTCCAACCACTTACACCAGTTCTTTACTATACATAAGAGGGGCAACTTACTTTTCTGTGTGAAGAGATCCATTTTCCTTGTTGTCCATCTCAATTGACAGCATGGGGAGCTCAGAAGGTTCTTTCACGTCAGGAACTAGATCAATAAAGAAGAAGACAGGGGCACCCCCCTTGTAAACTATAACCAGTGAACAAGGGAATATTACAGAAGATATACCGCCATGCTTTCCATTTTAAGACTATCTCATCACATATTTCAAACCACATGGCATTAAGGGTGATTTGGGTAGATTCCGCCTGCAGCTTTAACAAATTCAATAGCTGCCTTGTCAATCAAAATGAAGTCAGCCTGCTCCAATTGTCATACCAAAACAATGGGAATGTTTTGCTCTCAGGGTTGGAATCCACCTCCCTGAATCCCTCAGCCAGCATGCCCAGTAGGAGTCTAAAAGTAATTTTTCCAAGCCGTCTTGCCCCAAGAATCTGGATAAGTCATTCTCACTCAGACTCAGTGCAGATGAATACAATGTGAGCCACATGCTGCAATACTGTGCTGAAAATGCTATTATCATCAATACTACGACTGCTATAATAACAAAAAGAGTTAACAGTTTAAGTATACAGTGTTAGTGGCAATAAATAAAGAGATACAAGTGACACCATATGATTGTCAGGAAAGAGTGTGGATTTGAAATGACTACTGATGGAAGTGCGAGTGCAACAGCAGGATGACAGCAGAACATTAAGATGAAAATCACAACTACAAAAGAATTGCATGACTATAATGTCAACAATGAAGACTTTGAAACTGTTGAACATGTCCTATGCATTAATTAAATCATGTATCCAAATGAAGGTATCAGACAAGAAATTAGAAGACTGACTTGGAATAGCATCTATGAAGCAGCTAGTAAAGATGTATAAAGGATATGCTGATGGAGATTAAGAATAAGATTATTGATATTGTGTCAATGGCTATTACTATGTACAAATGTGGACATTGGGCAGTGAAGAAAACAAGGAGTTCAGAATTGACTTGTCTGAAATGTGGCATTGGAGAAGCACTTTATAGATGCCAAGGATCTACAAGGAGAAATAAATACATTCCGGATGTCATCCTAGGACACTAGAAATTAAAATGACTATATTTGGGTATCTTGTGAAAATACAAAAAATATTAGAGAAGTCATTGATGCTAAGAAAAGTGGACCATAGTAGGAAAAGAGGAAGACTGAATATGAGATGGGCATACTTAGTAAATGAAGCCAAAGCCTTTAGTCTGCAAGGTTTGAATGACAGGAACTTTTAGAGGTCATTATCTTAACAGGGCTGCCATAAGCTGTTAATGACTGGCTGGCACAAAACCAATGCACTGACTGTATCATTTCCCCACCTCACCTCAAATTGTGGAAGGAGCCATCTTATCTCCCCTGAATTTAAAGAGTATCTAAGAGTACCAGCATCCTCTGAGGGAGTGAAAGCACAACCATTCCATTTAACAGGCAAATTGTAAAGAAGTAGCTAATTTTCCATTATCATAAAGCTATCTACAGAGAGCCAGAGTGGAGAGAGGAGGAGTTCAATAAAAACTAAAAACCAAGGCCAATTTTCTGTTGTCCCGACTGATTGAAGGCATGCCGCAAGAATAATTCAATTTCTCTGCACACAGTCAAGTATGGATGATGATAAGACACCCATGTCCACAGAGCGCACATGGGCTGAATACATCTAAAATGTGTAAAAGGATAATATATAAGAAAACTCCTGCTGGATCAAATCAAAGACTCGAACTCCATGGAACAAAGGGCGTTTATACACGACCCCTAAGCTGCGCTGCAAATGGCTCCTAGCTCCGGAGCTTAGAAATGTTTCCCCACCAGCTCTGGAGTTTGCAGACAATTAAGTGCGACCCCGCCCACTTTAGCGCGACCCAGCGCACTTTTCTTGTACCTTCTCTCTGGAGGTGAAAAAAATTTGATGCGGATAAGAGTGCCGGGCTCTCCTCGCTTGTCTGTTTTTTTTTGCCTCCCGCCCCTTTAAGAGCCCCTTGAGAAGGAACCAGGAAGTAACGGGGCTCATGGCCAACTTCGACCGGCACCGGCAGGTTAGTAAAGGCTTCTTTTGTCCTTTTTTTCCCTCCCTCCCCTCACGCCGACAGGAGCAGAAGTGCTGAGGGGTGGGGACGCAGGAACAGAAACGAACCCCCCAAGATCTCTGGTCCGAATTTAAGGGACCAGCGGATCTTAGGGGTCGTGTGAAAAGGCCCTTAGATCTCAACAGGCATGTGTTGGTGTGAAGTGTGGTTCTGTCACACTGCGCCGCTCGGTCTTATGTTTCAATTTCCCCACAAGCTATTCCTACTGCTGTCAACGGGACTGTCTCTAGTGAACAAGTGTTCAGAAGATAACAGAACACATTATTACTTAGAACAAGTAGCAGGGAAGACAGGAAAGAACTCGATGTTTTGTCACACCACAGATACCCTACCTGCAAGTCCACTGTCTTCCTGCACAGCATAAAGCTAGGGGTTGTACTGTAGTAACAATTTAAATAGCTTTATTTAACCAAAAATATAACATTATATTTAATTTTAATTTATTATTACGGTCATGTGACCCAATTCAGTAAAACAACAGGACAAAGAACAGGAACAGCAATAGTACAAAACATAAATGTCAGCACAGAAACTACAACCTCCCAAAAGGTACATATAAGTCAGCCTTCTGCCATCAACATGGCCCTTCTATGGATTGCAGCTAAGAAAAATTTAGCGACCTGAGTTGTTGTATGAGAATTATGGTCCGCTAGGCAGTATGCAACCAACCACTTATCTGAGTTCCCTTGCAGTCTATGAATCAAGGGATAAATCAGATCCCTCCTGATTTTCTCATAGAAGTTGCAGTGTAGGAGGACGTGTGACAGGAACTCTGGGACCCCAGCTCCACACGGACAAAGTCGTTCTTGTCGGGGGATTCCCTGGAACCTGCCCTGAAGTAAGGCAGAGGGGAGAACATTAAATCTTGCGAGGTTGAATGCTCTGCAAGCTTGGGGAGTTCTGAGTGTGGATAAGTATGATGGAGGTGTTTGATACACTGGGATAATGCCATATGCCTGTGGTGAACAAGTTCTATTCGCCATCGAGGACAATTCTTGTCTTTCTATATCATGAAGTCACTGACTAAGAGCGTGTAAGGCCTGTTGTTGTCCTAGTAGTAAGATGGAATCAAGGGGCATTCCAATAGATTTAATTTTGCCTTGGATTATACGCATCCACTTACTAATATATGAGTCGGATAGCAAATAGTAAATATATCCCAGTTGTTCTGCCTGAAAGTGGATTCTCAACCAGTATTTTAATGTCTGTATCCACGCTCTCGTCTCAACACGCTCAAAGCCTATTTCTAGATATAAAGCTGCCAGGCCTACACAGCTGGGAACACCTAGGATTCGGCGTAAAAAGGTAGTTTGTACCTTTTCTATCCCTGAGTTAAGAGCACTAATCCAAACAGGTATTCCATAAAGCAGTTGTGCCCTCGTTTTTGCTTTAAAAACACGGGCAGCAGGGAGAATGTGATGGCCTCCATTGATATAGAAAAAAAGCGAGTGATGGCTGTCATACTATTGGTAGCCTTGTTCTGTGCATACTCTCGTTGGGCAGTCCAAGTACAGTTATGTGTGAAATTCAGTCCTAGGTATTTAAATTCTCTTACCTGGTCCAAGGAATTGTTCTGAATTGACCAGCAGAATTTTTCCAGACCTTGGAGAATACCATAATTTTTGATTTTTGTATATTTACGTTTAGACTGTTGTTATCACAATAATTTACAAAGGCGGCCAAAAGTCTTTTTAAACCCAGTTGAGTTTGGGATAAGACTACGGCATCGTCTGCGTATAATAATAGTGGAATCTGCTGATTACCAAGTTTAGGGAAATGACCTTCTACCGTCCTTAGGTGTGCTTCTAGATCATTAATGTATAGATTAAAGAGATGAGGAGCCAGCACACAACCTTGCCTGACTCCCCGATTACTCTGAATCTCTTCTGTCAGTTCGCCTTGGTGGCCGTAGCTAACATAGCAACTGGTATGGGAGTATAAGTTTTGAATAAGAAATAGCAATCTCCTATCTATTGAAGTATTTTTCAATTTATCCCATAATAGTTTTCTAGAAATTGAATCAAAGGCTCCCTTCAAGTCAAAAAAGCAGTGAACAGTCCACTCCCCCCTCCACTTCTATATTTTTCAGCCAGGTGGGCCAGGGTTAGACAGTGATCTAATGTGTTCCTATTTGCACGGAAACCATTTTGTTCTGGCCCTAGTATCTTTTGGGAATCCATCCATTTTGTCAATTTATCTGCCAAATGGCTTGCATACAGCTTTCCTGTGATGGATAACAGGCTGATTGGGCGATAATTTTCTGGTAGGTGTAGCTTCCCTTTTTATGGATCGGTACTACAACTGCTTTTGTCCAAGCTACAGGGATCCTCCCAGTTTTATCTATCAGAGTAAACAGGGTTGATAAGGGCAGGGACCACCAGTCTGAGTATATTTTAAAAGTTTCAGGTAAAAGTCCATCGAGACCTGGTGATTTATTAAGCTTCAGTTTACCAATTAAAGCTTTAATATCCTCTGCAATTACTGGGGGCCAAGTTGGTAGGTCAGTTGTTATTAAGTCAGTGAGAACATTTACAGGAACAGTTGGATCATAGAATATATTGGAGAAATACTCCCCCATATTTGGGCTGGTATCGAACAATCCGGTAATCCTATATTAGTTGTCATGATACCGGTGACCAGGGTCCAGAATTGTCTGCTGTTATTTGATCGGACAGCATTAGCCAATAGGTCCCACCTTCCCTTTTGCCACTCCTGTTTCTTATAGGCTAATGTCAACTTATACTGCTTTTTTAGCTCAAAATATTCATTAGGAAGTACATTCATTTGTTTCTTTCGATAAGACTCGTACAAAGCATTGAGCTGATTTTTCAGAAGATAACATTCCCTGTCATACCATGGGTTGGTTTTATTTTTAGGTCTCTTGTTTCTGCCTACTGATAGACCTGCTGATGTCTGTTGCTCTAATATGTTGTTAACTGTAGAAGTCATTTCCCCATAGTAATAAATAGCATCAGTCACATTTGATGTATTAGATAATTTCTTCCCCAGATTTGCTAGTTCTCCGAAGTCTATTTCCTTATCAAGTAGGTCTACCACCTTTTTTGTCCATTGACCTCTTCTATAATGAAGAGTATTCCCTGGTATAGTATAGGAGCATGGCAGAGACTTAAGCAGGGATTGGTTGCCTTTAATTTTAGTAATCAGAGGAAAGTGGTCACTATCAGTACGCTCACCTACATGAAAATCAACAATTAGACCTTTCAGCTGTTGAGATATGCAGACATAGTCAATTACACTACTTCCTCTTAAGGAGCTGAATGTATATTCGCCAGGAGAATCCTGTGGTGAGGACCCATTTAAGATGAGTTTACCAGCTCCTATAAGGAGTTTTGCAAAGCAAAGCCCTGCTTTGTTAATTTGATGGTCCTTAGAGTGTCTAGCCTGATGGGATAACTCTATCAGGGAGTCATTCATATTATTCCCCAAGGCCTGCATTAGGGCCATATCATCACTTCCCAGCCTAGCATTAAAGTCTCCTGCCAAGAAAACTTCAGCAGAAGGATATTTGGCTTCAAGCTCCAGTAAATATTTGTTTAGGGTGTCCCATTGAGC
The DNA here is from genome assembly GCA_029282475.1 of Phrynocephalus forsythii. Classification (NCBI taxonomy): domain Eukaryota; kingdom Metazoa; phylum Chordata; class Lepidosauria; order Squamata; family Agamidae; genus Phrynocephalus; species Phrynocephalus forsythii. Next base: position 37,006,236 of record JAPFRF010000005.1, read on the forward strand.
TAGTAGTTTCCCTTTGTTATTTTGTGGTGGTAGGTACACATTGACTACAAGTATGGTAGGTCTTATGTTTTCAATTAGGAAGGCCATTGCCAGGGAGGACAAGTAGGCAAGGACACTAATTTAAGTTGCTGTCGTTTTGCAACCAGACAGCAAAGACCTGCACTGCGTCGTCCTCTCTGGGCTAGGGCCTCGGCCGCTAGAGACATTGAGATATAACCATTCAAAAAGATGTCCCCCTCACACCAAGTTTCTTGCAACAAGATTATATCAAACTCAAATAGGAACTTTTGGAAATCACCATCATTGGCCTTACTCCTCCAACCTGCTATATTCCAGGAAAGAATATTCAAAAGTGATGATTTCCTACTAGTTTGTAGTCAATCCGATGGTATCAGAGTTTCTGAAGGTCCTGTGTGATCCAAATGAGTGTGTCCGTTGTTTACTGTCTCAGGGTTACTGCAATCTGCAGCAGGATGTGGGTCATCCACCAGAATAGGGCCCGGTATTCCTGGAGGTTCTGGTTCCGAGATGTCCAATTCCCTGTTAGTTATTAGCTTAGACTTGACTTCTTTACTGCATGATGGTAAGTCTGCCAGAACTGTTGGATTTATGTTTAGAGTACTGTTCAGGTTTATTAGGCATTGATGCTGGAGGTAGTCTGTGTGTTCACGTTTTTCCACTATAGAGTCACAAAACTTATGAATTGGGTTGATTGGCGTATTCATGGGAGTTTCAGAAGTTGGAACATTATATAGCATTATGTATGCTTGTATTTGCTTAAACATCCATGTTTGTTAACTGATGTGATTAAAATATTTTTTAAAAACTTAGAAAGACAGTCATTGACTACATCAGCCAGGTCCACATTTCTTGTTTGTTCATAATCTGGAAAAGAAAAACAAGTTTTCCTGCTTTACCAGATCCCAAACGATTTCTCAATGTAGAATGAATGGGTCCAAAGGAAGAGAATATTCTTTCTACACTACCAGAAGAAGCTACTGCTGTTAAAAGTGAAACCATTACATCAACCGTATCTGAATCCAAGTGCTTAATTGACTTCCACCAGTTCACTGATGTGACTTTCTTTAAACATCTTTGGCAAACATATATTTCTTGAATGGTTCCCCTGCCCCAGCTCTGAAGTTTATTATAGTTGGCATTACAGATGGATGATTGCTGGATACCCATGTCATAGTTAATTCCTCTTCTTCAGCCCTTAAGCTTTGACCCTGGTACTGAATATTGATAATATTTGTGAGAAAATGAGCTGGAGACACTGCTTGTGCCATCTGTTTTTTTAATGCTTGTAATTTAATTCTGTGATTGTGCAGTTCTGTTTTTAAGTGCTCACTCAGTTCTTTCCAAATTTCAACAGCATCAGTAATAAAACAGGTATTTTTCTGTACTGCTTAAAGCTTCAGAAATGGTTTTCAGGATGGTCAGCATATGTTCAACATTTCTCTTTGGCCCAATGTTGAGGATTTTGGCCATGATGGTGCCATCTATTTTCTCTTTATTTTGTTTGCAAACAAACATTTTGTTTTATTTTTTATTTTTTACAGCCTTTTAGAGCCTTTTTGCTCCCCCCCCCCAGCACCGACCAGCGGGCCCACAGACCAGATCATGCTTTTTTGTTTTTTGCTTCCCCCCCAGTGCCCAACAGAATTTTTTTATTATTCATTATTTAGTCAGCATTTGTCAAAATAAGTAAATAAACAAAAACAAAATGGAACAAAATGAGTTTTGGTTTTTTAAAGGGCACTTCATTTTTCATTTCGTTCTGTAGCGAAACGAAAAATAAAATAAAAAAATTGTTTCGTGCCCATCTCTAGTGATAACAAAACTGGAACAGGTTCTGAAGAAATCAAGAAGGATGATCAGGGACTGGAAATGAATTCCTATGAGAAAGGACTGAAGAACTGGACATGCTTAGCCTGGAGAAAAGAAGACTAAGTGGGAGATGGGACAGCACTCTTTAAGTACTTGAAAACTGTCATACAGAGGAGGGGGAGGAGCAGGATCTGTTCTTGACCATCTCAGAGTTCAGGACACATAATAATGATTTCAAATTATATTTGGTTGAATACTAGGAAAAGCTTCCTAACTGTTAGAGAAGTTCAGCAATGAAACCAATTACCTTCAGTGGTGGTGAGCACTCCACACTGGTGGCATTCAAGGAAAAAATCTGACAACCATCTGTCAGAGCCACTTTGGATTCCTGTGTTGAGCAGGGGGTTGGCGTTAATGGCCTTTTCAGCCCCTTCCAATTCCATTATTCCCAAAACAGCTGCTTCTGGTTAGCATTTCATAGTATCAATTATCACTGCACCATTATAGCAAAGATTATAACACAATCCTTAAAACAGTATAGGAAATATTCTTGATACCATGGAACACACCTGAGTATTGCATGGAACTGGTAAGCCATTCTCAGTATCAATACTCCACTAAATGGAATCCTAAATTCCTACATAGATTGTGGATTCCATTGCTGAATAGTTACAGTATGTGAAGAACAAATCCTGACCTCCCATGTGGAAGTCCAGAACAGGTGCCGTAGAAAAAACACAAGTTTTGGATTGTACAACATTGTGTTCGAATTATAAGTAAAATCAACCAGAGAAGACTTAATTGATAGTTGCAAACTTTCTCTCTCTCCCCCGATTGGCATCTTTACACAATGAACACTGTTCCCACACCATCTGACATCACTACCTGAAATAACATTAACAGAGGACATTATATAATGTCGGCCTATCCATGCTTATCAACTTGATACAATAAAACAATCCTTCCACCACTGAAGCAAATCAGTTCCAGACAAGGCTTTTATTGTCCTGCTTTAATCGCTTAATTGTATGCCAGCTTCAAAAGCTGTCATCAACCATTTCCAGTGTTAGATCCTACACACACACACGGGGGAGAGAGAGAGAGAGAGAGAGAGAGAGAGAGAGAGAGAGAGAGAGAGAGAGAGAGAAATCTGTTAGGGCAAAAATGATGGAATACCTTACAGAGTGTTTTAGAACAGCAGCCCATGAGGACCCCTTTGTTTGGAAATGCCTGCAGTGGACTATCTAAATAAAGGGGTTGGTGGGTATAAGAAATAATTACAGAGGTGGAAATGGTACAGAAAGATAGACTTCAACGTGGAAAAGATGAGGCTCACATTCTCTTTCTTGGGAGGTAATATGGAGCCACCCAAGAAAACATTCATACCAGAGCTCCTTTTTGGAGAGACCACATTAGTGTCCCTGCAAAGCTAGTATTATGGTCTATCCATGGCATACATTTTGGCAACTGTTGGCCTTAAATGAGGCTTTTACTAGGACCATATAGATCACTTACCAGTTCCCCTACAGAAACATTCCTTGACAATGGACGGCATGTAACTTCACACAAAGGTGGGAAATCAACACTATCCTTGTGCTAACTGGCACTAGGGTGGTGCACTTTGGCGGATGGTCTAGATCAGTGTTGGCAAACCTATGGCACGGGTGCCAAAGGTGGCACTCGGAGTCCTTTCTGTGGGCACCCGACATCGCCTGTTCCCAGCCACCTGCAATCAGGTTAAATTGCTGTATTGGCACTTTATGAAAATTTGCTGGGTTGTGAATCACAGTTTGGGCACTCAATCTCTAAAAGTTTCGCCATCACTGGTCTAGATCAGACCTGCCCAACCAGTAGCCTGCAAAGGGTTCAAAAGTAGCCTGCCAGCCACCAATAAAAAAAAGTGAGGGGATAAGTTCTCCACCCCTCCCTCCCCCACCCCAAGGACCACCACTGCCCCAGCAAAGTTCTGGGTCTGCCAGCCCACTGTCTCAGCTGAGTGGGGCAGCTCAGGGGCCATGGCACAGTCCCCTGCTCCCCCTACCAGCCAGATGATCAGCATGCCACTGTCTCATGACCAGCGGAGTCGCTAGTGAGGAGCAGAGGGAGGGGAGGACACAGCGAGAGGCGGGGTCGCAGGTGTGTCCACCTCCTTTGCGTGGTGATGTATCCCCTCTTCTCCTCCCCCGGAGAATTCCTTCCTCCCACCCTTCCCTCCTCCTCCCCCCCTTCCTCCCACCCCCATGGCTGCCTCACAGAGACCATGACCCGCCACCGCCACCGCTCCTCTTGCTTCCCTTCTGAGCCATTCCCTCCTTCTTGTGCTGCCATGGCAATGTGATTGCCACGCTGCTGGCTCAGCCCACCAGCGAACATGGCAGAGGTGAGTGAGAGCTGTGGGCGGCAGCGGGAGCAGCAGTAAGGGGGCTGGAAGGGAGAAGGGGGAAAAGAGGAGGAAGTCAGAGGGGGAGGAGTATCGAGTCAGATCCCAGGCGTGTTGGGAGGGAAAGCACACCAGTTCGAGCAGGTGGAAAGGAAGCATGTGCATGGTCAGCCTTCTCATAGGAAAGCATTGAACTAGGTTCCCTCCAGAACGGGTTAATTGATTTTCAATGCATTTCTATGGGAAGCTGCTGCTCTACTTACAATTTTTTTTTTTTTACTTATGAGCATGTGCTCAGAATGGATAAAATTTGCAAGTAGAGGTTTTAGTGTAGTAGCCCTCAGACACTTTGGGTCAGAAAAAGTAGACCTCGGCCTGTTCAAAGTTGGACAGCCCTGGTCTAGATTAGAAGCAACAGCTGTCAAAATTCCTTTGCTATGATCTATATTCCAGAGCTCACTGTTCTAGTTTCTTCTGGCTCCAACCTTGATTTACACACTGCTGTTCACTTAGCACCAGTGCATGACAGTATTCTGCTTCAAGGACCAGATGCAGGGGAGTGGTATCAGGTGACAGATATCTAGTCTTGTGTGCTCCCGGACATATCTGGTGGGGCCACTGTGAGATACAGGAAGATGGACTAGATGGGCCTTTGGCCTGATCCACCATGGCTCTTCTTATGTTCTTATGCTTTCTCCTTCCGTGTTTTCTGAAAGCAGGCATGGGCTGGAGGTCAAATAGACCATACCTGTCAAGCTTTGGATTTGAAAATAAGGAAAACATTTTGACACCCGCTGCGAGGGGGAGGAAGAGGGGGGGGGGGGGAGCATCCATTCATCCATCCAACATCCCTCTGGCATGAGAGGAAGCCCCGGGCTCTTCGGCCATAGAAGCAGCATGCAGGCAGGCAGAGGGGAGAAAGAGATGGCAAGAAGCTGGGAAGGCCCATTCCGCAGCCTGCTCATCTGGCGCTGGGATCTCTGAGCAGTGGGGCCGTAGCCCTACTGTTTGCTGCTGCTGCACCAGCTCACCCTCTCTTCCCCAACCTTGGTCCCTCCTTCAGTTTGCTGCAACGTCTGGTGTGGGCCAACAGATGGTAGAGGCCCGCATCTGGCATGCCCATCATCTGGGCAGTGGGTAGGGGGGAGCGGGGGACCACACTGCAGCCCTCCCGCTATGAACTGCCGCACTTGGGTGAAAGGGAAGGAGCGTGCAGGCGGCGCGCCACTTGTTCACTCACTCTCAGAGTGGAGGGGGGTGGGGGAATATGGGACATTTCCAGGGAAATAAATGATCCGGGAAGACGGTGGGGGAAAGGGTGAAAAACAGGAGTTTTCCGGCCAATATGGGAAACTTGTCAGGTATGAAATAGACTCCAGGCCCAGACCTGCTTGCACTATACTTTGCTGCTCCTGTAACTAGGGAAGTTAAAGGATTTAGGTTAAATATATTCTAATAAACTTGTGGCCCAGTTTTAATCCAGCCCTATGTGTCTCGTCCCATTATTCCAGGCTGGGTGGGCAATGGCAACGGGTACATAAAGTCCTGTGAGGAAGGTAAAGGTAAAGGTAGAGGTTCCCCCAAACATGCATGCTAGTTGTGCCCAACTCTAGCGGTGGTGCTCATCTCCTTATTCAAGCCAAAGAGCCAGTGTTGTGCAAGTCCATGGCCACATGGCCAGCATGGCTGCAAGGAAACACTGTTTTACCTTCCAACTTTTTACAGCAATATCTATTTATCTTCTTGTATATACAGTACATGCTTTCGAACTGCTAGGTTGGCAGGAGCTGGGGTTATCAGCGGGAGTTCGCTCCACTGAGTGGCACCCGGGATTCGAACCGCCAAGCTGCCAACTTTGCAGCTGACAGTTTTCAGAAGCCTTAGTCCGCCAAGCCACCACCAAAGGCTGAAGCAAATATGTATGTTTAGTCTTGCAAAGAGAAGAATGCAGTTGGGGTGCATGACAACACTCTTCAAACACCTGAGAGTTTATCACACAGCACAGAGAGAATATCTGGTTTCCAAGACCCCAAAATCAGGACAAGATGTAAAATTGCAGCATAGACTGAGAGAAACACCTTATCCTAAAGGGGAGTATAAAGAACCAGCTACCTAAGGTGATGGAATGGTTCCCCCTTGTGGGAGATTTTTAGGCAGACAATGGACAGCCATAATATGCTCCAGCTGCCTCTTTCCTCTCTAATGGTGTGGGCTAAACCCAGATTAAGTTGCAATTAGACAAGGCCCAGGTCAGTGATGCAACTGAGACTCACAACTGGATTTAGCCCTGCCTCCTCCAACGCAAATATCTATACTGTAAAACTATAAAAATATTTTAAATAAATAAATACATTAATTCATTGGTGACCTCAAACTAATATATATTTTTTTGCAAAATTTGTTAGATTCTCCTTTTACCCAACAGCAGGTGACCCAGAAACATGCTCCTTATACTACAGCAGCTTCAAAGTTATTTACTTACTCCTCTTGTAACGTGAGTTTGACCCAGAAATTTAGCTGATGAAGCGCTTCCTAACATGGAGAAAGTGGTGTGAAATGCTTCAGTGCTGAAATTGCTAACTGTTTCTGGTTACACTCAAACAGTGAAGAGCCAGCAAGTTTTTTTTTAATCGGTAAAATTCTTATGATTACAAGCTAGAAAGAAATTCTTCAAGATTCATCATCACTGTAGATCTGCAGAGCAGGAAATGACCCTATGGAAGGACAGATTTTGAAGCTGAGGTTCCAGTACTTTAGCCACCTCATGAGAAGAGAGGACTCCTTGGAAAAGTCCCTGATGCTGGGAAAAATCGAAGGCAAAAGGAAAAGAGGACGACAGAGAATGAGATGGTTGGACAGTGTCATCGATGCAACCAAAATGAATTTGACAAAACTCCGGGAGGCAGTGGAGGATAGGAAGGCCTGGCGAGCTCTGGTCCATGGGGTCACGAAGAGTCAGACACGACTGAACAACTGAACAACAACAACATTGAGTCCAAACCCTTTCAAAGAGGCGTGATACCGTACTTAAGTCCTAAGTCTTTCACGTACTTTCAAAAAGTACGTGATATCGTACTTAAGTCCTAAGTCTTAAGTACCTAAGTGGTCCATATAGCCATCAGGGCTTTGGGAGCAATATCAAGAAATTCCACACAATATTACAAGCAGTTGGAGACTCCAGAAACATAATACAGTACAACCTTGTATAACAAACAGTTTGTATAACATAAAATCTGTACAACATAAAAATTCCAGAGACAGGGGAAATATGATTAACAGAATCGTCTATGGGGCAAATCCGTACAACATAAAAATGGTCGTGATTAGGGACTAATCTGTTTTCAATGCATTCCTATGGGAAATTTGTATAAAGGAAAATTTGCTTAACATAATTTCATTTGGAACCAATTAATTCCTTTATACAAGGTACCACTGTACGACAATATGTAACAGATAGGTTTTTGGTTAGAACTTGCATATGTTATGTAATGCCAGTCAATGTTTTTATAATTTTGATTGAGTGTGCCTGGTATTTTTCATCATCATCATCATCATCATCATCATCATCATCATCATCATCATCATCATCATCATCATCATCATCATCATCACACACCACCACCACCACCACCACAGAACTGCAGAGCTGGAAAGGATACTCTGGACCACAGAGTCCAGCCTCTGTCAAGGAGGAACCTGCCCACTGGAGTCACATGGGTTTATGAAATCCCAACATAGCAACCGTATTTTATGATTCCAAATTGCAAACCAGTTTTCTCGAACTGGCTTTTCATTTAGTTATATACCAAGGAATGTTTGCTATGATGGAGATTATTTTTTTAAATATAATAATATTACTGACCCCTCATAAATACAATAAAAATTCCATAAGCATGCTACCTATCTATCAGTCATGATTTGAGGTTTAAAAGGAATGAGGAAATTAAACGTCTTACTGGATTATATAATGGATAACAGAGTTACAGGATAAATGTGCTTTGGCAGAGATTTCTCTTACTGTCAACAGATTTCAAATCCAAACACATTTGCATGTCCCAATGGTCCAGTTAGCCACCACTATATATACTGTCCCTATCTAATTTAACATCAAGTATTCTTCCCATCCACGCATCACACATAAATCAAAGAACATGAATGAGACCAGAACTAAAAAGAAATTGGGGGATGGTATGGCAACGTTGACAGACACACCCCTCACGTTTGGTGACACGAGCATTCATCAAGCGTCAGGTCACATGGCAGTGGGTGTTAAAAAGTTTGTCTTGCTTTGTTATCGAGTGTTCTCTACCACCCACATCACTGCTGCTTCTCAAAATGTGTCCTTAGTATCTGCAGGACATGGGGCTCCAAACAGGACTCAGGTCATCACCAAGGAGGTTGATTTAGTAGTTTGCGGGACACAAAATCTCACATTAACAGGGCTCTTAGACAATAATGCTCATAGTTATTCCTTTTTTCCTATCTAAAGATGCTAGAGACAACATAAATTGCTCAGCCCTGATGAGATTTTACTGAGCAGAAAGTCTCACTGGTGCGGTGACACATGGCAACACCGGCATGAGTACTGTCCTTTTCCAAGCAAGATACGGTGTGTGTGCACATGTGTGTGCATGTGTGCGTGCATGTGTGTTTCCCTATATTGTAGATCAAGGCTTTTGCTATGCAGTGCTGGTGTTGGCAGCACAATCCTGAGTTACTGCACGGGGGGGGGGGGGGAGAGGTCTGCATTCCCCAATCCACATTATCACCACCTCAGCATCCACAACACAGCACGAAACAACAGCAAGAGTCAAAACGCAAACTACAAATGTACTGAAGAATGAGTTGTGCTGCAAAAGGAGTCAAGTCATTCTTCGTCAAGTTACAAGAGCAATGTGGCGTAGTTATATGCCTTAGTTATTGAAAGAAGATTTAATGGCATGTTACAATCGTCATGTAACACAGTTATGCCTCAGTTATTTAAAAAAGGAATTCATGAGAAATAACTTTCTATATTTTACTAATGATTTCCAAGCTCTGGTTTGTAATATAGTCCTGAGCAAGTCTTCTCCCTGGTCACTTCAAAGCTTTGAACATTTCAGCTGCTTCCACTTGAAACCCATCCATACATTAAAATCAGAACCTCCCTGCCTCTTGAGGCTTAATGTAAGGTTAAACTCCTTCAGGGTAAGCTGCTTTTAGGTCTACGGAGGTTCTATGTAGATGAGCACAGAAGAAAAACCACTGTCTTCCAAGCTATGCTGAACAGCTATGCTTAAAAATTAAAACACCAAAGAAGGAAGTAATTGAATTTAGAAGACTGGAGACATTGCACGTATGTACAGAAGAAAACACTGAAACCTTTCTTTCCCGAGAAGCGTTTTATTTGTTTATTATACAATATATGATTACAAATGAACAAAGGATCTGCAACTGAGACCTGGCTGCAACAATATGTTGCAGCAAGGAGTGTTCTTGTTCGCTGTTCTATTTAGTCATTGAGTAGACATTCTACGTCCCTCCCCTCTACTCGCCCACTAACTTTCAGCTGGGCATCACTACTGAGCCTATTCATTACCCAGCTATCTGTTATGGGGAAACGATGACAATATTTTTTTTCCTTATGTAAACTGTGAAATTCTCTAACCTTGGAGACACTTCCTTCTTGCACATGAGTGGCTAGGTACAAAAAAGCACTCATCTCCTGAACAAAACACATAGAGGGAATGGCAGAAGGAGAAGGAGAAACTGCACGCAATGGTGGGTTTGCAAAACTGATGACTTTAAAATTATTATCCTACATACACTCTACTGGAATCAACAGAATGTTTACTAAAAGTATCTGCAATAGGAGTGTTCATTCGTACAACTACTGTACTTATATAAAGGGAAAACACGCTGGGGTGGTAGGCAAGGTGCATTAAATACACAAGGCAATACATAGGAAATTATGTAGTTTAAATTCAGTATTATTACCCAGTAGCAACCATGATGCATACTGAGCTTAATAGCCTTTTCAAAAGCATTATTATCAAGTTGCAGATTGAGGAGGGGGAGCTTATGGGGATAGGCATTTGCCTACGTCCAATCAGTGACTCACATCCTGGTTGCACAGCTTCTCATAAGAAACAGGAATGCAACAGAGTCACATCCACCTTGAAATCACCCAAGGAAGCATTGGATCAGGGGCAGTTCTCTGTTGCTGAAAACCATCCCTCCCATTGCGCACACTGCACAATGGGATTTCAGCCAGCTAGTTTACAGAAATCAGAACTAAATTAAGGGCTTCCTGGGTCATGCAACTTACTCTCCATACCTACTACACAAAAACAGGTATACAAAAAACAAAGAAAAACAAAACCATTGCTCTGTTTTATACTAACACATGCACACACAAAAAGTCTGAGGGCTAAATGCAAGAAAAAATATTGTACTTCAAACAAATTTCATTTGGCATCTGTTTCATGAGCTACAGCCCACTTTTAAGTAAGTTGGAACCCCAGTAAATTCTTGATAGTACTTTAGGTGCCATGACCCTTGGTCATGTTTTGTGTCATAACAGAACAATACAGGAATTTATAAATGGAGTCAATTGCTGAATTTGCCTAGTCAAAACTCAAACGCCTCTTTGAAAATACAGGCACATGACCTGGAAACTCTGGTTCCCTTTTTGTTGTGGCCAAATAGTGATGAAGATAAGGACATCAACACATGCTCACTCTTTTCTTTGGTCACTAGAGATGGACAAGTACTGTCCTTACGGCAGTTCATGCCAGTTCGCTTATCACGCAAACAGATGCTCAGTTCTTCAAAGCCTGCCTCCTTTGGTTGGCACCCAGCTGGAAACAGAGGCCTGCCTTTCCTGCCACTGAGTGGATAACCACCAGAGGACGTAGGGCAGGCATGTCCAAACTTTGTCCCTCCAGATGTTTTAGACTACAACTCCCGCAGTCCTAAGCTTTGAATTCTGGGAGTTGTGGTCCAAAACATCTGAGGGCCAAAGTTTGGGCATACCTGACATAGGGCTTTCAAGCACCAAATACCTATTTGGGCAATAACAGGTGTTTACGGAGTGTCCATCTCTAATGGTCATCCAAACCTTGAGGCTGGATTGTAGAGATGGAGCTCCAATGTCATATCCAGGAACCTGGAACCCTTGAGTTACATCAAATCCTGTCAGTAAGAGGGCATGGTCTTGGAGACATGCTCTTACAGCAAACTCAATAATACCCTTGTGTGCATGTGCGCACGCATGAGTGCGCGTGCACACACAAACACTTCAGGTCTAAAAATGGGATCTTGCACAACTGTTGTATCTGTTTGCATCTAATTTAGAGTGTGATATAAACAGAACTTCCACCTTCATACTGCTCAACGATCCCTCAGAGTGACTCCAGTAAGGTGCCTAACTACTGGCATTCTTGGTCTTTATATAATAATAATAATAATAATAATAATAATAATAATAATAATAATAATAATAATAATAATAATAATAATAATAATAATATGTTGCAAAGAACTGGTGGGATCATAAGGCTGAAAAAGTGATTGAAAATGAGCATGCAAAATTACTTTGGGACTTCCGAATACAGACAGACAGGGTTTTGGAGCATAATACCCTGGATATTGTGATTGTGGAGAAGAAGAAAAAGTGTGGATCATTGATGTTGCTATACTAGGTGACAGTAGAGTCAACGAGAAACAACTTGAAAAAATTACCCGATATCAGGATCTGAAAATTGAACTTCAGAGACACTGGCATAAACCCGTACAGGTGGACCCAGTGGTAGTTGTCATGCTGGGTGCAAATATTTAGAAGAAATTGGAGTTGACAAAGTCACCATCAGTCAGCTGCAGAAGGCCACCTTACTGGGATCTGCTTGCATAATTCACTGATACATCACGTAGTCCTAAATGCTTGGGAAGCATTCAACTAGTGATTTGTAATAAAAATCCAGCGTAGTTATCTGTCTGCTTTGTAATAATAATAATAATAATAATAATAATAATAATAATAATAATAATAATAATAATAATAATAATAACTGAAAATAGTAACATGCACACACAGGTACAGAAAGAATTTAAGTGCAAGTTTTACCCTGTCTGCCAGAACACAGAATATATATAATTCTGACAAAAAAAAATATGGATGAGGAAGGTTTAGATATGGGTCATTGCCTACAATGCATGTCAAAAAGCCTTCCTTCTTTAGCCCATTTTCAGAAATGTTGTTAAAATCCGACATGAAATAAAGCAGCACCATTTTTTAAAAAAGAACACACTGAGGTAACCCTAATTAAAAATACTGTAATGCTACAGCTAACATTTCTAAATCCCCAGACAGCTTTTTCACTATGAAGTGACAAGGCTTTTAACCTCCATTCAAAGTGTCAGAACCATGTCATAAGGAGACAAACTTCTTACACACTGTGTAAGATGCATTGTGGCAAACTTTTAAAAATTGAAGCATTTCAACTGAAATTCAGAAAAGATTTGAAATAAACAAACTAAATGCTAGCATTTCTCCTTGTGTAATAACTTTGGAAAGGATTTAAGATGCCTAAAGGGAAACATGTTATAAAAATAATGAAAATGCCTCTCTCACACACATAAGGGCTCCACTTTTCTGCTTGACTAAATTAAAGCTCTCCTAGAAGAAGGAACAGAAATAGCTGATGTGTAAAATCAATGGAGGGAGAAATCACTAGTTGTGTTTTTTTTCCACAGCACTCTAGTGTGCAGTAATCCTCTGTGAACATATTTCTTTATCCGTTTGGGATCATCCACAGTGCATCCCTCCGTCTTGCTTTTCCAGTTTTGGATTGGTTAAATTTCTCTAAATACACTCCAATATAAAACATGCCTTTAGAAAGCAGCAGCTTCAGGGAGGCGCTCACTATTAACTAGGTCAGGAACAAAAGAACTGGAGGGGGAAAAACAATTAAAAAGGAAGGAAAACATCCCATTCTAAACGGAGCACCGAGCAGAGCTGACTTACCTTTCCTCATATACACACACACACATACAGCCAGCAAAAGACTGCCTTCTTCCCCAGCACAGCAGCAGCCACATGCAGAGTTTCAACTAGAACACGCTGTAGCCAATCAGAAATAAGCTGTCAGGGAAGATGGCATGCTGGGAATCGTAGTCCCAAACTACAAAAATAGACCCTTTGGGAAGGCATCGTATTTATAGACCCTCCACGAAGATTCTTGCATTCGAAGGCAGCGAGTCCCTCAAGATGGATCCGCCGCTTGGCGCGGCATTCCCCTTCATAACACATCCTCTTGGCGCGCAAACTCCACTGAAATAAAGGGCAGCAGCTGCCAAAGGAAGATCTGAACGATCGGGATGTTTGAAAGTCAACAAACCCGTCCCCTCCTTGCTTAAATTTCAGCCACATAGAAAGCAACAACACCGCCTCGTATAAAATCCTGAACCCTGGAAAGAACGGTGGTGGGGGTGTTGAGCTGAAGATGGGGGAAATGAAAGCAAACAATGTGTAGCTTTGGAAACTTCCAGTGACAAAAGTTAAAATACTGTACCGTACAGCTCACGAACACTTCCAGTTTAAGCCTTCTGGTCCTACGACCTGGCAGGCTATTTAGAATTAAAATAACGGCTTAATTCACGTCGAAACCTACGTTTCTACCCACAATCAATTGACAGAAAAGCCACTGTAAATGCATTCCCAAACGTGTTTGTCTTCCTTTTCTGCATATGCCCTATGACAATACTGGGCGCTGAGCGGGGGTGTGGGTGGGTGGGTGGAGGGCTAACTGGTTGGAATCGGGATGCAGGTGGGCGATGAGAATACAACGGAGATGCAATTAATTACATTTACAAGAGTGGATTTACGGAACGGTGGCCTTTCCAAAGAGGCAAGCCAAATGCTAAGAACCTTCCTCCTAACTACGCAATAGGAGGTGACTGAGACAAACCCAAACGGCCTGGATTTTTTTTTTTGGGGGGGGGGGAGGCTGTTATTTAGCTGCTTCATGTGGGACGAAGGTAAACCTTACCTGCTTCCATGGCTCTTGCTTTAAATTTATCCCACAGCGTGCTCTTAAAAGCGGATTTAGGGAGGAAGACAAAAAAGACCCTCCTCAGCCTTGAACCAGGTAGGCCGCAGCTATTCCTATTCTCCCCAATTGGAACTGCTCTACCTAAAGGAGCCAAAAGGGGTCATAAGAACCTCCCAGGCAACTCCCGCTGGTGCAAAAGACCCACGAAGGCTCCTTAATCCAGTTTTCTGTTTCTCCTAGGCTTCAGAAGGAGGGATGAAGGTCCCTAAATCTAGCGTGTGCTGATCCTGGGTCTGAGAGGTTTGCATTCTAACGTAGTCTTTGAAATCCATTGATAGACCTACCTGCTGTTAATTTGTCGGGCACATTAGAACAGCAAGCCATCCTTGTACCACCCGGCTATAAAATGTGAAGTTTTGGGAACTGTTTACCTAAACTATTCCTCTTAGACTTTTATGCAAAGGTTTCCACACCTCTGTACAACAGATATAAAAGTGATTTAAAACAAAATATGAACTGTACAAGTCACTACTATCTTTCATGGTGATTACTAACAGGGCACACATTTCTATACACCCTTAAGTGGCTGCATACAGCATGAGGCCATGTCTACAATGGCAATTCAAACAGCAGCAATTCAGCTCTGCTGCCACGGGCTTCACATCCTGATTTACACCCCTGTTCTGTTTAGGTGATCACACTGGGACCACACTGACCATGTTGGCTCCTCCATTTGATGTGGTTTGATCCACATCACAGCTCCCTTTACAGAGATCCTACCTGTCATCCCTGGCTCTCTTTTTACACTACATTTTAAGTCTGATGAGCTGGTTCAGCGTTAGGGGAAAGTTTTCCAAAGTTCTCCACGATACACATACATATACAGAGTATATAATGTTTTTTTTAAAAGAAAATAAAAAATACTCTGGGATGAGTAGAGGAAATGGTTGATGGTGTTTTAGCTATCCAAAATATCACACTCGACTTAGTACGTATGCCACCAGAAAGCTTATCAAACTTTGCTTAGTGTGCCACAATCAAAGCAAATCCTGCAATCATTGACCATGTGGTCCCAGCCTGAGGCAATATGAACTCCCAGGGCAAATAGAAATGTTTGCATCCTGCAAAAAGGTTTGTAACGTAAGTGTCGGCTCATTTGGTCGATAATGCATTATTGTCAAGGTACCAAATAAAAATAAAATAGAGGAAAAGGATTAAAATGCATGGATACGTAAATGCATTGCAACAATATCAGTACTGTATACGATATGGAAATCCCTTATATAGCATGGGTTTGAGCAGTGTGGTTTGTGTTATACACTGATCCTCCCTTCAGAAATGAATGAGCATTGTGGGGGCCACTTAGAATCCCACGAGTTCAACACCAAAGCTGTCAAAGCTGTCCTATTTGCCTCCACATGTAGCATCTGTAATTTAGTCTCTAGGACCATTAAGGCTCATTACACACAATACTGTATGGAAAGGGCTGTCCCTGCTATAGAAGAAAAGCCTGATAGAGAGAACTTTGTGAAAGCTTGGAAGGATCACACCATTAAATATACTTTAGTTCTTAGAGAACAAGTCATGAAAGTCATCAAGCCTGAAACAACTGCGTCCAGATTTTGTGCATGACTTGTCAGGACATAGGACAGAGCCAGTCAAGAAGGTCATGGAAGAGAATGTAGGCATGGCTAAAAAGGTGGGTGGTGAAGGGTTTCAGTATATGCATTTCTGAGAAATTCATATATTGGACTTCTTGTGAGATCAAAACATTTCACTTCTCATCCAACTCATTGACTGATGAAGCTACTTGGATGAGTAGTGAAACATTTCGACCTCACAAGAAGTCCAGTTGCCATGACCCAACTTCCGGATGTACTGTATTGCTTTAAATAACATTTGGTATTCTGTTTTTCTTGGACTGCATAAAAACATTGCCCCTGTATTGATGCTGGCATAAATGTTGTCTCCCAATAGGATAATCAAGCCAACAAGGAACTTGAAATAGGAAAAAAGGTGATGTCTAAGGGCTATTATGCAAACAAATAAACAGGAAAAGCAGGACATGAGAGAATTTCAATTTTGTTATTGTCACAACACCAAACACTGTTGAGAAGGGGAATTTCCTTGCAAAGGTCTTCAAGAATAACTGAGGGTCAGAAGTTATATTGTCCTAATATGGAGGTTTTCTTATATCTGTGAGGTATAAGAGATTTAAATAGGTCATTGTAGTTTCATTGGCCAGGAAACACACTATTTTGGAAAACAGTAGGACAAGCTGGCAGAAGTTTTCTGAAAATACAAATGAATATTTCTGGCAAAATATTCTAGAGTTGGAGTGCCATGACAGAAATAGTCCACTTGGACATAACACACCTCAAGCAAAACATAGAACAGAACAAAATGGAGACAGTTAAAGAACTTAAGTGTTGGCAGAGTTATAATGGAGGAGCTTTAAAGGCCAACACAGAAACATTGAATCAACTCAGGTTCATGAGGTTCTACGTGTTGACAAAAGAAAGGATGTACCTCAGACAGAAGAAGTAGATTTTGACCAATGAAAACTCGCACTAAAATAAAATGTCTAATCTTTAAAGTGCTACAGTGATCCCCCACCTATTGCGGGGGTTAGGGACCTGACCTGACCCGCAATAATTGAAAATCCATGATATGCGGATGCAGGTCGAATCAGGCGGCGGGGGGGGGCTGGGAGCTCTTGTGCTTAGCCCCAGCCTGGCCGTACCCCGAACAGGCCTGTGAGATACTTCCTGGGCCGTCTGGAGGCCCCAAAAGGGCCTCCTTGCAAACCAGAAGTGACTTCCAGTAAACCAGAAATCATTTCTGAGGCCTTTGACAGGCCTAGAAAAGCTCTCAGAGGCCTCAGAAATGATTTTCAGCAATCCAGAAGTCACCTCCGGTACACAGGAAGCCCTTTTGGGGCCTCCAGAAGGCCCGGGAAGGCTCTCACAGGTCTGTTTGGGGCAGCTCCAGTCCTGGGGTAGGCTTGAAACAGGACTTTCCCCCCTTACCCTAGGGGGGCTTTTTTCATATATTGCAGTCCCACGATATAACGGGACCGCAGTATTTGAACCGCGAAAGGGCGGGGGATCAGTGTATTGCCTTTCACCTTTTACTTTTGCTAACATGCAGAGATAGTCTTACATAGCTACTCCTTTCAAAGTAAGTCCTATATGCAGTAGTAGTATGTTTATTTGACCTGAGTGCCAGTTCATTACTGCCAATAAATTTTGCTTTGTAATTCTTTCTTTCTTTCTTTCTTAGACCTTTATAATGCCCATCTGGCAGCTATGGCCACTCTGGGCAGTTCACAATACAGTGGCAAATACAAAAAAGAAAGAAAGATAACAATATATTAAAAGAAAACTATACATCATCACATAAATCGCAGACAGTAAAGCAAAATTAAAGTAAAATAATATCAACATACTAAATGAATCATTGTTATCAGAGAGGGGAAAATATTTTACTCTCCATTCTACGAATACCATTGATTATTTTAACAAATTAATAATGGTAATCGCATTAATAATTAATAATGTCTTTTATTATTAATTAATAATTATTAATATTACTACCAAGTTCTTAGCTACTTATGTGCTGTCAAGCTGGAACTGACTTATAGTGATCCTACTAGGACTTTTAAGGTAAGTGAGATATTTAAGGAGTAGTTTTTAGCAGTTCCACTCCCCTGGTTAGTTTCCATGGCCAAGTGAGGACTCAAACTCTAATCTCCAGAGTCCTGGTCTGTTTCTCTATCCACTACACCATAGTCAGCATCTGTCAAGTTCCTAACACACCTATTTTTCTCTTAGTAAATATGTCTATGTACAGTATATGTGATGTTAGGATTGTTACATTTGTTTCAGTGTACTTCATCTTGCATTCCCATTTTATTTAAGAACCACTCAAATTTCAGATTGGAACATCATTACTTATTTGGATATACACAATGTGAGCAATGCCCTGTTCACCACGAGCCCCAGATCCTTTAAGAGTAAGTAAAATGGAACAGGTGCCAATGAACATCATTTGAGGGGGAACATGCTAAAATCCTGTCATGATGAAAACTCAGCTGTTTTAAAGCAGTCTTCTCTCCTGTTTCCCCGCCTACAGCATAATTTATCATCTTATCTCATGGCTGCTATGTTTTGTGAGATTTTGTTGTAAGAAATGCATCAACCTTTCTTTCTCTCTTCAAAACTACAAATATGGTTTTGGGGGACATTCTAATTTATATCGTTGAGAAAAAAATTGGAAGGCTTGTCTTTGCAGCAGCTGATCTGCCTTCAACAAAGCTATAGGTAAGAACTAGGGATGTGAACATGAGCAGCATTATAGAACAGAGGTGGAGAATGGGTGGCACTCCAGGAACTGCTGGGCTACAACTGGTTTCCCTCATAGCCACAATAGCCTGGTAACCAAGAATGAGAGATGCTGGGAATTATAGTCATCGTTGTCGCCATAGTAGTAGTAGTAGTAGTAGTAGTAGTAGTAGTAGTAGTAGTAGTAGTAGTAGTAGTAGTAGTAGATACAGCCTTCATAAATTTGCTTTATAATATCATTCTGCATTTTTGTCTTACAGAATCAAAAAGGCCCAATATATCCTGGGAAAGCCAGTGGAGTGTAGACTACATTGTTTTAAATTTGAAAAAAAAATCAAAGAAGTTGCAATTTGAAAAAAAAATCAAAGAAGTTGCTAATATGATCAATCTGAACCCTGCCAAACTATGTACAACTAATTTAGCCCCCATCTAACTTAGTGACTACATATGTTTGCTGCTTACCATGGATTTGGTCTCTGTCTCCCTAACTACATTCTGACACTATAAAATACACCAGGCCTGCCCAAAGTCCGGCCCGGGGGCCAAATCCGGCCCTTCAGTCCATTCTGAGTGGCCCGTGACTGGCTGGCCCGCCCCTCCCTCCCCCTCCTTCACTCCATTTAAAAAAAAAAATCTTCCGCCAACACGGACACCACAGGGAAACTTGAGGGGCTGGGCCAGCTGGCCGGCCGGTGAGCAGAAGCTTGTGGGGCTGGGTGGGCGGGCAAGGGGGTGGGCCATCACCACCAGCACCGCCGGGAAGCTTGTGGGGCTGGGTGCGTGCACGGGGGCAGGCCGCCACCACCGGCATCACCGAGAACCTTGTGAAGCTAGGTGCCCGCCTTCCTTCCTGAGGGTGGGGTTGCAATGGGTCAGTGAGTGGGGCTTATGGGTCAGTGGGTGGGGCTTGCAGTGGGGTGGCAGGGTCAGGGAGCAACCAGCCCCTGACACATTCTCAGCCACCAAATCTGGCCCTCCTTACAAAAAGTTTGGGCACCCCTGAAATACACCATAATAGCTCTGGTCCAAAGACATACATACTTCAACCTGTGCTACCTACATCCAGGACTTACCTAGATGTTCCTTGGCCCATTTCTTTGTCTATTTATTTACTTCGTTATTTGTTAAATTTATACTGCACCTTCCCTCCAGTTACAGTAACTCAAGGTGGTATACATGGGTCTTCTCCTCCCCACTGTATTTTGGCAGCAACTCTGTGAGGTTTGGTCAAGCTGAGATAGGTTGCCGAATGCAAGGTCTTCCCTTTATGTTCATGGCCAAGTAAAGATTTGAACTCATGTGTCCCGAGTCCTGAGTAAACAGTCTCATCCAGGCTGGAAACAATAACCCTGAGAGCACACTGAGGCTTTTGATGGGAGATCAGCATTATATAATTTGCCAACATGGCGAACAGATGGCAAATTACAAACAATGCCATCCACACTGTGACCCTGCCTCTATCAGAAAATGTGTCAAAAGAAGCCCCATGTACTGCAGCAAGGGGTGAACAGAGATGACAAATCTGGCATGTGGTAAGTCTTGATGCCCTGTAGTTGCTTAGTGTTCTTTATTTGGGTAAACAGGCTGTGATTTATTATTCCGTTTTGCCAGACATTCTACTGTGTATGTGATACAGCAGGGCCAGTGCTCCATCGCATTTCTCTAGTAGAACATCACATACTCATATTCATCCAAAGTCTAGCAGAATGTATCTCAGTGTCTCTGGGAAGGTTTATTAATAGTTTATTTTATTTATATCACACCTCCCCTTCCTCTAGGAGGTTAGGGTGCCCCCATTTTGTTTTCCCAGCAATCCAATAAGGGAGATTCCTGGTTGAGCATTAAGTTGACCTAGTGAGACCATGTGTCCTCTTTTACAGACAATAGTCCTCCATTTGTCTTGCAGAGTTTTTATATTTAGCTAAAATCCCCTGAGCAGCAGAACTGCAGGGAATTACTACATAACAGAGTTAGCTTCAAGTCTCACCGGAGTAGACCACCCCTTATCTCATCAACCAGCACAGTCTCAATAACTCACCCTGGGACAATGGCAAGAGGAAGAATAAAGGATTTCATTTATTCACTGTTGAGCTGTTCAAAAATAGCATACTGTACAAACGCTGCTGTTTACATCAACAGGCTTGATTCCTGCAAACTCCTGTAGACTCCATTCACACACTGCACCCTATCTGGCAGCAGACTAAAAAGAGAGGGAAATAAACACTAAAGCAGAGAGGCATGGCTTTCCATGCTGGATTGATTAACCGTCACCCCAGCCCAGAAAGGTCCCTCCCAGCCCAACCCACCAGAGGCAGCAAATGAGTTGAAATTAACTCCAACAATCTGAAGGGCTGCCAAAGGACATTTCACTATTTAAAGGTGTTCTTCATCTTCATCTTAAAGATAAATCCAAAGAAAGAGACCAGGAATCTTGTAGTTGCCCGTCTGTAGTTAGCACCTCAAATGCAAGCTCAGCACTCACAAAGGTCATGTGGACATTATCTTCCCCACTTAATTGACCTGTCTTGTGTCGTTGTGCTGGTTGTTAGTAGGCACCATCAAGTTGCTTCTGACATGGTGCCTTTCAAAAAGTTGCTTCTATCACTCTCTTTATTGAGACAATAAAGAGAGTCCTACATTCACTCTTTCTCTGTTCCTCCTGCCTTCACTTTCTATAGCACTGTAGTTCTCTGCCCCCAGAGAATCTCCCAACCCCCCATAATATGCCCCAAGAACAAGACCCATCATTGTAGTTATAATTTTTACGATGGATTTGATGTTTTGATTTAGCAGTCACTAGTTTGCGTTTCGGGTGGTAAAGGGAGATGCGGGGTACTGCCTCTCTGAACGTTAGAAATCAGTTCTAGTTTTTCACCTCTACATGAAAATGCACAGATGCAATTGTATACAAATCAGTTTTGTCCTCTTTTCTTGCATGATGGATAGCCTTCTTTCTAGTGAAAGATGTAGGCGTTTGAATTTGAACCTGGGTCATTACGGCCCTTGTGCAACCCTCTTCCCTACCATGTCACACTGGATCTAATAGGGCGAAGACTCCGAAGCATAGCTGGGTATTCTGACTGAAGAGAAGTTGAGCCAACAACATATTGGCCAAACTCCTGTTGCTTGGTGTACCATTCACAACAGCTCCGTGCTGGCAATTAACAATGTCCTGCTGGGATTAGAACGCCGCTGCTGATGAGTACGTCATTCGCTTTCTGCATGGGATTTCAGCTAGCATATTATTGAACTCAGTGGAGAAAAGCAACAGGGATTATTGAGTTTAGTGGGAAAAAAGCAACAGGATTTCAGCCACTGTGTACCAGTCAGGGACAGTTACCGGGTATATTAACCTGACCATGTAACATAACTGTATACACTGAATATACTAAGACAACTCTAGTAATTCATTTTGTGGATTAGGGCTAGAAGGCCAAAAGGACTATACTACTTGTACAGACTAGGAAAAGGAGCACGTTTCTCTTGGAAAAACTGGCCTGGGAAGTTAAACTTTTTTTTGCAAAAAGAAGAGGAAGGAGAATAGCACTTGAAGAGTGCATCATGTGGTTCCTTTTTAAAATAGGTATGTCACAATGAATCAGCATAAAATTTAGAAGGGCTCCTGAGAAACAGTTTTTGGACAGAAAGAGCTCCCTTGAGCAACGATACCCATGTTGCATCACTGCCACAAGGCGGAACTGCAGGCATGGGCTCCTTTTATGCACCTGAGCTGTGCTTTGCAGCTCACAGTAAGGAATGCATAATACTGTCTACACATGGCAGCGTTTACAGATGTGTTAAAAGCAGGAGGCAGTGATATTAATTGCAAACATTTGAGAATGAGGCCCAGCCTAGCAGAATCCTGTGGTGAATTGGGATCAGGGGAGCCAGTGAAATAATAGATCTAGCTCAGATTATACCAACTCATGGCACAATCCTCTCACTACTGCAGGGTACTGACACAGCAGCACTGCTGCCTGGGTTAAACACGCTCAGCAACAGCTCCTTTGGGCAGCTGCTGTACCCATGGGGTATTCCAAGGGAGAACCACTTCCTGGCTGCAGACCAATTGCCTTGGTGATGGTTTGGGCCCAGACAAAGCTTCAGGTGGGAAATGCATGTAGCATTAACATGCTTACTGCCAGCCCTTTCACAGGCTATTGACAAACACTGCTTCTGATTTTCCTCTATCGCTGTCACACCAACTAGCTTTGCTAGTAAATTAAAGCCTCCAGACTGTTTTTAAGATGAATAAAAATAAAGGAAGTTTATTGATCACAAAGTAGATTCAAAGTCATTAATGGTAACGTGTTGAAGTATAAACAAAAAGAATATAGCTCAAACCCACTCAAGTTTGATCACTAATAAAGCTGAATACATGCATGCCCACTTCCTAAGTTTACAAACTCTAAACACTTAGTTTTCTTCACAGACACTAAAGTCCTTTCTCTTCTTTGGCCCTACCTGTGTTTCTCTTACTTAGACGATGCCAGACACTATCTGATTTTCTCAGACTCTGCCAGATTCCCTATCTGCAGGTATAGATCTTTCTATCAGTCCCTATCTGATCTAAAACAGTGTTGAGCAGTGCCTTAAATCCTCTCAGGCCACTCCCCAGACTCTCTCATTGGTCTAAAATGCATCAGTCAATACAGACACATCTCATGCATTATTCATTCTTACAGGTAAATGCCACAGTGCACACTGAGGGGCATCTCACCCGCATCAGATAGGTCACCTTGATGGGTGCCTGGCATAATTCCTGAAGCATGCAGCATCTCCTCTGTGGGGAGCATCCCTAGTCCTTCTGTGATGGGAGGGGCCCCTTTCCACCTGCAGTGTACCCAGAGGAAATGGCAAGCAATGCCAGTCCCCCACAAAGTCCCTGGTGTAAGGAAGTGGTGCCTCCATCCCTAGCAGCCCTCCCATCACACCCCCAGAGTGGAGCCATACCCACCACCAGCACTGACATGCATGGCAAGCATTGGTACTTCTGGAAAGGCATGGCTGCCAAAATGCAACTAGCCCTGCCAGGTGGCCCTTGAATGGGTGGCCCATCCATTGGAGGTGGTTCCCCTCCACTGATATTATCTCTCGCTGATTTCTCACTGCTCTGTCTGCCAGGCATTGAGATGGCTCAGGAAAAGATGCAGGAACCCCCCCCCCCAGCATCCTCTGCAAGGCAAGGCTGGCCTAGAAGAAAAGCACAAATAAAAAAAGGAAATAATCAGCACACACCAAGAAGAAGTGTTCTCCATCTCCTCCACCCAAGCAGCTACTTACAGCCACGTGAATGGAGGCCTGTGCCACACATTAGCTGCCATAGGAGCGATGTCCTCCAAGATGCCTCCTTCTGGAAGCAGTGCTTTCAGAATGGCCTCCTTGGGGCACATGCCAGAATGCACATATCTTCTGCCTTGCTTTTGTTTGCAGTTCCAAATATGTTTTGTTCCATCTCTTGTGTGGAGCAGTTGCCGATCAAAGGAAGAACCCAAGGTCAGTTATATTTTGGGAAGCCTCATCAAACCACCTTTTCTCCCATTCATGTGCCACTGGCCCAGCCAGGACATTATTTTATGGTCCTGTGTAGATATGAGCAGGAGTGTAAGATCTTCCTAGATGTTATAAATGTGTACTGGATTATATTGCCAGCAGTTTCACCGAAGGGACTACAAAGGTTACCTGTATGTATTGCTGTGCTTATATGAGAGCTCATAAGATGTAAGAATTCTATGATGCTCTTCATTCTTTCTAGTCCAGTGCACTATAAACAACTAATGTCATTGTCAATTTCAGCAAAGGCCATTGTCAACACAGAAGAGTTGCACTGTATTTTTATTTATTTTGAATTATTTTAATTATTAATTAAAACGACTAGTTTCCAATATAATTAATTATTCTTATAGTCCTTCTTTTGGACCCAGTAATGTCAGTTGTCAAAGTAAGACAAAGAAATACTCTGGTTTACATTTCAACGAAACAACACATTGAGCTAGAGATTGTAAAAACCACCCAGGATCTGGCTTTTTGCTGTTTGCACAAGCATTTCCCTTCTCTCAAAACTCTAATATGTAGAACTGGTTGAAGTTGGTTTAGACACAAAGCTTTCTGTTCACAAGGGGAAACCGCCCATGAGACATTTTTCCCTGTATTATGGACACAGATATTGCAAAATGGGTAGTCCATATACTTTATGAAACTTCTAGAGCTTTATTACAGAATCTAACTAGAAAGGCTTAAGACCTCTTACCTGAGGAACAGGCAAAGAATTCAGGCCTACTGTATCCATTTTGACATAAATCTGATTGCTACCCCTTGAATCCTCTTGTAGAATAGCTAGGCAAAACGAATGGAAATCCCATTAAATCTAGTTTAGTCAGAGCTATCGCCTGGATTCACATATTCATTTGATCCTGAACTCTGAAGTCCACATCCTGGAGTTAAATGCAGGAAAATTGGTGTGAAAAGGCTGATGAAGCTGTTTGGATGAGCAGTGAAACGTTTCTATCTCTCAAGAAAAAAAAAGAAGTCCAGTAGTCATGACTCAACTTCCAGATCTAATATGAAATTAATCCTATTGCTGTGTATAACCGCATTGTAAGAAGCAGCAAAGCACCCCGCATCCAGTGTCCCGAATATCATTCTGAAGGTGACAATTGTTTATGTATTAAACTTCTAGGGGCCCAATATTCACAAAATATTACATGTTATTGTAATTGTATCAGCCTCATTCTGAAGCCTGAAAAGGTGAGATTTGAAGCAGTAGAGTTTTCTACAAGTTGTACAATATGGCCAACTGCAGACTTTATTGTAAATCATCCATACAGCAAGAGCAGTTCTGAATGCTTTTAGAGGACTCATCAAGAACCACCAACTTACTTGGAATTTCCGTGGGACTCAAAGTGCTACTAAGAGATATTTCAGCAGTGAATAGTATGAATTAGTACTTCAGGGCAAATTCGATTTTAGGGGTTTATATGATTTGAGTGCAAATCTGAAGACTCAAAGCGCTTCATCTGCACTAGTTACGGTACATTTTAGAATAAGGAGGGGATACTCAAAGATACTTGCCGAATAATCCATTGAGATTTCTGAAAATTTCTGACAATTGAGCAGGGAAGGATATTGTTTGCAGAATGTAAAAGATATGTGAATGTTCATATCCATGGTACCTATTTATACCTATTTATAAGTTGGCATGGGATTTTTGGAGTTTTTGGACTTCAGATCCCATAATTCTCTGTTCTGGGAGTTCTACCCAAATACCCGCCCCTACAGAGATTTAGATGTAACTCACCTTGAGAAAGGATATAGTTTGGAAGGCATCATGGCCTAGGAAAGATCTTATTCCACTGTGGCATCCTGTGCAGGAAGCAACCTCATTAGATAATCACTTATATTGGGCACAGAACTGCATCTCATGTAGAAGGGGACGGAGTGTGAAAAAGGAGCATTGAGGGTATTGAAAGTGAGGGCACCATGGCTTTCAGAGGGAAGGCTGCATTCTTCCACTGGCTATCTGAATTACACCTGGAGTATTGTGTACAATTCTGGTCACGGCATCTCAAGAAAAACATAGTGGAACTGGGAAAGGTGCAGAAGAGAGAGACTAAAATGATTACTGGGCTGGGGCACCTCCCTTATGAGGAAAGGCTAAAACATTTGGGCCTCTTTAGTCTGGAAAAAAGGTGCCTGAGGGGGGATATGATTGAGACATACAAAATTATGCAGGGCAGGAGTAAAGTGGGTAGAGGGAAGCTCTTCTCCCTCTCACAAAATACCAGAACTAGGGGACATACACTCAAATTGAGGGCTGGGAGAGTAAGAACAGACAAAAGAAAATATTTTTTCACCCAGCGTGTTGTTAGTCTGTGGAACTCCCTGCCACAGGATGTGGTGATAGCATCTGGCCTGGATGCCTTCAAACAGCGATTGGACAGATTCCTGGAGGAAAAGTCAATCACAGGTTACAAACCATGATGGAGATGTGTAATCTCCAGGCTTAAAACTGTGGTATTTCAAGGGCCAGATGTAGGGGAGTGGTATCAGGAGACAGATATCTAGTCTCGTGCACTCCCAGGGGCATCTGGTGGGGCCGCTGTGAGATACAGGAAGCTGGACTAGATGGGCCTTTGGCCCGATCCAGCATGGCTCTTCTTATGTTCTTATGTCGTGTGGGCTTTCCCCTTGGAAGGGGTGATTTGCACAAGCATGCATGCGCCTCCCATGCACCCGCCCACACCAGCTTGAGCGGGTGCAAGGGAAGCATGTGCATGCTCAGCCCTTTCATAGGAATGCATTGAAATATGTTACCTCCAGAATGGATTAATTGATTTTCAATGCGTTCCTATGGGAAACCGCTGCTCTACTTACAACATTTTTTTACTTATGAGTGTGCTTGGAATGGATAAAATTTGTAAGTAGAGGTTTTAGTGTAGTAGCCCTCAGGCACTTTCGGCCGAAAAAAGTAGACCTCGGCCTGTTCAAAGCTGGACAGCCCTGGAATACATGATGATGTATCTTGGTTTTTAAAAAAGCAGCACAGTCTTTATGCAGTGTTGTACATAATTTAATTTGCAGTTTTGTATATAAACTTTTACTGTATTGCACACTATTGTAGCAAACTAATTATTTGCAAAGAAATCAGTAAAATACTTAAAGGATTTAAAAATAAGGGGTTTAATGCAGCTGACAAGAAAAGAAAAGAAGCAATTTACTTAATGAGATACAATCCTTTATGTTGAAAATGAGAGTTACATACAACTAGAATACAGTTAAAAGATACCATACAGTCCAACACTTAATTCCTCAAATTGTGTAAAATTAACAAGTCTGTACTGTCAAATATACAGTATTTTGTACGATCATAAGGGTTTTGAAATTAAATACAGGCAGCATCATTTTTACGTGGCGTTTGTATGTTTTGAATGATAGGGCCATGTAACATATTGCCAAGATTGTATTTCAGTGCCTTGGAAATTGCAACCTTCTTATATTATGCCCAGCCTCCCCCCCCTTTTACTTCAAATCTATTACTCCATCATAGGCTTTATCTTTACCTTCTACGTCTGGCACAGTGAAGATGCATAAATCATAAGGAATAAAGATGGTGTTTAAGGAAAGTCCACTTCGAGATGAGATCTCAGACATGCTTGGACCCCCCCCCCACCTTTCATCCCTAATTCGACATCCAGAGTAAAATCTCAGAACCTGTTTTAGAGAAGACAGACATCCTTTGTATTATCCAATCTATCTCAAGGCTAAAATTCATACCAGATTTTTTTTTAAAAAAGGTTATCTCCAGCATTTATTAAAATCTTTGAAGTTCATAAACCACAAAGTTACTTGAGAATTCATTGCAGAGCGCTAGCACACAACAGCATGTCCTCATTCTAGATGAAATACAAAAGATTGTAACATTTTCCATACAAATAATGTCTTTGAACTCATTAATGTGACCATATATTTATTACATAAAATTTGCTACAGCAAAGTATATTGTATGCTTGTCTTGCACATATGTTGACAGGGTTGGACAAATATGGCCAAAAGACTCCTAATGACGATGATGTATGAAACTGCTTGACAACATAAAAAGACATACTGAATGTTCTATGATACGTCTTATTCCAGGCTGTAAAATGTCTCCAAAGGCTTTTGTTAAAGGAGTGTAAAAGGAAGCGATACCAATGGTCTCATTGTCATTGGCATTCTACAACAAAATATCATAACTACCTAAGCAATCTAGATCAGTTCAATGAAACGCTCCATCCGCATGAAAATGGATCAAAAAACCTTACCCTACTTTAAAAAAACAACAACATACTGATCTACCATCTTGAGACAGACCAGAAATTGAGTGTTCGACTTAAATATTGTATAGGTAAATTTAAAAGCACAAGAAGGTGTGCTGAGCCACTGATTCTGAAATATGTGTATGCAAAAGTGCTAGAAGCGAGCACACGGCAGCAATACCCTTTTAAAGTCAATTGGTGAGATTATATGAAACGTAATGCAACTGAAACAATTCTGTGTGTGACAATACATTCCATTTCAATGAAAATAAATGAAGATACCACATCACAGATGGTGGCTTTTTAAAATTTGTTTCCTGCTCCCCCCATGCGAATGAAGCGCTGCGGATAAGAACCATGATTGGAGCAGCGCCCCCATCCTTGATTTACTAATATAGTATACCAGAATAAAAACTTGGCATTTACTTCTTTCATTCTTCACAGCTAACAGAAATACCAGGTTTATCTAGCCACGCATTAATATTTTAATACTAAATTGTCAATTCGCTAAACCACTTCTTGTCACAGCTAAAGAGAGTTGAAAAAAAAAAAACGCTTTCCCCCTTCAATAAAAAAAGGGTTGAAATGTGAAATACTTCAGGAGCCCCAACATTGACATTACTAAAACCTATTTCTCTGACAATACTGACCAAATCTTTTCAGTACTTTGGGCTTTAAGGTGCTTTAAAACCCAGTTAAACAGCTATTTGTTGAAATGCAGGTAATTTAAGCATGGTGAAATGTGGTCCAAAGCCCAGGCTGGATAGAATTGTTCCTGCTTATTGAGACTGTGCTTTCCATGGCACAGAATGCTTATGGCATGTTTAGCTACTGTTTGAGAAGGGAAGGAAAGGAAAGGAAAAGAAAGAAAGAAAGAAAGAAAGAAAGAAAGAAAGAAAGAAAGAAAGAAAGAAAGAAAGAAAGATGAGGCAGGGAGAAGAACTGCCAGCATGTTAGAAAACCAAGGCACAGGGTCTAGCTACTTACCCTACACAACTGTCCAATTCTGATACTAACTAAATTTGGTCAGTCTCCAGGAAGATGTGTTTAAGTCAATCAGCATACACTCATATGGCGATAATATACTACCTTTGAAAATGCTAATGAAGTTGGCTAGGTTTAGTCTGAGCTACTACCAAAAAAAAAAAAAAAAAGAAAACGAAAACAAAAAGAAACCCTGCGGAACTGTAGCTCCAGACACACAGACAGACACGGGAGGATTGGCTGGCACAGACTAGAAGCAACACTTATCTTTCACTTCGGTCTAAGCCATACTAGCCAGAACGCCTTCAGCTTCACGCGCACAAATACATTTTTCAAAAATAAAATGGAGCGTTCTTAGGTAAAAGGCTGCTTCTTTTTAAAAGGGACAAGAGAAAAGAGAGGGGAAATTAAAAATAACACAGAAAACAAATGAAAAAGATAAACCCAAAGGTAAATAGGAAAAGTGGTCTATATTCTGTGTTACAGCACAAACAGTGCTTCTTAATTGTGCCTAGTTATAAGGGTTGGTGCAAACTGCACACATGGAAGATGGCAATAAAGACCTCAGTCAGCTTTGTGGAATGAAGTAACTAGGTAATTGTTTTGACATAGGATGGTCTCAGCTCCATCTCATGAGTTAACAGAGTGCAAAGATCCCAGTGTGAGCCCTGATGTCCTCTTCTCCTTCAATGACAACTAAAAATCAGCAAATTCCTTTGCACATTTTTCTGTTAGAGACACACGGATATCTTCTTCCTCATAGTCATCAAAGTTGCTTGTATCGCCAGGGCCTCTACATTTTGGTATGAAGGGGGCTTCTACCTACATCGAAACAGAAGAGAAGGTTGTCGTCGTTAGAAAAGAAAATCTGAGAAAATTAACAGTGAAGAAATTAACAATGAAGAATCTGTCAAGATGTCTTAACAGGGGAATGAACATATTCCTCTCATACACTTCATCCACAGGTGGCTTATGACTGGAGCAGGAGGCAGCCCTCCCTCAAATTGGACAGGTGAACCTCCCCCCTTAGTCACTGAGCTGCTGCTCTGGTCATGCATCCAAAAACATTAACATTTTAACAATGGAATGGACTCATTCAAGAGTGAGATATTTATATAGAGCATTCCAGTCTTTATGAGTGCACAGAGAAATTTAAGTGAGATCTTAAAAAATCAACACAGTTTCAAAGGTAAGCCATACCTCACATCAAGAGGCATCTAATTTTAAGAAAAACAAAAATCAGATCAACATTCGGGGGCTTCTATAATCTCTTGCAAGAAGATTTTGGAAGATCCTCTTCTATCGCAAAGTAAATTACAGCAGCTGAACAAGTATTGCTACGCATAGACTTTTTCATCTGTAATGCTAAAGCCCAGCATTATAAGGAAATGTGAAAAGTTTCACTTTTCCCGATTACCTTGTTATGACATTTCAGCTATGACCTATAGTGGCTAACTCTAAATAATTTTAAACCTCCAGTGCCTTGTGGCTATATCCATTTCTGTAAAAGGCTTCAGGTGTTAACTTCGAGGCAATATCTGGAGCTGGAGTCCCGGAGGCAGTTCGTGGTTCTGGTAACTCCTGTAACGCAGCTGGAACTAATCGTATCGACTCTGCCATTCCATTAGATTATTCCAGCAACATGGAGAGGGTTTTTTTTTTTTTGCGGCTTGGGTAACAATTTTAACCTCCATAATAATCTACCCTGGCCTTGTGCTCTGAAGAGGCCACTTCAGATTTCCATGCAGTGTGGAAACAACATGGCTTCTATACAGAGAATGATACCATGGTCACTAGAGGTTGAAGGATGCTTAGATTATAGTGGCTAACCTTTATAATGTTTTGGGGAAATATGCCAAACTCAAATTATAATTTAGGAAATTAAGCCTGGCATACTTTAGAGTTCAGGTACAATCCTAAATTGCAGTTAATCTGAAATGTAAGAATCTTTTATTTTCCATCATACCTCTGAGGACTGCATAAACAGATTGTTTCACGTTGACCTTTTAAAACTGCTTTTAACAGCCAAGATGCTGCCCGTCTGTAGTGCTATTTTTACATGGAAAAGTGGGATACAAATGTAAAACACAGACAACATACTGGCCTGAGGCTCGTTCCATCTTGTAATAAACAAAACCATAGTGTAGCATTGTATGTTAACGTGACCATATTGTTTGTCCACCGCTAGACGGACATGGTTCAGCCTGAAACTCAGAAAGGCTTCCTCAATGAGCGAGGGCCTTGTAGGCTCCTTCCAGCTCCATTATAATGTTGTGCTTCTGAGACAAGAAAACCCAATAGCCTCTGCTTTGTGGGCTGGTGGGAAGGTTGGTGGTCCATATACTGTCTCCACCTAAACTATGCCAACAGTATTTGCCATGGCCCTGTAGAAGAGACCTAGTTCCACAGGCACAATTGTAAGACTAGCTGTGCAGTCAAGTCCATAATCCAGTGTATAATGCAGACGGCCTGGATGTTGCTCCCTGCAAACTCCAGTAAGCTTATTTTATATTAAAAGAAGTACCACAGGATTTCAACCAACATTGGTATAGGGTATAAAGCTAGTCTGATGAAAATAGGCAAGTAGAAGCTTCTCACAATCTGACTGCAAGCAGAAGGGAGAACCGACTTCTTTTGTTGCAGTGTCAAAAAGCAAAAAGAATTAGAAAACAAAGTTTTAAGGCAAAAAAACCCTCTGCTGCCCAAGAGAAATGCACCCACTACTTCAAGATGTAAGGCCAAAGTACTTTCAGAAAGCCTCTATATTATCTAGAAGTATCATGCATACTATGTAATGGGGAGGGTATCTTTCTTTGTTCTTGCATATTACCACTGGTTTTATTCTATATAGGAAAAACATACCTTTCTCTGATAAATGGCAATCCAATCTGTAGTGGCAAACCATTTGTGATTTTTAATATCATTTACCCCATTCTTGAGATTTCCATATCGTTTGGTTAAGTCTACTTGAAGTAAATTTCTTAGTAGATCCTTAAGGTCTGAACTGAAGTGTGATGGGAACCGTACCTATAAAACATACCAGCCACATTTACTCCTGCCATATTTAACAATTTCCTTGGGGGGAAAACACCCCTAGAAGATGAATTGCATTTCAGTAGTACAGTGTAAGTCAACCAACAAGACAAATGATACCATCAAGCAAAGAGTTGGACGAAATATGTTACATGAGATTGGAGAGGGTCCTGGATTTCAGAATAAAATACTTGTACAATGGAAAAAAACCCATGTACTTTAAGCACGAGTTTCTTCTCTAATCCTCAATTATAGGGAGTGATTTTAAAAAAAAAAAAAGCTTTGGCCAATACTGTGGCTACATTTTCATGTCACAGTAGACAACAGTAGCTGGTCCATGTCACTCAGTTGCTCTCACTTGGCTTCTCTGCTGGTAGAAGCATGGCCCCTCCATCTGTTGGTTCTTCATAAATGCAACCTAGAAAATATGGCCTGACTGTCAAGTATCATAAGCCTAGGTTAGCTGTTTGCTTATGAGTCTGTTTGGGGATGGGATAGGCAAGAGTTCAACTTTACCATGTTATAAAATACAAATGAAAATTCCAAGCTTCTGTGATCTGGTATCATGCAGACATGGGCTACCTATAAACAATAAGCTAAGGTACCCAGATGTTAATAATATTGCACCCAACAGTGTTTTTTATTTTGTTTCAGCAGTGCAATTTTCCCAATACAGATAATTCTACAGCATCATTTAACAGCAGGGACATTCCACACATTCTTTTACTTCACTCAGTATTAGGCATAATACTACTGACAGAGGGCTTCACAGATATTTCCTTTAAGAGCTATATTCAGTGAATAATGTGACTCCCCTCTGCAGAATAGAATTAAATGTTTACATTTTTGTCGACGATTCCTCACTAAGGTTTTTTATGTTTATATGCTACAAATTAATTTTCATAGAGTGTGACAGCAATTCAATTGGACAGTTTCAAAGTTTTAATTATGCCCCAATCCTCCAGCAGCCCTTTCCCCACATTCTCTTCATGCATTCAAGCAGTTGTGTAAAGGGGAAGGGTGGATTTGTTCTAAATTAAATTGATTTCAATCATGATTTACATCACTGCTCAGAAAGACTTGATCTAATCACGTGACACCACTCCACCAATTGTGATAAATACACATGCATCCAATCACTTTGTCCAGATTAAATCCACCACTGTTAATCTTGTGTTTGTTGATAAAGTAAATACTTTCAGAGGCTGAGGTAGGGGTCTGCCTTCCTCTACATAGTGCTTCAAAATGTAAACGGGTAGGGTGGCCACTCTTAAGGAAGCAACGTATTTCAAGGCAGGTATTGAAAGCAATCCTGAAGAGATTGTACAATAGGGCTCCCATATAATCCATATTTCATAATGAGCTCTTTCAGCTGTAACATATTTCGAAGCATTGTGATCTTAGTAGCTGGTATTGGGTTCTGCTGATGAACTGAGGTAAAAGGCCCGTCCGAATATTCAGGTTTTTAAGAGCTTCTTAAAAGACACAAATGAAGGGAATTAGTTAAGGAATAACAACCCAGCAGCCCAGG
Source organism: Phrynocephalus forsythii (assembly GCA_029282475.1). NCBI lineage: Eukaryota > Metazoa > Chordata > Lepidosauria > Squamata > Agamidae > Phrynocephalus > Phrynocephalus forsythii. The sequence goes on from JAPFRF010000005.1 coordinate 37,040,162, forward strand.
TTCCTAGTCTGCTTCCTCCAGTCTCTCTCAGGGTCAGTATCCTCTGACATATAGCATGAAATGAGTAAGTAAGATGGGCAGTTTTCATTGGAAGAAGGTGTTCTGCCAGGTACCGAGCTCCCAAACCATTTAGGTGATTACATGTTACAACCATCACCTTGAAGTTGGGATAGAAACAGATGGGTAACCAGTGCAGAACTGGAGAGATGTGTTAGTATTTTCTGGCTCCACCCAGTAACCTGGCCACCACATTCTGCACCTGTTGAGGACTCTGTATCAGGTTCCTGGGAAACCCATGTACAATAGTCTAGTCGTGAGCCAACCAGTATATGGAACAATGAGTAGGGATGGGAACAAAATGGAAAAATTTGTGTTGTTTCATTTCGTTCCCCTGTGATTCATTTTGATTAGTTAGAAATAACTTTTAAAAAATTGTACGAAACGAACCAATAACAAACTGATTTGTTACCTAGAGGCACCAAATTTGGTGTGAACATTCCTTGGACTCTCCCCTTTAAGCCCTCCAAATTTAGAAAGATCTGGGGTTCAGGGGCCAGGTTATTCAACTTCAAAGGGGGGGTGCCCTCAGATAAAACATTTCTAATTGCAATGTTATGTGCTTGAAAATAGTGATCCCAGGCAGTTAGCTGTGTGGAAATTGCAGTGGAGCTTCTGCAACCTCTTGTCTTGAAGCACCCCAATTTGGAGGTTTGGGGTATAGGGGAGTGAGTTGTTCAAATCCAAAGGGGGTGCCCCTAGGAAAAAATTGTAATTTAAAAGTACTGTATTTGAAAATAGTGATCCCAGACAGCTAGCAGCATCGAAATTGCAGTGGAACTTCCTCAAGCTCTCCCCTTCAAGCACCCTCAATATGGAGAGGTTTGGGGGAGGGGTGCAGCCCCTTTGAAGTTGAATAACCCACCCCCTGTACCCCAAATCTCTCCAAATTTGGAGGGCTTAAAGGGGAGAGTCCAAGGAAGGTACCCACCAAATTTGGTGCCTCTAGGACCCAGGGGATCCAGTTTACAGAGAAACAAAGCAGTTCATTTTAAATGAAAACACTGCGGGTTTGTTTCATTACTAACGAAACACTGCTTTCCCAGTTTGTTTTGTTTTATTGCATTACCTAACGAATGGAAAAATCAGTGTTTCTTTTCTTTCTTTCTTTCTTTCTTTCTTTCTTTCTTTCTTTCTTTCTTTCTTTCTTTCTTTTTCTTTCTTTCTTTTTTTTTTTTTGGTGCCCATCTCTAGTGTTGAGAGTCCCGGAGTCAAGGCACAGCTAAACACTTAGGATGAAAGTAGGGTTTTGGAACACAGCCATTATCTGGATGTTCAATGACAGTATTGTGTTCAGAGGGATGCTTAGACTTTGCACATCATCCTTAGTGGAGAACAGATCAAGAACAGAAGAAGAGCCATGCTGGATCAGGCCAAGGGCCCATATAGTCTAGTTTGCTGTATCTCACAGGGCCCCCGCCAAATGCCTCTGGGAGCACATGAGACTAGATATCTGTCTCCTGATGCCACTCCCCTGCATCTGGCCTTTGAAGTATTCTCTTTCTAAGCCTGAAGATTACACATCTCCATCATGGTTTGTAATCTGTGATGGACTTTTCCTTTAGGAATCTGTCCAATCCCCTTTTGAAGGCATCCAGGCCAGATGCCATCACTACATCCTATGGCAGGGAGTATCACAGACTAACAACACACTGGGTAAATAAGTATTTTCTTTTGTCTGTTCTCACTTTCCCAGCCCTCAATTTTAGTGGATGTCCTCTAGATCTGGTATTTCATGTGTGACAGAAGAGCATCCATCTATGCACTTTACTCATGCCCTGCATTATTTTGGATGTCTTAATCATATCCCCCTTCAGGCACCTTTTTTCCAGACTAAAGAGCCCCAAATGCTGCAGTCCTTCCTCACAAGGGAGGTGTCCCAGCCCAGTAATCATTTTAGTCGCTCCCTTCTACACCTTTTCCAGTTCCACTCTGTCTTTTTTGAGATGCAATGACCAGAACTGTACACAATACTCCAGGTGCCGGCTTACTATTGTTTTTGTACAATTGCATTATAATGTTGGCTGTTTTATTTTCAATCCCCTTTTTGATCATCTCTAGCATGGTATTGGCCTTCACCGCTGCCACACACTGGGTAGACACTTTCATTTCCACCAGTACACCAACATCTCTTTCCTGATCTGTCACAAACAGCTTAGAACCCATGAGTTGATAAAGTTTTGATTTTTTTTGCCCCAATATGCATTACTTTACATTTTCCTAAATTGAAATGCATTTGCCATTTTGCAGCCCATTCTCCCAGTTTGGAGAGATCCTTTTGGAGCTCTTCACCATCCTCTCTGGTCTTTACCACTCAAAAAAGTTTTGTGTCATCTGCAAACTTGGCCACCTCACCGCCTATCCCAGTCTCCAGGTCAATTATGAACAGATTGAAAAGCTCTGGTCCCAGGACAGATCCCTGGGGACACAACGCTTTTCACCTCTCTCCATTGTGAAAATTTCCCATTGACACCTACTCTTTGTTTCCTGGATCTCAATCAGTTCTCAGTCCATGAGGGGACCTGCCCTCTTATCCCTTGGCTGCACAATTTTCTCTGCAGCCTTTGGTGAGGGACTGTGTCAAAAGCCTTCTGAAAATCAAGACAGACAATATCCAATTCACCCAAATCCACATGCCTGCTGACCTTTTCAAATAATTCTAAAAGGTTTGTGATGCAAGAATTACTCTTACAGAACCTGTGCTGATTTTCTCTTAGCAAGGCTTGTTTTTCTGTGTTTTAAGATTTTTCTCTTGGATGAAGCTTTCTACCATCTTTCCTGGGACAGATGTATGGCTAACCAGCCTGTAGTTTCCTGGGTCCGCCCCCTTCCTTCCAAAAAATTGATGTGGCATCCACTACCTTCCAATCCTCCAGCATTGTTGCCGTTTTAAGAGACAACTTGCATATTTCTGTTAAAAGAGCTGCACTTTCACTTCTCAGTTCCTTAATAACCCTTAAGTGGATGCCCTCTGGACTCGGTGACTTGTTGATCTTCAATTTATCTCCCTCGTCATCTAGAGGGCCAATCGGTTCTCTGGCAGGTTTTCTACTTCTAACATATTTAAAGATGCTTTTATTATTTATCATTTGCCTTTACAGTGGTACCCTGACTTCCGATGTTTCTGACAACCGAGAATCCCAACTTCTGAGCATGCTTCCATTGTCCCCCCCCCCCGCTGCCTTACGAGCAAGATAGGGTTTGCTTGAGTAACGATGGCATGTGTGTGGGGGGGGAGAGAAGCGGTGGGTCGTTTAAAATGTCTTTGAGCCACCGACCCAAGTGCTTCGGTCGGTGGCTCAAAATCATTTTAAAAATGCCACCTTTCCCCCTTGATGTGGGGGGAGGGCAGGAGACAAAATGCACCTTCGCCCCCAACAAGGGTCGGTGAGGGGGAAAGCATGCACTGTTTAAAATGTCTTTCAGCCACGGAGCTTGCCTCTTTGGGGGTTTAATAGGCTTTCAATGCATTCCTATGGGAAGGCTGTCCCAAAGCCCCTTAATCACCGGACAGCAGAAGGCTGTTCCCCCTGCAGCTGACAGACAGCTGATTTTGACAGCTCCAAGCTGCCTGGTGGTTGTGCAAAAGCAGCCTCCTGCTACTGATGAACCAAGCAAAAGGGAAAAGTTTTTCTTTTTCTTTGCTGGGTTTCCACTTCTTTGCTGGGTTGGGGCAGGGGAAAAGCTTACCTTGCAAACAGCCCAGGTGGACAAAGCAGGGACCCAGTGATCCTTGCCCAGCCTGGGCTGTTTGCAAGGGAACAGTCTAGGCTGGTTGAGATCAACCAGGAATACCCAAGCAGCATAAAACTCAGTGCAAATGATTTGAATTACATTATCCCCAAGAATGGAATGGCAGAAGTTATTAATTTTAGGATTACTAGCTTACCTTTCCAGAGACAATTTTTTCATAAATCTGGATTGGTTGATCTGCAAAGAATGGAGGATATCCAGCTGCCATTTCATAAATTAACACTCCTAAAGCCCACCAATCCACTGCTTTATTGTAGCCCTGATTAAAAAAAAGTACTATCAGTATCACTTATTGTAATAGCAAATGACAGATTAAAAAACACAGCAATCCTACATGCAGCCCAATAATATGCATGTTTACTCAGAGTTAAGTGTCACTTTATGTAATATGCCTTCACATGAGGTAAGTGTGTACAGGACAGCTGCCCTAAACTCCTTCTGAAGAACTCTGCAAATATATCAGTGTTAAACGGAACATTTTAAAAAAGATTGGTTGGAAACTTGGGATATAAACGAAAAGGCAGGTAGCCAAACGCCAATCATATGGGACACCCTGAAAGCGGTAGCTAGAGGCCTTATCATAAAAGAAAATATTAAAACTAAAAAACAGGAAGAACTCAATAAAAGAAAATTAGAAAAACTAATAGCAGATTTAGAATCCCAATTTTTTCTTACTAAGGATAATAAGATATTGAGGTTGATTGAAGCAAGGAAAAAAGAGTTAGAAGATCTAGATTTACAACAAACACAAAGGAATCTTCTGTACCTAAAAAGAAATTTTTTTGAATACAGCAACAAGAACTCAAAACTTTTAGCCAGATTAGCACAGAAAAGACAAGACAAGAATACAATAGGGATTATAAAAAGACTCCTCAGGTAAGACATGCACACAAATGAAGGAAAAGTTGTCAGCTATACAAGAGTTTTATCAGTTGTTATATACTACAAAAATAAACCTAAGGAGGATATAGAAAGGTATATCACTAAGAATTTAAAGAGGGTCTTGGAACAGGAAGATATGCTGGAAATGGAAAAGCCTATTACAGATCAAGAGATAAGCGAGGTAATAGACAAATTAAAGAATAATAAAACGCCCGGAGTGGACGCTCTGGGACCTGAATTTTACAAACTTTTTAAAGCAGTATTAATACCTAAATTAAAGAAGCTATATAATGAAATTTTGAATGGAGAACAAATTCCGAGATCTTGGACCCATTCTTTAACTATTTTAATTCCAAAACCTAATAAAAATTTAATGGATATTGGGTCATACAGACCAATATCCTTATTAAATCAAGATGCTAAGATTTTCACAGCAATTTTGGCTAAAAGAATGAATAAATTTATAGCTAAATATATTAAAGTGGATCAATGTGGTTTTATCAAAGGTAGACAAATGGCAAATATTATTAGAAGGAATTTGAATGTTCTTTATGAAATGAGTAAGAGTACTACTAAAGCTGGGATGTTATCTCTAGATCTTTATAAAGCTTTTGATTGTGTTCAATGGCCCACATTAAAAATATTGTTAAAAAAATGGGATTTGGGAAATCCTTTTTGGGAGTAATAAATCAACTATATTCAACGGGCACTTCCTCAATAATAGTTAATGATGGATTGACTGAACAAATCACCCTAGGCCGAGGAACTAGACAAGGATGTCCTCTTTCTCCAGTCCTTTTTGTATTGTTATAGAGCTCCTGGCAAATGCCATAAGGGACGACAAATTTATTAAAGGTATAGGGAAAGATGGGGCAACTAAAATTAGTTTATTCGCGGACGATGCTCTTTTGACTATTGTAAACCCAATAGAGAATATTCAAAGAGTAAAAACTCATTTAGAAGAATTTGGAGAAATAACAGGATTATGTGTAAACTGGCAAAAATCAGAGAGTTTATTCTTCAATTATGGAAAACATGACTTAAAGATGATTGAAAAATCTGGACTTAAACCGGGAAAAAGCATTAAATATCTAGGATTAGAACTCCATAAAGAATTTACTAAAACTAAAGAAAGAAATATTTCAAATTAGAAGAGGAGATGAAAAACAAATTAATATCCTACTCTAAACTAAAATTATCGTGGTTTGGCAGAATTGCATTGATAAAAATGAAAATACTTCCAAAAATTAACTTTATTTTTAAAATGTTACCGGTTCAGTTTTTAGAAAAGGAAATTAAAACTCTCCAAGACATGATAAATAGGTATTGTAATGCAGGGAAAAAATCAAGAATAAATAAAAGTCTATGGTATAGATCTCAGAAAGAAGGAGGAATAGGTATACCCAATATAAAAATTATTATATAGCCAATCAACTTAGTTCTTTGGGGGAAATTCTTTTTAAACCACAGAAGTTAATATGGTGGGAGCAAGAGTCTTTGGATATAAAGGGGGAAATAAACACATTTTTATTCACGGAAGTTAAAAACAAAGTAAAGATTGACAACCCCCTATTGAATAGTTTAATTGCTACATGGAGAACATATAGGAAAATCTTGTCTCCGAAGGGATCCCCACTGGCTTTAGTTACTGACTTGGAAAGCTTTCCAGACAACTTGAAGCATTATTTGGAGTTATTTAAAATTAAGAAAATAGCTAGACTAAAGGATTGGATGCTCAAGATTAAAACAATTCAGGATATAAAAATATTTTGCAACCCAGTGATTTAACATGGTTAAATTATATTCAACTAGGAAAATGGATAAAGGACTGGGGAAAGAGAAATAATCAAATTAGAGAATGCACAAAATTTGAACATTTCCTACTATCGCTTGAGTCTGAACAGGAAAATTCAGAGAAAGGAATAACACGTAAAATATATAAAATACTAGGGGAATTATCAGAAATGAAGGAGTTAAACACCTTGAGAGAAGTTTGGAACCAAGACCTTAATGTACAGATAGAGAAAGAAGACTGGAAAAAAATTTGGAATATGAGAATTTTGAGATCATTGTCAGTCAGGATAAAAGAAAACTACTTCAAATTGGTTTCCAGATGGTATTTAACCCCAGTAAGACTAAATAGAATGAATCCTGCTTACTCTAAGATATGTTGGAAATGTGAAAAAGAGCTTGGTACTTACTTGCATCTTTGGTGGGAATGTGAAATAGTTCAAAGGTTCTGGAAAAAGTGTTTTTAGAGCTAAGTAATATGATTAAGATGGATATAGATTGTAATCCAGAGATAGCATTATTATCATTGTTAACAAGTAAAGATTATGTTGTTACAACAAAGGAACTAATAGCAAATTTTATGACAGCTGCTAGATTAATTATAGCAAAAATTGGAAGTCAAAACTAGAATTCAAGATGGAAGATTGGTATAATGAACTTTGGGATATAGCTATAAACGATAAACTCTCCTGCAGTTTAAAGGTTAAACGAGGAGAAATGAAAAAAGACATTTTCTACGATATCTGGGGTAAATTTTTAGATTATGTACTAGTCGAAGGAAAAGGGAAAGAGTCCACGAATATCTCACAACAATTCTGGAGAAGAGAACTTTAAGAAGACTACTAGAAGAATAGAAGATGGAGCAACGAATAAGAATGTATGGATGGACCCGTGGGATGGGGGTGCACTTATATTGTTTGTTGTAGTTTTTTTTTACTTTCATTTTTTATGTCGTTGTATGTAGTTTAAAATTTAATAAAAAAACATTAAAAAAAAAAACGGAACATTTTATAGATGAAAATGAGCTTCCTTCAACATGAGACTGCTAATTTGAAACACATAGATTATGTGTTGGAGGTTCATTCAGTGTCAGAAATGCCCAGCTTTTGATGCTGAAACTAAATCTCATGCATAATGTAAGATTCATTGGTATGCCAACCAAGTCTTTCTTTTTTTTATTGGTTTTTTAAATGATAACTTTCTTTTAAAAAGCTCCTTCTATCTGTTTATCCCTTTTAGAATACATTTTTGTTAGATTTTGGAGCTTCCTTCCACAACAATCTCATCCACCAGAATCTTGCAGTGGCAAAAACACATTGGCATAAATCACAGCAACACATTGTCACCAGTTAACAAGTTCATTGTACACCAACCTAAGTGCCTATGTAACTTTTATAGCAATACGAAATATACACAGCATCTGTTTTAACACATACACACAAGGAAAACATTGTAAGAAACCTGCTCTCCATCAATACTTCTTACATGTAAAAATGATCGAGACTGTCCGTTTCTAGGATATCTGGAATGATTTTGCTACTTATTTCCTGATCTCTTTTGTGGTTTGCAAATTCCATTACTGGGATATTCTGTATAGTCAATACTTTACCTAACTGTACTGCCACAATAATCACTGCCTTTACTTAAATGTCACTGGTTCCAGTGGAAAAATCTTGCAAGTAAGTATGTTGAGATCTGCAGTTGTCTTCTCTTAATATTGTTTGCTTAATACTGTCAAACATTTTGAAATACCTTGCTGAGAATTATTTCAGGTGCCAAATATTCTGGAGTCCCACATAACGTCCATGTTCTGCCCTTTACTCTTTTTGCAAAACCAAAGTCTGTGACCTAGCAACATAAAAAAAGTTACCACATTTTTTTTCTTTTAAAATAAGGACATATTGCTTCAGAAAATAATCAACCACAGAAGTGGTTCAATGTATTATGAGACACTTTAAAAAACTTCATGTATTATGCATGAGATAGCAGAATGTATATTAAACAAAAATGTATATTAGAGATGGGCACAAAACGGCAAAATGGTGCTTTATTTTATTATTTGTTTCTTTCCCCCATTTCGTTTCATTTAATACAAAATATTTTTTAAAAAAAATTGTTTTGCATTTTGTTTCATTTTTTAAAACCTTTTTAACTTTTTGTTTCTGTGCTGCTCCCGGGCCCGGTTGGTGCTTTATAATTTTTAATTTTTTTAAAAAAGTCCCCAATGCTGGGGCTTTCCCCCCAGCACAGCTGAGAGGCCCTATCTTCCCCACACCCTGGGTTTTTGACACTTTTTTCTCCTGGCCTGCTGAAAAAAAAAAGTCCGCCGGGGCTGGCACCATTTTTTTTTAAATTACAGCGCCAACCACGCAGCCCCAGGGGCCAGATCAGCAATTTTTAATTATTATTATTATTATTTCATTTTACAAGGCCGATCATGTGGATCCCGGGCCGGGTTGGCGGTTTTTTAAAAAAATTATTTATTTTTAATTTTTTTAAAAGTCCCCGATGCCAGGGGCTTTTTTTCACAGCTGAGAAGCGCTAGCTTCCCCACACCCAGGAGAGGTTTTTTAAAAAAATTCTCCTGGCCCACTGGCTCCCGGGCCAGGCCAGGTGGCCCGCAGGCCAGAGGGAGTTTTTTAATTTTTGTAATTGTCTTATAATTTTTAAAAATCCCCGATGTGGGCTTTTTGTTTTTTCCTCCTGGCGTGCTGGCCGAACTGGCTGGCCCGTTTCATTTCATTTCATTTTCCTTTGATGGGTTGGTTTGTTATTCATTTCGTTAGCTAACGAAATGAATAACAAATAACAAAACAAATTAAAAATTAGTTTTGTGCCCATCTCTAATGTATATTAAAAGTTATAAACAACAACAAAGAAATAACTAGGAAACTTAAGTAGTAAACATTCTATGATTAATATTTTGTGGTATTCTATTAACCTCAACATTGATAACAATCAGCTTAAAAATAACTTGTTTTCAATGAAGTTTCACATCTGCCTAGGGATGATTAATTTCTCAAACAGAGCTTTTGCTATTTTTGTTCATGATGATATATAAGTACAATCATATTTTTTACCATTTGGCAACAGTTAAGCACCATATCTTTTCTAACTCAAGGAAGGGTGCTTCATACGGTAAATGTTTGTCTGTATCATACCTGGATATATCCTTGTTGATCAATTAAAAGATTTTCAGGTTTTAGATCTCTGTAGATGAGGTCTAGTGAATGGAGGTACTCAAACGTTAGCACTATCTGAGCTGCATAAAATCGTGCATGTGGTTCACTGTAACAGATAAAAAATAGCAATTGTAATTCACAGACAGAGCATAATTGTTACATTTCCACTGAAATGGTATTTGTCACAGCACAGTGATATTTTACAAGTATTTCATCAAATTTATGATTTTAGAAAATTTTGATGAAATACTTGGAAGCAACTGTTAATACTGGGAAATCAGTCCAGAAATCTTCTAAAATACTGAGAGAAAATTTTAAATCACAGTAATACCTCTTAAGACAAATGCCCAATAAGATGAAAAATTCGTAAGAAGAAAAAAAAATTCTGGGAGTAGGTCTGCTTTGCATAACAAAAATTCCCTATGGGATCCCTTGCAAGACAAAAAAAGTTCTGCATTTTGAAACAAGTGTACCCAGAATGCATTGTGCCCCTATAGTTTGTGGAGAGGTGGGAGGAGTTTTTTTTTCCATCACGTTTTGGAGCCATTCTGGACATTTTTTGCAGTAGTCTTTGGACTTTTAGAACTTGGAAAGGTAGGGAGCTAAGGTTTCCTTGCTTCCGTTTGTGTTTTTGCATTGCTTTCCATTGCAGTTTTGTTGGGAATGACCTGGGGTTTTATAAAATTACTCGTAGAATGAATTAAATTCATCATAAGAGGTACCACTGTATTTCTGAAAACTATCAAGTTGTATGAGTCCCTTAGCTGTCGAGGCTCTGAAAGCTGAGCACTGTTGCTTATATCCCCTGCCCTGCCCCCTATCAGTTCTGAACAATATCACAAGCTTTTGTTATAAATGTTATCTTCATTCCTTCTTACCTGAACCTTCCAATTCTTCTTAAATGTGAAAACATTTCACCCCCAGGAACATATTCCATTATCATGTATAAATTAGAGTTGTCCTAAGAGAAAGCGAAAAATATTCAAGTTGGACGTGCAGAGATGCATAGGAACATAAAGATATGTCACCTAAATGTTTAATTTTTTAAACCTCTTCCCTCAACAAAAAATGAGAAGCAGATTTACAGAGAAAGCGTTGCTCCTGACAAAGAATTAAAATCAGTCTAGCACATTCTATGGAATGAACCAAGCAAGCTACCATTAGCTGTGACCCTTGATACCCTTCAATTTAAGAAAATAACAAAAACCTCAGTCTAGTCAGAGAGCCCTCCTGATTCCCTATGGAATGAACCCTCCCAAATGAGACAAGATATCATTTCGGTGCCAGGTAAAAACCTTCCTATTCCAAAAGCTGATTGACCTGATGGCATATTGGTGTGCCTGTTTTATTGTATTTACTGGTTTTTATTGTTCTAATTTTATTGTATTTTGATGTTTTAATTGTTTTGATTGTGAGCAACAATAACAAAAACTTTATTCCCCCAAAGCCCCTTCATCTCCTTCTAGGACATGCAAGGGTAATTTTGCCAGATTTTTGCCCCACATTATCTGTTACAGGCCGGACAGAGTTGTTTTCCCCACAGCAATACCTGATTTCTTATCAGTTCTGGTTCGTTCAAAACAGTCCATCCTGGAATTAAAATGGATCAAGGGGGTGGAAAAGTCTTGCAATTCCTCACTTGCTGGGATGACCTTGCATGACTCAAGGTCTTGATGTGGCTCCTGAAGCTTTGGAAGTTCCCCACTTCTTTCTTTAAACCAAAGTTTCTACCTGTTACAAACTCAGGTTCATCGTGGTGCACTTTATTATAAGTCTGGATTAGAATAATCAAATAATTGAACTGGAAAGGGCCTATAGTATGTCATTGAGTCCAACCCCTTCTGTAGTGCAGGAATCTAAATCAAAGTAGATCTGTAAGACCATATTTTGTTTTTCTTTAATGCTTTCAGTATAGCAGCACTCATCACCTTCCAAGGGAATTGGTTCCACTGTTATCCTGCTCTGACAATTAAGAAGTTTCTACTTGATATTCAACTGAAATTTGGGCTTCCTGTAACTTGAACCCATTATTACATGTCCTGAACTCCAGGATGATTGAGAACAGATCCTGCCCCTCCTCTATATGATTACCTTTCAAATATTTGAAAAGTGCTATCTCCCCTCAGTCTTTTTTTCTCAATGCCAAACATCCCCAGATCTTTAAGACTTTCCTTGTAGGGCTTGGTTTCCAGTTCCTCTGATCATCATCCTTTTCCTCCTCTGAATGTGTTCCAGTTTGTCAGCATTATTTTTTAAAGTACCATATCCAGACCTGGACATAGTACTCAAGACAAACCCTAACCAATGCCAAATATTCAAGAATAATAATAAACCAGTGTTGGTAAACCTACGGCACGGGTGCTGAAGGTGGCACCCGGAGCCCTTTCTGTGGGCACCCAACATTGCCCCTTCACAGCCACCTGTATTCAGGTTAAATTGCTGCATTGGCACTTTGTGAAAAATTGGTGGGTTTTCAATCGCAGTTTGGGCACTTGGTCTCTAAATGGTTCACCATCACTGTAATAAACCATTTCTTTGAAGGCTAGTTTACCCACCTGTGCATATCCTGATTATCAACCCACATATTTGGGCTAAGTGAAAAATGAATGTAGCCAATAGATGTTTGCTAAAAGATAAGGAAAGTGAGATATAACTATTTGCCTTAATAACAGTACTCCTTCTACTCTTAAAAGCTTGGTTTGGAGATTCACTATCTATCTCTGATCAGGATATGTAACTATTTAACTTCTCCTTTTTCCAAGTATAAAGTCTATAATCATCTTGTTCTTGATTATGTTTATGACCACTGTATCCGTGGGGGATCAGTTCCGGAATCGCCTGCAGAGAGTGAAATCTGCGGATAAGAGGAAACACTCTTATCCAAGGATAATGGGTGAAAGCTTTTGCCTCCGACACCCCTCCAAATGACAAGGAGGGAAGAAAGTTTATTTTCCCTTTCTCCTTGCCGCAGCTGAGTGACAAAGAGAAAGGGGGGGACATTTCTTCCCTCTTTGCAGCCGCTGCCACTGGACATCTGGCAAAGGCAACAAAGGACGTTTATACACGACCCCTAAACTCCGGGGCAAATGGCTCCCAGCTCCGGAGCTTAAAAATGTTTCCCCACCAGCTCCGGAGTTTACAGGAAATTAGGTGCGACCACACCCACTTTAGCGCATCCCAGCGCACCTTTCAAGTACCTGCTCTTTGGAGGTGAAAATTCCTTGATGCGGTGTAATGATAGTGAGTGCAGGGCTCTCCTCGCTTCTGTTTGTTGTTTTTTTGGCTCCCGCCCCTTTAAGAGCTACTTTACAGAGACTGGAATGTTGCCGGCAAGAGCGAAAGGCAGAACGGAGGTGAGCGGCATGCTTTTCTTTCTTTTTTTCTCCCTCCCCTCACGCAGCCAGCAGCCAGGAAGTGCGGAGGGGTGGGGACACAGGAAGAGCGACGAACCCCTAAGATCTCTGGTCCGAATTTAAGTGGCTAGCAGATCTTAGGGGTCGTGTGAAAAGGCCCAAAGAGGAGAGGGAAAAATTATTGTCGTGATGCCCGCCCTCCTCTTCCTCACCCTTGCTGTGGCCACGGGCCAGTCAGCCACCCAGTGTTTGAACTTCCAGGTTGGGTCCCAGGCGACTGATTGGAAGTTTTGAATTTCCTGCTCAGACTTCTGATCTGCCAACAGGGACCTGAGCAGGAAATTCACAGTCCCCACCTCACCCCTCTGGAGGGTGTCTTGCTGGCCTGTGACGGCAGCAGTGGCAAAGAGGAGGGTGGCGGGCATCAGCAGCGGTAAATTTTATTTTTAATTTCTTCCCTCCTTGCCACACCTTGCTAATCACCAACTGTGGATAACTGAATCCGTAGTTAATGAATCAGCAGATAAGGGGGTTGTACTGTACTATGAAAAAGGAAGAGACCACCGGGCTATAAAAAGTCAAGACATTATAGAAGAAAAATACCAGTGATATTTTAGAGTTTAATATTTACCTTAAAAGAGTACTCCAGTCTTACAAGGAAAGGAAAGTTCACTGCTTGTAATATTCTCTTTTCATTTAGTGTGTGTTCTATTTGCTTCAGTTTAACCACCTTGGAAATAAAATAGATTTTATATGTTTAGTCTTAACGAAGTCAACATTGAAATATTTCAACAGAAAAGAAGAGCAATAATTCTAAGGCGGGTGGTGACTGCTATGTTTAAAAGCAAAGAATGATACACCTATGTTTATACATAAACTAATATAGCAAAACAATCATCTACCTTTTAGAAGATGCTTCATAAAGCAAAGGAACAACACATTCTATGGCTAGCATCCCATATAAATTATGGTGGGCAAAATGGAAGTGGCTATTTGGCAAGGTGCTGGTCAGATGTCAGGTCTGTCACTAAGCAGTCATGGCCCATTTTGTTATTTCTGTTAATAATAATTTGCAACATTATACTGACTTAGTCTATTTCATCTATGGCCTCTTGAGTATTGTAGTACTACCAAAGGAGTATAACATGTCATTCTACCACAGGTGGCCTCTATGTTGAATGCTTAAACAGACTATATAACAGCAGTCTGGACCTCTTTATGATTTCATGCAAACCTTCACAACTGTTTTCAAACTGCTCCATTTCCCAACAATTATTTGCTCAAGCTCAATAGGGAGGTGCTTCAGGACATCTGACAGAAACACAAGGCTGCACAGTGAGTCGCAACTAGAGTATGCCCACTAAATCAGTGGGAATTTGGTGAATCAAGTCCTCTATATGTTCCAGTGAGGCAATGGGGCTACTTTAGTTGGGACTACCTAGTCTAAACAACAGGATTTCGGCCATTATTTATTTGCTAATTTTGTATCTTGCCTTTCTACGTGATGCTGGAAGGCACTGGAAAAGATGTTACTGTAATCTGTTTTACACTAAGAGGTCCTACAACTGAACAGATGTCAGTTGCACAGCTGGAACAGATGTCAAATATGAAACAAATAGCATTTTGAGCAAAAACAAACAAACAAACAAAAGCACACACACACATCATAGAACTTTAATCTGTTGTATTTTAATGTGAGCTTTCATAGTCAAGTCCACAAAGACACCTCAGACACTTCCGTAGACAAAATTAATACTTTAGCAAGGCTCAGAGACAAAAGCTAATAAAATAACAGGTATAAGCAAAAGTGGGGACTTGTTATCAGAAGAACACAGCATTATTTATTTATTTATTTATTGTTGTATTTATATCCCGCTTATCTTCTACGTGTAGAACTCTAAGCGGCTAACAAGGGCAGTCAGTGCCAACCCACAAACAAACAGTACAGCAGAATATAATAAAACAAGATCAACAAGTAACAATAAGACAGACATGACAAATAAAATCCTCCTGCATCCCAGCCTGCCAGAGAAGCAAATCTTAACCTGTGAACTCCACAATATTTTAATTTCATATCAAAAGAGCAAAAACTAAAAATGAAGGGGAAACCCTGCAAATAAATATAGGCTACTAAACTGCTGAGACTAACTTTTAGAAAACCAAATTCCCAGAATTTTCCCAATAATTCCCAAGACAGAATTCTGGGGGTTCCAGCTTGCAGACTCACCCCTACAGACATCTACATTTGGCTTGTCTGAAAAAGGGCCTTCCTCGGTCTACATGGCTTAACTCTGGCCTTGTTTCCCATTGATATTATACCAAAAAAGAATAAGAAAAAGAGAAAAGACAAAAAGAAAACAGAGGAAGCTCTCATGGTGCTTCCTGAAAGAGAAAATCTCAGCACACTTTAGGGCATCTTCTAAAGAACTACTAGTCCAAGGAAGCACTATGACAGACTTGAGAGTCCAAAAAAATTCAATGGCACATGCCTAGTATTTGGCCAAGAACATTCCTTTGGTAGGTAACTGATTGGAGATTAAACGAAACTGAGGGGAACTGGTAGAATGTGTGATGTCATGTTTAGCATGGGAGTGGTTCCTTCTAGCAGGAGACAAAGCTCCAGAAGATTTAGAATGAGGCTTTGTGCAGATGCAAGAACCCGTTTCTGTTAAGTCACAGAGACAACAAAGTGCTTGCTTTCCTAGAAGTTGGCAGGTCCTGGTATTCTTCCAATAATGCAACTGCAAACGTGTCTGAGTCTGAGATTCTGGAAATAATGAACTTCATTGGGCACAGAAGAAAACCAGATGAAAAACATTTGTCTTGCATACCGTGGAATGGTGGGTGCAACAAGGAGGGCCTGCTCCATCCCCGGAGAGGCATAGCAATCTTACAGAGCAAACATTTCAGTGTGTAACAGGGTGGGTAATCTTCAGAGGTCCTGAGGCCGCACACCACATTTCTAGATGTTGGAGGACCGGACTCTCCCATAACCTTTACCCCAACAAAGGGTTGATGGTTTGTTTTTTTTCCACCCAACGCTAAACCTTTTGAATTGAGAAAGCCCTCTGATCCTTCTAGTGCAGTGGTGGCCAAACTTCGGCCCTCCAGCTGTTTTGGACCACAATTCCCAGAATTCCAAGCCTGTATTGCCAATGACAAAGGACTGTGGGAGTTGTGGTCCAAAACATCTGGAGGGCCAAAGTTTGGCCACCAACGATATAATTTTCTTATTTCTATATTTTATTTCTAGTTGTTAAAATGAGCTGAATTGAATTCTCAATTTCTATTTGTTTTCCTGTTGCAGGTACTCTTTGTTCTGACCCACTGTTGAGATTTAGGTCAAAGTTGTTTTTCTGCCCAGAAGTGATTTTGTTGAGCCATAGCTGAGCAAAGCACTTGACTATAGTAGGTAACACACTATGTTAACAGAGCATCCTTATTGTATTCATATGCATTATTACATTTGGTACATGCAATGAAGCAAAACAGCTTTGTTTTCAATGGCCCTGAAAAGCCCAGAATATGCCATTCAAGGAAAGGAAAGGAAAGAGAAACTAGTCTGCCTGAATCACATGTTGGCAAAGAACATAACATGAACAACTAGTGTTACACAAACAGTAAATATTATTAAGAATGTACTAACTTTTTGTTTATCCAGTATCTTCATGGCATAATACTGTTCTGTGGATTTGTGTTTCACCAACATGACTCTGCCAAACGATCCGGTTCCGAGCGTTTTTAGCCTTTCAAAGTCATCTAAACCAGCAGTATTCTACATAAGCATAAAACATAGGATAAAACATTCTCTCAAAACATTATAATTTCTATTTAAAATACATTAGCAACTTATGTATTTATTCATTTACAACGGAAACACCATATTCTACTGCAAATGTGAAAGGAAATTACTAGTATCTACAGTACTTGTTTTTTCTGTACTCAACAAGTATTGTTCATTGTATTAGTTCAAGAGAAAAACTGACTACGGCCAAAAATTCTGTTGCTTAATTACACCCATGAAAGACAAACATTGTAACACACAGCAGCTTCTTCATGCTAATTAATAACTCCCTATTTGGATTTCTGGGTGCATGTCACTCATGGATTGAAGATCATGTATGTAAAAATCCAAATAGGGATTTGTCAAATGCTAATGAAAAACTACTATTTGCCTTCCCCAGATATAAGTATGCAACAGGATTAATCTGTTTAGAAAAGTGCAGAAACTGGGATATGTGTAGTTACTTCTAAGGAAAGACATAAGACAGCTGCATACAATTATATACATCAGGCCCTCCAATCCACAGGATCAATATACAGTTTTACTTATCCATGGTTTGCTACAAGCTTACATACAACATACAAGGGTACTCCCTTGTGGACTTTACCCCCTTCCTTGTTATGCAATATTTATTTGTTTTATTTTGAATATTTTTACCCCATCTTTCTCCTTGGAAAAGGACCCAAGGTGGCTTACAATAATAAATATATAATAAATATATAAAGGATTTCCTTGTATCTGTGCTTTCAGGCATCCAAGGTAGACTCAACCTAGACTCAACCTAGTATCCACATACTTGGTCAGGTGACTGGATTGATATGTACTTCCTGCAACTCTCTACCAAATTATATTTTGTGTATAGAATTTAAAATACATTGATTTATCTCAAAAAATAGGATTAGGAACTACAAACATCTTTAAGCAACACTATTGCATATGGCAGATTTTTGCTTGACTACCTCCCCTAAACCTAAGATGCACAGTTACATAGATTATAAGAAATATAGAGGGTTTTAAAAATGCTGTTTTATTTGTTATAAGATCAAGAAGACAACCTCCAATTTTTATCTTCACAACAACAACAACAACAAAAATGAGGGTGGTGAGGTCAAGTGAATGTGACTATCACAAAGTCAGATGCCTGACCACATGCCACTGGAATCCAGGTCTTCCAATTGTTAGTGTAACACTCTAAACACTGCACTATACTTGTTCTAATCTTAACAAGTTGACTGCATCCTTCTACTACAGCGAAGCAGGTCACACTGAGTTCTAACTTTGCTATGAACCACCCATGCAGAAACTATGAAAACACCAAAGCATTTATTTACTCAATTTTTCCATAAAAATGTGGACAAATACATAAAATACATTCACAGGATAGAAACATTTGTTCAATGTTTATCTAGAGGTTTATTACTGTATTTTATAAGCACATAGGGCAACATGCATTACTTCCTTCATCTCCAAATGCAAAGAACATAATTACATGCTAGTAACATTTTAAGTGGTTTTATTACCTGAGGGGGACTTTCCCATTTTCTTAAAAAGTCTTCTTTGGCTTTGGCTAGGAACTCTTTCACTGAAAACACAAATAAGAACACACAATTTTCTATTGTAACTGAATTTTAAAAGAATATTTTAAAGCTATTTTAAGAACTGCTTACAAAATTGTACTTTTCAACTCATACTCTATAAGCGGCAAGAGTTCTATAGGAGATCTAATAGTTATCTAAAGCTTCACGTGTACTAGTTTAAATTAAAAGGCCACACCACTGTAGAAGCCAGCAGGCTTTAAGGTGATGCAAACACACATACCCGTTAGGTAAAACTGGACACAGATTGTTTCTGAAAACTCTACAGGTTTTGGGAGAGTAAAATGTTCTCCTTGCTACAGTGCATCACTTTTACTTAAAGGCTGTTTGCAAGCTGGAGAATCAAGTGCACAGCATTATTGCAAGCAAAGGCAAAAACACAGGGTTACAAAAAGTGCACATTAGAGATGCCCACAGTCAGAGACTACTTCAAAGTACTAATTCTGTATTTGTGATAATATACAGAGCAATATTCTACATGGCTGAGTAAAATGTGCACTTAGATATAAATAATACTTTTTAAAAATCTCAGAACATTATTATCAGCCAAACCACAGTAAGTTATTCTGTAAAATCCTGCATTTAGAAGTGAAAGCAACTTGTTTCTGGGCCAAAAAGAAAAAAACAAACAGAGAGAGAGAGAGAGAGAGAGAGAGAGAGAGAGAGAGAGAGAGAGAGAGAGAGAGAGAATATGCTGGTCTGAAGTAGCCAGAACCAGGATAACTTCTTTTGTAAGGTTGCCAAACCAGCTGGGTCTATCAGCATTGTGCAGCACAGCTGATGAGGAAAAAAAAAGCTGGTGACCAGTGAAGTTTCCAAGAAAGAACTTTGAAAACTTTTTTACTGCCCAATCAACTCATTAGAACTTTTTCAAGAACAATTCCCAATATCTTGTGAGAATTAAATGGGGCAATTTTATTTTATTTTACTTTATTTTATCTTTTATTTTATTATATTTCAGTCACAAAAGTATTTCTTTTCTCTAGCCATAGGTGAAGATGGAAAATGAGACTATATACTGCCACAAAAGTATGAAAGGCCCAACAATGTGTGATGTAGTTTCACATAAAAAAACGAGAATCAGTTTGTCTGATCATGAGCACAGGAAGGAACGTGTCTCTGTACAGTCCATGAGGATCTGGCCCTATGAGAAATTTGTCCTCCACTGGGTGAATACTGTGTTCTTCTTTATGAGCCTAGAGAGTCTTTGAACACCTGTGTTTCAGGAGATTAAGTTGGTCCCCTTTCTGTTGTCTTGCCAGCAGGCAAATACATTTTTATTCAGGCTGTGAGCATGGTCTGTTGTTTTGACCACTTTATAATGGCAACTTGTTAACTGGAAATTTACCATCTTCTGCACTTGGGTTAAGAAGAAAAAAAAGAGCTTTTCTAATATAAAATGACCCCACATTTGAACCATCACCCAAAGTGCACATTTTAATTATGCTTTAGTTTTTAAACCATGGCCTTCCCCCAACCTTTTCAAAGTTGTTTTAGTATAGTCAATGACTTTGGGCTCTAATGAAAGAATGTGCATACCAAAAGTTTCTAAAAGTTTCACCAAGGATTTGCAGGAACATTCACCAATACAGATGTGATGAAGAGAAGAAAGAAAGAGAAAAATATTTTATGCATTTTCCATATGGTACACAGAAGTTAAAGTAATCTCAATAACTATTCCCTTCCCACCCCTCTCTTCCTTAGCAAACAGATCTTCCCAAAATGACTTAGGCTATATACAGTACCAAAAAAGTAGTGCTATAAAAAGCAACTAAAACATACAGCTCTCTCCAAGAAAAAAGAACAGGGATGTGCTGTACAATGTAGAGCATTACATACGATGTCATGAAATAAAGGGATTTATTAAGGATTTTAAGAGAAGAGTACCATTGTTTTCACTACCGCTATGAAATGCATATTCTGTAATACAACAGATGAAACTTAATGGCTTGAAGCAAAAAAGCTGAATGTGAGAACTGAATAAGCATCTCATGATCTGGCAACCTCAGAGCAACCGCACACACTTTTAAACAAGCAACCCATATCATGAACTGAAAAAGCACCTTTCCCATTTAGCAAGGCAGTAGTGTGTGATATTCTGTCAAACTGATTTGGGCTAATCATGACCCTAACAGTGTTTCCCAGGTACATGAGTTATTGAATATGTCTTTTTACTAGAGGCCCCCCCCCCAAATTTCCATTGCCAAGCAGGGATTTGAATTAAGGTCCCATGAGTTCTAATCTGACATGCATTACACTGCACTGCACTGCACTTGCATTGCACTGCCCTGGCTCTCTTAAGTGACTCTGGGTAGTAACAGAAATAAACTGAGAGTTTACATGTGGTTATCTTCATACTGCCTGCCTTATAACTGTACTCCCTGTGACTCTAGACTTCATGTCCCCATTTTATTACCAGGTGTATGCTGACTAGTACAAAAATAGGAGTTAAACTCATCTGAAGAATTTTAAGAGATCCTTATGCAAAACTACTCTGGACATTACAGTTCATTGCTCGCTGCACAACTGAACAATCCATTCTAAAGCTTCTGTTTCTTCTTCTAATTTATTCCATTTGTCCATATTCAGCTCAACAGGTTTGAAACTGAAATATCTTCAGATAAGGCAAAATTTAATGTAAATCAAATTATTGGTCTTGCTGTGCCTTTAGATGGCCATCCATCAACAGAAGTCAATATTCTGGTTTGTTAACTAAAGCATAAACAAACTATAGTAGCCCCCAGGTTTTATAAATAACAGAAAATGGTGATACCATTAAACTTTCACTCCTCCCCCATCTTGATGTGGGATTGGATGAGACAGGCATGCATGTATTGCATCCAACAACCATAATGTATCAAAAGCTAGGAGTTACCACATCTAGTTATTTCATCCAGCATCAGAGGCTTTACACCCATGCATCCCAGTTGCCAGTGAATACAAGCATAAATACAACATATTCTATTTATGTTCTGTTTGTAAAGTTCCAGACCATAGCTGGTTGCTTGCTGTGGGAAAGTAATTCTATATCAAAGAATTCTCAGTTCCATTTAGCTGGACGTTTCTTATCTTCTTATCTGAGCCAACCCA
Source organism: Phrynocephalus forsythii (assembly GCA_029282475.1). Lineage (NCBI taxonomy): Eukaryota > Metazoa > Chordata > Lepidosauria > Squamata > Agamidae > Phrynocephalus > Phrynocephalus forsythii. Next base: position 37,061,649 of record JAPFRF010000005.1, read on the forward strand.
CTGTGAAGTAGAATGGAACATATTTCCTACCTAGCATGCTACTTTGTTAAAAGCACAAGTATTCTCCAGGAAAGTTTGCTGGATTTCAGACTAGTTTTTTTGGGGGAAGGAGGAAGGGTAGTGGTATATCGCAACTACCTCTAGTGAACCACACATCTATTCTTTATTTTTTTAAAAAATTGGCATATATTTAAAATGAAAGCTCAACGCATCACTATATCTGGTAATTCTCATGCTGTACTATAAAGACTTCTGTACCGTAATCATATCAATCGCATTCACACATTGAGCAGAACATTATATATATTTATGTACTGCAGATATGCCCTTCAGATAAAAATATTACATCAGATTTTATCAAGCGTAAGTAGGCCAACAAGAAATGCAGATAAAAGTATATAACATCCAAACAAATAAGAGAAACATCTTTGCAAATAGAACTCTAAAATGTGCACCACTGAACACCTATTTTAATGGTTCTATACAAATAGTGCTACTTTAGAATTGTTAGGAAATCTATTAGGATAATTAGCAAATTTTGGATAAGTGTATCTGCAATGTGGATTTTATTCTAATGAAGCAAAAGTGATGATGCCTCTAAAATAAGGATTTCAGGAAAGAGTTTATGCATGTTTATAAATGGTCGATTGTTATCACTACTTTTTCCCTTGTCATGTCTACCACACATTACAGTTCAGCAAATCCACCTCAGCTAAGTGGATAATCTGGTGACAAAAATAATGGCAGGATGACAAAATAATAATAATAATGACTACAGCTAAAACACCAAAAAAAGAATTAATAGATTTCTAAGATTTGGAACATTGTATATTTATATCAACAATGATAAAACATTTTAGAGTCTATATAAATTATACACACAATCCCTTATAATAAATGGGAGCAAGTTAAGTTCCAGCATTATACACTAGAATCCTTGTATCAGTTCTATGATTTATCATGAATACCTGAAACCACAGATAGTAGCAAACCATATCAGGAGAAAAACCACAAATGGGCAGAATAAATGCACAAGGCCTGCCCTTTGATATGTACAGGCAGGGCTGGTGCCAGGCTTTCTTGCACCCTAAGCAAGACTAACTATTTGCTCCTGGCAGCAAGGTTTGCTGAGGTGTCAGGAGGGGGTTAAAAAAAACCCCTCGCTTTGGAAACACAGCTGGCAGGAGCAGCCCAAGGTCAGTTTACTGAGGCATCTGCATTTGGTGGATTTTCCTTTCTTGTGGGTGGATCAGGCTCCTAACTCCCACAATAAACTGGGGAGTACTGTATCAGCAACCTGAAGTTCAAGCTAGTTTAATTACTGCCTCCCACATCGGCAAAACTTCTTAGTTTCGATTTTACACTCAGAGAAACAGTGTTGCCAAGTCTGCTTATATACTGTATCTTCACTTAAGCTACCAAGCTGTCAAAGGCAGCTCCAAGCTTTAATTAATATGCTTTTACTCACATGTGTATATCTCTGATGAATTCATACTGTGAAATTGTTCTGAAAACGCTCCAACGATCAGACGTAAGAAATCACTGTCCTAACTCAGACATGTTCAAGCCACGTCCCAGCACCCCGGATGTTTTGGACCACAACTCCCATAGTCCTTTGTGATTGGCAATCTAGGCTCAGAATTCTGGGATTTGTGGTCCAAAACCTCTGGAGTGTTGAAGGTTCTCCACCACTGGTGTACTTTAGATCAGTGACGGCGAACCTTTTAAAGACTGAGTACCCAAACTGTGATTCAAAACCCACTTATTTTTCACAAAGTGCCAATAAGGCAATTTAACCTGAATACAGTGGTACCCCGGGTTACAAATGTTTTGGGTGCTATGCTTTGGGAAAGCAGGGATCGAAGAGCAAGGTTGTTACCCTTTAGGAAAGTGAAGGTTGAAGAACAGGTTTGCTAACCTTTGGGAAAGCGAGGATTGAAGAACAGGCTTTTGGATTTCCCGCGCCCACATCACCCTCGCTGTGGCCGCGAGAAATTGAAAAACCTGCTCTTTGGTCCTCACTTTCCTGAAGAGTAGAACCCCATCTGCCTCTCTGCTCTGGGCAGGGAGGGGGATTGGTTGCGACACTGTCGGGAAAGCCACGGGGGAGGGACAACGGCTTGTAGGCTCATTTGTAGCCCCAGTTTACTCTCCAGCCACGCCGCCCTGGGCATCCCAAAAGCAGTGTGGCTAGAGAGTAAAGTGGGGCTACCAACGAGCCCACAAGCCAGTGCCTCCCTTCTGCCTGGCTCCCTGCATGGAGCACACTGGGTTGCTCCAAGCGGAAAGGGAAGTGCTGTGCCTGTCGCGTGCCCACAGAAAGGGCTCCGTGTGCCAATTTTGGCACCCGTGCCATAGATTTGCCAACACTGCTATAGATGATACTTAACTTGCTATTTTATTATTATAACGGGTACTATTAATATTTTTATTGCTATATTTTGTTATGTGTAATCATTGATACTAAACTACCTTATAATCTTATTATATAAACTTTTATTATATCATTATTAGCTTTTAAAGGAAGACTTATCATATAGGAAGCAAGCAAAAAATGAGCTGATGGTGAAATATTCAGTAGTTAGTCTATCTTAAAAATGATTTTGCATCCAGAACCATTCCCATGAAGAGGAAAAAAATCAGGAAAGCTACACCCTTATTCATACAAGTCTGGATTTAAGAATTATGAATCCCTTGGCTGTTTTCCTTAAATTTTCGTGTGCAAACTGGCAGTCCTTATGGACAGCGTTGGCTTGCCAATATTCTGAACAAATCATTATCTGCACAAAATTAATAATTTTTAAAGAGCACAAACTAATTTGAATAAAAAACAAGCACCATCTGCTCTTATTTAATGCCGTTTCTGATTTTTTTAAAGATATCCCTCAAACTACAGCTTAATTTCTATTGACACCTTTAATAAAACCATGATCACGGAATTCTAAGCCTCCTGAAACCTAATAAAATATTGTGCAAAATAATAATAATCTAGGATCTAGTTTAAGTTAAGTCTGACTGTAGAGGAGGGTTTTCTGTACACATGCACAAAGAGAGGGGTGGTGGTTCTGGACATGATGCACAACTGATACCTGTTCCCACACCCTACTGGAAGAGGGGGTGACTCAGCTGGAACTGAGCTTTTTAGCAAAGGAGCCTGTTTTGCTGATTACACACACTTCTGATTTGATAGACAATTTAGAATCAAATTAATAGGAATATAGGAATGATTAAATTTAGGAAGAAACCCTTGGTACAATTTCTCTTCCATAGCTATACAAATGGTATAACTCTCAGACCTCACTTAAGAAATCACTGCAGACCAGCTGCTTACTGTCATACAACTCATCACGCAACAAACAGGCCTACAGTAATAAACAGAAGCAATTTACCTCCAAAGGATCTGGGCACTTGATTCTTTTCTTACTATTTGTATCTTCCCCACCTCCACAGCATAAAATGCTAGAATAACTTATACTGTGCCTAAATGAGGTTATCACCCCCACCAACAACTTCTCCCTTTTTCTGTGGTACAATATATCACAGAACTGAGTACATCCCCTAACATTTTGTAACTATTTTAGTATATCTTTTCATGTCTGTGAAGATTCTCAGTTATCCAGGTGAGTTTATCTGGAAGTTTATCTTTTCATGTGACAACACTGAAGAAATGACACTTGGCAACAATGTAAAGCAGTGAGTATACAGTGTAAATGTGCTGTCTCCTCAAAATAAAACAGCACATTTAATGTCTAAACCGCTGGCAATAAAAGTGAGTATACCCCTAAGTGACAATGTCCAAATTGGACACAAAGTGTCAGTATTTTGGGTGGCCACCATTATTTTCCAGCACTGCCTTAACTCTCCCACAATAACTCTTGGGCATCGAGTTCACCAGAGCTTTACGGGTTGCCACTGGAGTCCTCTTCCACTCCTCCATGATGTCACAGAGCTGGTGGATGTTAGAGCCCTTGCGCACCTCCACCTTCCGTTTCAGGATGCCCCAAAGATGCTGAATAGGATTTAGTTCTGGAGACATCCTTGGCCAGTCCATCACCTTTACCCTCATCTTCTTTAGCAAGGCAGTAGTCATTTTGGAGGTATGTTTGCAGTTGTTATCATGTTTGAATACTACCCTCCGGCCCAGTCTCTGAAGAAAGGGGATCATGCTCTGCTTCAGTATGTCACAGTACATGAAACCTGTCCTGTTAAATCGCTGTATGGTCTTGTAAACTTAGGGAATTATTGGCTGTGATTCCATGGACTGAAACACTGAAAGAGAAGAGAGTCCAAGACGGATGGGAGTTCCTAAAAGTGAGATATTAAAGGCACTATCTAAAACTATTCCAACAAGAAGAAAAAATGGGAGATGTCTAAAGAAACTTTCAACTCAGCTAAGTATAAAGAAAAACAAGTTCAGGAAATGGATTAATGGTGAACACACCAAAGAGGAATATAAGCAAACAGCTAATATATGCAGGGGGTGGTTTAAAAAAAAAAGCTAAAGAGCAAAATGAACTTAGACTTTCCAGAGAGATTAAAGACAGTTTCTTTAGTTATGTCCGCAGCAAAAGGAAAAATAAGGAAATGATGGGCTCTCTGTGTGGTGATGATAACCAGTTACTAACAGGAGACAAGGAAAAGGCAGAACTACTCAACACCTTCTTTGCCTCTGTTTTCTCCAAAAAGGAAAAAAGAGATCCGATGGGACAAAGAGTAGATGAGGTAGGATGGGAATTGCAACATAGAATAGGTAGAGAGGTAGTGCAGAAACGCCTGGAAACATTAAATGAATTTAAGTCTCCTGGGCCAGATGAATTACACCCAATGATATTAAAAGAACTGGCAGAAGTAATTTCAGAACCATTGGCAATAATATTTGAGAAGTCCTGGAGAGCAGGGGAAGTCACCATAGATTGGAGGAAGGGGAATGTTGTCCCTATCTTCAAAAAGGGGGAAAAAGAGGATCCAAATAATTACTGCCCAGTCAGCTTGACTTCAATTCCTGGCAAGATTCCAGAACAAATTATAAAGCAGACAGTCTGTAATTATTTGACTAGCAATGCTGTCATTACGAGAAGTCAACACAGATTTCTTAAAAACAAGTCATGCCAGACCAATTTGATCTGTTTCTTTGATTGAATTACAGGTCTGGTGGATGAGGGGAATGCTGTGGATACTGCTTATCTAGATTTCAATAAGGCCTTCAATAAGGTTTCCCATGGTATACGTGCAAAGAAGTTAGTAGAATGTGGGATAGATAGTGCCACTGTTAGATGGATTTGTAATTGGTTGACTGGTCGCACCCAAAGGGTGGTCATTAATGGCTTCTCTTCAGCTTGGAGATATGTGAAAGTGGGGTGTCCCAGGGTTCTGTTCTGGGTCCGATGCTATTCAATATCTTTATTAATGACTCTGAGGAAGGAATAGAGAGTAGGCTGATCAAATTGGCAGATGATACCAAATTGGGTGGGGTTGCTAATTCCCTAGAGCAGTGATGGCGAACCTATGGCATGGGTGCCAAAGATGGCACTCGGAGCCCTTTCTGTGGGCACCCGACATTGCCCATTCATAGCTACCTGTATACAGGTTAAATTACTGTATTGGCACTTTGCAAAAAAAAAAAATTACTGGGTTTTGAATTGCAGTTTGGGCACTTGGTCTCTAAAAGGTTCGCCATCACTGCCCTAGAGGATAAGATGAAAATCCAAAAGGACCTTGACAGATTAGAGTGCTGGGCCAAAGCTAATGGAATGGGTTTCAACAGAGGGAAATGTAGGGTGGTGCATCTAGGTAAAAAGAATGAATTGCACAGATATAGTATGGGAGACACCTGGCTGGAAAATAGTACTTGTGAAAGGGATCTGGGAGTCTTGGTGGACCACAAATTGAACATGAGTCAGCAATGTGATATGGTGGCCAAGAAAGCCAACACAATTCTTGGTTGCATCAAGCATAGTGTCTAGCATAGTGTCTAGATAAAGGGAAGTGATAGTACCACTCTATTCTGCTCTGGTCAGACCCCCATCTGGAGTACTTTGTCTAGTTCTGTGCACCTCAATTTAAAAAGGATGTTGACAATCTTGAACAGGTCCAAAGGAGAGTGACCAAGATGACTGAGGATCTGGAAGAAATGTCTTACAAGGAGGGGCTTAGGGAACTGGGAATGTTTAGCCTTATAAAAAGAAGGCTGAGGGGGGACATGATAGCTATTTTTAAACATTTGAAAGGATGTCACATTGAAGAAGGGACTGGTTTGTTTTCCATGGCTTCAGATACTAGGATGTGGGGCAATGGTCTCAAACTACAGGAAAAGAAATTCAATTTAAACATTAAGAAGAACTTCCTGACCGTTAGAGCTGTTCGGCAGTGGAATATGCTGCCACAGAAGGTGGCAGAGTCTCCTTCTTTGGAGGTTTTTAATCAGAGGCTGGATGGCCATCTGTTGGGAGCACTGTGATGGGGGTTCCTGCATGGCAGGGGGTTGGACTAGATGGCCTTTGAGGTCTCTTCCAACTCTATGATTCTGTTATTCCATCTATGGATAAAAACATTGCAGTCAGAAGGATGATAGAAAATCCTAAACATCCATGAGAAATTACTGTCCAGCGGCATTTACAACCCTCACACACAATGTGAAGGGTGGGTGAGGTGAAGCAGCCACTTACGTTATCAGAAATACTGTATTTTTCCAAAGCATATATTTCCATAGCAACTATGTAAGTAAAAGGAATGGTAATCAGGAAGTCATTGAAACAAGACAGTACACAAAAGTGATAGCAATCCCACCTAAACACAGGTCATTTCTGAACAAAGGAGAACAGCCTGTCTATTTAGCTTTATTTATACACAAATACAATGCAGACAATTTTATTATGGGTGTGGAAACTATCCACACCTACAGTTACGTTTCCATGACATATTCAGATCTTGCTATCTGCCTGTTCTAACTAGGGCCAATTAAATAATAATAATACAGGTATTTCATAGGAAACTCTTAACCTCACTGTCCTCTCCTCAAACCACAGTGCAGCAGAGATATGCCAAAAATAACATCTAGTCAGCCATGCTCACAAGATTATGCAGAAATCTACTATTACAATGAAAAGTAACACCTTGATCATAACCAAGAAGCTAGTCCTAGTATAGTTCAGTCCACAAGCATATTCCACAAGTGTATCAACAAAACTGCGAAACCGCAGTCAGTGCTGCAAACTTGACGACCATCAGCGACTACTTCTGGTAGAATACTTTTTTAAAAAGACATATACATAAAGAGAGCTGCACTTGCAATATCAACAGTTTAATTTTCTTTTGCTAAGGTACAATTGCAGTACTTCAACTTAACTCACTCAATCTCTGTACAGTAACCCGCGATATGCGGAAGCGGGTGGTGGTGGGGGGCTGGGGGTGATCGCGCACCTGTCCGAGAAGTCTTGGGGCGGCATGCGCCGGTGGCGGCAGGAGGATCTGACCTCCCGCCGCCGCCCGCCCGCACCTTCTTATCCGGGGCCGTATCCATTGAAATGCATTGCCAATGCATTTCAATGGAGAAATTTTTCCCCATTGGAAAACATTGGCTCAATGCTTTCCAATGGGGAAAATTTCTCCATTGAAATCCACTGACTCAATGCATTTCAATGGAGATTGTCGCCCCCCGCATGGCCCCGAGGCTTCTCGGAGGAGCGCGGGGGCGGTGCGGAGCGATCCAATCACCCCCACCACCCCCGCGCAGCTCTGAGGCTTTGCAGAGGGGTGGTGTGGAGCAACCCGATCGCCCCCCGCTGCCCCCTGTGTGCCTCTGAGGCTTTGCGGGGGGCGGTGCGGAGTGACCCAATGGCCCCCCGCCGGCCCCCTTTGCAGCTCCGAGGCTTTGCGGAGGAGTGCGGAGGGGAGACCCGGTCGCCCCCCACCCCCCAAGTGGCTCCGAGGCTTTGCGGAGGGGGTGCAGAGCGACCCTATTGCCCCCTGCCACCCCCGTGTGGCTCCGAGACATTGCAGAGGAGTGCGGAGGGGCAGCGCGAAGCGACCTGGTCACCCCCGCTGCCCCCCCGCATGGCTCCGAGGCTTTGCGGAGGAGTGCAGAGGGGCGGCACGGAGCAACCCGATCGCCCCCTGACGTCCCCCGAGGTGCAGGTACTGCGATCCCACGATGTAGTGGGACCGTGGTACCTGAACCGCGAAATGGCGGGGGTGACTGTATTATTTTTTCAAATCCATTTCTAGCTGAGAAAAATCTGATTCAGTAGAACATGTGAGACCCCTCATTATACCCACTTAAGATGTATCAGGTGCTTTGGAATTAAAGCATATTTTCTGAATATCTCATGATAGTGATCCTAAGTCTTCCAGAGAAGGAATCATCTCGGTTAGCTTTGAAATGAAGGGAAACTTCACGTTACCAGTTTTTTTTTAGTAGTTGCCACATTCACAACAGTATTGAGATAAACTCACTGTCAGGATGGGCCTTGTATATCTAGTCTAAATAATTATTTGTAAATTGATGAAATGTTGTAACCTAAAAGTCAGTAGAGCTAGTACCTGTACCTTGTTATACTGCTTACCCATTTCCCCCTTTGAACCCAAGGAATACTTTGGACCCTTCTCCAATAGGACCTCTCACATGTCCTAAAAGAATGCACCACAACTAATAACAGAGTGTCACATTATTAAAATACAGTTTAACTATGGGGCTTGTCTTTTTACCCTCTCCTTCTATTTATATATTTGGTCTATGTCTGCCTTGTTTGGTGCAACAGCACTTGCAAAACTACCATCCTACCCACTCTTGGGTATAAAATGTAAATCTAGTCTGTTGAGACATAGAAGCTGGATTTCTAGAATCTGAAGCAAGAATCGGAGCTGGTAGTCACTGTTCAGTGCTAGGGAGATTAGAGCCATTTTCATGAGATGAAGAAAATAACTTAGCCGCCATGTTTGATAACAGGAAACTCATAGAGAACTTCAGTAATTGAAGTTTGGTATCCAGGGCCAGTGGAACAAGGATTCCCCCCCCCCCCGTTGCAACCTTACATTAAACCAAAAACGTGCTCTTGTGAGTTTGCCAGCCCTTCCTGCCAGGTTATTAGGTGTTCAGAGGGTTACAGGAGGGCTGCTGCCTATTCATCTGAAAAGAGTGCAATCCAGGTGAAGTATGCCATTAGATTCTGGCCAATACATGGGAGAATCATTAATTCATTTTCATGAGTTTACAGGTATATGTTTAGCTAACACGTTTGCGGCAAGATTTGATTCTAACTGTTACTGTGGTGATTTATATTTTAAAAACTGGTCTAAATTTTGAAAGTATCAGTTAGATTTAAAATGAGGTTTTAAAATTACAGTAGTGCCTTGTAAGACAAATTTAATTCATTCTACAAGGCAATTCTACAAGCCGCTTAGAGTTTCGAAAGAAAGATAAGCGGGGTATAAATATAAAAATAAATAAATAAATAAATAAATAAATAAATTCTTACGAAAAATTCATCTTATGAGGCATGGTTTCCTATAGGAATGCACTGAAAACCAATTAATCCATTTCAGAGGGAACAGATTAATAGGTTTTCAATCCATTCCTATGGGAAGGCTGTCAAAACTCCCCTCAATCAAGGGACAGCAGAAGGCTGTTCCCCCCTGCAGCCAATAAGATAGCTGATTGACAGCTCAGAGCTTCTATCCTGCGTTTCCTTCCCTGTAGCATCCAATCCGTGCGTGCTACAGGGAAAGCAAAGTGTTCTGCTTATATACCGCCCCATACCACTACAAGTAGTCTCTGGGCGGTTTACAATTTTAATTACAGTGTGCAGGCTACACATTGCCCCCCCCCAGCAAGCTGGGTACTCAGCTTGCTGGGGGGGCAAGGCAGGATAGATATCTCCACCACCTCCTCTTCCCCAGGACCGCTTACCTCCAGGTTGGGTGAAGATCAATGGGTCTCTGCTCTGCCCAGCAAACTGCTGGGTAGAGGAGGGAATTGCTGGATCTTCGCCATGCCCGTGCGCCTTACAAGGCAAGTGGTGGTGCCGATCCACCACCACCACTTGCCTTGCAACCTTCCCAGGCTCGGAGAAGATCCATTTTAAAATGTCCTACCACGAGCGCACTGGCCCCATGCATCTTCATTGCTGCCGCTTGCCTTCCAAGCAGCACTGCCACGGCCACTTGCCTTCTAACTCTCCCAGCCTGGGAGGGTTGCAAGGCAAGGGGCCGTGGCAGATTCCCTTCCAAGCAGCACTGGCCGGGCGAAGATGCATAGGTCCCTAACCTATTGCTTCTTTCCCAGCCCGGGAGGGTTGCAAGGCAAGCGGCAACCCTCCCGGGCTGGAAGAAGATCCATTTTAAAATGTCCTGCCGTGAGTGCTCTAGCCCCACCCAGACTGTTCGTGGTGGGACATTTTAAAATGGATATTCTCCCAGCCCATGCTGCTTGGAAGGTAAGTGGCAGCGGCAGATCGCCACCGCTGCCTCCCTTCCAAGCAGCACAGGCTGGGAGAAGATCCATGGGACCCTGTTTTGCACACCAATTTGGTGGGCAAAGCAGGGACCCAGTGATCCTCACCCAGCCTGGGCCGCTCCCTTGCAAACAGCCCAGCTTTGGTGAGGATCAATGGTACCTCGTGAGACGAATGGAAATGGGAAGGGAAAGTTTGTCTTATGAGTTTTTCCTATCCCTGGAAGTTCTTTCATCTTAAGGGGCATTCATCATAAGAGGTATTATTGCATTTTAAAAGTTAATCAATTTTCATCCAACCTGAACAGTACTTCCACATGCTCAAAGTAGTTCTCAGAGTATTTTATCAATTTAACTTGCTTTACAGCACTCTCCAGTGCACCATTACATTACTTTGCAATGAGGTTCCTGATACTCAAGAAAACCCCTTCTGGAGCTCAGAGTGGAGCTCAGAAACCAGGAAAGTCTTGTTGCATGTGTGCAATGTCACTCATGCTTCTCTGAAGACAACTCAGGTACATATTCCTAAGCATGAAAACAGGTGGATTCACACATTCACTCTCAAATTACTTCCCACCATGGTTCCCTCTAATTTTCAGCCCCACTGAAAATGTGGGCTCTATCCAGAACAGTAATAACCTCAGCTTGTGTTAAGAGGGCCTAAAAATCTTAAAAATACTTTACAAATGAATTTCAAACATCCCTGCCAGTGTTTATTGTACTGGGAGGGAGGCCTGTGCTTATACACTGTTTCCACTTCATCTTCCCACTTTATTTTCTCAGCGTACAGCTCATTCGCCAAACTCAAAATCAGGGTCTAGACCAGTGATGGCAAACCTTTTAGAGACCGAGTGCCCAAACTGCAATTCAAAACCCACTATAGTAATTTTTTGCAAATTGCCAATACAGCAATTTAACCTCAATACAGGTGGGTATGAAGGGGCGATGTCTGGTGCCCACAGAAAGGGCCCTGAGTGCCACCTTTGGCACCCATGCCATAGATTCGCCGACACTGGTCTAGACTCTAGAGCAGGGGTCCTCAACCTAAGGCCCCGGGGCCGGATGCGGCCCCCCAAGGTCCTGAATCCGGCCCCTGGGACCAATTGCAACCCCCCACCTACCCCTGTTTTGTTAGCAAGCCAGCCTCCACAGCTGCTTTTGGACTGTGATCCGGCCCCCAGTGGTGTCTGGGTGGTGGTGGACCGGCCCGCTGTTTGAAAACTTTGAGGACCCCTGCTCTAGAGCAGTGCTGGTGAACCTATGGCATGGGTGCCAAAGGTGGCACTCGGAGCCCTTTCTGTGGGCATCAGACATTGCCCCTTCATAGCCCACCTGTATTCAGGTTAAATTGCTGTATTAGCAGTTTGCAAAAAAAAAAAAAAAGTGGGTTTTGAATCGGTTTGGGCACTTGATCTCTAAAAGGTTCGCCATCACTGCTCTGGAGGATTAGAAATTGATCTCTGGAAGCATCCGGTAAGAGAGAAATGTGCTATAACACAACAACATCAGAGCAACAACTATAGGAATTTGTGTGCACACTCAATAGTCAAGACTACCCTGCCCCCATATATGACAAAATGCTTTCTACCCTAGCTAGTAATGACAGAATTCCAAGCAGAAGAAGGGAAAGTTAAGCTCTTCAAGAAAATATACTGCACTTGTGTTTGTGTGGCAGACAATGGTTGACTGGGTAAAATGGGATTAGAAATGCCAGCCACATTTATAACAAACTGATCACCTCTCCCAGGTGTGGCATGTAATTCTTCTGAGAAGGCTGCCATAGTAGATGAATGATCTGGAAGCACGTGTAGGAGCTAAATTTAGACTCCCTCCCCTTCTCCAAAGGAGTTTTTGCCTTTGAGCCAGGTATTTTTCTCTTAGGGTCCAGATAGTCCTAATGTTCTAATCCTGCAGATAGGACAGGCTCCGTATCCTGCCTGTGATCTCCCTCAAGACCATGCAATATTACTACAGTATTTCAACCAAGAATCATGCCTAGTCCTAGCTAGGGTGACGTTTTCCAGCATTTTGCTAACATATCAATGATGCAGTTTAAGCCTGAGCATGTAGGATTTGAGAGAGGCAGGTCATTTTCAAACAATAAACAGTCAAACAGATGCTTCTCTCCACCCAGTCATGTGATGTGATAGAGCCTGATCTCACTGTCTGTTAAACCACAACAGCACTGACTCCTGATTAGAGCTGCAGCTATGTTTACAAATAAACAGACTCTCCTTTATGCATAGCCCTGGAAGCTGGATGCAATTTTATATTCAGTTAGGCATCCTTTTATTATATACAAGGGATTTGATCCACCATGGGATCATTTAGCAAAAAACAGATTTGGCACAGCATCTGCGCTCAATGGGAGTTGGATTCTGCTCAAGATAATGTTTACAAAGCACTAGGATACAGAAAATGTACTAGGACGGTACTCTTCATTTAATTTGGGGAGGAGCAGCAGCGAGAGAATATGAATGTATCAGCCTACATTCTTTGTGGGCTGCATTTTTACAATCTGTGCTGGCAGCTGCATTTGCAGTAGCCAAAAATAAATTAGGCAGCAGATTCTCTCCTTCTGTATGCATATGGCCTTCCTTCAAAGCAGGCCACACCTCGTGTTATTAATGATTATAGGACTGGAGAATTATTAAAGCAATTTATTTTGACCAAACGATTCTTAAAAACTTTTTTTTACCTTGCCAATTACCTTTTTTTTTTTTTTAAAAAAACCTTCTATTCTATAGAGACTTTTCCTTGTATAGAACAGCTAGAAACAGCCATATGAATCATCTTAAATTTTCTGTAAGAACCTTTGTTCTTTAAATTGCACTTCAACATGGCTGAAGTTCTATTTCTAAAAGTTCATGTAGCATAATGCCCTTTTGATATCACTCTTTTCTCGAAATAGGCATAAACCTATTTGTACACACACAAAAATGGAACATACTGTAGTTCATTTGATTCTCACTTTCTGGCTTGTTTCAAACTTGGAGGTAAGTAAATTATTCTTGTTCTAGACTGCAATATATATAAAATCAAAATCAAGTTTACTTTTTGGAAATGCTAACAAAATCAGTTCAGCAAGTTGATTACTGCAGCTCCTTCATTACCTCATTAAATTGGGTTTGCTTAAATGCCAGTACTTTAATTTAAGTGTGCATGTCCAGAATATACACATATAAATTCTTAAGAGTATATCTGGAGTAAAAGATATTATACCTAGAAAACTAAAAACAGTTGTACTTTGCAATTTATTAGACAAATGTCTGATTCTAAATACCATCTGTAAAAATGTGCATGGGACTTATAAAAGATACCAAAAAGCACTGAGTGAAACATACCATGCTTTTTTGAAAGCTTTTAATTAAAACTAAACTTTAATTAACTATAACACAGCAAATCTGGGAGCATTACCTTTCTTCTAATTTATATTCTACCTGAAGCTACCACAGAAAAAATGCTGCATACTAATGATTTATGGAGTACAGTATTAAATAATGTAGCACTGAATTATTTTAAGCAAATCCTTAAATATCTAGATTGTGAAAATGGAAAAAAACATAATAATTTTATATTAGCACAAGGAAACAAAAAAATACATGATTGAGACAAAATAATAACATTAACAATGTAAAAATACTTACCATTCATATTGAAAGATTTGGCTTTGGAAACATATTGCTTGTAATATTCGTCTGGTAAATGAATTGTTTAATTTCTAGAGCAGATGCATTGGTGTTCTCACATATAGCCACAAAATTGGAAGACAAACAAATCCAGGAGGCTTGCCTACATCTTGGCAGTTTGAGGTATGAAAGCTAACTACCACCAACAAAAAAATACCAGTGCTGAATACTAGATCAATATTCAATAGTGATGCTCATTAACCACTTGTTTTTGGACCTGGATTACCTATACAGATACAAAGCAATGCAAAATGGCAGAGACGGAAAAAGGAAACGCCAGGATGTTTTAAGATGTTCTCAATTATATCAAGCACTGCTTGTTTCCATAGCAACCTTAGAGGAGAATTATCCGTCCGCTTTCACCCAACCAGTTTCTTCTTCTTCTTTTGTGCTAACACTTTAATCTATTCACATGGAAAACATCTTTCTTTGGTGTAAATGTATGATAAGAACCCCCTACATCAGTATTCCTCCAAAGACACACATTTTGTATTGAAAGCTCTAAGGATCCAATCACATAATCTGACACACAACTTTTTTCGGTTATCATTTATTCTGATACATGAATCCAACAATCTTTTAATGATTTTTTAAATTCCGCACACAAGAATAGAGCCATAACCATGTCACAGACATTGAAGATTTTTAAGGCATTTCAGAGAGCCAATTCCATAGCAAGAACATGGTTTATTAAAATGTCCTAGTAAAATAGATGCTATGTTCATTTTAGCTGGTTGCAGAGCTAAGTGAGTTGGGTACAGCATCTGGCTATGAAGCCAAAAGTTGGGAGGTCTTCACTGTGCTTCCAGGGAGAAAAGTCAGCTGGTGTAACCTTGGACAAATCGCACAGTCCAAGGCTGCCATCAGTAGAAGGGAATGGTAAACCACTTCTAAGCACCTGAACAACTCTGAAAAGGGCTGCCACAAGTCAGAATTGACTTGACGGCATGATGGTGGTGGTGGTGGTGGTGGTGGTGATGGTGATTGATGGTGATATTTAGGCATCTGGCTGCACTGAGAGCCAGAGGTTGGGGAAAACACCTGACTTGAAAGAGTATGATTTCCTTAAAATTGTGTTGTGTCATTACAGTCATGACCAACTCTTCATGACTCCATGTCCATGGAGTTTTCTTGGCAGGAGTATTGGAGTGGCTTGCCAGTTCCTACTCCAGGTGCCTACAGCACCTGGTATTTCCTGGTGGTCGCCCTTCTGAGTACTAACCAGGGCCGACCCTGCTTAGCTTCCAAAATCAAGTGAGACCGGATGTGCTTTAAGCATCTAGGCAGCTACTCCTTAAAATTACTAATAAGAAAAACACAAAATTACTTTCACCTAACCCTATCAAAATCCTGGCCTGGTACAAACCTACCACTAAATGAATTATTCTCAACCTTTGGTACTCCTGCTATTCTGGAGTTCAACTCCAAGGAATCTCTAATCAGTGATCAATGCTGCCTGAAGCTTCTGGAAGTTGAAGTCCAAAATATTTGCAGTATGAAAGACTGAAAATGACTGCATTCAACCACTGTTATCTTAATCCTGATTAGGTTCCCAAACATGAAACAATAATATTAATGTGTAAAATGTATAGGAAGGCATATAAAAAAACACTACTCTGCCATGGTGTTCAAATGTATTTAACCATAATTAAAGAAAACAAATTATAGTTCAGGATTAGTACTGCATATGATTGCTATGTATCAGAATATAGTGCCCTTATTTATTTATTTATTTATTTATTTATTTTACAACTTATATGCCGCCCACTACCCAAAGGTCTCTGGGCAGCTTCCAATCAAAGAATTAAAACAGTAAAAACATCAAACTACAATAAATAAGTAAAACAATAATAAAAACCTTATACTAAAATCATCACAAAAAAATTGCCATCAGAAGACTCACAATCTAAATTGTATCAATTAAAAAACTTCTGGAACAGAAAGGTTTTTACCTGGCGCCGAAATGTCATCAGGGTTGGCGCCAGGCGGATCTCACTTGGGAGGGCATTCCATAGCTTGGGGGCAGCAGCTGAGAAGGCCCTGTGTCTGCAAGCCATCCCTCTTACCTCCTTGAGGGATGGCTCTTTCAAGAGGGCCCCCTGGCTCGATCTTAATTGCTGGGTAGGTTCATATGGAAGGAGGCGGTCCTTCAGGTATCTAGGTCCTAAGCCTTATGATACAGAAGGGTTAAAGAAAAGATCAGGATAACATGTACAGCATTAGGGTTTTGATAATTAAAACTTGTGAAGAGTCTATTTCTATTAATCTGAAGGGCATAAGGAATAATACCCAGCACTACACGAGCAATAGAATTTCATCAGAAACAGAGCTGTACTTCAAAATCTGGAGGAGTCCACATGAGATTTAGAAATCTTTCATAGTACATATTTCACAAACTAAAAACAAAACCAATGGGAGCCAAACTACTTCCCAAGTATCACAAACTACATGTATATCTGAATTAGTATAATATAGTGTAAGAAAGTCAATTTATAAGTCAGACAAAATTATCTCAATTCCTAAGTATACTACTAAACTACAAGAAACCAGCACCCTACAGATATATACAGTAGCTTCTTCCCTGAGACAACTACAAACATGTAAAGATAATATGTCAAAACATGGTTTTGCAATATATTTCATATTATATTGATTTAAAAGAGATTAGTTCTTTTTAACACCCTTTCCTCAATATGTCACAACTTCAATACCTTATAAAAATTGGTAGTTTTCATATCACTTGAAAAAACTGTGGATATTCTGAAGAATTTGAGATAGAAAATAAAATACTTGCCAAATCCCAATATTGATATAATTTGGTTAATTGCTTTAAGCACAATTTCTAGTCAGTAAATTTAATTGTGGGATGCTTTCAGGTAGTACAGTCCTCTGACATGTCTAGAAAGGCCCTCGGAGGACTCAAAAGTGATCCGGAGGTCACTTCCTGTTTTCCAGAAGTCACTTCCGGTTCACGGGAAGCCCTTTTGGAGCCTCCGACGGGCTCGAGAAGGCCCTCGCAGCCCCGTTCATGGCAGCACCAAGCCTGGGGTAAGTACAGGAGGCCTGAAACAGGCCTTCTCAACTTACCCCAGGGGGCTTTTTTTTCATATACTAAGGTCCCACGATATAGTGGGACTGCACTATATGAACCACAAAAGAGTGGGGGGTTACTGTAACAACAACAACAACAACAATTCCTCAAGTCAATTCTCATAAGTGGTTGACTGCTCACTTGTTCTGGGAGCTACAGAGGTTGGTTCTACTCGCAGGCAGCCCAGTGAGGAATTGAACTGACCATCTCTGGCTCCATAGCCAGATATGTACCTAAATCGCTGAGGTATTCAATCAGCTCTTCTGTTTATACTACATCTAATATCTACCTAGAAACCATATTTTGCTTAATTTCCACATCATGATGACAAAAAGTCTTCAAACATTCACTATGAATATTTACTGCCACTTCAAAACAGCACATGCATTATGTTTATTTTTAAACATTTCCTTGTTAAACAAGTTAGACAACTAAGCACTGCTTAAAATAGAAAAGGCATGAACATAAACTAGATACCTGATATAACCAAGTTCGCAATCATATTATATACAATTATTTGAAACATTCCCTAAATCACAATGCAATCTTATATTCTCTGAAAGGCTAGAACTGAAGCAGATGACAACGTCCTTCTCTTTCTCTATTCTTGCATTTTTGTACTCCACTCATGAACAAAGGTAATTTGCAGTTTGCCTGAAGATGTTTAAGCTTGATCTGTACTACACTGAGTCTGTTCTAACCAGGAGTTTTAACGTGTTGGTGGGATTTCTATTTCTGTGACCATCCATGACACTCATGGACTGCTTTCTCCTTGAGGACCTGACTTTTACCTTATTTTAAAGCTGCTTTTAAACATGTATTGATTATCATCTGCCCAGAGATATTTGGGTAAGACAAATAATAGCATTTAAAAAGAGAAACAAGTTCCTAGCTTTCTTCTTCAAACTAAAGTATCATGAATTTTCCACTTAGATTTTACAACATTTAAACTGCACTTAATTTCTGGTAATTTCTTTTAGTGGATATAACACTGAGATTTCGCATTACAAATAGTTTTCTTTGCTAAACTATTTTTAAAGGATTAAAAAATGGGTCTCTTTTAAGTACCATCAGACTTTGGGAACAGATAGGGAAAAAGATAGAAAAACTGTCTGCCGTTCATGAATTCAGGATATCGACAGCCCACTGTTAAAACATCACATAACACTATGCAACAAATATATGGATAAAGGGAGGCAGAACTATAACCATTCAAGTCTAATTAAGTTATCATGACACTGACATCTAATGTGCAAAGGTTATTGCAGAATTGATCAGATTAGACCACTGGTACTTATCACCCCTTGAACAACAGCTGCAAGTCAAACAAGAGCTTAGTTTATAAGACCCAAAAATACCATGATTCAAGACCACCGAAAAACCCATGCTTAGTGAGCTAGCAGCCCTGTATCTTGATCCAAGATAACAAAACTATGGCTCTGATTTTACCCACATACCTGTTTACATAACTATTAGCTTTAAATAAAAGCACAGTATATGAAGGTCAGCAATTAGAACAATATTTTATAAATAGCCATATTCTCCTTTTAACTGATGAAGAAAGATAGTGCGGCATCTGTCAGTGCCCAATTCTGCACTACATTCTTCAAACCTAAAAAGAAAATGAAATGAGTAAGTTCATCAGGAGAACTGTTTCCCTCTGAACTAAGGGATGTTCAAAGATGCTTCCCTTCATGCTCATCAACTCTGAAGTTTTCATCATACTGAATTACCTTGAAATAATATTTCCAAAATCCAATTGTTCGAGGAATAAATGTGAGAGAAATGTAATGCTACTTTGGTGCCCCAAAGGTAGGAAATTTCTGAGTGCACGTTTTTTTAAAATATGCACTTGAAAATTATTTTTAAAAATATGCAATGCACTTACCTTGGGACTCCAAAGTAGCAGGGGTACCTTCAGAAAGCGATTTTGGGGAACCCCCTAAAATGTGGAAACATTTGGGGGGTAAGGGGGCTGAGATATGAAGCTCCAAAGAGGCTGCCCCTAGGAAAGAACCTTCTAATTGGAATCATATTGGAAGTGGCAGCAGCCTTATCTCCCGCCTGATCAGCTTTGGAGTAGAAGGTTTTTAACTAGGGCACATCCCATTTGGAGCTTCATAACTCAGCCCTCTTACTCCCAAATGTTTCCAAATTTCAGGGGGTTCCCTAAAATTGCTTTCTGAAGGTATCCCTGCTACTTTGGTGCCAAGGTAAGTAAATTTTTTAAAAAAAATTTATGCAATCAAAATTTACTTACCTTGGGACTCCAAAGTAGCAGGGGTCCTTCCTGAAGTGATTTTAGGGAGCCCCCAAAGGGGACTTAATTATGAAGCTCTAAAGGGGCTGGGGATAGTACTGGTAACTGTGCAAGACTGTGGAGGCAATCAGGGGTTTATGGTATTAACTCCCTAATTGCCTCCACACTCCCAGCACATGTTGCCAATTACCACCCCCAGCCCCTTTAGAGCTTGGCTGGTATACCATATATACTCGAGTATATACGGAAAAACCCACCCTTGGCTTAAACTCAAGTCAATACGTTTTCCCAGTTTTGGGGAGTAAAATTAGGCCTTCAGATTATACTCGGTTTGGCTTATACTTGAGTATATATTGTAATCCTTTACAAACCAGAGGATGATTTTTTCTAATTGAATCCAAAATCTCTTCTGTATTGCTCTAGTTCTTATCTATTTGCAATAGTGTAAGTAAGTAAGAGGGTTTTTTCCCATTTAACTCTCCCGGTATAAACTAAACAGATTAAAACTACATGGGAAAGTTGGCTTCATGTTCTGCCCACAATTTACTACAATTCCATTGTTCTGGTCAAGTGTCAGGTGAGAGCAGAAGAACTAAACCAGGCTACATTGGCTAAAACCTTTTTCTGCAACTCTGTGGCCATAAATGCTGATGATGTAATCAGATGGAGATGTTAATTTTTAATTTCAAGTTTCCTAACTCCTATTTGGTCAGGTTCAAAGACTTCCTAAGGATCCCCCTTCAAGCTGTGGAAGCCTTTGGAGGGCCTTGGGGTGGAGGGGGAGACTTTAATACTCCCTCCATCCCTAAATCACCACAACTCCCAATGTTGATTTCTAGCTTGCCCCCCTCCCAAATAAGGCAACAAATGAAAACCAACCACATACCAAGAATCCTGATTAAGATGTAATACTAAGCTTGTGCTTCCTGGCTTTCGGTCACTTTAGATATTCCTACAGATAGGAGGACAGAAGCTGGAACAGTAAGTCACCATGCACTACCATTCTGTTTATGAACAGAATCTTGCCACTGATTATGTGCAAATATGGTCACTCTTGTGTGAAAAAAGCCATTTTCACATATCTTACATGTTTTGAAACACAACAGCGCCCCAGGGAAAGTAGTGTGTTTAAATTTTAAGTCAGGAATGTATCAGTAAAAGAGGTTAGCTTAAAATTGTGTGTGTACTGTATATAACATTATGATTGGTTTTTTCAAAAAAACTACTGGTTAATTCAGTAACCATTGAATCCTAGAATCATGAAGTTGGAAGGGGTCTATAAAGTCGTCAAGTCCAAGTCCTACTCCACGTAGGAATCACTTAAGTATTTTCAGTCTAATAGCAACTACACATATGTTAAATTTTCTGTCTCATTATACAACTAGCATGATCCAAGATTGTACTCTGCATTGGAAACCAATGTTCAAGCTGTTCAGTCCCTGAGCTCCTTGACAAGTCACTTGCTCTCCTACTTAACATAACCCACATCACGGGTGGAAACTGAAGCTAAAACAATGTTCTGCATTTGGGAAGGATAGAGAAAAGTTGCTCACTTCATCTAAAATTAAATAACATGATAGACATATAGTGCCTATTACATTATTTGGTAAATTAATACCTTTTACTCAGAATTTAAAAAGCTTCTTTTAAAAAGCACTAGTTATAATTCCAAGGACAGCAAAATTAACTACTACTGTATTATAATTACTTTTATACTTATTTTCTAAAAACAGCTATTTAAAAAAAATAAAAGTGAGTAATGCAGTTGAAAAACAGACACCTCCATATGGATGCTCGTCTGAGATACCATATACATCTCACATCTAAGTTTCCATCACCTGAAACCCATAGCAGAACATGAGGCAGGATGTTGACTTGGATATTTATTACTTGGTGAGGTGAAACTGCTACACCTAAAAAATTTACTAAAAAGCTCCAGTTGCCCTGCAAAAGGAATGAAGCTATTCTTGATGTATATGATGTTATATAGTTATATCTTTACAACTGAAAAAAGAACTAATTACTACTACAAGCAACTTACCCTTTTCACAGTTATTATACTCGTTACCCTCTCATACACATCATTCAACTTTATGTGCATGGGACTATAATTAATCAGCTGCTCTATATGCAGAAGCCTGTTTCAATGCATTGAAAGCCCTTGCTAAACTGGAGCTACAACTCCTTAATTTTATCCTAAGAGAATCAACCATTCTAAGCCATTTAATGCTTTTGAATGGAAACTGAAGAAAATGAAGAAATGTGCATTCAAAGTAGATAGGGAAGTATGCGAGGCAATAAACTGACAAAATAAAGTTGAACTGTGTTATATATACTCTGCATCCTGCATGCAAACATTTTAAGAAACACAACTACAGATGGGACCCACCTGCTAATCATATAATGTACCACTTTAGCTGTCAACATTTTTCTATATTTAGTATACAACATTCTACAGTTTGCCGTTACAAACCAAATAAACCTCCACACACTTACTTGATCTCTCCCACAGTGCAGCAGGTTCAGAGAAGCAAGGAGACTCATTTTCCAGAGCTACTTTCAGTTCATGTGAAGAACTCTTGGAATGCCTGTGAAAGAGTCTGTTGGCAAACCCTTCTAGTCTCTGCAAAGCATTCGCAGTCCCTGTGCTCTGGCTACCCTGTAACTCTTTGTGTGCAGCCATCTGTACACATTTAACATGTATGTTAAAAGCAACAAACAATTCTGAATTTAAGAGCTTAGCGCAGAAGCCAAGGGCTAGCTAGGCATGTGTCAGACTTCCTGTATGCAGTATGTTAAAGCCACAAGTGTTGTTCTGCTTCCTGTTAATATAAAACTAAACTTCAAGAGCTATTCTCAGCAAAAGCCTCTTGATATCAGCTTAGGGTGGTGACTAGCCTGCTGTGTTTGCATGTTAACATTCCCTCTTCCCTCAAAGGAGGCACATGGTGATAAGAGCAACTTTAAGTTTGCTAAATTCACAAGGGGCACTAGAAGTCAGATCCTGAAAGTATAGCATGCCTCTATATATGCAGTCAGATATACTCCATGTGTAAGAGTATGCTTGGGGGTAAGGATTTAAATCAAACTTTTATATACAGTAATTTATTGGCAACACTGAATCATGTAGCTGGTTTTTGAGCCAGCTTTTATCAAGTCACAAAAAGTGTTCTTTGAGGCATTTTATCTATTAGACACACACACATTACGATGAGTGCATGTTCCTGCTGAGCTCTCTACAATGAGATTACTGCATCAACCTTTTATATGTGGAAGGACACTGTATGCAGAGAGAATGACCAGGGACACCAAAGTAATGGAAGAAGCCCTCACACCCATCTTCTAAGAGAAAACTGAATACTGTACCTACTCACACTACTAAAGTATCTGCTAATACTAACCAACAACAGTGGTAAGCTAAGCTCCATACACTAACATAATGGTTACATTCATCTTGGGATTTTTCTATTAAAAGCAAGTTAAATAGTTTCTATTAAGGTGGTGGTGGTAGTGGCATTAACTACTTCCTCTAACAATTCTCTCCAACTTCCTGTTTCCACAGGATAACCTGTTTTGGATTACAACTTCAACCAATCTAATCTGTTATTCCCCACACTGGTGTTTCTGAATAAATTTCTAAAGCCAAGACCATGCAATAACATGTTAGAAAATACAAAATGACTTGTAACTAAAATTTTTGGGAGCTACCCCGCCAAAATAATACAAATGACATTCCTTGGGTGTTTCTATTGCAGAGAGTGCTTAGTTCCCTTTTTGTAATATTTAAGACATCTATAAATGAAATAATAAAATATTCTAAGCACTTTTTGTCCTACAGCAGTTTTCCAGCTTCTGCACCTCAATAATCTGGTGTAATTTAGACCACAGTAATAAAAATGTATGCATACTGATGCAAATATATGCTTCTTACAAAGAATGAAAAAACATGATCCAAGAAACTGGTTATTACTTCCCTAGATTCCTGTGCTATTCTGTCTAACTGCATATCTGTCCCAGAAATTCATGAACAAAGAGAATGACAGAAAATTATTCAGCTAGCAAACAGCAAAAGCCATTGTAACAATCAATACATATCTATTACATCCTTAAGCATCAAAACACTATCTCAAGGAGAAAGAATCTACCTATAGATTCTCAGAACTTCTGTAGTTCTGTTAAACAGTATTTTATAGCATTGCCTTGTGAATAAGAACCAGTTACTTATCTGTAAAGGTGGCTCTTCGAGTGGACCTTCGTGAAGCCACACTGATGGGTTTCCCAGGGTGCACGCATGAGTCTTGGATTTTCCTAGCAATAGGAAAGTTTGTGAGTCTTTGCCCCCTCGCACTGAGCATGTGCGAGAGGGTTCCCACCCAAAAGTCTCAGTTCCCTCGCAACCACCAGTGTGACAGGTAAGTACCATACACGGTGTGATGTATCGAGGGGAGGCGGGCGGGTGCTGTGTGGCTTCACAAAGGTCCACTCGAAGAACCACCTTTACAGGTAAGTAACTGGTTCCTTTCCATTGTGGCCTTCGTGAAGCCACACAGATGGATGATTACAAGTAATACTCACAGGATGGTGGGGAGTCACACCATCACAAAGGAAAGGACAGCCCTCCTGAAGGTCATGGTAGACTGCATACGGGTATCCATCCTGTAGTGCTTCATGAAGGTATTGGGTGTAGACCATGTGGCCGAATTACAAATGTCCTCTAAGGGTACATCCTTGAGCCAGGCCACAGAGGAAGATATGGCTCTAGTAAAGTGAGATTTAATTGGATTAGGTAATGGCTGTTTTGCCAGCTGGTAGGCCAATTCAATAGTAGAAACAATCCAGTGGGTGAAACGTTGAGAAGAAATAGGGGCGCTTTGGAACTAGGGTCACAGCACACAAATAACATCTGTGTTGAATGGAATGGTGCAGTCCTGGACATCCAAGGAATGAAGATCTCTCTCCAGATGAGTAGTCGGAGTAGGAAAAATGGTAGGCAGTGAAATAGGCTGGGAAAGGTGAAAAGTTGTGAAAACTTTTCCCTAAGTTCCTTCTTCAATGTCGAGACTGCTTTGGACTGCTTTTTTGTTTTAGCGGGGCTTCACGAAGATGCCCTAGAAGATGAAGCTTTTTCCATGGTATGTGGTTGAAGAGATTTTTTAGTGTCCAAGCACCAAAATTCTTACAGATGTGACAAGAATCAGGCTGGAAAAACAAAAGCAACAAGGCAACTAACAAAAATGTTGCCTCTTAGCAAGGTAGTAAGAGGGAACGGAGGCGTTTGGGTGGGAACCCTCTCACACATGCTCAGTGTGAGGGGGGCGGACACTAACAAACATTCCTGTTGCTAGGAAAATCCGAGTCCTCACGCATGCACCGTGGGAAACCCATTTGTGTGGCTTCACGAAGGCCACAATGGAGAACCACTAACCACTCATATTGCCTGCACTATGAAGCTGGCTGGGTAGCTCAGTGGTTTAGATATCTGGCTGTGAAACCACAGGTTGGGAGTTTGATTCCCCTCTGACAGAAGAGCCAGACTATGTAGCCATTAGCAAGTTGCATGGATCCAGGGAGCCCCCAGAAAAGGGGAATGGTAAAAAAAAAAACATATGTGTATTCTCTACATAGAAAACCCTGAAAAGAATTACTAGGCACTGGTTTAGAAAATGGAATTAGATGGAAAGGTGAAATAGAATTGGGTGTCTTCAGCATACTGGTGACACTGAATAGCCCTGGACAACCTCTCCCAGTAGTTTCATAAACATGCTAAATAGTACAGGGGACAAAACAGAAACCTGAGGAACATCACGGGTCAATGACCAGGGTTTCAAACATGAGTCTCCCAGAATCATTCAGGAAGGACTGGAACCACTGAAAACCAGTACCTTGAAGTCCCATCCCAGTGAGATGGCCCAGAAGCATAGCATGGTTGATGGTCTCAAAAGACACTCAGAAATCCAGCAGAGCCAAAATGGTCACACTTGTCCTGTCCATTTCCCATGTAGACCATCAACCAAAGCTGTTTCCATTCCATAGCCACACCGGAAGCCAGAATGAAATGGGTTTGGATAATCGAGGGTTCCTGCATGGCAGGGGGTAGGGTTAAGGTCTCTTCCAACTCTATGATTCTATTAATTCACTTCATCCATGAATCCTTGGAGTTGAGAAACCATCACACACTCTAATACTTTGCCCAGAAATGGGATATTTGAGACAGACCAACAGTTATCCAGTAAAATAGGATTCTAAAAGGGCTTTTTCAATAGTATTACTACCTTCTTTAAGCATGCTGGCAACCCTGCTTTGCTGCAAGGAGGCAGTGACCACTTGCCTTACCCCCTTGGCCAGTCCCCCACTAGTTACTTTTCTAAACCAGGAAGGGCAGGGTCCAGCAAACATGAATTGCCTTTCGCCTATCCAAGAATTCTGTCCACATCTTCAGGCTGCACCAGCTGAACTGTATTCACTGCAATGGGGCAAGAAGAGGCCAAAGTTACATCCAAAGGATTTGTATCAACTACAGTAAGTTTAGAGGAGATCTGAGCAACTTTGCCTGCAAAGTATTCTCCTGACTTAGAAAACTACTATATTGAAACCTACTGCTGCTATTATGCAAAATATAAATTTTATGTCACTCCTAGTAACTAATAAAAAAACTTTAAAGATAGTATTAATCTTTATTTTTGCAGAATGTTGAGAAAAGATTTATAGAATGTGAGGTTTTAAATCATGTAGTTAACATTAGCATAGTCTTTTGAGTTCATTAAGGAATTTTGCTACAATTGGAAAACTCAACTAATCACATGTGATCAGAGATGCTTGAACTTATATTTCTCAAACAGCTCCCTGTGCCAAGAAGTGAACTGCTTTTGAAACTGAGAAAACTGTCTAAAATATTTTGCAATATGGCATGGAGACATTAGTGTGTGTGTGTGTGTGTGTGTGTGTGTGTGTGTGTGTGTGTGTGTGTGTGTGTGTGTGTGTGTGTGTGTGTGTGTGTGTGTGTGTGTGTGTGTGTGTGTGTGCTGTTTTTAAAAAAGGAACACTCTCAGAATTTTGTGTGTGTGTGTGTGTGTGTGTGTGTGTGTGTGTGTGTGTGTGTGTGTGTGTGTGTGTGTGTGTGTGTGTGTGCTGTTTTTTAAAAAAGGAACACTCTCAAATTATCTAAATGTACCCAAATGTGCACACTTACCTAAAGTACCTGTTTGGGCCCTTGCCTGGTAGTGTAACAAATATAGCAATAAGGAGACAAACTGTTAAAATACCAGTCCAGCACAAATTGATATCCTACAGCTTGTCAACAAAACTTTTCTAAACCCATTGAGAAAGTCTTTCTTTAGCAGGAGAGCAAAGTAGAGATGAGACAGCAGCATTTCTATAAATAAAAATGCCAAGAGGAAGTTGTTGCTATGGGAGCACTGGCCACATTTCTATTTTAAATTCTGAAGATATCTGCTGGCATCTACTGTCCAAAGATTAAAAATGCAGCAGGGATACAAAGCTACTAATTTTGCTAGATGAGCAAAAACGGTACCCAATATAATTTATCAGACTAGGGGTTGGTAACCTCTACAAGGCTAAGAGGTCATTTTTCAGACCTGCCAACCATCTAAGACCTATACTCCCTAGTTAGCATGCTTAATTTTGAGGTTTGTAAATCAATGTAGCAGTGGTATATTCTACAGGTTTCTGCAGTGAAAGTTTGATATCTTAACACAGTTTTAAAAATTTAAAAAGTTTTAACTGAAAAGGAAAATTTGAGAAGAAGAGATGTAAAATTTCTGGAAATTTTGGGGAAAATTGGGAAAAAACTCATTTGCCCCCCCCAATGGCTTCAAAATTTCCAGAAATTTTACAACTCTAGTGATAGCGAGAGGAAGAAACATCCATTCACACACAGTCAGAAGGGGTTGTGATTTTCACAAATTCCCAATTCTTGGTGCAGTGACATGGCCTGTTCCAGCTCTTTCTAGTTTTCAGGGGCCACAGGTAAGGGGGGCTGTCAATGACAGATGCACATAATGATATATCAGGGAACAGCAGTTGTGTTCTTTCTGAAGGTACGACCTTCCAAAACAGGCATATTGAGGTCAGAAATCACTAACAATACAGACCCAAATGAACACAGAGTGAAGTCTTTTGTTCAGTCTACTGCTTAAGAAAGAAAGCTCCAGCTGAAAACCTGTTTCAGGAGGTTCTAGATTCTCTGGATTTAGTTCTCATCTTCATGTTTGTCCTGATAAATTTTTGCTGCTACTTAGCACTAATACATTAGTTTCTAAAACTGTACATTTTATGACTGTGTTTTTTTAATGCAGTGAAGCACAAGTTGAGTGATCAAATCAGTTCTGAAACAGTTTCTCCTTTTCATTTCTGCAACCACCCAAACATTTGCTTTACTTCTCATTTCTCTGAAACAAACTTTGAAAGAATGCATGGAGCTGCAAGAGGCAGGTTTGGGTCCTTTTGAGGAGAAAGGCAGGACAGAAATATTTTAAATAAACAAAAATAAATAAAGTGGTATCTGTGGAAGAAAAGGGTAACTGAAATTCATTACTGCATCTCATCATTTGCTTTGAACACTTAGAATCATAGAATCATAGAGTTGGAAGAGACCTCAAGGGCCATCCAGTCCAACCCCCTGCGAGGCAGGAACCCCCATCAAAGTACTCTAAGGTATGTTGTAATATTTTATTCAATAAATATCTGAAAGAACACTGGCTACAGCTTTCATTGCCCTTGACTACACCATATATGCAACCTAAAATTGATTTTAAATCATTCTTAAAATTCTCATGATTTCTTTGGTACAGTACTTGGGAATTGGTTGTTGTTACAGCAGGACTGAAAAGTGGATAAACATCCAATGTTTTGTTGAACAAATGCACTTCTGCCTTCCTTTTATTTTACACTGATAAGGCCACTGAAAGCTTCCACATTCAGTTGTAAAACAAACGATCCCTATGACGTCTGAGCTCATGAAATTGTTAATTTAAAAGTAAACAAACAGAAAAAACTATGTTAGAACCAATAGCCACTAACGAAATGAAAGGCAACTAACAGATGAGAAGAAGAAAAAAAGGAAAATAGTAGATCTTGCCTATAGGATCCAAGAATTTAAAAGGAAATACTGTATAAACCTAGGTTAGGAATGCCAAAATACCAACAGGGAATCACACAACTGATCAAGATAAAGATAAGGGAGATTACAGTTTCACATCCTCACAGTACATGTGCAGGGAAACAATTCTGGTCAACACTAACAAATGTTTTATGCTAAACCAAGGATTAGCAACCAGTGTTAAATCTTGGGCACTAACTCTCTTTAACATTAAAAAGAAATCAGTTTTTGCCCAACTTTTTAACTATAGCTAGGAGCAGAAGGAATGGTGCTTACAAGAGAGGAGGATTTTAGAAGCAACATGCAGAATTATGTAGTATAATTTGGATCTACTAACCTGCAATAAAAATCACACTACACTTGACTGATCCAGATGGTATATTTATATATTTCATACATTTTATATATTTCATAAATCCTTCTCAACCAACAGTCTTTGACAGGATGTTCTGAGTGCTTAGAAAAAATATGTGAACAAACATTGAAACCATCTCTATCATATACATACCAGACACTTTCTTGTAAATAGTCAGTGTTTAGGGCTGAAAATCTTAATCAGATTAAGTAACTAAAGCATTCATCATGAATTAAAATGGGCTCTTCTGGTTGCTGATGCTATTGTCTCCTCACCCTATTAGATGAAAGAAAACCTGGAGATAGCTGTTCTTTCCCCTCTGTATCCAAAGCAAGCACAATGTTAACCCTTCAAGATACAACTACAATAGAATTAGAATTAGAAATCAAAGGAAAGCACAGTGCGTAGGTAAAATTAACTAGGATCTTCCACAATACAGCCAGAGCCTCAAGGCTGTTCAGCTTTAATCCATGTCTGAGAACTACTGAAATAAAAATGAATGACATCCTCAAATTTAAGATTAGAGCTAATAATTCCTTCTTTTTATAAAAATAAATTGGAAAGAATTCTGTCTTCCAGCCGCTTCTAAAGATGTAGCCATGTAAGTAGCAATTTGGAGACTCAGTACACTTAAATGATACACTTAGATTTCTACAAATTAGGGCGTTTTGGACTAAAATTTAGAAAACATGGATTAGCAGTTTAGTTATCTAAGATGCTAGTGTTAGTTTTCAGCATTCTTAAATTATAAATATTTTAAGATTAATTTTCATTTTCACATTCCATCAATTTAAAGTGCACTTAACATATACAATTATAGTTCAGATCCAAAGCAATAAACATGCCCAAAAGGAGTGGGTGTGGGATGTACTGTAGTTACACAACACGTAGGGCATTGTTTTTATTGAACCCACAAGTCCTTCAACAAGGCTACAAGGTTCTCTAAACCAAAATGTTCAGAGAACCTTTTAAGACTTCAAAACAGAAGCCCATGCACATGCACTTCAAAAATTCTATAATATCAAATAATATTGTTATAAAATCAACTTCAATCATGTGTATTCTGCATATAAAATGGCACACAAACTTCACTGAAAAAGTTATTCTTCAGTTTGCTGACTATTTTCCCATAGGCATCAAAAAGTTATCTCTTTTCTTTGACTCCACGATAGTTATAGCTACAGATATAGGTAGATATAATAAGGGGTCAGATATATGGGTCATTAATTTAGATCAGAAACCTTTCTTACATAGTACTGTACTATTACTTACCTATATCCAACGTAGCTAAACACTGTTTATAAGTAGCTGAACATATAATAATTGTGTGTAAGCTTGGGCCTTTCATTTTGGAATCAGACCGGGAGTCGGGTGATGCATGCATTTGCCAGCTCCTGATTGGCCAGTGCCAGGGAGAAGGAATGATGACATATCAGAGGCTACTTTGTGGTTGGAGTATCGCCCTGCGCAAGGTAAACCAATGGGTGATTTCGTTTCGGAGGGTGGGTCCAAGTTCCGAACAGCAGCTGTGCTACCGTGATTCGTTTTGGAACCAGACCCATTCCAAAATGAAAGGCCCATGCCTAATTGTGTGTCCTCAAATCAGTTCTAATTTATGGCAACCCCTTTTCAGGCTTTTGTAGGTATAGGGTAGTCAGAAGTAGTTCACAACTTCCTTTTTCTAGCAGTACTCTTGGACTGTGTAGCTTCCTAAGGTCACACAGGATGGCTATTCTGAAGATGCAGACTGGGGAACTGAACTTCCAACCTCTGGTTCTGCAATCAGATGACTCACTCAACTACCCACCAGATAACTGTATAAATACTTGTGGAATTTTATTCTGCCAAGATCATAGACAATGTTTTAATACAGTGGAACCTTGACTTACATGCTGCTTGACTTGCAGCATATTTGACTTGCAGCAAGAAGGGGCCTGTTTGACTTGCATCGTGGGCTCTGACTTACAGCTCGGAGCCCCGGCGCAAGGCACCGGAATCGGGCAGCAGCCAAGACCCAGCATTGCGGCTGCCGCCTCCAAACTGCTCCTGCCTTCTTCTTCTCCTCCGGCAGCGGCAGCTTCGGCGAGGCCAACTCCGAGCACCTGGAGCTGGTCCTCAGCCTCACCGAAGCTGCCGCTGGCGCCGAAGGAGAAGAAGGGCCGGGAGCTCGGGGCTGGCCTCGCTGGTTAGACAGTCGGCTCAGTCTTGTAAAAAATCTGGCTGCAGAATTCTGGTCCACAATGGAAGCATTTTAGTTGGGGAGCTGTACAGTTATGGGACTCTAATGGTAAGCATAGGGTTGTTCAGAACTTGGAACATCAGGTTAAAAATCAGTAAAACTTAAATGATAGACATTGTTGCTATGAACATTAAAAAGTGGAGGCGTATAACTTGTGGACTATAATTCCACTGCCTCCTCCTCTCTTTGAAGAGACATTTCATTTACATCCCCAGAAGGAATCTCCTATCCCAGTCAAATTTGTGTTAAATTGCTGTTTTAGGGGGGTCTTTTTCATCATCTGGAACGGATTAATCCACTTTCCCATTACTTTCTATGGGAAAAGTGCATTTGACTTAAGGCATGTTTGACTTATGTCTAGACCTCCGGAACGGATTAATGACGTAAGTCAAGATTCCACTGTATTAGATTTGTCTGTATAACTGGAGACTCGAGTGAAGATTAATGAAGTTTCTGCAACATTTCCTGTGCCTTACTGACCTTCCCACTTCCCACCCACAGGACTGCTTTAAATATTGGAGAATTCTTCAGAGTAGATGTGAGTATATGGCAGGGTTCCAAATACTTCTTCTACTTGCCCTCTGACAGCAAAATAGCAATACAGGAGATAGTCCTTGTTGTGCAGCAGAAAAACACACGAGACTTTGGCACCCTGGATGTCTGGCAGCATAATCCTCTGAAATTGATTATCCCATCATATAATTATCCAACATAAACAACCCCCCCCCACACACATAAATTTGGATGTGAAGATTGCTCTGTCATCCAGGTGAGGTTGGCCAGGAGGAACTGGACTTCTTTGTGGGGGTTGAAACGTTTCACTTTGTGGGGGAGCAACTGGACTTCTTTGTGGGGGTTGAAACGTTTCACTTCTCATCCAAGTACTGTAGCTTCTTCTAGACCAGTGGTGGCAAACCTTTGGCACTCCAAATGTTCTGGACCACAACTCCCACAGTCCTTTGTCATTGGCAATCTAGGCTCAGAATTCTGGAACTTGTGGTCCAAAACATCTGGAGTGCCACCACTGTTTTAGACTGAAGAAGCTCCAGTACTTGGGTGAGTAGTGAAATGTTTCAACTGAAGAAGCTACTTGGATGAGTAGTGAGACGTTTCGACCTCACAAGAAAAGAAGTCCAGTTGCCATGACTTAACTCCCGGATACACTATTTGGAGGAACCCATCAAACCAGAGTTTCCTGCTCAAAGCTTCACACAAAACTAGATTAAGAAAGCAAATGTTTGATGAAGCTGGGCACGTGAAAATAGGAGGAAAGGGAAAAAGTAGAGGGAGAAGAAGGGGAAGAAAGAGAGGCCAAGCTCATTCCCAGTTCATTTTTATTGGATATGGCTGACCATGTCTACACTAAGGTTCCATGTCTAAAAATTTTGATGCAGTTTGAGTTTGCTAATATTTAATGCATCAAATGAACAAAAGCAATTTAATCATTTATCTTTTAAAATTCTATGCAAGGTTCTGTCTGAGACATGTGTGTGACTCTGCCCCCCTCATGTACCCAACAGGTGGGGGAAGAGTCGTAAGCATGAACAGGGTTAACTCATGTAAGTGAGGAAGAGAGTTCTGCCCAGAGGGGCTGAAAATTACAATGAACATTGATTTTATGTACGTTTTCTGGTACATTATGGGGCTCCAGTGTGACCATGTATTTTTTCCTTTTTCCTTTTTTAAAAATCAAGAATCACAATATTAAACAATACATAAATATGAAAGTCCTGTGAGTGGTGGACCCTAGTGTCTGCAGGTTGGGAAACATTCTCTCTTTGGGGGAGAGCGACACATTTCAATTGGACCCAGCACTTTTCATGGAATCCCAGGCAGCATCTTTGGCCCATTCCACCACCCCCTCCAACTTTGGTGGATTGCCCAGCTGTATCCCTACCTAGACATGGGGTCCTCACTACATTGGTCCACACACTGATAATCTTGAGATTAGTCTAACTCCTATTCTCTCTCGAGCAATAACAGAAACAGAAATCCCTTCATACGGAAATGTTGTGAATATCTCCAAACACGTCTCTGCACTGTATAACCATGTACTTTGTCATTTGCAGAAACACACATAGATCCTAATGAGACAGCTACTATTCACACTGACCTAAAAACTGTAAGGATAACAACTGAAACAGCAAAATCATTTGACATGGATGTATCTTGGGTACACATATCATGAAAGTAGGTTATGGCAGCTTCAATGCTCCAAACTCACAGTGCGTTCAGTCATCAAAGTCAACTCTTTTCTAAAACTTGGTAATGGTCCAACAGTGGTTATTTCATCTTTGTTTCTAGTTACAAGAGGAAGTCACAGAAACTACTTTGAAGGCTGCTCTAACACAGGACGCAACTACACTGGAGAGCTGAATTGGAATGATTCAGCTTTGCTATCATTTGATTTGCAGCTTGTATTACATCTGAAATAGCAATCAGTGTTCTCACACAAGGGCTGCAGATTGATTCAGGGGTACACTGTTTATGCTGGTTGCAATGCCAGTTAAATACCAGTCTACAGCACCAGCTTCCTTCCTTCCTTCCTTCCTTCCTTGTCCTGCCTCTGCTGATCTTCTAATGGTCTGCAGCCCATCAGAATCCTCTACCCCAGAGCAAGAGGGAAAGGAGAGATAGGAGGCTATTAGAGGAGGTACACCAAAGAACCAAGGAAATGTGGCGTACACAAGGATGCCATCACAGCACAGTGAGACGTTGTTTGAGAGTTAGCATGAAGCAGCTGAACCCCCAAAGGAACTGTTTCAGAAATCCTGTGGTGGAATTCTTATATGTGCAACCAGGAAAGAGCCACAGGAGGGACTGGTGGATTGCTTGGCTGGTTATCTGAATGCTGGGAGGGAAGAAGAGTTACAAGTGTCCCCTGATCTGGTTTAGCAGGACTCAGAGAGGGGATCTGTGCCAGTACAAGCCTACCCAGGATTTGTTTGTAGACAAGGTAATGGAACTTCCCCTGCCAACGTTCTGCTAGGTATCCTACCCACTCAAGCTTCTTAAGTAGTTTAAACAAGTTTAAAATTATATGTGATCAGAGACCACATTCCTATATGTGCTACTTGAAAGTAAGCAAAAGGAGTAAAGGATGAGTGGCAGGAAGTGGTGATCCCATATGGTATCATTCAGAGTTGTGAATTATGATCCATTTTGCAAAATTACTGTTCAGACTTTTGATACTGTGAAGTACCTTTCCATTCTATTTTTCTGAAGAAAAGTTTTTCAGAAATGTAGTAACTTGAGAAGCTTTAAATGAGAAAGCAAACCATACTTGTGGTGCTTTACTTATGCATGCCTACATCACCAAAACACCACCTATAGACATGCCCCATCTTTATAAGAACATATCACAACTAAACACATAGGAGAAAGTCCTTTCAAATCCTTCTGGCTTGAAATAGTAAAAGCCTCTCAATAGAAGGTGGAAAGCCCCTTTGGGAGAAAAAAAAAGGCTGGACCAATTCAATCCAGCCTTTGTGTCATGCAAAGTAAGCAAACAAACAAAAAACCCTTTAAATTTACCCATTCTATAAGCAGAGCAAATCCTGCAGTATTTGACCAGTATGGTATTTAAATCCTTGATTAGGACCTTCAGATAGCAATGAACTATGTGTTAGGGGTGAGCATTTCAACACTGGAGTAGCAAAGCATCTGGAACCTCATCTACGCATAGTAGAGGATAGAGAAATATCAAATTTCTCCCAACAAGAACTTAACCACTGCTCAGACTGAGCATCTTCTAAAACACACTGATCTGACATGATTTGGTCCTACTAAATCCTTTAAAACAGTGAAAAAATAAAAACAAATAAAAACTATCGTTAGTGAAACTATTCAATTTAAAGCTGACCTCATTTCTTTCATTTTCTGTAAAGAGAAATAAATCACCTTACCACTATGAACCAAGTTAGAGTTGCACAAAGGTGACATGCCCTTTCTCAGTTTAAAATAAAAAGTTAGGATTAATGCTATATTCCAAGAAGGAGAAAAGTCAGATTATAGATGAACCTCCTCCAAACATAGGGACATTATTTTACTAGTTTATTCCCATCTTCTGCCCAAACCAAATGCATGAGGTGAGAGCACTCTCTCTTTCTATATAAAATGAAAACTCATATAAATTAGACTGGACTAATAAAATTGTATAGTGGTTAGAAACTGCACTGCCAATCTGCTGTTACAGATGTTGGACCCTATCAAAGGTGCTGTTTCATTTCATCTGATATACAGAATCAATTCTACTTGATATAAGAAAGTAGGATGAAGAATGGGATTACGATATAGGATTTATTTAGGTGGAAGTTACAGTACAAGAAGAATACATTCAAGTCCAATTCAGTGGATTCTATATCATTAGAGGTTTGTTTGTTTGTTATGATGATGATGATGATGATGATGATGATGATGATGATGATGATGATGATGATGATGATGATGAAAAAAGAGATTCAAGGACTGGGGTTCGTCTCTTGTGCTTATCTTGAATGGAAGTAAAGTACATTAATGTGACTGAATAAAGTAGAAGGCTGATCTGTGGCCCGAATTTCCTTGCCTTCTGGCATATAGCTTCACCTATAACTTTCTTTACACTAAAGGGTTATTTGGTGAATTCTACTTTTTCAAATGTTAATGTTAGTATGTGTGCAATCTGCCTTTGCCATACAATTTAAAGTACAGCAATAGAATTTTTAAAAACCCCTTATAGCAATGGTGCACTAGTTCAAGATTTCTTCTGGGAAACACATTTCAGAATCAGATGAGTTTCACTAAAGCTAGCACTATCCAGGGCAGGCATTAGAAAACTTAAATTTTCACCTCCTAACTGCCACTTTACATTATCCGCTTGGGTAAAACACGCAGGAAAAGGTTTCAAGCTTTCACAAGGCTAGTAGGATTGAGATGTGGAGCTGCTGCATCAATGATAATAAATATCATAACATAATAAAAACGTTGCCAAAAAGAAAAGAAAAACAGAATTTATTTATTATTTATTTATTATATTTATATCCCGCTTATCTTCAGCTCTGAACTCTAAGCGGCTTACAACAATGGGGTACAAGTATTACAAAGAAAATACAGTATACAATAAAAACAAATAATAAAATAAAAAAGCCTAGAGGCACCTCAACAGATCATAAAACCTAACATTATTGGTAATACATTCTATAAGAAGAGAAAGAGAAAAAATATATATATATTAATAACTATTTGGCCTCCCGTATAAATGAGTTTTTAAAGCCTTCCGAAGGCCAGCAGGGACTCTGCAGAGCGCACTTCAGAGGGGATGGAGTTCCAGAGGCTAGGGGCCGCCACCGAGAAAGCCCGATTAAGTACTCGTTTTCTGGTCTCTCGAGGGGTGGCAACACTGGAGTGCGCTCGCGCCATCCGAACCCGGGCCGAGGTGGATCTGGGCGATACGCTCTGCCAAGTAGTCCGGTCCCAAGCCATGGAGGGTTTTATAAACTAAAACCAGGACCTTGATCTAATCCGGGCCCAACAAGGCGGGCCAGGACTGGCGTGATGTGCACTGCTCGAGACCAGCCTGAGCATCTGGACCAGCTGCAGGCGCCGGAGAAACTCAAGGGCACCCCATGATCTGTAGTCCAGCCTCGAGATCACCAGCGCTTGGACCACTGTTCTCAGAGAGTTCTAAATCTGGGCGATCCGACGGAGATTTAAAACCTGGGACTCCAAGTGAAAAACCCAGATAAAATCCCCCAGACGAGGAAAAGGACCACCGAACCCAGACGGCGAGCTCCCAAAGAACATAACCTCCGTCTTCTCGGGTTGAGCTTAACCTGTTCAATTTAAAGGACTGAGGCACCATTTCTTTCCATTTCCACAGCAGAGGTGTTAAAGAGAAATAAATTACGTGTCATCAGCGTACTGATGACAGCAAACTCCAAAACTCCTGATGACCCCGCCAACGGCCTTACATAGATGTTAAACAGCATGGGGGACAGAGACATGTGGAACCCCACAAGGGAGAATCCAAGGGGCCGATAACTCCCCCATGCTGAACATACTGGGGCCGGCCCTCCAGGAAGGAACGTCCAGTAGCCAGTGCCTCCGATTCCCACCTCAGAACTTCCAGATAAACTCAAAGGCCGCTGACAGATCCAGGAGAACCAACAGGGTAGAGAATCTTCCGCCCGGAGAAGGTCATCTTCTCAGCTGTTTCGGTACCCGGCGGGGCCTGAACCCGGACTGGCAACTGCCGATCCTCCAGGTATGACTGCAGCCGGATGCCACCCTCTCGATCACCTTGCCCAAGAAGAAGGGAAAAGTTTGTTAAATCATCCACCGAGGCCAGGTTTTTTCAGAATGGGCTTCACCACCGTCTCCTTCAGACAAACCCCCTCACTGAAGGGACCCATTATTTCCCTCTGGCAGCTCTAATTAGCCAGGCAGGGCAAGGGTTTATGGAGGCAGGCCGGCAATCGCCACAGCCTTGGAGGCCTTCTGCAGGCCCAAATCCAAATGCGGACCAGCGACTGGGGATGGCGGGGCAGGGCCACTGCAACCGGGGTCAGCACGGATGGCCTCTATTTTAGTT
Organism: Phrynocephalus forsythii; assembly: GCA_029282475.1. Taxonomy (NCBI): domain Eukaryota; kingdom Metazoa; phylum Chordata; class Lepidosauria; order Squamata; family Agamidae; genus Phrynocephalus; species Phrynocephalus forsythii. The sequence goes on from JAPFRF010000005.1 coordinate 37,099,416, forward strand.
CTTTGCTCACTACTGAACTCAGTAGGAGGAGGCCTGAGCCAACTAGGATTGTTGAGGTCTCGAACCACCCGGAAGAGCTCCGCCTGGCGGTAGGCCTCAGCAATTCTCAGGAGTTAAAAGATGTTCGGGCCTCCCTGATCGCGTTGGTATAGCGACTAGTCTGGGCATCAACAGCAGCCTTACTTAACGCCGTCAATTTTCTCCAGCTGCGCTCTAGCCTTCTGCTTCATTGCCCTAAGCTCCCCGTGAACCAGATGTTGAGAAGGCGCTATCAAAGGTGTTGGCTGTTTCATGCCAATGATTGGCCATCTGCCGGATCATACCATCAGGAAGGCCCCGAAGAGCTCAACCGCTGCGGGTCCATACCTGAGAACTATCCCCGCGGGGAATCGCCAGGGAGAATGAAGCAGGTGATGGTCTGTCCATGACACAGGGAGGGAACAATGTCCCCCACCTCCAGACACGAATCCCCGACATGGAGGAAAAAACCAGATCCAGGGTGTGACCGGACCTGTGGGTGGGGCATAGAACATGCTGGGACAGACCCATGGACGCCATGGATTCCATGAATTCCAGAGCCACTCCAGAGAGTCCATCGCCCGCATGCACGTTGAAGTCACCCATTCCAAAAGTCCAAGCTGCAATGAACTCTGTGAGCTCTGGATTCTTGCGGGGGCTATCAGCACAATTCTGTCCCGCTGTCCCACCAACAGGTTTGTTTAACCAATTTGGCCCTTACTGAAAAGAGTCCCTGAAAACAATGACCCCCAACCTTCCCATGATGAGCCGATGGAGGATGATGGTCTGATAAATGCCAGGTGATGATGATAATAAATAATAGATTTTATGATGAAAATTCATCAGGATACAGGGAAGGTTCAAGGACTCCCGGGCACGTGGCAGGGAGCCGAGGGGTCAGAACGAGGACAGGCACGAGTTGCCTGACCCGCGTTCTTCTGATCTGACAAACCCAACGGCTGAACGACCCGACACCGTTGGTATATGAGCCCCTGCTAACATGGCGCGAAAGAGAAAAAAGAAAAAGAAAAAAAAGAAAAAAAAAGAGAGAGAGAGAAAACCCTGCTACTGCTTACAATACAAACAAGAAAATGCAGTACTAAACTTCAAATAAGAAAATAAAAATGATCCACACTATACAATAGCAATAAACAATAAGAGTAACACAAACTATTGCAGTTAACAGAAAAATAACTAAATATGCAAAGCACTACAGTCAATGAAAATTAACAACAAGATACAAACTAATGACAAAAAGTCACTAGGCTACCCACAAACAACAAGCAATAGAAGAAGAAAATAATAATAATAATGATAATAATAAGTAATAATAAAGTAAAATAAGATAGCAACCAAAACAAATAAGCAAAATCAAATTAAAATAACACTAATATGGGTCCATTTGGGGCAGATTGAGCACACCTGGGGAGGGAGAGAGGGAGGGGGGAGGAGGGAGCCAAGGCCAAGTGGAAGTAGGGACAGAGAAGATTATCAGGAAGGCCAGGGAGATAAGGCTACGGCATGGGGGAAGCCGCGGGGGAGGGTTATGGGCCAAGATGTCCAACAGCCCCTAACCCCTTTGCCAGCCCATTCCAAATTCACCCAGACCCGTCACCCGTCTTCAGCCTTGAGTTAGACAGATCGAAAGTAGCCCCGGCCCGACAAGGCAGCCAGCCAGCGATTTGGAAAAGGGCCCCCGCAGAAGAATGACAGTTCCACGCAGCGCGTGTGGCCGAGCAAGATGGTGAAGCATATTGTTCTCACCGCACTAGTTCAAGACAGAGGGAGGGAAAGTATCCCCTTCTCTCCGCCCGGACTACGGCTCCCACAGGGTCTCCAAACAGGGGCTAAGATGGTTAAAAGCCCATCTCTGGTGGCCGAATCAGATTAGGGGCTCACGGAAAAGCACCGCGACCGACCCGTCGCCCGAGAACCTCGAGCCTCATCCGGCACCCCAAACGATGGATCAAGACAAGGGGCAGGTGGAAAACGTCCCCACAGGTTGAAGAGCCTACGCTGCAGATGGAAATTAGAGCAACCCCAGCCACAGCAACACGGATCAACCTCCGCCACCCCGCGGTGACAGCCACATTATTCTGCAAGCCTTCCAGGCCGTTGCAGATGGGCCGGTCGATAAATCTGGGAACCCCACGGGGGCACAAGGGGGAGAGCAAGATTCAGAAGTCCCAGAAGCCGGAAAAACGGTTTATCCGGGAAAAGCAAGATGGAAAACGGGCTCTGCTGGCCCAGCGAAGTCCGGCCAGCTCCCAGCGGGAGGATTGAGATGGTCCGGCCGTCTCCCAGAAGCTGGTGGTGCATCAATGAAAATAAAACCTCCGAAAAAGGATCATAACATTTAAAAAATAAAAGAACTAGTTCACGCGGCAGCAAAAGGAAAAATGACAGGAAAAAACCCAAGGCGCTGAGGTGCCGAAACGCCAGAGGGCTGCTGCCGTCCGCCATCTTGGTGTTTCAACCTTGAAGCAACCTTGAACTTCTCGTTCCGCCGAATAGTTTTCACTATTCATTTCTAGGGACAGGGACATGGCAACTTCTCATGGACCCAAGGCGCCCTCTAAAAGGTTGTCTATTACTGTTTTTTTATATAATTGTTTATCATTGTTATATTGTTATTTTGTCTTTTTTTATGTTCAATTAAAAAAAAATATTTTATAAAAAAAAAAAAGGCATGCACGTCTGTGCCTCTGCCTCACCTCCGCACATTGTTTTTCTACCTCTGAAAACCCACTGTGGCCATTTTTGTTTTGGTTGCAACAGAATCCATGGAGGGTTTTGCACGTGTGAACAGCAGGGATGAAGATTAAGAGTTCTTCTCATTCAAGGTGCAGAACAAAGCACAGACAAACTGTCAAGCAAGGGGACAAACAAACATCTTTGTTGCAATCAGCCAATCACTGAAGTTTTATAGGGAAGTTTATTGTGCTTTTCCCTGCCTCGTGTGCCTTTGATCTGCAATCAGGACTCTTCAAACAGTCAGCCTTGCTTGGCTCTGTTGTTGCTTCTCTCTCACTCACGTTGCCTTCATTCTCCTCTCTGGCATTTGGAAGGAGTGCTCACCACAGTTGCAAGAATCTAATGACATGATCTCTGCCTCGGCTTCCTCCACCACAGACTGAAGCCTCTGAGCCTTCTCCACCACCTCCGAAGGGGACCCCTGTAATAAGGTGGAACTCCTAAACCTTTTCCTCTTTCGAAGTGGGTGGTTTAACTGTGTGAGGCATGACAAAATCGAATTAGAGTGGTATCTTGGATAAAGGAATTAATTCGTTCCAAATGAAATTATGTTAAGCAAATTTTCCTTTATACAAATTCCCTATAGGAATGCATTGAAAACAGAGTAATCCCTAATCGCGGCCATTTTGATGTTGTACAGATTCACCCCATAGACGATTCTGTTAAGCAAATTTCCCCTATCTCCGGAATTTTTTTATGTTGTACGGATTTTATGTTATGCAAACTGTTTGTCATACGAGTGTCCACTGTACTCCATCCTGTTCAGAGACTCAGTACTAAGGATGAGGTTCATGAGTATCATTCATCTTCTTCACAACTCAACTGACATTTTGTAACATCATAGGCAACTCCTTTGGGGTTTTTTTTGTGTGTGCCAGTTTTCCAGCACTAAATGTCATACCTTTTTGTCTAAGAATTAAATGATACACAAACACTGAAATGAAAGTGCATGCTACATTTTTAAAAAAGCAACACATCCCACCTACACAGGAGCAGGGAGGAAATAAAGCAGTGAGTGGAGTAAATTTACATGCAATTGGCAGATCTGTGTGCCACTGACTGGCAATCTAAGCTAAGAGTAGTATGCCCTTTGGGTTTTGGTGTATTACAACTCCATATCAATGGGACCTAAACATTAAACATATTAGGCTTCACAAGATAAGCAGACAAGATAAGCCTGCATTCTTTGCAAAAATAATTTCAGCACCAAGACATAAGCGAATATACAGTAGTACTTAAATCAGCTTGATACTTTACATATGGGAAATAAGTGTAGCTGATATATACAGTGTTAAAGGTTAAAATAAACATCCTAAAGTCTAAATGAAAGGCCCCACAAAGCCCCTGGGACCAATCAATGTATCTCAGCTGCTTTTGGATGTGATTTTGGGTGGTGGTGGACCTTTGAAAACTTTGAGGACCCCTTGAACAGCCACTCAATGTATCTCATGTATATTTTGCCTTACTTGAACAGAGGGGTGAGAAAATATTTTCCTGCAAACGTCAATTTATCTTTTGGGAAACACTGCTATAGGCCACATCATAGAATCATAGAGCTGGAAGATACCTGAAGGGCCATCCAACCCCCGGTCATGCAGGAACCTCCATCGCAGTGCTCCTGACATATGGCCATCCAGCCTCTGCTTAAAAACCTCCAAAGAAGGAGACTCCACCACCCTCTGTGGCAGCATATTCCACTGCTGAATAGCTCTATCTCTCAAGAAGTTCTTCCTAATAATGATCAAATGGAATCTCATTTCCTACAAAGTGCTACCTTGCAATTAATTCATTCCAAATGAAATTATGTTAAGCAATTTTTCTTTTATACAAATTTCCCATAGGAATGCATTGAAAAGAGTAATCCCTAATCACGGCCCTGTTTATGTTGTACAGATTCGCCTCATAGACAATTCTGTTAAGCAAATTTCCCCTATCTCCAGAATTTTTTATGTTGTACAGATTTTATGTTATACAAACTGTTTGTTATATGAGGGTCCACTGTAGTTTGAAACCACTGCTCTGAGTCCTAGTCTCTGAAGCCATGGAAAACAAGCCAGCCCCCTCTTCGATATGACATCCTTTCAGATATTTAAACATGGCTATCATATCACCTCTCACCCCTCTTTTTGTAAGACTAAACATTCCCAGATCCCTAAGCCACCACTCATAACACATATGATCCAGACTTTTAACCATCCTGGTTGCCTTCCTCTGGACCCTCTCGAGCTTGTCAACATCCTTTTTAAATTGGGGGGCGCAGAACTGGACACAGTACTCCAGGTGGGGTCTGACCAGAGCAGAATAGAGTGGTACTATCACCTCCCTTGCTCTACAAACTATGCTTCTGTTGATGCAACCAAGAATCGTGTTGGCTTTCTTGGCTGCCGTGTCACACTGCTGACTCATGTTCAATTTGTGGTCCACCAAGACTCCCAGATCCCTTTCACAGGTACTATTCTCCAGCCAGGTGTCTCCCATCCTATATCTATGCAATTCATTTTTTTCTGCCTAGATGCAGGACCCTATAGTTCTCTCTGTTGAAACTCATTCTATTTGCTTTAGCCCAGCACTCTAATCTGTCAAGGTCATTTTGAATTTTTATCCTATCCTTTAGGGAATTAGCCATCCCTCCCAATTTGGTATCATCTGCAAATTTAATCAGCATACTCTCTATTCCTTTGTCCAAGTAATTAATAAAGATGTTGAATAGCACTGAACCCAGAACAGAATCCTGGGGCACCCACTCATCACTCCCTCCATGCTGAAGAGAAGCCATCTACGATCATCACTTGCATACAATCAGTCAACCAATTACTGATCCACCTAACAGTAGCATTATCTAGCCCACATTCTACTAACTTCTTTGCAAGTATGTCATGGGGAACCTTATTGAAGGCCTTATTGAAATCAAGATAAACAACATCCACAGCATTCCCTCATCCACCAGGCCTGTAACTATATCAAAGAGATCAAATTAGTCTGGCATGACTTGTTTTTGAGAAACCTGTGTTAACTTCTGGTAATGACAACAATGCTTGTTAAATAATTGCAGGCTGTCCGCTTAATAATCTGTTCTAGAATCTTTCCAGGAACAGATGTCAAACTGCCTGGGCGGTAATTATTTGGGTCCTCTTCCCCCCTTTTTGAAGATGGGGACATTTGCCCTCCTCCAATCTATGGGGACTTCCCCTGTTGTCCAGGACTTCTGAAATATTATTGCCAATGGTTCTGAAATTACTTCTGCCAGTTCTTTTAATATCCTTGGGTGTAATTCATCTGACCCCTGAGACTTAAATTCATTTAGGGTTTCTAGGTATTCCTGTTACTACCTCTCTACCTATTCTATGTTCCAATTTCCACCCTATATCTAAAAATGGGTTCACCCATTGATCGTGCTGGGCATCCTAGACCTTTGTGTATCACTCTCCCTCTTTCCTTTCATGACCCCTCATCCCAACCAATTCTATTCATCCTAACCAATCACTTTCAGTTGCAATTTTTATGACTCAATAACAGCAAAGAAAAATATTGCCACCTCAAATCCCTAGTGGAAAGATGTGCCAATGTACACAAAACTAGATGAAAATGTTCATGTATTTTAAGCCCTCCCCCAGTATACAGTAAGACCCCAACATCCGCGGATTCACCAACTGCAGATTCAGTTATCCACGGTTGCTGATCAGAGGCTGCAGGAGAGGCCCGAGCCTGGAAGTGAGGAAAGGGGAAAAAAAGAAAGAAAACTTACTGGTGTTGCACCGGTCAACCACCCTCATCATTGTTGCCACCACCACTGGCCAGGCACCTTCCAGAGGGGTGTGGTGGGGACTTTAAGGACCCACCTGGCCAACCGGCCTTTGAACTTCTTGCCTGGATCCCAGGTGTCGACCGTAAGTTTTGAAATTCCCACTCCAACTTCTGATCTGCCCCCGGGACTTGAGAGGGAAGTTCACAGACCTGTTGGCCAGGTGGGTCCTTAAAGTCCCCACCCCACCCCTCCGAATGGCATGGTAGGTTTTCTTTTTCTTTTCCTCTTTTTCTTCCTCGCCACTGCTGCCGCACACCATCCACCATCCAGAGGGATGGGGTGGGGACTTAAGAGGACTTGCCTGCCCAACCGGCCTTTGAACTTCCCACTTGGGTCCCAGAAGTTTTGAACTTTCCACTTGACCTCAAACTTCCAGTCCTCCACCTGGGACTGAAGGGAGAAGTTCAAAGGCTGGTTGGCCAGGCAGTTCCTTAAAGTGTCCACCCCACCTCTCCAGAGGGTACCTAGCTGGCACGGCACCAGTGTTTCGAGGATGTCGGGGTGAAAACTTTCGCTCCAGCACCCTACCACCCCTGTCATCACCATTATCCTTGGATAAGATCACTTGCTCTGCGGGGGGGTCCCAGAACCAATCCCCCACGGATATGGTGGTCCTACTGTAGTGTGAAATCTGACAAAACAATGTCATGGAGAATGCATGTGCACCAGAAATAGGCTGATTTGCCCGAATCTAATGGATCTGATACACATTGTTTCAAGAACATTTTGTGACTGCTATTTCAGTTTGTACTTTTCTACATTTGGGATAAGGGAACATTATATTGTATACATCCAAAGAGGCACAGCAAAGAACCATGTTATTTTTAATTAGATTGGCTAAAACCCTTTGCTTAAGCTGGCTTTTAGTGCACAGGCCTAGTTGATTAACAAGCTAGAATAGCCCTGGATGTTCTTTTGGACTGTCAGACAGAATTGTTACTATATGCCTATATGTGCTTATAGTATCCTTGCTTAGGATACATTTTTAATAGCCACTACCATAAATTCAAGATGGGTTATTCCATCATTCTTTTGAAATGTTAACAACTCAGAACACAGGTTTGCCAATATCAAAAGTCAAAAAGAGAAACAAATTATAAAATAGTAGTATTTATTTATTTATTTATTTATTTATTTATTTATTTATTTATTTATTTATTTGACTTGTATACTGCCCATCTAGCCCTAGGGCTACTCTGTGCAGTTTACAACATGGAATCACATAACAAGCTAACAAAGGAATACATTTAAAAAAACCAAAATACAAGGAGAGTAACAAAACAAAATGCACATAAATCAACAACAATAAACTAAAATTAAACTAAAATGAAGATAAAAATAGCAGGAAATTGATAAAACAGGGGGAAAAGAGAAGATAAGCGGTAAAAAGAATAGTGTCTTACTGGATGTTTGAGAATACCTGTAGTTATTTTTAAGGACCATTACAAAATTGAAAGAGACTATAACATGAGTGGTGATTGGACATCCAAGAAGATCCTGCTCAATGACCTCTAACAGACATACAGAATGCTTTATTTACAGCAGCTGCAGTATAACGTCTGCATATCTACGTATTTCCTGTCTTTCTCCATAGCAGAGCCCAAGGCAGTTGACAATAAATGTTTAACATTGTTTTAAAAAACACACAATTAGGTTCTCCGAAAAAGGTTTTGAAATGGTTTTAAACTGGATCAGTTGTAGATGTGTTTTAAACTGTTAATTTATCTAACACTGTTTTAGTACTGCAGCTTACTAGTGAAAGTCAGTTACAACTAGACTAGGCCAAGTTGAATAGGCCAATTTGAATGGAACAGCTGAGTTGACTCACCAAATTCCCATTGATTAAACGGGCCTACTTTACTATACTAAGAAACAGAATTTCAATAACTCACAACACTAAAACAGTATTAAATAAATTATTATTATAACAATTCTGCAACTGATACACTTTAAAACCATGTAAGGAAAACAGTAAAGCAACACCTGCTACAAACAAGTTCCTTATCAGTGGACAAAGGTCTCTTTAACTGAAAATATCTTCATCTCACAGCAGAAAAACAGGAAGAAATGAAAGCCTACTTTCCCTCAGAAAGCAATCCCATTGCCCGTGAGCAACTACTGAATAGGTTCTCTCTCTTGTCTTAACCAGACATGTTCAAGAAAAAGACCCCTCCTGGAGCTCTTAAGTCCCTGGCAGGCTTTTAAGAGGGAGATACAGTTCTTCATGTAGTTGGGATCCAAGCCGTATAAAATTCTACAGGTGAAACTCGAAAAATTAGAAAATTGTGCAAATGTTCATTTATTTCAGTAAGTCAACTCAAAAGGTGAAACTAATATGTGAGACAGACTCATTACATGCAAAGCGAGATATGTCAAGCCTTAAGGTAAAGGTAAAGGTTCCCCCCGCACATGCGTGCTAGTCGTGTCTGACTCTAGGGGCGGTGCTCATCTCTGTATTCAAGCCGGAAGAGCCAGTGTTGTGCAAGTCCATGGCCATGAGGCTGCAAGGAAACACTGACCTTCCCACCTTTTACATGCTACTTGCATTTTACATGCTTTCGAACTGATAGGAGCTGTGAACAAGCTCTTGCGTGGCACCCGGGATTTGCTGACTTTGGAGTCAACTTTGTGATGATTATGGCATACAGTTTATGAAAAACCCAAATTCACAATCTCAGGAAATTAGAATATTATATGACATACCCTTAGTTTATAACATGCTGCCAGTCACCCTGTGGACTTTGCATGGCCATTTCAACAAAGTGCACACATGTGGGGTGGTACACATTTCTGTGTGCACCGAATTTATCTTAACCAGGAGCAGCCTCTTTTGTCATTCATTCATTGAGTGACTAGACAAGAATTTGTCCCATTATTTGTGCCACACATCTCACTGTGTCCTACAATATTTATTCCATCAAACACAATTATGTTAGCACTAATCATTAGTAGATTCATTATTTTGGCATTACAATGCAATACATTTTGTTTGGAAGGGCTTGATTTTTTCTAGCATTCCTACTAGCATTATTTTGTCTTGCTTTTGCCATGTGTGATCACCTGTACCAGTCCTTGAGGGCTGTTGTTGCATGTTTCCATATGACATCTCTGATCATGCACAGAACAAGGTATGAGTAAACTCTGCTTCTTTTGCCTAGCTTCTACTTCCATTGTCAAGAACTACAATTGCAATGCAAGTTTAAAATTGTATTGGTCATTACCTATAAAGCCTCAATGGTTTAGCACGTCAATACCTGTCAGAATGTCTCTCCTATAAAACAACTACCAATCCCACCTGCTCTTTTCATTCCTTGATGTTAAAAACAGTAAGAACAAGAGGGGCCGCAAAGAGCAACACCAGAAACTGGGCTTTATCAGTTGTGGCCCCAGACCTTTGGAATAACTTCAGCAGAGGTTCTCCAGGCACCTTCCTTTATAATCCTTAAGAGGTCAGTCAAAGCTGTTAACACCTTCTAAAAGTTATCATACCTGTGATACCAATGTCATCTAAAATGTATTTATTTAAAGGTTAGCTAGTCAGTAGTTTTACTGACTGATTTGTATTTCTGTATTGTTTTCTATTTATTTTTTCTTTTCTGTATGCTTTGCTGTAAACCACGTAGAGAGTGTGTTCCACTATGGGACGGTATATAAGTTAAAAATAAATGCATAGATAAATAGATAGATAAGTGATACAGTACTAATTCAAACACTTACTGTGTCTTTTCAGTTTGGTACCATTTCATTTGTTAAACATTTTTTTAAAAGAAGAGCTTTAAATGCTAGCAAAATGGGTACATAAGGAGGTGGTGACAATGGCAGAAATGGGTGAAAGAGAAGAGGGCTGTGTGAACACTTGAAACACAAATTCTTGGGATAACTGAACACTTTTGTGTGAACTACAGCAGTAATTTAAATGCCAGGACTAAACAACTGTAAGATTTATGTGTTTTTTCTCACCCATTCATTATGTTGGTTCTAGTAGTGTTGAATCCAGAAGTGGTAAATCTGTGACATGCATATGACCACCTACCTAATTTTATGAAGATTCCACTATCTCCTGTCAATGATCAGCTCAGCAATGAAAAAACAAACAAACAGGTAAAGCTGCAAGCTCCTATATGGCTCTACAACCTCTTCTTTATTGCTTGTGTATTATTACTAGATTAGTTGAAAGGCAGGCACAAAGGGGACAATATTTACCTGGATTAAAGGGGCATAGAAGCAGTCCAAAATTAAAACACATTATTGCACCTGTCCTGCATGTGGCCCCACATTGCTCAGCAGTTTGTCCTGAAAGAGTTGAGAAATGGCATGAGGGAACATACTGTGGGACTTCACAGGCACCTCCTCCTCCCTGTAATCAGTGGTATACTTAGGAAAGGGCACTCAGAACTTTCTGAAAGCACTGATTTAATGTACAGTGGTACCTTGTATAAAGGAATTAAAAAGGTAAAGGTTCCCCTGCATATGCATGCTAGTCGTGTCCGACTCCAGGGGTTCCAAATGAAATTATGTTAAGCAAATTTTCCTTTATACAAATTTCCCATAGGAATGCATTGAAAACGGAGTAATCCCATTTTTATGTTGTATGGATTTGCCCCATAGGCAATTACCATATGTTAAGCAAATTTCCCCTATCTCCATAATTTTTTATGTTGTGCAGATTTTATGCTATACAAACTGTTTGTTTTACAAGGGTCCAGTGTACCCACACTTTCAAACCTAGCTGTTGTATGGAGGAGCAAATGAGTGGGGGGGGGGAGAGAAGGCTAATGGATAAATAGAAACAAACCCTACTTGTGAATGGTCTGGATCATGGGTCTGAGAAAAAAGTTCAATCCCCACCTGCAAGCAATATGACAAACCATCTGCCAAGAATGCAAACCTTGGCAGGAAAATGGTTCCCAACTCTTTTAAATCTTTGTAAAACTGCATCAAGCAGTTTGGACAAAAATCAATGATGTTTTTAAAAATAAATGGATTTAAATCATGGTTTGGTTTTTTAAAAAAAATCCATTTAAAAAAATTTAAATTGTGAAAAACTCAATTTTCTTTAAATTTAAACTGTGATTTAAACCAATATGATTTAAATCACATCCAACCTGGCATCAATCAAGTTCTGTAACCAAGAGTGGTGTTAAATGTAACTTGGGATACTACATGGATGCATCCAGTAGACACTAGAGGGGTGTTAAGTATTAAAATCATGTTAAATTAAGATCAGTGGTAAGGAAGAAGTACAGATTATCTCCAAGAGCATTTGTTCTATTTAAAGTTGTCTCCTAAAATCTACAAGCCATACGTTGCAAATGACATTTCATTACCACGCCAGAGTGCTTGAACCTTATGGTAAGCAAGTTGCTTTTAAAGGTAAAGATTATTGGGTGCTTGGACAAATACAGTGGTACCTTTTATAAAGGAATTAATTCGTTCCCAATGAAATTATTTAAAGCAAATTTTCCTTTATACAAATTTCCCATAGGAATGCATTGAAAACGGAGTAATCCCATTTTTATGTTGTACGGATTTGCCCCATAGGCAATTCTGTTAAGCAAATTTCCCCTATCTCCGGAATTTTTTATGTTGTACAGATTTTATGTTATACAAACTGTTTGTTACACAAGGGTCCACAGTACAGGTAAATTATACACCTCTAGAGAAAAGCAGATGGAAAAGGTATTGTAGTTTTTAACTTCTACTATATTATTAAATGAGGTTACACAACTCCAAAGCTCAAAGCAATAGTTAACAAGTTCTACTATGTAAACTACAGTATAATGTGGTATCTGAAGACTAGATAAGTTAGATTGTTTTTCAATTTTACACAATATTTTCAACTTCACACAATATTATTTATTGTCTAGCATCAATTTTGTAATTGTGTGAAGCACAGATTTGAGTGAATAAAAATAGACTACAACAAAATTAAACCAATTTTAATGTAAAATATTTTAAGACCAATCAGTTTTTAGAGTTTTATTGTTAATATGTTTTTTTTAATTTGAACATTTAATATCAAGAAGCAACAGTAAAGATAGATTTTAGACACACAGAATGGTTCAAAATTGGAAAAGACACTTGTCTGGGTTGTATTCTATGTCCTTTATTATTTAACATGTATGCATAAATGGTTATAGAAAGGCACATCTGGAGGAATCTGCTATTGGGATAAAACCTGGCAGTAGGAATATCAATGGATAATGCAACACTGCTGGGGTAAGGTAAGGAAGATTGAGAATGGCTAATCCTAATAGTCAAAGATGAAAGTGAAATACTTGGATTGCATTTCAACAACAAGAAAACAAAAATAATAATAATGGTAGAGAGCATGCAAGTCACTGTTAATACCAACAACAAGGTAATTGAAGTGGTAAAGGAGTTTAACTTTTTTGGCTTTAAAATTAATCAAAATGGTGACTGCAGCCCAAAAATCAGAAGTCATAGAGCTTGGAAGAACAGCAATGATCCATATGAACAAGTGGAAGAATAAAGAATATCAGCCTTCCAATCAAACACTGACTAGGTGAACTGATCATATTTCCAAAAGCTCCATATGACTGTGAAACTTGAGGAATACAGATAGGAAAAAGATGGAGCTATCTGAATTGTGGTGCTGGAGTCAAATCAAACATATCTCTGGAAGCCAAGACCACCAAACAAAAACTGTCATGCTTTGGTCATGTTATGTGAGCTAACTCACTTGAAAGTACAATAATGTGTGGCTTGGAAGTAAGAGAGGGGGCCACTCAAGGACTTGCTGGCTTGACATCATCAGAAGAGAAACTGGAATGACCCTGATGGAGCTAAAGGACGCTGTAAGAGATAGAAAGGCATGGAGAGCATTGGTCCACAAAGTGACCAAGAGTTGGATACAACTGAACTGACAGAGACAATTTTTATATGAATTTTAGGGTCAGGCAGTCCGTGGACTGGACTCTCAGTTTTACGGAGTTCAATAGTTACAACAGAGATTATTTAGCTTAATCTTTATATCTTCCCTAGTTTTCTGTTCAGCAGATACTCTCAGGGGGAAAAGCAGTTGTAAAACTGGGATTGTATTTCCAGAGAGAATACACAGAGATTAGAAACATCAGACTTGAGGTGTAATCCTAACCAGTTTAGATGACCATCATTAAACTAGATGACCGTGTGCTGAATCGAAACCCTGCCTAGTTTAGAGATGCTAGAAATGTACTGAAACAACCTTGACCTTGGCCTACATTTGTATCAGGATAATTTTGCTTTCTCGTGTACTATTTGCCTACTTTTGGGATAGACAAATTCTCTGTTGCCCAACTCTTTGAGCTTTCTTTTGAAGTAGTTTTAAAAGCTTCTTTATGGATTGATTTGGCCAGGAAACAGAGAGAAACCCCAAGCAAAAGAACCCAAAAGAAAATTTATCTTTTGAAGCAAATAAATAGACTAGCACGCAAAAGTCACACAAAAAAACACCCATGGAAGAAAATAAAACATGTTTATTTTTACCTTAAGGAACCATAACTGTAACTCAGCCCTTCCTCTCCTCCTCCTCCCTCTGGCCCCTTTTTGGCTCTTCTCTTGACTGGTAACTGTCAGCACAGCAGTTACGCTGCCAGATTCAGTTTTTCTGATGAGCCTGAGATCAGTCAGCATAAGGGTAGTTGAGCTAGTACAATGTGTTTATGAACATTTCAAACCTACTACATTAGGCGCATCTTTGAGCTCAGATGGCCCTATCAACCAACCCCATTTTGCAGCTGAAGTTGAATCCTTTTTCCCTCTCTCTTGACATGATGTAATGTAAATTCCTGGAATCTCTATTAAAATCTTCAAGACGTCTTTCAATACTTTCCTTGAATGATACTAATTCATTTGGGGTGGAAACATTATTTACTCTGCACAACTGTGCGCACACGCTCAGCCACTGGAGGCTGACTCAATCTGGGCTAGAAGGTTATGAAATATCCATTCTGCCAAACAAACATGATGGTGGTGGTAGGGCGGGTGCCACACTATTAAAAATATTTTTCCCGAGGACATAGTGATCTAAATATCTACATCAATTAGATTTAATCAAATCCACCTTATCACAAACTATTTGGAATACATCTTCCAGATACAGAAATCAGTTTGTACGGCTTAACTACAGATTGGAGTGATTTTATAAAAATATGTATGTATGTATGTATGTATGTATGTATGTATGTATGTATGTATGTATTTATTTATTTATTTATTTATTATTTATTTATTTATTTGTCCTTGAGGCTGCATGAGGCTGCTAATTCCAGAAGTCCTTTACAAGTAATCAATAGAAGTCTTGGGTAAGTGATCTGGGTCCTTTCCCTAGAAGCTCTGTTGGAGTAGGAGGCTAAAGAGATTGGTGGCTGTAGAGTATCAAGGTAAGAGAGATTCCCCATTTTTCTCTTTGCATCAGTCCCAGTCACCACCATTTGGCAGCCACCAAGGAGACTGCTGCTAAGGGCACAGAGGCTTTGACAAAAGAAGAAAGTTGGCTGCAGTCCAAAATATGGCCAGAGCCAACAAAATTACTGTTTATGAAACCTACTCCTAAACCCATCTACCGAAATGTTGTGTTTCAACATTTTATCTATACTGAAAACCCCCTTAAGTGAACAGCTGAAAGACAATAAATATTTAAATTGTTTTTTTAAAGGAGTCTTTCTGGCCCAAGGCATGTGGAGGGTCACACTCAATAGTTCCAAATGAAATTAACATACAGAAAAATATTTAAAATATTTCTATCCTGATTTTCTCCCCAAAAAATCCAAGGTGGCTTACATCACAAAATACTATTTAAAACTAATAACAAGTGATATACAAATATTAAAAAAGGAATTAAATAAGTATATTAAAATAGCACAAAGATCAGTATTAAAACAAATTTAAAACAGAGCACAATAATCCATTTAGAACCTCTCTCAAACCACCAGTCATTAAGGGAAAAAAGCCTGCCTGAAGAGAAAGGTCTTTTTGCCTGCCTGCAGAAGGACAGCAGAGATGCAGCCAGTCTAGCTTCCCATGGGAGGGAGTTCCAAAGTCAAAGAACAGCAACAGAGAAGGCCCTCTCTTGTGTACAGTGCACCTGTGAAGGTGGTGGGGCAAAGAGAAAGGCCTCCTCTGATTATCTTAATGCCCAGGCAGGCTCATATGGCGAGATGCAGTCTTTTAGATAGCTTGGACCCAAATAGTTTAGGGCTTTATAGGTTAAAACCAGCAGTTTGAACTGTGCTCAGAAACAGATCAGCAGACAGCAGAGCTGCTGTAACAAGGGAGTTATATGTTCCCTATAGCCAGCCCCAGTTAATAATCTGGCTGCAGCATTGGGGACCCTCTGAAGTTTCTGAACACTTTCCAAAGCCAGCCCCATGTGGCATGCATTAAAGCAATCCAGACCTCTCAAACAAGTGCAGCTGGCATAGTAGTTTTAGCTGTGCAAAGGCACTCCTGGCTACCACTGAAACCTGGGCATCCAGGCTCAGGGATGAATCCAGGAGCATTCCAAAGCTGTGCACTTGTGTCGGCAGAAGGAGACTTGTGTCTGCAGAACCTCATCCAGCACAGGCTGCAAACCTATTCCTTGATCGGGTTTTCAATTGACCAGCACCTCTGTCTTATCTAAATCAAATTTCAGTTTATTCACAATTATCCAGTCAGTTGAGTGTGATCAATGGACTGGTGACATCAAACCCAAAAACGCCAGACAACCTCCCTCAGCGGTTTCATGTAAATATCAAATAGCATAGGGATAAATCTAAGGTATAGTTACAAAGTTAGTTTAAAACTCATTAATTTAATCTGTTGCATTAGACTTTGAGGGTTTTTTAAAAAACTATACTGTATTAAAAATTCTTAGCTGGTTCCTACAGGTGCCATTTTAAGACACTCTAGTTATTGCCATTCTTCCTTCTTTTACTGTACTGCTAAAAAAATCAGAATTTAGAAATTTCCATATTGGTAACTAATTATAAAAAAAACCACCTGCACTTTACAGCTTCAACTCCTAGGGCAGAATTTGAACTAGCAGAATTTATGGACACAATATATGGGCTGATATTACTTCAACACTGTATATAACGTTCACCATCCCAGTTATAACCTATATTTTAACAGAATGGTTTATGACAAAGCAGTTTGTTTATACAGTATTTGCATATAGGAAGAATTATCACTTCTGCAACTAATAACCTTTCACTGAGATCACAGGACTTAGTTCTGAGTAAATGTGCTTGTAATGATATGAATGGAGGAAATAACACATTTTTAGTTTGTCTAAGAGGCAGTCTTAGCTAAGTACCTGCAAGGATTTAACATCAGGGTTCAGCCACAGTGGTGAGGGGGACTGACCAGTGGAGAGTCTACTGACAGCTTTAAAGTGTGGAATGGACCCCTTCTTTATTTATTTATTTTTGTTTTTTTAAAACTAGGGGAAAGATGTAAGTCTGTTTTTCTTTAGGTAGCCATTAGGCCCTTTGGTCTATGGTCCTGGCTGCTAAAATAACATCCCCAGATGTTCTTGGACTAAAACTGTCAGAAGCCTTCACCACTAGCAATGCTGGCTAGGATATCTGGGAGTTATTGTCTGAGAACATCTAGGAACCCAAGGCTGGAAATCAGTGGTCTCAGGTACCTGAAACTGGAATATACACTCATAAAGAGGGAAGTGAGTACAGTAATACCTTGGATAAAGAATGCCTCGGATAACAAATTTTTTCGGATAACAAATGGAAATTTCTGGGTATAGGACTGCTTCGGATAACAAATGTTGCCTATGGGCTCCCTTGGATAACAAATGTTTCATAATGCCTTGTAAAAAAGTGTACCCAGAATGTATTTCCCCCTCTGTAGCTTGTGGAGGGGTGGGAGAAGAGAGTTTTTTTCATGTTTATTTTGAGCCATTCTGTTTTGCTGAGGGGTTTGGACCTTTCAAACTTGGAAAAGTAGGGAGATAACTTTTTGCACTGTTTTTCTTTGCATTTTGGCAGGAAAAGGCTGGGGTAATCATGCTGCTTTCTTCTGTCCAGGTTTACAAACTTTTTCATTGCTCTGCAGGCAAGAACAGGCTGGATTTCTCTTGCTGCTTATGTTTGTCTGTTTGCATTTTCCCCATTGCACCTTGGGTAGGAATAGGCTGGGGTAGTCTTGCTAGTTTCTCTTGTCCATGTTTGCATTGCACTGCAGGGGAGGTGTTCTGGAGGGGTGTTCCAGCACTGCAGGCTTTTAAAGTGCACTTTATAAAGAGGTCTGTGGAAACACCACCACCACCCAGCTTTTTTGCCTTTTCTCAGACCTCTGGAACGGACTAATTGGTTTCCCATTCATTTCAATGGGGAACCGCGTTTTGGATAACAAATTTTTCAGATAACAAATTGACTCTGATAACAAATTAAATTCGTTATCAGAGGCATCAATGTACTTAATAATTATTATGTGATGTAAAATAGACTCCAATTTATGGCAACCCTCCTAGGGTTTTAGGTATAGAGTACGTAAAATAATCTACCCACCCACCCCTTCTTGAGGCACATTCAGTTTATGCAGCTTGCTCAACATTTAACACATGGCAAAGCCACATAAGCCCCATCAGCCACACATGCTTCGGGTGATCTTCAAAGGCCCTTCTCCCGAAGACACAGTAGGGATTTGTACCCTTGGCAGTGGCTCACTAGCCAGACATTCCAACCCACTGAGCTATAACAGCCCTAGGGAAGTGCGTGCTTAGATGCAGCCAGGTTTTTTTTTGGGGGAGTTCCCCATTCTGAATTGAGCATGGACATTCTGTGTCACACAAGCTGTGTACAAAGATGCTTGTCCTTGTATAATACATGCTGGTAACATACTCTGTTCAGCAGCTACTTTATGAGATACCACTTCTTTCTTTGTGGAAAGGGAAGAGGCTAGACAGACATCCTGAAGTCATAAGGACCCTAAATGATTTCTCATGTTTTATGGAAGAATATAACTATGGTGGCAGTTTGGCAGAGCACAATTAAATCGAATACCTAGGAACGGAAGAAAGAGGACAAAGGTATTTCTTGTGAATCTCTAATCTGCACCCAAAGAGAAGGGAGGTGAAACAGCTTTGACATAAATTCATTCATTGCCCTGATCAACAGAAGTCTCTTTTTAATGACTTTCCTAATTCATTTACCTTGTTGTACTGTACTCCAAGTCAGTTTTTCATGCTTTTGAAAAAGATACATTCCAACTACAAATGTAATGTTGTTTCTAAGAAACTGGATAGCACTGCTAAATGTCATTACAGTTTTTTTTAAACTAACCTCTTTACTTGAATGTGTCATGTTAATTATTGTGAAACCACCAAGAGCCTGGAGGAAAGAAAATGAGCAACAGAGATCTTCCAATTAATGAAAAGTTTCTCTGCTTGAAGAATATAGTTATCACAGTCAACTCGGCAAGCGGCTACTTACAAGTTAACATAACATTAAAGAAATATCCTTATATAATGTTTTCAGTTTCAGCAGCACTGGGAATATATTAGTAGGTTGCTTATTGCATCCTGACCACACAAGGAGAATCATTTAAAAAAAAAAAAACCCTTGGTTCCTTAAAGATAACAACGAACCTGGCTGGAGTACAAGACTTATTTACAAGCAGCGTAAACAAAATACACAGATAACTAATCCCACTGAGGTATGGTTCAGAAGTGATTACTGCAATTTCATACGTTATAATTTATTACTGCAGTAAGTGACATGCCTCTACATCCCCTTGATTCTTTTTTTCTACTACCAAAACACATTCATGGTTTGAATTTGCTTCTTTCTATATATGTAATGAGAGTTTCGTCTAATCTCTGCTTGCTAATCAGGGTACAAAACCAAGTTCCAAGCTTCTTTCATAACCTGCTTCATTAGTAATGATTATGCCACAATTTATTGGTTCAAGTGTAATAAGAACTGGGTTTTAAGCCACAAAAGTGCCAAAGCTAAAACCCAGCAGATGGTTTAAAAAAATACTACTGGACAAAATCCTGTTCATGCATGAGTAATTTAAAGTTATGCCTGCGTAACTGTGTTGAGCATTACATCTAGCAATGGAGAATTGGGCAAGCTGATTGTCGAGATGGTCATGCAATTCCCAATTGTGTAATGTACTAGCAGAAGTGCTCAGTGGGTAGCACTTCCACCTTGCTGCTACTGTAATTACCACAGGTGTAACTAAGTTAGGTGTACATTTTATCCCATGTAAGAAACTAGTTAGAACATGGTTTACTAGGTGAAGAGTATATTTTAACTAACACAGCCATCTCCCCCCCATATTTTCATCTGCATTGTTATACCTTTGTTGTCTTTCTCCCCACAGAGTACCCAAGGCAGCTCACAACAGCAAAAGCTAAAAATCAAAGGAGGGAACAAATGGTCCAAAAGGGGTGAAAGCTGAGTAAAATCAATTTTTCCTCATACTGACAGAGCTGCTTGGATGAACAGCGAAACGTTTCAATCTCTCCATAAAAGAAGTCCAATTGCCACGACTCAACTTCCAGATAAACTCACCTGGATGACTGAGAGTCTTCAGACATACTGCTATGCATTTTGGGGCAGATACCCTGAAGTTGGTGCGAGACTATGAAATAACAGCAAGAAAAGTAGCAGACTACAAGGACCACTTGCGTTTCAACCTGAGATGCAGCCAACAGAGCCTTACCCCATCAAGCCTTCACCTATGATTTATAGTAAGAAGCCACAGGACTAACAAGATCATTCAGAAAGCTCAAGAACAACTGCTTAATGAAACCATCAGACAAGTACAGTACACTTCTACCATAGGCACTTTGGAACACAGAAAAGACCACCTTCACAAGGAACTATGTTCCACCCTATCCAAACCAACACTGGTGCACTGTCATCTTCAACACTGTGGACTACCATGAAAAGTTTATCTCACTTTTAGATGACCAACACACACATGAAAAACCAAAAAGAGACCCCACCAGTAACTACAAGAAAAAAAGTAATGGAATGCTTAAAACTCTTGGAGAAGGACAACACAATAGACAGGGCAAAGTACGATCTTCTCCTCTCCCGGAAACGGTTAGTAGAAGAAATTAGCAGGAGGAAGAAGGATGATGGGACCAGTGCAGAAGATGCAAAGGGCAAATGGGTGAAGAACCTCTCAAACAGGGAACTCACCCAGGCAGAGGTCCTATCCAAAGGCCTAAATTTTGCCATCACACACAAACAGGTTCCTGTTGTGGATTTCATCGCAGGTACAGAATCGGCCATTCACAGCAACAATCCACCACCAGCAGAAGTGGAACAACTCTGGCTAAAAGTCTCTGTTGCACTATCCAGTGCTCAGCCACCACCATCCAACCTCACCAGCCAGGAGAGACATGCTCTAACATCCCTCAGCAGGGATGAGATCATCACCATTCTGCCTGGAGACAAAGGAAGGTGCAGATGACGAACAGACATATGAAAAATGAAAAAGAGAACCCCATCAGCAATTACAGTGGTACCTTGTATAAAGGAATTACTTTTTCCAAATGAAATTATGTTAAGCAAATTTTCCTTTATACAAATTTCCCATAGGAATGCATTGAAAACAGAGTAATCCCTAATCACGACCATTTTTATGTTGTACGGATTCGCCCCATAGACGATTCTGTTATCTCCAGATTTTTTATGTTGTACAGATTTTATGTTATACAAACCATTTGTTATACGAGGTCCAATACACAAGAAAAAAGTAATAGAATGCTTAAAACTGGAGAGGCCATCCCCTTTCTGTACGGATTTCCCAAGATTCATAAGCAAGGAGTGCCCTTCAGACCCTTTGCCAGTAGTATAAACTCAGTAACGCACAACATTGCAAAATACCTGGCGACTATCCTAGCCCTACTGGTTGGACTCATGGATACCATGTGCAGAATTCAGAGCAGTTTGTTTTTAAGGTGAGGGAGCTCAAACTAGATACAGTGGTACTTCAGTTAATGAAATTAATTCATTTTGTGGACTGTTTTTGGTACAAAAATTTTTGTTAACCAAACGTGGTTTCCCACTGAAATGAATGGGAAACCAATTGATCTGCTCAGGAGGTCCGAAAAAGGCAAAAAAAGCAATACCACCCTGCAACCTCTTTATAAAATGGACTTTAAAGGCATGCAGAGCCAGAACTGCCCCCCTCAGAACACTCCTCCCCTGCAGTGCAATGCAAAATAGACAAAATAAAGCAGCAAGACAAGCTCAGTCTGTTCCTGCCAAAAGTGCAATGGAAAAAAATACAAACGTGGACAAAAGCAAGCAGCAAGATAAACCCAGTCTGTTCCTGCCTGCAGAGCAATGGAAAAGAATGCCAAGATGACAAAAGAAAGCAAAAAAACTTCGGCTCCCTACCTTTCCAAGTTTGAAAGGTCCAAAACCCACTGCAAAAAACATGATGGAAAAACTGCTCCAACTCATCCTACCCGCCACAAACTATGAGTGTGTGTACAATGCATCTTGGGTACACTTTTGTTTTTTACAAAGCATAATGGAAAAAATGTTACCTGAGGCATCCCATAGGAAATTTTCATTAACTGAAACATGACTATTCCCGGAAATTTCATTTTGTTAACCAATTTTTTCATTAACAGAGACATTCGTTATCCAATGTATTACTTTGCAGATGAAACCATGGTACCCTTTGATGTTATGTCTCTCTTTACCAGCATCCCTACCACCAATGCCTAACAACAGTAAGGAAGAGAGAAAGAGAAGACAGCACCCACACCAGAAGCAGCCTCAACCCAGACCAGATATCCATGCCCATGGATATGTGTCCAAACACCACATATTTCATGTACAGAGGGAACTTCTACTGACAGAAGCATGGTTGTGCCATGCATTCCCCAATGTTGCTAACCTATACATGGAAGAAGTAGAGAAGAAGGCACTCAACAACATCCCACTAGTTCAGGTATGTAATTGACACCTGGGTAAAAATCAAGACTCAGAAATTACAGGCCTTTGCAGACCACATTAATGCAGTGGACCCTAATATTGAGTTCACTAAGAAAGACACCCAAGACAACAGGCTGACTTTCCTGGATTGTGCAGTCATCATGAGACCCGACTGTGGCCTGGGAATAGATGTTTACAGGAAACCCACCCACACAGATCAGTACTTACTGTTTGACTCCCACCACCCATTACAGCACAAATTAGGAGTCATCAGGACCCTAAGCCACAGAACAGAGAGTATCCTCACCTCCACAGAATCCAAGAAGGAGGAAGACAGGCACCTGAAGATAGCATTTAAGGCCTGTGGAGATCAAAACTGGGCCTTCAACAAAGCAGTGTGCTGTCCCAGAAGAACAATGGATCAGCCTGAGACCCAGACCCAACAGAAGAACCTGGTCATTCCTTACATGGCTGGGGTGTCTGAAAAGCTTAAAAGGGTTTTTGGCAAACACCACATCCTTGTTTATTTCAAACCCACAAACACACGAAGGCAGAGACTCATCCACCCAAAGGATCCAACACCAAAACACAAGAGAAGCAATACAGTAGATGCAGTCCAATGCAGTGAGAAGTGTGCAGACCTCTACATTGGAGAAACTAAACAGCCATTAAACAGGAGAATGGCTCACCGTAGGAGGGGCAACAGCTCAGGATAGAATCAGCAGTGTACCTCCACTTGAAGGACAAAGGGCACTCATTCAAAGATGAGGATGTACATATTAGACAGAGAAGATAGGTGGTTTGAGAGAGGGTCAGGGAAGCCATTCATGTGAGTACTGAAACACCTCTCTCAACAGAGGTGGATGACTCAGATGCAATCTGTCTGCTACTTATCAAGCGGCCCTTTGATCAATTCCAAGACAAATCAAAAGCACTTCACACCTCTACCAGCAAGGTCATAGCTAACGACTGATACGACTTTCACACACCCTAGAGTCTAGGGCCTAGACCAATGATGGCAAAACTTTTAGACACTGAGTGCCCAAACTGCAATTCAAAACCCACTAATTTTTCACAAAATGTCAATGCATCAATTTAACCCGAATACAGGTGACTGTGAAGGGGTGATGTCGGGTGCCCACAGAAAGGGCTCTGAGTGCCACCTTTGGCACTCATGCCATAGTTTCGCCGACACTGCCCTAGACCATTATCCACCTAACAAGCATATTCACATCATGGTCCACCTATGAACCTATTCAGGCTACTGTCGACCCAACAAGCCTATTCAGACTATTGTCCAACTTATGAGCCTATTCAGACCATGGGAATGTGAAATCAAGGTGAACT
Source organism: Phrynocephalus forsythii (assembly GCA_029282475.1). Classification (NCBI taxonomy): domain Eukaryota; kingdom Metazoa; phylum Chordata; class Lepidosauria; order Squamata; family Agamidae; genus Phrynocephalus; species Phrynocephalus forsythii. The sequence continues at coordinate 37,123,248 of JAPFRF010000005.1, forward strand.
ATAAAATGGAGGACTCACCACTAACCTGCCTCAGGCCGACAAAACTTCTTGAATAAAGAGCAAAACGATTCAGTCTTTCAAGAAAAGAAGTGCAGTTGCCATGACTCAACTTCGATATAAACTCACCTGGATGACTGAGAATCTCCACAGACATATCAATTACATGTATTTACTGCAACTGGAATATGGGAATCAGTACATAAAACAAAGGCTTTGTGGAATAATTTGAAAATAGAACATATAGCACCACACCATTATTCAGGAAGACACTAGGGTGTGCTGGGAGAAAAGAAGGGTGGATACCACGTACTGAATAGTATTACCTTGGTTTAAGAGTACCTTGGTTTAAGAGCATTTTGCAACATAAGCAAACATTTATTCTAAATTTTGCCTTGATCAACAAGCAATGTCTTGCAGCACAAGCACTTGAGCAGGTCACATGGTCACAAGTGAGACAAAGGTGTATCTTCCCACCCCCACCCCATGGATTGTGGATGATTGTCAGAAACGTTTCATCTCAGGCAGGCTCAAAAGCAGACGGAGGAGAGAAGGGAGGTTTCCCTTGCACCAGCCAGGAATATTTTTAAAGGGGAGTGCAGGTTAGGCTTTTATTTTTCTTTATATTTATATTTTTATTTAATTTGTGGATGTGGACTTCTAGCCAACTTTTAAAATGAGTTGTGGCATTTTGTGTGTACCATGTGTGGTTTATGGGACCACAGAATCAATCATCCAATTTTCCATGATTTCTTATGGTGAAATTCGCTTTAATATGAGTGTTTACAAGCATGTTTCTGGAACAAATTACAGTATGCTTGTAAACCAAGGTATTATTGTATGTAGTAATTACTGTATGTACCAAATGATGGTCCAGGGCAGCAAGAGAGATTTCCAGCATATTTTTGAAGATATGGATAGAAAGAAAGGATGGCATAAGGCAACAGCTTTGCAGGTAACAATGTGGAAGCTTTGTTGCATTTTCAATGCCATTTACTAGCATGATGGGGTAGAAAGTATATATAGTTGGAAATGCCCACATACAGCTGCCACTAGTCCTCGTCCAGTGGCCATTTTCAGACATTACGACTCCGCTGCTTTCTCAAAAGACTGCCTTAGGAGCCTAGGAACTGGGGGAAGGAAAATATCGGAAACGTTTAATTATCAAAATACAGCCATAGCTGACAATGTCATCACAATTAAGCAACATCACTGTGTTACTGGATTTCACTACTGTCTGTCCAACATGCATATCCTTTAGTAGGATCTTTGTTTGTACTACAAAGCAATGTGTGTACATATAAAACACACACATACCGTCCTGCTCCCATAAAGCCAAACATCCACACGCTCATGCACATACAATGTTATGGGGCTGTTCAAACAATATTCACTGGTAGAACAAAGAGCAGCATTATTATTCTATAAAGCAGCCAGATACCCTACATCTTCCTACAGATCCAGACTAGTACTGACCATGGAGACCAACAGCTGAAAAAATTGTTCATACTCTCAATGGACTTCTCTAATTATTATGTGCCAGATCTACATATCAAAAAAACCACATAACTGTGTATGTAGTATTTCTCCAGTGATGTCTATTAGCACCATGAGCATATTTCAAAAAGCTGCATCACTGAGATGTCCTTAATTAGTAACTTTTAATAGGAAAATTATTGGGACATACAAGTTCTTGTTAGTCTGTTCAACTTCAGTTAATTAGTCAAAACCAGTAGTTCCCAACTTTGTGTCCCCAGATGTTCCTAGACTAGAATTCCCAGAAACTTTCACTGCTAGCTGTGGTTGGCCAGGAGTTCTGGGACCACCTGCAATCTGATGACATCAGAGGACCCTAGGTTGAAAATCACTGGCCTAAACTCTGCTGTTGATAAAGAACTAAAAATCAAGCACAGGGTCATGTATATATATTCTCAACTATTCCATGTCTTTTCTAGAGACCAAAAAAGGAGCATGTAGATTACTAGTCTTACATGGACTAAAGTTTGAGAAACTTTGACTTAAGGCTCTTCTCGTCCCACTTGTACTCCCATCATGACATGTCTTGGGTTGCAGTCTGAAAAATGACTTAGCACTGGCCAGGAATCTTAGAGTAGCTACTTTTGAAATATTTTTAGCTGACTGGGACGTGTTCCAGATCTCAACTCTTCTTCCCTGTTCCTGGTTCATAGACAAGCAGGGGATGGGCAAAAAGGTGCATGCAGACTAAAAGGAAAATGATGCACTCTTCCTTCATTTGACTTCATTACCCACTATCATTCTTCTATTTTACATAAGCATGTGTATGAGCAGCATACTATTTTTAGCCTCATTTCCACATCATAATAAATCATAAAACAATGTACAAGTACATCAAGAAAGCAAACCTACAATAGAGAACATGTTGTCTTGGGCAAAATAGAAGCCAACATCCTTCTTTGCATCAAAATACTATGATGGCTGTATAATTTAGCCCAAATTGATTTTCTATCTTAAACATTCTATACTGTACTTTAAAAGCAAAGACACCTGATTTGTTAGCATTCCAATTCTAAAAGAAAGAATTAATTAAGGAACAGCAAGTTCAGCTTTAATCTACAGCATACTTAACAAGTGTACCTTTTGGTTTAACCAAAGATACAGTACAGTGGACACTCATATAACAAACGGTTTGTATAACATAACATCTGTACAACATAAAAAAATTCCGGAGATAGGGGAGATTTGCTTAACAGAATCACCTATGGGGTGAATCCGTACAACATAAAATGGTCCTAATTAGGGATTACTCTGTTTTCAATGCATTCCTATGGGAAATTTGTATAAGAGAAAATTTGCTTAACATAATTTAATTTGGAACGAATTAATTCCTTTATACAAAGGTACCACTGTATTGTGGAACTCAATGAGTTCAGATTCAAAATACAACCGCTATTACTTTAGAGAGTACTGAACATGCATCCATATCTAAAAGTGCAGTCAATAAAGTTATTTGGACTTCAATCATCACTTCAATTTAAAAGCATCACTATGATAATCATATTGTCTTCATTAACACTACCAAGAAGAGCTCTCAAATAAAAGCCAGATGTACAAGATATAAACCACAGTGCATATTAGGTTACTTTTTATCATCCTGCAGGTATTGTAGAGTACTGCTGATCTATACAATCACTGTTTCAGTGGGAGCAGAAGTATATATCCAGGGTATGATTATTAACTGCACATCCCTTAAAAATAGTCACAGACCTTTTTCCCCTCTCAGGCTTTTTGTACCTATGCAAGTACTGAACTGTACTAAAAATATTTATGTTTGCCAACATAAGCTTCAAATAAAACTCCTTAACCAAGAGAATCTTACTGGGACCCCTCATAGCCAGGTATTCCATAATATTTCAATCTGCAATGAACAGAAAATCTTTCTCATGTGGCAGGATTGGCCGATTTTTTTAAAACCTGCCTACCATTTCACATTCAGGAATCTCCACAGGTTAATACCTGCAACAATGCTTCCTTCTCAACCCCATCAACCTTCTTACCCCCAATCCTGCTTCACCCACAGTTCTAGCAAAAACATTCAGACATGTTCTTCTTTGAAGCACATATAGTAGTTCACTGCATTTTCAGAACTGAATTTTCAACAAGAAATTAAGAAAAAGAATGTAGACCAGTGGTTCTCAACCTGTGGGTCCCCAGATGTTCCTGGACTGCAACTCCCAGAAGCCTCCACCACTTGCTGTGGTGGAAAGGGTTTCTGGGAGTTGCAGTCCAGGAACATCTGGGGACCCACAGGTTGAGAACCACTGATGTAGACCAAGGACAATCTCATTAACAAGCTCCTAGGAGCTAGTCTTGACCTGCTTACGACCTACACACATCTGCTATACTACATAACAGTCACTATACTGCTGCATGACATCAAATCTAGGACCCTACCAAGAGCCTTAAACTTATTTGAATATATGACACAGCATCTTAACTAGATGCACAGTGTTATTATACTGATTGCAATTGTTACACATTTAAAAAGTTACAGATCTGACTTGGGCCTTGTAAGATAGTTTTATTTTTACACATGTTGCTAAATGAAGGAGAATTATGTACTATAGGTAGTGCAATCCTGATAAGATTAAATGTATTTTAGAAAACACTATAAAATATCATAATCCAGAATACATGGATAGCAGACTGAGGGGTAACTTTCCTTAGGAAATGAGTCTTTTTCAGGGGATGCAGAATAGCTGGACTCAAAACATCCCATTTTTGTGACTACTGCTGTTTCACACATACTCTGGCATGGCAGGTCATTTACCTGAAGTCAAAGGCCTCAAAATTTTTACCTTAATAGTATCCAGTAGTATCCAGTAGCCCAATACCTTCCAGCATCAAAGCTACTCTCAGAAGAAGTAGAACCATACAGGAGGGTATAAGCAAGAATAAGTACAGTGTATTGCTAGAACCACTAAGATAAAATCCATAGTTTGCAACAAATCCACCACTCTACCAAAACTTATCAGAGATGTAATAGATGCAAAACATGTAAGGGCCTATATGACAGATAACGGAGGTTATATTGAATCCTACATGCCACATTTCTCAGAGAGTGGGGATTCTTCAGTAATTAGTCTTGCACTGATTGAACAGACACTCACAAAACTGCAAGAGAGCTATGCCCACCATTAGGGATTGTTTATACAGGATCAAGATGATGACACATTCTCTCGATAGGGATTGTAGAGTAAGCATTCTCATGGTATGTGTTCTTAAAGATATTTTTCTCCCACCCCATTTCTACCAGGGTATAGATATCAATCACTGTCATAGGATACTCCTAGTTAGTTGACACAACATAATCACATGCTGTCAAATAAATTCTGACTTATGCCGACCCCTTTCAGACTTTCCTAGATAAATAGCACTCAGAGGTGGTTTATCATTCCCTTCTTCTGGGGCAGCCCTGGAACTGTGCAACTTACACAAAGGCCATACAGGCTGACTCTTCTTCCAGGAGGCACAGTGGGGAATTGAACCCCCAACCTCTGGCTCTACAGCCAGATACCTAATTCACACAAACCGATTGAAATCAAGCACAGTGAAGAGCACTGAAGTGGCTGAAGGCTGAAATCCTAGACATCTAATCCAGTAGAACTCAGCAGGCCTTACTATTGATTACACATTCAGAGCAACGTATCTTACTCTTTGGCTTTTTAAGAGATTGGTAAGTGAATCAGTTTCTGGGTGAGAGGCTAGGGATTAAATCGCCCACTGTGCATCTCAGAACAGCCAGCCTATGTGACTTTGGGCAAGCTGCAAAATCTGTTTGTCCCCAAACAAGGCAAGGTAAACTGCTTCTGAGTACTCTGCCTAGAAAATCCTGAAATGGATAGCCATAATCAAAACTGATTTGTTGGCACAATGGTTTTACTATTATTATTACCTATGAGTTAGTCAAAGATTATTTTCTTCGCATTTGAAAAATATGTACCTCCCTCAGAATAAAGCTTCTTTGTTGAAATTATAAAACTTTTACAACTGTATAGATTCAGTATAAACATGAATACTACTGAATATGTAACACTGCAAATCTCAAAGGTTAGAACCAAAACACTACAATTCACATGTACTAAAAATAAACATGCATATAGAAGCATAAATAAGTTGTAGTTGTTTTCAGAATGGCATAAGTCAGTGTTGGTGAACCTATGGCACGGTGCCAAAGGTGGCACTCGGAGCCCTTTCTGTGGGCACCCGACATCACCCCTTCACAGCCACCTGTATTCAGGTTAAATTGCTGTATTGGCACTTTGCGAAAATTTAGTGGGTTCTGAATTTCAGTTTGGGCACTCGGTCTCTAAAGGGTTCACCATCACTGGCACAGGTTGAAATAAATGACAAATGGAAAAATGTTTGTTTCTGCTGTACTGTACTACAAACTTTAAAAAAATCATATTAGTAGTTAAATATCTAATATTGTTTCAACACCATCCTCACACATCTTAAGAAGAACTCCATGACAAACTTTAGTCTCCTGCTGTTACAAAGTATTTTAGGAGGTAAGACAAGAATTCTTTAGAAAAATCAGGCACTGGATACACCTCCTTTCATATAATTAACATATGGGAAGTCATCCATAAATTGCAGAATTTGGGAATAACTGTTTTCACTGCAGCAGGGACCACAATCCGAGGAGAGGGTTAGGGAGTTTTGTGTGGCAACATCAGACGAACAGGGAGGGGAAGAGTGATGCGAGGTGGAAACGGGAACCAAACAAATCACAAAAACAGTTTACATCATTATGCAGCTCCCGCTCTCTTGCATTCCCTCGACACCGCGGCTTCTTCTGACAGGGCCAAGAGTTGAAAGAAAGCGAGGGGGGACACAAATGACGGAGGACAACAGCGGGAAGAAAGGCGAGGGGACCCCCCCTCCATTTAATTCATCCCTTTTCCACAGGGGCCTCCTGACCTCCTGCGCAAAGGACACGCTCAAGGAAAGGGCAAGAGCGCGGAGGGAAGATGGGGTGGTGTTGGAGTTGGGGTTGGGGTTGGTATTGGTGGTGCTGATGGAAAGGCTGGGAAGCCCTGTTGCCCCCCCTGGGCGAAGGGTGGCAACGCCAAGGCTTGCAAGCACGACCAAGCTAGCCCAGGTCTTCCCGGTGACAAAAGGGCCCTGAACCTGGCGAAGACGGGTTAACCCGCTTTACTTGTAAAGCCCTGTAGCGGGAAGGCGGCGGAGGGCGGTGTGTGTTTGTGTGTGTGTGTGTGTGTGATGGGGGGGGGAGAGAGAAGAGGGAGGATGCAGCCGGAGTCTCATTCTTTCTCTCTCCTTCTTCTCAATACCCGCTCCCCCTCCCGCCGGAAAGCAGGCCCCAAAACCTCCTAAGGGGTGGCAGACGCTCGCCGGGGTCGTGTCGCAAACGCCGGGCCAAGGCAGCCTGTGTTTGTGAATGTGTGTGTATAAAGGATTTTTTTAAGGGGGGGGGAATTGCTGTCAATGCCGCAGCCCGCCAGGCTAGGCCGCAGGGCCTTTGCCACGGGCTCGTCCCAGTGCACCTTGGCGAATGCGGAGTCTAAAGAGGCTGGAGCGCCCGGGAAGGGGTAGGTGGGGGGGGGCTGAGGAAGAGGACGAAGAAGAAGAAGAGCTGCCTTTCTCTCTCTCTCAACCTTTTCCCTTTCCTTCTTCCTCGCCCTCCTCCTCCTCCTCCTCCTCCCCAATTCCTCCGTCTCTCTGTCTCTCTCTCTCCCCCCCCAACCCCCGGGCTTTCTTCTCCCGGAGCCCCCCAAAACTCGTCCCCGTCGCTTCTGCCCCCCTCGGCTCGCGCTCTCTCTCTCTCTCTCCCCGCTCCTCCAACTCACCGCTCTCGATCTCGTTGCCCTTCTTGGCGGTGGCGGCGTTCCCCATGGCCGGGCCCGGGGTGTGTGCGGCGGGAGGAGGCCGGGTCGCTCCCTCCGTCCGTCCAGGAGGAGGGAAGGGCGGGAATCCCGAGCGCCTGTCGAGCTCGGCTGGGCGGCGCGGGCCAGCGCCTCCTCCTCCTCCTCCTTCTCCACCACCACCACCTCCTCCTCCTCCTCCTCAGCCCTTCCTTCCTCCCTTCTTTCTTTCCTTCTTTCCTTCCTGGCTGGCTGGCGCGCTCCTGCTGGCCTCCTTCCTCTCTCGGCGGTTCGGGAGGCCTCAAGCGGAAAGAAGCGGCGGCGGCGGCGGCGGCGAGAGCTCCCGCTTGCTGGCTGGCTGGCTGGCTGGCTTGCTTACTTTGGTGGCTGCCTGGCTGGCCTGCCCTCCCCGCCTCACACAACCCCCCCTCCCCGCCTCACACAAACACACACACACATACACACACGGCGGAAATGACGGCCGCTGAGGCGCCTCCTCCTCCTCCTCCTCCTCCTCCGTCGTCTCCTTGCCGCTGGTTCACGCGGGCGAAACCCCCTGCGGCGTCCCGGCCTGGTGTCCCTGAGGAGAATGGATGTTGACGGTTTCCCTTGGCTACCCATTCAGGGCTGACTGATTTCATTTTTATTTCTCCCCAAATGCACGGGGAGGCGGCTTTCCCTCCTCCTCCTCCTCCTCCTCCTCCTCCTCCCTCCTCCTCCTCCTCTTTCACAGCACCAGCAGCAATAACTCCGGGGAGAATTATTATTGCCTTACCTAGCGCGCCAGGACCAAGCGCCAGGCAACCTCTTTTGTTGTTATGTCGTTACAGTGGCGACCGGCTCTCCGTGACCCCATGTCCATGGAGTTTTTCTTGGCAGGAATGCTGGAGTGCCTTGCCAGTTCTTACTCCAGGCGCCTACAGCACCTGGGTATTCCCTGGTGGTCGCCCGTCCAAGTACTAACTAGGGCCCACCCTGCTTAGCTTCCAAAATCAGGCGAGATGGGATGTGCTTAGGGGGCACCTAGGCAGCTGCCCTCTTGCCTAGCAGTGGCAGGCGCCGGGCGAGAGAAGGCACCGGCCCTTCTCGTGCCTGCGCCCCTTTTGGGAATAAGCTTGGTGGGGCTTCTTTGGGAGTAAAAAAAAAAAAAAAAAAGGCAGCCGCCCCACTAGAAGGCAGCAAATCTCTTCTGCACCCCTTAAGCGACTTGGGTGCCCCAAATGGCGCTGTGACTCCTGAGCCAAACCAGGGGGAAAGGCCGTAGCGCACCCTTTTCTTGGGAAGGTATTCCATTTGCTTCCGTTGAATTTACTTCGGAGTAAGCGCACCTTTGGCTTGAGCGGTGCCGCCGGTTGAACAGGGGCGGCGGGGGGTAGGGGGGGCAAGCCCTGAAAGATTTGGGTTCGGCCTGACCTGGAATGGGGGTTTCTCTTCTAAGGAGCAGGAGTTCAGATGTGTAGCTGGAGTACGCCTTGCCCCGGGTTTGCAGTGCGGAGGTGGGGTGGAGGGAAGGAGGGGCTGTGGCTGTTCCTAGTGAAAGTGGATCTCACCGGAGTCATTTATTCCTTGGTTCCTTTCAGGTTAGAATAAGGAAAGGGTGGAAACTGGAAACACCTACTTCCCAGGGGTTGCTGTTGGACAAGGGAAACGTCATGAAATGCGGAAACTATGCTTATGCCTTTGATGATCAAGTGACAGCATGGAATTAAGAAGACCAAACAAAAACAAAAAGCCATGCTGGTATCCGGAGAGGAGAAATCGGCAGTTGGCAATAATAGATGAAGTCTAATCAGAATCTCATAGAAGTGTGCAAGGTTTGCATTCCCTGGCACTTGCCACCACATTAGAGGGTGCAAAAGAGATGAAGATAGATGAAGACACAGAAAGTCTGGAAACAGGACCGAGTTGCAAATATGAGATGGGCAGTTAAACTCAGTGCTCAAGTAGAGGCTGGGTACTGAATGGGAGTGGATCTACCACAACTGCTTATAATGTGCCCCCACTGATGTGCTTTCCTGCATTTCATTCACACACAGGCATACTGTATATTACTCCATTCACGTAACAACTCCACCCATGTTACACACACATCCTCTTCACGCATTCATTCATGCGCATATCCTAAAATGGAAATGTGAGGAACAAGTGAACCTGACGGAACCCTTTCTTGTGGGGCATTCATCCAAGCCATGCCTGCCTCAATCAAGATCCAGCTCCTTTGCCACCTGACTGCATATTAATTCCTGAAGCTGTTTGTGGCCAGAAATAGAGGACTGATAGGCTGAATTTGAACCACCATCTGGAGGTTCCCTTTCCTACCATAACAATTACCTGTTAATCCTATGTAAAAGGCAGAGGGGCACTTATGTTTAAAGACGAGTGGATGAAAATATCATTATATAACACAGGCATTGTTGACATGTGGATAGTTCATATCTGGGCATCTCATAGGTCTGGTTTCTGTGCCGGCATCTGTCACATGGTCTGTTGCTTCTGCTGAATAATTGTTTGAAATGAGGTAGTTTGTGAGCGAAGCTTATGATGTATCATTGCCCAAGACAGATTGTAGGTCAGTGATGATACTTGTGCTTAGCTTGAGCTGGAAATGATACCTGCCCAGTTTTGTTCTGTTGTTTGCTCTTCTGAGTTCAATATTCCTGGATACAAGCCTGGTTTGGGTGATTTATTTGCTATTTTCTCTTTCCATTGATGATTAGGTTTTAAAGATGTGACTCCCTTAGTTTGTATCTGTTACAGCTAATGTTACAGTTTTATTTGAGAATAAGACCAACTGAACTCCTAAGCAGATCACAGTAATGTGCATATACAAGACCTGCTAATGCAGGTTTAGACAGTACAGTATGATCTCCGTATCCACTGATTCATTATCCACTGATTCAATTATCCGTGGTCGGCAGAGGAAATAAATAAATAAATAATTCAGCAGCCACAAAACAAGCTACTGTCAAAAACAGCAACCATAAAGCAAGCTGCTGTCGTAAAACAGCAGCCATTAAGCAAGCTACTGTTGTAAAGCACCAGCTGTAAAGCAAGCTACAGTAGGATTCCCATATCCACTGATTCATTATCCACTGATTCAGTTATCCATGGTTGACAGAGGAAAAAATAAATAATTCAGCAGCTGCAAAGCAAGCTACTGTCACAAAGAGCAGCTGTAAAGCAAGCTACTGTCATAAAACAGCAGCCGTAAAGCAAAGTAGAGTCACAAACAGCAGCTGTAAAGCAAGTTACTATCACAAAACAGCAGTTTTGGGGACATTTTGGTGTTCTCTCTTATCCACGGTTGTCATTATCCACAGGAAGGTTTGGAACCAATCCCCAGTGGATACTGGGGACCTACTGTACTGTCACAAAACAGCAATTTTGGAGATTTTTGGCATATTCTCTTATCCACTGTTTTCATTATCCACAGGAAGGCCTGGAACCAATCCCCAGTGGATACTGGGGTCCTACTGTACACAATTCTGTATGTATGCATGCATATATACATTGTATTTTTGCTCCACATTTCTCATTAAAGAGCACCCAAGGTGGCTTATATAATTAAAAGATAATATTTAAAGCTAATCCCTTCAGTAAGTATACAAATACTTTAAAGAATCAAACAAACACCACACTAAAAGACAGTAAACAAGAGCAACACCAAACACATTTCAAAGCACAAGACTCCATTTAAAAACCCCACTCAGACAACCAGTCACTAAGGGAAAGAGAAAGGTCTTTGTTTGTGGAAGAACAGGAAAAAAAGGGCCAGCCCTGCTTCCTGGTGGAGTCTTTAAACCAGGGGTCCTCAAAATTTTCAAACATTGGGCTGGTCCACTGGCCCCCCCGGACATTGCTGGGGACCAGACCACAGTCCAAAAAAAGGCCAACATGGAAAAAAAGGGGGGGAGGGGCAAGTGGGCAGAGTCCCCCATGATTGGCCTATGACCAGCACATCTCCAGGGCCCCAGCGATGCATCCTGCTCCAGATCGCCACCCTGAAGTGCTGCCACTGGGATCCTTCTGCTGGGTCTCCTCCTCCTCCTCCTCCTCCTCTTGCATCGGTGGCTGCTGGATTGGCTCTCCTTCCTTCATTGCGTCGGAAAGGAGGCAGCCACCAAGACAAACTCAGGCCCCTCCTTGGCTCCTGGGCAGATGCTCAGGATGAGGAGAAGCAGCCGTTGCAGGGGCAGTGAGGCTGACACCACCGTGCGCCCTGGGTATCATACCCTTGCTGCGCTCCAGAGGAAGAGCCACCTCCTCTCTTGGCCTGGCCCGGCTTGCTGTGCTGCAAGGGAGGGAGGGAGGGAGGGAGGGCTGGGAAGGAGGGAGGGGAGGCAGGAAGGCCTGCCCAAAGCCACCCGCACATTGCTCTCCTCCTCCTCCTCCTCCTCCTCCTCCTCCTCCTCCTCCTCCTCCTCCTCCTCCTCCTCCTCCTCCTCCTCCTCCTCCTCCTCACCAGGCACTAACCTGGTGGTGGCGGCAGCCTACTCCTCCGGCCATGGCTGGGCTCCTTCCTTCCCTATTTCCCTCCATGGAGCAAGGCGGCAGCTCGGGGTGGGGGTGGGTGGGCAGGAAGTTGCTCCATTTCCCCTTCGGTCACCCACCATCCATCCCTCCGTTGGTCCACTGCCGCCACTGCTCCAGATCCGACAGCTGTCTGGCACTGCCTCTGCTTGCCCCCTTCCTTCCTCACAACCACAATAACACAGGTGGCATCCACACAAGGAAGGCAGGTGGGTGGGGTGTAGGAGGAGCAGGGGCGGGGCCTAAGGGCCATGGAGGGAGTGGGGCACCTTGCCATGTCCTTCCCATTTCAATGTGTCCTGCTTGGTTGCAGCCGGCGCTCCAACCATCTGGGTGGTGGGTGGGGGGAGCGGGGGACCTTACCGTGGCCCTCCCACTTTGAACTGCCTCACTGGCCAGCATGCTGATCATCTAGACAGTGGGTGGGGGAAGTGGAGGAAGGGACATAGCCCACTACAAGAACTGCCTCAGCATTAGAAGCAATCAGCTTGCTCGCTTGCTCTTGAAGTGGGGGTGTGGTGGGGGTCTGCAATTGGTCCCAGGGGCCTTATTCAGGACCCTGGGGGCACCATCTGGCCCCTGGGCCGTAGTTTGAGGACCCCTGCTTTAGATTATACTTTATGTAGGAGTAAACACAGTTTATTGAATTTTTACCTGATGCTGTATATGCTGAAGCTTTAGTGCAGAACCTAATTAATAGTGACACAAGCAGATAAAATATTATTTATTATAACTATTATTTTAGTAAATAAAAGAGCCACTCTGAGCATGTTCACATTGGTTTCTGAAATGGATAATTTAATGACTGCGTTTCATCATTCTAGACATCTGGGATTAAGTAGTAGGATATTATTCAGAATTGTATGGTGATTTTAATGAGGATACTTACCTTATATGACTTCAGCTGAGTGCATATAGGTCTTCATCTCCAAAGTATGGCTTCTTAGCAAACATGAGCCCTATCAGCTCTCATTTTGAAATTTAATACTATAATCTGTATGTGGCTACTCATAAATAAGCCTCACTAATATAAATGGGGTTTATTCCCCAGAAAGCAAGTGTAGCATGGCAGCCCAAGTGTAGTTTGATACTTTTAAATCTCTGTTCTGTACAGTACTCACAAGTAGATGGCTTATGTCACAGTCTTTGTGAATATACTGCCATCTCTATATCATTCCGGGGTGTGGTGGCTGAGTGGACTAAGGCACCGAAACTGTAGACTGGAAAGTCGGCAGCTTGGCGGTTCGAATCCCGGGTGCCACGCAGCGGAGTGAGCTAAAACAGTGTTTCCTTGCAGCCATGCCGGCCAGATGGCCATGGACTTGCACAGCACTGGCTCTTCCGGCTTGAATACGGAGATGAGCACCGCCCGTAGAGTCGGACACAACTAGCATGCATGTGCGGGGGGAACCTTTACCTTTACCTTTACTATATCATTCACAGTATGCACAGTGGCAGTCGTAACATTTTGACAGGTATCTGGCATTTTATGAAATGAAAATGGAGCTTTGTTGATGCAAATGATATATGGATTTCAATATTTAATTTGACATAGCTTTTTAATTTGTTTCAACCGCACAATAAAATATTCCAGTGCTGTGCATTCTGGTTCAGTTCCAGGACCATGTTCTTAATGTTTCAGCTGTCTATTATAAAGAATAGGGTTGGGTCTTCCAAATATTGTTAGACTGTAGTTTTCATAATCTCATGCTACCCGGGCCATGCTGACTGGGGCAAATGGAAGCTGAAGTTTAGTAATATCTGAAGGGCTGCAGATTTCCCAACCTGATGTAGGAGACGATTAAAAACAACATGACATTCTCAGAAGAGGGAAATTTACCACGCAGGCAGGCAGCAGAGTGCTGTACAGCCAGTTATGCAAATCCTTGCAGCCAAGACAAGTCACGGAGGCACATAGGCTGTAAAGCTGCAAGAATCTTTGAGGATTCCAAAATGTGTACATTCGCTGATTTTAATAATCATCATAGAATTGCAGAGCTGGAAGGGGCCCTATGGATCATCAGGTCCATCCCGTCTCAAGGAAGCCCAGTGGGGAACTGAACTTCCAAACTCTGGCTCCACAGCCATGGACCTAATTAAGTCACTAAGCCATCCAAGACTAGAATATATACTGTGTACAGTATTAGGGCTACAGGCCTTTTCTGAATTATGAGGAGAGACCTATCCACAGAGGAAATGGAAAAGGCACTGTGGTTTGTCTATTTCCCACCTGCTTTCAATGCATGCACACCTACCATTCTGTGTGTGTACCCATATGATGAATGTGCATTCTCTGTAATGGACTGATCATAGCTACTTTCTACCAGTGGAGCAGCTGCATTATGCAAGATCCCTCTATACACTTTTGGGGCCTTCCCTTGCCACAAAATACAGCTCATCTCATTCAGTCGAGTCCCCTGACTTTATGAATAGCATCTTTCAGAGAACTGGAAAAGCTGCTGTGGGGAGGTAGGGAATTTGATGCCACTTGTCCAGCTATGTATATTTGAAAATGGACCTAGTCCAGTGTATATAAAATGGAAGTGGGTAAACTTTATTTATTTTATGGAAAGTAAAATATGTTAGATATTCATGTTGTATTCAAGTAGTTTTACAATGTAAAAATAAAATAAAAATATAAGTGTGTGTATGTGTGTAAAATATATAGTCAATAAATTCTGTATAACAAAATGGAAGCAGGGGGTTAATAAGAGCCTAGTGGACAACAGATGCACTATTTAGTTCAAAGAATCTTATACAGTACTGTACTTGGAATTTATATGATACGCTTAACAGAAGTGTCTACCAGATACCTAACCTATTATCAAATGCTACTAAATGCCAATTGGGGCAACCTATTTCCAAATATAACTAAGTTGGGAAGTCAATACAGTCTGTCGTATGATTTTAACTTTCACAGAGATTTTATGATTTCAGAGATTTTTTTAAAAAATGTTACTACTTACAATGTGTCGCTAGATGCCCTAAGCACATCCGATCTCACTTGATTTTGGAAGCTAAGCAGGGTCGGCCCTGGTTAGTACTTGGATGGGCGACCACCAGGGAATACCAGGTGCTGTAGGCGCCTGGAGTAGGAACTGGCAAGCCACTCCAGTACTCCTGCCAAGAAAACTCCATGGACATGGAGTCACGTAGAGTTGGTCATGACTGTAATGACACAACACACACACTTACAATGTGAGGCCTGCATAATTACATTGTAAACTGTCCAGAGAGTGCTTGAAACGCTATGGATGGTATAGAAGCAGAAAACTTCTCTTACCAAAGGTTTCTCTGACATCCTTTATAGAACAGTAAATGCCTATGATCAATCCCTACTAAAATCTATTTATTGTTGAGTCTGTTTGTGGCTTGGGGGGGGGAGTCCAATTGCAAGATATAATTTACTTGATTATTTTATTTGGGACATCAGTAATATATGTAATGAATGTAGTGTTTATCACTGTTTTAGTTTCAGAGATCCTTTGTGACAGACATACTCTGAAATGTAAGGTTTGCAAAATAAGGCACATTCTCCTATGAATGTAAATTATATAATTTGCCATGGAACTTTTTTCCAGATATGCAGTTATTTTATGTTACATGTTATATGTTCTCTTTTCTAGCCATCTTTTAGTGCTTTTCTATATGTTTCTACATAGGAGAATAAGGGAAATCAGAGGAAATGAGGAATGTATGTGAAAGCACCAAACACCTGCTACCGTCTTTTGTGTTCATCTCAGTGTGCTCACCCTTTGCTTGATTATCTTGTGCTTTAAAAATCAGTGCAATTACCTAATGAGTTAACTGTTTTACTTTACTACATCTCCTACAGAGGGAGGATTTATTTGAATGGAATTGCTGGTTGTCTGTTTTGTTTACCATATGTTACGCTGGATGATAAAAACCAGCAATTTTTCTTTCAGAAAAACAATGTAAAAGACAAACTGCCTCATAAATGCGGCGAAGGAGGAAAATAGATTCTTCCTAACATAACAGTGTGTGGAACAACCTACTGGAGCTAGAGTTAAAATCAATGGGCCACGGAAGTAAATTATTAATGCATTCTGCCATTTAGTCTCAGTTACGAGGAACAGAGATGCCAATGTTCTCGTTGACCCACAGTATGCACAAATGCATTAAACAGATCTTCATCTACTGCAGCGTATTTCTTCCCATTTCCTGATGCTTCACATTATAAGATGAGTGCTGTGAGATAATGGCTGTTAATGCAGGGCATTAATAGTTCAATACAGATAATACCATCCGTGCATTTAAGCAAAAGATCTGCTCTGAAGCCAGTCTAGGAAGCAAGCAAATATACCCCCCCAAAGTAAAACACACATGGATCTCCCCACCATCCCAGCTCCAAAAGGATGGTCAACAAGTAAGGGATGGTGGCTGGCCACACGAAATTGTGAATCCATTCTGGGTTTTAGTCTGCACTTTACAGGACCTATCCAAGGTGGTAAACCATGTCCCTGGAACAGGCTCAGTGCCTGGGATAACTCTGTAAAGTTCAGATTAAAACTCACTGTGGTTTTGCAGAACCACCAAAACTGAACTGTCAAGTGCCAATATTTCAGAGTAGAGATGGACACGACCAGAGAAAATTTTTTTCGAGTTGTTTTTCAGGACGGGTCCGTTTCGGGTCGTTTCCGTTTTTCACAAAATTTTTCAAAAATTTGTCGTTTCGTTTTTCGTTGTTTGTCGTTACCGCCGCGATTTAGCGTGACTTGATTTCCCAGAGCATGGGGTTAGGGGGTATGACTTGATTTCCCAGAGCATGGGGTGGGTTAGTGGGCTGTACCTCTGGGTGCCTCTGGCCCACTAAGAACACAGTGTACTGGCGTATGGGTTAGGGTTAGGATTAGGATTAGGATTAGGGTTGGTGGGTTTTTTATGTCCTCTGTGGCACATCCAGAAGTCTCAGCAAAACCTGGCCATGCGATTGGTGGAATGGCTCCAAAAATTTGCATGGTCCCATCCCATGGCCAGCCCATCACTGCGCGTGCACAGGTGTAAAAAAATAAAAATAAAATAAAATAAAATCAATGGAGACGTTTTGTTGCAAGAAAAACCCACTGCTGCTACTGTAAAAATTCAAGCATTTAAATAGCTAATTTTTGCATGTTTCTGTGGTGCTTTGGTGGGTTTTTGGACCATGATTTCAAAAAAAAATATTGCGGTCGCCATTTTGGATCCCCCCGCACCGCATTGCAAATGGAGACGCCGAGGATGCCCCCTCCCAGCCCGGTACCAGCAGCCCAGGACAGGAGGGGGGGAGACTGGAATGGGGACCCCCCCCCAGAAACCACCCCTCTGGTAGGTGCCCTCAGGCAGGCATATTTTCGCCTGCTTTTTTGGCCGGGAATCGGGTTTTTTTTTATTTCTAAAACTTTTTTTCTGTGCCACTTGGCATTGAGCGATCGCCGCACAATTCCAGGAACGACAACGACAAATCACACCCAATTTTTCTTTTGTCGGTTCGAGTTCGAGTTCTGGGGGAGTAATTGTCGTTACCGTTTCCGTTGCGTAACGGAAACGAGTAACGGAAACGAAAACGAGAATTTCACCAAGTCGTGCCCATGTCTATTTCAGAGTGTTCTCTGTGCCCAAAGGACACTTCTGAATTACCCGGATCTATCATCTCCTCTAACTACTGAATATGAATGTTTTCAGGTTCTGCTTGGGATAGAATATGGCCCTAGTAAAGTGGTTTTGTGTGGTTTCATCGAGACCAATGTTGGTGAACCTATGGCATGAGTGACAAAGGTGGCACTCGGAGCCCTTTCCCAACATAGCCCCTTTACAGCCATCTGTTTTCAGGTTAAATTTGCTGTATTGGCACTTTGCGAAAAATTAGTGGGTTTTGAATCGCAGTTTGGGCACTCGGTCTCTAAAAGGTTCGCCATCACTGATCTAGACCTACAGGTGGACACTCAACAGTGGACAGCCACATGCAGGTGACAGTGGTGGCACAGCTGGTCATATTATCTTTTCTGATCATAAAGAGTCCTTCACACAAAGATTCCAGTCTCTGCAGCCTCCTGACTCTTGGATTTCAAAGCATGGGGAGGTTACTAGGATAAAAGATGTCATTAAAAAAAAAAAAAACACAACCACAACAGTATCTACTTTCTATGTAACTCTTGTTCCCCTTGTCACACAAAATTATGTGCTTGAGAGGTAAGTGGTCCTTTGGAATTGTGTGCAGGAGCTGTGCAGGAAAGAGAAACTGGCCGGATTAAGGGAGCCACACGCTACAAATGGGAAAGTGTTTCTCCTTGTGCAAGACATTGCTGCAAAGAAAACACCCAGAGATATCTACTAAAGACTTGGCTGCTATAGGTCACTATGGGTGTTCTCTTCCGGGGAAAGCTGGGAGGGGAAATGGGTCACCTTTGGGAGGTATGCTCTCTGTGTACTTCTAAATCCAAACTACTGACTTTCCTTCAGAAGTCTTTATATTTGGATTTTGCTGCTAGGTGTTTTTGCTTTCATTTGGACAATCTCCCTTATCTGTCCAAATCAACCTGATTTAGTTAAAACTTCCTCTGAATCCAAAGTGTGACCTCAGTGGCTGCTCTTTGCCCAATGGGTTATTTGGGAAGATCCTGCCCTTGTAATCTTCTATGGCTACACTTAGATGTTAAGTTCCCGCAAGGATTGAGACAGTGGCCTCTTGGCTCCTGTTGGTGGACCATCTCATCTCTCCCCAGGATGTGCTGAATTTCCCCACTATGAATTCTCTGATAGGCCTGGGAGAAACCATAGTAAATGGTAATGTCTTGTGGGAAACCAAGATCAGGGAAGATCTTGAGGAACAGGATGTGAGAATAAAATCAGGAATAACAGAAAGGGCAGGGGAAAGTGTAGAAAGCCGGAGAACAGAAAGGAGAGATCAAGTGTGAGAATGAGGAGGAGACCCTTGTTAGCTAGGAGCTCTAAGAGAAGGCTTAGAGGTAGCTGAAGGAAGAGAATAGAAAAATTAAGAAGAAGATGACAAGATACAAAGATCTCTCCAGACAGTGGACTGAGCATCAGATGGAGCTAGGAGGAGGAAGAAGTCTGAGATCACAGATTCATAGGAATCATAGAGTTGGAAGAGACCTCAAGGGCCATGCAGTCCAACCCTCTGCTATGCAGGAACCCCCAATCAAAGTACCCCCGACATATGATCATCCAGCCTCTGCTTAAAAACCTCCAAAGAAGGAGACTCCACCACCCTTCATGGCAGCATATTCCACTGGTGAACAGCTCTTTCAGGAAGTTCTTCCTAATGTTCAAATGGGGTCCCAAGACAGAATCATATCAGCTGGGCATCAAGTACCCAGAATAACTTGAACCTCCTGAGGACTAGGAGCATGTATACCAAGAAGAACACAGTGCAAGAGTGATTTCCTTCTCGATCATGGTACTGATGAGGGTAGAGATTCAGAGTTGAAGCCAGACTTTGTGCTCAAGCAGTGAAAGAAACTAGCTTGGATTTGTTTGATGTTATTAATATTAAACTACTGTCTCTACACTCTTTGTTTGAGGATATTGAGATGAAGTAGCAGAATTCAGCCAATTCACAGGAGGTCAGGGGGTCCTATCCCCAGTTCATGCACACATAATATTACAATCTTAGTGTCCATGGACCGATTGTAATTTTTGTTTACTTTTTGTCAGCTTTATTAGTCTTCTGAGCAGGTGGGGAAATCTGTAAACAAAATGACCTGCAATCGGCCATGTTTAACTAGGCCTTTTATCCTTAAATGAACTCTCCGTGGGCTGCCTTGAACATTTGTCAGTAGAGGGAGCTGGTCTTACTTTCCAAATATACCGTACATGGACAATGAAAGGTGTTCTTCCGTACAAGCAGTAAAGGGTGTTATGTTCTAATTAGTTTTTGAAAAGCAAATGCTCTCTTCAGGCTTATAAATCCTACAAACAGAAGGAAAAATGATCTCCTTTTATTTTTCTACAAGAGAGTGGAAAACCCAGGAGACTGCAACTTGTTTCTTGGTTTTCACATCATCACGCATAAACACTTCTCCACACCTCTAACAAGTAATAAGATAATGTTTGAAGAAGATAATATTTAGTAGCCTGGAAGTGGTCCCTTTAAATCTCTTCATTCTATTTGGTTGCCCAGGACAACTCTTGTAAACATCAGTGACCTTAGTGGCCTTGGCAAAAGCTGGGACCTGAATCTGATGGGAAAGTTTAAGTCATTTCAGAGCTGCTTGAATCGGACTGTAAGTACTTACTGAACTTGGTAGTGTTGTTTTGCTTCCTCTAATAAAATTTGCTTCACGCTTTGGTATTTTGCTTTCAAAACAATCTTCTGACAGCCCTTAGAAAAATGGGCCTTTTCCCCCCTGAGTAATTTGTGCTAAATATAGTTTCATGTGCTGGAAATAAGCCATCACTCTCAGGAAATAATAGGAAAGATAGGAAATCTCTTTGTATTGGAAATGATTGCTCTAAAAGCAGTTTTTATACACTTCTGAGAAATATCTGTAAGGAAATAACTTCTCCACCGGTTCCTACCATTTCAGTGGTAGCCATGAAAATTAATAAATCACTGCCATTACCATTTAGTAGTTCATGTCACAGATTGGCAGTACTTACAGGACAGACAAACCGGACTGGAGAAGAGTGGAAGGAAACATGTTCACATTTCACTTGCCTAGAGGAAACCTTAAAGTTACTCATAAGATCACCCCCTCCAACTGAAATAGAAAACTATGGCTGTTTATTAAACAGAGGAGTAAAGCTTTGCCAATTACTGAAACATTTAATCAATATTGCCATGGATAAAATGGCAATAGTTAAATTTTGAATGTTCTCTTGATTACTACAAAATGCATGGGCAAAAGTAACATTATAGGTAAATCTGACTTTTCAGGTCTCTGATATGTAAAGGATTTTTGCAACTTGCAAAGGTTTGTTCTTAAAGGATACTTTGACAACAGTTGCTATTTGAGACCTATGTTACTTCTTGGGAAAGATATGTCAATTCCCACCATTCAGTGGAAATACTGGGATTGGAGAAGAGGCAGAAATGGAAACCTAACCAAGTTTCTTCCTCCTTCTGCATACAGTACTGGTTTTCTGAGACATACATGTAGGATGAGCTGATAGGGCTCAGTGGGTTGAAGCACCTGATTGTGGAGCCAGAGACCAGGTATTCCAATACTCAGTGTGCTTCCTGGGAAGGGCACATCACAGAGAGTATGTGTAGCCAATGCAAGTACTGTATGTGTCTTGCCCCCTGTGCAGCTTTGGGGGAACTGCTATGGCTCCACCATGTATTTACAAAAGGAGAACTGGTAAGCCACAGCTGAGTACTTGGCATTAACAAAACCCTGGGAGGGCTGCCATAGGACAGAGTCAGTGTCAGTATGATGGCACTTAATTATGTGGGCAGCATCTGTTTGCAATGGCGATTGGCTGAAGGTTGCTGCTAAGCTTTTCTGCTTGAATTAGGGTTGTGGCATATACACGTCTAATGCTTAATCAGCTAAGATGCACGGAGAGACGTTCCATCATTTGCAGTGACTCCTTTCCCCTTGCAGTGTCTCCAATCACTGGTGTGTGTGTGTGTGTGTGTGTGTGTGTGTGTGTGTGTGTGTGTGTGTGTGTGTGTGAAGTCCATGCAGACCACTTGCATTTGTACCACACTATACTGTAATTGTTACAGGAATTTACCTAATAATATTGCTCAAAATTTGCTGTTCTGTTCTCAGCCATTTATTAAGTAGATGTGGATGTTTCCTTTTAGGTGTGGTGAGGATGGCAAAGTGTAGTCCTTAAATCGAAATTGCAGACTAACAATATGCAGAGGCCTGCATTTTGTCTATCCCTCTTGGAAGGGAGTGAAAATACAGACAGCACATAGACCATCAAACTTTATCAAATAAACTGCTAAATAAGTGCTAGCTTGTCTCTAAATATATCTTATCAAACAGGAAGACTACAAGGGATGGTGATAGCTGATGGATGGGAAGGTTATTTAACAAACCACTCAACACCACAGCTCTTTTGCTCTGCCTAGATGCCCTAAGCATATCCAATCTAGCCTTATTTCAGAAGCTAAGCAGGGTTGGCCTGGTTAGTACTTGGATGGGAGACCACCAGGGAATACCAGGTGCTGTAGGCGCCTGGAGTAGGAACTGGCAAGCCACTCCAGTATTACTGCAAAGAAAACTCCATGGGCATGCATGCGGTCACAAAGAGTCCATTGGACATGGGGTTTATACACGCTGCAAAGGCTCCCAGCTCGGAGCTTAGAAATGTTTTCCCACCAGATCCGGAGTTTGGAATGACACAACACACATTTTCATGTACCTGCTCTCTGCAGGTGCATTTACATGTCTGTTGTTTTTGCCTCCCGCCCTTTAAGAGCTCCTTGAGCCGGAACCAGGAAGTAATGGGGCTCCTGGCAAGTTCCACCGTTAGTAAAGGCTTCTTTTGTCCTTTTTCCCTCCCCCTCACGCCGACAGGAGCTGAGGGGTGGGGACAGGAAAAACAAAAGATCTCTGGTCCGAGACAAATTGTTCAGAAAAAGGCCCAGATTTACATATGTGTAGAGCAGCTCATTATTGTTCATTAGACATCATTATATTAGACAGTAGAGTGTCCATTCATTTTATAATGAACAATTTACAGGCAGGTGGTAATACTAAAGAGGTATTGGAATCTCCCCACAGAAATGGCTGTGATAAGACCAGGAAGAAGTCATTTGATTGCATTCTGTGCAGGGCCAGTAGTTAAAAATAATGTATAGACAGTCCCTGATACCTAGCACTAAAAAGAGCCACCTTCTCCACTTATCCATTCTGGGGAAGGTGGGGGAAACACAGAAAGGGAAGAAACCCTAGTTAGGTTCTGAATGTGAGTGTAAGATACTTTCCATTGGCATTACATATACAGAAGGGCATCATTCTGTAATCTACAGTACACCAACTTAAAAGTTTCTCTTGAAAGAAAGGGAAAAATCTTTTTTTTACCATTCTTCTATCCCCATTAATGAATGCTGTTCAACACTAGAATCTGAATCATTTCGACTCACTGAATCCACTTGGGCTTACTCCCGAATAAAATATACATCACCTTTCTCTGGCAGGAAACCTGCTACTGAATCTTCAGCAAGAGAAGTATGGAAGGACTTGCCGGCATGGTATATAGGACTGCACCACTATCAGGTTTTTATATCTGTTCTAGATTGAAGGACGGCAGTAGTCAGTTCCAATTCTCCGCTATTAAGCTGTGTTGGGGAGAGGCGTTAGTTCCTCTCTAAACTGTGAGGGGGAAAGGAAAGGAATCAGAGGAACCTTCGGGGAAAAAAGAACAGTGATGATTATTTAAAACGAATCAGTGTGTAAACGTGCACCGAGTAACGGGTACAGGTGTCATCTTGGACCAGCTGGAAAGCCGGAGGCGGTCGAAGCATTCCTGCGAGGCCAGAAATTAAAGGATGCTCCGCGGGTTGGCGGCGGCGGCGGCGCTGCTGGGGGCGCAGCCCACTTCGGGAAGGGCGACGCGCCCCGATGCGCCGGCTCGAGAGGCCAGGCTGACGCTCCCTACCCAGTGTCTCCGGTTGCTAGGACCGCTCTGTTAGCATTTTCTCCTGTCCAGCGAGGGTAGAAGCAGTCGAGGCGGCGCTTTCCATCTGCCCATCCGGAGGGGGGGGGCGGCGGCGTGTCTCAAGCCATGCACCCCCGGGGCGTCCTCTCCATCGGCAAGGGCTTGCGCCCTCTTCGCGCGCGATCCGATTCCTCGGCCGGCCGCTTTTAGCGCCCCATTCCTTGCCCCTACATTAGCCATGCCCGGGATGGGGGGGTGAGGGGCAGGCAGTATAAGTCTCTCCTCCTCCTCCTCCTCCTCCTCCTCCTCCTCCTCCCGGTCTAGCAATGGTTCGCTCCAGTCTCTCTCTCTCTCTCTCTCTCTGCCCCCCCCCCACCCACCCCCGTTGCACCAATTCTCGCTGGCCGCCGCCCGCCGCGCGTCCAGTCCTGGCAGGCTTCCGAACAGATGCTTCCACCGCTGCCGGGGGAGCGACGCGGGGGGAGCGAGTGTTCGGAACCCGAGCCGCCGCCGACGAGGAGGAGGAGGAGGAGGAGGAGGAGGAGGAGGAGGAGGAGGAGGAGGAGGAGGGGCTGGGCTGGGCTGGGCTGGGCTGGGCTGCTGCTGCTGCTGACATCATTCCGCTGCTTCGCGGGGCCCGCGGGAGCTCCGGAGAGGACCCTTCGCCCCCGGGCGGGGAGGGCTCGGGGCTTGCAGGTAAAGGCGAGGAGGCAGGCGCGGGCGATACCTCCACCGCCCACCCACCCCCCCCACCACCCGGTCTGTCGGAGGGGGAACCTGCAGAGCTGTGCGGCTTCGAGGGCGGGCGGGCGACTCTTTCGCATCCTCTCCGCTCTGAGCCCGGGTTCTGGGGCTGTTGGTCGGGGTGATGGGGGCGACGATGAGGCTAGGGACCCGGTGAGGAGTCGCGGCTCGCTCCCACCCACCCTGCCCCCACCCCCACCTCCCCACCCCCCGCTCATGATTCAGCATCGGCGTCGTTCCCCCGACTAGGAGGCAGAAGGGCAAAGGAGCATCAGAAGTGGGGAGGAAGAACGCGTCGGCCGGGGAGCGGCAGTGCAACCTTTCTTCCCGTCGCCCTTTCTGGAGGGTCTGCTTTTTCCCTCGACCCCCTTCTCAAGGTCCGGTTGTGTTGTGTTGTGTATGGCGGGGCAGAGTGTTGGGCACCCTCCTCCTGTCTCCCTAAAGGTCCTCTCTGGTTGCCTTGGGAGGAAGCCCTGTCCAAGGGCTTTGTGGCCCAGCTGGTCTCCCAGAGGTCGCTTCCAAGTAAAGGACACCAGCGAGTGTCTCTCCCCTTCCCCGCCTCCCTCCAGGGTCTCCTCAGGGTTGCCAGTCAGCAGCCAGAGACGATGCAGCTGCAGGAAGCAGCGCCAAACGGAAGCATCCATAGAATAATACTGTCGCCTCTTTTGGCATGAAAGACACGCCATGCTTCATTAGATTTATTTGATTCTGATATCTCACAGAATTTGTTTTGTGATATCTGAGTGTATGGCCCTTCCCTCCTTCACAACGGAAGACCAGAGGCATTGGGGTTCGATGCAGTGTTAAATGCACTGTGCATGTTAATTTTAATCTCTGTTTGGAAAGTAAATTATGAAGTGCTGGGTTTAGGCTTGCAAAAATAGACAAGGTCGTGATAGGGTTTTCTTGCTGCTTTTATATTCTTCTTTCCCGACTCCCTCTAAATGCACACATTTGCCTTCTTTCTCTAGAATATATATGCACAATTTCACTGACATGATGTGGAGCATATACATGCTGTATTGGGGTGACTTGTGCCTTTGGGACAATGTATCATTAAAAAGTAAATATCTGTAATGTATGGAATAAGAAAACTGATTAGCTGTAGTTGCTGTAAGGGTCAGAACTACAAGATAACGGTAAAATGCCTTGAGCAGTTGAAAGTCCTGCACAAATAAATAATGTAAGCATGAAACTGCACAGGCGAAATGGTTAAAGTGACTTTTCTCTTGGCTTCAACGGTTAGTGTGGTAGAAGTCAAACAACCCTTTAGAGGACAACTGGGGTTGCTCTTCAGCAAATGATTTCTGGGTTGTGAGCAGGGATACTGTCACACCGATTGCACAGCAGAATGTGATGGAATTATTTTAAGAGGTGGGAACTTTAGAGCTGTGCTGTGCTATTTTAAAAGATTGTGAAATAAGAGTCAAATTTTATAGGGCATTTCAGCTAGAGAGAATGTGCTAAATTAATAATGGGGCAAATATATAAGGAATGCATTTATATAACTTTTTTTTGCTAGAATTTGGAGATATTTTCGGGGAGAGCTTTAGCACATATATTGAGGCTCAAAAATTGGGTGGGGGTGTTATGTCCTTGCTTTATAACATTTCTGCACATGTTTATGCTTCATTTAGGATTACTTCTAAGTAAGTAGGTAGAAGATTATAACCTTGGTCTTACAGAAAGCTAGCTTTGCTTGCTGATGGTCCTGTAAAAGTGAGAAGAACTATAAATGAAGGGAGGTAGAGGTAGAGGTCACTTTCTTAACAGTTTGAACAATTACAATGCAATTTGTTGTTATCCTTTGGTTTAGATACCAATTTACAAAGTGCAGTTCAGCTGTGTTTATCCTACTAAGATTCATGCAAGGTATAACCCCATCAAACAAGAGAAGAATGAAGGATGACCAAGGATAACTTTGCAAACCACTGCTCTAGCACAGTGCTTGGAAATTTGATTTGGTTCTTCCAAGCAGGATGATAATTTTCCCCTGGCTTGTGTTAGCTCCCTGCCATTCTGCTATACTGTAAAACATTCCTTCATGCCACATTTGGTTCAGCAAATGCATGTTACAGCATGTAATACTGTAAGATGCAAAGTCTGGTGCATATACTGTCATTTGCTGCTGCTGTAGTACTAGTGGTGGTTGTATAAGATCTCCATGAAGCACTCTGGTGTTTCTGGACAATAAATGTCCTTCACATTCTAGTGTGCCTAGATTTGTACAAAAAGCGTGGTTGACTTTGGTGATTTCATCTTAGCATTTCCAGACTTGCAAAGATGAGCTACTGTGTGTAAGAAGCTAGCAAAGAGAAACAATCTTTGTCTCCAGTTCCTATAGCCTTAGGCTGGCTCATGGCCCAGACTGGTGAGGATGCACTCATTTCAGAGTTTCAGAATAAGTTGCCACCCTACTTGACCCATGGACCCTGGCTTTCAATAATAAGAGTCAGTGGTGCAGCTTGGTTCAACATATGTGTCAGTGAAACTACTGCATCGTTTTCCTTATTTATTCCTGTCTGTGTTTCCTCCCCATTGTTCTGTACCTTCCCTGTGTCTCACTGCATGCCCTTTAGGATTGGGAACTGAGAGATCCTTGTAAAGCTTCATATATGCAGTTGACATGGTAGAAATAATAGAGAACAGTCTAGTTTGAAACAGAAGGTCAGCTGGTCTGTTGTTTCCAAACCACTTGATTCTTCACTCATCAGCAGTATAAGAGAATTAATCCAACAATACAATTGGTATCTGGTGGTGAAGGAGTTTCATAAGTCCAGCAAGGATGTATTATTATTACAGTATTAGTTGTTTCTTGGATAGGAGCAGCAGCTGAAAAATACAGGAACATTTCCTGCTTTTTCCAATTACCTACAGTACTGCTTTTCATTTCAAACCATGTTTGAACCAAATGCCAATGTTATTGTTATTTCATGTTTGGAGCAATGCCTTTATTGCTTTTCAAGGGTCATACTACACAAAACACCAAATTCACATTTAGAAGCTAATAGCACCCTGGCTTCTCCAGCAATGCTGCTCTCAAGGGCTGCCTGCCTGAACAATCAGACTTGAACATTACACATGTTTTCTCCCCAGTGACCAATGACAAAACAAATCAAGCTAATATGCAAGGGAGCGGGAATGAGGACAGCTTGTGCAATGACAAGCAAATGTTACCCATCCATCAGAGATGTCCCACTTCTAAGAATTCATTGTCTCTTCTAGTTTGACTCTAACATTCGGTAATACCAGCAAAACATGAGTGGTATTTGTGCAGTTTGCCAAGGCTATGGAAGCAGCTTTCAGGATGGTTAACACATGCCTTTTCTTTCTTTTTCGATGCAAATTTTGTTATGCCGTTTTTGTATTTCGCTGCAGCTTTTGGCACAAATTTATTTTATTTTATTTATTTTATTTATTTTTACAACTTATATGCTGTCCACTACCCAAAAGTCTCTGGGCGGCTTACAATCAAAAATTAAAACAGTTAAAACATCAAATATCAATATATAATTAAAACAATAATAAAAACTTACACTAAGACCATTACACTAAAATTGCCATCAGAGGACCCACAGTCTATATTGTATTAATTTAAAAACTTCTGGAACAGGAAGGTTTTTACTTGGCGCCGAAATGTCATTGCCAAAATTGTTGCCAGAGTGGCACTGTGCTTATATGCAGCAAGAAGATAAATGCTTAATTAACTAATCAAACATTTTTTGCTGTCTGCAAGCATAGAGATGTAACTTATCAATTGTTTGTAATTTCAATGATATGGTATTGGTTGGGGGGATGGGATGACCCTTACAATGGTGAGAACGTTGTTAATGTATGGAGAAGGAACAGGGTTACAAATCCAAACCAATGAAGATCACAATGGGTGCACCACTGAAGCATTCTCTTTGTCTATAAAGAATGCAAAACAAAAAGCAACCTTTGAAATAAATCCCTAAGACATGGAATGAAACATTGATCAGTTTCCCAAGAAGGAGACAGAATCTTTTGTAACAAAAAGACAACACCTTGTCTCCTGTTTTGGATTGAAACATTTTGTCAAAGTTTTCATAGACCAGACCTGCCCAACAGGTAGACCGCGGGCTACTGGTACCCCGCAAAGGGTTCAAAAGTAGCCAGCTAGCCATCAATAAAAAAATGAGGGGATAAGTTCTCTGCCTCTACCTCCCCCACCCCAAGGACCACCACTGCCCCAGCAATGTTCTTGGTCTGCCAAGCCCACTGTCTCAGCCGAGCGGAGCAGTTCAAGGGCCACAGTGCATTGAAATCTGTTCCCTCCAGAACGGATTAATTGGTTTTCAATGCATTCCTATGGGAAACTGCTGCTCTACTTACAAAACTTATAAGCATGTGCTCGGAATGGATAAAATTTGTAAGTAGAGGTTTTAGTGTAGTAGCCCTCAGGAACCTT
Organism: Phrynocephalus forsythii; assembly: GCA_029282475.1. Taxonomy (NCBI): domain Eukaryota; kingdom Metazoa; phylum Chordata; class Lepidosauria; order Squamata; family Agamidae; genus Phrynocephalus; species Phrynocephalus forsythii. The sequence goes on from JAPFRF010000005.1 coordinate 37,151,892, forward strand.
GAGCCGGAAAAAGTAGACCTTGGCCTGTTCAGAGTTGAACAGCCCTGTCATAGACTATAGTTAGCTACTGGAGAAAAGTAAATTGTTGTCAGGCTGAGTTACAAATAAAAATATACATTGCTGGAGGGACTGTGAACGGGGCATTGAAAAGTAAGTGAAATGATTATTTTTGCACCCAGGGGTTCACAGAAAAGTTTCCAGATGAGAGCACTAATGTCCTGAGTCATTGGGGAGTTTTCGGAACCTTTGCTGAGTACTTGCTGAAAGAAAACTTAGAATAGGAGATTTCTCTCCCTCCTAGCACTTGGTGCCTTCTGTTCTTCTCTTGCTTGAGTCCAGCAGGCAGCTTCAGGCAGACAGTAGACTCTCTTGATTCTTTTCCCCACCCCCACCTCCTTTTGCTGTGTGATTTTTTTCTGAATCCCCACCTTGCCACTGAGATCAGAAGGCACTGGGGCGTTTTGTGTTAGCCTAGTGGTGAAACCCCAGGGCGTAGTGCCTGGAGCACTGTTTCAAAGGCATTTTGCTCTCCACTGCTTGGCCTCACTTCTCTTTCTTTTGTGGCTTCCCTTCCAGGCAGCATTGGCTGATAGGGTTTGGAAAGTCACACGAGACCCAGAGATTGCCCGCTTCAAATGCCAATATGTCTTCTGCCCAAGAAAAGGAGTTATGGGCAGGAGCCTTTGAACTAGCTGGACACATTGTTTGCTGCACATGTGGCAAATGGGAGAAATGTTGACCAGGGGAAAATAATGGTGGTGGGTGGACTGGTTGCCCCTGTTATGCACTTACTTTGCATCACCACCCTTTATTAATAAGGACCCAGCTAAAGCATTCGTTTTGTCGAGTGTCACCTTCATTTGTGAGAAAAGAGGTATCCAAAGACAGCAAAGCCCCTCCTAGAACTATGAAAATGGTACTGTTGACAATTTAAGCATATAAAATGCCAAGTTGTCAACACTTCAGTTGTTTTGCTTGCTCATAGGATATGTATATGGGGTGAGCAGGGAAGAAAGATCACTGCCAGAATTCAAAACCATAGGCATCAACTCAAGGCATTTTTCAGTGCTAGTAATTTTAGCTATTTACAGTCCCTTTCTATGGATGTTGCCTTGAAAGTCAATCCTGCTGAGTTCATGGGGAGTTCAGTGTTGCCTAGGGTTGCTATTTTAAGCCCCTGTAACATGTTATAATTTTTGTTGGGTGCACATTGTAGAACCACGCTGCATATACTGTCAAATTAACATTTGAGGTGAGCATGTACGTTTCTTTCACTGTACGGCATTATGCTGCGCAGACGTGTGCGTGTTTGTGAAGATGTAGGTGTGACAGGCAATTGGCCTGTATAACTCTCTCATGTATGAGGGTTGATTGAAAAGTAATGCCTCTATTGCTGTAACTGTTTTATTTGTTAACTGATTTTCAAAATTCTTTCTGTACCTGATAGCTACATTTGTCCTCTATTTAGTGCACTATTCACTTTTCAGCATAGTCCCCATCCACACACTAACTAGTCGGGCAAACTTGTTAGAGAAGAATTCCAGTGGTTGTTGTCGACACCAGGATTGAATGGCAGCTTTCACCTTGTCATCAGAACAAAAGTGATGTCCCTTAAGGTGCTCTTTCATCTTTGGGAAGAGTGGAAAGTCGGAAGGTACGAGATGTAATCTCCAGGCTTAAAACTGGGGTACTTCAAGGGCCAGATGCAGGGAGGGGGGTATCAGGAGACAGATATCGAGTCTTGTGTGCTCTCAGAAGCATCTGGAGGGGCCACTGTGAGATACAGGAAGCTGGACTAGATGGGCCTTTGGCCTGATCCAACATGGCTCTTCTTATGTTCTTATGTTGAAGGTCGGGGCTGTATGGTAGAAACTCCTTGAATATCAGGTGCTGCAAGGTGGTCCAATCTGTGGGGAAAGTCATGGTGACCATTTCCTGGGTCCAAGGGGTCATGCTCATTGACTTCTTGGAAGAGGGAACCATGATAAACTCTGAACACTGAAAATGTTGGAGAAGCTCTGTGTGCATTTGGGCCACATCTGGAAGGATTTGGACCCTATTCTGCAGCACGATAACGCCCACATGAACATGAGTAGCAAAACACAAGAGGCATTGCCGCACCCTGCCTTTTAAGGGGGTTCTGCTACATCTGCCTTACAGCCCCAAACTTGCACCTTGCGACTTTCACCTCTTCCCAAAGATAAAAGAGCACCTTAAGAGACACTGCTTTCGTTCTGACGACGACGGGGTGAAAGCTGCCATTCAATCCTGGTGTCGGCAACCACCACCACCGGAATGCTTCTCCAACGGGTTTACCTAACGAGTCACGCGTTGGCGCAAGTGTGTGGAAAGGAATGGGGATTAGGTCGAAAAGCAAATAGTGCATTACATAGAGGACCAATCTAGCTATCAGGTATGAAAAGAATTTTGAAAATCAGTTAACTAATAATAAAGTTACAGCCATGGAGGCATTACTTTTCAACCAACTCTTGCACCAAAGCTATTTAATCTGAATGGGTGCTTTCAGCAGTGCTCCATGTGATGTGTGTGGTTGGAATTCTGTACTAAGATGAGGACAGTGTTACCGGGGAGTGGAAGCCACCCCCACAGAAGGGAGCTTTTAATTGAAAGCGGTTTGGGGTGCACGTGTTGAAAATAAATCAATTTTGAAGAAGCATGTGTTCCTTGATCCAAATTTAGTTACTGCCAAGCAGAATAAGGCAGGACTGGGACAAAGTTAATATTTGACACACAAACCCTTGCCTTATTCTGCTTTGATTATGTTAGCCCATGCTTGGTTCTTGGTCTGTCCTTGGTGTGACATTTGCTAGTATTTTTAGCACCAGGAACAAAGCCCACTCATATAACTTGTATACCTATTGGAGAGATTTTCCATTTCTTTTCTCCTTAGCCAGTGTCACATGATCTGCTGGGATGCTGTTAACATGCTTTTGTCTGGAATGCTGGGCTGTGGCCAGGGATATCCAAATATCTTTTATGTTTGGGGTCATGTGATTTTTTTTGCAAATAAACTTGGATTGGCTGGTGTAGAAACTTTGGCCATTGTATATCTAGGTCACCGCTATGCTTGGAACAACCCCAAATGCCAAGCTGCACTTCTGATTGAATAGGTGGGGCCCTGTGAAGAATTCCACAGTAGAAAAGCCCCCAAATGATCCTGCTTTATGGAAGTATTGTTGGAGGCTGAAAAATCAGAGTATAAATATTAAGAGCAAATTAGTATGAGCCTCAGATGCCCTGAGCACATCCGATCATGCCTGATTACAGAAGCTAAGCAGGGTCAGCCCTGGTTAGAACTTGGATGGAAGACCACCAGGGAAGACCAGCTGCTGTAGGTGCCTGGAGTAGGAAGTGGCAAACCACTCCAGTATTCCTGCCAAGAAAACTCCATGGACATGGGGTCACGAAGAGTCAGTCATGAATTGAACGACCCAACAACACAACACAGTGTAAGGCTCAGGGTACAAGGACCTTAATGATCTTGTGCTGACTGGGAAATCCCACAGGTGTAGTAATGTGGAATTCCACTTCTTGTGTAGACACTGCTGTTATGGAGATTACTAGTTACATAAGGACAGTGCTTGTGCAAATACAGTGGTGCCATCTCTCATTGCTATGCTGATCAGCCCTTCTTCTCTGTGGATACTGGCCAATAGTACTATTGTGAAGGTCATACTGTCGAAGTACAGTACTGAAATCTGCTAATTTACCTTGGAGAGAATAAGTAGTAATCTACTGCTGGAGGTTTTAAAACAATTGTTCTGAGTAACAAACTGTATGCAAATATAAAGTAATGTACAACAGAGCAATGACTATGAACAGATGTCTAAGATGGAAACACCTGCTAAGATCAAGTACTGTATAATGTCACTGCCAATCTTCCAAAAATCTACTTTTCCAAAAATGAAAATGCTATAGTGTGGTCTTCCATCTACATCGGTGAGGGTGGGCTACTTATACTTTCAATACAATCATAAACTCTAACAATAGTTGGTGTGGTGTCTTTTTAAAAAAGGAAATGACTTCTATAGGGCCCTTAACTCTGAATTGGGGGCACCCTCTTAGGGCGCTTTTACACAACCACTAAGATCCGCTGGCAACTTAAATTCGGACCAGAGATCTTCCTGTGTTCCCACCCCTCTGCACACCCTTCCTGCTGTCTGCGTGAGGGGAGGGAGAAAAAAAGGGAGAAAAAATGGAGGCTCACCCCCGCTATGCCTTCAGGAGCTGCCCCGGGAAGCATTCCAATCTCTTCCAGTCTCCTAAAAGGGGGGGGAGCAAAACACAAACACAAGGCGAGGAGAGCCCGGCACTCACTGCTTTACATCCACATCAGAAATTTTTCACCTTTGGAGACCAGGTACTTGGAAAATGCGCTGGGACGCTCTTAGGTGGGCGTGGTCATACTTAATTTTTTTAAAAATCTGGAGCTGGTGGGAAAACAATTTTAAGCTCCGGATCTGGGAGCCCTTTGCCTCGGATTTTAGGGGGCGTGTAAAAGCGCCCTTAGAGGAAGCAGGGGAACGATCCTGCTTCCCTTTGCCATCTTTGCACTGAAAATCATACCTCTCCTAACTGTTGTTTGCCCATAAAGGCCTTTAGGGTGTGTGTGGGTGTGGGTGTGTCTGTGCATGCGTGCACCCGTGCGCGCACACGCACATGCGCTGAAGGAGAATTATTTTTAATGTGCCTGAAGCTGTCTAAATGAAAGTTGCTATTAGCAGAGCTGTACACGTTGTCTGTAAAAATGTGTGTGTTTCTTATTAACCCCATTGGGTTCTACAGTGATAGAAGGAATTTAGTTAATGAACAAGCCCTCCCCTGTGTTGTTTTGAATTGTGATGAGCTCTGTCCCTTACCATTAAGGAGTCCTGTGTGAAGGGTGTGGTTCAGACTTGGATGGCACCCAAGGGCTGATAGTCCTTGTTACAGTCATGACCGACTCTTCGTGATCCAATGTCCATGGAGTTTTTCTTGGCAGGAATACTGGAGTGGTTTGCCAGTTCCTACTCCAGGCGCCTACAGCACCTGGTATTCCCTGGTGGTTGCCCATCCAAGTACTAGCCAGGCCCGACCCTGCTTAGCTTCTGAGATCAGGTGAGACCGGATGTGCTTAGGGCTTCTAGGCAGCTATATGCAATTAGGTAACTGTAGGATAGCCACTTGCTTCCTATAACCATCTTAAGCTCACAGTCTTTGAGAGCTTGTGTTGGGGACTCCTTTTCCCTGTCAGTGTTTCAAGGCCCCAATTTAGACCCTTACCTCCATCCATTGTGCACCTACTGCATATAATTGCAATGCACCAACGTCACTTGTGGAAGGAGTGTTTCACCCCATTTTTTAATCTTAAAACCTAATTGTCTCTTTGTCTCATGAAGGTATCATATATGCCACCATATATTTTAGATTCAACAATATTCCATTTTGTCGATTTTCGCTTTGAAAATTCAGTTGTCATATATGCAAAAGTTTGCATTGTTTGCTTGTCTTCCTTAAAAAATAAAACAGGAAAAGATGAAGACAGTATTTGAATAATTGTAATATCAGGCGCATGTGCAGTAAAGACACAAGGAATACATGACTACAAATCTCTACAGATATGTTGACAGGTACTTACATCCCTTGGCTGTGGAGGAACCTTGAGTATTTTGTCATCTGTAATCAGAGAACAAGTGTTGTGAATTAGCCTACAGGTCTGCCTTATTATGATTGTCCTGCAGAAGAGTCAGAAAAGAGCACCCCCTAATGGGGTCTGGCAGAAACTAACTAGAGGTAATGATTAGGCTTGTGAAGGAAGGAGACACATCTGCAGGGGTGTGGGAAAAAGGAGAGTTAGGACAAAACTCCCAGCCAGTTTTTATTAGATTGGCACTTCTAGGCTTGCCAAGTAGGGAGATAAGCTTCCACACAGGAGATGGAGAAGGAGAGGGGGAGCATGGAAGGCACAGTGAGTGGCAAACCACACAGAAACAATTTATATTGACAAGGGCATTCACATATATGTCAAAACAACTGAAAATAAATTGATTGCACAAGCAATTTAAAGCAAAGACCCTCTCATAGCAAAATAAATAAATAAATCTTGCTTTCTAGCCAAAAAACATGCTTCCTAGGCAAAACAATCGGCACTTCCATGTGTGTTGTGTAGTCACTTAAAAAAAGATTATTGTACAAATGTGCTGAACCTGATTCAGTTACAACCTCCTCCCCAATGCACATAACTGTGCTCAGAGGAGAAGGAAATGAAGGAGAGGGGTATTAGAGAACAAGTGTGGTACGGTGTCTTCTCACTTTTTACCAAAGGGAGATTCTGAACTTGCTTGCTTTATCGTCTTTCCTTTCATGGTTGCAGCAGGCAATTTCTGTAGCAGAGCTTCTGGGAAACACGAAGCACCTCTCAAAACATTTGTGAGCTTTCAAAATATTGTGCTTGGTACAAAACCATGGAGATAGCCTCCCAAAAATAAGCCCCCTCTCTTTCTGGTGTGAGTAGTTTCACATGGGTTCATTCATAAGTCCTGTCCATCCCATTTCCTCCCCCCCCCAAAATTGTGTATATTTAAAGAATATAATAATAACGTGAAATACTGATAAAATGACAATTTCTAATCACATTTTCTCACACAGTATTTCTGGATAACATTTATCTCAACACATGCATTTTATATGCTGTTTTGTATGACTTTTCTTTTTTGTTTTGCTGAGGACTGCATTGCAGAATTTGTAGAAATGCAGGATCCTGCAGGTAGCTGCATTCTAATCTGAACATTGATCCAGGCACTGTGAATCAGGTCAATTTGTACAGGGGGGATCTTCAGTGAACCAATTTGTGAGGTGTAGCTAGTTCAAACTTCTTGTCCACAGGATCTGTGGGACCTGGGGAGGAATTTTCACAGAGTTTCCTAGCTGTCATTATGCTACAGGCTGTCAATTTCCTACATGCTAAAAATAAAATTTCAGAGGTTAGAGCAGACTGCTGTGAAAAGGAAAACCCCTGGGGCATCTTAGTGCAAGTTGACACAGGTTCTGAAAGCTTTCTGCTCCCTGCTCCCTCTCTGCCTCTAATCTCCCGATCCTCTTTATTGTTGATTTTAATAAATATATAAAGAAAAATATATATAATGTGGCTAAATCTGGTTTTAGCATTTCAAAGCCTGATGAAACTCTGATCTATAGTAAGATCAGAGTTTGCACTAACATGAAATTATAGGTGCAGTGGAGCTCGTATCACAGGACAGTTTTATTTGTTAATATTTAGTTTTCTCTTATGAAATTAAAGTTGAATTACATTGATAAAATCATTTCATAAAATCATGTTCAGTCTATATTTTTTTCATGTCGCGCTTATAGTGGTGGCCAAGAAAAAGGGTTGAGGATGGCTGCTCTAGACTGATAGAAGGTGGCGTTAAAAAACCTGAGGGAAGTATTTAGATACTGAAACTGGTGGGATGTTAGAATCAGTCTCTATCTAATATCAGCTCTTTGGGACACTCTTGAATGGCTCCTTTATCTCTGAAAACACTTCAGGGGAAGGAACTTTTGATAATCCAAGATAAATTTACTTATGCTCATGTATCATTTCAAATATACTGTACACTTCTCCCATATTAGTTTTAGATAGGAAAACCAAATTATGATACCTAGTCCACTGCTGCTTCAGCTGTAACTTCAAAAACAACACCCTTATGCAGCTGACATCTTTCCTAATTTCCATCTCAGAAAGATGTGCCTGGCTCAATCCAATTTGGCTAAGATGTTCTGGATTTTACATCTCAGAGTGTCTTTCCTGGTAAAATCCACCTTGCCACAAACTTTTGGACTTGACGTTCTTTACACTGCTACACGCCTCACTAAATGGGTGGTTGTGATCAACAAAAGCCCGTAGACTGTATGATGATTTTCTTTTAGTGGTCTATAAAGCTATCACCATCTCTTGCATTTGCAGATCATGGTAATTTGTTTTATTAGAGGGTGGCTAAAAGGAAGAGCCCATTGAAGGATTCAGAAGTGGAACGGCTAGGCTCCAAAGATTAGATGATTTACTGTTTTCTGGGTCTTTTGAATATGTCTGTAAGATGTTTACAAGCTATTTTAAATGAAATGGAATCTAGGATCTGGGTCTTATATAACATAATTTAGTGGCTGTAAACCAGTATGGCAGAAAAGCATTTAACAGGATAAAATAATGAGTAGTAGAGCATGTATTAGAAATAAGGAATATCTCAAAGCTGGATCTGTTGTGAGTGGTGAACTGACCTAGTATCTTCTTTTTAAGCCTTAAAATATAGGATTCTTGGACCCATCTGAATACCAGGAACTAGTGTTTTCTTACCCTGCATTTGACACTGGCTACATATTTCTGTTTAAATGCAGGCACCTGTTTCTTTGGGAAGTGGTTCTCATCACAGTCTTGAACTGATATGGTATGACAATCACTTTTAGAGGATTGGCTCGGAAAGCCTTGTACGTCTCTTGAGTGCGTGCGGAAGGATTTGGGCTCTGCTTTTCTGCCGTTCCAGTGATAATGCCATCCTTGCCAAATGAAGGGGGTAGGTGTCCTTATTGCCAAAAGGCTCACACCTTGATTTTATTCAAAACTCAATGGATTAGCTAGACATGTTTGGATCCTTATAGTATCATGCATGTGGCTAGGCAACAGACCAGCGCATTCACACCAATTCTATGTCATCAGATGGCAGGAATTCCTGCAATGTTTCTTCTTCTTCTTCTTCTTTAAATCAGAGCTTAGAAAGGTTTCTTTTTTGGATTGTAATTCCTGAAGTCCCAATTGCCAGTATGGGCTGGGTTCTGACAGGTGCTCTCCCAAAATAAATAAATAAATAAATAAATAAATAAATAAATAAATAAATAAATAAATAGGAGACACCATTTTCAAACTCTTCTTTTTCTCATCAGGAAAGAAAGACAGAACAAAGAAGGTAACAAAAGACATTCTAGAGCGGACACAGCAAATGTCCTTTATTGCTGTATATACTTCTGCTCTTATTATGTGTTTGCACAGTTGGCTTTAGTGCTCCACTATTGGCGAGATATCGCCAAGACTACAGAGGGAATAAAAGAATCCATTTCCAAAGGTGATGTTGGAGGAGAGCTTTACAGATAACCAGGGCCGGCACTTCCATTAAGGCAAACTAGGCAGTTCCCTAGGGCGCCAAAATGGAGAGAGGGCACTGGACAGCCTGCTGCCCCCCCGCCGTCCCCCCACCATTGGCCACCGCCATCCGTCCCCCCACCGCCCGCCAGCCACCCATCGCCGTCCAGCCATCACTGCCTGCCGCCCCCCGCCCCCCCCCGTGCCCATCACCGCCCACCCCCGCCATCCGCTGCCATCCCCCGCCATCCGCTGCCCCCCGCCCCCACCCCCCACCCCTTGCCTAGGGCGCAAAAAAACCTAGCACCGGCCCTGCAGATAACATTGATTGGCAAAAAAGACAAATAACAATGTGGTTAGATGGGGATTTGTTCTGGGCTCTGTTCTGCTTTAGGCACTGGTTGGTTCACTTCTTTTTTCCAGTGACCACATAACATATGGACACTTGCTAACCAGTTGGTCCTTTATCTTTGCATACCTGTATCTTTTTGAGCCAGGGATTACTAGGGTTTTTTTCCGTTCCAGTAAGATTGCTCTGTTCTGGCTTGTGTGTCTCTGGCTGTCACTTTTTGCTTAACTGTTGCAGGATCTAAACATTCATTAATAAATTGAAAGCACCCTCTTCTTCCTCTGCAGAGGAGGAGACAGAAAATAATGCAAAACATATTTTCTCTTTTTTTTAAAAAAGCATTTGTTATTCAGTGCTGAATAAACAGTTTGGCTGGCCAATTCAGCATTATTCCACTTGGAAAATAATATTCTTTTTAAATTATTCTTTTTTCTTTCCTAGTGATGGGAGACAAGAGGGGATAAGCAGGGGAACTATTTTTAAAAAGTTATTCTTTTATTTTGTTCTCCTTTCTGTGTAAAGGAAGAAACAACCTTAAATGGATTGCTTGAGGTATAGTGTGATCCCTTGCCTTAAATCACCTGATCCTTGCATGTGGATGCACCATCACCCCAAAATGCCACACTGTACTGCAAAGTTGAGATCATATCTTTCTGAACAATTTGGCCACCTACAGTGGTACCTCTACTTATGAGCGGCTCAGCTTAAGAGCGATTTGACCATTGGCGTTTAAACTGATGCCTTACAAATTTTAGATGCGGTCTGCTCTATTTACAATGTTTTTTATTTTTTGATTATTTTATTTATTATTTTTTGATTTTTTAGATAGGGCTGCTCTACTTAAGAGTTGTTCGACTTAAGAGCATGCATTTGGAACAGATTAAGCTTGTAAGTAGAGGTACCACTCTAGTCACATTCTGAGTGGGTTGCAGATAGCCTGCATTCTCACTTGCAATTAAGTAAGGCTCTTCTACTTTGGGCATATCATGAGAAGACAAGGCTACCTGAAATCGATAACAATGTGTGGGGAAATGGAAAGCAACAGGAAAAGTGGACTATTTAACCTAAGATGGATTGATTTAATAAAATAAGCCACCATCTTCAGCTGGTAAGACCTGAGCAGAGCTCTTGGTGACAGGACTTTTTAGATGTTAATTGATAGGGTCACCAGAATCTGGATTCACTTTAGTGGCACAGAGCAACATATTGTCAAAACATAAGACTGAATGGGCTGTAAATTGCACCAGTGCATTTGTAATACATTATTATCCTCGACAGGAGTGAGCAATGCTTTGCCTTCCAGATATTTTTGGCCCACCACTTCCATTGGCCTTAGCACAGTCAATTGTGAGAGATGATGGGAACTGTAGTTTAAAACAAACAAACACGATAAAGGGCCACAAGTTGCCCAACTCCTTCCTAAACCTAAAGTTTTAGCCCTTTCCTTACCAATGTTTAGGAAGACGGTGCCTTTTGTCCATTTTTGGTACACTCTTGTTAACCTTGAGATCAAGCAGCTTTCCATGTGCTCAGTGTACTTTTATATTTTGTTTGCAAACACATTGTGTTCTCTTTTTTTCAAACGACGACAACAGATAACCAAGGAACCTCTTCTCTGACTTTGAGCTCAGACCTGTCGTTCCAAAGCACAATAAGGAGAAAAGTGAGAGAGAAGAAAAAGCATGGGGCCATCACAGCAAACGTCGCGGGTACAAAATATGAGATCGGTAAGAAGCTGCCTGCCTTGCTTATCCTGCAGTGAATTACTGTGATAAGAATAAAGAAAAGACAAACAGGGCAAGAATAAACAAAGACAAATTGAGCAAAGGAGGCTAGTTAGCTAGCAAACTGTACAGAGCCAAGTATTATAGAATGCAATTCTAGGTAGCAAATTTATTATACAGTACTTGTCTTTGACTCCCTTTAGAAAGCTTCAGGTTTCCCTTCCTTTGGGGCCTGCCCAGGCACTTATGTCTCCATTACAGTGGTAGTTTGCTTCAAGATTTTTTAAAATAAAGAGTGAATTTAATAAAGAGTTTCAATCTGGAGCTCAGGCTTAGCATCCTAAATTCTTGTTGAGTTATGCTGGGTTGAAATGTCACCGGAACTAGAATCATAACCTTGATTCTTTAAGACTTTCCACATTAATCGAAAAGAGTGCTTAAAGTGGCCTTTGTTGAATCATTCCAGCATCTAATACTTAACAAGGTTACTCAGAGTGCCTAAGGCTCAGGTATTTGCCCATTTCCCATTAATTTCACACATGACTTACAAAAGAGCAGAGAACACTTAAAAACACAAACAACTAAGCTGGAGGCTGGCATTTTGCCTTCTTAATTCATTCACAGGAAATTAATTCGTAGTTTGGGGGCTTATGACAGGGGTGTTATAATCTGTGCTGTCATTAAAATATTCTTTTCATAATTGCTGTTCAGAGTAAGAGCGTCATTATCTTGAGAGGTCATATGGCCAGCTTCCAGTGTCTATGGAAGATATTCACACAAAGTGAATTGTGACAGGGTTTTCTGATGACTCTTTTGCTTCATTGCAAGTCTCATGCATCACTCACTCAGGAACTAACACTGATGCGTCTTTGCTGAAAATACAATCTGCTTGCATATCAAGACTTCATTTTGGCTTGTCTCTAGCTATGACCTGATCACCGCATCTCAAAAAAACACATAGTGGAATTGGAAAAGGTGCAAAAGAGAGCTCTTTAGTCTGGAAAAAAGGTGCCTGAGGGGGGATATGATTGAGACGTACAAAATTATGCAGGGCATGAGTAAAGTGGACAGAGGGAGGCTCTTCTCCCTTTCACAAAATACCAGAACTAGGGGACATCCATTCAAACTGAGGGTTGGGAGAGTGAGAACAGACAAAAGAAAATATTTTTTAACCAATGTGTTGTTACTCTGTGGAACTCCCTGCCACAGGATGTGGTGATGACATCTGGCCTGGATGCCTTCAAAAAGGGATTGGACAGATTCCTGGAGGAGAAGTCCATCACAGGTTACAAACCCTGATGGAGATGTGCAATCTCCAGGCTTAAAACCGGGGTACTTCAAGGACCAGATGCAGGGGAGTGGTATCAGGAGACAGAGATCTAGTCTCATGCACTCCCAGAGGCATTTGGCAGGGCCACTGTGAGATACAGGAAGCTGGACTAGATGGGCCGTTGGCCTGATCCAGCATGGCTCTTCTTATGTTCTTATGTTCTTATGACCTCTTGCTTTGCTTTGCTATTGCAACTGGAAGGGGTGGAAGAATGGTCAGCTACTACTCTTTGTTGACACAGAGCCATTCAGAAGAATTGGATAGAGATACTCTGCCAAGCTCTGGACATACATCAATGTATCCCTATACAATTTTTCATATGTAATTTGAAAACAGGATTGCTTGTTGAATCACGCCAGGGGGAGCAGTGTTAATCTGTTGCAGGGAAAAACACAAAGAAGTATAGAGAACCCTCAACACTAACATGTTTCATTTGCAGGGCTTTGTGGGCTGAAACTCCTTTTTATCAGAAGCTTTATGAGAAGTACATGCATGTTCATGCACTATACATTCATGTGTTCAGGCAGGTGGGATGTGGAGGAATGGCAATGCAAAAAGTTCTGGCAAGTGCATCCAACCGTGTGTCTGTCTTTCAGCTAGGGCCACAGTCCATGCATCTGAGAAAGTGCCCTTGCTTAGTGAGACAAATGACTCCAAGACCATTTTTGGCTGAGTTGTTCCCTTTAGCCAGCTAACCTTTGCTTCTAACCAGTCAATCATTCCAACCTGATAGAGAGATCTTCCTTTGTAGGAATTACATATAGTAACTAGAACTACATGAGCATTCTTAATCATCAAGTATCAATATTGCCCTTGACCAAACCATGACAATTAGTCAATAAAAGTCAGGAGGTTTTGTTTCAAGTGTTTCCACGTGCCAGTTTCTTTTTCCTAGTACGCGTTGTAATAGAAGAGATGGGGTTTGTGAAGACGCGTGATGATGACGAGACGGCGAATCTCATCTGGAGTGATTGTGCAGTGCAGCAGGATAAGATTGCAGAACTTCGAAACTATCAGGTGAGATGATAGCTCCCACTAGCCCTTGGATGAGAGTCCAACTGAAATAAGACTTCAGAAGCTCTCTAAGTACGGACGTATTAATGTCTTTGTTCACACGCCCTGAGAAATCTACCATGCTCTCAGATCTCTTATTCATCCTAGATTAACTATTTCACATGTGCTCCTGTGGTCAGGAGTTGCTTTGATTTAATTTCTACAGTGTTGTTAAGCTGATTTTTCATTCTTACATTAATGCGGCCTTTCCCCCCTTTTGTTTCTGTTACGTCACAGTATTGACATATTAAACATGCCATTATTGGCATTCTAAACATGCCTTTTTTGCAGCCCATTGGGTGGGAGATCTTGGACTTAGTAATTCTAGACTAGTCAGACCTGCGCCCTTCTGATTTATTGGCGGAAATTCTCTTACCTTGTGATGCCGATTCAGGCAGTGTAACTCTTGGAGGTGAATTGCCCCAAATTTTAAAAGCTGCTCCAGAAGTTACAATATCTGCTGCATACTGAGTTGCAAAAGTTGATTCATTTGCATACCTGTGCAAGAGGACTTTGGCCATTAAATTGTATGTGGACAAAGCCTGCAATGGCAGCACTTGTTTGTGGACTGCAGTTGCACGTTGCAGCACTGGCTGGCTTTCCATTCAAAGGAAGCTGTTTGGAGTTTTCCTTTTGATAGAGGAAGAAAGGCATCTCTCTTTGTCATTATCTCCTCTTAATATTTCTTTTGGATCAGATTTAGGGGAAGACATCTAAAATGTTAGGTTGCTTTCACACAAAACTGTTTTGCAGGTCAAAAGAGATTAAAGCAAAAGCAAAGCAAAGTGGTCTGCATATATCAGGCATGTCCAAACTTCAGCCCTCCTGATGTTTTTGGACCACAACTCCCAGAATTCCAAGCCTGTATTGCCAATGGCAAAGGACTGTGGGAGTTGTGGTTCAAAACATCTGGAGGGCCGAAGTTTGGACATGCCTGGCTTATATACTGCCCCATACCACTTTGAGTAGTCTCTGGGCGGTTTGCAGTTTTAATTATAGTATGCAGGCTACACATTGCCCCCCAAGCAAGCTGGGTACTCATTTTACTGACCTTGGAAGGATGGAAGGCTGAGTCAACCAAGAGCCTGCTACCTGGGATTGAACCCCAGGTCGTGAGCACAGTTTTACCTGCAGTACAGGCAGGGCCGGCACGTCCATTAAGGCGAACTAGGCAGTTGCCTAGGGCGCCAAAATGGACAGGGGGTGCCAAAATGGACAGGGGGCGTGTTAGCATATTGGTTGCAAATGGACTCAGGAAGAATGTGCAAGTCAATGAATTTCTGGTGCTTCTGCATCCGTTTCTCATCCTCCCCTTTAAAATGTTGTATAATTTGCACCAAAAGACCAAGGGCACCTCCATCTATTGGTTACATACAGAAAATGAGTTGCCATAACAGTCCTATAACTTCATTCAAACACAAATATACTCCAAAATCTTTAGATCTCTCATATATTGGTTATAAATGGAAAACTGCTGCTGTAAGTGGCCAGTAGAGATAGGCAGAAAACAGAAAAATAGCATTTCATTTTTGTTTCTTTTGCCATTTCGTTTCAGTTCATTATTAATGACTATTAAAAAATTGTAACAAAATACAATAATACAAAATGATTCATTATACTACATGGGTCTGCTCTTTATGGGTATTGCAAGTAAGGGCAGCAGGCTACAAGCTACAATCTATGTGCAGAGCGATGGGACCTAGGAATCGATAATGTACCAGTAAGATATTGTGGTCCATCTGGGAAGAGATGGGCCACCAGGTAGATCAGTGTGGAGGATGATTTGATGGTGATTGGGAAAGATGCTATGCAAAAATCTTATGAAATCAAGAGGTTACAGTAAGATCCAACTTCTTTTACCCATAAACCTTTTTTATTTAAATTTAAAGAGAGACCAACCAATCCTTTCTCTTTAAATTTAAATTGGAATCCAGTTTAAATTGGATTATCTGCAAACAGACATAATAGTATTAGAGAGCATACGCATGAGGATCAGGAAGGATGAGGGCCAGATCTATGCATGGCCACGATGCCTTCACCAAATTTCTGACTCATCTGGGAGGAGGAAAAGGGTCCTTTAGGGAAGAAAGGTGGGATATCAATCAATCAATCAGTCAGTCAGTCAGTCAGTCAGTCAGTCTCCATTTACAATGTTGCGATAGCAAATGAGGTGAAGACTGAGTACAATAATTGTAATCATTTTATGTAAATGTTGTCTTGATATTTCCAGATAGTATCTAGCATGACTAGTACATGTAACTAGTAACATGGAATTTTTACTCTCTCTTTAACTGCTTGCATTCTCTTGTAACTTTAATGTAATGTTGTCCCTCAATTCCCTGTTCTCAATACTTGAATATGTCTTAATTGTACTGGACTGTATATTGTCCCTCATTACTGTAAGCCGTCTTGGGTCCTTTTCCAAAGAGAAAAGCGGGGTAAAAATACTCTAAAATAAAAAAGAGTAAAATTCTATTATACTTGGTGGCAACTGATTTGATTACAAACGTCAAGTATTATTCTGTATTTTCATCATTATTATTTTCCCCAAAATCCCTTCTAATACACATATTCTTTTTCATTTCTCTCTCTCCTCCAGAGAATCAACCATTTCCCAGGAATGGGCGAAATATGTAGGAAAGATTTCTTAGCAAGGAACATGACAAAGTAATTAGCCCTTTTCATGTTTTAAACAGCGCGGGAATGGTGGTCAAAATACATATACAGTGGACCCTTGTATAACAAACAGTTTGTATAACATACAATCTGTACAACATAAAAATTCTGGAGATAGGGGAAATTTGCTTAACATAATTGCCTATGGGGCAAATCTGTACAACATAAAAATGTGATTACTCCATTTTCAATGCATTCCTATGGGAAATTTGTATAAAGGAAAATTTGCTTAACATAATTTCATTTGGAATGAATTAATTCCTTTATACAAGGTACCACTGTATTATAAAGTCTGTTTTCATATTGTGACATTTGGACTAGTTCTGGCCATATTCAATCTTCAGCAATCTTCTCAAAGAGTCTTCCTTTAGTAGCTGCTTGTTATGATGACTACCTGGAACATCTAAATTGGCTGTGTTGGAAATAGGCAAACAGCAACATTGGTGTGAGTGGCTGTTTCCATCATAGCTTGTGAATTATTAGCCAGTTAGACACTACTGGAAACAGGGCGCTGAATTAGATAGGTGTTTTGTCTTCTCTGACAGGGCTGTTGTCTTCTTGTCACGATAGTGTAATATTTTCTTCTGCCTTTACTTACAAGCAGGGCCGGCGCGTCCATTAAGGCGAACTAGGCAGTTGCCTAGGGTGCTAAAATGGAGAGGGGGCACTGACCAGCCTGCTCCCCCCCGCTGCCCCCCGCTGCTGGCCACCATCGTCTGTCCCCCCGCCCGCTGCTGTCCCCCCGCTGCCCCCGCGCCCATCGCTGCCCACCCCCGTGCCCATCGCTGTCCCCGCTATCCGCCACTCCCTGCTGCCCTGTCCCCGCTGCCCCCACCCACCGCCGCTGCCGCTGCCCACCCACCGCCCCACCCTCCACCCCCTGCCCTGCCCTCATCGCCGCCCACCCCACCCCCCACCCCTCGCCTAGGGTGCCAAAAAAACCTAATGCCGGCCCTGCTTACAAGCAAAAGAAAAATGTTTTCAGGCTGTTAGAGGAAACAGGAAAGCAAGAGATGGGTTTTAAAAACCTCTCTGTGTTCCCTCACTTTCAGGGGGGCCTTGCAGGGGCTGTAAAAAACAGCTGAGGGGAGCTACATGCAGCCCAGTGGTTGTGTGTAGCACAAAGTTTTTTATTGTTTGCAGAAGCCATGTTTTCTTCTTTGTACTCATGTAAAATCTGGTGCATGGATTTTTCTTGCATTTCTTTTGCACCAGCTTTTCTGCCATTCATTAGAATTTCATTGCGTAGGTGTTGTTTGGACGACTTCCACTAGTTTTTCCACTAGTATTTGTGTAGCATAAATGGGATGACACAAATGCTTATTATCTTACAACCACTTCTGTTCTGCCTATGTTTC
Organism: Phrynocephalus forsythii; assembly: GCA_029282475.1. NCBI lineage: Eukaryota > Metazoa > Chordata > Lepidosauria > Squamata > Agamidae > Phrynocephalus > Phrynocephalus forsythii. The sequence goes on from JAPFRF010000005.1 coordinate 37,169,515, forward strand.
ATAAAGGGATTCAGGACAGCCCACAATGATTTGAATACAAATAAGGATAGACTGAGGCATAGCAAGGGTTTGGAGCGCCTGGGGACAAAGTTGTTTTTGCACCCCTCCAGCCCTCCCCAACCGCATTGTATCCACCTAGCAAGGGGGCAATCCTGTGTGCGTGGAGTGTGCGTGCATGTATGCGTGCATGTGTGTGCACACATGTGGTAGCATGTGTGCCTTGCCTCTCCTGCGGTGGGCTCAGAGCAAGGTGAGGAAGAGGAGGAGGAGGGCGCCTGCCTGCTTGCTTCGCTGCTCGCCTGGTATCAGGAGGGAGGGAAGTGAGGGAAGGAAGGAGCAATCAGGTGAAGGTGGGAGGGAGGGAGCCTGCCTGGCCCACACCCACTCCTTGCCTGGCCTGGCCTGGGGCGTCAGCAGTCAGGGAGAAGAAGGCGAGCAAGTGGCAGAGCGCCTGCGGACCCCACAGCATGCGGCGCGCAGGGAGGAAGGGAGTGAGGGAGCAGGAGGAGGCCAGCAGCATGGACCGGGGTCTCCCCACAAGCCCTGCCAGCCACCTAGGCCAAACGCAGGAGCGGGGGGGGGAGGCAAGGTGCTTTCTCTTTGTCCCAAATTCAGGCAACACACAACCTCCTTCCCAACCCAATCGGAAAGAGATAGCGTGGCTGCTGCTCCAGGTCATGCCCGGAGCACCTCGCCCATCTGCCTGCTGAGCCTCAGGAAGTGGGACAAATGGGGGCTAGGTGAGGGAGTGGAGGTGGACCAGGAGAGAGAGAGAGAGAGAGAGAGAGAGAGAGAGAGAGAGAGAGAGAGAGAGAGAGAGAGAGAGACTCCTCCGGGCTGGAAAGGAGGGCTGGCCAGCAGTGGCGAAGGCTTCGGCATGGTGGGTGGATGGGCAAGTGAGCCCCAGTCCCAGCTGGCCAGCCAATGACAGTGCACCGCTGCTCCTCCTGCTCCGGTGCTGCTGCTGTCTGGCGTGGTGGTGGAGGCGGCTGCGGCAGAGGGAGTCCTGTTGCCAACCCTTAGTTGGGTGAATGGAGGACTGCTGGTGGGAGGGCACAAGAGTTCCTCCACCTACTCCCCCTCCAGGCACCCCCAGATTGCTGTGCGCCCTGGGGCAAATGCACTCTCCCGCCCCTCCCTAGATACGTCCTTGAGATTAGAAGCAGAAAAAATTATTCAATTTAAAAACAATGGCACATATTATACTGGACATATGAATACACACACACAACTTTAAAATAACACTAAAAATACTTTCCTTGATTTTTTTGTTAGAAGACGAATTGCTGCCCTTTCAAGAATGTGTAACTCCTCTCTGGCCTTTTGGTTTCAGTTAATGTTTTTTATCTGACTAAGTACCGTGCTCGTGTTCTAATTTTACTTATCCCAATAAAGTAGTTTTTTTTTTAAAAATCTATCTAAAAAGTACAATACCAAGATCTCAGGGAGACTCTAGTCTAGCCTAATGCCCAATGTGCTTATTAAAAGCATTTGACATCCTGGGAGTAGCTGCAGAAAAGGTCTTCTTTCCCAGAAATTTTGGCCAGCACAGCTAGTGGTGAAAGCCTCTCAGAATTTTAGTCCAAGATCATCTGGGGACCCAAGGTTGGGAACCACTAGTCTAGACAGAGTCCTAGATGGCTTGTGGCTCTGGAGGCCTGGCTTTATTGAATGTCTGTTGGGATTCTTTAATGTACAATTCTGTCGTAAATGAGAATAGAGGCATATTGTGCAATGACAGAATACAATTGATAGGAGAGCTAACTTTGGAGTGAGCTAACCACCACCATCATTGTCATCGTTGTTATCGTCACCACCACCTACAAAAGTCTTATTTTACAGAGCAAGAGAGTAAGAAAAGAGAGAAAGAGCAGATCTTTATCCACCCATGAGCCACATTGTTTAATGTTATTTTCAAGTGAGCATACTATAGAAGTGGCAAAACAAGTCTCCCCTCTTATTTAGTTCTAATAATGATGTCTATAGGCAGCTTGATGACAGAAAAAGGGAATCATCATGACATGACAGTGATATGCACGAGAACACCAACTAAGAAAATTAGGTTTGGCAACAAGATGTCTTACCCCATATTTTCATAGCTCCCTTCCCATTCCCCTTTACCTTAGAAAGTTAATATGTTCTGACATGGAGTTGATTGCCATGAGAAAAATAAGGCAGTAGATGTGCCCCTACTGTTGTAATCTGATGGAGTTAGTTTGTTTGTTTCTGGTACTGGCTTCGATTTGAACCTTTTGCAGAGAGAGTCTTCCGTTACTGAAGGGCATGTAATCCAACCTACAAAATATTAAAATAGATATTTTAATAAGCTTCCATGTGTCTTCTCCTCCATTCCCCTTCTGTGTTGCTTTTATGAGAGCTCATGGTAAGCCTATGAGCATGCAAGGATAGGGGAAAATTTCAGTTCGGTTCATATTTTGAAAATAAAATGTTAATGTTTAATCACATATCTGGAGAGAGAGAAAACATGAATGTGGGAGAAAGTATTCCTACTGGAGGAGGTCAAGAGACAGATGAGACAACTGAGTAAGAGGAGAGGCTCTAAAGGAATCTAGGAAGTGACTTGATGCCCTGCCCTACTCTGGAGTTACACCCTTGAAGAGAAATCAGGATTATGCCTAGGGCAGTGATGGTGAACCTTTTAGAAACCGGGTGCCCAAAGTGTGATTCAAAACCCACTAATTTTTCGCAAAGTGCCATTACAGCAATTTGACCTGAATACAGGTGGCTGTGAAAGGGCTCCGAGTGCTACCTTTGGCACCCATGCCATAGGTTTGCCAACACTGCCCTAGGCCATTTAGCATGGAAAGGATGTGGCCGCACACTGAGGCCAAGTCGAGTATGAAAGACCCATGGCTAAATTAATCATTAACTTTAAAAGAAACTTTAAAATGGGATGAGTAAGACCCATGGCTAAATTAATCATTCAAGATCGAGAGTAAAATCACATCCCTCACGTTTTTATGCTTCTTAAAAATACTGGTTTTCTTTAATGTTGTAGTTGATTTGGAAGGGTGGGTCTTCTGCTAGAAGAGACTTACAGACTGAAATCGTGAAAATGCTTTGCCCTTCAGTGGTGTTCCAAAATCAATTAAATTCCTTTATAAGCAGGGGTGTGGGGCAAATTGAAAATTTATCTCGTGTAAACCCCATTCGTTTTCCTTCCAAACAAATTTGGGTGTCTAGTTGCAGTAGCCCTAGGAGGGCTTCCTTGCACAAAATCTTTTCCCGAGTCAGCGCTGAGATTCTGTCAAGGAAGGGTGGTGTCCGGGGATCATAGAGAGTGCCACACAGAGTGGATGCCTTCTCTGTATGGCACTTTTAAGGCTCACAGGATGTCCACTCTGGTTCCCAAGGAAGAAGCCAGGACCATTTAAGACGTCAATAAGCAGCAGTGGGTCCTGAATGAGAAACTCCCAAGCATGCACTAATCACCACATATTTAGAAACAAAATGAAAACATGAAGAATATAATCTTACCCGCAGCCATGAACAACTGTTCTAGCTTTGGGCCTATGAAGAATGTAGGTTTGTCCTTCGCATTGGGCTGGAATTCAGTATTAGAGCACACGCTTTGCATGAGAAACATCCTAGTTATAATCCTTGGCATCTTCAATTAGGTTCCAGAAAGGCATCTGGCCAAAGTTCCCTCTAAGACACACACACACACACCTCTGTCCCCTTCCGTGCAGGAATTTCCCTCCCCTGTGCACGTGCTGTGACTGCCCCCCCCGGGTGCTAACTGAACCTGCGTGTGTGTGTATGGGAGGCACATGTCTCTCTGTGTACGAGGGTGGGTGGTGGGTGGTGGGTAGGAGGCACTCATGTACAGGGGACAAAGCCCCATATAGCGGGGCTCAAAATTAGAGGGGACGTTGCCCCTGGCTGAAGCCCCAGACTACTGCTGGCAGCATCCATAGGGAAGCCATATAAGTTCCTACTAAGCCTGTTCTGGTAAGCATGTTCTTAGCATGATTACTAGCATTGATACATCAGCAAGAAATTTTATGTCCCCACAAACCCAGTACTCACACGAAGGCACTTCAGACACTCAATAAATCATCTAATAATGGGGGATCCATCTATGGGCCTGAGGGGGGTTGAATGAACCCTTTATTTCTGGGAAGGAATACTTGTGCCTGTTTTGCAGTGTCCTTGTGGAATTAAGGGTGTCTCTCTCTCCCTGTCCCAATTGGGGTTGCTGAGTAACCAGACAAAGACAATAATATGATTATGCTTTTGATACCCTGACATTAACATTTTTTGGGAGGAGGTTAAAGTGGCAAACCACTCCAGTATTCCTGCCAAGAAAACTCCATGGACATGGGGTCACGAAGAGTCGGTCACTCACGACTGTAATGAAGGAACACATACACAAGGATCTTGAATTAAACCCCACCATGTGAGTTATCCATTTCTGTAAATGTTTCATTGTGTAATTAGCTAGTTGCTTTTGTAACAGGCTATCTATTGTACCAAGACCTTGATGTTTTTGGCTCCAGTCCTGTTTTTACAGCTGTGCTTGGCAATTTTTTTCAGCTCCTGTAACTAAGATGAGCAATTAGAAGCACCTCACTACTCCCATGGTGGGTAGGAGTACAGCATCATCCATGCTGTTAGGTTTTTGTTTGCTTTCTCCTTATTACACCCTGTTTTAGAATAATATTACTTCGGTGCTGCTTTATGTTCACAGTGTATTTATCAGCTCTCTGTTTCTCCACAATTTCTTATTTCAATAGCTCAAAGTCAGGGTGCATCCAGGTGCCAGCTTATGGAAGGATAAACAGATTCATGGCACATTTTTTTCACTATAAGTACAGTACTACAATTCACCAGGATTGCCTCCAGCCAGAATTCTGGCAACTGTATCCAAGACAACAGGTCCAAGTCCTTAGAGGAGCTTCAGTACAAACGCCTGAGGCCCAGCATGTTGTTCTTTGTAGCACATGCAAAGGGAGGAAGTGGTTGGGACATCTAAGCTCCATGGGAACTCCAAGAGGTTGTGGGTTTGATGGTTTTTCTTGAGAGTTACCATGTATAGTGCCTATTACGAAAGGAGAGACTACCAGTCCCACAACCTCTTGGAGTTCCCATGGAGCTTAGCAAGCACTACCCACTCTCTTCCTTTGCAATGACTGCAAAGAAGAATATACAGTAGGACCTTGTATCGATAGGATTAATATACAGTGGTACCTTGTATAAAGGAATTAATTTGTTCCAAATGAAATTAGGTTAAGCAAATTTTTCTTTATACAAATTCCCATAGGAATACATTGAAAACGGAGTGATCCCATTTTTATGTTGTACAGATTCTCCCCATAGACGACTATGTTAAACAAATTTCCCCTATCTCCAGAATTTTTTATGTTGTACAAATTTTATGTTATACAAGCTGTTTGTTATACAAAGGTCCACTCTATGTGGTTTCACTTATGCACCTTCTGAAAATATTAAAAAATATTAAAAGGGGAAAATGCACAAAAGCTATTTTTCAGATGTTTTACAAGATCCCATTCTATGAGTTCTTGTAGCAATGAATACATTGCATGGTCTCTGCATGCAAATAATTGAAAAATAATTTTTGTGAGTTTTTTCCCTTTACCGTGCTCTACACACACACACAGAGAGAGTACTATTATCCACAGTTTTCAATATCCACAGGAACCAATACTCAGTGGATATGGGGCCCCTACTATATTGGGCTTGAGTTATGTGATTAAACTCTTCTAAGGTGTTGGATTGTTTTGTTTACAAGTGCCAGAATTTTGGTGGAGGTGATTCTTGGTAAATGATGGTAGTTTTAGTGGAAAGAAATTTTCAAAAATCCCATGCTGGTAAAGAGGCTGCTAGAGGAAGCTTAGATCCTCCAGATATTTAGAGTTCCATTTATAGAATGTCCAGGAAGCAATGAGAGGTGTAGTCCAAAGAAATATTGAGGCCCAAGCTTGACCAGCTTTCTCATAAGGGAAGGGGTAAAAATAAATGGCAAACCATTTATTTAATGGTACATACAAAATTGTTTTTATGGATCTTTTTGAGTTGTTGGAAGAATACTGCAAACATGAAAAATATTTTGGCAAAGAAGGAGATAAAAACACACAGATGAATGCCTATCTCTTATTTGGGGTCTTACCATTGTTAAATATGGAGATGTTCTTGTGTGTCCATTAATATTTGGTGGTGATAATGTGTGTTTGTACATTGCTGTTATGGCCCTTTGGGTTCCTGTGGAACATTTAAATTGCACATTGTGAACAGCAATTCTGCAGTGATGAAATAAGCACTCTGCTTGTACAAGCGTGAATTATGAAGACACAGATGCTTAGCAGGACTGCAGCCAATGAAAAACAGTGTGCTTAAACGTCAAAGTACAAAACCCCACACACCTTTATTGCACTGATTGTTTCTGTTTCATTTCAGAATGATAAAATCTCAGCCTCAGGAGTATAGCTTTATTCCTCGAACATGGATTTTCCCAGCAGAGTATACACAATTCCAGAACTACGTTAAAGAACTCAAGAGAAAGCGCAGACAGAAGACGTTCATAGTAAAGCCAGCTAACGGAGCAATGGGTCATGGGTATGAGCAATATAGAGAAAACTGCATTCTTTGTTCATTGTCTTTCTTGCTATTTCTGTTAGTGGGCATTGTATAATACATTATTGAGGGTTTTTTTAAAATGTGGAAAGGTAACATGCAAATTCAGCAATTACACCATGGTTAAATATGCTATTTACGTAATGATAAAATGGTAAAAAATCTACTTCCAAATAGCGGACATTATTTGTTGTGTGTTTACTGTTTTTCTAGTACGGTATTGTGGATGTTGTTTATACAACTTTTGAGCAGTAAATGACCGTTTATTGAAACAAATGCAATGAGGGGGGGACCCAATTCTAGTTTTATGTATGGGTTTATTAACAGAAAGCTTTAATAGGTTAGGATTATTTGCAGTAAATATGATAAGTGCTAAAAGCATGAGTGATGGTGCCCACAGGTGATACACTGTAGGAAATTTCACATGAATGATAAATTGAATGAATTTATAAATAATGAATAATGAATAAATTCTTCCTTATTTTAGCATGACCCGTCAGCTACTCTTAAATGTATGATCTGTCCTCATGACATTGAAGACACATACAGAGGACATACTCACAGTACTTGAAGATTACAGTGTAATTTTAATGCGTTTGGTTGATGCTCAAACTTCAAAAGTAGATGGTTTATTTAAATGCATGATAAGGCTACAGCACATGGCTTATAGGCTGTATATGGCCTGGATTAAGCATCCCTGCTCCTTAGTTATATGGAGCGAAACTGAAATTTGGCATCATATGGAAGGTCCACCCATGCTCCAGCTTGGGCATAGACGTCCAAGTATGCTAGGTCTGATTTTAGCACATGTATTTCTGTTGACAAGATCCTGATCCAGATTAGTCAGAAGTGGGACCGAATTACTGAGTGTTTGCTTCAATGTTTTAAATTTGCTTTTTTATGCTTTTCACTAGGATCTCTCTGACAAGAAATGCAGAAAAGTTACATCCTCAAGAACACCTAATAGTCCAGGAGTACCTTGACAAACCTTTTCTTATGGAAGGATACAAGTTTGATTTAAGGATCTACATTTTGGTGACTTCTTGTGATCCATTAAAAATATTTTTGTACCATGATGGTCTGGTGAGAATGGGCACAGAAAAATATAACCCCCCCAATGATTCGAATCTGGTATGTAGTTATTAAGTAGATATATTTATGACTACAGTTGGTGCATTAAAGATGATAACAGCTGAAGCAATGGGTGGGGTTGCCTTGAGGAATGTTGGTTTAACAGTACATTATTGAGCTGGAATTCAGGCAAAAGAGAACGATGAAAGAAAAAGTCGTGTCCTCTGGATCTATATGTTTTTAGTTCTTTCTTTCCAGAGAACACTTGCAGTAATAGAACATAGATGGCCTGTTTTGTTGTTGTTGTTGTGCATATATATGCTTTCTTTCATTTAGCTGCTATTTACACAGGCCTGCAAAAACAAGCAACAAATAAAAGCTTTAATTCAGCAAGGCATCTTGTTTTGCTTTAAAACTGCATTTAGGGTGCATTCATGTGTTGTTTTAAGGCTCATATTTATCAGATAATTCTAGATTCTCAAGAGTTCTACTTTGAGGATGAGTGTAGTAGATAACATAAAAGACAGAAGATAAGAACGTAAGAAGATTCCTGTTGGATGAGACCAAAGGTCTATCTGGACCAGCATTTTATTTCTCACAATGAAGAGCCAGAGTCCTAAGGGGAGCCTACAGGCAAGGTATATGAGGGGAGTAACCTTCTCCCAGTCTTATTCCCAGAGACGACTTGAGGGAAGACTAGTGCAACTGATCTTGGAGATAGCATATGCAGCAGTGCTGGCGAACCTTCGGCACTCAAGATGTTTTGAACCACAACTCCCAGAATTCCAAGGCTAGAATGCCAATGACAAAGGACTGAGGGAGTTGTGGTCTAAAGCATCTACACTGCTGAAGGGTCACCACCACTTATATACAGCTATTATGATTGCCAGCTGCTGATAGTTATATCTTCTATGCCTCTGTTTCATCCTTTTTATAGCTGTTCATTTTGACAGTCAACATCATGTGATAGCAAATCCAGCATTGATGTGTTGTTTGCAGAAGCACTTCAGTTTGTTTATTTTGCATCTACCATCACTTGACTTTAGTGGAAAATCCTCTTTTATGGACTTTTGCCACCATTAATGTAATTTCATGCAGTTTGCTAAATCCTCATTCACATTTTTCCTATGTGGGAATGCCCCAAACCTTGTCAACCTTCCTTGTAGGGGAGTTGCTGTAGTTCCCTGATCATTCTGGTTACTCTTCTAATGGCCTTTTAAAGCCCTGTCACTGTGCCATTTTGCCGGACCAGTAAATGAATGAACACATTCCATTTATTTTTCAGCACATCATCAATGGGAAATTACAAGATATAATAAAGTACATTAGAACACCCCCATATCTTCTGGAGTCTGGTTTTATGCCCCTCTTCCTGCGGATACTGAAAACTGAAGTTAATAGCAAACACTATTCACTATGGGGAGGGGAGAGAGAGAGAGAATGGTAAAAGAAAACAAAAAAGCAGAAATATATTTTTCTTTTAATATACTTTTATATTTTCATACAGTAGATACTGTAAATAAATCAGTAGACATTAGTCCTGTGGATAAGGGCAACCTCTACTCTATAACAAACTCTGAATTAAAGCCAAATTCCATATGTTTTGAAGTATGACATTTTTCTGTTCCATTTCCTTGGTGCTTCCGCTACGCCCTTTCTGATACCTGCTGCTCAAGGATGCCTTCCTTTTGTTTTTCCTTTAGAACCAGCTGTACATGCATCTGACCAACTACTCTGTGAATAAGCATAATGAGAATTTTGAACGGGATGAAACAGAAGATAAAGGCAGTAAGCGCTCTATAAAGTGGTTTACTGAGTTTCTGCAAACAAATCACCTTGACGTTTCCAAATTCTGGAATGATATTTCAGTAAGAGAAAACTAATACACAATAACTGTTTTTATGTTTATGTTGGCATATGAACAGTGCTCCACACCACTCAATTTAGAATGGAACACAGTGGGATTTCTAATGCTCAATTCTGCAGTGAATCCTGGCTTGCTAAAACGAATTGTTTAGCTGTAATTTTCATGTAGCTAAATTATTAGAAGGCTAACTGATACTATCTTTAGGTGAAGTTTTGTTTCCCAGGAGCAAGACTTTTGGATGTGTTGAATGTGGAAAACTGGGGTGGGTGGGACAATAAACAAAATAGCTATAATAGTTCTGACTAAATCCCTAAATTTAATCCCCCACCCCGTGATTTTGTGATTTAGAGAAAAAACATCTATCCAATAGATGCCCAACTCATACATGATTGGTCTCTTCTCTCTCTGTCTTTGAATAAGCTTTAATATGTTTCTATGATCTGGAAAAAAATTAAACGATAAAAATAATGAGATCCCCTTGCTAACCTTACTTTCTGCCCAATCCCCCAGGAATTAGTGGTGAAGACACTAATAGTTGCAGAGCCGCATGTCCTTCACGCTTACCGTATGTGTAGACCAGGGCAATCTCCAGGAAGTGACAGTGTTTGCTTTGAAGTTCTTGGGTTTGATATTCTGCTGGATAGAAAACTCAAGCCGTGGCTCCTAGAGGTAAGCGGCTTTCAGAATCACTTCAGTCACTTTGCCATAACAGCAAGGCAACGTCATCAACATCTTGTCTACTTCATGGATGGAAGCGGAGAGAAGAAAATGTCATTGAGTATAAATTGCGGTCATGTCTGACAGCTAATTCACATATTATCCAGAAGGGAAAAGAAAATCTGATTTTCAATTGTATGTATTGCACTTCTAAACTACCTTTCTCCTAGCAGACACAAGTTGAGTCGCAGATCATTAAGAAAATTAAACAAATTAAAATGAGATACAGGAACCATTAAAAACATTTATTTATTTATTTATTTATTTATTTATTTTTACAACTTATATGCCGCCCACTACCCAAAGGTCTCTGGACGGCTTACAATCAAGGAATTAAAACAGTTAAAAACATCAAACAACAATAAATAATTAAAACAACAATAAAAACCTTATACTAAAACATCACACTAAAATTGCCATCAGAAGACCCACAATCTAAATTGTATCAATTAAAAAACTTCTGGAACAGGAAGGTTTTTACCTGGCGCCGAAATGTCATCAGTGTTGGCGCCAGGCGGATCTCACTTGGGAGGGCATTCCATAGCTTGGGGGCAGCTGCCGAAAAGGCCCTGTTCCTACAAGCCATCCCTTTCACCTCCTTGAGGGATGGCTCTTTCAGGAGGGCCCCTGGCTTGATCTTAATTGCAGGTTCATATGGAAGGAGGCGGTCCTTCAGGTATCCAGGTCCTAAGCCATTTAGGGCTTTATATGTCAAAACAAGCACTTTGAATTGGGCAGCAACTGGTAACCAATGTAGGCTACGTAGAATCGGCGTGATGTGATCCCTAGCGGCCCCACCACTTACTAGCCGCGCCGCATGGAGTTGCAATCGCCGAACCGTCTTCAAAGGCAGCCCCATGTAGAGCGCATTGCAGTAATCAATACGGGATGTTACCAGTGCATGCGTAACTGTTATGAGGCTCCGTTCATCCAGGTAGGGGCGTAGCTGATATATTTTCCGCAGCTGGAGAAAGGCACCTCTGGCCACCGTGTCCACCTGGGCTTCCAGAGTTAGACCGGGTCCAGGAGCACCCCCAAGCTGCGGACCCTGTCCCTTAGGGGGAGTGCAACCCCGTCCAGAACAGGGAAGTGTCCTCTAACCTGTCTGGCGAAGCACCCACTAACAGCACTTCCGTCTTGTCTGGATTGAGTTTCAATTTGTTAACCCTCATCCAGTCCATTATCTGGCCCAGACACGAGTTCAGCACAGAAACCGCCTCACCTGGATTGGTGGAAAACGAGAGGTAGAGCTGAGTATCATCAGCATATTGCTGAGTCCTCAGCCCAAACCTCCTGATGACCTCTCCCAGTGGTTCCATGTAAATGTTGAACAGCATGGGAGACAGTATAGAGCCCCTGAGGAACCCCATGACATAAATGCCAAGAGCAACTGTCCCCAGCACCACCTTCTGGACACAGTCAGCCAGGAAGGAATGGAACCATCGCAAAGCGGTGCCTCCAACTCCCAACCTGGCCAGCCTATCCAGAAGGACACCATGGTCGATGGTGTCGAAAGCCGCTGAGAGGTCCAGGAGTATCAACAGGGTTGCACTCCCCTGTCTCTCTCCCGGCAGAGGTCATCATACAGGGCGACCAAGGCAGTCTCTGTACCAAAACCCGGCCTGAAACCAGATTGAAATGGATCCAGAAAATCTGTTTCATCCAGCAGTGCCTGGAGTTGCCCGGCCACCACCCGCTCCAACACCTTGCCCAAATAAGGGAGGTTCGCTAAGGTAGTTAACCACCAGCCCTGGGTCCAGGTTAGGTTTTTTACTAATCACTGCCTCTTTCAAGACGGTGGGGACCACTCCCTCTCTTAATGAGGCGTTTACAGCTTCCTGGACCCAGGTGCGAACTCCCCTGGCAGATCTTTCAATTAGCCAAGAAGGGCAAGGGTCAAGTGGCGTAGTGGTAGCACGGACAGATCCAAGCACCCTGTCCACATCCTCGGGTCTCAATAACTGAAACTCATCCAATAATACTGGACCTAAGCACGGCACACTGGACACATCCCTTGATTCTGCACCAATAGTGGAGTCCAATTCCCTGCGAATCTGAGCGATTTTTTCCTCAAAGTGGACAGCAAACTTGGGCTGCTGAGTGGTCCAGAACCTCCATCGTATTTCTCGGTTGAAGAAGGTCCCGACCACCCGAAACAGCTCTGCTGGACGGCACTCTGAAGAAGCAATTTATTTGTGAAATATTGCCTTTTTAAACTGTATCGCCACGAATAGGCCCGATAATGGGCTCTGTGTTCGATCGACTCACAGTGATATTTTCTCCACTTGCGCTCCAGCCGTCTCTCCTCCTGCTTCATTGCCCGCAGCTCAGATGTATACCAAGGAGCTGTCTGGGCTCAAGGGCGCTTAGGTGCAATGACATTTCCTATTCCACAGGGTGACCTGAGCTTCGACAGGAGCGCCAGCCATATCAGATGGATAATCCCCCAGAGCTTTCAGGAAACCATCTGGATCCATTAGTCTCCGAGGGCGGATCATCAGAATAGATCCCCCACCCTTGCAGAGGGTAGAAGAAGCTAATAGCCTAAACTTGACCAGAAAGTGGTCTGACCATGACAATGGAATTAGAACCAACCCCTCCACATCCAGACCACCATCCTCCAATCCCGTTGAGAAGACCAGGTCTAAAGTATGGCCCTTCTCATGCGTTGGGCCATTGACATATTGAGACAGCCCCATGGTTGTCATGGCGGCCATGAAGTCCTGAGCTGCCCCATTCAAGGCTGCCTCAGCATGGATGTTGAGGTCCCCCAGTACCAACAGCCTGGGGGTCCGCAACACCAGGTCCGAGACAACCTCCGTCAGCTCAGGCAGGGAGACTGTTGGTACGCAGCAGGGTGGGCGGTACACCAGCAGAATCCCCAATCTGTCTCGTGAGCCCAACACACAGTACAGGCCCTCCAGGCCTCCTCCCAAGGGGACAGGAAGTCTTGTCAAGGAGATAGAACTCCGATAGACTATAGCAACTCCCCTCCCCGACCCTTCAAGCGACACTGGTGCTGGACCGAGTACCCAGGTGGGCATAGCTGGGAGAGGGGAACACCACACTCCTCTCCCACCCAGGTCTCGGTAATACATGCCAAGTCGGCACCCTCATCCAGAATGACATCATGGATGAGGGCAGCTTCAACAACAGCACCGTTGGCTTGTGGGCTCACTGATATGGTCACCTGATTCCTTCTGGCTAGGGGTGGAACCAGAAGAGGGGATAGATGTGAGGTATCTAAACTCTCTTCTCCTAGGCGGGCATGTTCCACTCCTACCACCATACCTTCCCCTACCCAGCACAATTTGGCTGCCCCATCCATTGCCCTCCCCCTTCCTGTTCCCTTAGTTCTATTGTATTTATACTTGATGGCAACAGGGACTTATGGGGGTGGCAGATGTTGCTGGAGTCTCCCGGCACAGGAACGCTGGTCTGATCCCTTTTTCAAGCCCTTTATGGCTGGTGTTAAGCAGGGAGGTGTTTGGGAGTCCAGGCAGCCAAGTCCCAGGGTCCTGGTCCTGAGGAGATGGCAGGGACTCCAAAGCCAAACAGCACCCACAGGGAAAAGCATGGCAGTATGAGCATCATAATCCAAAAGGTCAAAATATAAAAGCATTAAAAAAGGATACTAAGAGGGATATAAAAGGCAGCAAGGGTGGGTCATCTGGCTATGTAAAATTAGATATTAAGAAGCCTGTATGGAAAAGAGTGTTTGGGGGGCAGTCTAAGCTCATGGGGAACAGTGTACCATAACCTGGAGGCCACCACTGAGAAGGCCTTCTCTTTGGTCCCTATCAGATGTCAAGGTGATGAGATTGAAAGCAGGGCCTCCTCAGAAGATTTTAAGACCAGAGGAGGACTCAAAGGGCTAAATGCATATCAGTTGCTGGGAAGGTGGGGGCTCAGTTGCTTTGGGGCTCTGAATATGGGTCTCCCTGAAGCCCTTCTTTGGTCACTGTGGGAGGAAGGAACCTGGTGTGGACTGTCCAGTGATCTAATCCAGCTGGGTTTTTCTGAGGGCTCTCAAATATGTGCAAATGATTCACATTTTTATTTATTTATTTATTTATTTATTTATTTATTTATTTATTTATTTATTTATTTATTTATTATTTGATTTGATTTGATTTGATTTGATTTATATCCTGCAACCATCTAGCAAAAAAGCTACTCTGGGTGGTTTTACCACCTCTGAGTTTAATACGACAGACAGACAGACAGACAGGCAGGCAGGCAGGCAGATAGATAGATAGATAGATAGATAGATAGATAGATAGATAGATAGATAGATAGATGATAGATAGATAGATAGATAGATAGATAGATAGATAGATAGATAGATAGATAGATAGATAGATAGATAGATACTGGAGAGGGTACAGGGACACTGGACTAAAAGCACAGAGAAGTCTAAGGCTTTTTCCTAGCTCCTAATGCAGTGGTTCCCAACCTCAGGGTCGGGACCCCTTTGGGGGGTGAACAGCCATTTCACAGGGGTCGCCATGAGCCAGTGAAGAAAAAGGCACAAACGGCTTGAGTCTGGAGGTAGAGGGGGAGGAAGGGGGGAAAGAATGAGTTACAGTTTGATAGGTTGGAGGGGATGTCAGTCAATGGCACCGGAGGCTGCGATTGGCTGAAGGTGCCTGTAGAGGGAAGTTCTCTATGGCACCTGTGGCAGTGGCCTGACAACGGGGGGCTTGTGGCCTCTTCCAAGCAGGGCAAGGGGTCACCACAACATGAGGAGCTGGATTAAAGGGCCGCAGCACTAGGAAGGTTGAGAACCACTGTCCTAATGGGAGTTTATTTTATTTATTTATTTATTTATTTATTTATTTATTTATTTATTTATTTATTTAGCTTGTATGCCGCCCACTACCCAAAGGTCTCTGGGTGGCTCACAATCAAAGTAAACAATTTAGACAGTAGATGCTGAAGTTCAAACCCTGGTCAAACTGCCCTTCAGGTGTTCGTAGGAGGGCCTCGTTGAGCTGGCTTGAAACTCAGAGATGTTTCAGAAGTGGAAATGTAGAGCAGTCTGGGAAACTGTGGAAACACAGGCAAAGAGGAAGGGTTTTTAAATCTAAGAGAAGCCAAAAGCTCTCTGCTTGCCTGTATGTAGCAAGCTTTCCTGTATTATGGCACAGACACTTAGAAACTGGCCACAAAACATTCTTGGATGCAAAGTCATAGCCATCCAACGTTGCACATTCTAAGGGCAAGGCAGAGATAACATCCTTTCCTTCCATCTACAGTACCTTGACCTCTTGCTCCCCAAATGTGCCAATTCCTAATAAAGGCTTGCATTGCCTTTTGGTGATCTATCTTGCACCATCTAGTGGGAGAAGCATGAAAACAATCCTATTTTTCCATTCCTGTCAAACTTGGTCCATCAGTAAGATTCAATGGGCAATGGTGTTACTTTAACTTGTAGACATGGGCACAACTCAGCGAAATCCTCGTTTCCGTTTCCGTTCCTCGTTTCCTGTATGTAACGAAACGAAGAACGACAATTACTCTGCCAGAACTCGAACTCGAACCGACTAAAGAAAAATTGGGTCTGATTTGTCGTGGTCATTCCTGGCGGCATCGCAGCGATCGCGCGATGCCAAGCGGCTCAGGAAAAAAGTTTTAAAAATAAAAAACCCCGATTCCCGGCCAAAAAAGCAGGTGAAAATATGCCTGCCTGAGGGCACCTACCAGAGGGTGGTTTCTGGGGGTGGTCCCCGGCCTCCCCCCTCCTCTCCTGGGCTGCGCATCCTCGTCGTCTCGCCAACTCGCCAAGCGGCGCGGCACAGAAAAAAAGTTTTAAAAATAAAAAAACCCCGATTCCCGGCCAAAAAAGCAGGTGAAAATATGCCTGCCTGAGTGAGGGCACCTACCAGAAGGGTGGTTTCTGGGGGGGGGTCCCCGGCCTCCCCCCTCCTCTCCTGGGCTGCGCATCCTCGTCGTCTCACCAACTCACCAAGCGGCGCGGCACAGAAATAAAGTTTTAAAAATAAAAAAAACCGATTCCCGGCCAAAAAAGCAGGCGAAAATATGCCTGCCTGAGTGAGGGCACCTACCAGAGGGGTGCCCTCCCCCCTCCTCTCCTGGGCTGCGCATCCTCGTCATCTCGCCAACTTGCCATGCCATGCGGTGCGGGCGGGGGATCCAAACTGGGGCGACCGCAAGCAATATTTATTTATTTTGAAATCGTGGTGGTCCAAAAACACACCAAAGCACCACAGAAACATGCGAAAATAGCTATTTTAAAACTGCCTGAATTTTTACATTAGCAGGAGTGGGTTTTTCTTGCAACAAAACGTCTCCATTGATTTTATTTTATTTTATTTTTATTTTTATTTTTTTACACCTGCGCAATGATGGGCTGGCCATGGGAGTGGACCATGCAAATGTTTGGAGCCATTCCACCAATTGCATGGCCACTTGACCAGGTTTTAACCGAGACTTCTGGGATGTGCCTGTTGGGCATAAAAAGCCCACTAACGGTAGCTCGAACCCTAACCTTAACCCTAACCCTAACCCATATGCCAGTACACTGTCCTTCTTAGTGGGTCAGAGAGGCACCCAGAGGTGCACCCCATGAACTCACCCTAACCTTACCCGTAACAACCCTAAGCCTAGCCCTTGCGCTAACCCCCCTAACCCTAAGCCAAATCTGTACTTGCATTGCACTCACGCAAGTACAGTTCCCTTCTTGGTGAACCACAGAGCACCGAGACTGAGGAGGAGCCTTCCCCCAGTGTGCGCACTGTGACACTGCAGTTAGCAGTGGGCCTGTGATCAACAGAGAGAGGCACCCAAAAAAGAGGTGCCTCGAGTCTCAACTTGGTATGCATATCCAATTGGCTATGCATGCCATTTTGTAGCGGGCTAGAGGAGGCACCCACCCCAGAGAGGTGCCTCCAGGAGCCCGCTTTCCCTTCATAGCGGGCCAGAGGAGGCACCCACCACAGAGAGGTGCCTCCAGGAGCCCGCTCCCCCCCAAACCAGTACTAACGACAGACAAAAAAACGACAAACGAAATGACAAATTTTTGGAAAATTTCGCGAAAAACGGAAACGAGCCGAAACGGGCCGGCTCCGACACACGACAACTCGAAAACATCATTTTCCCTGGTCGTGCCCATCTCTATTAACTTGATAATGTATTAGTGATAACATTTGTTGAGCAAAATGTACAGTCTTGGGTTTGTCTAGTGAACATGTTAGAACATGTTTCTTTAAACTACCTCGTGCCTTTTTAGATAGCTGCTTGATGCCTGCAGTGTCTAAGATCTGAGTGATTTAAAGGGATCCATGAACTGCAGATGGTGCTCTTCGCTATAGAACTTGGGGGACTTTACAGTGACATTCAGTGCACCCATAAGGACACAGTACTGTAGTTATATTTGGCAGAGAAAAGAGTAAGGGTATTTTTAACGCAAGGAATCATTTTGAGGTCAGTATGTACTTGTGGGAGAGACAATAAACTGAAGTAGAATGCAGACAGAGAAGAGCAAAAGAATCAGAATCAGATGCCAGATCCTGTGATATCACTTTATGGTCAGAGGTAAGGAATTGCTGCAGATGCTCTGTTGTGCTCTCCTCTGCTATTATATAGATGCTTTTTATGTGTGTGGATGTTGCACTAGGAAATACCTATATTATGTGACAAGTTGTAATTCTCCACTTGTCAGACTGGAGGTGCAGGACTGTTTGCAAAGTCAGGTTTTGAAAATTGGGGCTGGACTTTGTGAGGGGAAGATAGTTTTCTCATTATTATTTTGTGGATGAAACTTTCCTGGAAGATTTTTTTAAACCTTTGGCATTTCAGATTAATCGAGCTCCAAGCTTTGGCACTGACCAGAAAATAGACTATGATGTGAAAAAAGGTGTTCTGATGAATGCGCTGAAACTCCTCAATATCAGGTAAACTTAACATTTGCCAGTTGCTTCTCTTTCTCCCCCCTTCCATTGGTTATTGAAGGAGGGGTTGGGAATATGTATAGAGGGATGAAAAATGTTCTGTGAAAAATGTATAATTTTTGTTTTATTCTTTGAATACAAATATTTGAGCCAAATTTAAAATGGTTCCCTCATCAGAGTGTGCACTAGCTGGGGTGCAGGTTAAATCCTGATTTGGTTCAGGAGTTGTAAAAGGCCTTAGCAGCAGTCTTGTGATGGAACTTCTTTAGGCAGAAATTGTCATATTGTCTTTCATCTCCAGGCACTGGAACATGAATTAATTACAGTAGTTACATTTAAATGTTAGAAATAGGGAAATTAATATGTTAGTATTAAAGTTTAAAACTGAAAACATTGACCTCATTATATTACATTATTAACTTCTTAAATAAATGTTAGTCAATGTACCCTCTACAGAGGGAACCATGATTCCCTTTTGGCAGGTAAAAAAGAGTCTGTGCATCCCTGTAAAATGAATGAATGAATTCTTTATTTACGGCTGTTAACCAAATCTAACATATTAAAATATTAAGTTTGATATAATAAGACCTTATAGTGATGCATTTAGAAAGTGATACCAAATTTATAGAATAAAACCAAATAGGAATAAAACCTTATATAAATATATCAAGGGAATCGGTATGTCAGCATACCAATAATTAATAATTAGCTCTTAGGGAATAAACAACTGGCAAGAGATTAAAACAGTTAAGACAACATCACGCCCCTGAGTGAGAATTATACTGAAATAGCTGAGCTGTTTCTTGCAATGCAAAGAAAACAAATCTCTTAAAATGTAGTTTTATAGTACCTTTCCCCCTCTTGGTTACACACCTTGAGATGGTGAAGATGTTGCAACATGTCAGAGGAGGGAAAAGAAATACTATCAGGTAACTGGACTCTTTTCTAAGGCAGAGTGGTTGAAGATGGAATTAACAATTGCACACTTCTAAATATTCATACCTCAAAAACACTATGATGAGATAGCTAAAAATAAAATAATACGGGACTTCTTGGTTTGAATTTAACAACCTACTGGAAGGATTTGAGGAACAGATTTGCATTGCTAAAGCCAACTGACTGTGGGCCAGAAGAACTGTAGATTGAGACCAGAGACTTCCTGTTGTCAAAGAAAATGAAACCCTTGTTGGATGACTGGCCAGGGTCTCAAAACAGATGAAAAGCAAAATAGAAGATGACAGAAAATCCTAAATGCAGTTTCTCAATGAATTACACATGTGGAAAACAGAGTTACAATAAAAAGTGAAAGTACAATGGAATTTTTAAAATGAGAGTGCTTCTTGAAGATCCAAGAAATCAAATTTAAATCTAGATCAGCAGTGATGAAAAATCATGGGGGGGATGCTATATGAGTGAGATAAAATAAAGATGAAATGGAAATAATGAACCGAAGAGTTATACAGAAGAGATGGAAGGGTAACAAATTTTGTTCTGTTCTAAGAGTTTGGAAGGCAATAATTAATACAAGAAAAGGAGTAGGTACTCTTTGGACAAATTCATGTACTGGAATGTGCGACTGAGTGTGCTTTGGTACCCTGTCAATTAGCTGCAACAAATCTAATGTGAATACCAATAGGATTCCAGCCAGTTTTCCCCCCTTAAAGCAATGCCATACTAAGAATTTTCAAAGGACCCTGTTCAGTCCTGATATACAGTATGTTATCAGCCATTCATCACTTCTCAAAAGTAATGAAGATGGTAACGCTGCTATTGAAAACATAAGATGTTGGAGATGACATTATTTGTATTTTGTTCTAAGCCCTGGTCATTAGCAAGCAGGGCTGGAGAATTCTAGTGCATTTTCCCCCTTGTTATATAAACTGCTATGTTCCATGGTGATCCCTCCTCCCCCTTTATGGTTTATGGGTGGTTTTAAAAAAACATTTATTACTGTATGTTTGTTCAGTTTGGTTTTGTTCTTTTGGCAGAAACCCCTGGTCCTTGTTAGGTAATGGAAGTTATTTTCATGCCTTTAAAAGCTTTGCCATCGGCTCATGGATACCAGGCCACTGTCAAAATCATGGGAGTAGGCCAGATTTTTCTTTCTTTCTTTCTTTAAAATATATTTAGCCTGCCTTTCTCCTTAAGAAGGTCCCAAGGCACCTTACTTTGCTGGATTGTTGATTGGTCTGGATTTTCTTTTGTCATTATTAAACCGCCCAGAGTTCCCATTTGAGGAAAATCAGTATATATATAAAAAGTAAATATTATGTCTGCTTGCAACTTCACTTGCAGGACAAGCGACAAAAGAAGAAATTTAGCTAAGCAAAAGGCAGAGGCCCAGAAGCGACTCTATGGCCAAGGCTCCATGAAAAGGCTGTCGCCAGTGTCTTCCGACTGGGAGAAGCAGCGTCGTTCCCTAGAAAGGAGGAGAGAGGAACTGGTATGTTGTCATTCCCCCAAGTAGTCAACAGAAGAGCTACGTTTCTGATCTTCTTCTCTCCTGGAATACGTTCAATTGCTTTTTAAATGTCTTTGATTTCTAGAAAGAGAGACTTGCACAAGTACGCAGGCAGATCTCCAAAGAAGAACATGAAAACAGGCATATGGGAAATTACAGGTAATAGTGTGACCCCAGCTTCCTATTCATTACAAACCTTGGATTCATTTCCTCTGTAATTAGAACATCCTATGCTTAAGTCATGCTTGTTTATTTCACTTAAAAATACCACTGTGAGTTGCTCATTTTAGTTCTGCTCCAGACTGTAGACCCAGCACTGTCTTGCTGCACACCACGGCTTCCCAAAATGACTCCTTTCTCTCTGCCAGCATATTTTTTTTAGTGTTTTCCCTCTGGTCTGGGGCGTTGGGGGACGCCCGCGTGCAGAAATGCTTTAAATTGCACAAAAAGCGGATAAAAACAAAAATGAAAAATGAAAAAAAAACACATTTTTTCAAAAAATTCACAAAAAACAAAAACAAACTGAAACGGGACCAACAACGAAAAATGAAAAAACCGAAATGTCATTTTTTTTTATTCATGCCCATCTCTAATCCTTTCCTTTCTGCTGTTCAGGCCTAACTCCTTCTTATTTCTTCACTTTTAAATTCATGTTTAAGATGGGAGGTTAGCAGTAGCCATGGTTAATGTTGTTGCAACTTCAAGTCTAACCTAGGGTCAAAGCTCAGATGGGATGTTACCACTAAAGCTAAGAAAAGTGAACTTGAGTGGTAGAGATGGGCACGGAATGAACATTTTTCCGTTTACGTTACCGTTTGTCGTTTCCGTTACATAACAAAACGACAAACGAAAATTGTGATGAAAATGCAACGAAACGAACAGAACCACGAAAATTGTGGTTGTTACATTTCATTTCCGTTAATGGTGACGCGCAATGAAATGAGCTGTTTTAAATGTTAAAAAACGCCCTGGACATCCATAAAAACAAAGCGATAATTATTTATATTGTCTGATAATACCTACTAGGGGGGTTGGGGTCCTTAAAACGTTTGTTTTTGTCTTCTCCCATCGCAATGTATTTTTATTTTCCCTTTAAAATGGATGTCTCCACCAGCCACAAAATGGAGGCAAGCCATGTGATGTGGGATCATGTTCAACCAATAGCATGCCCAGGTTGCAGACTGGGTGGGCAGGTCTGGCAGCCACAGAGGGCATAAAAAGCTCTGGCAGCACCCATCCTCCTTGCAGACTCTGGTGGGAGTTAGGGTGGGATTGCTGTCTCTGCGACTCTAGCTTCAGTCCTGCAGCCTCTCTGTGTGCATGCGTGCTGCGTACCTCTAGGTGAGTACCCTCCCCTGCCCTGCAGTGCAGTCACTCTGCGGCTGCCTTGCACCCTGGGCAACGCCCGCCACTGCCTTTGCAGCCTCCCTGCATACCTAGTCTATACTCTGTCTCTGCCAGCATCCATTTTTTTTAGAGTTTTCCCTCTGGTCTGGGGCGTTGGGGGATGCCTGTGCACGGAAATGCTTTAAAAATCGCATAAAAAGCGGGTAGAAATGACAAACGAAAAAACGAAAAACGGTAACGAAATTTTTCAAAAAATTCCCGACAAATGGAAACGATCCGAAACAGACCTCTCAACGGCAAATGAAAAACAGAAATGCCATTTTTCTGTTTCGTGCCCATCTCTATTGAGTGGACTCCTACTGCAAGCATTTTTCATTCAGAAAAGAGGCTGGCATACAGTTTGTCAGAAATCAATCATATGCACAGTAATTATAATTCTAATCAATGGTTAGTTGATGCCAATAGCTGTTCTTGAAATAAGAGTGAACCTTCTTCTGGCTGCTCTAGAGAGCTAGTGTATAGCTCTAATGAACACTGAGTAGCTCTCCAGAATCTTTAAGGCTGTTAACTTGCTATGTTTAGAATCCAGGAAGGTATGGTGCATTAGTCTAGGTCAGAGACAAGTTTTAATTGTACAGTAGAGGAAGCCATTTGTATTTCGGACTGTATTTCAGAAAACTGTAGGTTGACTGGAAGATTATGCAGTTTGCAGATCCAAAATAGCAGGTAAGCTTTCTTCAAAATGTGTCTATTACTAGCACAGATACTTGGGAAGCTGCCTTGTAGGAGGAAGACCATTTGGCCATCTGGTCTTTCTTGTTTACTCTGACTAGCTTCTCTGGTAGAGATCTTCCTACTTGAAGGTGGCATGGATTGATCTTCTGACACCTGTGTGCTAAAGCATTAGTTCTTCAGCCACTGAGCTGTGGTTCCTCTCCAGGACTTACCCTGTGCAAGAATTCTGCAGTAGTCATAGGTTGTATATTTTACATATCCAGAACAACTGATATGTGTGGTGCCTTCTAGAGCTCTATTAACAACGATAAGAAAGACTCATGTATGTCCCACACTTTGAAACCTGCAATTCTGGCCTCTCCAGTACCTTCTGTGGCAGCTGAACAGTAGCTGGGCTAGTGACATGTAAGGCAAAATGGGATGTTTTGGTGCTCACCTTAGCCTGGCTCAAGACTTGTGGTTTTGTTAAAAACAAAGTCTTGGAGTTTACCACTCTCTTTTGTAGTGGCCCTTGTTGATTTTTGCTGAAGATACTTCTTTTTTAATTTTTATCATAAAAATTAAACAACACATATATATCCCCCAGCCTCAGGATTATATAATAAATTGTATAACATTATATAACAGTGATGGTGAACCTTTCAGAGACTGAGTGCCCAAACTGCGATTCAAAACCCACTAATTTTTCGCAAAGTGCCAATATAGCAATTTAACTTGAAAACAGGTAGCTGTGAAGGGGCAATGTTGGGTGCCCACAGAAAGGGCTCCGAGTGCCACCTTTGGCACTCGTGTCATACATTCACCAACACTGTTATATAACATCACACTTATTACATTTACATGTTTTATCTTATATACAGCGTCTCCTTCCAAAACTGAATTGATTCTCCAAATGGAGTAATACCCTTATGTTTTAGAGAGACATGTTCTAAAAATTTATGCCAAATTTGATTAAAAATTCTCTTTTAATAGCCCTTTTTAAACTTTTAATTCACATGTCAGTTTATCATTGATGGCTAAACTCCATGTTTCATTATACCATTCTTCCATACTATACTTATCTTTCCATTTTTGCCATTATTAATCTTGCAGTTGTTACCATAATTATAATTAAATCCTTTACCTCTTTTTCTATTGACAGTTTCTAACTATTGTTTAGTAATGTTATCCTTGGACATCTTTCTATATTAGTTCCTATAATTTCTTTTATCTCATGAAAAACTATTTTCCATTTCTTTTGTTTTTCTTCGCAAGTCCACCACATACAGTATGATAGTAATTTTTTTTCTCCTACTGAAGATACTTCTGAATAATGAATGCAATATTTTGTGAACGTTTAATGCTTCATACATATCTGCAGTTGTGTGGGTATTCAAAGACTTAAAGTTTCTCATTGGTGTAGAATAGTAAGTGCTGCCTCTGCCTTATTTATTTATTTATTTATTTAATTAATTTACAAGATTTTTTAGCCGCCCCACTACGAGGTGGTCTAATAGTTGACTAATTTCTAGTACTTGACTAACACTTGCCCACACCACTGGTGAAACCATATGCAGTCCTTGAAATGGAATTGAATTCATGGTGGTTCATTCACACCGATGATTAATGTCAACTAAATCTGCAGTCCAAGGATCATCTTGGTTTAGTTTTGTGCATAAGCCAGTGGAATAATCTTGTGTGTGTGTGTGTGTGTGTGTGTGTTGTGTCATTACAGTCATGACTGACTCTGTGTGACTCCATGTCCGTGGAGTTTTCTTGGCAGGAATACTGGAGTGACTTGCCAGTTCCTACTCCAGGTGCCTACAGCACCTGGTATTCCCTGATGGTCTCCCATCCAAGTACTAACCAGGGCTGACCCTGCTTAGCTTTTGAAATCAGTCGAGATCGGATGTGCTTAGGGCATCTAGGCAGATAGAATAATCTTGCACACACTTCCTATCCAAATGAATGGAACCTTTGTTATTCTCTTGTTCCATGGCATGTTTGTTTCAAAATGTTGATCCTTGGCTACATGTCATCATTGTTCTTTTTGTTTGACTCAACTACAGACGCATTTACCCCCCTGATGACAAGCTGCTACTTGAAAAATATGAAGGTTTGCTGGCTGCTGCCTTTCAGACTTTCCTTTCGGGGAGAGCAGCTTCGCTTCAGCGAGAAATGAACAACCCCCTGAAAAGAATGAAGGTACTGATGAGTAAATGGGTTGACATCCAGTAGGTGATTCTGTGCAAGATGGACTTCTTTCCGCATGAATGTGCTGTGGGGATGTTTATGCAGAGCTCCCCACTCACCTCTCCAAGCTTATGGTTCTAACTGACCTGTACTTGAAGACTAGTTTTACAGGAATGATATAGCTGAGATAAGATGGAGCCAGCCATTATGAATTCAGAATTCCATGTATGTTTAGTAGAAACATCTCACTCTTATTTTTGTTGCCTTTCTACCAATGATCTTCCATTATCTGTGGACATTTTCTACATGCATCAGGACTCTGGTTATTCAGGATGTTTACCCAAATGGAGAGCACCCACAGATGATAGATATATCTGTATTCATACTTGTTTGTGTATTTAGTTAAACTATTTCTATCCCACCTTTCTCCTCCAAAGGACCCAAGGTGTCTCACATCAAAAACAGTATTTAAAAGCTAAAATCAGGAGGTATACAAATATTTAAAAAGAATTAAACACATATTATATTAAAAATATAACTAAGATCAATATTAAATCACATTTAAAAGAGCAGAGTACAACAGTTCATTTAAAACTCCTCTCAGATCCTCAGTCATTAAGGAAAAGCCTGCCTGAAGAGAACAGTCTTTGCCAGTGCCAGAGAAGGACAGCAGAGATGGGGCCAGCCTAGCTTCCCTTGAGAGGGAGTTCTAGAACCTGGGAGCGGCAACAGAGGAAGCCCTCTCCTGTGGACCCATCCAGCACACCTGTGAAGCTGGTGGGACCAAGAGAAAGGCCATCCTTGATTATCTTAATGCCCATGCAGGATCCTAGAGGGAGATGTGGTCTTTTAGATAGCTTAGGCCCAAGCTGTTTAGGGCTTCATAGGATAAAATTAGATAGGTAAGGTTAGAGCTCTATATGTGGTCAGTGTCCACGAACTCACAATATGTGAACAAATATGCAGCGTACATTAATTCCATCTGCTTTGCTTATATCAGTGGCTGCCAACTTTGGGTCCCTGTATGTTATTAGACTACAACTTCCAGAAATCCTGGGCAGCACAGCTAAGGGTGAGGGGTTCTGGGAGTTTTAGTCCAAGAACACCTGGGTCACAAAGTTGGGAACCACTGGCTTCAACCAAACATTTATCTGCCCCATGTACAAATTCTGTAGGCTACTATTTGCATCCAGTATGAGTATGGCTTCAGTCGATTTGTAAGAGGCTTCAAATAATAAAGACACATGTGACCATTAGCATTTGCAGACGTTCTCCGAGACTGGAGTGGGCAACCTGTGGTCTTTAAAATACTATCAGCACCCACCTTCAATAGGGGCAAGGAACAGTGGGAGCCAAACTTGTTACAATTGTTCCATCCTTCTCATACATGAAGAAAACTTTCTGGCTGCCTGGTTGTTGAATAGCAACCAAGTTTTTAATGAAAAACTAATCTAAGCCATTTATTTTGGTTCAGATGTATGAAAAGCAGTGGTATTATTCTTATATTCCAACTTGTGGCCTTTCAGTGTTGCTACCAGCCCTGACGAGCCTTGCCAATAAGAAGGGGGCTTTCATTTGGAAAGAAAGGGGCTCTTTCATTCTCATGGTCTTTCCTTGGTTTTCACAAATATTGAATCACATAGTGTTGTGAACTGCTGTTAGCAGCTACCGGTAATTAGAATGCCACCACTTGAAGAATCTGCTATGACCAAGCTTGCTTGTGGTGTAATCACATGGAGAAGTGGACCACTTGTGCAGCCATCTGGTGTGATCCATTTCCCAACAGTCACACAACATACAGGGAATTGTTCTCCAGGCCCACCTTAATCCCGATCTAAGCTTCTACAGCTGTAGGGCGACTATAACTGATTATACACGACCCCTAAGCTCCGCCACAAATGGCTGCAAGGTCCGGACCTTAAAAATGTTTACCCACCAGCTCCGGACTTTGCAGACAATTAAGTGTGACCCCGCCCACTTTAGCTTTTCAAACAGCAGTTTTCTTGTACCTGGTCTTTGATGGTGACAAATATTTGATCCGGTGTGGATAGTGAGTGCGGGGCTCTCCTGGCTTCCGTTTGTTCTTTTTTTGCGCCGCCCCTTTAAGAGATCTGAATGCTGCCCTTCTTTTCTTTCTTTTTCTCCCCTCCCTCAGGCAGCCAGCAACCAGGAAGTGCGGAGGGGGGTGGGGACAGAGGAAGACAGAGGAAGAACGACAAACCCCTAAGATCTCTGGTCCGAATTTAAGTGGCCAGCGGATCTTAGGGGTCGTGTAAAAAGGCCCTATGTCTGTGGACTGGGCTCAAGCAATTCCCTAGCAGAGAATCTTCACAGACACTCCCTACCAAGCAACTCTTTCTGCTGAGATTGGATGGATGCCTGTCCAGCCATCTGACCACACTCTTTGCCATCATCCTTCACCTTTGCTGCCAGCCTGCCTTCCTACCCCATTGGAAAATACTTCCTAGCCAGTGACCTCTCCTCTCTCCCATTCAACCAGACCCTTCTGGTGCTGCTTTGATATCTTGAGCTGCTCTTCTTCCTCCTTATGAAACCTGTGACCCCCACTGAGCTGACCAGGCAAGACTCATTTGGAGAGTTAAAAAATAATAATCAACCAGCAGAACAGTTCCCCCGCCCCCGGTTTTGTTAGGAGAAGGGAGTTAGGAGAAGGAGCTAAGCTTATAAGCTTCCCCACTGCTTTCTAGCCCCCAC
The DNA here is from genome assembly GCA_029282475.1 of Phrynocephalus forsythii. Classification (NCBI taxonomy): domain Eukaryota; kingdom Metazoa; phylum Chordata; class Lepidosauria; order Squamata; family Agamidae; genus Phrynocephalus; species Phrynocephalus forsythii. Next base: position 37,197,128 of record JAPFRF010000005.1, read on the forward strand.
CCCCACCCCATTTTGCCTTTAGGCCCTGCTGTCATGTGCATGGCTGCAGAAGGAGCCAAGGTAGAGGTTCAAAAGGAACAGCTGCCTATGTGGCTGGGAGAGGAAGTCACAGACCTGGCCTTGTGTTCCTGGGGAGCTGGGCTCATCAATAGCACTCAGATTTTCCCTGCGGAAAAATGGCAGAAAGGAAACTGATTGACTCCAAAGAATCAGTCCCTTCGGAATCAGACGAAAGGACCGGCGCACAAAACAAACGAAAAATGAAGCATCACCTGAAAGATAATCAAGCCAAACCAAAATGCAAGTTTTGGACGTGCTTATCCTTCGTAGCCGATAGTGATGGTTAATGGAAGTTTAAGTTCAGGAACATCTGGAGGGCCACAGATGGCTGAAACTGGGGTTCTGAGTGTGGAGTATGTGAGCACCTTGTTGCTTTAAGGTTTAGGGTTGAAGATTTTATCATCAGATTTTGGAGCATCAACAGAAGATGGCAACATCAGAATTATATTAGCTTAAACAAACTAATTAGGCACCTATGCATTGGTGTGGACCTGGTTTTGGAATCTATCTAGTATGTTTAATGAGCAATGAGATCTTCCTAAGATATCAGTTATTGCCTGCCTCCTTACTTTTATAGTAATCCAGGGATTTATCTTTTCAGGAAGAAGACATATTGGATCTCCTGGAACAATGTGAACTGGATGATGAGAAATTAATGGGGAAATCTGTTAGAACACGTGGCCCAAAGGTATTTCACTAAAGGATTTGACACATCTCTGCATGGGTAGAGACTGGCATTCGGAAGAGGTGCAACTGAGGCATGCAGCTGTGTAGAGAGGCATACATAGTGATTTATGTGGCATCTATAAGGAGTATATTCTGTTTCTGGAGGAAAATTTCAATTAAGCACTTAGAGCTTTGTTTTCCTCTTGCAGAAATAATAAGACTTTCAGAAGCTGCATAGATCAGTGTTTCCTAGTGTTGAACTAGCTGTTTATGACCACTGGGGGGCACATTCCTCTTTTGCAGTGGAGTTCCTTTATCCTCGCTAACAGCCACTGAATGCTTGTATGCTCACTACAGTTGCTCTTCTTGAAGATGCTGCTTGTTGGTGCAATGTCAGAATGAAGTCCACATATACATATACATATATTATTCTTTTATCCCCTCTTCTCACTTGAATACAGTAATCCCCGCTTATCATGGGGGTTAGGGACCTGGCCCGACCAGGATGCTGGGTTGGGTTGGGACTGGGGGGGCTGTCTGGGGTCTCCTACACTTACCTTAGGCCTGGCACTGCCCCCAAATGGGCTTCCGACAGGCTTCCCGGGCCTGTTGGAGGCCCCAGAAATGGTTTCCAGCTATCCGGAAGGCACTTCCAGTTCACTGGAAAGAACTGCTGGGGCCTCCGACAGGCCCAGGAAGCCTGTCAGAAGCCCATTCGAGGGCAGTGCCAGGCCCAGGGTAAGTTCAGAAGGCCTCAAACGGGCCCATGCAGCTTGCCCCAGGGGCCCTTGGCTTCATATACTGCGGTCCTGCGATATACCGGGGCTGCAATATATGAACCGTGAAATGGCGGGGGATGACTGTAGAAAGGTTTTTTTATTTTAAAAAAAGTCTGTGAGTACTGTTTGGAGAAGGGGTTTATTGTGATTTTGTGTTTTAAAAAAGAGAAATGAATACAAATGCATAAACAGTTAAACAAGCAGAGAAATCATGTTAGACCAAGTTTCAAGAGTAGATCTGATGCTTCATTTCTTCTTCTTCTTCTTCTTCTTCTTCTTCTTCTTCTTCTTCTTCTTCTTCTTCTTCTTCTCTCTCTCTCTGTTTACTTACTACAAGAAGAAATATGTTCTTGAGTTTCAGGCAGTGCTGTGTAAATGCATCTAGCTCAAAAATATATCATTGCAGGCGAGTATAAGGAGACTGGGGTACTCCAGACTGGATGTATATCTTGAAACTTGTGCTCTGGGCCTGGATAAAAGAAGATTAATATAGAATTAAAGTGTAATGATCCTGAGGGCCGCATTATCAGCTATGAAAGAGTAAGAATACTATCAGGTGGAGAGTAATCAACTCTTGCTCCTCTCCTTTTCCAGCCATTCATCCCTTTTCGTACCTTTCCATACTTGAGCATCGTATTTGGATGCCTAATGCGTTGCTTCCATTTTCTGATGTATCACTCCTAAATGTCATTTTACCCCCCCCCCTTCTTCCCAACGGCATTAAAAATTAGAGATGGGCACGCACCAGAAAACCCATGGTTTGGGTTTGTCTGGTTTGGGCCCACCCTTGATTTAGTTCGAGTTCGAACAAATTTAAAAAAAAACAATTCGAACCTGAACTGGTTCGGATTCTTCTTACTGGTGGTGGTGGTGGTGGCGGTGGATCCTGGCCCCTGGGCAGGGCCTTTTTGAGGTGCTGGCATGGGGCCAGCACCTCTTTTTTTTCAAGTGCCCACCTCTCTTGAGCAGCGGGTGTGGCACGGCTTTCACGCCCCCCCCATGGGCTTAGGGTGAGCCCTTCCCAGTACTAAGCCCTCCGACCACCTGCATTCCTCCTGGGGCTGTAATCTACAGGGCCGATCAGGAGGGCTGATAAGAGCGAGGCCATGCTTAGGCGGCTAGTGCAGCACGGTGAGACTGCCGCCCACCTGCCTTCCTTCCGTGGCCCGCTATCTACAGGGCCGATCAGGAGGCCGATAAGATAGAGGCGGTCAGTGCAGTGCGGCTTTGCCAACCCCTCCCCCTCCCAAGTCCAGTGGCTAGCATGGCTGTCACTATCAGCCCTTTTGATCGGGCGAGCTGTGGTGCGAAATCTCAGATTTTTGTTTGATTTTTTTGATTTTTTTGTTTTTACTTTCAGGTTTAGGCCCTGTACTACAGCTGTAGCACAGGGCTTTTTAAAAAATTTCTTTCAGTGCCAACTGCGTGGCCCCTGGGGCCCGGTCAGCACTGGGTTTTTAAAAAAAATTGTAAAAGATTTTAGGGTGCCGACCAGGTCACCCCTAGAGCCCGGTGCTCCTTCTTATTTTTATTGTTTTATTTTTATTGGTTTTTATTTACTGCTGACCACGTGGCTGCGCTGCAACTAAAAGTTTGTTTCGTGCCCATCTCTATTAAAAATGTCCCCCCCCACTTGGTGTTGGCAGCCTTGGAGAAACAGAAATAGATTTCTTTGGGATCTCTCTCTTCTTCTCTGAGGTTAGCCTGGTTGATGCAAAAACTACTCAGTCACTTCCTAAAGGCCCCGAGGTCTCCTTTTCCAGCCAAAGAAATGCAAGCTGTAATTTATGTGACAACTTCTCAAGAGCATACCTTAGGTAAGGTATCTGAAGACATTGAGATATTGCCAAGAATTCAGATTTCTCACTTTTTGTCTTTGTTGCCTTGGTGTTCACTGCAGGAGCAAATAGGTGAAGGGGATGTTTCACATCTATGTTATTAATGTGTGTGTGTGTGTGTGTGTGTGTGTGTGTGTGTGTGTGTGTGTGTGTGTGTGTGTGTGTGTGTGTGTGTGTGTGTGTGCAGCTCTATGGCAACATACCCATATACAACCAGTGTTCTTTCAACATGAGATACATATCATAATAAGGGGGTGGCGGCATGTCGAAGTAGGGCCTTCTCAGCGGTTGCCCCGCAACTCTGGAATGCCCTCCCTACGGAGATCCGCCTGGCGCCAACACTTTTGACTTTTTGGCGCCAGGCAAAGACTTTCCTATTTGGCCAGCATTTTAATTAGATTATTTGGTTGGACACATGAGAAACAGGGTTTTATAATTTATAATTGTACTGTATGTTGTTTTAACCGCATTGTATTTTATAGTTTTAATACTTTTTGTTTTATAGTTTTTAATACTTTTGTAGGCTGCCCAGAGACCTCTTGGTAGTGGGGCAGCTAAAAAATCTTGGAAATAAATAAATAAATAAACATAACGTTTTCCTGCTGTATTCCCCAGGAAGCCATAATTTTTCACTTAAATCATTAGAACGGACAATAAGAATGCCAGCAATTAAATTGCCCCAACTTTGGACTTCAGGATTTTTTTTAGTTGTTTCTGCTATGCCAAGGTCACAATATTCCTTCCCCTTTTCTTATCTTCATTGTTGAAGGTTAGGGCAACATACTGATCTTTTCCCCGGACCTGTCTAATCACCGAATAAGGGTTAATCTTCACTGCAGTTTAGGCTGTCAAGCTTTGGTAACCATCAAATATTTGGGGCAGCAATTCCCATCCATTTGGGCCTGATAGAGGTAGTACTCAAAAATATCTGGATGGTATCAGAGTGCCTATCCCAAGTTTCAGTAACAAACAAACTCCAAACCTTGGTTGTTGATCCTTGCTTGTTTCCTTAAGTGTCATTTTGGATCCCCAGATATCGTTAAGAGGTCTGACGCTGCTCTCCTTTCAATAATTTTATGTTCTTCTTCCTCTTTGAACACAGGAGGTGGTGGCAATTGCTAATCCCCTTTTATTTTAGAGCATCGTTAAACCCCATGATATTTTATTTTAGGGTAGCGTTAAACCTCATTGTAAAGTTGGGCATTTCAGTGGCTTTTGCTTCTTGCCTCTGTGGGATGGCAAGTTAACGGGGGTGGGGGGAGGAGACACACTGTTGGAAGCACTGCAGGGCATCTCAGAATCCCCAGTGGAATGTGTTGCATAGTAAATAAGAAGATAAATTGGTCACTTTATACGGAGTGACCTACTTTTCCCTGTGGAATCATCAGGAAACGAGCACATGAAAACATAACCACTCAGCCGGCAGAAAGATTAACAGTCGTAGCTGGGGAGGGCAATGGGGGCAGCGCTCTAGCAAGAAAATGATAGTTCCAAGTGGGTTGTTCATGCTGATGTTCTGTTTTGTATCTACTTTATGCAAGGAGGGAGGACAATTATCTGAGCTTGCCTATTGTCTCTGTGGCTGTTTTCCATCTCGTGGTCTTGCTTTCTCATTTCTTAAATTTGGGAAGATAAATGACCCTGACTGGATACAGTGTCCCACATGTATATGGGATTACAAGGAGATTTACCAGGCCAAGCCTCGTTCCAGTTGTTTAGGGTTTTATTCCCCCAAATGTGCATTGTTGTTTCAGTTCTGTTGCAAATCTGTACTGTAATAGCTTCTGTTGGAACATGACATTACTGCACAAGAGGACGCATCAGACTTGGAAAGATGTGAAAAAGCTACTCATATAAAATAGGGGGACTTGTATTATTCTTCTCTCATCATATTTGGCAGGATTCAAAATGCATGTGGGGCAGGGATTTGCATGTGTTGGGGGTGTACGAGTGGAGGAGGGGGAGGGAGGGCAGAGAGACAACGTAGGACCTAGATCCCCCCCAAATGTTCGCTGATTTTGCCCTTGAAAATAAATCTGGCTTTTGACAACACTCTCTGCTTGCTCCTATACATACACAGCTCTTCAGGGTTTAAGATGATCATGGCTAAAACACACTCATGCCGTGGCGAACTTTTGGCGCTCCAGATGTTTTGGATCACAACTCGCGGAATTCCAAACCCATATTGCCAATGGCAAAGGACTGTGGGAGGTGTTGTCCAAAGCATCTAGTATGCTGAAGGTTTGCCACCACTGGCTGAGAGTTTTTACACATATTCAGCAACATTAATAAATATGGCTGCCAGGGCTGCACATCCATCTGGGGGTGGAACAGCACTGGCAAATCTAAACCATGTAGTTGTGGGATTCAGTAGAGAGGATAAAAGTAATAAGTGGATCAGTAAGGGGGTGTGCATGAAAGATGGTAGCATTCTGTTGGTTTAAGTCAGTGGTTCTCAACCTGCGGGTCCCCAGATGTTCCTGGACTGCAACTCCCAGAAGCCTCTACCACTCGCTGTTCCTACCGGTGCTCCTGTTGCCTGCCAGTCAGGGTTGGGAGGCTTCCCAGCTAGCTGACCACACCAGGGTTAGTTGTGGCAAAAGCAGAGCTGCTGGAACTGCATCTCAGGCAAGCACAGCATTGCTGCTTGGGCAGGGCTAGGAGGAGGCTTCCTAGTAAACTTGGCACTGACTGGTTAGCAATATAGTTTTTGTCTGGGGAGGTCTGTTTTCACCACATGTCAAGGAGGTAAGCTGCTCTTTCAGCCCTTACACCAGGTCTGCCCAAAGTCCGGCCCGGGGGCCAAATCCAGCCCATCAGGCCATTCTGAGAGGCCCGCGGCTGGCTGGCCCGCCCCTCCCTCCCCCTCCTTCGCTTATGGGTCAGTGGGTGGGGCTTTCAGTGGGATGGCAGGGTTGGGGAGCAACCGGCCCCTGACACATTCTCAGCCACCAAATCTGGCCCTCCTAACAAAAATTTTGGGCACCCCTGCCTTACACTGTCAGTAGTCGTGGGAAGTCAGGATGGGGAATGGAATAGCAGGACTCATGTCAAGTCAGATCTAAGTTGCACCAGTGTCTCAACTCGGATCCAGCTTGTCCCCCACCCCCAAAGACTTGGACTTGACACATGAGTCAGAACCCGCTCACTCCTCCCCTTTTGGGGGTTTCCATAGGGACTCAGACTTTGGGCTTGGGACTCAGAACTTGGTACCAAAGTCTCGGACTTGAGTCTGAGAGTTGCCAAGATCCCTAGTGGGAAGCCACCCAGCACTCATTAGCCAGTTGGTAGCTCCTCCACATCCTCAACTTGGCCTCAGTTTGTGACCACATCCTTTCCATGCTAAATGGCCTAGGCCAGTCTTGGCGAACCTATGGCATGGGTGCCAAAGGTGGCACCCGGAGCCCTTTCACAGCCACCTGTATTCAGGTCAAGTTGCTGTATTGGCACTTTGTGAAAAATTAGTGGGTTAGTTTGGTCACCCGGTCTCTAAAAGGTTCGCCATCACTCACTGCCCTAGTGAGGGTTGCCCAAGGATTGATTTAATGTCACTATCATCGTTACTGCTGCTGCTGCTGCTGCTGGTGGTGGTAGTGCTGCTGCTGCTGCTGCTGTTGCTGCTGCTGCTGCTGCTGCTGCTGCTGCTACTGTAAGGAATTTAAATTTATGAGGGTCCCGTGCCAGCGTGCCTGCGCTTCATGGGCTGCAAAAGACCAAGTCTGAGTCTCAGGAGACGAGAAAAGAATTTATTGATTGATCAATCAGGGCACTTCCACACTTTTTGGTGGTGAGAAGTCCACCCAGAAAACGAAAGGAGATATTTTTATAAGGTTTTTCCAGCACTCTTTCCCCCTCCGCCCATCCGAATTTACGTCATATACATTTGTTACATGCATCAAACACTAATTGACATCTTTGGTCATTTATTTTGTATTCCTGACACTTGCCTAAAAGTTCTAACTGGTACGTTTGATCTCCTCCCCTCACAGGCAGGGAGGGTAGGATCATCCTTATGTCCTTGGACATTTGACAGTTATAAACCCCAGACGCTGAGATAAGGCCTCCCTGGTACGCCTTGGACACACATTAATTGCTAGTGTGTGATCCTCAAAGCTTAGGAACTTAATTGGATCCTTGAATTCATAATTGCTTTTGCTGAATTAGCGGAAGTTCCTTTCTCTATTCTAGCCGGAAAGGCTTGACCAAAGATTCTAAGTTTACAAGAATACAACTGTAGATACATGTGAATGTGATACATATATGTATATATGTATATATATACGTGGAGTGCTTAAGTGAATATAACTACATTATTCGTGTCACTAGTGTGGCTATATATATATATGTATTGCTTAGAATACATTGTTGTTGAATACATGAGGGCTTGTCCATACCTGTGGTTAGTGAAGCAGCCATATATATTTATAAATATATAATTAGTCAAATGTCCTCCCTTACACTCGGCCCTGAACGGATTTCTGGAAATTTATGCCAGTAAATTTCCCAGAAAACGTCATGGACTTGTAAGGGACGAACAAAACATATCAAAGGTATATGTACAAAAGTGTGAACATTGCGTGAGCCCCCCCTATGTCATTCCTGGGGTGAGATGGTCTTCATGGCTCATGGAAGGACTTTCTATTTTCCTGACAAAAATTTAGGCAGGGCAGTCAGAAAAACATTCTCAGTCCTTTTTCCCCAAAGGGCTTATAGGCACAGTTCAAGAAAATGAATTATCATAAAATGATTTGTGGCGTCTCAAGTCAGGGGGACGCATCAAATAGGTGAAGGCCAAGGAAATACCCCTTAATTCACTAGGGCACTTTCCATCGTCCAAAGTTAGGTCAACAGATGAAGTTCTGCAATGCCCGGGATGTAAAAGGTTCCTCCCACAGACTTGTAATGGAGGGAAGCATTCTACTGACCACATCAATGCTACATTCTCGCTATGGAAGGGCACTTTGTGGCCGCAACAGCTTCTTAAGTGAGCCTCCTGGGGCAAGTTATGGGGCCTTCAGATTCCCAACCTTTTAGGGGGCTGACACAACAACAAAAAATCATGGGTACGTTAGAACAAAGGCTTGCAATCTCAGGCTTATACGCCATGCCTTGATTTGTGGCAACTTGAATCTCAGGCTTATATGCCATGCCTTGATTTGTGGCAACTTGGCTGAAAGGCCTAGAAGTTTCTTATGCAAATTCAGAAATACATGGGGAGAAATGCATGTTATAGTAGGCCTGCAACTTTCCTGTGCTCGGCCGAGTAAATGGGAGCCAGCATACTCCTTTGGCTGACATAGGGGCTTTATAAACAGCTAGCCCTGAAATATGATTGTTCATACCATCATTTTGCATAAAGAATACATATAAAGATCAATAACATAGGTAGCATCCTCCTTGAACGTGTGGTGTGCATAAAACCCAGAGTATAAGATATAATTCCCCTATACTTGCCTAAATGAAATGTAGACAGGGCTTGCAGTTACCTTTGGCTGACGAAATGGTCTTAGAATGACTAAGCAGTCTGCTCTGAAATATGACTGTCCATATCGTTACTCTGTATGAGGATTCATGGGCTCTGGCACTTGGGGACCAACAATCCGGTCATAAACTCTTTTGACTGCATGTGATGCACAGTACCCAGATTATAGCAGGTTATACAGAGCTACTTATCAGTGTGTGCATTATACCTTAGACAACGGACAGTTACATTGATACTAAATAAAAGGCAATATACATATAAAGCACATGAGTAATAGTAAGAGTCCCATGATTAAACCAAGAATGAGTTACTGAAATCATGGCAGAGAAAGTAGTTCATCATTGTCAATTATAGTCTCTCAAATTGCATAGAAAGGCAGGTCACAGTGTCTCTTGGACCCATCGCTGGTGGGTAACAACCTTCTCAGTGTTAAAGCATGATTATTACACGAATTATGAAAAGCACATTCAGGGAGGCACTTTAGCAAAAAAAAAAATATCATAAGTAGTGATCAACAATTAACATAAGCAGTGATCAACAATTAACATTCTGCAGGCTCCAAAGGCTAGCCTACCGTGCGCAGAAAAGCAGAAAAACAAAAAGACGCTCACTGCTCACTTGTTGGAAATGCTGGGGGGACTGGTGTGTGCATGTGCCACAATCCAAGTTCCTTGCACACAGACAGTACACAGACATCGGCGAGAAAGTCTGAAGGCAGTGATGATTCCATCATATGTAAAACTCCGTCTAGTCTCTGTCCTGGGTGTAATATGTGGGCCAAAAGTCTGTTGGCCGCAGTCCAAAACCGGAATCAATGGCTGTGCGGCTTCGTGGCTGTAAATCTCCCCTCTCCCCACAAACAAAGAAAAGAAAAGAATAAAAGAAAGGAGGCGGATAGACAGGATGACAACCTGTCCACCCGGGATGCATGGGGGCAAGGCAACAAACGGCAGTGGGGGTCTTCAAAGCGCATAAAGCAAAGGCGCCCCCCAAGAACAGGCAGGATGACCGCAGGTCAGGCGCACTTCATCGACCTTTGTCCAGGGAGATGCAAGGCGACACCGGTCCGGGCTCTTCCCCTGGGTAGTTGGCTCAGGTCCACGCAGGTAGAAGGGGGTCCACACCGAAAGGACGTGCAGAGCGAAATCATCGCGGCGATGTCATCAGGGGTGTGGGATGGATAGCCTCATGGACCACAGGAGAGGTCCCACGGACAGTATTCACGAGAGACGCTGCCGGTCGTCCAAACCAAAGGACTCCAGGCTCCAGAAATGAGGAATGGCAGGGTGCTTTCCCAGTGCGAAAAGTCCTGCATCCCAGGCATATCTGGACAAAAATAAAGCACACACACACGAACGAAACAAACAGACACAGAACACAAACACACACGAAATGCCCCGCAGCTGTCTTTGTGCTGCAAGGCAGGGTGGCACAGTCTATCTGACAGTCTTAAAAACAGGAAGGAGAGAAAAAAAAATGTTGCAAAAGGTAGAATAAGGCTTCCGTTTTTGTAGAACCAGTCTGTGAATGGGGGAAGCCAAAGTTTATGGTGAGGACGCATCTGTAGTCGGCAGTGTATGATGAGTGCTTGCAAGATGATCTCGCAGGATCTCACAAGCGAGGGGCTCAGGCGTTCCCAAACAGGCACCTGAGATAGATCTCAGCCCCAAAGTCAAATAGCTCTGCTACATGGGGACAATCAAAAATGGAACAGGCAAAAATGTCCCAGGGTCGCAAAGTGATCTCTGAGCATGAAGCAAAATGCGCCAGGGGAGATGGGCTTGGAATGTGGCGTGGTATAGTCTCGGAAAAAGTACGGCTGATACAGGATTGGGGAAAAATAGGAGCAGGCACCACATTCATATTACTACCAAGTCCCCAAGGGCACGGCGAATTCCCATTTGGAAATCGTGCAGAAAAATATGTAATCCGGCATCCGTGAGATGAACACCGTCCCTTCTGAATAAGTCAGGCGGAGGGAGTGTCAAAGCTGGATGAGTAATCACATAGCCAGAATGCCGACGTAAAATGCAGCAACTTTTGATTTAAATGTTTCCTAGCCCTTTCAATCTTGAGGGGATTAGATGCCCCTCTCCATATGAGCCTAGGGAGCATGAAGGACCAAATGATTTTTGTATGTGGGTAAAGTTGCTTAAAAGTCCGCAAGTCAGCTATGATGCGGCGAGTCAGGGCCGAACCTCTCACCTTGGCCAGATCATTGCCTCCCAAATGGATGAGCAAAATATCAATTTCACATTCGCGAGCCATAAGGGTCGCGGTTTCAAGAACGAATCCCAGGACATTCCCTGATCCCTTTCCAAAGCACTTGAAGGGGGCGGCCAAGGCATAAATTCACGCCCCACACCGACATCCGGGCAAATCTAGACGCCCAGAAAATAAAACTGTGCCCCAGAATTACAACACGGCGAGTCGTGCAATGAATTGGCCTTAAAATACGTAAAATATTACGCCCCCCACGTCCAGCAATCGGAGGTGCACGTCGGGGCTGTGTGGTGGGTCGGGCAGGGTGGCCCTCTTCTGGTTGCTGGTTAGGATTTATAGAAGCCATGGCCCATACTATACACACACACACACGCAGACAGAGAGAGAAAAAAAAAAAAGATGGTAAAGAGAATTAGTGTCTCTCTGCAAGGCTGCAAAGGCGCCAATCTGTCCTAGTGCGTGTCGGGGCTGGTGTGTGTGTGTGTGTGAGGCAAGACGAGCTCTTCTGGTTCGTCACTCAAGAAAAAATACATGCAAACACCCACGAGTACACAGCCTCACACATGTTGGCATCTGCCATGGGTTTAAAAATAGTGACGATGTCACCAGGTTCAAAACAGCTAGTTCTCTATGCTGGCGCAAAAGGGTATAAAAAGGGTGAAGTTGCTGGCCTGTCAGCCTCACCTCAAAGTAAAAGTCAGGTGCTTGCAAAAGCCCCCATTCCCCCCACAAAACAATAGAGAGAAAAAGAGGGGGGGGGGAAAAGGCAGGAAGCCCTCTCCTAGTGTCTCTGCTGGCTGGTTAGGAGTGACACATGCCATGGCACAAACTGCTTGACCACACATAGATAGAAAGAGAGGAAAAAGGCTGATAGTAGTTTAATAGCTATCAAGTAACTAAGAGTCTATTTCCAGCAGGTGTCCTACTTGGAAAGGAAAGGGTTAAAAAAACTCAGACGGAAATAAGGCTAGGTGAGCAGTATTCTGGGAATGAAGAGCTGAAGAGGAAACTCCACCCCTTTGGGAATCAATGGCGGCAGCCACGGGAGGTGAAGAAGGAAACAAAGCAAGGCATTTTTTTTTCTCCCTTGGCTCTTCCAGGCTCAGAGAGGAAGAAAGGGCTCACCGTTACAAGCAAAGATCTGAAATGGGATGCCTATGCAGAAACAGGCACATGTCCAGCGAGAATCTAAGGCTTTAGTCAGGCTGTATTATTAAGTCAAAAAGGAGAACGTCTGCTCAAGATTTTTAGGAATATAGGATGTGAAAGAGGTGTAAAAAAAAAATCAGGCTGGTTGCCAGCATGCTTGAAATTCCTGAGGGAAGAGGGATGGGGTCAACTTTGTGAAGGGGAAGGAGGGGGGTGAAGGCAGAAAAAGGAAGGTGGGGCAATGGACTTTTGAATTCTCCCCGCAGGCTGCATTACACAGCCTGAGGCAGGAAGGTGAGCCCCTTCAATTACCCTGTAATTAGGTGAAAAAGGGCACTAAACTAATTAAGGCAACCTATTATCCCTGTGGTTTGTGAAGTTATCTACTTAAGCCTAATTTGGGATGCATGGCTCTCGTACAAAGAAACAAGAGCCAGAGTGTGAGACCCCGCGTGATTGATACGCCTTAAAAAAAAAAATGTCACAGGCGTTTCCAGCCAGAGTGTGAGAACAAGAAAAATGATTTTATTTTATGTTATTTTTACCTTTTTGGCGGCTTTTAAGAACCCCTTTGCATTCTAAATAAAAAAAAACCTTGTCCTGCTCTCAAAAACCTGTTAGCAGCTGCTTTAAAAAGAGGAAGGGGAGTCCCTGCTTTGGACCACTTCCAGCACAGAAGTCTCAGGCCCTTCGTTTTCCTCATGGAGCTGACGTAATACAAGGGATTTGGATAAAGATTCCATATTCAGAGATTTAGACAAATTTTGTTGGGGAAATAGGAACTGTCTAAAAGCTTGGATTAAATAATGTAATGGGATACAAATAGAGCCTCTGCTTCTCAATTGCTGGTGCGTTCTGTGGGTTGCTGCCTCAGTCTGCCCATCATGAACCCTGCCCATTCTCGTCCCTGACTTACGCTTTCCTTCTACCTCGTTTCCTTTAACTATTTCTTTTCTCTCTCTCTCTCTTTCCCTCCTTCTCTCTCTGTCTCTTTCTCTCCTTTCCTCTCCCCGTTCTAATGGCATCTCCAAGGTCCTGATCTAGGTAGGAGATGGGAGGGAATTCTATTTTCAGTTGCTCCTAAGAATCTCCTTGTTCCAAATTAAATTGTCTTATGGTTCCAGCCAGGGCTTACTTGCAAGGGGAGGGGGGAAAGGCTGCCCTAAGCCTTTTAGGTGCAAAATCTTAAGGAATGATGTTATCACTTGGTTTTTTTTTTGTTTTTTTTTTTGCTAGCTCGCTGGGCTATGAGTACAAAAATGCTAGCTGTCTTTTCAGAGCATATAGTCGGTCTGAAAGGGGTGGATGTTCATTTCACCCATGGGACCGGCCGTGCTAAAAAAACGTATTTCTCAAACGCCCTGTGATGATTTCTTCTTAAAATGTCCCTATAGGTGGTGAATTATGTTGTGTAACAAGCCAGGCTAAGTTATGCAAAACATGCGGCTTGAGTATTCAAAAATATCTTCTTGCAGTGTCTATACTTCCCCTGGTTTATAAAATTGGGGTCTTCTCATTTTGGGTGATTTTTACTGCCTCTGGACATATTAACAGGCAATACGTGGCTTGCCACCCTCCCCTTTTTGAGGGCTAGAAACTTAAAATCAGGTCTCCTTATGGCAATGTGCCAATCTTGCCACAGGGTTTCTTAACAAAGGGCACAGAAGCTGAATTAAGTTATGCCCATCTACCTTTTTGTTAAAGGTTTAGTAGTATGCTCATAAATTCTCCCGCATACCAAACAGACTCACACTCAATTAATTACACATCAAGCACACACAACAGTTGATACTAAGATTTGATTTCCCTGCTTTTGACTATTAATAGTTCAGAAATAACGTCCCTACCTGTCTCCTCATGTGGTGCATAGCAACCCTTAGTTCTGTTTAAAGCTTCCATATCCAAGGAGTTGGGCATTGGCGTAGCGGGATGGAAGTACCTCCTGAATGCTTGAATAAGGCAATTCAGGGGTACGCATCCCCATCTAGCAGCACTTCCTGTCCCCTCAATGCTCCGTGCTCTCCTCCTGTTCCCTCAACATCATACCTATCCATCTCACTTCTGTCTTGCTGCCTTCCTTCTACTATTTTTTTCCTTGTAAAATATCCCTTCAGCTGGTAAATTTTGTTGCGTGACCAGCCAGTCACAAAATATGCGGGATGTTGTTTATCCCTGAGTATTCAAAAGTATTTTTCTCACTGCCCATATTCCCCCTGGTATTATCAAAATTGCTGGAGGGGTCTCCTAGTTGGCAGAGTTTTTAGTCTCTTATATTAATTAACTAAGCACGTCCTTGTACATTCACACACCTCTTGCTAGCAGGTCAGAATTGGTCTGTCCTCCCTGAGGGCTAGAATCTTAATTTGAGATGGTAAAGTCCTGCCTCATCCTAGTTAGAGGGGTTCTTCTTAAAGCTTACTCATGTTCCATTTAATACCAAAATCATTACTTCTGGTGGCAGAATTCCAATGTTACCACATCGCACATCAAAAAAAGGGGGTGCATAAACTGCACTAATTTATCCCCATAGGTTTACTTTAAAGGTCTAACTGTGTTCCTATGATTTCTCCCACACAAGCATCAAACGGACTCACACCTCAACAATCAAATGCACACCATACACGCCAACATGTGATTCAGCAACCATACACAACTCTCCCACATTTCTGTTTCCCCAGTTAACTGCGATCCCTTGCCTAAGAATAGATCTTTCTAACTTCTCTAAAATCAAACGAAGATGGTGGAACTTCGTTGGTCTTGTGGGGCAAAGATTGCCAGTCTTTGCCCCTGCTTAAGACACAGGGAATGGCCACTTCCCTGTGGTTACCAAAAAATTCAACTTAACACCCACATATATATTCAAACATTAGTAAATCCTCTGAGGAAGCCAGAGCAGTGCTCTGCTTCTAATTCTTCAAACACTTGGGGAGGGGGACACTAGGGTTATTCGAGAGGAGCTCTCTTCCACCCTCGGGGGACCTCAGAGTCTCTCAACTCTTAGTCCTCCCTGGTCCACGGGATGCTAGAGACACACAAGTGTCCCTTCTCGTCTTCCTCCCTCCCGGGGCCGACTCATAAGAATCCGCAATCTTCTCCACTCCACAGAGCTGTTAGATTCGAACTCACGCCACCCCACAACTAGTTTTCTCTTCTTACCAGATTTCTTTTGCGCAGTCCTCTTACAGTTCCTCCGTTGTTCTGCCGGCTTTGTTTCTCCTTAAATAACAGTATTGTGTCCAATGCTGATAGAACAAGTCTCCTCTCAAAATCAGAGGGTCCGGACTAGATTTGTTCCAGGGTCAGCATGAATTCTTACTGTGATTTAAGTCAGACTCCCAAGAGCGCTGGGGCAGTGGCACTTTTTCCCGGCCAATGCACCAGAAATGTAAGGAATTTAAATTTATGAGGGTCCCGTGCCAGCGTGCCTGCACTTCATGGGCTGCAAAAGACCAAGTCTGAGTCTCAGGAGACGAGAAAAGAATTTATTGATTGATCAATCAGGGCACTTCCACACTTTTTGGTGGTGAGAAGTCCACCCAGAAAACGAAAGGAGATATTTTTATAAGGTTTTTCCAGCACTCTTTCCCCCTCCGCCCATCCGAATTTACGTCATATACATTTGTTACATGCATCAAACACTAATTGACATCTTTGGTCATTTATTTTGTATTCCTGACACTTGCCTAAAAGTTCTAACTGGTACGTTTGATCTCCTCCCCTCACAGGCAGGGAGGGTAGGATCATCCTTATGTCCTTGGACATTTGACAGTTATAAACCCCAGACGCTGAGATAAGGCCTCCCTGGTACGCCTTGGACACACGTTAATTGCTAGTGTGTGATCCTCAAAGCTCAGGAACTTAATTGGATCCTTGAATTCATAATTGCTTTTGCTGAATTAGCGGAAGTTCCTTTCTCTATTCTAGCCGGAAAGGCTTGACCAAAGATTCTAAGTTTACAAGAATACAACTGTAGATACATGTGAATGTGATACATATATGTATATATGTATATATATACGTGGAGTGCTTAAGTGAATATAACTACATTATTCGTGTCACTAGTGTGGCTATATATATATATGTATTGCTTAGAATACATTGTTGTTGAATACATGAGGGCTTGTCCATACCTGTGGTTAGTGAAGCAGCCATATATATTTATAAATATATAATTAGTCAAATGTCCTCCCTTACACTACTACTACTACTACTACTACTACTACTACTACTACTACTACTACTACTACTACTACTACTACTACTACTACTACTATGGTGATGATGACTATGACTACTGTGGACATGAAAGTAGAAGTTCAGCCATTTTTACATTCAATTCAGATGGCTTTTTTGCTAGGGTTTGATTTCATTTTAAAAACTGGGAGTTTTTGAAAATTTAAATTAAAAACAAATCATTTTAAACATTTAAATCATGATTTAAATCGATTTGATTTTTCAAAAAGCATTGATTTTTATCCATCCTGGTTCAGAGGTTCAGAAAGTTACCCTTTTGGAGCAGAATCTCCTGGCCTGGAAAGTTGTGTTATCTGGGAGATTTTGGATCTTGCAGACCAAAAAAGGAGGGCAACTTTTCCCATTCTCTGGGTGATTGTGCTATGACTGGTTAAGGACTGTTGCTAGTGCTAGAACATTATTTTCCTGTAAAAGGTCCTAAGTTCAAAATGGAGCATTTCCAATTAAATCTTCTGCTGAGCAAATATGTTTTCCCTAAGAACTTTGATGCCAGTTTGGTTAGACACTACACCCTAATGTTCTGACTTTGTTTAGGCCAGAATCACATATATTGGGCTCATACATAGTGTTATGAGTGGGCATACATAGTGTTATGAGTGGGCAGGTTGGATTTGGGCAGCATTTACCTTTGGTTAGATTCTGCCATGTGATCCCAGGCACTTGTATGATCTCAAAATCCATATAAGTGCACTTTGAGGGTCCACCATAGGGCGGGGTTTTGTTCTAGCAGTTGCCCTGCAAAGCTAATGATAAGATGTCTGTGAAGATTCTCAGTCATCCAGGTGAGTTTATCTGGAACTTGAGTCATGGCTACTGGATGTCTTTTTCTTGAGAGACAGAAACGTTTCACTGCTCATCCAATCAGACTGATGAAGCTGTTTGGATGAGCAGCGAAACGTTTCTATCTCTCAAGAAAAAGAAGTCCAGCAGCCATGACTCAACTTCCAGATTAATGGTAAAATCATCAATAGAAGGTCTTTAAAAAGCTTAGGCTTGAGACTTTGGAAAGCTGTCCGCATTTCCCGGATGCCTGTGTGCTCTTCAAGTTAAAATGTTAAATTTTATGGAATCCTGCCAAAATTAGTAGTAACTGCCTGCTCTGATGGGAAGCATCTGCTTTGTGTAATATGCATTTTAGCATCTAGTGAATTCTAATGTGGATTCTGTGAAAAGCCTCAGCTGTTGGCTATATAAAGGGCTGCTCCACCCCTGCCCTATTCAGGAAAAAACACAAGTCACCCCCCCCTAAATCTGACAGAGATTTAATTAATTAAGACTTAGACAAATGCCATGCTTTATTCTTTTTCTTAAGGGAGGCACATTTTGCAGTCAACAGCATGGGTTATGATCTGTGAAAACGGAGCAGTTTAAAATGCTGTTGTTTCCATTAGAAGAGAATTGAAGCAATTTCTTAACTGTGTAGGAGAGGGCTTTTTGAAGAGGCAAATTCAGCCGGTGTTGTTTGCATTGATGGGTCTTGCTTGTCAATGCAAACAACACCTGTTGAATTCTCCTCTTCTTCTAATCTGATAAAGGTGTAGGGAGCCTGTTCTCTTTTGTGTCATAGAATTGTAGAATGCTACAATCTGAAAAATGCCGAGCAATGTTTAGGTGAGAATTATAGACAACTTCTGTTCTTGTTTAACATTTGAATTCTGAACCCTTTGCCGTGACACGGGGCCTCTTAGCAAATAAGGATGCACTAGATTTATGTGAAGGACAGAAAGAGATTGATAATATATTGCTCTCTATATTTCCTCTTTCCTCAGCCCTTGTACTCTATGCCAGAGAGTGCACAGTTTATGAAAAAAAACAAGAACTACAGCAGTGGCAGTAGCTGTGAAAGCAGCAGTGAAACTTCTGAATGGGAGGAGGAGGCTGAGAGAGAAGATGAAAATGCGAAGAAAGAGAAAAATGTCTCATTTGATCTGGAAGATAAGAAATTGATAGAGAGATCCAGTAAGTGGGATTAATGCAAATGTCATATGTGTGTGTATACATTTAAAAAGAGTTTTGTTTTTTAAAAGTAGCAAATTTTCAGGCAGGTATGAATTTTAGATTCAAAATATGAGTTACTCTAAACTATCTTTAAATTAGATTTTTTTTGTTAGTGGTGGGACTTGTGGGTGGGGAGGTGTAAGACTCTACTAGAGATGGGCATGCATCCAAAAAAGGGTGATTCATTTTCATTAGTGATTCATCTAGGTGCACAAACCACGAATAATTGATTTATGGGTCCCCCTGATGAATTGAATTGTAAATTCATTTTATAATTCCCCCATAGCAGCTAAAGAGACCATAATTAACGAGATGCTTCCCCAAACACTCCTCCGCATACTGTCAAAGTTTGGTGAAGATTAGATTTCAGATCTCCAAGTTACAGTAAACCCCCACTTATCGCAGGGGTTAGGGACCCGACCCGACCCGCAATAATTGAAAATCTGCAATATTCGGATGCTGGGTCAGGTTGGGACTGGGCGGGCTCTCTGGGGGCTCTTGTCTGGCGCTGCCCCAGGGGGTTTTCCAGTCCCCCAGAGGCCCCCAAAATGCTTTCTAGTGATCTGGAGGTCACTTCTGGTTTACCAGAAATCACTTCCAGTTTGCGGGGAAGCACTTTTGGGGCCTCTGACGGGCCTGGGAAGGCCTTTCCTCCTTACCCCTGGGGGCCTTTTTTCCCATATACTGTGGACCCGCAATATGCCAGGACCACAGTATTTGAACCGTGAAAGGGCTGTATACACTCACAAAGTGGGTCCTACCAGAAAAGTTCCCTTTTGAAGCACAACCTATAGAGGGAGCCTCTCAAAGAACAACCCACTTCATCCTGGTGAATTTTGGGAACTGAAGACCAAAAGAAATGAAGGTCTGATGAGCAAAAGGTGCCCGGTGGAGTAGAACAGTCTAGTCCAGGAACTGGGACTTTGGGCTGTCCAGATGTTTGGGACCAGAATTCCATGCATTGTAGGCCAAAGCATCTGCAGGGTCAAAGACCACTCACATCTGGTCTAGCCCACATTGTTTTTCTCTTTTCTCCTTTTGTGAAAATACATTTTTATTCTTCCCGATGCATCTACTTGTTTGCGGGAAAATATGATCTCTTTCCAATTCTTGGGAAGCACTGAAACATTCCACAGACAGCTAGGAGCCAGAGGCAGGGAAGGTTGCCTAGGTATGAATACAAAGAAATAAAATGGCAGTAATTAAAACCCAAAATGAAAACTGTAGTTAAACCAAGTTGCTGGAGTAGTGAAGTCTTCGATCCTCAGCAGCAAACAGTGATAAAGATGAATCCATATTGTCTTCCCGTGGTAGACAGTTCCACATTCTATGTAACACAACAGAAAAGACTCTGTTGTAGCTTCCCACCAACCATAAGAACATAAGAACATAAGAAGAGCCATGCTGGATCAGGCCAAAGGCCCATCTAGTCCAGCTTCTTGTATCTCACAATGGCCCCACCGTGCACGAGACTAGATATCTGTTTCCTGATACCACTCCCTTTTCTGATGCCACTCCCCTGGAACATTATGAAGGACCTCACCATTAAACTCATTGGGCAGACTTGTAGAATTACTCCTTTAGGTGTCTTTATCCTACCTAAGCTATTGTAAAAGTGGAAAGCCAGCATTTTGAATTATATCCATTAGTGGGAAAGAATGGCAGCTGCTCAAAACTCGCCAGGCTGTGTTCTGCATCAGTTGAATTTTCCAAAGGGCTGTCAAAGGTGGACTCTCATTTAGGATGTTAAAACAATCCACTGGCATGGGAATGTGGGATTAGGTCTGACTGTGTCTGTGCTCCCAGGAAATACATGCGGCTGCCACAGCAGCTTGAGTTGAACACATGCACTGCTTTCCCCCCCTATCCAATGCCACTTTCACTGTTTTTATAATTGCCGTTTGATTTAGCCTAGTGTGAAAAAAAAAGTTTAAACCATGTGTTTCACAACCATGCCCCAATTCTTGCTCATAGAGATGAAGGCCAAGCTCGTCTGTGCTTCTTAGTGAACAGATAACCTGTACGAGTTGTTCTGCCTTGACGATGTACCCCATGTTACCTTTTTCATGCAAATGCCTAAGCTATGTTTTAAATATTTCACAAGATAAGTCTTGATTCAGTCCTGGTGTGTCAGTACCGCTTCTGAATGCATGCCCTACCACTCTCAAGTTTTTTTAGATATGCAATACTGAATATTTGAGTCTATCTGGTCCTATTTTGAAGTGTAACAATCTGGACCTTGCATTTTTGCTAAGTGGTTGAACAGAAGGGAAATAATATCACAGCTTTTTCGCTTTGGTAGTTGAAAATTGCCAGTTTT
This sequence comes from Phrynocephalus forsythii, assembly GCA_029282475.1. Lineage (NCBI taxonomy): Eukaryota > Metazoa > Chordata > Lepidosauria > Squamata > Agamidae > Phrynocephalus > Phrynocephalus forsythii. The sequence goes on from JAPFRF010000005.1 coordinate 37,217,897, forward strand.
CCTGATGGGAAAGGATGTGGAGCTTGATTTCATGCATTGCAGGAAATTGGTGTCCATGTGTGTGTATATGTGCAGTGAGAGCGCATGTCATGTGTAGATGCTTTTGACTGGAGGCTGATGGTTACTGAGCAAAAATATCCCTGGTGGGATTTTACTTTTCCCCATAAGAGTAGTGAGATAGTAGAAAGAAGACATTTATGCTCACACACTGTGCCTCTTGAAGAGTTTGGATTAGAGATAGGGACAAATTGAAAAATGAATATTAAATTCTGATGAATTTGGCCAATTTATTAACATTCATCAGTTCAGTTCATATTAATCATGAATGGAGTTCCGCAACTAGGGATGGGCACAAAATAGAAAAATTGTGTTTTGTTTCATTTTGTTTCATTTCCCCATGATTTGTTTTGTTTTGTTAGAAACTATTTTTTAAAATTTTTTATGAAAATGAAATAGTAATGAATAACTTCATTATTCCTAGCTGGAATGCATTACTCTATAAAATGGCTCCCCTGGATCCTAGAGGTACCAAATTTGGTGTGAACCTTCCTTGCACTCTTGAAGAGCATTAGAAGACAACATTAACACTAAAAGAGAATGCAAGCAGTTAAAGGAAAAAAATATTGCCAGCAAATAGACTGTGAAAACTAGTTACTGGGCAATACAAACTGAAGAAATGAAAGCCTTCACTTGCTGTTTTGTAGAAAAGCATTTTAAAATGTTTCTAGTAGACATGGGCACGACTCGGCGAAATCCTCGTTTCCGTTTCCGTTCGTCGTTTCCGTTATGCAACGAGGAACGGTAACGACAATTACTCCGCTCCAGCTTGAACCCGACCCGATAAAGATAAATTGGGTCTGATTTGTCATTGTCGTTCATGGCATCGCGGTGATCGTGCGATGCCAAGCAAGCAGCACAGAAAAAAAGTTTTAAAAATAAAAAAACCCTGATTCCCGGCCATAGATGCAAGCGAAAATATGCCTGCCTCAGTGAGGGCACCTACCAGAGAGGGGTGGTTTCTGGGGGGGTCCCCGGCCTTCCCCCCTCCTGTCCTGGGCTGCTGGTACCAGGCCGGGGGGGGCATCCTCATCGTCTCCATTTGCCATGCGGTGGGGGAGATCCAAAATGGCGACTGCAATATTTATTTTTAAATCGTGGTCCAAAAACCCATCAAAGCACCACAGAAACATTTGAAAATTAGGTATTTTAACTGCCAGAATTTTTATAGTAGCAGCAGTGGGTTTTTCTTGCAATAAAATGTCTCCATTGATTTTATTTTATTTTATTTTATTTTATTTTATTTTTATTTTTATTTTTATTTTTATTTTTTTACACCTGCGCATGCGCAATGATGGGCTGGCCATGGGATGGGACCATGCAAATTTTTGGACCCATTCCACCAATTGCATGGCCAGGTTTTGACTGAGACTTCTGGGTGTGCCAGAGAGGGCATTAAAAGTCCACAAACCCTAACCCTAACCCTAACCCTAACCCATATGCCAGTACGCTGTCCTTCTTAGTGGGTCAGAGGCACCCAGAGGTGCAGCCCACTAACCCATCCTAACCTTAACCGTAACCCTAAGCCTAGCCCTTACCCTAACCCCAACCCTAACCCAGATCCGTACGCAAGTACACTTTCCTTCTTAGTGGGTCCCACGCACCCAGAGAGGTGCCTCCCACAGCCCACTATCCCCTACCCCTAACCCATTCCCTAACCTGTACGTCAGTACGCTAGTACGCTCCCCTTCTTAATGAGTCAAAGTGAGGCCCCCAGAGAGGTGTCTCGCAGAGCCCACTATCCCCTATCCCATTCCCTAACCTGTACGGCAGTATGCTAGTATGCTTCCCTTCTTACTGAGTCAGAGGAACCCAGAGACGTGCCTCTGCCACCCCACCCTAACATAATGTAATATATGGTACGCGGCAGCTCTGCGAAACGCTTCCCTTGCTTCCCTTCTTAGTGGGTCACACGTCAGAGAGGCACCCAGAGAGGTGCCTCCCAGAGCCCACTTACCCCAACCCCAACACAAACGACAAACGACAAACGGAAATGACAAATTTTTGAAAATTTCCTCAACAAACGGAAACGACCCGAAACGGACCCGTCCCGACAAACGACAACTCGAAATGTCATTTTTCCTGGTCGTGCCCATCTCTAGTTTCTACCTTCCAAAGTAATGTCCAGCATAGCCTTGAGCTGGTGAAGGAATTCCAGCATGGAGTTGAAGGAATGGGAAGGGACTCAAGCAGAATTCAGTTTTGTAGTGGGAATGAAAATCCATTGCAAGTTGGGTGGCACTTAAGAATGAGGAGATAGAGCCTTTTGTTTTACCACACTGTGTTCCTTCACAGGCAGAATACACTGGAAGCGGCCTCTTAAAAAAGTCCCCTCTTACGCATCTGCCGCATCATCTGCAGGTCCTATCAGGCGTTCTGTAAGCTGCCCTCGATCGATTTCAGCCTTGTCCATGCAAATGCAGGTCACTGAAAACCGCCCCTTCTCTGCCAAGCCAGGGGTGCACCATTCCCGGCAGTCTTCTATGAGTAGGTCACATTCTTTAAACAGAGGTTCATCTTCAGCCAAGGTGTCTCCCACTGCCAACCTGGGTACAGTACACTCTTCTGTGGTAAGTGAATGGATTGTGCTGTGATCGCACAAAAAACAATACCTGCTTTGTGAAGCAAAAGGGGAGGAAAATCAGAGCTGCATGTTTCATAACATACTTCTGTTCTCTTGGCATCCATTCTAATCCACTCTTTTAATTCGGCAACAAAAAAACCTCACAAGTCACCAACGATACTGAAATAATTTTACGCGGCAGTCTTAATCCAAATAAGACATCTAGTCCATTTGGTGAAAATTGGCAAATGTGGTGGGAAAATAGGGTGAACTGGACTAATTCACAGCAAAGGATTGATACTGGAAGTGCACATTTATTGTTTCCGAATTGCTTGGTAATTCAGATTATGATTTCTTACAGAAATAGGCTGAATTGACTTTATGTCAACATTGCTTTGTTCTTATGGGTGGTGACCATTAATGATCTCCCTTCTCCCTTATAGCTTTGTACATCTGTGTGCTGAGCTACATTTTGGTGAAGGTATGATAGGAGCAACCATATGCTACTGCAGAAGCATTGGAGTCACATTCCCTGTGGCTTTCTCCCATGTTTTGTTACACGAGGAACATATTGGTGAAGGAATCATGGGAAGAGAAAATCATGCAGCTCTTTTTAAAATACTACTACTACTACTACTACTACTACTACTACTACTACTACTACTACTACTACTACTACTACTACTACTACTACTATCACAAATAGATTATAAAATTAGACAAGATAGATGAAAAATATTTCACTGATTATACAAACAATATAACATGCCAGCCTCCTAAAACCCATGGGAACATCAGGCAGAGAAGGTGTCAGAAAATGATGAAGTCAAGGTCTTGTAGGATTCAGTCGTTTGAGATTTCAGAAATAACATCAGCAGAGCTATGAAATCCAGCAATATTAGGAACAGCATACTCTATTTTTTAAAATATTTTATTACAAATTTATAAAGAACAGATGAACAGCAAAATAACAGAAGCATAACAGGTATAAAGACAAAAACTCAGTGCTACCCCCCCTCGGGACTTAAACAAAATTACAACTTTCATGTTATTGACCAGCCCATTTCTCTCCAGAAATACATGGAGTCTTCTCCAGGTGTGTACCCTTTACCTTGTTGAAATACATATACCAGCAATTTATCCCATATTCCATTAAAGTCATTAGACTTACTCAGCCCTTTCCTTATTTTAATTTCACAAGTCAGTTTATCATTAATAGCTAAATTCCATAACTCTTTATATCATTCTTCCACTACTAATTGATTATTAGATTTTCAATATTTGGCAAAAATCAGCCTTGCGGCCGTAACCATTATAATTACCAATTCCCCCTCCTTTTTCTTCAGTTGTGTATCTGCAACTATATTTAACAATACCAGCTGGGGGGACTTTGGAATCTTTTTCCCTAATATTTCTTGCATTTCATTGAAAACCAAATTCCATTCAAATTTCCATTTCTCACATGCCCACCACATATGTAAATATGTCCCTTTATCTTTTTTTACATTTCCAACATATTAGAGATATTTATTTATTTATTGTATTTAACTTTGCAGGTATTATATACCATCTCCAATATACTTTATAACAGTTTTCTTTAACTCTCACTGACATATTCTTCACTATTCTTTTATTCCACATTTCCCCCCATTCTTCCTTTTTATCTCTTTATTAATATCTTCTTGCCAAATCTCTGTTAACTTATTACTTTTTTATTATCCTCCTGAATTAATATTTTATATATTTCACTTACAATTCCTTTCCTCTGTTCTTTATGCTCAGTCTCATTTCTTCTATCTATAATTTCTTCAAATCTGGTCAGTTTTCTACATTCCCCTACTTTAGTTATCCATTCTTTAGTCCATTTTTCCAATTGTATAATGTTCAACCAGGAAATATTTTCTCCAAATTTTTTTTTATGCTTTGTCTACTCTGCATTTGCTTTAACCAATCCCCCAAGTATATAACCTTTTTATCATGCAGTAGCATATTTAACTTCCCTTTTAGATTTTCTGGGAAATTTTTAATCTCTGTTATTGTTCTTGTAGGATTCAGTTGTTTGAGTTTTCAGAAATAACATCAGCAGAGCTATGAAATCCAGCAATATTAGGAACAGCATACAGTGGTACCTTGTATAAAGGAATTAATTCATTCCAAATGAAATTCTATTAAGGAAATTTTCCTTTATACAAATTTCCCATAGGAATGCATTGAAAACAGAGTAATCCCTAATCACGACCTTTTTATGTTGTACGGATTCACCTCATAGGCGATTCTGTTAAGCAAATTTCCCTATCTCCAGAATTTTTTATGTTGTACAGATTTTATGTTATACAAACTGTTTGTTATACTTAGTCCACTGTACTAAGATTTTTGGTTAAAATGACAATTCTGGCAAGAAAAAAATGAAACCGTGTCACATCTCATCTATGAATATTCATTGATGGTGCAACTAGCTTAAAAAGCTGGACAAAATAAATTTGCAAAATTAATGCACTGGCCTTTATGCAGTGACTCTAGCTACCATGTCTTGTTTTTCACTCCAATTTCAATAATCCAGATGCTTTCAATGGGACAACCAAGCTCATCCTCCTGTATTGCTGTGCAGGAATAGGTATTTTGAAATATACTTCGACTCCACCTCCGTTTCTGTTTTTTTGCCATCACGGACTGAGCACAGTGGAGGGAGAGAGAGGTGAAGGCAGGCATACCTGTTTTCCCAGCGCTGAGCCTGATGAGTGTCTCATTCGTTCCAAAACAAACAAACAAACCCACAAACCTTTGGCAATGTTGTAGCTCTGCCCTTGGGGTCTCTAAGCTGCAAAACCAAAACAGATCTTAGGTTTCAGCTGAGGCATGTGTTGGGGAGTGGAAAGCTCCTTCTCCTCAAGTTCTAGAATTTGGAGGAAGTCTCAGGCTCAGGTCAATCTCCTCAGCCCGGCTTGCCACCTGCCACATTAAGCAGGAGAAGTGACAGTGTTGAACCCTAAATATTACCAAATAAGTGCTGTACATGTGCACATGCACTAATAAAATATTTTAAAAATTGTACTATGACCTTAAAAGCCCTAAGTGAAGTGGCTGCAATAGAGTCAAAACAACAATCCAATATAATATCAATAAACAGCAGCTATTGAGGACAGCTAAAACTATAGTAAAACAAAATGACATCAAAACTTAAACCCATTCATAGCAGTCTTGAAGCTGAATGTCCTTTCCATGTTCATACACATTGCTTGGTCATTCTAGGTGGCTACAGTAGCCTTTTTAAAATGAAGTCTATTTTCTGTAAGGAACAAAAAAATAAATAAATAATAATATGGCACCCTCTTAACTGAATATTTGGCAACTTTTTAATTAATTATTGTCCCTAGGCTTTGGGGGAATTTTGTATCTCTCCAGGATCCCAAAAGAACAACTGTGAACTGTATATTTGAATAATCAAATATAACCTACTGCCTTTGACCAATAATCTATCAAAACAAAATATATACAGTGGTAGTCCACTGTACTAAGATTTTTGGTTAAAATGACAATTCTGGCAAGAAAAAAATGAAACCGTGTCACATCTCATCTATGAATATTCATTGATGGTGCAACTAGCTTAAAAAGCTGGACAAAATAAATTTGCAAAATTAATGCACTGGCCTTTATGCAGTGACTCTAGCTACCATGTCTTGTTTTTCACTCCAATTTCAATAATCCAGATGCTTTCAATGGGACAACCAAGCTCATCCTCCTGTATTGCTGTGCAGGAATAGGTATTTTGAAATATACTTCGACTCCACCTCCGTTTCTGTTTTTTTGCCATCACGGACTGAGCACAGTGGAGGGAGAGAGAGGTGAAGGCAGGCATACCTGTTTTCCCAGCGCTGAGCCTGATGAGTGTCTCATTCGTTCCAAAACAAACAAACCCACAAACCTTTGGCAATGTTGTAGCTCTGCCCTTGGGGTCTCTAAGCTGCAAAACCAAAACAGATCTTAGGTTTCAGCTGAGGCATGTGTTGGGGAGTGGAAAGCTCCTTCTCCTCAAGTTCTAGAATTTGGAGGAAGTCTCAGGCTCAGGTCAATCTCCTCAGCCCGGCTTGCCACCTGCCACATTAAGCAGGAGAAGTGACAGTGTTGAACCCTAAATATTACCAAATAAGTGCTGTACATGTGCACATACACTAATAAAATATTTTAAAAATTGTACTATGACCTTAAAAGCCCTAAGTGAAGTGGCTGCAATAGAGTCAAAACAACAATCCAATATAATATCAATAAACAGCAGCTATTGAGGACAGCTAAAACTATAGTAAAACAAAATGACATCAAAACTTAAACCCATTCATAGCAGTCTTGAAGCTGAATGTCCTTTCCATGTTCATACACATTGCTTGGTCATTCTAGGTGGCTACAGTAGCCTTTTTAAAATGAAGTCATTTTTCTGTAAGGAACAAAAAAATAAATAAATAATAATATGGCACCCTCTTAACTGAATATTTGGCAACTTTTTAATTAATTATTGTCCCTAGGCTTTGGGGGAATTTTGTATCTCTCCAGGATCCCAAAAGAACAACTGTGAACTGTATATTTGAATAATCAAATATAACCTACTGCCTTTGACCAATAATCTATCAAAACAAAATATATACAGTGGTACCTTGTATAAAGGAATTAATTCATTCCAAATGTAATTATGTTAAGCAAATTTTCCTTTATACAAATTTCCCATAGGAATGCATTGAAAACAGAGTAATCCCTAATCACGACCATTTTTATGTTGTACGGATTCACCCCATAGGCGATTCTGTTAAGCAAATTTCCCTTATCTCTGGAATTTTTTATGCTGTACAGATTTTATGTTATAGAAACTGTTTGTTATACAAGGGTCCACTATATGGAAATAATGATATTTGTGAAACAATGAAAATATAAATATTTGGAATGATAAAGAATTATGAGATAAAGTAGTAAATGCTGATCAACTCAAATATTTGTTCTGCAAATTGTTTCTGCAAATATTTAAATAAGTAGAAACTTGAGGGGCAATTTGAGCAGAATTACTTGAAAATAGGGTTCAGTGAGAGAAGTTCAATTTAGGGTAGTTACTGAAATATAATCAATACTCTAGAGCTGCAGTGGATGGTCTTTTTCCAAGTAAAACATTTTGCGTCATTTCAGAGCATTATCATCATACCCTCACAAAATATGTTGTTCACAAAGTCTTTAATCATATCTTGTTCTAGCGTATTTCTGTGCTTATAATCTTAAATGTGCATGATGTTCTTTGAATATTTATATCCCAGCCCTAGCAGGAAGATTTTGGTTGCCATCTTGTCTCCAAACAACTTTGAGGAAGCCCCATTGCACTCAATTAGGCTTGCCTCTGAGTGGACTGTTACAATAATAACTTTCTCTTTTAGGTTTCATAAGAGGCAATAGATCGATGACTTACCATGCATTTAATTATTAATCAGAGAATACAGAGCAAAGTATTGATCAATGCAAACATGCCCTTGTTTGAGGCTTCCTTGTTCTTATAAAATATGTCTGTTAATCCATGCTTGGAGAGGAAGCTTCAGAAAGAACTCCAGAGTATTGTAATTGTAAAGGCGCTAAAATGAAGGAGTACTTCTCCGGGCTTTAAAACAAAGGATAGTGAATCCTTTGTTAAATCCAGACAAGTGATTGACTTTGAGGTCCATCAAATTCAGCAGCATATCATGAACATCAAGATGTCTTTGTATATATATTTTAGATGTTGAATTTGTTACCTGCCTGACTATAAAAATATAAAAAACAAAGGCTTACCAGTCAAAGCACACATGTGCTGTCAAATTATTGTGCTTCTGAATTATTGAGATCCTAGTAGGTTTTCCAAAATAAATGACATATCTAAGTAATGTTTTTTTAATGCCATCCCCCAATGAGTTTCCATGGCTAAGTGGGAAGCTGTCTACCCACTACACTATACAACATGGCAGTCATCACCAAACACACATACCTCTGGCAAAAACCCAGTTTAGGTCCCAAAAGCCTGTCTTAATAAAAAGACCTTTGCATGCAGGAGGAAAGAAAATGGAGATGCAGCCTATCTTCCTTTTGTAAGGAGGTCAAGAGCATGGGAATAGTTACTAAGGAAGCCCCACACGTGCATTGATTCTTTATCCTTCCATGGTTGTGTTTTGTTCTAAAGAAAAGAAGTTGCAAGGAAAATCTTTATCCTTTTGTACATAGAATGTGGTGTGAAAGTAATGCCTCTCACCTAGCTACCAAACACAATTTGTTGTACTTTGGCAGGTTGATATGCAGCAGAGAACAAAGGAACAAGAGGAATCGTTAACAAGAGAGACTCTTGTCATTTTCAGAGACATGAAGATCCGATTTCCAGGGAAAACAAATGAAGAAGCGGAATTAATAATTGAAGACGTAAGTAATGCAGGAGGGAAATATGTTGAACTGCAGGGTGGGAGCGATGCCTAGGAGTAAGTTCATGGGCTCCACCCCTCTTGGTTGACATGTACCAGCCGACTTTGTCTGCAATCCACCTCATCACCATCTCTGTCTATGTGTAATAGGGTGGAGGCAAAAATTTCTCCCAGAAATTAGAGACAGGCCATTAATTCAAGCATTTTTGTTCTGTTCTTCAACCCAAATGAGACATGCTGAATAAAACAGGCAATTAATTCAAGCATTTTTGTTCTGTTCTGTTCAACCCAAATGAGGCATGCTGAATAAAACAAGATAGCTTTTATGCATGTGTTTATAGTCAGAATGGCATGGCATGAAAGGAAACAGAGATGTGAAGAGGATTAGGGGGAAAGGAAATGCTGGCACGCAGACTTCAGTTTAAGTAGTACTTCATTTAATGATTATCTAGAGTGAAAACATTTCAGGCGTAACAGAAGCCTGATGAAGTTGTTCTTATCAAGAGAGGTGAAGGAACAAATGCCCATGGTTCATGTCATTTTCTGCAGCAGCCTGATAGAATTCTTGTCGCTACTACAATTCCAGAGCAAACTTTCTTCCAGTCTTCTAGGTGGTAGGAAGTGGAATTGGTTTTCCATTTTATTGTTCCCCATCCGAAATGGGCCTTTGAGCTGGGATGGAATGTCCTGCAGGATGACTACCTTTTATGGGGCTTAGCTAAGTCATTATGTAACTCTTTCAGAGAGACTATAACTGGTCTGTTAACCTACTTAGTGAGCACATGGTTTGTACGCAGAAGGTTGTAGGTTCAATTCCTAATGTGTCCTAGTTAAAATTCCAAAAAAGAATCAGAGCTGATCGTTGGAGAGACTACATTCCAGATGGGCAGTATATAAATCAAATACATACATACATACATACATACATACATACATACATACATACATACATACATACATACATACATACATACATACATACATTCTCTCTGATGTCCTGGTAGTCCCTGCTAATCAGAGTAAGACAATATTGGGCTAAATGGATGAACATGATCTGATGCAAAGTACCTTCTTGTGCTGGTTCTTAGAATCATAGAATTGCAGAAATGTTAAGCATCCCAGCTATCTTGTTCAACAGCCTGCCCATGCAGGAATCCATTGCTAACCCTCCTTCACAGTCCTCTGTTTAGAAAATTCCAGTACAAAACAATCTGCCACTTTCTGTGGTATTCTGTTTCAGTACTGATCAGGAAATTCTTCCCACAGCCTCCTTTATTAACATTTGAATCCATTGGTTGGGGTCTATCCCCTTTTTGTGGCATAAAACAAGCTTGTGTCATTTATGACATGTCAGTTCTTCAGGTAGAAGAACTTGTATACAGCTCATTCTTTGAGCACCCCTCTGTGGTAGAATTACTCTCCCCATGTGAAATGTGGAGATGTACTGTAGATGGTCTAGGTTCCTCTTTGAGGGACTCTGCTGGTGGTGGAAGAGTGCCTTCTCCTTGGGGCAGCACTTCAACAATGCCTCTTGGTGAGCAAGTAGCTTGAAAAGATCAGTTCATATGAACAGTCCCCCCCCCTCTCAACACTTGAGCATATGCTGTAGTTCTTTCTTAGCCATGTGGGAGATGTAAAGCTGGAGTGGGTAGGTTGTGGCGGTCCAGATATTTGTTGAACTGCAACTTCAATTGGCCCTAGCCAGTGGTGAGAAATGGTTGGGGTACAGAGACTTCTGGACTGTGGAGGGTTCATAAATTTCCTGCCACTGCTATACCTGGGTACAAATGAAATGTTTTCTGCAATCACTGCTGCTCATGACTGTGTATTCCCAATTACTACCCTTAATAGCAGTTGCTGTAGGCATTTTCATTTTAATCTCATTGTTCATTGACACCTTCCCACAAGATTGTTGGGTGTGTGTAGTAAAGATGGTTTATAGCAATTCATGTAGTGGGGACACTGCACCATGAGTTCACCATACGATGCTGGGATACCTATAGTATATTAATCTGGCTTTTTTTCTTGGAGAGTTTTCAGAAACTAGCAACACTTTGGAAATCTTAGGACATAACCTCACTGATATACTGTCAGACTGTTGTCTGTTCAGAGGCCAAAAGACTGAGAGGCATGTCAATTTATCATGTTTGGGTCATGGAAAGATTCAGATCTAGTTTGCTGATAGTTAATAAACCATTTTTTAAAATATTCTGTAACCACTCCCATAGTAGAGTGTAACTACACTACAATCCCGTGTGGTGTAGTTAAGCCACAAAATATTTGCTATATACAGTAAGTTAGTATCTTTATTATCAGAGCATTATTTGTGTTATTTGACAGATAATAATACTTGGGAGGAAAATAATATTTTAGAACCTCTTTAGTATTTGTGAACTGGGGTATTTAAATAATTCAAAATAATGAATGAAATGTTGATTTAAAACAACAATTTCAATAGCTTCTCGTCCCTTTATCATTTGTGTAACTCATCTTTAAATCACAAATTTTGCTTTCTTTTCACATGTTCCTTTTTCAGAACATACTTGTGCCATCTAGTGGAATAGTTCAGAATAGTATTCAGTTGATTTGAAGCTCCTATGTTGCAGAGAAATTTCCTGTGTTTTAAGAACCGTTGATTCACAAATCTGAACTATATTTTAAAATAGAAAGCATTAGGAAGTACATTGTTTACTTTATTTTCAGATAGTTCACACATACACACAGTGCAGGTGGCTCCCCCACCCCCACCCCCGCACGTAGTGATTGGTGATAGGCCTTTCTAGGTAGGGACTTAGGACAGTAGGTATGCTTTCTTTGAACATGACACCGTTCTCATGAATCCTCTTTTGTATTTTTGCACAGATTATGGATAACTGGAAACACCACAAATCAAAAGTGGCCTCTTATTGGTTAATAAAACTAGACTCTGTAAAACAGCGAAAGGTGAGTTGTATAAATTTCCCCATGTTATTTGATAGCTATTAGTAAGAATACTTGGATCAGCATTCTTAACTAAAGGTCAGCTCCCTTTAAAAGTTCTTATGTATGCTGAATGTTTGTAGAGATTCTCAGTTGTGCAGGTAAGGTTATCTGGGAGTTGAGTAATGGCAAATTGACTTCTCTCCCCCCCCCCCAACCTCACCATGAAGTCCGCTGCTAACATCCTATATTTAATGGTTGTTGGAAAGGGTTTCATAGGTGTGACTTTCAAACACACCAGGCTATTTTCCATCTGAGGAGCTTCAGGCCAGGGTGGGGTGAAACCAAGGTGAACGATAAAGTAGAAGCCTCCTACCAACTTTCCTCAAGACTGAAGAAGCTACTTGGAGCAGCAAAACATTTCCCACAAGAGAAATCCAGGTTCCATGTTTCAACTCCCAGATATACTTGTACTGAACTTTTTAGTATGCCCTCTGTGATGATTTGTTGATATCATATGGTCTGTATGATGATTTTATCCTTGTCTTATCCTGGTTTGTTGTCCTTAATGAAACAAACCAAAAATTCAAACAGTTCTGTCAATGTGAACACCATGCACTTTCATTATTCTCCTGTTTGCCAGAAGACGACATCATGGGTTTGTAAAACTTCTAGCAGACACAAGGCAGGGGTGGAGAGGGAGCTCTCTCTGTGTAACTGGAAACTAGGGATGGGCACAAAATGGAAAAATTGAGATTTGTTTCATTTTGTTTTGTTCCCCCGTGATTCATTTTGTTTCATTAGAAAGGATTTAAAAAAATTGTATGAAATGAAGCAGTAATGATCCAATTCGTTACTCTATAAAATGGGTCCCCTCAGTCTTAGAGGAACCAAATTTGGTGTGAACCTTCCTTGGACTTCTAGAGATTTGGGGTTCAGGGGGTTGAGTTATTCAATGTCAAAGGGGGTGCCCCAGAAAAAAACATTTCTAATTGCAGTGTTATGTGCTTGAAAATAGTGATCCCAGGCAGCTAGCAGCATGGAAATTACATTGGAGCTTCCTCAAACTCTCCCCTTGAAGCACCCCCAATTTGGATAGGTTTGGGGTACAGGGGACAGAGTTATTCAGCTCCAAAGGGGCTGCAGGAGGAACTTAATTGAAGGCGTGTGGATTGGTGTGTTGAGAGGAAGCTGTCCATTAACCCTATAATGATAAAGCATGCCAAAGGCACTGACTGACTCCTTCCATTAAGCACCCCCCACCTCCTTTGGCGCTTAATATATCTGCCTCCAGAAACTCTAACTTTTCCAAATTTCAAAATCGGGGAAGAGAAGCCTGCCATTCGCATGCCTGAGATCAGTAATTTTCCATTGAATATTCTTAAAAACCATTTTAAGGGTTAATTGACAGCTTCCCCTCAGCACAGTGATCTCAGTACTGTGGATTGCTCTCCTGTGTGTTTGGGGGGGCACGTAAAAACTGACTTTTGCACTGGACTCTGGAAGCCCTAGCTATGCCTGGGGTTTCTTTATATGGTCAGTTGGCTTCTTACAGCACATACTGTACTCATTCCTGTTTCAAAGTCAATCTATGTATCACCTTCACTGCTGCAAGATTGGGTGTCTCAGCTTTATCTGAGTACAGAGATTCACTCTATTAAGGCTTGTGTAGGTTTCGTGTGTGTGTTTGTGTGTGGGGGGAACTTTAGCAAACATGATTCACAAGGTGCTCTCAGATCCATCCTGCTGTACCAGACTGTTGTTTCATGTTATACTCCCCCCTAGTGCTAAAACAGTCTCTGGGAAGTTTACAACATTATTATGCAAACAAAAACACCCCTCACTACCCCCAGCAGGTTAGATACTCAGATGGATGGAAGGCTAGCTGAACCTCAATCCAGCTACCTGGATCGATTGGGATTGAATCCAGTTCATGAGCGGAGGCTTGAATGCAGTTGAACCATTGCACCAAAGAGCTCCAACAATGGCTGTAGGAATTTCTGATAACCATGACAGCCATAACAGTGCTTGCCAGTAGATAACAGCATTAGTTTGTAAAATGTCTTGACCTACAGGTGCACCTTGAAAGGCATTGATCTTGTAAATGAATTGGCTTTCTCCACTTTGCCAATCCCAGTCTGTAGCTTCTTTGCTATGTTGAACTAATGAAAGGTATGTCTCCTAACAATGATTCACAAAAGAGACCATGACAAATAGAGTATCTTGGTAGCTTACGAACATCCTTACTGATTTTTACTTGGCGGGTTCATCAGCCACTTTACAAGGGCTGTAGCATATTTGGTCATTTCTGAGGAACGTTGTTGGTAAGCATGTACCCTGCTGCTACTTGGTCTCAGCTGTTCACCTTCGTCTCTCACTGTTGACTACACATATGTGCTCGTGCTGCTGCATCTTATGGTAGAGCAGCTGTGTCTTCACTTTTGGCTTAATTTCTCCTTTTCTTCACCAACCAAACTTACTATTCACCCCCAATGAGTCACAGAGAAGATGGCCAAAGAGAAGAACACCTTCTTACTTGTTGTCACTGCAGTTCTTCATGTGGTCATCTGTGGACTCACACAGCCAACCTGCTCTCATCTTGAGATGTCTTCCTGGTTTACCTGTATTGGAAAACATAACTCATTACAAATGAACCTTCACTGAGATGTGCTGGGGTACATGATGATGATGTTCCCACCAAAAGGTACTGCATTCCAGAATGTTTTGGGCATCATTCTTCTCAGGTACAAGAGTCATACTGGACATCTGAGTTCACAAATGACTACTTGAGGAACTATGGTTAAAATGCAACTGTTTGTGAGCAACTGTTTCCTATTATGTTTAAGCTAAACTATAGTTCCCATTTTATTCTTGGATAAGTACTTGGTTTACAAGATAAAATATAATGCAGAGGAAGGCGTCATATTCATGCTAGTCACATGCAGAGTAGGCTAACTTGGGACTAGATTGGGCATTTACTGAAGTGTACTCCAGCAAGCAATTACTTATGAAGGGTGGACAGCAAATGAGTCAAAAGCCCAGTTTTCATCCTGGAAATACCCAGTTTTCATCTCTAACACAAACAGATTATATTTTTAGCTCAATCCTCAACTGTGCATCAGTTGAAAATACAGGGCAGCATTGTATTTTAAAAGCTCAGGAAGCAGTTTAAATCCCATCTCTATTAAGCATTCATATCTCAGTTCCTGAGCTGGTTTCAGAGGTTTTTTTTGTTGGAACTAGGGAATGCATACATAGTCTCTGTTTAACATTTCTAATTTATGATTACGTGAAAAGGTTACCTGGGGAGAGAGATGAACAAGGATAAGGAATATATTATTTGATTTTTAACTCTACGTTTTCCGTATTGGCTGTGGTGTCAAAGGGTAATGGAAAACTAGTCCAATAGGATCAGGAAGTGACACATACTCTACTATGATGCAAAATAAATAATATTTGTAAAACTCAGCTTCAGTATTGAATGCTTTGTTCCTGCCCTTTTCCCTTAAAATGCACTGGCTTTGTATAACAAAAGTGTAAGAAAATATTCTAGTGAAATATTCCATTTTTGAAAATTAGATTTTTCCCAAATACATCCTAGTGTTGGCTTTCTGCAAACACAAACAAAAGTGGTGATTCAGAAAACTATCTCAGGATGAGAGATATACCACCAATAAGATTGAAATCATATAAAAGAAGAGAAACTGCTGGATAGCTCAATGCCTTCGTGACTCCATGTCCATGGAGTTTTCTTGGCAGGAATACCGAAGTGGATTGCCAGTTCCTACTCCAGGCGCCTACAGGACCTGGTGTTCCCTGGTGGTTGCCCATCCAAGTACTAGCCAGGCCCGACCCTGCTTAGCTTCCCAGATCAGGCAAGATCAGATGTCCTCAGGGCATCTAAGCTCAATGCCTTAGGAAGTGCCAAAGGTTGGGAATTCAATTCCCCAATGTGGTTCCTTGAGAAGGGTTGGACTTGATGACCCATAGGGTCCCTTCCATCTCTGTGCAATTCATATACTGCGGTCCCACTATATTGCAGGACTGCAATATATGAAAAAGGCCCCCTGGGGTAAGAGGGAAAAGGCCTGTTTCAGGCCTCCCATACGTACTTCTGGTCTGGCGCTGCCCTGAGCGGGCCTGCAAGGGCCTTCCTGGGCCTTATGGAGGCCCCAAAAGGGCCTCCGTGCAAACTGTAAGTTACTTCCGGTAAACCCGAAGTGACTTTGCCAAAAATCATTTCTGAGGCCTCCAAGGGCCTTTCTAGGCCTGTCGGAGGCCTCAGAAATGATTTTCAGTGATCCAGAAGTCACTTCCAGTTCGCAAGGAGGCCCTTTTGGGGCCTCCAGAAGGCCCAGGAAGGCCCTCGCAGGCCTGTTCAGGGCAGCACCAGGCTGGGGGTAATTACAAGAGCCCCTAACTAGGCCCCTCAGGCCTGACCCAACCTGCATCCGCATATCATAAATTTTCAATCATCACAGGTCGCGTTGGGTCCCTAACCCCCGCAATAGGCGGGGGAACAACTGTAGAAATATACTTTTATGGCCTGCAGTTTAACAGACTACCACAACAGCCGATCATTCTGGCTAGGGTATTCTGGGTGTTGAAGTCCAAAAAAAAGTAATTTATGTAGCTCTGATTAACAACATATCTTCGACCCTGCTGCCTCATTTCTCCTTCCCTCCAATTTTCTTCCTTCTAAACACACAGATCTTTCTGGCACACGGCTATCAGGCCAGCCTGCCTTTCCCCTAAAGGTGTTTTTTTTTTTTAAAGAAAAGAAATAAGCAGCCCGTCTGCTTTCTTCCATTGACAAATATAAGTGGTACTCTTGGCTCACGGTCTGGGCCAAGATGATATACTATGTCATTAGGAAGAAAAACGACACTTCTGGAAGGGCGGATGTCTTTGTTTGGCTTGCAAAGATGGGCCGATGACTCAGGAGGCTGCTATTACCTGAAGCGTTAGTGAGCTCACAGCATCTTTGGGTAGAAGTGCTCTTGCTATAGGCTTCTCCATGTGCTTAATCCTGTGAGCAATCAGCTCCCCTTTAAAGGGCGCATTTTAACAAATGGCTTCGTTTTTGACACTGATGTCCTTGCTTAAGGGTTTCCAAACGTGACATGCGAACGCAGTGCTCAGCTCGATCTGAAACCCAGTGTTTTATGCAGGGCCATAGCAACTGGAGGAGAAAAACAGCAGGGGTAAAAATAAAAAGAGAGAGGAGCAGGTGGCAGTCTCTCCAGATATACTGGAGGCCCCTTTTAAAGCCCCCCTTTAAAGAGCACATTCAGCAATTACAAAGAGTTGAGTACTCAGACACGAGGGCTCCGTTGTTTGACAATATACATAAATAAATCAACATGTATAATGAGAATGGTAATGTAGCTGCATTTATTGGGAAGTGTTACACATGCTTGGACAAATGGTGATATTGTTTGATTGGTGTATATTGGCAAGGAATAATACAGGGGTTTTATTGCAGACTTGAATAACTAGAGGAACATTGTCACCTGGTCCTGAAGGACAGAGTGTACACATGGCAACAGTTATGAGTAGACATGGGCACGACCAGAAAAAATGATGTTTCGAGTTTTCGTTTGTCGGAACAGGTCCGTTTTGGGTCATTTCCGTTTGTCGCGAAATTTTTCAAAAATTTGTTGTTTCGTTTGTCGTTTGTCATTTGTCGTTTCCACCACGATTTAGCACGATTTGACTTCCCAGAGTAAAGGGGTGTCCCGCAGTCAGGGCCGGCGCTAGGTGTTTTTGCGCCCTAGGTGGTGGGCGGGGCGGGGGGGGCGGGTGGCAGGGGGGAGGTGCGGGCGGGTGGCAGTGGCGGGGAGCCACGGGCAGGGGGTGGCTGCAGGCGGGCGGCGGCGCGGGCGGGCGGGCGAGTGGGCAGTTAGGATATCACTTAGGAAGGATAGAGGTTCTGTTCTTGGCTTGCACCCCAAATGTGTGTGTGTGCAAGCAAATTGAAGTTGGGAAAATAGAAAATAAATGGTAGTATATAATATATTTTTAAAATAAATCCACACCTCCCACTCCCAGTCGAACCTCCCCCTTTATCCAAAGTCAGAAAAAAATCCTCACAAACTGCCAGAGAAGAAATAAAGAATAAACTGCTATTCCCTTCAGCAGACAAAGCTGCAGGGAATCAAAGAAATTATTTTCTAAATTCAATTCTCTCCCTGCCTGCCTAGTTTAAATCCTAAAGCCTCCAGCCTCAATCTCGATCAGATCACACCAGCACCAGCAGCCAGCCCTCCTCCCTCAACCACATCCATACACCTGACTGCGATTTCTGGAAGGTGCCTCGGCTTTTTATGCCCTCCGAGACATCCAGAAGTGTCAGTCAAAAACCTGGCAATGCCATTGGTGGAATGGTTCAAAAAATTTGCATGGTCCCATCCCATGCCCAGCCCAAATGGGCAGGTCTAAAAAAATAAAAAATAAAATAAAATAAAATAAAATCAATACGACGTTTTATTGCTATAAAAACCCACTGCTGCTACTATTAAAATTCAGGCATTTAAAATAAATAAATTTCACATGTTTCTCTGGTGATTTGGTGTGTTTTTTGAACGATTTCAAAAGAAAAATTGCGGTCGCCATTTTGGATCCCCCCCACCGCATGGCATGGCGAGACGACGAGGATGACCCCCCCCAGCCTGGGGCAAGCAGGCCAGGACAGGAGAAGGGGGGAAGGCCGCCCCCCCAGAAACCACCCCTCTGGTAGATGGCAAAGCCTCAGGCAGGCATATTTTTGCCTCCTTTTTTGGCCAGGAGTCGGGTTTTTTAAAAAAAACTTTTAAAAACTTTTTCTGTGCTTCGCATTGCGCGATCGCCGTGATGCCACAAACAGAAACGAAAAACTCGACCAAATTTTTCTTTTTTCAGTTCGAGTTTGAGTTCTGACGGCTTAATTATTGTTACCGTTTCCGTTATGTAACAGAAATGATAACTGAAAACGGAAACGACAATTTCGCTGAGTCGTGCCCATGTCTAGTTGTGAGTGGCGAAATCAGGGCTCAGACACCATGGTCCTTTTGCCTGCTGAACTAGCATGATGTTGTGTTTATAGTGCTGTTCTGGGAACCCTGTGCTGTTGTGGTTAGCCAAAACTCTGTTGATGACCCAAGTTCAGTTCCAGGTAACTGGGCTTGAGGTTCATTAAGACTTCCATCCAAGGTCAGTAAATTGAAATCCAGCTTGTGCGGGTGGTTATGTGTAGCCTGCATAATTGCAAATACAGTACCCAGAGAATGCTTTGAGCACTATTGGATGATATATAAACAGTACACTTTGCTTTGGTTTGGTTTAGGATTGAGGAACCGCAGCTCAAATCCTTATTTGCCTTTGTAGCTCACTGGGTGACTTTGGGGTAGTCTCTTTCTCAGCCTAACCTACTATAGAGGGTTACTGTGAGAGTAGAAGGTGCACAGAGGAAGACTGGATGTTTCCTCAACTTTTTGGAGAAAAGGTAGATTATGCATGTAAAACAACAGAGAAATCTCCTTTTGTATGAATCCAGGCTTAGTCCCATAAAAGGGCGGTGTGGATTATCCTCTCCCTCACAGTCTTTCTCAGAAAAAAAACCCAGATCATGTAAGCAAGGTGATCTTATATGGCGTTATTCACATTAAGGGCTTGTTGAGTGTTGGGGAGAATACTGTATATGCAATATTTGGGGTGAACCTCCCCCCTGAGGTTTTTGCTATCTAATTTGAGGCACTGCTTCGGTTAGAACTTTTGATGTTCCGACATTTATCCGTCTGCCCCTCCATTTTATTCTGTGTAAGGAGTTCAGAAATATTCATGTATCACCCCACCCCCCGGCTTTTTTGCTTTATGACTTCCAGAAGAATTTCTTCTTAAAATCAGTCATCAGTTTGACTCATACACAATTAGCCTTAAAGCCACAAAATGATCCCTGCAACCTTCTCATGCTTACAGTTTCACATTTTGATTTTGAGTGGAAACTGTTCATCCAGCATTTAGCCTATGCACTTCTAACCCTCCTTTACAGAATATTGGAATTGATAGGTTAATTGCCTCAAGAAGTGAGTCTGTGGCTTCTCGTCAACACTGAAATGGACTGAAATAAAGTCGCTACTATCCTAAGGCAGAGGGAGTTGGTTTCATGTGAACAGTTTTAATTTCTTTTCCAAGGATCTGTATATCTCCCCAGGGCTGCTTTCTGTGTCTGAATGACCACATGGCCCTTTAAAATGTCTGCCTCATGTCACCTCGTCACAAAAATGAGGTCTTCAGCTAGTACATTAACTGGGTTGTAAAACAATACACCATACACCAAGAACTTAGAAATATTCTGTGGTAGAATGGCTTTAGCTCGATCAAGATCAAGTTATAGAGAGGGAAAAATCCTGTAAGAATGCTGGTAGCCTCTTCTTGTACAGAACTTTCACACTTCTTTCTCAGTTCCACTTCTCTTTTTAGCCAAACACAGTTTTAAATAAAAGCCTTAAAAGACAATGGCATTGTTCTTCATTATGTTTGAGACATTTGTTTAGTCTTGCTTTCCTTCAGTGCTGTAAATCAGTGGCATTCTGTGTAACAACTGAACTAAAAAAAGTTCTCCCTCAGAATCGGTCTCCTTGGGGGGACTGTGCATCTCTGAAGCACTAAGAAAGTGTTGGCGAACCTATGGCACAGGTGCCAAAGGTGGCACTCGGAGCCCTTTCTGTAGGCACCCGACATCGCCCCTTCACAGCCCACCTGTATTCAGGTTCAATTGCTGTATTGGCACTTTGCGAAAAAATTAGTGGGTTTTGAATCAAAATTTGGGCTCTCAGTCTCTAAAAGGTTCGCCATCACTGAGGTCCAGAGAGAACTGTGTATATAGTATGACAGCATTAGCTTATAGTTTAACTGACTAAAGTGGCTCAAGCTCTGTTTTAGATGGAAAGACAATATTGAGGAAGGATGGGGGACCTCTGACTTAAATCCCACCAGCAACATGACATGGGATGTGTGTTCCCCAATGACTTGCACTCAACACATGACTTGGAACTATTTTTTTCAAGTCAGAAATTGAGTCTTGAATTAGAAATCTGTGTATGCTCAGAAAAGGCAGGCCCGGCTCCTGGAACGGAAGCCAAGCCTGCTCCTTGTTTCTGAGGATAGTGGTGTGCAACGGGAGAAGCAGGGAGGCAGTGGATAGACAGGTGCCTGGTGGCAGGAGCAGGTAGCCAGTGGGAGGCGAGGAGCAGGAGCCAAGGCCACTGCTTTTAAACATGCATAGAGGCAAGGGCCAGCTCAGGAGATGAAGCCAAGGCCTGCTGCCTCTGCGCAGGTGCATGCCCCCTCCTGGCCTCCATCTGAGACTTGGGGCCTGGGACTTGAGTCTAAAGACTCAAGACTTGAGACTTGGTATCAAAGACTTGGACTTAGTCTTGGGAGTTGGGTCTGAAGACTTACCAACATCCCTGGTATAGAGGTTTTGAAAGTAAGTATGCAGTGCCAGTCTGTTAAAAGCAATTAAAGGTGGTGAGAGTGCAGAAGAACCTGCAACCAGGGATTGCAGCTTAACCTTCAGCTGTATGGCCCTAATTTCCTGAAAATGAATTTGGATCTTTCCAGCAACTCTGTGAGGTAGGTAGACTTTCATGGCGAAGTGGGGGACTTGAACCAGTATCTCAAGTCCCAGCTGAGCATTCCAACCACTACATTATAATTGCATTTACTGATCATTAGACTCAACACTGGTTCAATTGCTGCATGGATGTCCCACTACTTTAAAGTGCAGCATTAAATTAATCCAGAGAATGGCAAATTTTTAAATCACTTTTTCTTAGTCAAAATTGATTTTCCATGTACAGCAATACCTTAGTTTAAGAGCATTTTGCAAAACAGGCAAACATTTCTTCTAAACTTTGCCTTGATCAGCAAATAACGTCTTGATGTACAAGCACTGAAGCAGGTGACATGATCACAAGTGAGCCAGTGGTGGCTCTCCCTCCCCCCCTGCTGGATTGTGGGTGATTGTCTGGAATGTTCCATCTCAGGCAGCCTTCAAAGCAGAGGAAGGGGAGAGGAATAGAGGTCTCCCTTGCACCAGCCAGTGAAGATTAGGGGTTTGTTTTAATTTTCTTTATATTTTTCTTTAATTTGTTTTTAACATCCTTTCTTATTTTTCAAACTATTTCTAGTCATAGGGCAGCTAGTCAAGTGTGTGTAGGGCTACACATTGCATTTTATTATTGTGACAATAAAAAACAGAGAATAAAATCCAGTTGTTAGTCCCAAGCACAGCAGATTCTGCAGCCATGTGCCTAAACCATAGTGTAGACGTGGACTTTTAGCCAACTTCTTTTGTAAGTTTTGGCATTTTGTGTGCACAGTATGTGGTCTTTGGGTCCCCAGAACGAATCATCTGAATTTCCATTATTTCTTATGGGGTAATTTGCTTTGATATAAGAGTGTTTTTGGGTTTACAGGCATGTTTCTTGAACCAATTAGGCTCGTAAACCAAGGTACAGTACTACTACATATTTTTACAATGTTAAAACCCTGTTGTGATTGAGGATGGAGGGTTGACCTTTTGGCTTCAAATAATTCTAACCAACTGATATTGGATTTAGCTGGATTGGACAACAAACAGGAAGCAAACATTTGTCTCCAAGCTTAATCTCTGAGAAAAAAATATATACAATGTGTGGGAAGTTGGCTCAGTGCTCAAAGCAGGGGCTCTGGGAGGGCTTTATCGGAAATGGTGTGTAACTGTGTATCATAGAAGTCAGTTCTGGTGCACAACTCCTTTTCTTAAGTTTGAAAACAGGTGTGGATGAGAATAAAATGTTCGTCTTTGCAATAAATCATGATCTAATCTTGTAGGTTTTTGTGAAATGTTTGTTTAATTGCACTGAAGCAAAGATTCAGATTTTAAGATCTATCACACAGTTTTTCAAGATTTTCTTTAAAAGCAAATTCTTCCTCTTTCTGTCCTGCCCCTATCCTTTTCTAGGTTTTAGATATTGTGAAAGCGGGCATTCGTTCAGTTCTGCAGCGTGTCTGGAAAGTTTCAGATGTTGAATGTTTACATTTGTACCGACTTTTTAACCGTGTGTTTAATCGCTTGCTATGGAGCCATGGCCAAGGGCTGTGGAACTGTTTCTGCAATTCAGGGTAAGGGCTGTGTGTATATATTTACTGTGGTATTTCCCCTCTAATTTTACTTATACTTCTTATTAACCTCAAACTTAATATTTTCAAAATATTTTCATACATAATTCCATTACTAGGATGACGGTGGGATAATTTTTTTAAAAAAGAATATACTTGCTTCAGTTTGTAAGCCCACACCATCTCTTGAATGAAATGCTCAGAATTGAAATCAGAAGAAATTGTGTTATTATTTTCGTCTACTTTGTTGCTGTACTTTGCCTTCTAGATTCTAGAATATGGTGATATTGGGACCCCATCACCCACTTTTAAATTCTAAGCCATGGAAACTGATTGGTGTTTTGCTCTAAGGTATCTCCAACTGATTGCAACTGAAATACACTCCAGCACCGTATTAATAAGCTATGGCAATTTAGGCAAACCTTACGTGAACTTCAATAGCATTCTAGCCAGTATCTCCTAGCAGATAAGAGTGTCAAGGAAACTGACGCTAATATTCTACCTCTACTGTGAAACTGACCACTGAATGACCATGGGCAATACTACTGCACTTGATCTGCTTCACAGGGCTGTTGCAAATTGGGATACCAGCCCTATATGTCTCTTGGAGGGTTGTTAGGAGGAAACATCCCTTTTGTTAACCCTCTTTCCATTAGTGGTGGTTGAGCCTATTCTAGACATGACTTATATGGCATTTTTAGGATTAAACCCCAGAATCATCTTCTCTTCCTTCCAGCAGCCCTGCACCATCCTTTGGGTCATCACTGACAATGAAAGAGAAAGTAATTACCTGATAACTGATCCGGGCAAGCTACACATTGTGGATCTTTGTGCATGTCACCATAAGGCTAATGCCTAAGATGAGATCTAAGATGTTTTCACAAGTGACCTTGTGAACAATGCACTCTTGCTCCTGTTATTGCCAAATGGTATATGCCTGCGAGATAGATAGATAGATAGATAGATAGATAGATAGATAGATAAACAGACAGACAGACAGACAGACAGACAGACAGACAGACAGACAGACAGACAGACAGACAGACAGACAGATAGATAGATAGATAGATACAAAATGCTAAAATTTTGTTTTTTTTCCTTTTTGATTGTCCTTGTTTTGCTTTGTTTCATTTGAAATGATTTTTTAAAAAAATTGTTTTGTTTTTCATTCCGTTTCATTTTTATGTGTTTTATGTGTTATGTTGTGTTTTATGTAACTGTGTGTTTAATGTGTTTTTTATGATTTTAACTTTGTGTTTTGGGCATATTGGGGGAAACACGGGCTTTTAAAACTTTTTTTTAGCCCCTGAAGCAAGGGTCAATTGGGGGGGGTCACTGCTTACTTTGGTGGCTAAAAAAGTTTTAAAAGCCTGCACCCCCAATTGGGTGCATTGGGGGGGAAGCGCTGGCTTTTGAAACTTTTTTTTAGCCCCCGAAGCAAGCAGTGGTGGCCATTGCCGCTTGCTTTGGTGGCTAAAAAGAAGTTTTAAAAGCCTGTGCTCCCTCCAATGTACATGATTGGGGGGGGGGACAAAAAACAAAATTGAAAGAACTGAAAATTTTCATTTTGTTTCATTTCATTTTAAAAAGCCAGTTCATTTTTCATTTTGTTAGGAAATGAAACGAAAAATGAAAAATATAATGAAAAAAATCATTTTGTGCCCATCTTGTTAAAACATCAAATACAATAAAATTAAAACAATAAAACATGTAGATGCAATAAATACAATACATGTATTTGTTTCATTTCATTTTAAAAAGCCAGTTCATTTTTCATTTTGTTAGGAAATGAAACGAAAAATGAAAAATGTAATGAAAAAAATCATTTTGTGCCCATCTTGGTAGATAGATAGATAGATAGATAGATAGATAGATAGATAGATAGATAGATAGATAGATAGATAGATAGATAGATAGCATCAAATGCATTGTCTGAAATGTGGTGCAATAGTTTGGCTGTTTCCAAATCTGGTAACCATAGCTTGTTAGTTCAGTCTAAATTGAGGAACAGTGATAAATTGGATGTTTAGAGTTAATAACTGCATGCTAAGAATGAAATGTGCATTTTATTGTTTTCTGGTCACAGTGGGCGTAGGGGGTGGAGCCACTGTGCAGCACTCCAGAAAATTAGAGGGAAAGTCATCCACAGTAAATTTAGAACAAAGATAAGGAGTATGTATCCTTTTGAAATATTTCAGGTGTGCCACCCTAAACTTGTTTATTCCAATGCAAGCAACATACTCTGTTCAGTGGGATTTATGCTATTTATAACTTGCTAACTGGATATATATATATATATATATATATGAAAAATGAAATGAAAAATGGTTGATGTTCCATTTTTTTCTTTTTCCCCCTTGGTGCTTTAAGCCAACATTTGAATGGTTTTAATGTTGTGCTTGTTTTAATATGATGACTTGCTTAATTTTGCCTTTAATGTTATAACTTGCTGTGATTTCAACTGCATCTGTTTTTAATCCATGTTGTCAGCTAGCAAATTCTGCATATTGGAGTCCTGATGGGGGAGAAAGGAGGGATATAAATGAAATAAATGACTATAATTCCATTAGAATCCCAACAGAATGGAGACTAGTAAAGTGTATGCTTCAGAATCCTCCCCACCAAAAGCAACACTTCCTACTTCCTTGCATCAAGCCTTCTTGTTGAAGCTTATCCAATAGATTGTAAAGGTTGCATGCTTTATGATGAAGGCAAAGTCAAGGGCAATGGCCCCTACTGGGAGCCACCAATGGGGTGGAGTCCATTATACAGCATTTCTGTTTTATTTCCTTTATAAAATCTTGTACGTGTAAAGGTCTGTATTCTGGTTAACACCTTCATTTTAGCAAATGGACTGGGAACTTCAGACAGTTGCTTAAACCTTGCTCCATGGCCCAGCTCCCATCATAAACCATTTGAAAGGGCATCAGGGTGGCCTTACAACCTAAACAACCTTGCCACAGGAGCTTTGTGGCACTCATTGAACAACTGGCTTGTGGAGTTTTTCAAAACTGAAGGTTAACTTAGTAATTTGTATTTTATATTTCTGACCATCTGGTGTTGAAATAGGGTGGGTTCTTTACTGTATTATTTTTCCACATCCTTCTCCTCAGCTAAATCTCTCATTTGGAGCAGTAAAGCTTTTAGCTTGCCATTTGTGACAAAAAAACCCCATGAGGTCATGTCTGTTTCCATGCCAACAGGAGCTCCTGGGAGACGATATTCAGTAAAAGCACAGAAGCGGTGACTGCCGATCAGCTCCAGTGTTGCCAACGAATAGTTGAGCTTTGTAAACAGTGCCTGCTAGTGGTTTACAAATACTCCGCTGATTCGAGAGGGTCCCTCACTGGAATTAACCCTGACTGGGATGATACAAGGTAGATATGCTATGTTGACTTCAAAATCCTAGAATCTAGCATGCATCTTCCGATGTAGATGGACTATAAACCGTCATAGCCAGTGTGAAGGAAGAATGGGAGTTCTAGTCCAGTAGCATCTGAAACACCACAAGATGCCCACCCCAACTATTAATTCCAGGAGCAATGCTGGACTGCAAGAATTTGATGGTACTCTGCTTTACATTTTATCTACAAAATAGATCGACAGATACTTTGTTATTTATATACCCAGAAATCCATTCTTGCATTTTTGGTTTCTGATTCATATTAGTTAGAAGAATCATTCCCCTCTTGCAAATTATTTGTGGATTGGGTCCATTTAAATCAGCCACAGGAACCAAGGTACCTCTGGGTCTTTGGACTGCAACTCCCATCATTCTTTTTTTCCATTGGCCTTGCATGATGGGCCATCTGGGAGGTGAAGTCCAAAACACCTAGAGAACTGTGCAATTCTCTGTCTCTGATTGAAATGAATGTGGACACCTACACATAATAGAGACCAGCTTGTGCATGGAGCAAGACAAGTTGTGTTTTTAGAAGACAAGAACCTCTTTTGCTTCTAAAATGTAGAATTTGTGTCCACTGGAGGGTGGCCTCCACCTTTCAGTTAAAGGTGAGCCAGTGCCATTTTTTGTAAAAAACAGGTGATACAGATTTCTTCATCTTTGACAGCAGGAAGAAAGAGGACTTTCCAGCAGGTTACAACGCACAGTGAAAAACCTTCCCCCACGGGTCTTCAAATTTCTTTTTTTAGTTTTCTTCCTGGTTAATATAAGTGGCATAATAAAGACATCTTAGTCACTGAGTGTTACAGTGGGCAGTTGCTCATAGGTCCTGATCAGTAAAAGAAGTGAGACAGCCAGTATTCTATTCTGTGGAAAACATAATATTGAGTGTTAGGGAAGACTGATCCTCAGCTATTGGAAACTTTGTAGAATGTAACAGATATAATGAAACTGAATTAGATTTGCTGAGCTCTCTGTCAGCTGCTTCTCTTCTATAGTGCCAAAGGTGATTTTTTAAAATGGTTACTAGAGCAGAGAAAAGAAAAAGCACTTCTTCACATAATTCATAACCAACACACAGTGATTACAGCTGCAAGATGGTATGACGGGCACAGATTGATGGTAAATAGAGATGGGCTCAAAACGAAAAACGAAATGCTGTTTTGTCATTTCATTAGGTAATGAAACAAAACGAACCAAAATGAAAGGAGGAAGCAGCATTTCATTACAGATGAAATAACACAATCATCTTATTTTCATTGAAACGAACCATTTCATTCCATCTGTAAAAGAGGTCCCTTAGCTGTTGCGAGCACTGTGGCCACTGGATCCCAGGAGGAGGAAGAGAAGGAGGTGGGTCCCTGCCACCGCTCCGGTGCTTCCCGCCTCCCCCTCTCAGCTTCTGCTTCTGGCCTCCTCTCAGCTGGGAGGCGGGTGGGAGTGACTCCTCTGGGTCCTAGAGACATCAGATTTGGTTCCAGGGAGCCATGTTCAGAGAGGCCCAGAAGAGTTGTCATCAGCTGGACCCCTTTAAAAATGGCCCAGTTGTCACCCGGGGATCCTCCTGGTGCTGACTGGGCCATTTTTAAAGGGGTCCAGCTGATGACAGATCAGCAAGATCCCTCTGAACATGGTCGGGTTGCCTGCTTGTGGCTCTCACACTAGCTTGGGTCACAACCCGACCATGTTCAGAGGACCCCTTAAAAATGGCCCAGTCACCACCAAGGGATTCCCCCCTGTGCTGACTGGGCCATTTTTAAAGGGTCCAGCTGATGAAAACTTGGCAGGATCCCTCTGAACATGGTCAGGTTGCCGGCTTGTGGCTCTTGTGCTGGCATCCCAACCATGGTCAGAGGGGTCCTGCTGAGCTGCCATTGGCTGGAACCCTTTACAAATGGCCCAGTTGCCACCAGGGGATCCCCCGGTGCTGACTGGGGCATTTTTAAAGGGATCCAGCCCATGACACCTTGGCAGGATCCCTTTGAACATGGGTTGCAAGCTCGGGGCTCTCATGCCGGCATCCCGACCATGTTCAGGGGGGTCCAGCAGAGCTGCCATTGACTGGAACCCTTTAAAAATGGCTCCCAGGCACCAAATCAGATGCCTCTACGACTCAGAGGAGCTGTTCGTTTCGTACAATTTTTTTTTAAAAAAAAATCATGCAAACCAAAACAAAATGAAATGGGGTGGGCATGAAATGAAATGAAACAAAACATTATTTTTCTGTTTTGTGCCCATCTCTAATTGTAAAGCCAGGGACGAGGAACCTCTGGGGCTTTGTTGCAAGAGAACCACTTTGTAAATCTCTGACCACTGAGCATCTTGCCTAGAGCAAGTGGGAGTTGGGTCCCAGCCAAATCAGAACAACCATGGTCCCCCTTCTCTTTACTTTACATTGCCTAAAAGAAGATTAGGCAAAAGTATGGAGGGTGGACCTTTTGGTGGCTAAATAGGCATGCTACAAAAAGGGGACCTCCTGAACACAAATACTGCAATAGTGTCTGTTCTGTCTAGCAAGAAGGGACTGTGGGCTACAGATGATCATCCCGCATCAGTGGTTCCCAACGTTGGACCCCCTAATGTTTTACAATTCCCAGAAATCCTTGCCAGCACAGCTAGTGGTGAAGGCTTCTGGGAGTTTTAATCCAAAACATATCTGGTGACCAACCAGTATTTTACACTGCCCAGGGCCTGATGTGGTACTTCTGTCAGTTTATTGGCTGGATTTATTGCTGTGTTATGGAGTGCTTCCATCATACAAGGGAGATTTCCAATACAAAGTGACTCTTGATTTTGAGCACTTTCTGTGGAGAAAATTTTTGTTTAGCTAGTGTTTCACTTGTTTTGCTGTTACGAGGGTGAGAGACACCCAAGTATATATAAAAAGGGCAGCCTGGACTGTCAAAATTGCAATGCATTAAGTGCCCATAGGTATAATTTACAAACAGCTCCAGCAAATTTACATGACAACAGTACCTACACCAATAATTCACATAAAATCTGATGTGGACTAGAAGAAAGAGAACAGTGATAAGTGCTGGGGAGGGGGTGGCTATAGGAAAGAAAATTCCATAATGTCATTGTTTTGATATCCATTAACGTCTCTCAGTTACTGGGCTAACTGTGAGATGCTTGTACTGTATTCTTTTAAGTGGTGAATGTTCCTTCTCATTTTTTTTTGTTGGCATTGCTAATCATCACAATAGCTGTCTGGATAGCTCAGTGGTTTAGGTATCTAGTTCCAAATGCAGAGGTTGATTGCTCCCTGAGCTACGGAAAGAGCTAGCCTGTGTAACCATGACCAAGCTGCATAGTCCCAGGGTGCCCCCAGAAGAAGGAAATGGTAAACCAATTCTGAGTGCTCACTACCTTGAAAGCCCTGGAAAGGATCATCGTTAGTTGGAATCAATGTGATAGCACCTTCTTCTTCTTCTTCTTCTTCTTCTTCTTCTTCTTCTTCTTCTTCTTCTTCTTCTTCTTCTTCTTCTTCTTCTTCTTCTTCTTCTTCTTCTTCAAGAAGACAAATAGCTTTCTCAACACAGTTACAGGAAGGGCGGAATTCTTCTTATGCCTCATCCCCATTTTTCTGGTCACACCACTGCTGTTGTATACACCACAGAGATGTGTTACAGAAAGGGACCTTCACATGCAATATTTGGGGTGTTATAATTGAGGTTTCAATAATGACCCATCTGCTGGAGAATGAATTCTCAACTCCGTGGTACTGCACATGCTTCTTATATGTAAGAGTCCTGTTTCCATTGCAGCACCTCTAGTTGTGAAAAGCTGTCGAATCAAGGCTGAAAAGGATCACTGGGTAAAGAGAGTGGCTTTGTGCTTAAATAGGACAGTATTGCACCTCCTCATATGGCCCCAAATTTTCATCCAGCAGTTTTAAACTATGGGGGGCTCTCCTATAGGCAACTCAAAACTTACAACGTGAAATCCATGCAATACTTGGGATTCAGAACGTTTTTGGGAAAGTTCACACTATTCCTGATTTTGTATACATTTGAATCCAAATGGGTTGCTAAGCATTAACCTATCACACTAGAAATAAAATCTCTGAACATGCAAGGGCTGAATGGGGCTCTGGAGTCTTTTTGAATGGCTTCATCTGTGAGCAGATATCATATGTCCCCACAGTGCCAGTAGAGCTGGACTTTAAAAGTGCTATTGGCTTTCTTTCAGGGTACAGCAGTGTTTATCAGACACTTTGTACAAGGTATGGAGTCTCATGAGTTACGACTTGCGCTGTTGAGTCTGACATAAGTTGAACCAGTGACTTGACTTAGACTTGACTTGTGTTTTTTTAAATCTGAGATCTATAAAAATACTTGCCAACATTCTTGCTTTCTGCTATTTGATTATTCCATTCTTGTAGTTCCAGTGCATGATATTGACTATAATACTATATCTCCATTCTTCTCTTTATCATAGCAGCCGCATCTGTTTCTCCCAAAATGCTTCCCACCCACCTGCCATTTGCAGATGATATGTATAGCAAAGCACAAATATGTACAATTAATACAGCTTGTTTGGGACTTCTTCCTGCAATTGCCACCTTGCCATTCTCCAGATGTGTATCTGCCTTTTAGAAGAACCATTTTTTTCACACTTGCGTGTCAATACAGGACTTGGAGAATCATGTTTTTCATTACACCATCTGGAATCCCCCAGCCAGCGTAGTCACGTTGTTCCTGCTGGCGAGCAAGTGCTGGGAGCTGTCGTCCTGAAGAGCGACAGCACCAATTCCCACCATGACTCAGTTTCAGCTTGGCGTACAGTGTCACACCTGAGCTGCAGAAAAGTTGCTGATGCCAAGGAGGTTGAGCAGGCAACATCTGAAAGTATAGCACAGGGTTTGGAAGCATTACTTGGTGGACTACAGTTCCCGTTATCTTCTAGCCGTGCTCCCTGTAGGTTGTAGATTTTCCTGTAGGATTATAGGAATGGTAGTCTGAAGAGTAAGAGAACAAAACTGTGGATAGAGAACCATCAATTTGTGACTTCATTGTGGCAAAATTGAGAGTGAGGTCATTCTGTGCTCCATTCTGTCATCTCCTTGGCTGTCTGGGAACTTTTAGGGCAGAAATAGCCCTCCTCTCTTGTGTTAGTAACCATTACCTTTCAATTCTAGAGATTGCAACTATTTGCTTAATAGTGTTCCTGAATGCAGAGAACAAATTCAAAATTGTTTAAAGCTAAATTCAGTACTGTTAGGTTGTTTGAAACAATAGGTGTCAGATCATTTCCTTAGGTATTTGTTGTTTCTCATGTAATATTTTTCCCCTAGTGGTGTTACATAAGCTAATGTCAGCTGGGAAAAAATTATGTCTTTGGGCATAGACAACTCAACAGCATGAAAATAAATAATGTGTGCTATGAATATGTTGTTACAGTTGAGTGGTGTTCCAGTATACATCAGCTATACTTAGTGGTTGTTTTTGCACTCTTTTTGCTTTATGTTACCAAGAATCATTTTAATGGGATGTCTGTGAGTAGGTCAAACTAATCAGCTTTTATGTTCTGCAGCTGACAAATGTCTGTTGTCAAAAAGCATGAAAATACCTCTCTTGTTCCTTTCTGATGGTTGGAATCCGATGCAGAAGTCTTCTTTATTTGTCAAGAAAATTACTGCACATGTCTTAAAATCAATCCCCCCCCTTTAACCTACAAAGAGCTGCCCCCCATTGGATTCTAGTACAACCAATTCCTTTCTAACCCAGTAACATTTGAGTTAATGGAGTCATTACATTGGCTGGGATGGTATTTAATAATATTTCAATACAACACGAGGCATTAACTTTGTCATTCTACACACTTCATTGGCTTTGGTCTGGTAGAAAGGAAACTCTAAATATACACTATGATCCCTTAGAAGAGCCCTTTGTTTACAGTAAATTCATTGGAAGCTTTTGTTAATGGTGGCCTGACCTCCACATAGGCTTGCGTGTGTGCCATTACTTAGTAATTTTGTAAGAGTAATCATCATGACTATTCCAGAGTGTGCTGATTATTCATTCATCAACACACCAATGGAACAATTTCAAAACAGCACACTTTATTATGTGTGGTTGTTGCAATCAATTCTAGCATAATACATTCCTCCTTCTGTTGCTTTCATTTACCATAGGTGTTATTTTTTATGTACTTTTAGAACATTTATCAAATAAATGCAAGTAATTATAGTACATCTGTAATGGGAAATAGATTAAAAGGTGATTATAGGACAATGTATGATAAATTAATATTTGTAAAAGTTGACTTCTGCTAACACGGCCTACTTTTTAAGTAATAAATCAGAGAGTCATTGATGAATGGTGAATTAGCAGTGTGCTAAATTCAGATGGAAATTATATCACAACTTCATTAAATAACAGTCCACTTTAGTCTAATATCCCAGCATTTGTTAACAGCATTTTCAAGCTAAGGCTTGTACAAACAATTTAGAGTGCTTTGACACTATGTTTTCAATGTTAGTTTCTATCAATCATAACGTTTACATGGAATTTTACTCTCTTTTTAGCTGCTTGCATTCTCTTGTAGCTTTAATGTAAGCTTGCCTTTTAATGCTGCAAGATGTCCCTCAATTCCCTGTTCTCAATACTTGAACATGTCTTAATTGTGCTGGACTGTATATTATCCCTCATTACTGTAAGCCGCCTTGGGTCATTTTTCGAAGGTGAAAGGCGGGGTAAAAATACTCTAAAATGAAATGAAATAAATCAGTACTGTCTCTCATGACCTAGCTATAATAGTTGCAGCAGGAATGGTATAAAGAGGGCTGGGGGAGGGGAGAGGCCAGGTTGCCAGATTTTAAGAAAAGAAGGAGATTCATTAGTTGGAAGGGTTCTTAAATCCCCTCCCCCCACCAAATGACTAAAGTACTACAGCATTATGGTGATTGTTTTTGAAGCTTTAAAAAGCAGCAATCCACTGGTGTGGGTATGTAACAGTGATGACATTTAAGAGCTGTTAGAAGTGATACCACTAAATATAATCTAGTTAGTATATGTGCGTACAAGTAGCATGGCCCACTGGGAGAAGAGTAGCACCAAGGATAACAAAATTTACTTCAAATCCAGAACTTCTGTTGTTGTGGATGTATGAAATAAATGGTAAAGCTGTATGTTTTATTTTATTTTTAGCACACTGCCTCCACCATGTTCTTATCCTAGCTAAGTCACAGATACCTGTTTCTGAGAGAAAGATGACTGCCTCTGATGTCTTCATTTATCCCCCATTTTTTTCTCGACTCTTCAAAGGTTAGGTTAGAGAATGTTTCGTTCTCCAACTGGGATAGAATCATAGAATCATAGAGTTGGAAGAGACCTCAAGGGCCATCCATCCAACCTCCTGGCCATGTAGGAACCCCCATCACAATATTTCCGACAGATGGCCATCCAGCCTCTGCTTAAAACCTTCCAAAGAAGGAGACTCTGCCACCCTTTGTGGCAGCATATTCCACTGCCAAACAGCCCTAACTGTCATGAAGTTCTTCCTAATGTTCAAATGGAATATCTTTTCCTGTCGTTTGAAACCATTGCCTTGAGTCCTAGTCTCTGAAGGCATGGAAAACAAACCTGTTCCCTCTTCAATATGACATCCTTTCAAATATTTAAACATAGCTATCATATCCCCCCTCAGCCTTCTTTTTGAAAGGCTTTCTTTAATGCTAGTCTACATATTTATTTATTTATTTATTTATTTATTTATTTATTTATTTATTTATTTATTATTGAATTTATACCCTGCCCATCTTCTCAGGGGAACTCTGGGCGGCTTACAAGGCTGAACAAGTCAGCTAATAATTCAATCACACAGACAACAATATTAAAACAATGAGCATCATAAAAATAATAAGAGGTAGCAGCAACACTAATTGAACAAACTCACAGATGGCGGCAAAAAAACCCACCTAAACTAAATCGCCAAAAGCCTCGCGAAAGAGCAAGGTTTTTAATGCTCAGCGAAAGGCTAGCAGGGACTCTGCAGAGCGCACTTCGCTAGGTAAGTTGTTCCAAAGGGTGGGGCCAACCACCGAAAAGGTGCGGTTACGGGTGGAAGATTTCCGGGCCTCACGAGGGGTGGCGACCCGTAGCAAGTGCGCTCGTGACTGCAGGACTGGACGGGCCAAAGTTGATCGCTGGATGATCCGCTCTGACAGGTAGTCCGGGCCCAAGCCATGGAGGGTTTTATAAACTAAAACCAAGACCTTGAATCTAATCCGGGAAGCAACGGGTAACCAATGCAGGCGGGCCAGGACTGGGGTGATGTGGTCGTAGCGACGCACACCCGTCACCAGCCTGGCCGCCGCATTTTGCACCCGCTGCAGACGCCAGATGAGAGTCAAGGGCAACCCCATGTAGAGAGCATTGCAGTAGTCCAGCCTCGAGATCACCAGCACTTGCACCACTGTTCTCAAGGAGTCGCCATCTAGATATGGGTGGATCTGGGCGATTTGACGTAGGTGGTAAAAAGCCGACCTGGACACGGCGGCCACCTGGGCTTCCAAGGTGAGCGCCGGATCCAGGACCACGCCCAGATTCTGAGCCCTCTCCGCCAGTTGGAGGGAAACACCATCCAAACTAGGGAGGGGGCCTCCACATCCAGATGGGGAACCCCCAAATAACATCACCTCAGTCTTCTCGGGGTTGAGCCTGAGTCTGTTGGCCCTGGTCCACGTCAAAACCGCATCCTAGCACTGGTCGAGGGTCCGGACAGCTTCCACTGCAGAGGTGGAAAAGGAGAGATAGAGCTGCGTGTCATCAGCATACTGATGACAGCAGACTCCAAATCTCCTAATGACCCCAGCCAGCGGCCTCACATAGATGTTAAACAGCATGGGGGAGAGATACAAGCCCTGCGGAACCCCACAGGGGGCCGACAACTCACCACCATGCTGCACATACTGGGGACGGCCCTCCAAGAAGGATCGGAGCCAAGTGCGAGCAGTGCCCCCTATTCCTACCTCGGCGAGCCGATTTATCAGGATACCGTGGTTGACGGTATCGAAGGCTGCTGACAAATCCAGGAGGACCAACAGGGTAGAGCAACCCCTGTTGGCCGCCCGGATTAGGTCATCTTGCAGCACGACCAGAGCTGTCTCGGTCCCCCGGCCAGGCCTGAACCCAGACTGGCATGGATCAAGGCACTGATGTTCCTCCAAAAAAGACTGGATCCGGATCGTGGCCACCCTCTCGATTACCTTGCCCATGAACGGGACATTGGCAATCGGACAAAAATTCGCCAATTGGTCCGTTGCCATGCCTGGTTTTTTAAGAATGGGCTTAATCGCAGTCTCCTTCAGATGGGAGGGAAAAAAACCCTCGCTGAAGGAGGCGGTGGCGATGATGGACACCCATTCTGGCATAGTCCCGCTGGCAGCTTTTATCAGCCAGGACGGGCAAGGATCGAAGGGGGTGGACGCGGGCCGGCAGTGGGCAATGGCCCTGGAGGCCTCCTGAGAGGAAACAGGCCCAAGCTCATCCAAACGAGGAGAGCGAGGGGATGCAGCGACAGGGGATGGCGAGGGAGGGCTAGTGCAACCAGAGTCGAAACCGGCACGGATGGCCTCTATTTTAGATCGAAAAAAGACTGCGAAATTCTCACAACTGAACTCAGTAGGAGGAGGCCTTGCCAGGCTAGGATTGGTGAGGTTCCCGAACCACCTGGAAGAGCTCCGCCTGGCAGTTCGAGGCCTCACCAATTCTCAGGGAGTAATAAGATGTTTTTGCCTCCCTGATTGCTCGCGAGTAGCGCCTAGTCTGGGTGAGTGAAAGCATATGATCCAGCCTTCTTAGGGCTGTATCACTTTGGGCGTTGGAAATGCCTCCTGAAATCACTCCTCACATTAAAAAATCCCTACATAGAGTAATTTACTATAGTAAGAACATAATCTTGTACGTGCATACTCAGATGTAAGACCCACTGTTATGAGTAGGTACTTGCTGTTAAGTGGGTATAGGACTGCAGATTGACTTAGCATTCTTCTGCCTGTTGGGCTAGTCCTCCATGTATAGGGATTTTTTCTGAAACAAGAAACCCCTTCCTCTTTCACTGCATTAGCTTTGAAAAAATTAAACGAAATTGTGAAAGCCACGTTGGCCCAGTGACGAAATGGGTTCATTTCAACCAGAAATGGACTGAATGTATGCTGTATCAACAAGGTCCATAACTCCTTCAAATGTTTTCCTAGAACAATATAAAAATGTATAGTCCTTTAAACTTAAAATGCAGAGTTTTTGAATGAAAAGCAAACTTGACATTAAGATTAAATGCAATGTAAAATGTATTAAATAGTTTCAAGTCCTAATATTGCTGAAAATATTTGGTTCTGCTTTGTTCTTTAATGATTTCTTCAGGAATATGAAGGAATTGCAACAAATGCAGAATTTGGGGCACATTCCAGAGAAAGGTAGGCATGTCAGAGTCCTATAGAAACCCATAGAATTTTAGTGCTTTCTGTACCGTTAAAACTGATAGAGGTCTTTGTACAGCAGCTCCACTGACTGCTGATTGACTTCAGGGCACAATTAAAAATGCGGGTTTTAAGCTATAAAGCCCTAAATGACTTGAACATAATCTGTCTCATGGACTGCATATCCCTTTCTCTTCAGGAAGGCTTTTCCTTAGTGATTGGCTGCCCGAGAGGTTTTTTTTAATGGATTGCTGTACCTTTTAAATGTGATTTTACTATTGGTTTTATTTATTGTTTTTAATTTAATATTTGTTTAATTCTTTTGAAAAT
Source organism: Phrynocephalus forsythii (assembly GCA_029282475.1). Lineage (NCBI taxonomy): Eukaryota > Metazoa > Chordata > Lepidosauria > Squamata > Agamidae > Phrynocephalus > Phrynocephalus forsythii. The sequence continues at coordinate 37,255,150 of JAPFRF010000005.1, forward strand.
ATTTGTATACCTACTGCTTTTAGCTTTTAAATACTATCTTTTTAACATAAACAACCTTGGGTCTTTTTTTAAGAAAAAAGGTGAGGTAAAGATCTTTTAAATGAATGAATGAATAAATAAGAGGACAAGAGTGAAACAGTAACTAAAATAATGGCAATCCAATACCACAATGCACCAAGAATCCCGACTTATTAAATCACTGTGTGAGCTAGCAGTATACCAGTGTCCTGTTAATTCCACCATTTGCCTAAGTGGATAATTGAATCTGGCAGGGAAAGCTGTGTGGAAAGTCAGAATTTAGGATGGTGCTTTAGTGCATCCAAATAAGCTAGAATATGTAATTAGTTCTGGAATAGGGTTTGTTGTTAACTTGTGATTCCTTGTTTCCCTGGACACAATGAGCTATCGTTGTTGATTCTGGTGTCATGAGAAGCCATCTTGCCCTAGGAAGATCTCTGTGCAAAGCAGGGGGTGCCAATGGACTTTGTGTGGGGGTGATGTGCTCGAATGGCAACTTCCTTTAGCATAGTAAGCTGAAGCTATTGTAAGCCCATTTGTACAAATAGAGGAGTTAACTCACCAAATCCCCATTAATTCACAGGGGCTACTCTAGTGTGATTTACTATGCTAAGGGACAGGTTTTGGCTCAATGTGTGCCCTTGTTTGTGTGAAAGTCATTTATTTTACTCTGCATGCTTGGAAATTTTTGAATACCACTCTTGGGTACATCTTAATTTCTCTGAATTAAACATTAATTTCTCTGAATTAAATACCCTTGTTCAGGAAATCTATAAAGTTTTGTTTTGTCACACAGGGGAAGTATATAGGAGAAAGCTATTTTCTTATCATGATCCAACATGGCTGTCTTTTCCTTACCCCAACAACTCTACTGCATTGTCCCAGAGAGACCATGGATACTGATTTACAGTAGGACCTCAGTATCCTCTGGGGATTGGTTCCAGACCTTCCCGTGGATAATGAAAAGCATGGATAAGAGAGAACTCCCAAATCCCCAAAACTGCTATTTTGTGACAGTAGCTTGCTTTACGGCTGCTGTTTGTGACAGTAGATTGCTTTATGGCTGCTGTTTTATGACAGTAGCTTGCTTTACAGCTGCTGTTTGTGACAGTAGCTTGCTTTGTTTATGACACTAGCTTGCTTTGTTGCTGCTGAATTATTTGATTTTTTCCCTCTGCCATCCGTGGATAATGAATCAGTGGATACAGGGGTCCTGCTGAATTTAGTATCTGACATGGGTTTTATTTCTGTGGGCTTGCCCCCTCCTCTCAAACTTTCTTTCTTTTTCTTTTTAGGTATTCACTGCCAGGACCTTTGCAGCTCATCATGAAACCTTCTACTGGTTTTGGGCGTACCTCATCTGGATTGACTCGCTCTATTTTGTTTACACCTAGATATGACCACTCATGAAACAGGCAGGGATGTTATATGTATTGGGCAATTGTCCCCCCGTTTCTTCTCAGTTTCAGATGTGCAATGAAATTGAACATATGCACTGTTATAAATTTATTATAATACAATATATATAAATGTAGGTCAAAACCTGCTGTAAACATTTAACCTTTCTGGAAATGTAATAAACCTTATTAAAATGTTTACAGAGATATGCAAAATATCCAAATCTTGCTAGGTTTCTAAGCAATTCCTTCACAATGTTATTTTCCTGTAGAGTTGCTACTGCTGATGAGCTTTAGAGTTGGGGGGAAGCCCCATCATGGCTCTGGAATACTAGATACAGCACCACCATTGCATATTTCTCATTGGAACACTCTGCTGGCAGAGGTGTTATGTCTGGTGGTGGAACTACGCCAGCCAAGAGGCTGATATGGAGCAAAGTGGTGTCTTGCGTGGAACTACACTAGAGCCTGGCAGTGGTTTTGGACTGGCTGAAGGGGTTCCAAGGGTTGTAGCCCCACAAAATATTTCTTCCCATATTATAGGTGAGGCAAGTTTATGTTGTAATCTTCTGTACACTGTCAGTCCCATTGCTGCAGCCGCATTGACCGCACAACGTTGCACTAGACTCAGAACTGGTGTACCTCAGATCTCAGGCGCCCTATCCACCACTTCAGCTACCCCCACCATCATTGCCATGACAGCACACTGGATGCTACGGAGTACCACTCCCCAGGACAGCCGAACCCCATCTATAGCTAATCCCCACGTCGCGAGACCAAAACATGGATGGCATGGCAAACAGAATCAGGTTGCTTTGAGCCTCTGTCCTTGGGCGCTAGTTATTTTTCACTTGGGAAACGTTGCTGAGGGAAAGCAAGAAGGGCACCTTGCACAAAAAAGGGAACACGTGGCATAAGCAGCCGGTTTCCTGCACAGGGCTTTGAGCACATTGCTAACCCTTCTTTACCCTGAATGCTAACAGGTGCCTCACCTTGGAATTCCAGACATAAACACTTACCACCACCAACAACAACCCTGTTACAAACTGTGAGCACTAGGGCAGAGCACCATGCATAGGTCAGGGCAACTTCGCTGTAAAAATGACAAATGCCATGGCTATTTCAGACCTCCCTCCTTTTGCTATATGTGAAAACCATGTCTTATCTGAGCTGTATTCCTGTTGATGTTCTTTCTCCCTCTTCAATTCCGGATGCTAAGCAATAAATACCATTATCATGCCACATGTGTTGTGCCTGTGTTTGACAGGGAACTTTTACCCCACGTACAGAGGTGAGCAACTACCAGGGGTCAAGTGTGTGGAGTAGGAACAGAGGCAAAGGGAACCAGCCCATCTTTGGCACCCCACAGATATGTGGGCTTGAAGTAGAATAAAGAAATGCAAGGGATCTGCAAGTGGACACTGTTCTGGACAACTAATACGAGACACAGCCAGGGGGAGCTAGCTGCTCACAGATAGGAAGATCATCTAGTCTAGTAGCTAACAACAAGCTGTAGTGGTCCACGATTATTTATTTATTTATTTTAGAGTATTTTACCCCACCTTTCTCCTTGGAAATGGGAGCCTTTCAACAGTCCTTTGGGGGAAGCCCCTTCCATCCTGTCTCACCTACCTAGGAAGTTGGCAGCATTAGAGATGGGCACAAAACAGAAAAACAGCATTTTGTTTTGTTTTATTCCCTTTGCTGTTATATTTCATTATTAAGAATTTTCTAAAAAAATCATAAAACAATACAAAACAATTTGTTATACTATATGCGTCTACTCCTCTGTGTACTAGAGGTACCCTGTTTTGTGGGTAGCTCAAAAATCAGGATAGCAGGCTGAAAATTGCAGTTTGTGTGCAGAGAGATGGGACCGAGGAATGGATGATGCACCAGTAAGATATTGTAGTCCATCTGGGAAGAGATGGGCCGCCAGGTAGATCAGTGCAGAGGATGATTTGATGGTGATTGGGAAAGATGCTATGCAAAAAATCTTATGAAAACAAGAGGATACAGTAAGAGCCAGCTTCTTTTACCCATAAACCTCTTTTATTTAAATTTAAAGAGAGAGGATTGGCTGGTGGCTACGTACCTGCTGGGGTACACCTAAATAAAAAAGGTCAACATTAAAACCTAAGGGTCCTTCTGACATCTTGCAATGAAGAGAATTATGAAGACTGTGTTATGTAGAAATTATGGAAGAGGCATGCTGCGATCGCTTTCATTTTAAATGTAGGTCATCCACCGGGTAAATGATTTTGCAACCATCAATTCTGACATATTGCTTCTAGCTAGAGCCTGGTAATTAAAAACAGAGAGTAATGGTTAATCTTAGTGTATTGTCTTTCTTTGTATCTTGATCCTTTTGTTTTCTTTAGAAGGACCTAACTTCTTCAGACTTGTGCATGTTTTTCTACTAATTGATAAAGCACACATCCTTCAGAATAATTGTTATGATGCTACCACATTCTCTTCAAATTTTAGAGGATTACGCAATGTACTGCACTTTATTGCATTGCAGAGGGAATTCTCTGACATAGTATTTCCTGCAAAGGGCATGAAGAATAGGTTTGGAAATGTAATTATCTAGTAATAGACTGTGAACATACGCACACACACCCCTGCCATTCTTTTGAGAAATCAATTTTCCAGAAGAGGAAACTGGTTAGAACGTCTTTATAAGGGCTAGGTCACAACATAGCTACAGTAAATGACCCAAAACATCATGCAACTTATCAATAACATTTCTGTTCCTCATTCCTTGGGATATCTTGCCTCTGCCAGTACAGCCAAATTATCTTATTTTGGAACAAGGCAGGAACCTGTCCGTCTGTTATGGCAGGAAGAATTGCCACTGAAAGGGGCATCTCTTGTGTATACAACTTCTTAGAATCACTTTAGCACTTCTACCGATCTTGAGCACAAACCGGTAACTAGGCCTCCACTCAGAGGCGTAGTTAGAGTTTGGAGCGCCCGGTAACAAAGTCAATTTTCGCATCCTGTCCTCTCCCCAATCGTGTCTCACCCACTCAGCAAGGGGGAGATAGATCCTGGGGGAACAGTGGGGGAGGGGAAGAAGGGTTTCCCCTTCTCATGCATTCTTTATGGATATCCCAGTCAAGGCTCTCCTGTGCAAACCATATAGCACACAGATGGCGCCAAGCAGGCGATTGTTTCTCCAAGCATCACCTCCGTAGCACGCTTCCCCCTCCTCCTTTCCATCCCGGCTAAGGCTTGGGGCGATCCTTAGCTGGGGGAAGGAGGAGAGGGAAGCAGGTGATGGGATTTTTTTCCCAAGCAGCACCTCTGTGGGAAGAATCGACAGAGGTGCAGCTTGGGGAAAAAATCACCTGCTTCCCTCTCCTCCTTTCCCCTGACTAATGATCATCAACCCTTAGCTGGGTGAAAGGAGGTCAGCTGCTGGGAGGGTGCATGGCGTCTCCCTCCTGCTCTCCCTCCAGGCACCCACAGATTGCTGTGCGCCCCAGGGCAAATGCACTCTTCTGCCCCCCCCCCCCAGTTACGCCAGTGTCTGTACTTGGCCTGGCAGGAGTTAATTATCTCATCAACGAGCTCAAAGTTTTCACTCCCCAGCTCCATAAACCTACGTCCCAAATAGAATGTTGCAATAAAAGTTATGCAAATTATGTAGGACTGTTGTCCTTCCTATTCTACTTGCAATATTTGATTTCCAGGTTCTGTTTGGGAACATAACAGGGATATGGCAAAGTTACTTTCCAAAAGTAACAAGTTGGGTTGCCTCTTGGTGTAATCAGTAACACTTTTGCACAATTCTCTCAGAAATCCCAACAGTTTCGCCACAGAAATTAATACCCTGTTTCCCTGAAAATAAGACATCCCCAAAAATAAGCTCTAGCAGGATTTCTATGCATTTGTTAAATATAAGCCCTACCCTGATAATAAGACCTAGTGATGGGCGTGGCTATGGTTGTGTGCAGGGCTGATATTCAAGCATATTATACTTAATAAAATAAGACATCCCCTGAAAATAAGCCCTAGTGTGTCTTCTTGAGAAAAAATAAATATAAGACAGTGTCTTATTTTCAGGGAAACATGGTAAAAAGCACAGGAATATGGCAAACGGTGTGTATCAAGTTGCTTTGAAAACAATCCTTTGTAAATACGGTACTACAATGAGTACCTAATAGGAAATTATTTTTAAAAGTAAATTATTGTACTCTTATCCTCAACCCCTAATGTCCCTCAGTCTCTGGAAAACAAAGTATATTCAGCTCTCCTCGTGACACAGATGTTCTTCCTTGTCACTCACTCCTAGGTCTTCCGGTTATTTCCTGCTGCCTGTCTATTTCAGGGCATTTATGTGTGGCTCTGGAGTTTTTGTCTCTTTCTGGCACATCCTGCCTATAATCCTGATATTTTTTAATTATAACCGGGAGGAACTATCAAATCAGGAAGCCCATGAATGTCCCCCCTCTCCCCCAAGATCAGCCATACACCGTGGGTAAAGTGTTGGATTAGGACTGAGGAGATCTGGACTCGAAGCCACACTTGGTTATGGAAAGTCACTGGTGTGTAACAATGATATAATCACTCCACTCATGCAGGATGATGACATGCCTGTGATCAGCAATGAAGAAAACAGAATTACAGTGTGCAGACCCAAAATACAACAGCATCAGAAGCATTGTTGCTTTTGTTGTTCAGTCGTTCAGTCGTGTCCGACTCTTCGTGATCCCATGGACAAGAGCTTGCCAGGCCTTCCTATCTTCCACTGCCTCCCGGAGTTTGGTCAAATCCATATTGGTTGCATCGATGACACCGTCCAACCATCTCATTCTCTGTCGTCCTCTTTTCCTTTTGCCTTCAATCTTTCCCAACATCAGGGACTTTTCCAAGGACTCCTCTCTCCTCATGAGGTGGCCAAAGTACTGGAGTCTCAGCTTCAAAATCTGTCCTTCCAGTGAACATAGTCATACTATTTGAGATGCTCAGAAGGATGACCAGCCATGAGAGGGAGAGAACTACAGTTGTACCTTGTATAAAGGAATTAATTCGTTCCAAATGAAATTATGTTAAGCAAATTTTCCTTTATACAAATTCCCATAGGAATGCATTGAAAATGGCCTAATCCCATTTTTATGTTGTACGGATTTTCCCCATAGGCGATTATGTTAAGCAAATTTCCCCTATCTCCGGAATTTTTTATGTTGTACAGATTTTATGTTATACAAGCTGTTTGTTATACAAGGGTCCACTGTATTGTGTGGATACCATCAAATCAAACAGCATTGTAACTGGAGCAACCTGATGGGCTTCAGCTGGGGTTTCTATGCAAAGCCAATCAAAACCACTCTGGCTTAAATGACCACATGTCAGAAAGCTTTGGCAACTGAGTCCAATGGGTGAAAAATGTGAGTCATTTCCAGAAACAAGTAAGGCCTTGCAAGAGCATTTCATATCTATCAGAGGCTTGCTGACAGAGAAAGGAGGGCACTGAGCCTCAGATAGCATCTAAGGCACTCTGTATCTATCTTTCTCCCAGCGGACAAGAGTAGGCATTTCTCATTTTGTTACCTATTTCGTTAATAAAGTTCTGCATACTATCTATCATGCCTAAATATTTTGAAGCAAAATCCTAATGAACTTAAAATGCATGTGACAGGTTTTTAGCTTGTTGCCATGGTAGAGGATGAGAAGAGGTAGAGGAAAGGAGAAACCAAACTCTTATTATAACATATAGTACTAAACCATGGCTAAATCATACTTCTAATGCTAAATCATAGCTTGTCATAGCACATACTTACAAAGATAAAGCAGTCAATTCAGATGTAATGCAATCACTGCACTGTATTTTAGTGAGCTTTGGAAAATTGTTTTTATTACAGTTACTTGTGTATTTTATTCTGAGCTCTCTCTCCCCCGACCATCCTAAACCTTTACAAACAGTACCAGTAAGATATCAATCAGGGCCCCTTGCTCCTTACTTTGCCTCAGGATGGTGTAAGTCTGTGTAGATTCTATTCAAATAATAAATCCATGTAAATCTAATTTTCTACATATTTATGGCTGTCTCTCTAGCCAGGTTCATTCATTGCTTTTACAGCAGTAATCGGGCCATACCGTCTTAGCCTTAACGACTGTTGAAGTCAAACAGAATTGAAAGCTCCAGAGAATTACATTTACTGGCATAGTTTGTGCACAATTGCTAGGTGAATGGCAGAAGGACAAAGAGAATATAGCCATACAAGTGGCGGCATTCTGCCCCATTGCTGGATAAGTTTAAAAGAAGGGAGGAAGGGGTTCAGTAGAAAAGGGAGTCATGGATCATTGACTATAGTGATATGACAGGGAGCAAATTACTGCAAGTTCTGGCTTGAGTTTTGAATGGACCGGAGTAGTAACATAAAGCTTTTAAAACGGGGGACATTTTCATTCTGAACACTTATGAGTTCCAGGGTCATTTGCTTTATAAAACCGCTAGTTGCATTTTCCACTTGTCCCTGGCAAGACGGCTTTTACAGATGAAACAAGTTGTCCCTGATATCACAATGAAATCATTGTGTTATAATGCCTAAGTATCTACTAATGTTTAGTTAATCTGGAATCTCAGTCAATCTGAAATGTGGAGGAGCCGTCCATATGGCTAAGAAGTGGAGGTTTGGGAATATTTCTTCCTTCATCTGACCTCGCAGTTAAACTACGACACAACTACATTCATTCATTACATGCAAGAGAAAAATACAAGGCTCTCTGAAACTACAGATCTGTTTGTCCTGGGTAAACAAAATTGGGGAGAACATAATGGTTACAGAAAAATATTGACAGTAAAGTTAAAATACAAAATTATACAATTTTTGTTTTCTGCATGGAAGAAATTGACACATTTTCAAGGTGGAAGGTGAATTGTCTTGAGGGGTAGTGCTGCTCCTTTATATCATTCCTCTGCCTTCAGACAATTCATAATAAAGCATTAGGAACTTTTGAATGTGGCTCTTAGTGGGAAAAGCTATTACAATAACCTTCTTTATTATGTTAGACAGCACAAACCAGCAGATCAGAAACAAGGAAACTGCTTTTTAAGAGTGAGTCATGAGCTGAGTGGAGGGTCTCCACAGAATTCTTTCTTGGACCATGCTGGGGATTTTGTGTTATATTAATATTAGGTTATAGTTGGGTGGGGGAAATACATCAGGTAACTCCTTCAAGCTAGAGCAGTCTGAGTGGTGACCAAATTTCAGATTTAAACACCAGTAGGTAGCATCCACAATGCCACTTGATCCTTGTTCCTGTGTGATACCGGGAGCTTACAATGGGATCTTTTTTCCTCTCCTTCGAAACATACGTAGGTTGCCAGTTCCACCTCCTGCTTACCCAAGGTATCTTTTGTACTTCATCCCACAAGTAACGGTAGTGGGAATTTGCACTTTCCTTGTGGTATTGCATATTTATTTATCTCTCCCTTGCAATTCACTGCAGTTGCTGGGTCAAAAACATCCCTCATGGTGGCATTGATTATCTGCTGTGCCACTTGGTCGATTCCAGCACACACAGTAAACTGGAATATTCCCAGCATCCATGAACTGAGTACTACACTGTGCTCCACACATGGATGTACCTGAGAGCCATTTCCTATCATTAGACGAAATGCAGCAGGTGTCTCAGGCAGGAGATGCTGGGGTATGCCTGATTTGTTTTCTTCTGAATTTGGTAACTATTCACTGCTATAGGACAGTAATGGCGAACCTTTTAGAGACCGAGTCCCCAAGCTGCGATTCAAAACCCACTAATTTTCGCAAAGTGCCAATGCAGCAATTTAAACTTAATACAGATGATTGTGAAGGGGCAGTGTTGGGTGCCCATAGAAAGGGCTCCAAGTGCCACCTTTGGCACCCATGCCATAGGTTTGCCAACACTGCTACAGGAGGACAAAACTCATTATGTGGGTATGAGAGAGACACAGCCTGTCCTGTTCTCTTGAACTGGTCTGGTGCCCTCAAGTGTAATAGAGTTTATGAGTGCATGGGTAGGTTCATTATGGTACTATATTTCTCTGCAAGTAGCAAAATATTGTAGTATTACCCTGCTACAGCTTATAGGGGATCAACTCCTTTTACACAGCCAATTGTGCATTTTGTTCTTATGGTGAATGTTTACCTGCTTTCATGCAAGGTTTGCTTGCCAAGGAAAAAAACATGGCAGATTCTAAATATCTGTCAATGTTTTCTCCCAGTAAAGGGACAACATAAAATAAGTTGTGAGCCATTGTAAGGATCATCTAGGGGTCTATTATGAGAAATTTACTGGAGCAAAACTGTAAAGTCATTGTTAATACCTTAATACCCAGCTGAATTTTGATATGACTGGAAAAGGTTGTCTCATTTCATTCTGGAATTAACCATTGGCTGGGATAAATGCAAAGGACATAGGTATAATGAACATAGGTGTACTGAACATAGGCACCTGATTTTTTATTCCTTAAAGTTCTAAAACATTATAGGAGGCTGTTTGGAATGTCTCCCAGGCCTGAAAGTTGCATGAGCAACCTGACAGTGATTCTTTGGGATGACATTTAAATGAAGTGAAAGGTCAGAGTGGAACACCGATGAACAATGGTTTCTGCTGGAAATGAAATTTAAAAGGTGGGTAAGAGTTAGCAAAAAGATAGTCCTTGAAGCATGGGATGAAAACTAAGAACTAACTTATTTGTTTGGAAATATAACAGATTGGAAGACTTGGTTTCTTTTGAGCTGATAACCTTCAAGGCCCAGCCGATTGACTCTCTTCCTTGCAATAAACATTCAAAGCCACATAGGTGACAAGGGAGAGTTTTACACTACATTTTAACTTTGAGGTACATTCTCAGCAAAGAACAAAGATTTCTCAAGGGAGAGGGACAGTATGTGAGTTTTGAAAAAAAAATGCCTCAAACCTTTGAGGCACCTTGTCACAGAAAATATCTTTTATTTGAAAGTGACCTGCTTCTTCTCAGAATCAGCAGATTCTTACTTTTATCCACCCCTCCATTAACACCAAAATCTGGTGACACCAAGGATGTGGAGGGAGCCCTCAAAATAGTTGCTTCCTACTTCTGAGACATAGTGGAATGGAGTTACCAAACGGAGCCACAAAATGGCCTCCAAGTGTGTGACTTCCACCTTTTGGCATACTGGACGGGTGTACAAAACAGCCATGTTGTCAGTGACTACACCTCTGAGGTAATTGGAAAGGGGCCTTAATTAGATTTCATTTTCTTTCTAACAAGCAAATATTGGGAGACTCTGCTTCAGGCATACCCTACTGCATTTTGTGACACTGCATTCCTCAAGAATTGGTGTACTGTGGCGTTATGGATTGAGAATAAGGCTACCATCAATTTCTTTTCTATCCCCTTGGGCATTCTTTTCCTTTTTTTCTTTTTTACAACTAGAATTTTGAAATATTAAAAAGTGCTTGAAATGTCAGCATTGTATGCAATTAACATACTTTCTGCCAGGCTCTTTTGTATGATAGATGTAGCTTATTTCAATTATTCAGTTATGCATAAAGTAATAAAATACGGTTATGGTAAAAGAGAGCATCACAGCCTTGTGTTGTGCTAACCCTTCCTGTTGCTCTTGGTGGTGAAAAAGCTCACCTCCCAATTAAATATTCCTGCAAGTCCTCTATATGTCATTGGAATGCCTGCCTTCTCTATGACCCTCAAACAGCATAGAAGAATAGCTCTGAAAGCTATTAAATGCTATTATTTAAAACAGTTCTGGATGTTATTAAGGTGAATAAAAAAGGGATACCTTCTCGAGTGTCTTGACTAATGTAAGCTTGTTTCAAAAGACCACTTGCGTTTTTTTCATTTCACCTTCTGTGTAATGTCAACACCTTGTAATAGTCATTTACTCAGGCCTTCCTTTGATAGAATGAAAATACACCTTTGGGTGTAATCAGGTTCAGAATCATGTACACAACTTGCTGCTCTGCTCTTTTTGTTACAGATCCAAGGAGGATATTTCTATTATATTGTCTCCCATGTTAGATGAAACACCAATGCCAGATCATTGACCCTGCATTATCCATACATTAGTGTCATAGGGACATAAAGCCATGGGCTCATTTCACTATTAATTCCAACACTTGCTAACTTTAAAAGGTATTTGCTATATCAACATTTTGTTACAAGTCAAAAGCAGGCTGTATTGTACCTCATCCTCTCATAGTATGTGCAGTTTTGTTCTTGTTATTCAAGTCTATCAAATTGTCACAGCCTTCAGTAGAACACAAGAAAGGTGGTAGACTGATGGATATAGTATTAATTTAGTGAAAGTGTCTTACCATTTTGGCTTTTAGGAGGTCATTTTAAGCTCAAGTTGGCACTTAAAATACAAACTGGGAACAGCTGTAACCAAATGCGTTGGTACCTTTGGAGACAAATTTAATTCATTCTACAAGTTATTTCATTTTATGAAAAATTCATCTTGCGAAATGCGATTTCTTATAGGAATGAATGGGAAACTGATTAATCTGTTCCAGAGGTCTGAAAAAGGCAAAAAAGAGAGCCTTTTTCTTCAGTCGTCTTTATAAAGTGCACTTTAAAGGCATGCAGAACCAGAACACCACCACACCAGAATGCCCCCCCACCCCGCAGTGCAATGCAAAAGAAAAGCTCCAAGACAAACCCCAGGTTGTTCCTGACAAAAGTGCAATGGAATGCAAAGCAAGGAGGATCAAAAGCAAGCAGCAAAACAAACCCCAGGTTGTTCCTGCCAAACGTGCAATTAAAAACAATGTGTAGATGATTAAAAGCAAGTTCAAAGGCAACCCCCAGGTAGTTCCTGCCAAAAGTGCAATGGGAAGCAATACAAAAAGGATCAAAAGCAAGCAGCAAGAAAAACCCCAGGCTGTTCCCTCTGAAAGTGCAATGGAAAACAATGCAAAAACACAAAGAAAGCAAGGAAAACTCAGCTTGCTACCTTTCCAAGTTCTAAAAGTCCAAAAACTGCTGCAAAACAATGTCCAGAATGGCTCCAAAACTTGATGAAAAAACTCCTCCCACCCCTCCACAAGGTACAGGGGTTCAATGCATCCTGGGTAACTTGTTTCAAAATGCGGACTGGATTTTCATCTTGTGAAGCATCCCATAGAAAATTTTCATGATGTGAAGCACGAAATTTTCATCTCATGGGGTGTTTGTCTTACGAGGTACCACTGTACATTACTCTTATGTGCCACCAAGTAGATTCCAACTTGTGGTGACCCTGAGAACAGTTGTGCAGGCCCTTGTGATCTCAAGGATAATTATTGCAATGCCCTCTACGTGGGGCTGCCTTTGACCCTTGTCCGGAGACTCCAATGGGTGCAGAATGCAGTGGCCAGACTGGTGGTGGGTGCACGTAGATACGATCACATCACCCCAGTTCTGGCTCACCTGCATTGGCTGCCCATGGTCCTCCAGATAAGGTTCAAGGTCTTGGTTTTGGTTTACAAAACCCTCCACGGCTTGGGTCCTGAATACTTGTCGGAGCGTATCTCCCAAAGGTCAACTGAGGCCCGGCCCACTAGAATGTTTCAGGCGCTCTCACTCTGAGTGGCCACACCCAGGGAGGCATGGAAATCACTTACATGCAACCGCACCTTCTCTGTGGTTGGCCCCTTGTTTTGGAACCATCTTCCGAGTGAGCTGCGCCTTGCACAGTCCCTGCCTGCCATCAAAAAAGCACTTAAAACCATGCTTTATAGGGTTTGGCTTTATAGGCATTTGGCGACCTTTAATTTACTTTTTTTTTTCCCCCCCCTTCTTGACGCCTCTTGCCAATGGTTCTCTCTCATTATTGTATTGCCTTTTTTGCCTTTATTTTGTGTTGTACTGTTGTTTTAATCCTATTGTTAACCATCTGGAGTTCCCCCAGAAGACAGGCGGTATTAAAAAAAAATCAAGTTGTCTCAAAGGTCCCATCATTAACATCTCTCCTTAGGTCTTACAAATGAACAGTTGTGGTTTCATTTATTGAGTGAATCCTTCTCATATCTGCTCTTGGGTTGCTCCTGCTGGCTGCGTTTCCAAAGAGAGGTTTTTAACCCCCTCCTGACACCTCAGTAAACTTTGCTGCCAGGAGCTCAAGGTCTGTTTGCTGAGGTGTCAGGAAGGGATTAAAAACCTCTCTTTGCAAATGCCGTCAGCAGAAGCAGCCCCAGGTCTGTTTGCTGAGGTGTCAGGAGAGGGTTAAAAGCCTCTCTTTGGAAGCAAAATGCAGACGCCTCGGCAAGGGCTGCTCCTGCTGGCTCCACTTGCAAAGAGAGTTTTTTAACCCCCTCCTGGCACCTCAGCAAACAGACCTGGGGCTGCTCCTGCCAGCTCTGTTTGCAAAGAGAGTTTTTTTAACCCTCTCCTGATACCTCAGCAAACCTTGCTGCCAGGAGCTCAAGGTCTGTTTGCAGAGGTGCCAGGAGGGGGCTAAAAAGTCTCTTTGGAAGCCTGCCTCTCTCAAGAAAAAGCTGTGATATACTGAGACCATAATATATGAATCGCGTTATGGCGGGGGGCTGCTGTATTCAGAAGTAGTTTGCTGTTTCCTTCTTCGCAGGGAGCCCTGGGACTGTGCAGCTTGCCCAAAGCCACACCGGCTGGCTCTATTCATGGATGGGAATCGGATAGTCAACCTTTGGCTCCGTCGCCAGGTATCTAAACCACTAATCTCACTTATTAGTCTTTTAATTTTTTTGGAATATTCACGGCACCCAAAGGATCTCCTTCAACACTACATTTTAAATAAATTGATCCTTCCATCATCAACCTTCTTTTCTGTCCATTTTTCATATCCATAGGCAGTGACTGGAGATACCATGGTATGGATGATCTCAGCCTTTTTCTCAAGTGATATATCCTTATCTTAAGTGTCTATCTTAGAGATGTGTGTAAATTGCCAGTTTGGTGATACAGCCTGGTGTGTTTTACTGCTGCAATGGGCAGTCAGCAGTGCCCATGTGGGAGCAGTGTCCTGGCTTCCCTACCCCAATTCCTCTAGGTCAGTGATGGCGAACCTTTTAGAGACCGAATGCTCAAACTGCGATTCAAAACCCACTAATTTTTCACAAAGTGCCAATACAGCCATTTAACCTGAATACAGGTGGTTGTGAAGGGGGCAATGTCGGGTGCCCACAGAAACAGATCCAAGTGCCACCTTTGGCATCCATGTCATAGGTTTGCCACGACTGCTCTAGGTACTACTTCCGAGTGGGCACTGGGTGGATGGGGCACGGTACCAAATTGCTGAACACCTTTTGTGCTGGTCAATGAACTTGGGACAAACCACTGAACTGGAAGCTCTTGCCTACTGCTAGTCAATTTAGTTCTCTTCAGCTGCACTTCTGAGTTTTAGTCTTCTAATTTCTTGGCTGCAGACATCTCTCTTGAACTGTTCTGATCTCTTTACTGTCAACTCAAAATAATGTAAATTTTCTGTTTTAATTTAATGTTCAACTGTATCTTGCTTTTCATTTCTGTCAATAATCTTAATTTGGATTCACCTGCATACTTTAAATTAAATCCTGATTGTTGGCCATTTCTTGCTGTATATGGTCCATAGCTTTGTTGTTCATTTTTCAACAACATGTTGCTTGCATGGAAATTAATGCAGTGGTCCAACATTTACTTCAGTCTTTGGTGTCTACTTTCTTTCAGTTTGAATGTACGGTATATAGATGCTTTGGGATTGTAGGACATGAGTCCCCCCCCATTGCCCTATAATTGTTAGGATTTTAGTAATTATAGTAATCTTAGAACTACAGCACTGGAAGGGACTCTGTTGACCATCGTCCAACCCCCATCGAGCCAGATGATGGGACTTCAGTTCCCCTGTCAAGAAGGCACAGTGGGGGATCAAACTTGCAATCTCTGACTCTGTGACTAGATGCCTAAATTATTGAGCAATGAGTCTTTCTTGGTAGCTCAGTCTCCATACTAGCATGTAATAGTTCTTCTGATATTCCATATACACCTACTGATTTCTTTCTTTCTTTCTTTCTTTCTTTCTTTCTTTCTTTCTTTCTTTCTTTCTTTCTTTCTTTCTTTCTTTCTTTCTTTCTTTCTTTCTTTCTTTCTTTCTTTCTTTCTTTCATATAGTTCTCTGTACATTGTTTCTTCTCTTCATTTTACTGGGATCAGATATTATATTCCTCTATGGATCTCTCAGTGGCCCTAATCTTGCTCTAAGATGTCCTTAGTGGCTTTGTGGAAGAGAAATCTTCCATTCTTCTTTCGTTCTTTTTTCTCTTCTTTTGCAATGATTATTGTAATAGTTCTTGGCCCTTATTGATAGTCATTAAAAGCTGCATTTAGGATTCTAATTCTCTTTCTATCAACACTTAGCTTTTCTTCTTGTCTGCTCTTTTCCAATCCTTGAAAAATGATTGTCTTTCGAAGAAAGGGAATCCTTTTATATTTTTATTGGCTATTTTCTCTGGTTTCAATCTGCAGTTAATATTAATATTAATATGTGAGGACAACAGCAACTTGGATGCCCCAGTCCATACTGAGCATTTGTGCTCTAATTTACGGCCCAAGAACACTGCCAGGTCTTCAACTGAGCTTGGTGCTCCTTACATAGAAGCATAGAGAAGGGGAGGCCAATATATGTTACACCAGTGGTTCTCAACCTGTGGGTCTCCAGATGTTCCTGGACTGCATCTCCCAGAAGCCTCCACCACTCGCTGTGCTGGAAGGGTTTCTGGGAGTTGCAGTCCAGGAACATTTGGGGACCCACAGGTTGAGAACCACTGTGTTACATGAAAGAGGATCTCAAACAGTGGCCTATGACCATGGTCATACCTGGGTTTCCTGCATATATAAATTGTATTGGGGATTGAAGGGGATTGAGAGACTGGGGGTGGGGGCAGCTGCTCTACTCCTGATGCACAGCAGATAAAAAGGCTGCCCTGCCTCCAGGGGAGGAAAAATGAAAGGAGATTCTGTAGAGAGAGGGGAAAGGATGCCAAATAGACCTGGAGGAGTGGGAAAAGTCCAAGGAGGGGAAGGAAAACTTCCCCATCAGAACTTGTGGGGAAAGAACCAGATATGAGGTCTTGGGAAGAGACAGAAGTGCCCCCGGGGAGCCTGCAGGGAAGGGCTTGAGGAAGGAGGGAAATGTCTGGAAATATTGACCTGGGATCTACTGGGTAGAATCCTTCCCATAAAAAATCCAAAGCCTCCAAGGCAGTGGGACTATTTTTTAAAGAAGAGCCCTAGAGATGGGTTCTGGTCCAGCTGCTAAGAGAACCTAAGGGGGAATGGGAAAAACACCAAAACAACAACATTCTCCCCATTGCACATCTTTTTGGGGAAAATGTGAAAAGAGGGTAGCATGGAAGGCAGGGAAGCTGACCTCCATAATAATAATAATAATAATATTAG
This sequence comes from Phrynocephalus forsythii, assembly GCA_029282475.1. Classification (NCBI taxonomy): domain Eukaryota; kingdom Metazoa; phylum Chordata; class Lepidosauria; order Squamata; family Agamidae; genus Phrynocephalus; species Phrynocephalus forsythii. The sequence goes on from JAPFRF010000005.1 coordinate 37,271,950, forward strand.
TTACATTGCATTCTATACCAGATTGCATTCCGATAAAACCAATAAACATGCCAACACAACACTTGACAATATTTCATAGACATAAAACTCCGTGAAATGGGCAGTGATCCAAGAGGAATTAAACTAACTGCCAACAAACCAGTTAAAAATTTCAAGTTAACTGACAGTTCTTCTGGTTTGCTATTAAAAATGAATTCCGTAATGCATCTCTGCTCTTGATGTGGGTTTTAAATTAGTCAGAAATATTTTTAAATTATATTTTAGCAATGTGATTGCTCTAGAATTCTGCTCCAGTTTCCATATGAAAATTGTGTCGTTCCCCCTGCATGGTGCTTATCACAGTGCACATCTCTTTCCCTCCCCCCAGTTCTTTTTGGATAAGAGACTATAACTTCTCATTTTTTTGATAATGTAATCTATTTTCTTTATTGGACACGTGGTGATATCTGTGTGTACATCCTCTGCTAGGTTGCCTGAAGTATGTAGATGGAATAAATAAAAATGTTGGCTTCATAAAATTCTATGAGTCACTCTACTGCTTCCTTTCTGACTCCTAGACCTAGTTTTCTTAATGGTGTTTACTTCTGCTTTATTTCATACCACTGCATTTTTCAGTCATTACATTCTATTTATGGTATATGGCCAGCTTCCTCTTGTAAAGGTAAAGATAAAGGTTATTCCAAACAGTTAAATCCAGTCGTTTCTGACTCAGGAGGCTGATGTTCATCTCTGTTTGTAAGCCAAAGAGCTGCCGTTTGTCTGTAGACATCCTTCCGTAGACATCCTTCTGTGGTCACGTGGCCAGCATGACAAAACATGCAAGCACATGGGACGCCATTACCTTCCCACTGAAGTGGTGCCTATTTATCAGTTTCAAATTTTATGTGTTTTCAAACTATGTTGGCAGAAATTGGAACAAACTACGGGAGCTCACCCTGTTGCACAGATCTGAACTGCCAACCTTTCGATCAACAAGCCCAGCGACTCAGCAGCTCAACCTGAGCTTCTTGTATAGCTGCACAAAAGCTTCCTGTTCCTTCTCCTTCAGCATCTGCAGTTGGAACACAGACTTGAGTTCAAAAGTGCAGACTGGTTAAAAGATCTGATGTACACCTGGGGAATTGATACAATGTTGTCTGTGGGACAAGAACGAAGGTGGGCCATTTCCAGGAACCCGGGCCTGATTTTCTATCCCTCCAACTCCAAAAGCAAAAAAGTAAGTGGCCAAATATCCATTTCTAGTTTGATAAAAATGCCTCTAGTTTAATGTTGGAAAGACTGGGGGAAGGGGGAGACAAAATTATATAGAAGTCCTGTGAAGTCTTCCAGGAACCGCAATTAAGCTGTTCTTGGCAGGACTTTTTTTTTTTAAAAAAGAAGGGTTAAAAACATCAGTTGAATGGAATGTATTTATTTTTATTTATTTCCTGGATTTTTGTACTACCCCATTAGTGTGAAGTTAACAATCAGATCTACAAAAGTAATATAATACAACAAAACAAAATAACATGGAATAAAGTAAATGAAACCAAAGACATCCTAAACCTGGCAAACCAAGTGTTCAAGTGACCCATAGCAACTTTTTGCAGAGTCTTACATGACTCGCATGACTAAACTAAGGGCTGAGTGATAGAAACTTCAACCAAGCACCTTTGGTCCAGAATATGACTGCCAGGTTAGCAAGGGGAATAAATACAGGTAAATACCACCATATTTCACTGAGTTTGCCTGACCTACGCTGGCTTTATATATCACTTTCAATGTCATGGTTCTATCATACAATGCCCTAAATGGTTTGGGGCCTCATAATGTGGCAGAACACTTACTCTCTGGTGGGACTGCCCATCCTACTCATTTCTCCCATGGTGGACGGCTAAGGGCATTAACCACAAGGGAGGCCTGGAAGGAGCAAACAAGGGCCTGGTCCTTCTCAGTGTTTGTACCCCACCTCTGGAATGAGCTACGAACTGAAATTTGCCTGGCATCTTTGAAGAAACAATTAAAAACATACCTGTCTTTTCAACATGTGAAAAGATATAGTGGAACTGGAAAAGGTGCAGAAGAGAGGGACTAAAATGATTACTGGGCTGGGGGAAACCTCCCTTATGAGGAAAGGCTACAGCATTTGGGGCTCTTCAGTCTGAGGTGGGATATGATTATGACATTCAAAATTTTGCATGAGTAACGCATAAGTAATACATGAGTAAAGTGGATGGAGGGACGCGCTTCTCCCTCTCACAAAATACCAGAACTAGGGGACATCCACTCAAATTGTCAGTTGGGAGAGTGAGAACAGATAAAAGAAAATTCTTCTTTACCCAGTGTGTTGTTAGTCTGTGGAACTCCCTGACACAGGATGTGGTGATGGCATATGGCCTGGATGCCTTCAAAAGGGGATTGGACAGATTCCTGGAGGAAAACTCCATCACAGGTTACAAGCCATTATGGGAATGTGTAAACTCCAGGCTTAAAACCAGGGTACTTCAAGAGCCAGATGCAGAGGAGTGGTATCAGGAGACACATATCTAGTCTCGTGTGCTCCCAGAGGCATTTGGTGGGGCCACTGTGAGATACAGGAAGCTGGACTAGATGAACCCTTGGCCTGATCCAGTATAGCTCTTCTTATGTTCTCATGTAGGGATGGGCACAAAACAAAAAACGAAATGCTGTTTCATTGTGTCATTAGGTAACAAAATGAAACAAAAAGAAATGACACAAGGAAGCAGCATTTTGTTACAGATGAAATGAAATTGTGTTGTTTTGTTGTTGCTGTTGAAACGAAGCATTTCGTTCCATCTGTAAGCTGCTTTGGGGAGGAAAAAGGTTTTTTAGAAAAGCTCTGGGCTTTTTTTTTTTTAAAAAAACATTTTTTCCTCCCTCAAGCCCCACCTGCCAGCTGATCAGCGCTGGAGTGGGGAAAAACTTTTGATCAGCTGGCAGATGGGGCTTGGGGGGGAGGGAAATTTTTTTTAAAAAACAGCCTGGGGCTTTTAAAAAAACTTTTTTCCTTCTGCCACTTTCCAGACTTATGTTTACATTTGCCAATTTAAGAATTGGCAAATGTTTGATCTTTTATTGAACTGCCAACTTTTAATTTGTCTAATATTGGTTTAATTTGTTTCATTAACTTTTTGTGTTTGATTATGTTGCTTTAACTCTGCAATTGTTGTAAACCAGCTGGGATTGGGTGGGGTAGGGTGGGATTGAGGATAGCTTCACTTTGGTGGGTTACTCACATGATTGGAGCAACTGCCTGGCCCTACCCACCCAGGCTGGTCATTACTCTTTCCCAAATAGAAGGACTATAGAAGACTTTCTGTTTTGGTTGGGATCTTGCCTAAGCCGCATGCTTGTGTAGGCCATCTTGTGTGATTCCATGCGTTCTGAAATTCTAGCAGCCAGATTGGATTCCCTGGCACTGACCCCTTGTTTCTTAATGTCCAGTTAAGTGACAGCTATTTGTGGATCAGCCTTCACACTGGACTTGCAACATTTTGAGATGATCTTCTGGAAAATGTTAGCTGTGTTCTGATTGCAATATATATTGGATTGATCCATGTTTCAAAGGTCCAGGCAGCTATGTTGTGATCTGAAAAGGAGTTAAAGCAACCACAAGATAATTCTGTGTGCATAAACCGGTTTTCAGTTTGCTGTAATATTGGCTTTTACCCTGTTGTATGCCACTTTGGAAGTTGGTGTGAAATACATTGAAGTGTATCAAGAACAGATTCCCTAAGAATCTTTGTACATCCTGGAGTCCTGGATAAAGAACATCATTGCAATATTTGTGTGGCTATTTGGTGTGTTCCTATTCGTTTCAACTGCATATTTCAGTGGAACCCTAAGTTTCATTAAGACAGGGATGAATGGTACTGTGAGTGTAGTGAGGAGACCTGAATCATTTGCATAGCAGTGGTGAAACCATTCCTTAAACTATCCTTCTCATAACTTTAAAGTCCTATTTAGGTTACCACGGGTCACTTCATGGGACAAAACACATAAGATTGCCACAGTGTCCTTATGCAATTTAGCATGCATTTGCTTTTTTTCAACATTTCCTAAGCTAGTGATGGTGAACCTATGGCACGGGTGCAAAAGGTGGCACTCGGAGCCCTTTCTCTGGGCACCCGACATCGCCCCTTCACAGCCACCTGTATTCAGGTAAAATGGCTGTATTGGCACTTTGCAGAAATAATATTGGGTTTTGAATTGCAATTTGGGCACTTGGTCTCTAAAAGGTTCGCCATCACTGTCCTAAGCCATACAGCAAAGAAGTGGGGATTAGAGATGGGCACGACTAAGGAAAATGACGTTTTCGAGTTGTCGTGTGTCGGAGGCAGCCCGTTTCGGCTCGTTTCTGTTTTTCATGAAATTTCGCAAAAATTTATCATTTTGTTTTTCGTTTTTTCGTTTGTCGTTAGTACTGGTTTTGGGGGGGTAGCGGGCTCCTGGAGGCACCTCTCTGTGGTGGGTGCCTCCTATCCTCACCCGCCAGCGCTGCTACAAAAGGGCATGCATAGCCATATGCTATGGATATGCATATTGCAGATGCAGCAGACTGGCAGAGGCACCCCAAAGAGGATGGCTCTTCCCTGCAACAGTCGGTGAGACACAGTCAGGCAGCACTTGCAGGCATGGTTTGCATGGCACACAAATGCTGCTGCAGGAGTCAGCCAGAGCCACAAGTGACGGACTGGCAGACTCTTTGCACCCGCTCCAAGGGAAATGTACTTGCGTGTAGTGCAATGCAAGTAGATCTGGCTTAGGGTTAAGACGGGTTAGCGCAAGGGCTAGGGTTAGGCTAGTTACGGGTGAGGTTAGGGTGAGTATTGGGGTGTACCTCTGGGGGCCTCTCTGACCCACTTAGAAGGACAGTGTACTGGCGTATGGGTTAGGCTTAGGCTTAGGGTTCGGGTTCGGGCTACGGTTAGTGGGCTGTTTATGCCTGATTGGCACATCCCAGAAGTCTCTGTGGTCAACCTGGCCAAGTGGCCATGCGATTGGTGGAAAATTTGCATGGTCCACTCCATGGTCCATTGCGAATGTGCAGTTGTAAAAAAATAAAATAAAATAAAATAAAATAAAATAAAATAAAATCAACGGAGACGTTTTTTTGCAAGAAAAACCCACTGCTGCTACTGTGAAAATTCAAGCATTTAAAATAGCTAATTTTCGCATGTTTCTGTGGTGCTTTGGTGGGGTTTTGGACCACGATTTAAAAAAAATATTGCGGTCACCATTTTAGATCCCCCCGCACTGCATGGCAAATGGATGCTCCCTTCCAGCCTGGTACAGTCTCCAAAACCTGGCCATGCGATTGGTGGAATGGCTCCAAAAATTTGCATGGTCCACTCCCATGGGCGAGCCCATCATTGTGAATGTGCAGGTGTAAAAAAATAAAATAAAATAAAATAAAATCAACGGAGACGTATTTTGGCAAGACAAACCCACTGCTGCTACTGTAAAAATTCAAGCATTTAAAATAGCTAATTTTCGCATGTTTCTGTGGTACTTTGGTGGGTTTTTGGACCACGATTTCAAAAAAAAATATTGTGGTTGCCATTTTGGATCCCCCCGCCCGCACACCGCATGGCAAAGGCAGACGAGACGATGCCCCCCCGCCTGGTACCAGCAGCGCAGCAGTAGCACTAGCCAAGGAGAGGGGGGCGGGGAACCCCCCCAAATAAAACACCCTTCTGGCCTGGTAGGTGCCCTCAGACAGTTTTCGCCTGCTTTTAGGGCCGGGAATCAGTTTTTTTTTAACTTTTAAAAACTTTTTTTCTGTGCCGCTTGGCATCGCGGGATCGCCGCGATGCCAGGAACGACCACGACAAATCAGACCCAATTATTCTTTAGTCGGTTCGAGTTTGAGTTCTGGCGGAGTAATTCCTGTTACTGTTTCCGTTGCGTAACGGAAACGAGTAACGGAAACGGAAACGGGAATTCCGCTAAGTCGTGCCTATCTCTAGTGGGGATGATTAATCAATTATTCTATCTAGCACAACAGCCCGCCTGCCGGTGGGTACCGAGCCGCTACAGAGCCATTTTAAAGTTCCAGACACGTTTTTGTTACAGATGCTACACTAAGAAGAGTGTTCTGCAAATGTCTTCCATCTTGTTTCCTTAAGGGAAAAAGTACCCTAGGTGGCTGTTATGACTCCCCCAATGCTTGAAAAGTATTGAGGTTGCTATATATCATATCATATTAGTTTTCAATAACTGGCTCTCAATTCAAGAGGAAATGTGTATGTTTTAGTCCTCTCGCCCCAACCCAATTCATTCCTGGTTTGATTCATTTCTTTGTGGAAAGATACCTTCACCTACAGTTGCACATTTTTCATATTTTGTCATAGAAGAACATTCTTTGATCTGTCAACCAAAATTGTCGTTCTCCATTTTAATTGGATGTAGCCACTGGAGGCAGTTCTTGCTTGCTTGAGTATGGAAAGTTATGAAGGAAGTTCAGGCTTTGAGCAGTCAGGTTCAGGGCAGCTAATACTTCTGTGGACAAATTGTTGGCAGCCAGACATTGAGAAATTACTATTTTTCCAATGAAGTTTCTTCCACCAAAGCCTTATCTTAAGGGGATGAATGTCCGTCTCCCTCTTAAACCCCAAAGCAACACAATCGCCTGTTAAGCTGTCACTGTGTGATGTCACTCTCTGAACAGCTTTGGCAAGGCTGTGAAAGCAATAGGTAGCTAAGCTGTTGAAAAGGACTCCATTTCAGCAGAAGGTGTGAATGGGTTTAAGGCTTCAGTCTCAAGCTTGCAGGTTGTGATGAAAGCTGTCATGATGGATGCTGGAGAAACATATGCTTTGAATCAAAGTTTAGTCGGCTCCCCTGAGTTGTTATAATGCTCAAGCCAAGCAGTTGGTAAGATTTGGGGAGGAGGATTCTTGCTTTAAAAGGGTAAAAGGCAGAAATAAATTATATTTCAGATGGAATGCTGGAAGCAGTGAAATTGAAAATATGATTTCTCCTGGTTGAAGTAACAGCTGAGCTCCGAAAGGAGTAATAGTGATTCTAATATGGACAGTGATACAGAACAAGAAAAAAAAAGGTGAGGGTGAAATCCTTGATTAAGGGCCCAACCACACTTGCCAAAAGAATCCATCTTATGCAATTTTAATGTTAATTGGATAAGTTCAAAAATTTCCATTTACACAATGCAAGGCTAACATACATTCATTTGCCCTGGAAATCAGTTTATTTCCTCCTTGCCCAGGGGGTTGATTTTTAAAAAGAGCAATCATGCATTGCTTCATTCCTTATCATTTCAGCATGTGTGAACCTTGCTGTGCATTTATTTACTTTATGAAGGGGACAGGTTTTTTTTACTTAAATCCTTAATTTTAAAAAAGGGGATATTGATAAATTGCTAATAGCAGCTGCCACTGCTAGCACAAAAACAACATGAGTGAGACAGCACCACCCTTGTGAGTGAAAGAGGACTTGAACAGAGACAGGAACATTTCCTGGTTTGAACTGTAAAGAAAGGGGTGTTGCATTTTTGTTTCCTCTCTCTTTTATAAATCATGCTCTTCAAAATATTTTGCAAGTCTTTTAAAACCTGCTTCCCCCTCCTAGTGCTGTTCAAAAGAGAAAGGAAAATGAAAACAATGAACTAACAAAGAGATAGGCAGGGAAATAAGGAAAAGGGTACAAGTGAAGAATGAACATTCAGTTTTATAAACTAAGTGGTAGATGGGATTACTCCATTAATTCTTCTTTCACAAGCCTCTGTCACTTTTACATCTACAACAAGTAGAATAGGTTCTAGTAGATGAGTTAGAGGATATTGACAGAGAACATGTTCTCTAGGCTACAAACACAGAGGGAAAACCCCAGTGAATATAAATCTATTTGTAATTCAGTAGTAGAGATGGGCACGAAACGAGCAATTTTTTGTTTTTGTTTTCGTTTTTTCATTTCGTTACGTAACGAAACGAAAAACAAATTTTGTCTCCAAAATGAAATGAAACGAACCGAAACGTTCGTGCGTTTCGTTTTCATTGCGGCAAATACATTGAACTGTAATGAATGCTAACAAAACAGCAATTTTTCATTTTCGTTTTTGTTTTTTCATTTCATTACATAACGCAACGAAAATGATTTTTTTGCAAAAAATTCACAAAAAATGAAAATGAACCAAAACGGACCCCCTAAACGACAAACAACAAACGAAAGACCATTTTTTTGAGTCGTGCCCATCTCTATTCAGTAGCAACTTTACAAAAGGGAAAAGGGAGGACAGATTCACAGACCTGTGTGAGTAGTAATAATTGTGTGCTGTCAAGTTGATTTCAACTTATGGCAACCATTTGCAGAGCTTTCCAGGTAGAAACTATCAGACATGGTTTCTTATTCTTCAAGTGCCATGTCCTTGTAGAACGTTGGTGATCAGTAGCCTGAACTGGTTTCTATCTAAAGCTATTCTAAACAGAGCAGCTGTGCTCACTGCAGACCATTGGCTTTAGTTCTCAAGCTAGACTGTTCTTCTATGCTCTGGGCCATGCCAGACATGGTTTACCATTACATTTTTCTGGGGAGTGTCCTGGGACTGTACAGATTGTCTAAGGTCACACAAAATGGCTGTACGCAGAGGAGGCAAAGCGAGGAATCAGACTCCAAATCTGGCTCCACAGCTAGATGCCCCAACTCACTGAGCTATCTAGCCAGGCAGGCTGAACATATTCTGATATTGGGTGGGGAGCAACTCTTCTTAGAGTTTCATTCAAGAAATCATCTGAAATGCACAACTATAATTAAGTTGCATTTAAGGAATCCTTATCTGAAATGCACAACTATATTTAAGAATATTAAATAGAACAAAAGCTGTGTAATTTTTCTTTTTTGGTAACATAATATGTGTTCCACTTTTGTTACTATTAATGGAACTCGGTCTCTCTCTCTCTCTCTCTCTCTCTGATGTTCCCATCTTAATTATCTCTAGACAGTAGCTTTTCTCAAGGCCAGCAATAAAAAATATCTTAATCATAAGCATGTTAACTTGAAAGCAAGCTATCCTGCTTACAGTAGAAGTTGCTTCCTCATAAGGGTGTTCAAGACCAAAGCTTCAAGGTCAACAGCAGTGGAGTTGTCTCTGTATCAGACAGCTAACAGAGATCTAAGTGACTACAAAAGCTGAATATTAATATCTACACTTAATTAAAATGTTATGATAGCATAGTCCCAAGATTTCAGCTTCAGCTTCTGTATTGTGGGGTTTATAAAGAACAAATTTGCTAGAAATATTTTTTCTGACCTGTTCTTCTACTCCTTCGTTGTATGGTTTAACAAACATACCTGTTTGTTTCATTTCTAGGCTGAATTCCCCCTGGTATCTTTTGTATGTGTATATCCGATATCTCCAATAAATGTTTATTGTCATTTAGAAGGACAGGAGAAGACCCCAGCTTCATGTTAGAGAGAAACTCCCTTAATCAGAGTTCAGTAAACAGGCTGGCAATCTGATTCCACATAGTCCAGCTGCCTATGTAATGTGTGTCTTAAAGCTTTTTGAAAGTTTCATTGATTAAATTGGGCCTTCTCTAACTGCAAGGCACATTGCAGTTAACTTGAATCAATGGAACTCATGAAGGAATTGACTCCTCAAATCCTAATGATTCATTGGGCCCATTCTAGTGCTATTTAGTATGGTAAGCAATAGGATTTCGGCCTTTCTAATCCAAGGACTGATTAAAAATGACATAAAACTTGAGACATTACAACTGAAATACTGTACCTCTAAAATGTTGTAGAAGGAACACTTGAAAGTAAATGCTCTTTTTAAACCTAAAAATTAACTGTAAATATTGACAGGCAATGCCTGATTACTCATCATCCTTGAGAAAAAAATTAACACATGAAATGCCTCCAAATTCTGTCATAGAATCATAGAGTTGGAAGAGACCTCAAGGGCCATCCAGTCCAACCCCCTGCCATGCAGGAACCCCCATCACAGTATTTCCGACAGATGGCCACCCAGCCTCTGCTTAAAAACCTCCAAAGAAAAAGACTCCACCACCCTCTGTGGCAGCATATTCCACTGCCGAACAGCTCTAACCGTCATGAAGTTCTTCCTAATGTTCAAATGGAATCTCTTTTCCTGTAGTTTGAAACCATTGCCCTGAGTCCTAGTCTCTGAAGGCATGGAAAACAAACCTGTTCCCTCTTCAATATGACATCCTTTCAAATATTTAAACATGGCTATCATATCCCCCCTCAGCCTTCTTTTTGAAAGGCTAAACATTCCCTGTTCCCTAAGCCGTTCCTCATAAGACATTTCTTCCAGGCCATCAGCCATCCTGGTTGCCTTCCTCTGCACCTGCTCGAGGTTGTCAACATCCTTTTTAAATTGAGGTGCACAGAACTGGACACAGTACTCCAGGTGGGGTTTGACCAGAGCAGTGAGACCAGTGTTGTTCAGACCCTTTATAAATGCCTTGGATGCTTGTGGAGGGGGTGTTTCCCAGGTTTATAAAGGATAGCAGTTTTGGAAGGGGTACCTGGCTAATAGTTCAGAATAGAGATGGGCACGAAGCCTGATGAGCTGCTTCCTACAAAGCTGTCAGTGTGGCACCACAGGCAGTGCCCTCCCTGGACCAGATGGGCCACTCATCAGATGGTCCAAAAAATCCCAATCCCATCTCCTCATCAGAGTGGTTGGCTGCTAGAGAAGGCACAGATGGGCTGCCCAAGCTCTTGCCCTGCAGTGCCATGCTGACAGCATTGTACAAGTTATGTTTCATGCCCATCTCCAGTTCAAAAGAAAGTAATAGGATTCAGGTTGACCTAAACAGACTGGGGAACTGACCTGTGCAAATAAAATAATTTTCAACTGGGAAAAATGTTCAGTTCTACTTTGACAAAAGGCAGGAAGAAACAGATGCACAAATGTAAGATGGCATGGGAGATAGCTGGTTTGGCCAGCAATAGTTGGCTTTCACATGGCACTTGTGAAAAGGATATAGTGACTTAAACATGAGACAGCAAAAAGCAAATGCAAAATTTGAGTCCATTAGCAGAAGTACAGTGTCCAGATGAAGGGAAATAATGGTACCAGTCTATTTTGCTTTAGTTACACCTCACCTGGAATACTGTGCCTGGTTCTGGGAACCACAGTTTAAGAAGGATACTGAAAAGCTAGAATATGGCTACAGGAGGATGATTAAGATGATAAAAGGTCTGGAAACCAAGCCCTTTGAAGAATGGCTGAAAGTGGTGGGGTATGCTTAATATGGAGAAGAGAAGTCTGAGAGGTTATTTGATAGCCTTATTCATATATTTGAAGAGTTGTCCTATGGAAAATGGAGCAAACGTCTATCGTTCCAGAGGTGAGGAAGTGAAGCAATGGATTCAAATATTACAAAAAAGATTTCACCAAAACGTTAGGAAGCACTTCTTATCAGTAAGAGTTGTTTGACAGTGAAATGAATGGCCTTTGAGGGGGTCAGATCCTTCACTGGAGGATTTTAAAGGCTGGATGGCCACATGTCATGAGTGCTGTGGCTGTGGGTTTCCTGCTTTGGCAGGGGGTAGGATAGAGTGACCATGGAGCCCCTTCCAGTCTTACAGTTCTATGATTCAGTGATTCTATACTTGCTTTATTACCTTTGAAATGTCACTTATATACATCTGCGCCTACCAATAGCAAACATAGTTATTGGATATTCCATGCTGTGAAGTCATAACTAACATACAGTGATCCTAATAGGGTTTTCAAGGGAAGTCAGATTTTAATGAGTGATTTTACCAGATATACACACCCTTGTCTGGTGAGCTTTGACGGCTAATGCCTTCCATAATCCATAGAAAAAACATAGAAAAGTGGCCAATCTAGGATTCAAATCCATGTCTCCTGAATAGAGATTTTCACTTCTTTCCCAACGTTTCATTTTGTTTATTACAAAATGAATTTTTTAAAAAATTGTTTCATATTTTGTTTTGTTTCATTTTTAATTATTTTTTTGCACTGGTTGGTTGGCAGTTTTTAATTTTTTTTTAGTTCCGCTGACCAGCTGGCAGGTGGGGAGGTCCACTGGCGGTTTTTAAAATTTATATTTCTCTCGCTGATTAGCTGGTGTGCGGGAAGGCCGGTCAGTGGTTTTTTTCTCCTGCCGACCAGCTGGTGCGTGGGGAGGCTGATAGGTGGTTTTTTTCCCTCCTGCCGACCAGCTGGCATGCAGTTTGTCAAAATAAATAATAAATAATGAAAAATGAAATGGAACAAAAAGAAAATTTCCATTTTGTTTCATTTTTAATGGCACTTTGTTTTTGTTTCGTTAGGAAATGAAATGACCCCCCCCCAAAAAAAAAATTCATTTCATGCCCATCTCTACTCCTGAGTCCTCATCCACCATCACTCTTCCCACCACACAACATGAGGTGCAACATGCTCATTACCCAAAACTAATTATGCTAAGGATTTGATAACCACTTTTCCATGGAATCCCCTTCAAGCCTTCTCCACATGCCTGCAGATGTTTTGAGAGGGGACACCTCTGTCAGATGCATGAGAATAAACTATGGCAGGCTTCCAGCCTTCAGATCCCCCCCCCAGGCCAAGTGTGGCAAAAATATATTGTCGGCTCACACATTTCTACTTCTCTGGTGGTAGTTTAGTATTATATTCATAATTTAATATTAAATTAAATTTATATCTGGAAATCTAGTAGCATTTTTGAGAAGCTCAGGAAAACAGGTATACAGTTGCATTCTGACCCATAGGTACAGAATTCACAGTGCAGAGATAAAGTGTTTAATTCTTTTATAACCAGTCATTCCTTCTTTTCTAATGTCTCTATTTGTTTTGCAAACATTAATCTTATTTGCAGTTAATTACACATATTTGCTGCTCCAAAATGTCCTATTCCAAATCTCCCCCCACCTCATTTAATTTGCATTTTTTTCCTGTCTAAATCTATAATTTCTCTTTTGAAGTAGGGTAATAAGAATGGCACACAATTTCCCAAGTATATTCACACTGTAGACATTTACAATAATGATGCAATATTTCATGATTTATTGCCGGCCTATTTCTTTGCTCTTTATTTATGTATTGGATTTGTTCCCCATCTTTCTCCCATGGTGGATTATAGGAAAAGTGAACAAAACAAATACAATTTAATATGAAATAAACACAAGTATAGAAATGCATTTATGCCCCAATGGTCCAGTGCATTTCTTAGCACAAGGACTAGAGACCAAGGAACTGCTTTTATGTTGCTATAATATAATAATTTATCTAGGAGTAGCCAAGAAACTCTATGGACATGGGGTCATGAAGAGTCGGTCATGACTGTAATGACACAACACACACACACACACAAGTCCTAGTAAACTCAATAGCCAGAACTCTGTGGTTACTTTCATGCATATATGTTAGGGATTGACAAACCTTTGAGGAGTGGGTTTAGTGTCCCAGTTCATTGCTAGGATTAGCCATTTCTACATTCCTGGTGAAAACTGAAGATTACATTATATTTATTTCTAGAGAAGCTAGTAGCAGTGTTGGTTATTGTGTAGTATTGGTTATTCAATTCTTTTTTAAAAACAAACCATCTAGCTTATGAGCATGGCATGTTGTGTTTCTGTATTCAGACAGAATTCAAAATGCCACTAAATGGCATGCCTGGAAGTTGAATCATGGCAACTAGACACCTTTTCTTGTTAGATCAAAACATTTCACTACTCTTCCAAGTAGCTTCTTGGTAGGAGACCTCCAATTTAAACTCCACATTGGTTTCATTTCACCCTGGTCTGGATAGGCTCCTTAGATGGACAATGGCCAGGGGTGTGTTAAAATCACACCTCTGCAGCCCTTCCCACATCCATTAAACATTTATCCCATCAATCTCTCTCCTTTACATCCCGTAATAAATTAGATAATTAGATAATTTCCCAGAGAATATGAAAGCAGATTTTGACAAAGAATGAGAACACAGGTTATTAGAATAAAAGATTGGATTGAGAGGATTGTAGTGAAGAACACATAATAGAAATTTTGGGAATGGAAAAGTTACCGTGGTTTAAATACAGTAGTATACAACTGAAATGTTGAATTAGAAAATGGGTGAAAAGGAAAGGCAAATGCAGAGAGCTTACACAGTTTGAAGAAATGGTGTTACAGAAAGAAAAAGAAGATGCAAGTAAAAGAATGAAGGGAATGATAAGTAAAATTTATAAAATATTAAAAGAAGTAGAGGATAAGGGGTTTTAAAAATGCTACGGGAAGCTGATTTGGGAGAGGAAATAAATATTAAGAAGTGGAAGAATATTTTCTTTCTTTCTTTCTTTCTTTCTTTCTTTCTTTCTTTCTTTCTTTCTTTCTTTCTTTCTTTCTTTCTTTCTTTCTTTCTTTCTTTCTTTCTTAGGTTTCTACTAGATTTATTAGATTTCCATCTAGCAGAAAGGCCACTCTGTGTAGTTTGCAACAATAACAGTGTATACAATAATCAATAACTAAAAAAAATAAAGAATAAATCTAAACAGATTAAACAACAGTTGAATGAGAGTGTTCAATAGACATGAATGATCAGATTTTTTGTTTTATTATTTTAGGCACAGTATATTTGGCAATACACTTGACTTAGAGGAAGATCAGATCACAGTGTACAACACATTCATGCAGACCATGAAATCCCAAAAGGTTCACACACTTTTTCTTGCAATTGTAGATGCTAAATAACACTGGTGGGATGATTGACTCCTGTGGAGCCCCACATTTGAGGGTCCAAGGGATTGACTGCATCTCACCAATTTCCACTCTCTGAAGATGCCAAAGCGAGATCCACCAGCACACCAAGATCTCTTTCCTGATCCGTCATGGATAGCTCATAGCTCATGAGTTGATAGATAAAGTTTTGATTTTTTTGCCCCGATATACATTACTTTACACTTTCCTACATTGAAACACAATTGCCATTTCACAGCCCATTCTCCCATTTTGGAGAAATCCTTCTGGAGCTCTTCACAATCTTCTCTGTTTTTTACTACATGGAAAAGTTTTGTGTTATCTGCAAACATGGCCACCTCACCGCCTATCCCTGTCTCCAGGTCATTTATGAACAGATTGAAAAGGACAGGTCCCAGGGCAGATCCCTGGGGCACAATACTTTTCATCTCTCTCCATTGTGAAAATTGCTGTTTGACATTTACTCTTTGTTTCCTAGATTTCAACCAGTTCTCAATCCATAAGAGAACCTGCCCTCTTATCCCCTGACTGTGCAATTTTCTCATCAGCCTTTGGGAGGGATTGTGTCAAAAGCCTTCTGAAAATCAAGATAGACAATATCTACAGGTTCACCCAAATCCACATGCCTGTTGACCTTTTCAAAGTATTCTAAAAGGTTTGTCAGGCAAGTCTTACCCTTACAGAAACCATGCTGATTTTCCCTCAGCAAGGTTTATTCTTCTATGTGTTTTAAGATTTTCTCTTGGATGAGGGTTTCCACCATCTTCCCTGGGACAGACGTAAGGCTAACTGGCCTGTAATTTTCCCCGGTCTCCCCTCCATGACCTTGCTCATAAAAGGAACAGTTGAGACTGGGGGAGCCCTGCCCTCAAGGAGAGACCCATTAATTATTGGTGTGGCACATTATGTGGTTACCAGCCTGGCTGCTTTTATGAGCTAGACAGGGCAAGGATCTAAGGAGTCAGTGATGGCCCTACAGTGTTCAACCCTTCAGATTCATATGAACTGACAAATTAGTAATTTTTGAATGAATTTTACAATTCATTTTTTATTTTTCCCCATCTCTATTTATTACTTATTTATCTCAGCTGCCTGGAGTTCCTTTATTGGCTAAAGGGAGATAGATAGATAGATAGATAGATAGATAGATAGATAGATAGATAGATAGATAGATAGATAGATAGATAGATAGTCTTTAGATAGTCTTTTAGTGTGTGTGTGTGTTGTGTCATTACAGTCATGACCGACTTTTTGTGACTCCATGTCCATGGAGTTTTCTTGGCAGGAATACTGGAGTGGCGTGCCAGTTCCTACTCCAGGTGCCTACAGCGCCTGGTATTCCCTGGTGGTCAAACCTGCTTAGCTTCCGAAATCAGGCGAGATTGGATGTGCTTAGTAACCCTGATAATGTAATCCTTCAAAAATAAAAAACTCTGGTCTGGAGATACCAAATGTACATAAAGCTATGATCAAGCTTTGATTTTTCTGAAATCATGTTCTGCCAATACCAACATAATAACTATTAACCATGCTTAGAGAAGCATGACCAGCCCCTCCTCATCTGTTATACAGTAGCTTTCTAGAGAGTGGTGTCCTTTAAAAGGATACATTTTGGGGATTCTTCCTCAAACATAGAGCCTACACGCAAAGCAGGGGTTCCTCCTTGGCAGACAAGTCACACTCCATGTGGAAGCAGCAGAGATGGGGGTGGGGCTACTCATACCTCTCAAAGCTTGTCGATGACGACTGCAGACATAATAGATGAATGTGTCTTTAATCAGCAAGATTTTACAAAAGTTAGAGATGTTGGGGTGAGGGCTGACAATGGATGCTCAAGTCATTAGGTCTTCATGGTCAGACTCAGAATATTAAGAATTGGGGAGAATCAGAAGAGGCTGGACTAGATATTGCACACAGCAGGTTATATCCTGAATGGCTGATTTCCAACTTCTACAATTGTTTCAAGATGGATGGTTCCTACCTGTACAATAGCTCCTCTTGCCCTGAAATTTATAAAATCCACTTTTTAACTTGCTGGTTTAAATGGGAGACATTCCCTGGTCGGGGCATACTGTAGGTAGAGTGGTAGCCAAATTATGCACTGCCCCCTTTTTAAAGCAATCTCCAATAGTATCAGGATGCATATGATGCATTATTCCCAATGGAGGCATGAGAGAACATAGTTATACATGCACGTATAAGTTATACATGTGTGCATAATCCAGCAATGATTTACTGTTGCACAAAAGGTTGTAGCCTGGCATCTGTAATTACAATTCCTGTTGACACAGCATGCAGATCATGGCTATTATCTTTCCTATATTACAAATGCTAATTTCTTGTTAACATAGCTCTCTGGCAACTGTTTCTTTGGGTTGTTAAGATTTAGAGGAAATTGGAAATGGGGGGGGACAACGAGCAGCTTCATGGGGTGAAAGGAGAGCAAATGAAAAGCAATTATGTCAGGATCGGTTACAGACTGCCGGTGACACGAATGTCACATACTGATTATGGATGTTATCACAGGAGTGGTATCTGATGTAATCACTCTGGGGCATAATCACTTCACTGTTGTTTTCGTACGGCAATAGGATTAAGGGTGAATGAAAGATTCACAATAATTCTCTTGCTATGGTTATATTCATTATGCCTCCTCTGCTTTCTCCTCGGCTTAAGTCTATCAGTTTGTCACCCAGTGGTATCCTTCTGGATAAGTTACAGTTTTCATAGTTACCTTCTATGTTACTATTAGCAGTCATCCTGACTAATCTGATAATAATTCTGCAAGTGCGTGTAGACTAAATACTCTACAAACGTTTCTCTCTCCCTAGACTTTATTCTTGGAACAACAATGTCGTCACCTACTGCATGAATTAAAAATGGGTAATTTGAACAAGGCAGCTCTTTTATGGGGGGACAGCAAGAGTTTCTGTCCTTGGCTGTTTAAGAACCAGAGTTTAGGGTGTGGGGTAAAAAACTTTAATTTGTACCAATAATCAATACAGAACTCAAAAAAAAATTAATTGATTTACAAATAAGGCTTGGGCAGCCCTTTAGTTAAGTAGGCCGAGGTAGCTGCCTTAGGCAGCTGATGTAGAGTGCCAAGAAAGGAGATAAAATGGATAATTATATATTTTGTTACTAGTGTTGTGTTCTTACTGATAGAGACCAGGAGATATGCTCGTGGGGTTTTCTCCCCTGTGCTCCCACTGCCGCCAAATTTCTGGCTTCAAATAGTCTGTACCTTCACCTAAATGATCAGGAAATGCTCTGCCTCAGATAGCAAAGTATCGGGGGTTGGCTCTACCAAGGGATTCTTATTATCTTAATGAATTTCCCCCCCTCCCATTTCTTTTGAATTTTTTAAATTGTAGATAAGGGAGAAATGGGGAGGGATAAATTGGGAATACAGAAAAAAGAAGGGGATGCAGTTTGGGCAGAACACTTAACAATATCAAAGTCATATTACAATTACAAATACTTTAATTCAGGCTTATGTAAACATATAAATAACCAAGCAGTTATGGCTTTTGTCATATTTTCAACTTAACCTTGCTGCTTTGGTAACCATTTATAAAACTTCTCCCAACATTCCTGATGTTTCACCTTCCGAAGTTCCTCTAGCCATTGACAATTTGTCCATTTCTGCAGTCTCAAGGATCTTGGTTATCAGCTCCTGTTCATTTGGAGCTAACTCTTTCCTGACTCTTTCTTGCCCTCTGATTTACAAGACATATAATCTTAGAACTGCAGAGCTGGGAGGGATCCTTTGAATCACTGAGTCCAGCCCCTGTCAGTGAGGCACAGAGGGGACTTGGACACCCAGCCTCTGCCTCCACAGCCAGACACTTGAATCCAATATCAAAAACTGCTTTACAAACTCTTCAGACTTTCTAAGCAGATTGTCATGTGACATTTGGTTTTCTGTTATAGTTTCGAAAAAGCAATTGTGCTTTTTGAAACTGTATTTGAATCCCAAATCAAATGTGTAACACAGAAATCATTTCATGGTGCTTTGGACGCTGGCCCAAATGTTGGCTGCAACTGAAATGAGTTTATTAACATTTATTTGGTCTATGTTTTGGCTTAGTAGTGCAGGGAGCCATCCCCTCAGTAGATCATACATACCTACGTTTAGCCAGGAGTTCCTAAGAAACATTAATTGATTTTTGGAAGGAGCACTTTACTTGAAATCCCCTTCTTGAATTTCAAAATAAAATTGTGAGTTAAATAGCATTTCTCTCTCAAATGTTTTCCAATTATTTATAGACTGCTATATTTGCATTTATTGTTCTCTGTGTGGAAATGATCTCCTCACCCCCCATATTTCATCTTCCCAGTCTATAACAATATGACCTTAATCTTCTTACCTCACACTACCTCCTTTCCCACCCTGCCCCACTTTCGGCTGTGTCATTACAAATGAAACAGCTCCAGCTGTTTCTCTTATTAGAGAACATCTAACATTCTTTGTGTGCTCCCCCAATGCATTGTTTTGATTTCTTTTCACTGTCTGTTGTAAAGAAATGCGTAGCACAATTAATTAAAGTGGCTGTATTCCTGCCCCAGAGGTCTGGTGTTGTTTATAAATTACTCCACAATGCTGTCAGAATTCTTGGTTTCCGCAAGATCATTTAACTGAAATATGGCTCAATTAATCTCTTTCTCTCTCTCTCATAATTTACACATAATAATTAATTCATTTTAAATTTTCAAGCACCGGGATCATCACGTTGAGGCATAGGAACTTCAAGTGAGTCCTGGGGCATGAGGAACTCCTGGAATATTAAGCAGTTGAAGATTCATATGCGGATGGTGGAGACGAACTCAAATACAGCCTCTTAAAGTGAGTCAGAACAAATGTTTGTGCATTGACTCTGGGGTAGAACCATTAAAATGCATGGAAGATTTATTGCAACATAGAAACAGGCGCAATTCTCCATGTGTTTTGGGGATATGACCTTTTTTTCAGAGTAACAGTAAGAGAACGCTTCAGCTTGTCACCACTGTTTTAAACCGAAGGAAGCGGAGACTGTTGGAAGGTTTATATAAAGTTGGCTATAGGGAGGGGCATGAAATGGAAAAAAATTGTGTTTTGTTTCATTTCATTTTGTTGGCCCCCTTGTTTCATTTTGTTTTGTTACTAAAGATTTTTTAAAAAATTACAAAATGAAATGCTAACAAACAATTTTGTTTCTCTATAATGCCCCCCCAGGGTGCTAGAGGAACCAAATTTGGTGGACACCTTCCTTGGACTCTCCCCTTTAAGCCCTCCAAATTTGGAGAGATTTGGGATTCGAGGGGGTGAGTTAATAAATTTCAAAGTGGGTGACCCCTGGGAAAAACATTTCTAAGCACAATTTTCTGTGCTTGGAAAAACTGTTCCCGTGCAGTAGCAGCATGAACATTGCTGTGGACCTTCCTCAACCTCTCCTCTTTAAGCATACCAAATTTGGAGAGGTTTGGGTTGGGGAGGGCCAAGGTATTTCACTATAAATGGGGTGTCCCATGTATAAGAGCTTTTGTACTGTAATTTTAAAGTACAGTACTTGAAAATACTGATCCCAGGCAGGCACCTAGCAGCATGAAAAATGCTGTGTTGTGGAGCATCCTCTAACTCTCCCCTTGAAGCCCACCAAGGCACAAAGGGCTGTATCAGAAGAATTTCACTCCACCAGGCAGGCAGGCAGGCAGGCAGGCAAGAATTAAATCAAGAAGGCCAAGGCAGGTCTTAGAAATACATTGGTCTTTCAGATCCCATAACATGCAGGCAGGCTCACAGGCCAAGGAAGAAGGCAGGAGTTTGCCAGAATACTCCTGCTAGGAATAATGGAATAGGAGGATTCTGGTTCTAATTTATTGGTTTTTCAAAATGGGGCCATGATTATGAGGGACGGCCAAGCATATTCTTATTGTGCCAGTTGAGAATGGGGGGAACTGGTACAGGTGGGTGGTGGACTGGGAATAATGTGTGGATGGAAGGAATGTTGTATTTTTGAGGGGGTTGGAAGGGTACAATTATATAAATAAAGCCTGCCCAAATGATTTTTTAGAATGAAACCCTGCTTGATATCCCATTGATAAAACCCTGATAAAAGAACAAGACCAAAAAAGCTGTGCTGTTAAGCACAGAAAAACACACAGCTAGTTGGGGGGTGGGGAGGACAGGATGGGAGAACTGGTACAGGTGGGCAGTGGACTGGTCTGGGTCTGGGAATAATGTGGGAGGGTAGGAGGTATGTACTTTCAAGGAAAGAAAATAAAGAAGAAAACCTGCCCCAACCAAACCCTCCCAAATATAATATAAAATTAAATTAAATAAGAAAGATAGCTGGTGGGTAGAGATGGGCACGAGTTAGCGGTATTCCCGTTTCCGTTTCCGTTACTCGTATCCATTACTCTACGGAAACGGAAACGGGAATTACTCCGCCAGAATTCGAGCTCGAACCGACGAATGAACAATTTGGTCTGATTTGTCGTGGAATCGCGCAATGCCAAGCAGCACAGAAAAAAAGTTTTTAAAAGTTAAAAAAAAAACCCGATTCCCGGCCCTAAAAGTAGGCGAAAACTGTCTGAGGGCACTTACCAGGCCAGAAGGGTGTTTTATTTGGGGGGGGTTTCCCCGCCCTCCTCTCCTTGGCTATTGCTACTGCTGTGCTGCTGCTACCAGGCTGGGAGGGCGCATCCATTTGCCATGCAGTGCAGGGGATCCAAAATGGCGACCGCAATATTTTTTTTGAAATCGTTGCCCAAAACCCCACCAAAGCACCACAGAAACATGCGAAAATTAGCTATTTAAAATGCTTGAATTTTTACAGTAGCAGCAGTGGGTTTTTCTTGCAAAAAAAAAAGTCTCCGTTGATTTTATTTTATTTTATTTTATTTTATTTTATTTTATTTTTTTACACCTGCACATTTGCAATGATGGGCTCGCCCATGGGAGTGGACCATGCAAATTTTCCACCAATCGCATGGCCACTTGGCCAGGTTGACCACAGAGACTTCTGGGATGTGCCAATCGGGCATAAACAGCCCACTAATCGTAAAACCCGAACCCTAAGCCTAAGCCTAACCCATACGCCAGTACACTGTCCTTCTAAGTGGGTGAGAGGCACCCAGAGGTGCACCCCAATACTCACCCTAACCTTTAGCCTAAACCTAGCCCTTGAACCCGTCTTAACCCTAAGCCAGATCTACTTGCATTGCACTAAAGTACGTGAGACACAGCGGGTGCAAAGAGTCTGCCAGTCCGTCACTTGTGGCTCTGGCTGACTCCTGCAGCTCCCTCCAGGTGCCCGCTACCCCCCCCCAAACCAGTACTAACAACAATGAAAAAACGAAAAAACGAACTGACTAATTTTTGCAAAATTTCACGAAAAACGGAAACGAGCCGAAACGGACTGCCTCCGACACACGACAACTCGAAAACGTCATTTTCCCTAGTCGTGCCCATCTCTACTGGTGGGTATTGGCACTGCCACTGGCTGCTCAGAGACAGTTCAGTGACCAGTCTCTATACATACACACAGAGAAAAGCAAACCCTCTCTTAGGGCGTTTATACACGACCCCTAAGCTGCGCTGCAAATGGCTCCCAGCTCCGGAGCTTAGAAATGTTTCCCCACCAGCTCCGGAGTTTGCAGACAATTAAGTGCGACCCCGCCCACTTTAGCGTGACCCAGCTCACTTTTCTTGTACCTTCTCTCTGGAGGTGAAAAATATTTGATGCGGATAAGAGTGCCGGGCTCTCCTCGCTTGTCTGTTGTTTTTTTGCCTCCCGCCCCTTTAAGAGCCCCTTGAGAAGGAACCAGGAAGTAACGGGGCTCGTGGCCAACTTCAACCGGCACCGGCAGGTTAGTAAAGGCTTCTTTTGTCCTTTTTTCCCCTCCCTCCCCTCACGCCGACAGGAGCAGGAAGTGCTGAGGGGTGGGGACGCAGGAACAGAAACGAACCCCCAAGATCTCTGGTCCGAATTTAAGGGACCAGCGGATCTTAGGGGTCGTGTGAAAAGGCCCTTACACACACTCAACAACACACACTCACACAGCTTTGCTGCAATCACAGCAGAAGAAAAAAAGCCAGTCAGTCACCCAAGCCAAGAGCTCAGCTAACTATAACTAAATCTCCCACTGCCAGAGAGAGATGTTTCTCCTCCTCTCTAACTCCCAGAGAGAGATCTCTCTCCTCCTCTCTAACTTCCAGGTGACTCCCAGAACTGAAAGCACTCAGCTTCTTATATACCCTGCTGCCATAAGGCAATTAACAAGCAAAACCACTCCCCCGTTCCCAAGCCAACACCCCCCCCAAACAACCCCCAACAACCAATGGATTCCTATGGGCACCCCATTTGGCATTGAATAATTTGGCCCCCCATACCTTACAACTCTCCAAATTTGGGGTGCTTCGAGGGGAAACCTTGAGGAAGGTCCGCAGTGATTTTCATACTGCTAGGTGCCTGACATCACTATTTTCAAGAACTTTAAAATTACAAAAGTTCTTATACTGGGGGCATTCTGTTTGGAGTTGAATAACTTGGGCCCCTGTACACCAAACCTCTCCAAATTTGGAGTGCTTAAAGGAGAGAGCTCGGGAAAGGTCCACAACAGTTTTCATGCTGCTATCTGCTCAGGAACAGTATTTCCAAGCACAGCTAATGGTGCTTAGAAATTTTTTCCCCAGGGGTCACCAAATTTGAAGTTTAATAACTCAGCCCCCAAACACCAAATCACTCCAAATTTGGAAGGATTAAAGGGGAAAGTCCAAGGATGGATCACAACAAATTGGGTGTCTCTAGTATCTCAGGGGACCAAGTTATAGATAAATGAATAGGTTGATTTCAATGTAAAAATGCTGATTTGTTTCATAAGTAAAGACATGGTGCATCCTCGTTTTGTTTCGTTTCGTTAGCTAACGGCATGCCATTTTTCATTTAGTGCCCATCCTTAGTTGGCTTATATACAGTCAAACTGATTCTTCTTGCTCCAGAACAAGGAAATGCCAGTTTCTGGACTATAGGTCCCAAAGTCCTCCAGTCAACATGACAGTGGGACCAATTCCTGCCTAGTTCAGTGTTGTCTCAACCAAGGCTGGTGACCTTATTTTGTGTCAGATACACAGAACTTGGCTGCAAACAACCATGCCAAGGGTCTCACAGTTACAAAGGGTGGAAACACAGCCAAGCTAAGAAGGACTGATACACCTGTTGGTATAAAGTAGCCCCCCTTCTCTGTGTGTGTGTGTGTGTGGGTCCAGCATAAACTTTGAGGCAAAAGGGCAGGCAGAGAGATGCTGTATTTACAGCATTCTGTCTTGAGTAGCGGTGGTTTTCAAGGAGAATGCCCTTTCAGGTATCTTGCAAAGCAGGTCAAGAGGACCTTAAACTGAATCCTGCTGGGGAAATAAATGATGTTCCAGAGGATAGAGAATCACCAAGTACTGGGGATGAACCTGAACCTGGAATGATAGTACACGGACCTGCCAATGGATGGGAAAAGACAGTAAGGAACCTAGTAGAGGAACTCTTCCATGACTTCCACTGTCTCCATAGCAATGCACATAGCATGGGAAACAAGAGTTTGAACTTATAACAACATAGGAAGACATATATATTTTTTAATACATGTTACTGAAACTTCGTATGAGACTCATGGTTGGAATGCAGCTACTATGCAGTATAACTTAGTGGAAAGGAAAGCCCTAAGTTGGGAGAGAGAAGGAATTGCATTATATGTAAAGGATATATGTATTTCAGGAGATCTACGATTTGGACATGGGATATTTGCGGAGGGTATTTAGGTAAAAATCAAAGCTGATGGGAAGAACAGCTACATCACTGATAAGGTCTGCTATAGATCTCCAAGCCACACTGAACACTTGGATGATGCACTTAGATGATGCACACTGAACACTTGGAATATCCTCCTGACAGTGAGAGTGATTTGACAGTGGAACAGATGAAATACTCACCCAAACAAGATGTATGGCTTGCATTGATGTGGGTTGTAATCGTGGTCCCTTTTCCCCAGTGATCCACCATCTTGTACTCCAAGTTTCATAGATGTTCGTTTTCTGGCAAAGTCATCAATATACTTCTGAATTTAATCTTCACACCATCTCCCTCCTCCTACCAATTCCCCTTCCTTCTCTCACAGGATCTCTCCAGGATCTGCCCTGTCTCCACTCTCCACCTCTTCTCTCTTTCCCCTCCCTTGATGTTGCCTCTCCTGTCCTTTTCATAACTCTACCATGAGGTGGAGTTCTTCTGCCTCCTAAAGACTCACCCCACAATGTTCCATGCGGCCAAAAAGCATACCAAACCAAATCAATACACCAGTTCCCAATGGAAGGAAAATAACCCTGAAGTCAAAGAGTTTGATTCAAGTCTCCTGTATTGTAGGTTCTTTAAACTAATCCAAATCAATGGGTGACAAAACTATCTCGTAAACAGGAGCAAATAGGATGTATGGATGGATTCTCCTTTCCAGGAAGCTTTCAAATGGAGTTCAGTTGTTTATGTCCAATTAATACGTAAACCAGTGATGGCGAACCTCCGCAGCCAATCAACCACTCAGCAGACCCAGCTTCCTTCCTTCTCTAATCTCCCAGTCATAAGGGAGAGCACAGACTTGTCTGGCCCTGCCTTTTGTCTGAGTGGGATATCAGCCAAGATGGCTGCCATCTTTATGAACTGGGATGAACCAGTTTTTGCCCATCTCTACTGTGGACTAAGAAATATATGTGATCTAACAGGATGGATACAGCTCTGAGTTTATTGTATGTTATGGAGGGTGAAAAGTTTCTAAATTTCCAGCTTTGGATAAATCTATTGACTGTACTTTTGAGATCAAGTGCCACTGCATCACCTCATTTGGCTCATTCTACTGCCTGCCACTTGCCTTCTGCATTATTTCTCCTTCTCTCTTTCTTTCATACACCATTTGCTTTTGTGGCATCTTGTCTGAGATAGAGATGGGCACGGACCTTAGCTTGGAGGTTCATGCTGGTTCCCTTCCCTGGCTCCCCAGCCAATGACCCACTCACAAGTCTGAGTGCACTCCTGTCTTCCTCTTTGTGGTTGTTCAACCAGTCCCTGGCAGTATCATGGGCTTTCCTGTCCTGCTTCCTTGTATGACCAGGCAATCAATCAAACAGGTGAGGCAGGGAAGTACTTGTTCCTGCCAAAGACTGGATGAAAAGTTGAAGAGGTGGAGGTGGAGGAGAGGAGTGTGTGTCGGCTGGTAGATGGGAATCCAGTCAGGGTGACGGGGAGAGGGAATGTGCAGCACCTGTGGCACTGCACATACAAACTGGCTTCAACCCCCAAGCCAATGTTTGTGCCTATCTCTGTTCTTGCAGAATAATTTTGAAACCTTCTACACTTTTGTGCTGTTCTTGGATTTGGGATCTTTCTGTATTCTTTATTTTGGAACTCATTGAAGATAATTCCTCTAATGGGACTTCAGAACATAAAAAGTTGATTTGGCAAAATCCAGTTACTAGAATCCTCCTGGCAATATACTTCCTAGGTATGTTGTGTATGATATTAGGGGACTGTAGATAAAATAAATCTTCAAGTTCTCTCTTAGGCTGGGTCTACCTTGCAATAGAATACAGTGGTACCTCTACTTACGAGTGGCTCTGCTTATGAGCAAATCAACTTAAGAGCGGAAAACTGTTGGTGTTTTAACTGCTGTCTTACAAATTTTAGATATGGTCTGCTCTGCTTACAATTTTTAAAATTATTTTTAAGATATGGCTGCTCAACTTACGAGTTGTTCAACTTATGATCATGCATTCAGAATGGATTAAACTCGTAAGTAGAGGTACCTCTTTACTGGGGTAGTAAGATGGGGTGTACCAGTTTGGATTAAAGGTGTATGATGTTACTTCTGCATGATATGCCATACAGCCAACAGAGAGATAAAAGCATAAATAACAAAGCAAACCCTCACAGATAGAAAAATGGCACAACAGGCTAAACATTTTCAGTCAAGACCTGTGTCTACTGTGTTGCGCTGGTTTCTGTTTCCATGTAGCATGTGTTTTAATGTTAAGAAGCATTAAAATGTGATTCTCTATCTGTGGTCCAAAGTGATGCAGTCCATTCTAGCATATCAGCATGTTATCAGCTTTATTCTGCTGCAGGTGTGCACCAGGTTGTGGATTTGCCTTGAAGCTATCAAGATTTTCTGTATCTTTGAGCAGTAGCAGTAACCTCTAATTTGAGGGTTGAGAATTTAGGGCTGTGTTACTTAATAGAACTTCTTACATTTGCATACTTTGAAATATTGCTCCCATAAAGTGAATCAGCCTTTGGTCAGTTACCTTAAAGGCATGTTTTCACTGCAGACATCCACTGGTTTAACAGCCAGTCCCTCACACTAGGGGACTCTGGATCCTGTTGCCCTCTGAGCAAGGAGATTGGAGCCTCCAAGAGTAACTTCTCAGCATTGTTGTCTGGGTCTGACAGCAGTTCCCCCAGATTCTTTCAGGCAACCTTAACAATTCAGTTGGTACAGGTGCAATATAAGTTTGTAGGACCAGTGTGCTTCTTCCTGAGTTGAACCACTTGATCTCAACATCTCAGGCCTTTCCAATAAAAATTTAGATTACAAGGGGTATGTGGGTTTGCCTTCACATCTTATGAACATATAAATTGGTTCACTTCAGAATGCCTGTAATGAGATGCTAAAGGCTCTTTGTAGACCTTTGGCTTACTCAGTCTACAAAATGGCCCTGGAATACAATTATTACTGTTTGGTATAGGCCCATAGAGGCAACAGTTGAAGCAATGGCAAATTGTATGGAGCAGAGAGATCCCACAAAATAGTTCAGGTATCCAAAGAGGGACAAAGGCAAAAATCTGTTGAAATGGAGGATTTAAAGTATGGCTTTGGTAGGTTGGACGGAGAAGAAAGATCTGGAGTGGGTGGAGTGAGAAAATGCACCAAGCGCGTAAGTCAACACAAAGAAGAGTCTTGCATTGAAGGAAGTCCTTTAGTGCTGAGAAGTACCCTATAATTTAGAGCCTGTAGTGTTTGGAACAGTGTGATTTAAGTGGCACATCTTGTACACACCGTCTCTCTACAACATCATTCTTGTTTATAGAACACACCATGTTGTTTCTTCCTGCCTTGACAGCAGCAACAGTTTTTGTTTTGGCCAATGCTGATTCAAAATTCTCAGCAACTCCTTTTCCTATCTCCAAAAGTGTATTTTTATAGAGAGCAGGGGTGGACGGGTGGGGTGGGCGTAGGAAGAGAAATAGAGAGATGAAACAATATAATGGCATCTATGAGACATGAGGCGTCAGTTTGTCTGGGATATTCTGCCAATTTATTTGGGTTTCTGGCTATTGGTGTGTGTGTGTGTGTGTGTGTGTGTGTGTGTGTGTGTGTGTGTGTGTGTGTGTGTGTGTGTGTGTGTGTGTGTGTGTGTGTGTGTGTGTGTGTGTGAGAGAGAGAGAGAGAGAGAGAGAGAGAGAGAGAGAGAGAGATTCTGGCTGTCTTCCTGAAACCAAAATAGACTTACAGACATATGTACAAAAGAGAGAAAAGAACAAAAAGCCCTCCAGCTTTTTACAAGTTAGAAATGGAAAGAATTAGGTGAAATAAGGCTTACCTTTTGGAACTGGAACTTTCATTACCCTATTAATTTTTAAGTGCTGGATAGGGTTAGCAGACAGTGAATGAAATATAAAGAAAGAAAGGCCTGCCAATTCCCACCACTGGAAACTGGATCAATTCTACGTTTTCACCAAGAGAGAGCAATCTAAGCACATTCTAAGAACGTTCTCATCAACCTCCCCCTCCCCAGCCAGTCATTTACAACAGTCCACGGGGACTTACTGTTCACAGTTTTTAGAGGTTATTATTTTACCTGCCTCTGAATTTGATGGATGGGCTGCAATTATTAGTTAGGGTTATAGCTGTTGATAATGTATGTTTTATGGATCATAATTTTTTTGTCTTTTGGGGTGGGTTTTTTTGGTGCAATGCTTCCTCATTCATTATGATTTCACTTAAGATGCATGTTTATATGTTTGCCAAAACATGGCTGCTGTCCCTGTCAAAAGACAGAACCATAAACCAGAACCATAAACCAGAACCCTGTCAAAAGCCAGAACCACCACCACTAGAACCATAAACCAGGAAAACATGCCCCCTCCCAACTTTGAACTAGTCAAATCTATTAATGGATTGTCTCCAAGTAAATTCAGACCAGAGCCTTTCCCTTCAGTCTTCAAAGTTTTGAATTCGTTTCAGAGTGACATTGGTGACATTTTGTTCTCTTGGAGGGATGACAGAACCCTCTCTTGGAATGATTCTTGACAGAAATTGCATGACAGGAACAGCACGGCTTTTGCTTGTGCATGGCTTTATGCCCTAAACAGCCAGCAACATTTGACTCTGGGGAGGGGGTCGTCACTTAGGACAGGCTGATGAAGCAGGGAACCTAAGAACAACCATACCAGAGCAAAGCAACAGCTTGTTTCATGTGGCATCTCAAAACCTGGAGAAAACTCTTGCTTCCAAAAAGTGGGTTTTTAGATGTACAGTATACTGACCCTGATGATACAAATGGGCCCATTTGGCAAACGATCCCTCATGGATAGGGTTTCTAGCAATTTTTCATCTTCCTTTTCAATGTTCAAGCCTGTACCCCCTCACCCATCTGTGGCTGTGTCCCTCTGAACTCAAGTAGACTTGCTTTTGGATAGTGAGGATTCTGGTGGAAAATCACTAGCCTTGATGACAGCTTTTAGCAGAAAATGTCATCAGGCATGTGGTACAGTGGGCAGAGTTATGGACTATGGCTCAAGAGACCTGTTTTTGAATCCTTGTTCAGCTATGGAAACGTTCAAGAGTGAGCAATAGGTGTAGATGAATAAAACCACTTCTGGAACAGCCAACTTACTTTGAAAGCTAAGTCAATGCAAATTGACAGCACATCATAAAACACGCACACATAGTTATGCACTATGTGGAGAAATACTTTTCTTTGTTTATCTTTAGCTCCTGCCATTCCTTGTCACTGGATTACTATGAGTTCTAGAGCTGGATCATATTTTTACTAGATTGAAAAGCCCCAAGGGCTTGTTTTCTCTTCACATTTTAGATGTTCACATTTCCTCTTCACATTTTAGATGTTCCAGCTGACCTTCATTGTGGTTGGTCTGTATTTCATAAAGAGCATTACATAGCAGGAATGTTGGCATGTCTTTGGATCTGAGTCTCAAGTTGGAGTCCGAGTCTTTGGTACCAAGTCCAAAGCCCCAAGCTCAAGTCCCCACTAAAAACAAGCCATTCTCCCCTCAAAAAGGGAGGGGTGGGTTCCATGTCACAAGTTATTGGGGGGGGGGGACTCCTGAGTTGAGTCACTGGTGCAACTTAAGCTTGACTTGACAATGAATCCTATGATTGAGTCCCCAGTCCTGCTACATATAAATATCTCCAACATAAGCTCTCCAGTTGGAGATAGCCATTGAGGATCTTCACTTGCACACTGGCCTACCTGATTATTGGGAGCGGACAGTGTGACAACTAAGGCAGAACATCTGAGACTTGGACCAAGAAGGACAGTTAAAATTCAGGTAGATAAATTTCATCACTGAATCTGAGTGACGAATCTAGTGATCGGTGTTAGGAAAATAAATGGCAACACTTCCCATTCCATTAATTTTCGTTTGTTTTCAACGGTGACACCACCTTTCTCCCTCCTTCTTTTCTGGGAAAGTGTCATGGCCATGCCTCTGGGCAGATGGGTGGGAGATGGTGCCACTTGGCCCCCAGGTGCCATCATGGGAATAAAATTATGGGTGAAGTTTCTCTGACCCAAATGTTGCTTACAGGTGCATTCCAAGGACAATTGAACATAGGATGGTGGTTGTGGTGGGCAATACAACAAAGCATGCATTAGAAAATGGCATATATTTGAAAATGTACAAAATATGAGCAGAGATTTCCCTGTAGGATGAAAATGAAAACCTGGGAAGGGAAAAGAAAGACTGAGAATGGAATGGGGTTATGAGAAACAAGGCACTGACCAGTTTTCTATGCCCTTTGTGTATCTGTGTGAATACCTGTGTGCATGCATGCACATGTCTTTTCCTTATGGTTCTTTTCAAAGGAGTGTTTGGGAAAATCTATTTCCCACCATAATCTAAGTGCAAATTGCATTCTTTGGTGTGACTAGAACTCAAGGGAAAAAAAATTCATTGATGCCAATGCCCCCCCCTTTCATACACTCAGTACCTAAGTTTAGGGATTTAGGTTTTTGGCTGTCCTAATTGGAGGAGGAAGGGCGGAAACAGAAGTCTCCTTTCTAGTCATCTTGCACTTCTACTATCACTTCTACTAAGGATGTCCATACACTCACCTGAATTTGACTGAGTCAATTAAAATGTGTAGCAAAATGCTAGGTACAATACCTCAGATAACAAATGCTTCTGGTAACAAATGTTTTGGATAGAGAATGGAAATTTCCAGGTATAGGGCTGCCTTGGATAACGAATGTTCCCTATGGGATGCCTCAGATAATGAATATTTCATCATGTCTTCAAAAAAAAAAAAAACCATATACCCGGGATGCATTGCACCCCCATAATTTGAGGACGGGTGGGAGGAGTAAGAGCATTTTTTTTCATGTTGTTTTGGGGCCATTCAGGACATTTTTTTTTGCTGAGGGATTTGGATCCTTTGAACTTTGAAAGGTAGAGAGCTGATGTTTCCTTGATTTTTTTCTGTCTTTCCATTGCTTTCCATTGGAAAATGGAGGCGTGAGCTGAGGAGGGGTTTGCAGATAATTGTCCTGGCTTTTTTCTGTCTTTCCATTGCCTTCCATTGCGAAACAAAGTGCGAGCTGAGGAGGGGTTTTCAGACAATCATCTTGGCTTTTTTCTCTGTGTTTAGTGGGAACAACTGGTTGTTGTTTTTTGCAGCTTGGTTTTATTGATCTTTGAACTGTTTTCCATTGCATTTTGGTGGGAAAAGGCTGGGGTAGTCTTGCTGCTTTCTTTTTCCCATGTTTGCATTGCACTGCAGGAGGTGTTCTGGGGTGGGTGGGTTTCCAGCACTGCAAGTCTTTAAAGTGGACTTTATAAAGAGGTCTGATCCCCCCCAGCTTTTTTGCCTTTTTTCAGACCTCGGGAACAGATTAATTGGTTTCCCATTCATTTCAATGGGAAACCATGTTTCGGATAATGAATTGCCTCAGAGAATGAATTAAATTTGTTATCAGAGGTATCACTGTAATTCTAAGACATCTGCTTTGGTCTTTAGTCCCAAGGCCTGAATGCAAGGAGGTTTCGGTTCTGTAAGCCATCAGTGAAATAGATTTAACAGGCGATGGTGATGCCCAGTCAGGTGTCTTTCGACAGCCTCTCTTCTCTTCCAAATCTCAACCTTGGTTGCCACAACTTAAGAAACATGACTTGTGGCATCTAGACAGAAGATGTAGTGGTGAGGATGAAATCAAGGGATCAAAGTATCAGGGAGAACGGACTCTTCTGGATGATGATAACTGAACTCAGGCATCTCAGAGCTACAGTTTGGGAGTTGGATTCTCCACTGTGGCTCCTGGACAGGTCTTGGGCTCAGTAATCCATGGGGTCCTTTCCAGCTATACAGTTCTAAGATGATTGAGAGGGCTAGAATTGGGATCAGCCCTGATTATGGGGACTGGTGTAAGCCTAGTTTTGTAAGTTGTATGCCCTGGATATAAAGAAGACTCTGATGACGCCTGGAAGGGAAATTTACAGTATGCCTCTCATATTTTCCTAAATGGAAGGCAAACTGTAGTGAATTGACTCCACTAATTCCAAATTCAATTCTTTCCCTTTCACCTTTCTATGGCTCAGAAAACCTTTTCATATCAAGGCACAATTACCACCAGTGCAATAGCGTTTGAATGATGACAAGCCTTGAAATCCAATTTTGGCACTACCTCATGTGGCTAACAATTCTCTGGGTGGTCCTGCAGCATTCCTAGAACCTGTCACTTCATATTCTATATACCAATTGCTGTGTCAGTTCACCTAAGCAAAAACAATGTAGTTTTCTGTGCTCCCTTTCAAAATAAGAACTCCTGAGTCTCACTCGCTATTGTGTGCTTCATTGTATATTAAGAAAATTGTTGTTTTCAAAATGCTGCTTAGAAGTGTTTTCCTTAAAAATAGTAATTAAACTTTTCTTACTCATAGCCCCCAGAGCTGATTCGCTTTGTAGATCTATAACTGTGTGGAGTAAGATGGCAGTGTTGATTACTTCTACTAAGTGGATTGCAACAGCAGCAACAACTGTGTCTATGGATCTGAGGGGCTCCCTCATTCCATTATGTCTTCACAACAACCATGTGAGGTAGGTGACAATGAGAAATTTATTGGTCTGAAATCAGTCACTGAATTGTTCAGGTGTTCTTGGACTAAAACTCCCAGAAGCCTTCATCACTAGTTTTGCTGGCTGGGATTTCTGGGTGTTGTAGTCCAAGAACATCTGGAGACCTAAGTTTGGGAAGCACCATTCTAGCCGGATTGGGGATTTGAATGAGGACATTCCTTAATCCTCAACTGACACTTTAACCCAAGGTAATCATGATAATGGTAACGAATTATGGCAATCACATAATTCATTAACCGTATGTGATTTGTTCAACTCTTGAGCATCCTCTTAACAGCTCCCGACCTCCAAAATGTTTTGACGAAATGTGAAGAGTTTTATTGATTCACCT
Source organism: Phrynocephalus forsythii (assembly GCA_029282475.1). Taxonomy (NCBI): domain Eukaryota; kingdom Metazoa; phylum Chordata; class Lepidosauria; order Squamata; family Agamidae; genus Phrynocephalus; species Phrynocephalus forsythii. Next base: position 37,305,372 of record JAPFRF010000005.1, read on the forward strand.
TTAGAGTGAGGCAGAAAGCTCCATCTGATTTTATTCACAACCCCAAAAAAGAGGGTGCATGAAAACGGAAGTGGACTTCAAATCACTTCTGGTTTCATTTGTGTGGGGAGATTAGTACCAAAGAAAACCAGGTTATTAAGGGAAAGGTCTGGGTTTTGGGCATCAATTGCTGGGCATAGGGTGCTTCATAGATCATCCTTAAGAACTGGAATATACTGTGCAAAATGGACAAAATTGCAGATTAGATTATGCAAAGTAAGCAGTGGCTGAAGTCCTATTGTTTAATATAGCAAGCTGTGACTAGAGCAGGTCTGTTGAATCAATGGGGACTTGGTGAATCAACTCCTCTGCGAGTTCCATTGATTCTAATGAGCACAATTTAGTTGCAACTTACTACGCTAAGTAAAAGGATCCCAGCCAGTGTTGGTTCATTTGTGCAATGGGTGCAGATTAGAGATGGGCATGAACTGCCGAACCGGTACTGGCTTGTTTTTTGACCAAACAGATGTTTGGTGCTTCTGAGCCTCACCTCCTTTGGCAGGCACTCATTCTGAGGCAGCACCTGGAAGGGGTGAGGGAGGGGAACACTGAAAAAATAGAGATGGGCACAAAACGAAAAATGGAATGCTGTTTCATCATTTTGTTACGAAACAAAATGACGAAACTGCATTTCGTTTTTCAGTTTGTGCCTATCAGTGCTTCCCTTCTTTGCCCCCTCCAGGTTCTGCCTCAGAATGAATGCCTGCCAACGGAGGTGAGGCTCAGAAGCACCAATCATCTGTTTGGTCGAAAAACAAACCTGTACCGGGTTTGACAGTCCGTGTTCATCTCTATTGCAGATCTCAGAATTTCTGCTTTTGAAAGAATTCCACATTGCTTCAACACAATATACCCACTCAACCTTGATCGATGGCAAAGTGTTCCCTGAGCTCTCTTTTCTTCTCTGCTTGCACTGTGTGCCCAGCTACCCACCCCTTACCCTGGGAAATCTATAAGCTAATTCCGTCTGAACTTCCCCCACTACAAGGGGAGGATGGTTTGCTTTGGCTGACTTCCAGGCTCCTTTCAATTTTAACAAGTCCAATTCTGTGAAAATGATGAAGCTTGAGGACTGAAATTATCTGCGCTGAAACGAGTCGCCTGTAGCCAAGGCACTGGAAATGGCAGGATCCCAGGTGATGTATTAGGGCAGGTGCCTGCTTGCTTCAACAGGAGTATTTTAATAAAGCCACAGCTTGTCAGCGGTGCCTCGAGACATTCCTGCCACCTGTCTTTGTTCTGGCAAGCCTTGAACTGTGGATCACAAATAGCGCACCCAGCACCTCGGATGACATGGATGCCCTTTCCTGCAAACAGAGAGATGTTGCCATTTGCCGAGGGACAGTGGTCAAAGACCACGCACCGCCTTGGCCAGCATTATTATTTTTGCTCAGTTCTGAAAGCTTTCTGAGGATTAAGAGAGGCATAAAACCTTTTAAGCACATTACCCTGCTATAATGTGAATTACCATTTAATGTTTCATCTTAGCTCTTTAGACTTTATCACAATCCCTCTGGGTTTCTGAGGTAGAGCTACAGGACCCCCTTTCAGCTTCGGTGCTGCTCTCACACAATCTGTTATCTAGTCAGTAAGAGAGGGTGTGTCTCCTCTGAAATCTACAGCCTGGGTCCCTGTGGTGTCCATGAAGGGGAAAGTCAGGTCTAATCTCTTCCCCCTCTCCCACCCAGGAAACACTGACCAGTGCAATGATCTTTCATTCGGGGTGGGTGGATGGGTTCTCAAAATGTCCTTCTCCCTATGAGGGGGCTACACATGACACAAAAGGCCAAGGGTTTGCTTACATAATCATCCAGCAGATGGGCCGTGATATCTAATCCCAGTTAAGCCCTCCAAGCTCTTTGACACACTGGGCATCTTAAAAGGCCACGTGGGAAGCCATGCTGCTCTTTTATTCAGCTGTTTGCTGCACTCTCTGTAAACCTAGTGGTTGGTTTAATGACCCCTTATAGAGGCTGAGTTCCCATTGCAACAAGTGAAGGATTACACAGATGAATGAATAGGGGCTGTCCTGTTCAAAGGTTACTGATCCATTGGAACAACCAATTGAACTGACCTACATTGCATTTACCCACATGGTCAGAGAGAGAGAGGAGGAGGATTGTAGGCATCCAGTGTCAGGTATAATGAGGTCAGATACGACATGTTTCCAATGTTTTTCTTCCATTTGCTCCATAACATCACCTTCACTTTCTTGGCTAAGTGGAGTTTTGAGTGAGTTGTCTGTTGTCATCTTTATTTCATCCTCTCTAGCTGCCTATGGGTGTTTCATGTCTTTTTTTAGTTTCGTGGCATAGTGACTAGGACTCAGGAGTTATAGGTTCAAATCCCCATTCAGCTTTGAAAGTTCACTGAAGCAGTGGAACTGGTAATTTTTTTCTTACTTCCTTACTGATTTACTTACTTACAGGCCATCTGGCTAACAAGGCCACTCCTTAAATACCTCACTTACCTTGAAAGCCCTATAGCATCACTATAAGGCAGGTAAATTTGGTTTTAAAGAATGGATTTAATTTGTGCTTTCTTTAGGCCAGGGCTGTCCAACTTTGAACAGCCCACAGGCTACTTTCAGAAGTCTGAAAGGTGGGTGGGCTTCTGCGGGTGCCTCTGTTCAGGCAGCAAGCGAGAGCAGCCTGTCCCAGCTGCTTTGGGGCTCCAGGATGTGCTGCAGCTGACAGCAAGCGCCCCGCACCATGGACAACAGGGGCTGCTGCTGCTGCCACCTCTTCACCACCCTGCACTGCCCCATCCCAGGCATGGCATGGCTGAGACACTGATGGAAAGGCCCTCCTGCTGTCGGGAAGACCCAGAAAGTGTGCCTTGTCCCCTGGCAAGCGGAGACGCATGGCTGCCCAGATGTGGGAGAGGGGGCAATGGCCACCTCCCTCCCCTTCCTCCTCCTCCGCTTCCCTGGGCCGGGACTCGGGCTCCAACTCCATGGCAGTCAGGAGGAGGGCAGCGGGAGCAGTGGCCCAGCTAGGAACCTCCTGCGCCTGCCGCCCGAGCACCCAACTTCCCCACCACCACTCTAGCTCCACACCATTTCCCTCATTCACCTCCCTCATTCACTCAGCTGTCTGGCCCTCCTCCTTTTTTCTGTTGTTGCTGCCGCTGCTATTGCTGGTAGTGGAGGGTGGAGACTCCTTACGGAGCTACTGAGTAAGGGGTTGGCAACCCCACCTGAACCTGCCGCCATTGGTGGCAGATCAGGAGGCTGGCAGGTTCCTTGCGGGCTACTTCAAATGGCCCTGCAGGTGACCGGTTGCCCGTGGTTGACATATTGTGCAGGCCTGCTTTAGGGTATAGGGCATCTGACCCTCAAGGAAAGACAATTGACAATAGCAAACGTACATTCCATCGTAGTCAGGCTGGCAGGTCTTATAAGCCAGGCCCCACAAGGCTCCTGAGAGGAGGTAGTGGCACAGCACTCTGTCCACCTCTTGCAATGTCACAGGCTGAAATTGGGTCAAACTGTACAGGCAAGGTGGACTGCAGGATGTCTTGATTGAATCCACTGGGAAAGGTTGTCAATCCAGGTCTACATCTGGTAATATGTTGGGGACATGTCCAAGGAGGCCATGGTCTCCAAGAACTCGAGAGCTGCACCAGCATGGGTGTTGAAGTCCCCCAGGACAATAAGCCTGGGGACCCCAACAATGCCACTGATATGAAGGCTGCTAGCTCTGGAAAGCAAAGTGCTGGGTTGTGGGGAGCACAGTAGACCAGTACAATCCCTTTTTCATCCCTGGGCCCTAATGACACACAGAGGGCATCTAAACTCAGTATGACCAAGAAAGAGAGTCTGGCAGCCCCCAATATGTTCTGTTAAACAATGGCTACTCCATACGCCCTGCCCCCCCAGATTACCTGGATGTATGATGGAGTAGCTGGGCAGGCCATAGCTGCATCCACCCAGGTCTCAGTTATGAAGGCCAGATCCCTATTTTCATCCAGCACCTGGTCTTGGATCAGTTGAGCATTATTCATTGTACATCTGGCATTAAGTAACATCAGGGATAAAGTGGTGGGTCAGCTGGACTGGCTACTTTGAGCCTGACAGCTAGTGACCGGGCTAGAACAGGGGGTAGCCTTAAAACATCTGCCCACTTCTTTTCATTCTGGTAGCCACGAAGCCAACGCCATATTGTTCTCTGCACATATAACACTATGATATCTGTAAGTGCGCCATTAGAGCAACAGGCTCTAATAAGTGAAAGAAATGCAGGAATTGCAAAAAAATGCAAGAGGTATAGCAAAAAAGAAGAAGAGGGAAGGGGAAAAATCCCAAACAACTATACATCCAATTAAGTTGTTCAAGCCAAAATACAAAAAGTGAAGGGGAGAAAAAACTAGGCCAGTGCCCAACACACACCCCTCCCAAGGACTAACTTCAGAAAACCTGATGGCAATTGTAGTGCTGGCAGCTGCATGAACCAACATGTAATTAATTACAGTAATTAGCCAGAGAGTGATCAATCACTCAGTTATCAATTAATCATTAATAATCTAACTTCAGGTGTTAAGATATTCGTATAGTAATCAGTTAATCAATTAATCAGTCAATCAGTTAATTAGATACAGTGCATTCAATAGCCATAGTGTGGCAAACTATGAGAGGCAATAGTACTAGCTAGCCAATCAAGAAAAAAGGGAAGGAACACGAGGCGACTGAGTTCAGTCACATACTTCATTCATGGTGAAAGCTGGTGCAGCGATAACAAAGGGGATTTTCTATTGCCCACCATTTTATTCTACATTGTGACATGCTAACTTGCTTTTCTGCCATTATTTAACCTCACAACTATTCCTAGAAGATACATCATTCGTAATACTAATCCTAAAAGAAAGTTTACAAGTGTTAGGCAGGGCAGCTGAGGACCGGACATTTTGGAGATTGCTCATTCATAGGGTTGACATAGGTCAGAGGCAACGTAACAGCAACTGAATACAGCAATAAGGAGGAGACCAAAGTCAACTTCAGATAACCAACTGAATTCAGGTAATTTGAGATGAATTAATTTATCCTGGTTATTTGTCTATATGCTGGCTCATGTGGAGTCTACTAGTAATATCTCATATTTTTATTAAGTGACATCTCATACATGACAAGGGGAGAGGGAGACAATCATATATGTTTCTGTCTCCCCACACCTGGGAATGATTAGATTATCAAAGTGTAATTTTTCCAAATGTTCCTGTATCTATCATTTTTCCTCTTCTCTCTCTATATATTTATATATATGATAAACTTTCTTTTTTCTTGTTTGAGACTTTTTTATTCCCTCTCTTAGTGTTGTTGTTTGTTTCAAGCACAAGAGACCACTTAATGAGAATAGATGACCTTAATGAAGTTTCTGTGTTACACAGAGAAACCAATAGGTGTCTCTTTGATGACATAAAACTTGTTGTCTTTTAGTGGAAGGAAAGGACTGCCTGACCTTGGATGGTTGCTATGCCTCCAGTATTTAGGACTGGGCATTTGTGAACACCCTAATCCCATAATACTGATTTCTTTTGCAGTCAGGATTTCTTAATGATCTTTAGTTTTGCCGAGATCTAAACTTCTTTACATAAGCAGCAGCCACCTACACATAATATAAGATAAAAATAAATCAAAGCAGGGAACCAAGTAAGATTAAAATCCAAAGCAAAGAACATTTTCTGACAGATGTGTTCGAAGAACTTGGTGCATATTAGTATACAAATCAACTTGAACCCAATCCTACTAAGGCTGAAGCATGTGCTTTCCATCTGAGAAGCAAGCAGGTGTTTGGAAATGTTACCTGCAAGGGCACCTAACTAGATCATTGCCCTGCTCCCTTAGTTCATTCGCTGACTTACAATAAACAATCCCAAAATACAAAGCAAAAGATTTCCTAAAGGAATAACATCCTTCAAAATGTATCTAGATTCTAGAACCATCTGTGGTTCTAGAACCATCTATCAAGATTCCATCAAGATTCAAGAATCCTGAAGGAACAGCGGAGAATGCCAGGAATATAGTATGGAAAGAAGGAACTTCCCACCTCTTAAAATGGATGGAACCTGAGGGAAGTAAGCTTCCCAAGAAGCAAATTTTGCTGCTTATATAGCACCCCATAGTGCTTACAACACTCTCTGAGTGGTTTACAATTTAATTATGCCAGCTACACATTTCTCCCTACCTACTCCATCAAGCTGGTTACTCAATTTACCAAACTGAGAAGGATGGAAGACTGAGACATCCTCAAATACTGGCAACCTGGGACTGAGCTCAGGTTGTGAACAGAACTCCAGTTTAACCAGGGTGCCACCATATCACATACAATATAGAAGACCGTTTCCAATTTAGAAACAGGTTGTTACATCAGTTTATGGGGATACTTACCAATATTCTGGTCACGCTATCCTTTAAAATGAACATCTAGACTCACCGATCACATTAGTGGCAATTGCACAGCATTGTAACAATTCATAAAACAAGAAAAGCAACTTCTTGGTTGCAGCCAGCTTCTTAATTCCTGCTTTCTCCACAGCGTGTCTGCTGTTATACATTAACATCATTTCTCTTTGACTGGATTAAGTCTTGCTTCTGTCTGCATGCTCTTGCCTGATCCACAGATCTTTGCTCCAACAATTGACAGCAGAGTCCCTCAAACAGAAAGAGGAGTAAAAACACATGATGGTTTCAATATGGGTGGGGCTCATAGCTTAATCCTGACTAGGGATGGGCACCATACGAAAAACTACACACTGCTTTGTTGTTTCATTAGCTAAGAAAAAAGAAACAATATGGGGAAGCAGCATTTCGTTACAAATGAAACAAAACACCATTTCCCCTTCGAGAATGAAACAAATTGTTCTAGAGGAAATTGCAGGGGAACGTCCGCAAGCTCTTCCCTGAAAGCCCCCTAAATTTGGAAAGATTTGAAGCTCCAAAGTAGGTGCCCCTAGGAAATAAGCATCTAGTTGGAATTGGAAGCTGATTGGCCCAGCGATAGCGCTGCCACCGCTTCCCATATGATTCCAATTAGAAGATTTTTCCTAGGGGCACCCAGTTTGGAGTTTCATAACTCAGCCTCCTTATCCCCAAATCATTCCAAATTTCAGGGGACTCTCTAAAATCACTTTCTGAATGTATCCCTGCTACTTTGGTGTCCCAAGGTAAGCATTTTTGAGTGCAATTTTTAAAACATATGCACTCAAAAATATTTTAAAAATATGCAATCAAAATTTACTTACATTGGGGCTCCAAAGTAGCAGGGATATCTTCCCGAAGTGATTGTAGGGAACCACCTGCAATCTAGAAAGATTTGGAGTAAGGGGACTTAACTATGAAGCTCTAATGGGGCTGGGGGTAGTAAATGGCAAAGTGTTCTGGGAATGTGGAAGCAATCAGGGAGTTTACTCTATGGTATTAACTCCCTAATTGCCTCCATAATCCCAGCACAGGAGCAGCGAGGGAAAAACCCCACTCCTTTTTGCTTTTTTGCACCTCCCCTGGTTCCTAGCTGGGGCTTTTTGACAGGCTGGGGTGTGGGGGGATGGGTCCCCCTCTCCAAACCCCAGCCTGTCAATAAGTCCCAGCTGGGAGGAGGGGGACGGGTGAAAGGCAGAACAGAGCATGGCTAGCCCCACTAACCATAGCACTCCATGTCCAAAACGCACCTCCCCGAGAGGAGGGGGTGGCAGGGGAGAAAGGAGCAGTCAGGCAGAGAATTTACTTCTGCCTGGCTGCTTATTTCCTCAACCCCCTGCCTCCCATCTGGGATTGAGCTGTCAAAATCAGCTGGGAGGCAGTGGGGAGGAGGCTTTTGAATCCCCCATTGCACCAGCTAGAGCGATGGTGCCATGGGGGATTCATTTTGTTTCATTTTGTTTCATAAATAATGAAATTGTTTTGAAAAATTTCATTACTTACGATAGAAAAATGAAACGGGGGACAGAATGAAACAAAATGAAACACAGTTTCCATTTCATGCCCATCCCTAATCCTGACCTTTATTCCCAGGTTGTCATACTACTCAGATCTTCTGTCCCTTAATCCTGCTGATTTCTGATCTGCCAGATAATGAAGGAAGATTAGATGATTTGAAAAAAGTTACTTTTTGGACTACAGCTTCCATTATCCTCTTGACAGCATGGTCAGTGATAATGCTTGGGAGTTCCAGAAGGTTCCCCGCCCACTACAAGCAAATAAATAATGTTTCAAAGCCCAGGCAAAGGTAATACATAAAAGCAGAGAATTTTGTTTTTGCTTGTACAATTATTTTAGCTTTATGACTAATCAGGTTCTCTTTCAAGTGATGGTTACTTTGATGCAAAGAAGTTGTGGTTTCATCTAATGCCGTCTGTGCTGGGCTTAATTTGGTACATATGTTTTGTTCCCTGAGAAATGTGGTTTTCCTTTTCCAAATACATAAAGAAAATGTCTTCCTCCTGGGTCAGGAGAACCAAAAGTAAATCTCATCATGAGGTAACCTTGAACTAATGCCGAGGACAGCAAAGTTGCTGCCTCCACTGCCACAGCATGTAATAAGAGCTTTCTCTCTTCCATACTTTCCTTTGCTGAACACTTCAGGAATGTCACAACTAGAGATGGGCACGAAACAGAAAAATGGCGTTAAGGTTTTTCGGTTGTTGTTGAGAGGTCTGTTTCGGTTCGTTTCCGTTTATTGGGAATTTTTTGAAAAATTTTGTTACCGTTTTGTGTTTTTCCGTTTGTCGTTTCTACCCGCTTTTTGTGCGATTTTTAAAGCATTTCCGTGCGTGGGCATCCCCCAATGCCCCAGACCAGAGGGAAAACACTAAAAAAAATGGATGCTGGCAGAGACACAGTATAGACTAGGTTCGCAGGGAGGCTGCAAAGGCAGCGGTGGGCTTTGCCCAGGGTGCAAGGCAGCCGCAGAGTCACTGCACTGCGGGGCAGGGGAGGGTACTCACCGAGAGGTACGCAGCACGCACGCACACAGGGAGGCTGCAGGACTGAAGCTAGAATCGCAGAGACAGCAATCCCACCCTAACTCCCACCAAAGACTTCAAGGAGGATGGGGGCTGCCAGAGCTTTTTATGCCCTCTGTGGCTGCCAGACCTGCCCACCCAGTCTGCAATCTGGGCATGCTATTGGTTGAACATGATTCCACATCACATGGCTTGCCTGCCTCCATTTTGTGGCTGGTGGCAACATCCATTTTAAAGGGAAAAGAAAAATACATCGCGATGGGAGAAGACAAAAACAAACGTTTTAAGGACCCCAACCCCCCTGGTAGGTATTATCAGACAATATAAATAATTATCGCTGCATTTTTATGGATGTCCAGGGCGTTTTTTAACATTTAAAACAGGTCATTTCATTGTGCGTCGCCATTAACGGAAACGAAACGTAACAACCACAATTTTTGTGGTTCTGTTCATTTAGTTTCATTTTCATCACAATTTTCATTTGTCGTTTCATTACATCAACGGAAACGACAAACGGTAATGGAAACGAAAAAATGTTCGTTCTGTGCCCATCTCTAGTCACAACATAAAGAACCCATGTCTGTTTGGTCCTCTAAGGCAGTGGTTCTCAACCTGTGGGTCCCCAGAGGTTCCTGGCCTGCAACTCCCAGAAACCCTTTCCAGCACAGTGAGTGGTGGAGGCGTCTGGGAGTTGCAGTCCAGGAACATCTGGGGACCCACAGGTTGAGAACCACTGCTCTAAGGAGTAACTGGTAGGGTGCTAAATGCTAAAAACAATAGAGTGAATCTGAAGCTCCTTTAGGATAAGTACAATTCAGCCAAAATCATACTCTGTAAAGTGGGAACTTAATTAAAGTCAATGGGGTTGAATAAAGGCCTAACTCCTGCTGAATGCAACTTAGGCTGTCATACTTTGGCCACATATACGTGCTCCCAAATCCTCCATGGAAAGGGAAGGTCACTGAAAGAACCTGCATGTACTGATAAAAGGGGAAACGACAAAGCATCTTTTACAACTCCTCTTCAAATTGAACAAAATATCTCCAAAGTGTTTTTATGCTGTGCTCGAGCTCCTACATTCTGAGTACATAATTCTGAATTTGGCTCAGACATTCAAGACTGATGGGTCTGTTCCAGTGGTGGAAGAAGGCAAAAGGATCACGAGATAGGCAATTTAGCCACCTGTGCCTGTACAGTATGCTGGGGTGGAGGAGGTGATTTTTAAGTATACAGTACTTCATTTTAAGCTAAATTCTGCTAATAAACTTCCCCGAGAAGAGGGCCATTTGCTATGGATAACTGGGTTTTAGTAGGAAGCAGACTGCTCATTTCCCTTCATTTACTGAACATTTTATCTGCTGATGTTTCCACTCTAAATGGCATCCAAGGGCAGCTAAAGACAATATGCAGAGGATCTTTTTTAAAAAAACCACACACAATATAATAAATACATACTGTATATGTCATTGTTCAGAAAGAAAAAGAGATTGGAGAAACTGCTTTTTTTTTTTTTTAAAGGAGGAGATTGCCAATGCCAGCTGGGGGATTCTGGGAACTGGAGTACAAAAAAAGTACTTTTTCAGTTACTTTGAAATATATGTTTTTCATGGAAACATGATTTTTGTTCCCTTAAGGGCATATCCCAAATAGATAATGGTATGCATTGTATGTGTTTGTGGACAAGAAACTGTTATTGCAAAAGGTGAACTTAATTTTCATTGGAGCTACGTTATGCATTTAAGGTCAGATTTAGAACTTACGAAGTAACATTTCCATGGACTTCTTAATTTTTAACACAAGATTTTAAGGTCAGTAGTCCAATGATGTAAATTATTTAAAAATGTATGAATTTTTCATAAGTCTCTCCAGCCATCTCATTTTGGATTTCCTTCTCTAGTAGTGAACTCTGCAAAATCACACATATCTAGAATTTATTTGCCTCATGGCATGAACTGCTAAAGAGGTTGGGGTGGCTCAGTGGGCTAGAGCATTGAGAGTCTGTTGGCTGCAAAGCTGGCAGCTCAGTCGTTCGAATCCTGAGTGCCACGCAGTGGAGTGAGCTCCTGCTGTTGACCCCAGCTCCTGCCAACCTAGCAGTTCGAAAGCATGTATATGAAAGTAGATAAATAGGTACCACCATAAAAAGTGGGAAGGTGACAGTGTTCCGTGTGCAAGAAATGCATTCGGCCATGTCGGCCACATGGCCATGGACTTGCACAACACAGGCTCTTTGACTTGGAAATGGAGATGAGTGCCACCCTTAGAGTCAGACACAACTAGCACACATGTGCTGGGGGAACCTTTTTATGAACTGCTAAGTATGAACTTTTCTTTTGGCAATAAATGATGGTTTCTTTTTCCCCACCCCTCCTTGTCCACTTAATACCTTTTGCTTTAAAACAATTCTTTAATTTTACTTCCAGTATAAAAAGCAGCTGCATTATTTGATTTGTATCTTTGTATCTTTGCATTAATAAGCTTACATATCCCACTCCTGCATGGCAGAGCAGTGCTGAATTACTCTGCCTATTTCCACACACTCCACAAGGATTTGCTGCTGAAACATTTGCTGTCTACCCAACCACATAACAGCACCCCCTCCCTATTACACACACACTGAATAACCTTTCCCCATTCTACTTCTGGAGCAATTTTTGCTCATTAAAAACTCCATTGTGTGCAAGTCAGCTTCAAAACCACAGAGTCCCATAACACTGGAGAGTTCAATGAGAACTCAGGAAAGTTCCTTTTTTTTTGGGACTTCCAACTTCTGGCATTGTCCTAAACTGCTTTAGCTGCTGGCACATGAACATATACATGCCCACACCCAAACCCACACACCACACAACGTCTCCTGGGGAGTAAGTCCTATGAGGCTGAAATAAGGTACAGTGTCCCCTCAATGCTCAGACCTCTGTTTACCTGTGGTGATTTGTTTGGAGGCAAAAGTGGAAATTAAAGAAACTAGTGAGCCACCTTGGAGCCACCCAAGATGTTCCAGTACTATGCATGATTGTCTGGAAAGTTCCTTGTTGCTTTATTTCAAAGCAAAGTGTGCTGCTTATATATCATCCCATAGTGCTGAAAGCTCTCTTTGGTTTACAATTTAATTCAGTAGAATACACTTTATTTCTCACCCCCCAGAAAGCTGGGAACTCAATTTGCCGACCTTGGAGGGATGGAAGGCCAAGTCAAGCTTGAGCCAGATACCTCAGCCTGGGATCGAATTCAGGTGGTGAGCAGAGTCTTCACTGCAGTACTGAAATTTAAACATGGTACCATCTGGTGATAAGCAAAGGAAGTATTTATTATTTTAATTAAAATTGTTTTTAGGCCACTTCCAAGGACAGAACTCTCTCAAAGCAGTGGAATAAATCATATGGTGGTGTAGAATGAAGCCACGTGCAGTTCTTAGCCTGATCTCATGTGGCTTTTTGGTCCAGAGCAGGTGATCAGGAATGTTCTGTACTTTCTTCAGCTGCCTGCCAGGTGAGCCATGGAAGTGAAGGACAGAGAAGGGGGAGAGAAGACTCTGGAAGAAAAAGGAAAAGGCAGTTGAACTCACTTGCATCTCATTTTGGCCCTGAATACTACTAGCATTAGAACCACTCAGTTCCAGCATGGAACCTTCCAAATATAATTTAATCCTTGACACAACAAAGGGTGCCCATCTTTGTTCAGAAAAAAAGTATTATCAACACATGCCAGCAACAACAAGAACAGAACACAAGCAAACAGCCACAGTTAGAATGATGGTCATACTGAAGGGATTACTTTGTGTAACTCTGTGATTTATTTGCCAGCATCATCAGGATATTTGACGGCAGCCTCTCAGGAACACAGGCTTAGAGGCGCAGAGCTCTTAAGAGCTGGATTTAGGCTGGAATGTGTTTTATGCAATTAGGCAGGAAAAGCTGGGTGGATAGCTCAGTGCATTAGAGTCAGCCTGTAGAGCCATGGGTCAAGTGTGTGAATTCATCACTCTGCAACCTATAGAGCCAGGCACAATAGCCTTGGGCAAGCTGCATGTTCCTGAAGTGCTACCAGAAGGAGGGATAAGAAAACCGTTTCTGAATATTTTATACCATGCAAGGGATATCACAAGTAGGAAGCAATTTGATAGCACATAATTATTATTTTTATTAATAATTTTGTATGAAATTGGTGAGAGTGTCAGATTCTGTGAGAAAGGGATGGGGCAGAGTAATCTGTAGCAAGCTTTAAAAGTCTGTCGTAGAGATAAACTGGAAGTGTCGTTTAAAACAAAAGATATCTTGTTGCCAAGCCAGAGGCTGGGAGTTCATTTCCACACCATGCCTCCTTGAGAGGGGCTGGACTTGATGGTCCTTAGGGTCCCCTCCTACCTCTGCATTTCTAAGATGATGATAATTAAGGATTAGGAAACTGCTGGCTTTTCACAAACTGTGGGACTGCAGTTCTTGATCCTTGGTTCCAACTAGGAATGTAACACACGAGGTATCCACCCAGCCTTTCCCACCTAATTACATAAAGCAAATTGTTGTTTGTTTTGATTACTTATTACATACCTCAGAGTATCCAGGACCATTAGTAATTTCCACATATTATCATTCCATCCTTTTGTTAATACAAGAGTAGTGCAATCCTATACACAACTTCTACATGGAACATTTCAAAAAACAAGCTCTGGATGTGGAACCCTTTGCACCCACAGTCTGGTTCCAATATGTGGATGACACATTTGTAATTTGGAGCCACGGTGAAGATAAACTGGAAGAATTTCTAAACTACCTCAACAATATCCACCCAAATATATAGTTCACCATGGAAAAAGAAATAGAGGGGAAACTCCCATTCTTGGATATCATGGTCATATGCAATCTGAATTTCCAATTAGGACACAAGGTCTACAGAAAACTCACCCACACAGACCAGTACCTATATAAAAATTCCAACCACCTCCTATGATGAAAAACAGGCATAATCAAAACACTTGTAAACCGTGCAAGCCGGAAGTGAAGCTGAATTCCTCAACACTGAACTCAACCACCTGAATTGGGCCTTACAGGCAAATGGCTATTCAAAGAATGAAATCAAAAGAGCCATCAAACAACAACAACAAGTCTTAAGAAGACTGAACAACACCAACTGAAGAAGAAAAGCAGCCCTCAACAAACAAAGTATTTCTACCATACATAAAAGGAGTCACGGACCACATGGAAAACGTGTTAAAAAAACAGTTTTTAGACCCACTACAAAAATACAACAGACTATGTCAGCAAAGAACAAAAGGAACCCACTTGCCACTGCAGGAGTATAATTGGATACCTTGTACTTCTGGCCAGGTATATATTGGAACCACAAAGCACAGCATCCGGAATCAAAGAACACGAAAGACACTGTAGTCTGAAACAACCAGAAAAATTAGCAGTGGCTGAACATACCCTGAAACAAACTGGACATGAAATCCTCTTCCAGGACTACAGTTTCCCCCAGTGGCTGACTATGAGTCCCGTGGACCTGGAGTGGTAGAAGCTGAAATCTTATACCCAGAAGTTTCCTCATCTTTCTGGTACCCAGATGGTCTTGAATAGCTGTTAAATAGCAGGGGTTTGTGAACTCTTAGATCCCATGCTGCCCTTATTTTAGTGTTCCGTTTTGATGGTTGAGGCTTGTACATTATTAGCCTTCAGTTTAGCCTGATGTTTTTGGCTTCTAATACCCACAGGCCTGATTTGCTTGTTGTGTTTAGCTCATCTTCAGCACTGTGTGCCAAACGCCACCCTGGTACAAAGGCCACTTTTAAGCACTTCAAGACACTTGACTCACACACATCCCCAATAGCGAGCTCTTGTTGGCTGCGACAATGGCAGGTGAATCCCCCGAAGGAAGGCTCATGCCATGGGCAAATAGACCATGACTGTACATTTTATTTCTGTGACTCTGTTGATGACTGAGGCAGTGGCCAGTTTTCAGCAAGGAGGCATGAGAACCCTGCATGGTTGGTTGTTTTTGAACTTAAACAAGGGCTAGCCCATATCAAACACTTGGAAACCCCAGAGGGAGATTCTGGAGGAAGCCTCTGTCCCACGCGAAGGCATACAGGAAATACAAAACAATCAGTATTGGTGTCTGTGAATTACTTGGTCTTCTGCAACACCCTTGTGTCTTCAGAATACCCATGCAGAGGGTTAGCAAACTAAGTCCTAGTCTTCCACTCCATTCATTATATCCCATTGGGTTAATTATAAGGAGGACATGTACTCCCCTTAATGTGTAGTTTGAGCCTGAAACAGAAGGGAAAATGTTTCTGCCCAGGCTTGAGAGCTGTTTAAGAGGAGAAGCTGGTACCCACAGCTGTTATATGTGTCTACAATGAGGTCACTGCTGAATTTATGGACAGCTGAACATTAATCCTAAAGTCTTTCACTTTAGCTCAGTGTCTATTTGTTTTTGTTGGAGAAAAAGAAAGAACAGTTTTTTTAAAAAAACACAATGTTTTAGGTATTCTCTATGGCACAGAAGAAAATGCCAGCAATATTCTTTAATACCTCATATTTTTTCTCTCTTGCTTCTTTTGTATCTCCTGCACACTTTGCATTTGGAATCATTTCAAATGGTGGTGGAATGTGCTTAGTCTGCTAGAGCTGCATTCTCTCCAGAAGAAAGGTTTCCAGGAAGAAAAGAGAGAAAGGAAGCTCGGGTGGGGGTGGGGGTGGAAAGGAAGGGAAAGGAAATTATGTGGAATTTGAAGAACGCAATTCTGAGAAAAATCTGTTTCATCGTCGCTACATGACACTGCTCCTTTGTGTATGCTTACGACGACAGCAGTGCCGTGGCAGGCTGTACTGTGATCCTAGAAACAAAGCTGGCTTTAAAAAAAAATCTTTCCTCATTTTGCATTTCTAATGGCAAAGAGCTTCTGCTTCCAAGTATGACGTGCCCCTTACACACACTGGGTTTTCACTCACTGCCACCACCAGATTAACTGGACACTTGTATGTATTTGAGAGAGAGTCACACCAGGTTATATAGTTTTAAAACAAAACATGAAACGTTTATTAGGTTACAATTAGATGATCAGTATTATGATAGCTTTAGCCGAAGTTATTGTATTGCAATCATGAATTCTTATAATAATGTATTTCCTTTATAAACCAGACCCTTTTCAGTGGCAGGATCTCCCACCTGACCAACTGAAAATCTAACTGACTCTCAGCTCTCTTAACTGAACTCCTCTCAGCTCTAACACAAACTGAACACAAACTGAACTTGCCCATCATCCAATAGGTTCCAATATATAACATGCTTAATCACTCCCACCAGCTTGGTGATTGGCTATTCAAAAGAGAGTCGTGAATATTCATACTTGTTTTAACCCTTTTCGCCACAGGGCATATGTTCTGTCAGGACCCCTAGGCAGTGGGCAGCAGTCCAAGGAAATACAGGCACCAAGAAGAGCACGGCAAAGCCAGCAAGGAGAGCTCAAAGGTATTTCCCTTCCTCCGGTAGATGAGCATATTATGCACCCTTCCAGTACAGCCGTGTGGTACCTAAAGTTCACCGGACTTCTTTTTTTGGTCCTGGAAGCAGAAGCAACTCCTCAAAAGAGACTAGGCAAAAACTGGAATGGAATAGAATGGGATGGGAAGGGATGAGGACATCATAATAAAAACTGAGGTCAAAATAGTGGGATGCAATGGACAAACATTAGAGCAATATTTTACACCTCACACTTAGAAAAGTGTGACTCTTGACTTTGACTCTTTAATCAAACCTCGATTACTTCAAAACCTACTGGAAGAG
This sequence comes from Phrynocephalus forsythii, assembly GCA_029282475.1. NCBI lineage: Eukaryota > Metazoa > Chordata > Lepidosauria > Squamata > Agamidae > Phrynocephalus > Phrynocephalus forsythii. The sequence continues at coordinate 37,322,154 of JAPFRF010000005.1, forward strand.
AACACAGTGGCAACTTCTGAGTAAGATAATCAAATCACATTCATGACATTTATGTGACTAGAGGAGATACATGCAGCATGCCACAAATCATCCTCAGATGCAACAATAAGGCAGGAGCAATAAAGAGTAAACACACAAAAAAATAAGAAAGGTAACTAGACTGACTAGTACTTAAAAACTAATGTAGCTTCAGCATGGTCTCAGGGTATGCAGAGTACACCCCTCATAGCAGAGCAGGACAGCATTGGAATGTACCATCTCCTAAGAGATAACTAAGCCAAGTAAAGTAAATTTTGTGCTTCTTTTATCCATTACTTAACATATTCCAGACCTTTCAAGGTTGTCTACCAATCAGGTTTCAAATTCCTTTGCATGTTCACAAAGGCAAGAGCAGTTTCTGTCTCCACTCCCTTCACCACAGCTGATGTCATTCCTCAGTTTAATACTGTACTGTACCAGGGAACAAACTAACAAGGCTTTAACATTTAGCCCAACAGATAAATCACAGGTGGAGCTTCCATTCCTTTTTGGGCCAAAGTTGCCTCCCTCATTTCTCTTAGCCAACTACTCCCAGGAACAAAGAAAAACCTGGATTTTTCCAGAAATGTGCTCCAATCTATATTTCCCCAATTTCTCAGTCTCATCGCATTCTTCTTGAAAGGTACTTCTGACTGACTTGAGCAAATCTCAAAAGATTTCTACAGTATGTGTACAGCACCAAGGAAATCGATTTCCTCATGCATGATCTAAAATAGAGATGGACATGAACTACTTGTTCTGTCACTCATTGTTTGGTGGATGGTCAGGCAGTTGTTCTACAGTCCAGTGCCTTGCCTGTCCAATGGGTGTCCACTGAGAGGCAGTGTCTGGAATAAGTAAGGCAGGGAAGCTGGGACACTGCTTCCAAGTAGGTGCCTGGTTGAGGGAGTGGGGCATTGAATCATAGAACACTTGTTCGAACTGGCACAAACCACTAAATTGTTGGTTTATGCCCATCTCTAATCTACATTACATCCCACCACCACCACCGCAGAATTCAGTAAAGGAGTTAAAGTTGGGCTTCCCTTGAATTTCCAGTAAAACATGACTAAGCAGTCACATTACTCCATTTCGGAGGGTTGGAGAAGAGATGAAGAAATTCCACAACTAAATAGTAGGTGATTTCCAAAGAAAGAAAGAAAGAAAGAAAGAAAGAAAGAAAGAAAGAAAGAAAGAAAGAAAGAAAGAAAGAAAGAAAGAAGAGAAATGCATCACCTGAAAAAGGAAAGAACAAGGGGCAAATTGTGAAAGAAAAAAAGAAAAGAAAAATTTGATTTTGGAATAATGGATTAAAATCCAGGTGGTTAGTATAGAAGAGAAGATGCTGCTGAAGGAGAGCCAACATGGCTTCTGCAAGGGCAAATCATATCTCACTAATCTGTTGGAATTTTTTTGAGAGTGTCAACAAGCATGTGGATAAGGGAGATCCAGTTGACATTGTTTATTTGGACTTTCAGAAGGCTTTTGACAAGGTCCCACATCAAAGGCTTATGAATCAACTTACCAGTCATGGACTCAAGAGACAGATCTAGTCCTGGATCAGCAACTGGCTAAGGGACAGGAAAAAGAGGATAGCACTAAATGGACACTTCTCCAAGTGGAGGGAGGTAAAGAGTGGGGTCCCCCAAGGTTCAGTACTGGGACCCCTGCTTTTCATCCTCTTCATAAATGATGTAGAAGTAGGAGTAAATAGCAAGGTAGCCAAATTTGCTGACAACACTAAATTATACATGGTAGTAAAAACTGAGAGAGATTGTGAGGAGCTCCAGAGGGATCTCTTGACACTGGGGGAGTGGACAAACCACTGGCGAATGAGCTTCAACATTACCAAGTACAGAGTGATGCACATTGGGGCAAAAAACCCAATTACATTTATAAAATGATGGGGTCTGAAATCTCTGCAGGAAAGAGACCTTGCTGTTGTGGTGGACAGCTCAATGAAGGTGTCAACCCAGTGTGCCACAGCAGTGAAAAAAAGCAAACTCAATGCTAGGGATCATTAGGAAGGGTATAGAAAATAAGTCAACAAGTGCCATTTTGCCTCTTTATAAAGCTATGGTGAGGCCCCATCTGGAGTATTGTGTACAGTTCTGGTCACCATATCTCCAGAAGGGTAGTATGGAAATGGAAAAAGTGCAGAGGAGGGAAACCAGAATGATTAGGGGACTGGAACACCTTCCTCACCATCTGAGGCTGCAATGGGTGGGCCTCTTCACTCTTGAATGACGGCACCTAAGAGGTGACCTGATTGAAGTTTATAAAATCAAACACGGTGTGGAAAAAGTAGGTAAGGAAAAACTGTTTTCTCTATCACACAACACTAGAACAAGGGGGCACTCTGTGAAACTCTTGGGTGCTAGATCTCAAACAAATAAGAGAAAGTACTTTTTTACCCAGAGGATCATTGGTCTGTGGAACTCCCTGCCAGAAGAGTGATGACAGCTGCCAGCCTTGACATCCTTAAAAAAAGGTTTGGACAAGTTCATGGAGAACAAGGGTATCAATAGCTATCATTATGGATGCCTAAGGACAACCTCTGGGTTGGAGAGATTGGCAGGATATCTCTCAATGCCATTTGCAGGGAATTGTAGGCAGGTGAAGACATCTGCTTGGGAATACCATGAAGCAAATGGTGAGCCACTGTGTGAGACAGAATGCTGGACTGGATGGGCTGTGGCCTGTTATAGCAAGGCTGTTCTTATGCACTTATAGTTAGTTGCTGTAGAGTAGGCCCATTGAATTAGTGCAGATCTGCTTTAGTGCAGACTGCTATAGTAAGCCACAGGATTCAAGCTGCTAACCTTAAGTTAAATAGACAGTACATCTTGCTGTGGCAGGGAATATTGTGTCTAGTTGCAGTTGATGGCAATATCAAGAGTTTCCCTCCTCCATACTTAGGATTCTGTATAAATGGAACCTGGTCTTAGGTGTGATGCCCTTCAAGCACCTTCAAACAGAGGACTGGCCCTCGACAGATCTTCGGACAGGACTCGTGTTTTTAAACCAGGACACACAAATATGTTACTGAATAGTCTTGAGTTTTGCCAAGAGGTATTCCTGTGTTGCAGGATACAGGCCAGTTTTCGTAATCTTGCTAAAATTCTCCTTAAGCTGCCTTGGATTTTCTTGGCAAAACCAGCCTGGCCAAGCCACCCTCTGAGTCCCTTCCTCCCACCTCTATATCTTACTGAGAGTAGCTGTTAGTAGGTAAGTACAGAGCGAGAAGCCAAGGAAGCAGCATCAGGGCAGCCTTTAATCATCTCACACCTTGCTATGTCAGCAGTTGAGGGGGAAATCAGGAAATGTCAGCGCACTCCTGAACACGTACATGCCAACCGTATACAGAGAAAAATCACAGTTCTGTCATCTTGTATGACTTGTAATGAATATGAGGCAGCACACTGGGAGCCATGACTAAATATGTCTTATCAGCCTAATAACTGCCAGGCTTCCTAGAATTGAAACAATATGCAATATAGTTTAACTTCGTTATTATTTTAAAAGGGAATATAGTCTTGCATTTGACATCACATTTTATTTTTCAAATTTTCTATAATCACAGTGTGATTTAAAAAAAATCTTCACCTGCTAATGTTTATCTTGTGTCCTCCTTTTAAAACATTTGGTATTGTTAACCGTGGTTACTTTTCTGAATCTGTTCATTAATCCTTGCATTTCCTTTGAAATCAATTCCACTGAAGTCATGGGACTGGGGACATGCAAATGTAACTACGAGAGGATGAGAAAAACCGTTCTGGATCAGGCTGAAGGTTTGTCTGGTTCACCATTGTGTGCCCTTTTCTAAAGTGGTATACGAGGACAATGGTGTGTTCTAGAGATGGGGTGAATCTTAAAAAATGGTTATTCATCATGATTTGGGATTTGCCAGGGATGATGAATTGATTAACGTCCAGGGACAAATAAATAAATTAATGAATATATTTATCTTCACTTTAAAATGCTATAAAAAAGATCCCATGGAATTTATTTATTTATTTATTTATTTATTTATTTATTTATTTATTTATTTATTTATTTATTTTAGATTATTTTTACCCCGCCTTTGTCCTTGGAAAAGGACCCAAGGCAGCTTATACAAGCCCTGAAAGTTTGGTAAGGATTGGGGTTCTAATATTTGATCTGTGCACCCCAAAGAGCCCCCCTAAAAGTACCCCAAGGAACCTAGAAAAACCAAGTGTGCAGAGTAACTTCTATCTCATCTCTACAATCCCTCCAGATTTGGTGAAGATTGGGTGTCAGACATTTGAGTTATATACCCATAAAGTGCACCCCCAGGAAAGTGTCCTTTAGCAACTGGATTGGGGAAACCCAAACTTCACCAAAATTGGAGGAATTATAGAAGAGAGCCAAGGGATTCTCCCCTCCAAATTTGGTGTCTTTAGGTGCCTTGGGGGCATTTTATAGTCCAATGAATTAACAAATTAAAATTACTAAAGTTCATCAATTCATATTTGTTGGGGGGTCTTTCCTCCATTTATGATGAATATGAATCAATACATTTTCATGAATCGTCCAAATTCGTCAGAAAACATGATTCCTTCTCTAGTTCCTCCCCATCTTTAGCATTTTCTTTCCAGCATTCCAAAGCAAGTGATAGTGGCATAGCACAACTTACATATGGGAGCTGAGATATGGCCACTACTGTACTTCAAACAGCAACTGCTTTTTGCTTTGAATTGCCTTTTGTCCTCCCCCGGTCACGTGGTCGCTGAAGCAATTCAGCATTCCACACTTGGGCGTTTTCTCAAGAACCGGTTTCTCCATCCGCATTTTGCTAAACAGCTTTTGTCCTGATTTAGTCCGACATTTTCCCATTATCTGCTTCTATTTCAGAAATTATTTTTTAGGATAACGTCATGCCGTTGTTTTTCCATTCAAAGTAATGTAGCTAATTTTCTGGTTCTTCCTTTAAATTACTTACAACGTGGTGCATTGATTTTGATAGCCTACTTCCGTGACCGGAAAAAGCAAAATTGTACCCAAAAGAGGAAGTAGAAGGACCGGAGAAGTCGGAAATGATTACACTGCAGGAGGATTTCTTTTTTGGCTTTTCCGACGGCAGGATAAGGCATACAGAGGGGGAAACCTGGAAAAAACGGTGCATAGTGTCCGCAGTTTGAGCCAAATCGCTTCAAAAAGCGGTCTAGAAATTAGGTTAAAAAAACACCACCCCTGGTGGCCATCGCAAGAAAAACCGACACAGTGGCCGAAAAGGGGCGTGGCCAAGGGGGCTCCGCCGAAAAAGTGATTGGAAGTGCAGTAAGTGATTTTTAAGGCGATTTGACTTTAAGCAAAAGGCGATTCAAAGCCTAAGTGTGGTAGGGCTGCCTGTGCTAACCAACAGTCTACAAGGACCGTTTGGCATGCCACCAAATCAGTTGAGATTTATAGGAACTTTTTCCTGGGTTTTCCAGGTATAGAATACACTGAGGTGGTTGACTGTGCCTTTCTTCTGCAGGCACCCCGGGACTGTGCAGCTTGCCCAAGGCCATGCAAGCCACCTCTTCTCTGCGGAGGCACAGTGAGGAAGCAAACTCCCAATCTCTGGCTTTGTAGCCAGGTATCTAACACAATGAGATCCCCAGATGGCTTAATGAGGACCACTGCTTCTGTGAAATTATCCAGTCCCTTTTTTACCATCTTCCAAATTGGTAGTAACTTCTACATCTTGTGGTGGTGAATTCCACAGTTTACTTATCTTTTATATGGTGTACATTCTTTTATCTGTTCTGAATCTACCCTCTACAGCTTTTGTGGAGGTCCCCTGGTTCCAGAGTTTACAAATAGGGAGGAAGGCATTTCCGTACCCATTTTTAATGACATCATGCATCATTTTATGCCTTTTTACAACCTCCTCTTTCTTTTCTTCTCTTCCCAAGGAAAACAAATCCAATTATTATATCCTTTCTTAATGGAGGAGTTGCTTTAGACTCCTGATCATGGTCTTTGATCCTCCTCCTTTTCCAGTTTTACAACATCCATTTTCAGCTGCATTTTGTTCACTGCATTCTGGATGTGGCCACACTTATGAACGTGTGTCAAGCAGCACAATAGGGAGTAACTTACCTGTAACCCTCTTGAACTACACCAATTCTACTGGCTTTGAACAGAGCTACCTGAGGGTCCATTAAATGATGGCTGTAGTAATTACAACCACTACAAAGAATTGGAATGGGGAATATCCCACCCAAGTGATTTCCAGTGTCAACTCACCTGAGTCCCATTTCTTGAGAAATTGTGTGGCTTTTGACCTTCTCCAAATTTTGCAGTGCAATCCTCAGCTCAAATAATGTGCCAAAATGTATTTATAAATGTCTGTTTGGGTTAAAAAAATGCAACTTTAAATATATACATGACATAACAATGTATAGAAGCATGCATTTTGTGAAATTCATTCAAAAATAAGTATTTTATGATATATTTGTAAATGAATTTACATTTCCTCCTAAAGTTTTTTTTAAATGACATATTAAAATACGATCAGAAAGGATAAAACAAATGGATGAGCATAGGAAAGACTAACATATACTACTGGAAATAAAGTATTCCATCCTTTCCAGTATATAATAGAGAGAGAATGCATATGAATGGAAGGGACTTCTCTGTATTTTCTGTGTAGCAGTTTTTCACATTCAAACATGCTTCATTACATCCAGCTTTTAAAATTCTTCTGAATGTTGGTTAAAGACATTTTTGTAGTCAGAGTGTTGAAGGTGGTGTGACAAAGGCATTATTCATTTTATGCCATAAAACCATTAATTATGTTCAATTACAAGCCTCTTCCACAGGTTTTTCTTCCTTTGAAATCAGTCAATCAACCAAGCTCTCCTTTGTTATTTAAACAGCTTTTGCAAGCTTTTGTTATTTAAACAGCAGCTCCAGCTAGTTCTTTTCCACTGTAACCAAATTTAAAGCAAAATCTTCTCAAAGCTGATTTAAATTTACTCAATGATGAATTTAAAGGAATGCTCAATCATTTTTTAATTTAGTCAGCCAATTTGTGGGGAAAATGACAAAATCTGTTTGCATCATGTAGCTTTAAATTTTTCCCTGCCCCGCCTCCACTGGCAGCCAATCACTTAGCCCCACCTCCTCTTCTGAGTGGTCAGCTGCTGGAGGAGGTGGGGCAGGAAAGCCCAAGCTCCTGCCTGGACATTATACCCCTGGGGGGAGGCCAGTGTTCAGAGCCTTGTGAGTGGGGGAGCTGGCTGGGGAGAGGGGACATGAGGCATCTGTGGTGCTGCACACACAAACTGGGCTAAATCATGATGAAGCACTTTGTGCCCAAGACTACTGTCTAGGGCCCATGAGAACTGCAGTCTGGGAACATTTGAAAGACCACAAGTTGTCTGTTCCTATTTACCATTGACCATAACTAGTTCTGTTAAAACTAAACCGTAGACAGCAGCATCAGTAGAATAACAAAGGTAAAGGTTCCTCTCGCACATGCGTGCTAGTCGTGTTCGACTCTAGGGGTGGTGCTCATCTCTGCATTCAAGCTGAAAGAGCCAGTGTTGTGCAAGTCCATGGCCACGTGGCCAGCATGGCTGCAAGGAAACACCGTTTTACCTTTCTGCTTTTTACAGCAGTACTTATTTATCTACTTGCATTTACATGCTTTTGAACTGCTAGGTTGGCAGGAGCTGGGGTTATCAGTGGGAGCTCGCTCCTCTGTAGAGCACCTGGGATTCGAACTGCTGAGCTGCTGACGTTGCAGCCGACAGTTTTCAGAGCCTTAGTCCACTGAGCCAATCGTGCTAATTGTATTCTTTGTACACTACATTAAAAAACAACAACACTGCGAACTTGTCTGAAGCCTTCATTCCACACACTAGCAACTATTCAACATGTACCAGGTCAATGTGAAACTCTGATGTCTTTAGTCTTATCCAGGTGTTAAGCCTTGAATTCATGTAGGGCTATATGGATGGTGGGTAAGAGGTGGTGGTGCACCTCCCAAACCAACAGGACTAACATATTTTTAGTGAGAAGATCTTCAAAGCCCAATGTGCTGCATGTACTAAGCCAGAGCTCCTGATCAGAGCTTCTGATCGACATGTTTAATATACTTATAGGTTCCTTTGCATATCCAATTGCTATTTGGCTGACATGGGGATTTAGGGGGGTAGGGCTTATGCATATACAGTGGACCCTTGTATAACAAACGGTTTGTATAACATAAAATTTGTACAACATAAAAAATTCTGGAGACAGGGGAAATTTGCTTAACAGAATCGCCTATGGGGCGAATCCGTATAATATAAAAATGGTCACATTAGGGATTAATCCATTTTCAATGCATTCCTATGTAAAATTTGTATAAAGGGAAATTTGCTTAACATAATTTTATTTGGAACAAATTAATTCCTTTATACAAGGTACCACTGTACCTCACATTCTGATTATACATTTAACGCTAATAGAATTCAGCCATAATAGGTAACATGAAATCAGATATAATGCCTGAATCTTTCCCCCATTTCGTTCCTTATACTCTTGTGCAACTTCTAAACTTGGACATCACAGCATTGTCCTTCATGTTTGCTTCTCACTCTGCTATTTCTAGTATAAGAACTTCCCTCTCGCCTCAGTACTTTGGATAACATAAAAACACATTCTCTGCGCTGTTCTGGTATTTGCAGGTGGGTGTATAATCCAATTTAAATAATACAGGATCAAAATCTAATCATTCTCTTGTCTCTCATGTTGCTTGACTGTGTGAACAAATTCCCTTTGGTTCCAGAAACCTACTAGAAAGCAGAATAAAACCAACAGATTAAAACGAACACATAATAAAAGTCAGAGTGAAGAAAAATAAGACTCAATGGCTGGTGAGCTGCCTGGGCCCTATCCTGGACCCCTCTAAGATTGTTCTGAGATCTGTGTAAGGATCTCTGATAAGAAGATTGATCTAGGCAGTTTTGTAAAGATGTAGTATGTACCAGGGATAATAAAAATTCAGTTTTGCTTTCTCCTGCATTCATGTTTTATAGCCATCTGTCACTAGCGTGAGGAACTTTGTGTATTTTGGTAAATTCTTCAGATACAAACTGAAACACACCTACTTCATCCTTTGCATCAGGCAAATTCTACAGGTACAGCTGTTCCTGTCCTGGAAAAGACTTTGTTTTTATCTAACCACCAAAAGGTGTTAGGGGTGAAAAGACTCTCAGCATTATGGATGGGCACCAAACAAAAAACAAAATGCTGTTTCATCATTTTGTTAGCTAACGAAATGAAACAAAACAAAACAAAATGGGGAAGCAGCGTTTTGTTGGTAATGAAATGAAATGGCTTTTTTGTTTAAAATGAACAAATTTGTTTCACTGTAAAACTGCTCCCCTGGGTCCTAAAGGCACCAGATTTAACAGGGGTGGGAGGTGTAGTGCTGTTTTATGAGAGATGGTACACAATGATGAAAGGAGTGTGTATACTGTCCGCCATGATCCCACAACACGATACTTATGGCATGCATGAGATCCCATGGCTGTAGCCCTGTGACTTCTGACCATGGATTACCCTCATGTGAATCCAGAAGAACTCTGTGTATTGAGCTGAAGAGGAATAATTTCTTTCCCCTTTTTCAATTCATACCCTGAAAAAGCATGCTTTTCTCACAGTGCTAAGTGTGCCAAATGGAGCATATGGTGGTGGGTCATTTAGATAATGAAATGGCTTACTAGGGTGAATTGTTTGTTTATGGAGAGGAAGGATTGTGGAATAGTAATAATGCACTGGGTGCACTGAGTGCACTTCTCTGAGAGATAATCTTTGAAACATCCTCCCGGCGCTCGCCGATCCATCCACATGAAGCATAGATGTCAATGAATGACAGGTCTGCTTAGCCAATAGTATCCCCCCCCCATTTTGCATAGCAGTAAACACCACAATCACACTCAGTGGAGATGTTGCACTTGCTGAACTTGAAGCGAGAACATTTAAGCTGGAATGGCCACATCTATATGCATAGTCTTGCACCATGAGAGAATAAGCAGAAGTAAGCCTCAAGCCTGAACATTCCCATCTCATTCTCTGAAGCTCAATTGGGCCTTTTAAATGTGTTTGTTTATTGGAATGGTTTTAAACAGTTCTATAGATTTAAAATAAATGTTCACTTTAAGTATTTGTTAGCTACCTTGAACACTAGCTTCAATAGAAAGGCAGATAAAAATGCAGAAAATGGATAGGTAGGTAGGTAGGTACTATAATAATAAAGAAAATTATATGCTGCCAATTCCAATTGAGATGGACTTTCTCAAGATTTTCTAGAAATAGAGTATGCAGAAGAGGTTTGACATTGCCTTCTTCCAGGGGCAATCTGTGCAGCTGGCCCAAGGCCTTGTCACATAGGTTGCATAACAGAGAATCAGAATCCAAGAGATCAAACGGACTGAGCTACCCTGGAGGCAAACCACCACCATACGTTCTGAAAACACTTGAATTTGTCCAATCTTGAAATCTAAGCCAGGTGAGGCCTCATTCATACTTGGATGGGGGATATCACTGGGGAATAACAAGAATTTCGTGGTCACTGTGACAATGCCAGGAAGCCGCCTGGAGCAGCCTTCAGTGTTCCTGTGCTTGTGAGCTTCTGCTTCTGTTTTAGATTAACTGCAGTTTAAACTTATATCACAAAGCAAACAAACTGTAGTAGAGATGGGCATGAAACGAAAGTATTATATAGCTTTTCATTTCATTTCAATTCTTTAGTAGTTTCATTTCATTAGTAATGAATTTTTAAAGGAGTTTTGTAACAGAATGAAATGAAACAAAATGAAATGAAATGCTCCTCTGGGTCCTAGAGACACCAAAATTGCAGGGCAGCTTCTTTGGACTCCTCCCTGTAAGCCCCTGAAATTTGGAGAGGTTTGGGGTTCAGGGAGCTGAGTTATTAAACTCCAAATGTGGTCCCCCTAGGAAAAAATCATTCTAATTGAATCAGGAAGCCACACTAGTCCCCCTGCGGGCAAGTGATAATTAGCTTCTGACTCAATTACAAATGATTTTTTCCTAGGGAGATCCCCCTTGGAGTTCAATAACTCAGCCCCCTGAACCCCAAACCTCTCCAAATTCCAGGGGCTTACAGGGAAGAGTCCAAAGAAGCTACCCTGTGATTTTGGTTCTTCTAGGATGAATTGTTTCATTCCTAGAGGGAAAATGGCATTTCGTTTCATTTAATAACAAAACATGTCCTATCATTTCATTACGTAATTAAGTAACTCATTACATAATTAAATGATGAAACAGCATTTTGTTTTTTGTTTTCTGCCCATCTCTAAACTGTAATTAACCTTGGCTACCACTGGTAGAAACCATGGTTTATCACTAGATTTAGAATTAAGCACATTTTGTCAGGTTAAGGCAACATAGCATCCTACAATTAAAATAAAATGGAAGAGAACATTCTGAATTCCCCATAGCTGTACCAGAGAATGAGGTTCTCCAGTCTTAATCTCTTAATGCTGAATTAAAGTTTAGTATGATAGTACGATAGCTGAATGAAGCCCTTGTTTAGAATTAAAGTTTAGTATGATAGCTGAATGAAGCCCTGCCACATGAAAAACCTTTCTAGATGAGACTAAAAATCCACATAGAAAGCATCCTCTTTCCAATAGGAAATAAATGTATTTGTTGTAAGTAATACATTTCTTTCTTTATAAATATAAAAGCAAGGAACTTGAGAAAATAGGAAGCATCAGTATGTAAAGTATATAGACATGGAAGTTCTATGCAGCCATTGCTTCTTTTCAGTTTCTAACAGGGAGACACCAATAAGCTCTCAAGGGATTAGCTCTCTGTAGATCTCCCCTCCATGCATTTGCATAATTCTCCTTTATAGCCTATGGACATGAATTCATATCCCATGTAATGGCACTGAATTTCATCACTTACACATGTTTTATGTAAAGAAACTCCAAGACAGATGTGTCCTTCCACAACCATCCATTTGCATATGCTAATTTATTTCTTTATGTCCACTCTTTTAAATTTCCGTTGAAATCAATTTCAAAACAAACGGCCTGACTACAACTCTGTGAAGATTCTCAGTCATCCAGGGGAGTTCAGTTGCCATGACTCAACTTCCAGATAACCTGACCACAAGTCAGTCAGGAACCTTAGCCACGTGCTACCTGTGACATCATTTACCTGGAAACGAAGCTTAAAGTTTGAGAGGCAGTGTTGAAGCATGTTAATCCTGCCATTTGGGGGAAGAGCAGTAGTTTATGGGTTAAGTACATGCTTCACATGAAAAGGATTTCAGATACAGAGCAAGCTTGAACATTAAGCAAAGTGAAATAAATGTGTTGGGCGGTAGATGCTGAGAGAGGAGGGTAGTAGCCAGTCCCTTTTGTTGGAAGACACAGCTATGTGAGCCTCATGGCTTACCTCACATCTCCTGAACTAGGCTGCTTCCCTCAGGGAGGGTAGAAGATGCTATCTGGTTGCCATTGTTGATGGTGGATTTTATTTCTCATTCAGTCAGTGTCTGTATGTGGAAATCGATGGGTGTAAAATCAAGCCGCAATATATTTTGATCTGGTCCTACCCAGTTTCAATCTTTGGCATCCCCAGATGGGGCTGCAAAATATTCTTGTCCCAGAAAGTGACTACCAGGCAATGAAGATAAAATTGAACAGTATGGACTTAACATCTGGTTCAGCCTAAGATAGATTTCTACATTTCAGCAACATAAAAGTGTATGAGGTTTGTATTTTACCTCAGCAGAGGCGTCTCCTATGTTCTCTCCTTGAAGCCCTCATGGTCAGCTCTGCAATGGCCTGGCAGCTAACAGATCCCCCCACCACCACCTTTTTCCTTCTTTGCAGCGATAAAAGCAAACGTTCATGTTTTGCCAAGATCGACGCAAGACCCATGAAGTCACCTGATTCGTGCATAATTTAACACGGTAAAAACACCACTTTGTTCATGCCAATTATTTAAAGTGATTTATACGTCATGTTTTATTTGAATAGCTTTGCATTTTAACAATGTGGGAAGTTTGCAGAAAGCCATGGACTGACCTGCAGTAGTATTTCACTGATTTGATTGCAAGGAGGCTAACAAGCTTTACACCTGATATTCTGCCAGCAAAAATTTGCATGGAAAAAAAAAGCTGCCATCCACAAATTGGAAAAAGCAAGGCTTCTATTTGTTTTCAAGCTGTAGGATAGAGGTTTTTTTTTTTTTTAAAAATTATGGCGTATTTGGGCCTTCAGAACAAAACAATGGTACTTTCTTATCTCTGTCCATGTTTTGGGCTGTGAGAGCACACTTGGCCAGTAGAGTAATGAATCCAAATCCAGTGTTAGTCTAGCAAATGGAACAGAACACAGGACATTCGCTGGTAGTAATCTGCTTTTCTTCTCATTAGCCATCTTCAGACAGACATGGCTCAGCCTTTATGTCTAGGTTTTCCTTCAAATAACAGTTGCATACATCAAAACAGCACTAAATGCAAACAGAGAAATGGTGGTAAGGCTGTCTCAGAGAAACTGCTGTAGTACAACATCTTGAGGTTCCTAAATGTACATCATCATACAATTCATAATGTGTGCCATTTTGAATGGATCAGCTGCAATCATTATCTGAAGATGTCGGCTTAACTCTTGCCAGTCTTCTGGGGAAAATCAGTTCACCTGCTTCCTGCCCCCATGCCTTCCCTATGGAAGAAGAAATCCTAACAACATGTATAATATATGGGGCAACACGTGATAATGGAGTCACATATTTCCAGAAAGCTCCATTAACTTCTGATGTTTCAGAAACTGCATGGCCATCGGGACCAAGGATGCATATGGTGACAATCTTTCTCACATTAATGCAAACAGGCCCTAAAGCCCAAATGGCTGGATGGTGAACAAAGTGAAGTTGAACGCACGGAGGATAATGTGTTTCTTCTGGGCCCTCGTTTGTGTTGTGGTGGGTAGCATGAGCATGAACCTTATATTCCTCAGAGTTGTACAAAATGTTCCTTAAAATGCTCCATAGGCATTTGGAATTGTAAATACCTCTGCAGGCTGTGAGCAGGTCATTTCCAGTGACTGACGCAGAGGTACAGGACAGGAATTTTCAGTACAGAGGTGGGAGGAAATGAGTCATAAAACAAGTAATGGAACCTTAGAGCAACAATAAGCAATGCAGTTGTGAAAAGAGCTGGACAGGCAGCAGCTAAAAGAATGTCTTCTCCGTGGACCAGCAATTCTGACAAATATGAGGCCATGTCCTTGCACTGCTTTCTGCATATGCTTCCATTTAGAAAGGGAGTGATTCTACCCTTCAAAGAATAAGATATGAGAGAGGGATGGGGTTGAGGAGGGAGCGGTGTGTACGAATTCACCCATGCTTCACTGGTCTGGTGAATTCGTAACATTAGGCAAGTTCACGTGGAGAGATGATGAGCTGTTCTCCAGTATTTCCTGAGGAGAGCTATGAAAAGTAATGACTATCATTGGAAACCCCTCTCTTTTCACAGTAAACAATGCCCTCTTCCCTTGTGCATTGCTGTACTTAATCACTCAGAAATACTTATGAGATTATAAACAGCGGGTTGGCTCTGTGGTAGAAGACAGAGAGCCTCAGGCCATGGCAGTACGGAAAGAGCAGGCGTCTGGCATTATTCTCGCCTCACCAAAGGGAGGCAAGTTGGGTAGACATTTTTCTTCCTTGGTCACAAAAGCTGTTCTTGCTCCAGCATTTTGTGGGTGTGATTCTGATTCATTCTTCCACTTCTCCGTTTGAGGCGTAAATATGGTATTGCTTCAATTTCTGTCCATCTGCGTAGAAATACACAAGCAAGGATTTGAATCGAGGCCAATTCGCACCAGCTTTTCGCTACGGTTGCTATCATAAAGCCATCCCACTGTGGCTGATTCTGACTAGTCTTATTAAAATTCTTTCTTTCCCTTGAAATTCTTCAGATGTTTTGCCCAAGCAACAATCTTTACTTTTGGCCAAGAATTTCGCTTTAGGTAGCCTTCATTGGCTGTTGAAGGATGTTTGAACTCTGTGGAGAACTCGTACTAGTATTTTCAAAACTTTCATCTTTCCTTACTGTTCCTTTGATGTTTTGCCCAAACAAGAACCTCCAAATTCACCTCAGTTTTCTTTTCTCCAGGTGAAATTTGGTGGCAGTTTTATCTGAAACAGGGGTTGCCCTTTTGGCAGCAGAGTACGCATGTGTGAGAGTGAGAGAGGTGGATAGTTGGGTCTTTAATAAGGAAGCAACACATTCAAATCCAGCAGGTGGAACTTCTCCCGGGTTAAATAGAAGGATATCATGTACCTGCCGATTTTCTTTTTGTCTTGTTAAAAGCATGGGGGTTATTTCCAGAAAACAGTTTGGCAACTGTGCTCTGAGACACTGAAGCAATGAGCTGGTTGTCATTTCTCCCTCTCCCTCTCTGTCCTGTGCTTATTGTTTAAAAGCTTCTGCTTTCCCTCTCCTATGGCTCAAGCGGGAATATCACTATTATTCTTGATTCAAACTGCCACTGAGAGATGTAGCATCACTATGAGGCGGCAGGACAATTACTGGACTGCCAGGTCATGACCGGAGATTTCCCTGGTGCATTTAAATAGACTCTAGTTAAGTCTGGTGTCAAAGAAGTCATGGTTAGAGTGATCAGATTTTTTTTATTATAAAAAAGGACAGGTTCTCGTATCTTCAATAGTGTCTGCAGAAGGACATTTCAGCTGGTACAGCCTGGTGTAGACCTGTTGGTTTTAAAAGGCACAAAGGCAAACCAGCCTCTTTTTGTTTTGGTTACTTGGTAATTCCAGCAGAAGAAACTCCAGCCATGTACTTTCCAAATTCATTGGCATATTTTATTGTAAAAAAACAGGGATCTCTGGGTTGCGGTCTAGCTCATAAAGACAGAGATATTCAATGCTGCTCCTTTCCCATTTCTCACAGAGCTTGGCAGATACTGGAGAGGGGAAAAAACCCAGTCTGCATTAAAATAATAATAAAAAGCCCTTCACATGCCATTAATAAAGCCCCCCTCCACTTATTGTTAACTGCTAGCAAACTCAAATGTCTGGGGAATCTCCACCTGGCTGAAACATTCTCATCATTAAGCAACAAGAACATTTTTGATAGGTTTTCAACAGCTTCAGTGTTTCTGTCAACATCACCGTGTGCCTTTTAAAAGCCCCCCCCTTCTTTAATAGGTCCCAGAACCCATGAATGCATTCAGGTCAGTTGTTTAGAATCTGAATCCTTCCAAGTAATTAGCAGGTAGAATTACCTGGTAGCAGTCAGTCAGTACTCCTGCCTGCAATCCGTCTGTAGGAGCTGTGGCTGGGGTAATTGCCATCTCAAGCGAGCCCGCATACATGTCTAATTTAAAGTGTCAATTGGGATTTTGTTTCTGTTTCTTCTATTCCCCCCACCCCACCCTGTGCCAGGTTGCAAGTTTTCCTCTCACAAAATAGGCTTGGGGAGCGGGGGTTGGGGAAGAAAGGAAGGAAGGAAAAGAAAAAGACAGATAGATTGAACATGTGGGCTTTCAAGAAAACGTTGACTTTCCCTCATAGGCACCTCTCCCTCCCCCCCAGTGACTTACAAATGTACGAAAGCATTCAGAGTGCCTTTGTCTCTATATAAAAATGGGGGCGTAAATCAAGAGATGAATTCCACATCCATACAGCAGCAAAAGCGGATCCATGCGAAACTGCCCACAAAAGTCTAGCAAAACTCTCCGAGGCGCCGCTTCACTCATTCGGGACCATCTGCTTTTCGAAAGTAAGCTCCTGTTACATTTCCCCCTCTGACTCTGGGCACGAAACAAGAGTTACGCCCCCAACTGAACAAGGGTGCTGTCTGACATTTGCAGAAGACCATGGGACAGGTTTCTTTCTTGCTCCTCCATCAAGGAGGCCCCTACCGTGGCACATTCCACGATGGCTTCTGCCATTACCTTTTGGAACAGGGTCTGGGTCAGCGATGGGGTGCAATCTGACTGCTTGCCTCCTTTGATCCACATGTGTTTTGTTTTGGTGTTTTTAATGATGAAACATGGGTGTTTCAGAACAAGGTCCCTTTCTTTCTGCTCTCCAATCCATTTCCAGGGTGGAATGCTTCTTTTTGAAGCTGAGGCTCCAGTACTTTGGCCACCTCATGAGAAGAGAGGACTCCTTGGAAATGTCCCTGATGCTGGGAAAAATCGAAGGCAAAAGGAAAAGAGGATGACAGAGAATGAGATGGTTGGACGGTGTCATCAATGCAACCAAAATGAATTTGACAAAACTCCGGGAGGCAGTGGAGGATAGGAAGGCCTGGCGAGCTCTGGTCCATGGGGTCACGAAGAGTCGGACATGACTGAACGACTGAACAACAAATGCTTCTTTCTTTTGACTGTTAAGGAGTAATTCCTGCTAGACACGTCTATCTTTCCTCAGATTCATTGGCTTCCCCTTGGTGGCAATGTGGACTGACTTCTCAGTTTACAGGCAGGATCCTCAGAAATCATTAGGATGTTTCTGCATAGAAACCCCAGTAACTCTGGTTACTCCCCCCCTCTAGATTTGCGTTTACATATCTTGATGGGCAAAAATATGCAGCCAAGCTTGCAGAAGCAACTGTGTGCCTACAGAGGGCAGCAGAGGAAAACAGTTAATTAGAGTTCCTCATCCTGACTATATTGTTTCTTCCCTCTCATCTGTTTCTTTGTCCTTCGTCTCAGTTGTACTTGAATGTGCTTCCTCTCTTTCCTTCGCAATCTTTGCCTTGGCCACCCCACCGTAGCTAGCAGGCTCCAACCTCTGGTTTCTATCAGACATGTAATATATTTTAATAAACTCCAGATACCTAAGGCAGTGAGCTCCCCAGCAGTTCCAATAATAATCCTAGACCTGTAGAGCTTGAAAAGACCCTATGGCTATCCGAGTTCAGACCCTGTCCAGGAGGCTGAGAGTGACCCCTTCCACGATGACACTAAGAATTGTTGCTGGAAAAGGCTCTTTACTGGGGCAACAGAATATTTAAAGGGTGAAGAAGGCCCATGGATAGAAAATGATTAATTCAGGACACTAGGGCGTTGAGGCCTTTGGGGCAATGTCATATTTGAGAGGAGAGGAGCCTTGCCTATTCTGCTAGGGGCAGGTGGGCCAGGCACGGCATGCCACAACAGATGTGCTGGATGCATGCTGTTAAGTGTCCTTGGAGGGGGAGTAACTGGTCCTGAGATCATACTGATAGACCAGTTGTGGTGAACCTTTGGCATTCCAGATATTTTGGGCCACAATTCCCACAGACCTTTGTCATTGGCCATCTAGGCTCAGAATTCTGGGAGCTCTGGTCCATAACATCTGGACTGTTGAAGGTTTGCCACCACTGTGATAGACCGTCTCCCGCCTGGCTTTTGATTTCTCCGGCAGTGGCAGCAACTCTTGGGCCTTTCACACCTCCCAGTTGAATCTGTCCAAGAGTCCTGCTCTCTAGCTTTCCTCTCCTCATTAAATCTAGGTCCTGCCACAGTCACCCCTTCAGCTTTGATGGCATTGTCTGCTCCCCCCTTGCCGATGCCCTAGTCCAAAGATGAGCTGTGGGTAGGGAATCTAGCCATCGCTCTCTGAGAAGTTGAGCCCACTTTTACAGCTCGGAGAACACTTGCTGATCCCACAGAAGCACAAAGGGGAACTGAACTCCCAACCTTTGACTTCATAGCCAGATTGCTAAATCCCTGAGCTATCCTGCAGTAAGTACCGATCAAAGCAGCCAGCACCACACAAAGCCAATAGCAGTTATGAGAATGTGGATCAGTCCATTCACTCTGCCCCTCACTGCTTGGTTTGATAATGTTCAAAGGCTGGAAGCGGGGTACCTCCTACAACAACACCCCCCTTATTGCATCTGAGGAAGTAGATGATAGTCCTGGATAGATTGTGGTGTAATAAACTGGACAATTTATTTTGGTCGTAAAACATGTCTACCCTTTGGTAACTGCTTTATTTTTGTCTCTTCTCCACACCACTTACAACTCTAGAATAAGAGAATTCCTTTTCCCAGACAGCCACTTTCCTGAAAGAGGGGAATTTTTGGACTTAAAATCATTCTGGCTACCCAAATCCTTACTGAAGTAGTTTGGAAACACTTGTCTGGCATTTACTTGGCCTGTTCTCTTCTGCAAGGAATATCCTGCCATTTGGCCAGAATCCTACATTGTCCCATAAAAAGCTGAGAGGAACGTGCATTTTGGGGGGCATAGCAGCACACACACTAAATCTGCACAAGTCACTTGACCAAAGATTTCTGCAGTGTTATGAGCAGTACTATATTTTTGGTCCATATTCACAAATATTAATTTGAATTACTGGCCAGAATCCTCTTGGGATATTATTCTGGATGCCACACTTTATTCTGGACACTACACCACAGAAGAATACCTATACATTGGAACAAGTTTAACGGAGGGCGACAAGGATCATCAGGGGACTGATGAGGTAACTGAGGGCCTTTTTACACGACCCCTAAACTCCGCCGCAAATGGCTCCCAGCTCCGGAGCCTAAAATTGTTTACCCACCAGCTCTGGAGTTTACTGAAAATTAAGTGCGACCATGCCCACCTAAGTGGGTCCTAAGCGGGTCCCAGTGCACTTTTCATGTACCTGCTCTCCAAGCGTGAAAAATCTTGATGCAGATGTGCCAGGCTCTCCTCGCTTCTTTTTGTTGTTGTTTTTTGCCTCCCGCCCCTTTAAGAAAAGGAACCAGGAAGTGACGGGGCTCCCGGCAGGTTCCACCGGCACCGGGAGGTAAGCCTTTATTCTTTTGTCCCTTTTTTCTCCCTCCCCTCACGCAGCCAGCAGCCAGGAAGTGCGGAGGGGTGGGGACGCACGAAGAGCGACAAACCCCTAAGATCTCTGGTCCGAATTTAAGTGACCAGCGGATCTTAGGGATCGTGTAAAAGCACCCTGAGTCCAACAAGGAAAGACTAAAAGAACGGGGCATGTTTAGACTTGACGAAAGACGACCAAGGGGAGATATGATAGCACAGGGTTGGCGAACCTATGGCATGGGTGCCAAAGGTGGCACTCGGAGCCCTTTCTGTGGGCACCCGACATCGCCCCTTCTCAGCCACCTGTATTCAGGTTAAATTGCTGTATTGGCACTTTCTGAAAAATTAGTGGGTTTTGAATTGCAGCTTGGGCACTTGGTCTCTTAAAGGTTCGCCATCACTGTGATAGCACTTTTCAAATCCTTGAAAGGTTGTCTTGCAGAGGAGGGACAAGATTTGTTCTTGATCACCATAGAAGGCAGGATAAATAATAACAGGCTCAGGATATAGGTAGCCAAATGTTAGCTGAATATCAGGGAAACCTTCTTAACTGTTAAAATAGTATAGCAATGGAACCAGTTACCTGTACGGGTGGTGAGTGCTCCCAAGACAGAGGCATTCAGAAGAAAATAGGACAACTAGAAGTCAGATCTACTTTGATGTGAATTCCTGCACTGAGCAGGGGTTTGCACTCAGTTGCCTTATAGATGTCTTCAAACCCAACTTTCTAAGATTCTATGACAGAGGGATAAGTAAAATCACTTAAGACACAGTGCCCAACTGCAGCTCATTAACAAGGTGCTGGCTTTATGCTGGGTCACATGACTAGCATGTAACCAGCAGTTGTTAATGAGCTGCCATTAGTCACCATGACTTATATAATTTAAATGGCCAGCAGGTGCAAATGATATGGGATTCCTCTCACCATATCTTCTTTTATTTTTGGAAATACTTGTCCTCCTTTTTGGTGATGTATTTTTTTTAAAAATGTGAGGCTTTAAAAACAAAGAAAAACATTGAATTCAAGATTGATGTGGGTGTTGTGATACATTTTTGGCCCCTTCAGGGCTGCCTGCCTGAAACTCGTGGGACACATGTTGACACCACTGTTTTCTGGTCTTCTCATGCCCTTTCACCCTTGCTGGGGAGATCCAAGGAAGCATAGTAAGGCGTTATCACCACAGATGGGAATCTAAGAGCTATCAATCCTAGTTATAGTTTCTCATCATGAGATCTATCTTCAGAACAGAAAAAGTTGTTTGGAAAATAAAATCTGTAAGAGGGACACTCACTTAATGATAACATAATCAAATATTAGGTTTTTTTTGAGTCCCAGCTTTTTGACATGAACCTGAAAACTGTGCAGTAGGGTTACAAAATCTCATGCAAATCCCCATTAACTCATTACCTGTAATGTTTAAATAAAGCTCACGAAACTCACTTGGAGTAGCCCCTCTCTAATAATAGCCAGCTTTCAGGGGAGAAAATACCCTAGAAAACAAACCAACCCTATCCTTTTCTTTGCTTTAAATGTCAGGCAGCAAATCCACAGGTAATCCCTACAACTATTCATACAGAATAATATTATAAAGAATGGAAAATATGTTACCAGTGTATCAGTAATATAACTAAGCTTCATTACATAACTTGAGCCATGATGGAGATTTTGACATAGTCAGTGGCAACTTGACAGATGTGCCATAGCTTCTAATCCCTGTAAGCTCCCAAAGCTCTTAGGAAATGGATGTTTAAAAATACTAGATTGGAAAGCATGCTGTTCCTTTATTGGGCTTTCCCTCCCTGCTTCCTTTCAAGATCTCTGTTTGAGCCAAAGGGTCTCCCTTTCTCTCCTTCAGGTTCATTGTTGCCCATGGGTGTGGTTTTATCCAGAGGTGCAAAAAAATAAACAATTGGAGAAACGAGTGCCAATGCACATAAGTGATAGAAACAGAGAGGGAGTGCATCTGAATTGGCATCTGAAATAACTGTTTTGGCAGAGTAATTCAAATTCCATCTGATTAAATAAATAAATAAATAAATAAATAAATAAATAAATAAATAAATAAATAAATAAAAAAATAAAATAAAATAAAATAAAATAAAATAAAATAAAGATAAAAAAGGAGGAGGAGAAAGTGCCAAATGCAGATAATCTCTGCTGTACCTTTGATGGAAGACAGTACTTTAGGACTGAATAAATACCAGTGCGGAGCTGGGACAGCTCTGAAGAAGAAACATAAGGCGGTATGGATGCTGCAATGTCCTACAAATAATATCCAACGGTTTTTAGGGAATTTGGCTGCCATCCACAATGAGTCAAAAGAAGGCATGAAGCCACTTGATATTTTGACACAGACCAGCCTCTGGGATGACAGGATTATTTCCAAGGGAAGTGTCAAGGATTACGTCCTACTGGGAGCTAATGGGTTACTAATTAGCATATTTAATTTATTTGTTTAAAAAAACCAATGGGTGCCGGCTCTACTCAGAAGAGATTCCTAGAGAAACCCTTGAACTATTTTAAGTGTCTTTAGTGTAAAGTTAAAGAAGATACAGAGACTCGTGTAAATGTAGCCCAGGGACTGAATTACCACTGCTGTCTAATGGCACTGCTTCTCAACATCACTGTAAAACTTTAAAGATGGTTAACTCTTGTCCTCTCCCTTTTCTTGAGTTCCTACTAACAGCCTGAATCTTCAGTGGCAAGTCTTGTAGGAAGAGCCATGCAAGACATCTTCCGCTCATAGAGATGTCCATATCTGAGAAACCTAGCAAACTGTGGATGGTGCAATTGATTGAGATGAAGAGGTTCTCCATGGAGAAACAACTAAGGACTGGATTGTTCACAATATTGTAAAGGTTTTAAACCAACGTTGCCATGTTTCTGTTGTAATCCGAGAATGATAAAAGCTCTCTATTGGTCTTTAGAGGTCTGGTCTGATTACAATTCTCATATCTAGGTCTTTCCTTCTACCCCTCCTCCTCTTGCTTTGGCTTCTTTTGCCTGTCTCCCTAGCTTTTCAAATCAGGCAAAAAGTGAAGTCATTGGTGTTGGAATGTTTGCAACCTCATCTGCTGTCTTTGGTTTGAATGATTGGAAGGGACTTTTCTGGGCTGGAAGGAGGACTGCCAATCTATCTAGCACTGACCAATCATTCCCTCCCACCTTGGAATTCAAAGAGAGCCTTCTTTCCCTGCTGAGTGTTCTCTTTTCCCTCTTTAGTCTATCGAAGGCAGGTTGTTTGTTTGCTGTTGATCTTTTCGCAACTCTAAGCAATGGATTTTTTTTTATTTAACAAATGTCTGAGAGTGAGTTACTGATACTTTAAGAGCCAGCTAATGAGAATGGAGTGGACCATTCAGGGAACATACAGGTACTGTATTCTCCTCTGTTTTTCTGCTGTGTAGCAAAAGGAATTTGACAAGAAATTCAAAACTGGCATCTCCAGGTATGACCAAAAGATCTCCAGGTGTTGTCCAAAACATCCAATGCTTAGACCAACTGGACAGAGAGGTGTATATAATGTAGATTGGGATGGGAAACCTGTAAATGACAGATGTTGTTGGGCCAGACCAATCTCTAACAGCATAGTCAATTTGTTTGTTTCTTCGTTTACAAAAAATTTAGCCATCCCACTACCAAATGGTCTCTGGGTGGCAACCAAGTGGTTTCTGGGCGGCCACTTGATTTTAGGGAGGTATACTTTAATAACATCTCCCCCCCCCATGTTGAATGGAACGTAAGATTCCTGTGCAGCTAATTTTATGCATTTATCTAAAATTTAGGTATTGTCATTCTTGAAGAGGGCCTGCCAACATTTGAAGGAGTGTTCCCTGCTTCCAGTCTCATTGTACCTACCTGTTCCATCCAAATTTTCTCAGATTCAACAGGAAGGCCTTCTACGTGTGTTTGGCTGCAGATAGAAACTTCCCAGCACTGAGGAAGAAGGTGAGACCAGCAGACAAAAAGATATAATGCTTGCATTTTTAAAAACATACACTTATCTGTCTGTCTGTCTCTGTCTCTACTACTGTTTCTTCTAAACAATTCTCCCCCTTCTCTTTTGCTACCTGACAAATATAAAGTGAACTGTTCTGTTTAGAAATGGGCTGTTGTTTATGAGTAGTACACATGCATATGTGCACGTTTTTGAAAATTCTAATATTCTAGCGGAAAATGCTTGCTCTTTCAGAACAATCTTGTAAATCATGAGAATCAGAGTGTAATGTTGCTCATCTTTTATAGAGGAAGTTACAGTTATTGGGCAATATTGGTCCCTCTGCATATTTTGTGGGCCACGAAGCAGATTTAATGCAATTCAAGGATAACAATTTATAAACCAATTAAAGTAAATAGAGATCTGTGTATTGAAAGGCACCTTATTTCAGCCTAATAAGACTTGCTCCCCAGGAGACTTTGTGTGTGTGTGTGTGTGTGTGTGTGTGTGTGTGTGTGTGTGTGTGTGTGTGTGTGTGTGTGTGTGTGTGTGTGTGTGCATCTTCTTTGTGTTAAAGTAATCACACATCTAAGAAAAGCCGCTTTTCCTCTACAATATATTTAATATAGCCGCTTCTCCTGACATACAGGGAATAAAATATCCAGCCATCTGAAAACCGTGCTAGAATTTTGCTTATTAGGGAACAGATGTTGAGGAGCAGTTGCGCCACAGGAGGAGCAGACTTGTGGTAGATCAGGGTTCTGTTGTCCCAACAAACAAAAAGAGGCTAGGTACTGGTAGCCTTAATTGAATACCTCTGCAGGTGAAGAGGAGCAACATGAAAGGGAACATATGGCCCTTCAAATGCTATCTAGCTACAATTCAACCATTGTCAGTATAACCAATGATAGGCATGATGGGATCGGTGGTGTAATGGAGCCAAGGCTTTCTGAGTAGCAGGGATATGGCATCATATGCCAGTCCCCTCATGGGCTTCCGGGTCTCGGAGCTTACTCACAGGAAGGGGTTTAACCTTCTCCCCTGTGTTTTTTTTTTTTGTTGTTGTTGTTATTTATTTATTATTATTTATTTATTTTTAACTCTTGTATACCGCCCTATTCCCACAATGGGGACTCAGGGCGGTTAACAGCATAAAAATAGAAAACAGATAAAACAGATAAAATCGGACACAAGCAATAGACAACAAATTTGCTAAAACAATTAGATCCAAGATTAAATAAAAATTATTATTATTATTATTATTCGTAGTAGTAGTAGTAGTAGTAGTAGTAGTAGTAGTAGTAGTTGTTGTTGTTGTTGTTACAGACTCTTCGTGATCCCATGTCCATGGAGTTTTCTTTGCAGGAATACTGGAGTGGCTAGCCAGTTCCTACTCCAGCCGCCTACAGCTACTGCTCCCTTATCTGCATAACAACAGCTTGCAACTCTATACTATTATCCTGCAAAAACCCATGTCCTACTGGTGTTTCCCATCTGCACCCCCATGAGACTTGAAGAGAACATTTCTCATAAAAAAAAGTCTGCACAGGTTAAGGTTCCCAGACAAGGCCAGTCCAAGACATCTTGTTCTGGACAGAACAACAAAGCACACACCATCCCATCATCTTATTTATTTATTAATTACCCTAAGTCTGCAAAATCATTGTGATGCACGGGGCAGAGAATCCCACAATCACCAATTTTGTGATTGCAACATATGTAATTGACAATGTGCTGCCCTTTTAGAGCCTTGATTTGTTTCCTGAGATGGCTTCTTCACTTTGCCTAGCTGGAGCATTAGCTGTGCACGCCGTGATGGTTTGGAGACAGTGAGCGCTTGAAAAAGCCACCGTGGGTCCTTTATTAAGAGAAAGAAAGGCCACATGAAAAATATTTTAAATAAATAAATAAAAATAAAAGAATATTGCACGCTCACTTCTCATATCCCCTCTGGACAACCAGTCTGAAGTAGGCTACCTCTGTGTCCACATTAGAGATGGGCACAAAACGAAATTTTTATTTGTTTCATTATTCATTTTGTGATGTAATGAAACAAATAATGAACCGCCCCCTCAAAGGAAAACAAAATGAAATGAAACAAAAATTTTCATTTCATTTGTTTCATTTCTATTCCCCCGACCGCTGCCGCTGACCAGCCCCTGAGGAGGGGGCTTCCAAAGTGGCAGCGCCGATCAGCTGTAGCGTGACCGGTGCTTGTTATTAAAAAAAGTGCCCTCAGCTGGGTGCACTACAGCTGATCAGCACTTGGGGCTCAGGCAAATAAATAAATAAATAGAATTTTGGGTGGCGGAAAAGGCAGGATTTTATTTTTTTTTAATTTGCAGCCCCAAGCCTGCACTACAGCTGATCAGTGCTTGGGGGCTAAAAAAGTTTTTAAAAATCCCTCCTTTTCCCCCACCTGATATATTTTTATATTTTTATTTTTTGCTGAGCCCCAAGTGCCGATTAGCTGTAGCATGGGTTTGAGGCAGCAAAATAAAGAAACAAAACAAAATAAAACAAAACAAAATCCCCCGGTTTCCCTGCGCCCGACTGAGTGGGGGAAAAGGCAGGATTTTTAAACTTTTTTTTTGCCACCCCAAGCCAGCACTACAGCACTACAGCTACAAGATTGTTCTGAAAGAGTTACACAAGCCACACACACACACACACACACACACACACACACACACACACACACACACACACACACACACACACACACAGAGAGAGAGAGAGAGAGAGAGAGAGAGAGAGAGAGAGAGAGAGAGAGAGAGAGAGAGTACACAACTGAAAATGAAACAAAAGGAAAAATGAAATGATTTTTTTAAAAAATCATTTCAAACAAAATGAAACGAAACAGAATGGAATGAAAGGAACCATCATTTTAGCATTTCATGCCCAACTCTAGTCTACATTATACACTACTTAGCAATGGCTGAAATCGTGTTGCAGCAGTTATGCCCATGGAAAAATGATGACATCACTCCAGGGGATAATTTGATTTTCTTTTATTTTTGGTATTAACAGACTTTCCTTATTCTGTCCTGCTGCTTGTCCAATTCATGCATAATCAGTTTCATTGTGTAGGAGCTGTTGGAGTTCTGGGATGGAAGGAAGTAGACATGGGCACGACCAGAAAAAAATGATGTTTCGAGTTTTCATTTGTCAGAACGGGTCCGTTTCGGGTCGTTTCCATTTTTTGCGAAAATTTTCAAAAATTTCTCATTTTGTTTGTCGTTTGTTGTTTCTACTGTGATTTAGCGCGATTTGACTTCCCAGAGCATGGGGGCGTCCCGGCGCACAACTCCTCCCAGTCGAACCTCCCCCTTTACCCAATATCAGAAAAAAAAATCCTCACAAACTGCCAGAGGAAAAAAAAAGAATAAACTGCTATTCCCTTCAGCAGACAAAGCTGCAGAGAATCAAAGAAATTATTTTCTAAATTCAATTCCCTCCCTGCCTGCCTAACTTAAATCTAAAGCCTCCTGCCTCCCTCCAATCAGCCAGCAGCAGCCAGCCACCCAGCCCTCCACCCTCCACATCCAAGACCCGACTGCGATTTCTGGAAGGTGCCTCGGCTTTTTATGCCCTCTGGCACATCCAGAAGTGTCAGTCAAAACCTGGCCATGACATTGGTGGAATGGTTCAAAAAATTTGCATGGTCCCATCCCATGCCCAGCCCAAATGGGCAGGTCTAAAAAAATAAAAAATAAAATAAAATAAAATAAAATCAATGCAGCATTTTATTGCTATTAAAAACCCACTGCTGCTACTATTAAAATTCAGGCATTTAAAATAAATAATTTTCATATGTTTCTGTGGTGATTTGGTGTGTTTTTTGACCATGATTTCTAAAGAAAAATTGTGGTCGCCATTTTCGATCCCCCCCACCTCATGGCATGCGAGAGTCGACGAGGATGACCCCCCCCAGCCTGGTGCAAGCAGCCCAGGACAGGAGAGGGGGGAAGGCCGGGGACCCCCCCCCAGAAACCACCCCTCTGGTAGGTGTCCTCAGGCAGGCATATTTTCGCCTGCTTTTTTGGCCGGGAGTCGGGTTTTTGTTTTTGTTTAGTTTTAAAACTTTTTTTCTATGCTGCTTGGCATCGCGCGATCGGCGCGATGCCATTAAAGACAACGAAAAACCGGACCCAATTTTTCTTTTTTTGGGTCGGGTTCGAGCTGGAGTGGCGTAATTATCGTTACCATTTTCGTTACGTAACGGAAACGATAACTGAAAATGGAAACGACAATTTTGCCGCACCGTGCCCATGTCTAGAAGGAAGTCTTCAGTTACCAAAAATCTCTTCCTGCCAGTGATATCATGATATCATGACCCTTCCAAAGGTGTAACTTACACAACTGGTTTTCAGCCAGAGTAGCACACAATGGCATGGATACCCTTTGTACAGTACTTAAAATGGTTGTACTTAGCACTTATGCTGGGAGAAGTGCCACATTATTTCTATACAGCAGCCATTTGAACTATACATGGATATTATCTTTAAGATACCAAGGAGAGGGAGAAGATGGTAGTGGGGGAAGGATCAAGGAATGGGACACGGTGCCCTTAAGCATACTGGAAAAGTAGCCCTAATCTAGACAAGATCTCAACTCCTGAGCCCACTCAGTTTGCTCTGATCCTATTGATTTCCTTATCAGCCTGTTACAAACAGACAGGTTAAGTTGCTCTGCTTGTTCTACTCATATTTCAGAATCATGGGGAGCAGCATCACCCCAATCTATCTCTTTTGCACTGTCTGTTCTGACTGGCAGGAGCTCCTAGCAATTCAAACAGTAGTCTTTCCCAGCCTTACTGTGAGATGCCTGGGTCTGTAGCTGTGATCCTTCCTCTGAGTAAAACATGTGCTCTACTGCTGCCATACAGTTTGGAAAGTAATTTTTAAAAAGTAAATACAGTCACCACCTGCCATTTCGCGGTTCAGGTACTGTGGTCCCACTACACCGTGGGATCGCAGTACCTGCACCTCGGATCCGCACAGGGGGCGGGGGGATTGGGTCGCTCCACCCCCCTGCGCTCCTCCAAGAAGCCTCGGAGCCACGCAGGGGGTGGCGGGGGCGATCGGGTCACTCTGCGCCGCCCCCCCGCGCTCCTCCGAGAAGCCTTGGACAGGCGCACAATCACCCCCGGCCCCCAGGCCCCACCCCACCCACTTCCGCATATCATGGATTTTCATGCATTGTGGGTGGGGTGAGTCCCTAACCCCCACGATCGGTGGGGGGTGACTGTAGTTGCAGCTACATTTCCAAAGCCTTCCACAAAGTTACCAACATTACTTTCTTTTTCTGCAAGCAACTGTTTCTCACTTCTTATGAGTAACTACATTGTTGTTGCCATTGTTTTTTTTTTAAATCTGAATGCAACAATCACTTGCCCATGGTAGAAAACCCACATTCCAGCTCATCCTTGTGGCCATCACTAGTGGGCCCATGACAGCACAAAGCAGTAGTACAAAGTACAGTAGGACCCTGGTATCCGCTGGGGCTTGGTTCCAGACCTCCCGTGGATAATGAAAACCGTGGATAAGAGAGAACACCTGCCCACTCACCTTCAAACTGCTGTTTCCTGGCAGTAGCTTGCTTTATGGCTGCTGTTTGTGGCAGTAGCTTGCATTACAGATGCTTTTTGTGACAATAGCTTGCTTTGTGGCTGCTGAATTATTTAAATTTTTCCTCTGCCCACTGTGGATAAATAAATCAGTGGATAATGAATCAGTGGATACGGGGGTCCTACTGTATAGTGGGATGACAGTGTGGCTACAGCTCTACCTGTATAATTACAGAAAGAGCATAACGTTTATAATTGCAATGCAAAAGCAGCTATGGTATCCCTCACTTCTAGGTTATACCTATGATGTAATCTAGTTAATTCCTCTATCTAGTTAAAAATGGATTACAAGTTAATTACTTTCAAGATATGCATTAAGAGTCATGGCTCTTTCTACAGCCCCCTTTAAAGTTTTAAAACATATGCCTTACTCAGCTAGAAAGGCACATTGTCTTTTTAATACAGGACTCAAAACCTCTACCATAGTGATCTATGTTGTGCTTGAAAAAATTTGTACACAGCTGCAACTTCTGTCATTCTCAACCCTGAAAAAGAATATGACTGCTTTTTTTTATCCCCCAAACAAAACAAACCCCCAAATGCCTCTTGTTTTTATTTTATTCTTTCCTGTGGTCCTTCTGAGACAGCTGAAAGAGTCTGTGGCCTCTCCCCTTGAAACAGGATATTCGACGCTGATCTGCCCATTCTACAATTAATATATCGGAAGCTTGGACGAAGGGCGAAAAGCGTGTTCATGTAAAGAAATCAACTTGTGCCAAAAGAACTGCTTCATTGAAAAAGCTCCCCCGTTCAATTTCCGAAAGCTATCTGGATTCCATCAGGCGCCACAGAAACTATGCCCACCATCCTTTGTAATTTTAACATGTACCATATTAAGAGAACTCATCATGAGGGAATGAACCAATCTTTCCGTAATCTTTGTCGCAGCAGGTAAAACAGAAATCGGCCTGTAATTTGTAATCACCGCGCCTTTGCTCAAGAGTAATCCTCGATCACCCATGGTGAAAAAGAGATATCTTTTTGACCTGAGAAAGGGCTATTCATCATTCAGCCGGGCAGTAAGACTGGCTTTTCCCAATGCACACTTTGTCTGGCCACCCTCCTCCTTTTAATGTTGGATCAGCCTTTTATCTCTCTGCTGCCTTTTCTTTCTTAAAGCCAAGCCTCAGTGCTCTGGACCGTTGTTGCACACAGAGAATGCTCCAGTTATTATTGCTGGGAGGTGGGTGGGAGGAAAGGACTTTATACTAAGAAATGCTTTAGAGTCTCCCTGTACTTTCCCCCCACCAAACATTAGTAGTAATAGGCTAAAATAGAGACATGAAGATTTTTTTTTCAGGATGGCCACAATTATATATAAGCAGGGCACTCAACTGTCATGCATCTGTAAGGAATCCAGCTGGTGGCAGGCTCAGTGAGTAAGTCTCTAGCTGCGGACAACAGAGTGTTTGGAGTTCAATTCCTCATTGTGCCTACAGGGAGAAGAGTCAGCCGGTGTGGCCTTGGCCAATCTGCACAGTCCTGGGACACCCCTAGAAGAAGGGAGTGACAAATCACTGCTGAGTACTCTCTACCTAACAACAACAACAACAACAAACATGCCTGAAAAAGTTTGATGCCATGTGAAATCAGGCTCCAAATCATTTTGTTATGGACCTGGGTTTTAAATACTGTCATCAATAAAATTACTTTAAATATCCCTCTATTAAGAATGGGGTCTGACAAAAAGTGTTTAAAGTTCAAACAAGTTGATGTGTTTATTGATTTCACACAGGTAGTTGAATAAACATTGAGAACATGTTCTTTAAAATCAGCTTAGAACAACATCTTATATATATACTTTCTTAGTTATATATGCTCACAGGACTTATACCATTTCTACAACACACTAGTTTCACCTTTCAGAACGTAACTAAACTCCAACCAGCCCCTTTCTCTGAACAGTCATCAGAAACCTCTCCGGACCCTATGCAGTCCCTATCTGCCAGTTATTCCAACAAGCACATGTTTTTATATGCTTTAGCTCTGCCCACAGGCTATTCCATTGGTTACCCAGTTGACATCATTTGAATATTTATGAGGTATCTGTCAGGTTTCGCCACACATTTATCAAAGTGGAAAAGGTGGGAAAGAGAGCGGCTAAAATGATTACTGGGCTGGGGGACCTCCCTTATGAGGAAAGGCTAAAACATTTGGGGCTCTTTAGTCTGGAAAAAGGTGCCCGAGGGGGAATATATTTGCCCAGTGTCATGACATCATTATGTATTTTCAACATCATTGGCTGTGAGTGACAGGAAACAAGGAATGCATGAGTGGTTATCTCAGATCCTAGACTAAGAGCGCAAGTGAAGTAGCCAAGATGGCCAAGGGCTAGCTGAACTCTCTCTAGGTCAGCTGATGCCATGCTCAGTGGAAATTCCTCACAGCCTAAGGATGCTGGAAATTATTTAAGATGATCCTGCCCATCTCAGTCTAAGTTTGTGCTGCATTGTGGCTCTGTCCATTGTGGCATATATGGCTCTGTCCATTGTACTGTATTATGGCTGGTTTAAGCCTTTGTTGACTCTTCTGCTGGTTGGTCTTAGGGCGTTTATACACGACCCCTAAGCTCCGCTGCAAATGGCTCCCAGCTCCGGAGCTTAAAAATGTTTCCCCACCAGCTCCGGAGCTAACAGAAAATTAAGTGCGACCCCGCCCACCTAAGCGCGACCCAGCGCACTTTTCAGGTACCTGCTCTGGGAGAGTGAAAAATTTTGATGCGGAGAGTGCTGGGCTCTCCTCGCTTCTTCTTCTTCTTTTTTTTTTTTGCCTCCCGCCCCTTTAAGAGGAACCAGGAAGTGACGGGGGGTCGGAGCAACCTCCACCAGCACTCCGGAGGTAAGAGTGCATTCTTTTCTCCCTTTTTTTCTCCCTCCCCACACAAACAGAACAAGGAAGTGTGGAGGGGGTGGGAATGCAGGGAGAGCGACAAAACCTCAAGATCTCTGGTCCGAATTTAAGGGACCAGCGGATCTTAGGGGTCGTGTAAAAGGCCCTTAGTAGGAACAATAATTCTGTTGGGAGATCTCTAGAACCAATAATCAGGAAAGAGCTCTTCAAGGTCAAAGGCAGAAGAGGTTTGTGCTGATGTGAAGATTGCATGGTTTGTTCTACAACAGAGGAGGAAGTGGGGATGTGAGCTAGAAATCCAAGCTTTGATGACAGTCAGACCTCTTTTTCTTGTTATGAGTAGCCTGACCTTCTTTGGTGTGTTGTCAGTATTATAACCAGAAGTCTGAAGGCCATATGTGTATATCAACAGAAAATTCACCTTTCCATTACTCCCATGCATATGATTCTGGTAAAGTAATTTAGGAAGATTTGAGGCCACACTGGGTCTGAGGAAAGGGAGATATGTAGTGCCTGCATAGATAAGCCAGAGAAGGACTTGGGGGAGAAACGGAGTGACATCCGATGATTATCTCATCCTCCACAATTTTCAGACCACAGCAAAAATTGCTCATTCTGCACATCAAACAATTTAGATGTTACATCAAGTGGCTTTCAAAGCTTTAAATGCATTATGATTGTCGCCACCATTGGCAGGCCTGCTCAAACCCAAATCAAGCACTTGAAGTTCTCACAATTTCAACAGGAACTGCTTCACATGTGCCTACTTTTCCCATTTACATGAACAATGCTTAACTGCTAGCCTGCTAGCCTTGTGCTATGGGTGGATATTATATATACCAGTCATTTGATCAATAAAAAAATTGCCCCCACTTCTTTGAAGTAGTCCAAGCAGAGTAGACCTGCTGAACAGTGAATCAGCACTTATGTAAATCCCATTGATTCAATCGCTGTTCTTGAGTTGATAAAACCAATTAGATTCTGATCTAAGAGTTTTGTGTTTCTGTGCCAGGGGTCCCCAAACTTTTTAAGCAGGGGGTCTGGTTCACTCCTCATCTCCAGAAGCCTTCCCTCCCTCGCTCCTCCGAGGACCAGCAGCCCCTCAAGAACAGGCAGCCTTGGATGAGTTCTCTCTCTCTCTGTGTTTTAATTTTTTTACCTACCATAATCCAAATGCCAGTATCCCCCCCCTCGATAATTCCCTCATCCCACTTATACTGATTCAACGAAAGGAATGATAAGGGAAACAAAGAAAAATCCCAAGCTGTGCTCCTCCCTCCCTTCTCCCCTTCCAGCTTCATCATCCTACAGCAGACGGATCATCTGAATAAGGAGGAGGGGGCAGGAAGGGGTATCCTTCCCTCCCTTTCTCCCTCCTCTCTTGCCCCCAAAAGGCTTGCCTCCATCTCTCACCATCTGGCCACTGGGACTTGTAGTCTTCCTTTTCCCCAGCACCAAATCTTTCTCTTTCTAGCTTCTGTGGTGGCAGACGGGGAGATGTGGCACCACCATTGCTGGGCGGCCTGTGCCCCACACCCCGTGGCTTCTCCACATGGCTCACAGGGGAGAGAGGGAGGGCCTGCCCTGCTTTGCCCCCCCTTGCCCAGTACCACTTGTTTGGTCTGCCCCCGTTGCACCATGCTTCAGGCCACCCAACGGACCCACATGGCGGTATGGTGGCAGCACCCCTTCTCACTCCTAGGAGGCCCAAAGGGCCCTGAGCGGCCTCATCTGCCCCACCAACAGGCCCGTATGTGGGTGCAGT
This sequence comes from Phrynocephalus forsythii, assembly GCA_029282475.1. Taxonomy (NCBI): domain Eukaryota; kingdom Metazoa; phylum Chordata; class Lepidosauria; order Squamata; family Agamidae; genus Phrynocephalus; species Phrynocephalus forsythii. The sequence goes on from JAPFRF010000005.1 coordinate 37,356,171, forward strand.
GGTATGCAGTGCTGAGGAAGTGCCCCATCTAAGGTTTCCCTCACTGGTGGCTTCACCTCCTTACCCCCCTTGACTGCTGTGGCCCCGCCGGCCAGCATGGCCTGTGGGGACCACCACACTACCCACATCTACAATCCATCCCGGTGCCCCTGGTAGCATGGGTGGAGGGGGTGACTTATCAACCCACACCCCTAGCCATGCGGCCCCACAAGACTTGTGTGCCAGCATTGGGAGCTGCAGTGGCAGGTCCCATCCCGGCAGCATTCCCTGTCCAGGGGATGCCAGGCAGGCAATCCACCTGCTGCTCTTCTCGGACCATGCCACCATCAGCGAGATTGTGCGGGGTGATTGCCCTTTGGCGGTCGGCAGCGGGGGAGAGGGGTTCTGCAGTTGCCAGCGGGCTGAGTTTGGGACTCTGGTGGGCTGGGCCCATAGGCTATGGTTTGAGGACCCCTGTTCTGTGTGATATTTGCTTCCAGGCAGAAACAATCACAGGCCATATTTTTAAACAACAAGCCCACTATCTATTATTCTTTTTCCCAATTTATTTGTGTTTATTTCAAATTTGTATTTGAATGTAATTAATGACAAGATTCCCCCTTTTCCCACTTTTCACTCCAAGGCAAATTTTCTCACTTTAATTCAAAATTAGTTTTCTTGTTGTATTATTTTCCACTGTAATTCACATTCTCCCTAGGATGGTGGCACATGCCAGCATTACAGATTCTCTCTCTCTCTCTCCCCTCTCCCTCTCCTCTGGCTATATGGGATAGATGTCATCACTCAACATGGAGCAACAGAGTGCCTCAGTCTTAGGCAGATACTTCACGTCCCTCTCACTGCAGTTTGTGGCCCCGCTGGAGACCGGTTCGAAGAAACGTAACCTCACATCCTTGTGGGGTCAATCCAAGTTTGAAGGAATGTAACCTCACGTCCTTGTGGGGTCAATCCGAGTTCGAAGGAACGTAACCTCACATCCTTGTGGGGTCAATCCGAGTTCGAAGGTACGTAACCTCACGTCCTTGTGGGGTCAATCTGAGTTCACCACGCCCCCTGAATTGCGCTCCAAGCAGGGTCAGAGATTCCCGTCCTGGAGCTCGGGAATCTTTTCAATCCACTTCTCGATCCGTGTTGAAAACCGATTTCAACACGGAGGCAAGTTCACCTCGGCTCGAGGAAGGACGTGAAGTAACCACCTTATTACTTGCAATGTTTGGCGATAGCTAGAAAGGTGAATCATAACATAGCTCCATAAAGTGCGGGGTGGCAGTGGAGGTGGTACAGAGTGCAGGCTTGACTTTAGCTGTGGCAGAAAACTCTCAGCATTTCAAACTTGCATTCCATCTTTTTTACTTATTATTTGCTCAAGAACAGAATGCTTTTTAACCTCACCGTTAATGGGGATTAAGTTTCTTGTTCTACCTTAATGCAATAAATGAGCCTGACTTTCGCAATGCTGCAAGCTGACATTAGCATGATTTTGAAATGAAGAAATTTCTGTTGCTTCAGGCTTTAAAAAAAAACACATACCTACCTTCTCTGCCATAATAATATTTTCTTCAAAACCAGTCATATTCAAAGCTCTTGTTAAAAGGGCCTTCTTCCCTGTATTCGAAATCAATATGTTTCATCAACTTACGCCTTACATGGAAATAAGTGAATTTGGGGGTGGGGTGGGGAAATCAAAGACACAAAGAGAATACCTGGAATCCAACTTGAAGTATTTTTCTGTAGAAAGGAAAAGTTCAGACTTCTTTGGAGATAGCAAGATAGATGAATTCCCTTGCAACCATAAGGATTCAATCGCATTTTCCTCAACAGCCCTCTAGTGTCTTAGCTTCCTCGAGAAACAGATATGTGTGAATGCTTATTGGGGTTTTTTTAATCAGTGTGGGAAAATGCCATGGAAAGTATCATTAATCGCACTGAAGAAATAAATACAATCCATTGTGTTATTGTCCCTATCATTAGTTTTATTAATGTACGTCTAATCTGGCACAATGCTTAACTCTTTTATTAAGACTTGCTGAAAGGTCTCTTACTGTTTATTGTCTATCTGCCTCAGATCCTCAGATTTTGTTTTGTTTTGTTTTGTCTTACATTCATGGTTCTAACTACATCTTTTGATTAAAAAAATGAAATAATGTCCTTATAACAGATATGGGGGATGAAATGTGCTTTTCACCCCACCGGTTTTGTTCTTTTTCTCTACGCATAAAAGGTAATCAACCTTCTGAGCAGATATTATCTTGGGGGCAACTAATATTGTGATACAAATGCACTCATCCCTCCGACGTCCCCACCTCACAAATGCCACTTTGCCAATGATGTGCTGAATTACAATTCCCCTTCATTACCTTAATATGCATACAATATAATATATATAATGCAGCCAATTGCTAAAAATAGAGTTGAAAGGAGGTGGGGAGAAGGGAGAGTGTTATCTCATGTTTGGCCTTGCAAAAGCCCAGTCAATATGTCTGTTAAGAGATGACCTGATTGCAAATGACAAGCAAGATCCCAGCATTGTTTCATGTTTTCTCATTTCTTCCATAAAACAAATGGTGAAATATGAACTTCTATCCCCTAGGGGACAGACAATTAAAGGCCGGTAAAGATGTTCTTGACTAATGAGTTTTCTTGGCTGTAATGGGAATCCATGTTCTTATGTAAATGTGTGTGTTTAAATTTTCCTCCCTTGCTTTTCTTACTGAGGAGTTACCATAGATTAGTTCAGAATTATAGTACTGTATAATACAGAATTATGGACATTCAAAGTTGGTCACCTGGAGTACACACACACTGTTTAAACACACAGCTACAGTTCAAAACTCAGAAGAGGCCTTTGCTTTATAAGAGGAAACTATCTCATACGTAAACTGAACTTGTTTTTCATTTCTTTAGTGTATTTGAATACACAAGGACCTTCAATGTATCGGTGTGTGTGTGTGTGTGTGTCCTTGATTTCATTGATTTCAGTGAGGTTTATTCACATGTAATGGTGTCCCTCAGCTCACAAGACGTTAAGTGTGGATCTGAAATGTATGCAGATTTGTGCTGAGAGGATTGAGATGAGATGGGTGTGGAAAGAATGCCATTTTCACAATGGATTGCTGAGGGAACACACTTTATAATTGGAAAATTGACAGCTAAGCTTCTCTTTAAATATTCCACTTCACTAATTCCCCAAGTTAATAAAAAAAATCTACTTGTATGACTGTATTGGAGGACAGGTATTTAGAGGCATCAAATTATTTTTGACAACAGTGCAAAGAGTCTTTTCAAAGCTGATCCCCCCTCCTTTGTTCACTGAGACCCACAGACGCTAAGATTAGAAAAAAAAAGTAGTTGTCCTGAGGGCACCTCAAGGCATGCCATTAAAATTGAAATTAGATTCTCTTTTTCATATTTACTTGGGACAATCAAGCATAGCAAACTTAAACGTGTAAGATGTTTTAAAAGCCAACATGCCATAGACTTTGTCTATTTCAGGAAATAAAAATGGTGGAACAATTTTTGGGCACATTGTGACAAGGCAAGATTCTCTGGGAAAGACAATAACCCTGGGGAAGGCTGAAGTAAGCAGGAAAAGAGGAGGACCAAATACGAGATGGATTGACTCCCTAAAAGGAAGCCACAGGCTTGAGTTTATGAGCACTGAGCAGGGCTATCGAGGGCCAGACAATTTGGAGATCACTTATTCATAAGGTCTTCATATATCTGGGGTTAATTGATGTCATGTAACAACAGCATGTTCACTGGAAGGACAGATTTTGAAGCTGAGGCTCCAGTACTTTGGCCACCTCATGAGAAGAGAGGACTCCCTGGAAAAGTCCCTGATGCTGGGAAAAATCGAAGGCAAAAGGAAAAGAGGACGACAGAGAATGAGATGGTTGGACGGTGTCATCGATGCAACCAAAATGAATTTGACAAAACTCCGGGAGGCAGTGGAGGATAGGAAGGCCTGGCGAGCTCTGGTCCATGGGGTCACGAAGAGTCGGACACGACTGAACGACTGAACAACAACAACAACAAACAACAGCAAATTCAATGTCTTAGAGATGGATATTTTTGCAGTCCATTTGGGTGTCACTTTGCCTTCAAGATCCCAGGCGTCAGGTTTGTAAATGAATAGAGATGGGCTTGAAACGAACCATGAAGCAAGAATCTCCATGGGTTGATGGATTGGTTTGGGGTGCTTTGTGGAAATGGGCCTCTAAGAACAATATCAAATGCCAAACTAATTACAGCCTTGGCCATTTGTATGATTTGTGCTTAGTGTGATTTGGGATTTCTAGGAGCAGTCGAACAGCCTTGCCATGAGTTCGAGATGCCAAACTAGCAGTGAGTCTTCAGCTGACTTTCCTCCTTACCCTTTCAAAGTCTGGGGAAGATAGGATTTTGGACATCTGAGTTATAGTCTTCCAAAGCACCCTCTCCCAGGAAGGTACTCTATAGGCAGGTTCCCCCCTCACCCTGGAGAAGGGCTACAACAGACATCCCAAAGGCAATCTTTGCCCATTTCTAGCGGGTGGGAAAGAAAGAGTTTGGCATCTCTATCTCACGCGGGGGCTCTTCTACTGCTCCTGGAAGCCCTGAATTATGCAAACCAATGAACAGTTTCATTAGAAAGTTGGTAAAAATTCGTCCATGGTTCATGAATAGTGGTGAACCATAAAGCATGGCGAATCCAGTTCATGCCATCTCTATACACGGAATATACTGCATTTGCTTCTTCTAACTATTTCTACAAGGTTTGTGACTTCCTGTCCTCTTCCTTCACTTTCATCAAGAATAGGGATGGGCACCTCACAAAAAATGACATGCTGTTTCGTCGTTTTGTAAGCTTACAAAACCTTACAAAATAAAATGAAACAGCTAACAGGGTGTCCTCAATAAATGAAATGAAACACCATTTTTGTTTTGGAAATGAAATGATTCATCCTAGCCTCTTGATCCAGCCATCTTGAGAACAGGAGGTTGGTTTTTTTAAAAACTGGTCGATCTGTTTTCCTTTCTTCCCGTGCATCAGTTCTTGAGATAGTTTATCTGCCTGCTTAGCCAGCCCAGGAACTGAGCTGTTCCCTTCGCTGGCTGTGCCTGCAAGTTGATTTAAATTGATTGCTTTCCTTTCCTTTTTAAGTAGGACTCTGGAGATTATTTTTAAAAATATTTTCTTTCCTTCCCTCACAATGCCTATCAGTTGTTCAGTTTATCTCCCCAATCTCTCCCTGCAGCAGCTAGCTATTAGGTTTCTAGCTTGTTTACAGAGGGTTCTTTGCTTGAAAGCCAATTGATTGGAAGGTTTGAGGGTCTTTGATTTAGCACAGTGGGCTCCCTGTTAAATATAAAAAGGAAAGCTCTCCATTATTTATAGCCTTATGAAGAGTTTCACTACATGACAAAAATTCTTTTAAAAAATCTGTTATTAATGAAATGAAATGAAGATCGAAATGAAATGAAATGAAATGAAACACTATATTCACATTTCATGCCCATCTCTAATCAAGAAGACAAGATGGTAAAATACTTAAGGCCAGACTATCCTTTAGGAAGCGCCACTGAGCTCACTGATAGTTACAATAAACATAATTCTACAACATAATCCCGGCATCTAAAATAATGAAATACTGGCTGATGTTTATGGCAGGTTGATCTTGTTCAAATGACAACCCTATTTGGATGATTGGAATTTAATTCTCAGGGTACCTAAAATGTCTCAATCTTAAGTTTATGTCCTTACTATTTAGCTTCTTCTACACCCAGAGTGAAGTGTAAGTGAAATTAGGTAGATTTGATATTTAGCCATGTCTATAGCTCTGTCTTCACTGGCACAAAATCCGAGAACTGGACAACGTAAAATAGAATGGCAGGGAAACCTTTTTGTGTAATCTCTTCAGTGCAGGCTGTCATTAGGAAATCAGAACAGCTGCATGAGTTTGCTCAGTAACTAGATTTTCCTCTTGATGCACATTCTTCGGCTAAAGGGATGGAGAGAGAATGTGCATGGATTCGAAGCACATCTGTGTGGAAAGCTGTCTTCCAATTAAAAATCGCCTCTTCAGTCGGCCATGTATTCAGTCCTGCAAGAAAAACAGTCTATGGTTTGTAAGGCATATGTGCAAGACCTCGAGAACCAAGGTGTATTGTTTCAATAACCAGCAGCAGAATTGTGTGTTGCACTGGAATTGATACACGACCGTTGCCCTGACCCCATACATCCCTGTTGATCATTCAGGCGACTCGGGTATCCCACCCATACGACAAGCAGGATGAAACTCGCATGCAGTTGCTGCTTCAGGCAGCCAGGGGTGGTTGTGGTACCGTGTAAGGTGACAGCTCGGCACTGTTGCCCATCTGTTTTCTTTTCTCTCTTCTCTCTGAAACTAAACAGAGCAGGCAACAAGGGCAACACAAGGGACAGATAGATGTGGGACAGTCGGAACTGAGATGATCCCCAGCTTAGATTCTTTTCAGGAAACCTTCGCAGTTCCAAGTTTTCTTCATGCAGCAAGTCTCAGCTCCAGGCTACCTCTTGACTCCCAGGGGCTGAATTTCTGGCACTTCCTGGTTTGTAGGAGCACATGAAGCTGCCTTATGCCACTGTGACAAGAGGGTAGTGTGGCTGGCCAGAGATCTTTCTCATAGATCCTTTTCATTGGAGATTTTAGCAGTTACACGTGAGAAATTATGTACAGAGAGGGGTGCTCCACGTAGCTAAATTGCCTTCTGTCTCTGGAGAGGAAGAAGCAAAAGGAACATGTAAGTTCATTCCGAGGCTGATCATATAATTATTTGCTATGTGATACAATTCAAGAAAAAACTCTCTACAGATGCACACTGCTCACATACTCACATAGACAGATCATGTTCTTTTTTCTAGTACTGCTAATGGTAGGGGAACCATGAAGAATTACAATCTAAAACATCTGGAGGGGCCAAAGCATCGCTATTTCTGGTGATTGAAGCAGTGCAAAGTTGCCATGAACCAGCACTATTAATTATTTTAGTTGACAATTTCTATACCTGCATGAAGTATAGCAGTCTTTATTGTCTGACTCTGAATTGTTATTTGTTCTGTCTCCAAGATGCAGCCTGGATAACATTTAGCTCTGTGCAAAATAATATGTAAACTGTTAATCAAAATGACATGCATTCACTGAACCCTACCACAAACAGTCAAGCCTCTGTGTCTTATCTTAGATAAAGGTCTTCTTCTTTTACCATGGAATGGCTAAAATCATCTGGCAAATGTTTCAACTTTGGGAGAAAATGGCTCTGAGTGAAGAAATCACAATTGATGCTACCAGTTGCACACTGAATCATACAGCTCTGTATATAGATGAAAATGTCTATGGTGATTTCTTAACATGCAACACTTTGTATGTTTCAGAGTGGTGAATTTCTCTTTTTGCTATACATTAGAAATATAGTGATCTACAGAGGAAAAATTATAAACATCCCACAGAATCCACCTCTTTCTCTATAACTCACTCTGAGATACTTATAGAAGAAATAATAAAAACATTTCTTTACATACAGTTGCTTGAAATTACAAATTTGCTTATAGTGCTTTCCTTACTGCACACAAACTAGCAACCAACAGAACAGATCAACAACCACAAACAATAGTAACCAACCAAAAAAGAGGCATAGAAACATACTCAGAAAAGAGGCAGGGCTCTCTTCAAATTTCAAAACCTAGAGGGAACAGTTGATTAGTGCTGGAAAGAGAGACAATCACCCCAGCTCAGAAAGTCCATCCTAGTCACTCAAACTGCAGACACCATTTGTGCCTGTATATAAACTCCAACATGGCAGCTAACTCAGCCTTCTGTCCTTCTGAGGTCAGTGTTTGATTTAGCCTTCTATCTTTCCAAGACTGGTAAAATGAATACCCAGCTTGATGGGGGATGGGGATGTGTAGCCTGTATAATTAAATTGTAAACCACCTGGAGAGTGTTTTATGCAAGAGGAAGCAGTGTATAAAGAGAACACTTTTTATTGGTTCCAAATGGTACCCTGTTTGTGCTGCACCAGTGTAACTAGGTAAGAGGATTTGGGCCATTGTTACTTCCGGCCACCATTTCACCTGATCCACAAGTCCCAACACGAGACATCCCAATGCTTGCCTAGCTTTCTAGATTCTAGGGTGGCCTCTCTCTTCATCCGCTGTAGGGAACAACAGCTGTACAATACAACGATGAATACTTGAAAGTCCATTTAGCAGCCTTCTGCTAGTGTAGTTTATTGGTAGAATATGAGTCTAAAAACACCTGGAGGTAAATAGAATATAGGAACTTAAATAGCAGTATAATAATTTCACAAAGGAAGATAAGAAATCATAACCAACAGAGAAACATGAAGCCACAGATTAGAGAGGAGGAAACAACCATCAATTTCCAGCCATCAGCAAATCCTGCATGGAAACCGACATTAACAAAGCCATATAACGTTCTATTAACTGGGATCTTATGCCTTGCTAACTACAGCAACACCCAGGTCTTAGGAGTTATTTTAATTAAATGTGCTTCTTGACAAAAAGAAAAGAACAACAATACACAGCAAACCCCCCAAATCTCTGTACATACTGCAATTGTTTTCTATTTGTCTCTGCTATTCCAAAAACAATGTCTTCCAGGTTAACACCTCTACCTTATTAAAATATGAGAGTGCCATTTTACATTTCTTTCATATGATAGAATTTACCTTCCATTTATCAAGATGCTATTTGTAAGTTTTTTCCCTTTTATCTGACATATTTAGAAACTCTTTCCTAAGTGTCATAATTAGTCATTACTAGACATGGGCACAGAGCGGCGAAATTCTCGTTTCCATTTTTGGTTCTCGTTATCTACGTAATGGGTAATGGTAACAAGAATTACTCCGCTCCAGCTCGAACCCGAACCGAAAAAGAAAAATTGGGTCTGATTTTTCGTTGTCGTTCATGGCATCGTGGCGATCGCGCAATGCCAAGCAGCACAGAAAAAAGTTTTAAAAATAAAAATAAAACCCCGATTCCCGGCCAAAAAAGCAGGCGAAAATATGCCTGCCTCAGTGAGGGCACCTACCAGAGAGGGGTGGTTTCTGGGGGGGGGGGTCAGAAGCTGGAAGATCGGAGCAACTGCCACACCCAAAAGGGTGAGGAAAGACCGAGAGCCAGCGCCCGTTCCCGGCCAATGCACCAATTGTAATATTGTGGTTCAGTGCTCAAAAATAAACTAAGTCTGAAAGACTAAGAGTTCTCAAAAAGTGAGGCTTGAGACAAAATGACAAGTTTCACAGCGCTGATTTATTAAGCAAAAAGCATACAGGAATAAAAAAAGGCTTTACGCGTAAAGGGCCTCTGTCATTAAGCGACAAGAGACCCCGATTTCACCAAAATCCAGGGTTCTTATACAATCTCAAGACCCTTACATCACCTTCTTTGACTAGCCAAACCTCAAGACCACCCACAGCCTGCCCTTCACATTTCAACCCCCACCTAAACATTCTAAGTGATAAATATCCATGCTACTTCCTCTTTTTCTTTAGTCTTCTTCTCAGCTCACTCTTGCAACATTGATTTCCGCTTGCCAGCCTCCATAGGGCGTCAACAGGAAATCATGCTATTTTAGCTACACAGCCCAGATTTCATCATGTTTTGCTCTTTGTAATTGCATGTTATTTTCACTCACAGAACATCTATAAAACAGTTATTGATTACATTTCATATTGATAACTCATTTACAGCTTACAGTCCCCAGCCTCCCCCCTCTCCTGTCCTGGGCTGCTGGTGCCAGGCTGGGGGGGGCATCCTCAACGTCTCCATTTGCCATGCGGTGGGGGGGATCCAAAATGGTGACCACAATATTTATTTTTAAATCGTGGTCCAAAAACCCACCAAAGCACCACAGAAACATTTTAAAATTAGGTATTTTAAATGCCTGATTTTTATACTAGCAGCAGTGCGTTTTTCTTGCAATAAAACGTCTCCATTGATTTTATTTTATTTTATTTTTATTTTTAATTTTTTAAACCTGCACAATGATGGGCTGGCCATGGGATGGGACCATGCAAATTTTTGGACACATTCCACCAATCGCATGGCCAGGTTTTGATTGAGACTTCTGGATGTGCCAGAGGGCATAAAAAGCCCACTAACCCTAACCCTAACCTAACCCTAACCCATACGCCAGTACACTGTCCTTCTTAGTGGGTCAGATGCACCCAGAGGTGCAGCCCACTAACCCACCCTAACCTTAACTGTAAGTCTAGCCCCTACCCTAACCCCAACCCTAACCCAGATCCGTATGCAAGTACGCTTCCCTTCTTAGTGGGTCACAGGCACCCAGAGAGGTGCCTCCCAGCCAGAGCCCACTACCCCTACCCCTAACCTGTACACCAGTATGTCAGTATGCTTTCCTTCTTAGTGAGTCATAGGCACCCAGAGAGGTGCCTCTGCCACTTACCCAACACTAACATAATGTATGGTACGTGGTGGCTACGCGAAATGCTTCCCTTCCCTTCCCTTCCCTTCTTAGTGGGTCAGACATCAGAGGCACCCAGAGAGGTGCCTCCCAGAGCCCACTTACCCCAACCCCAACCCCAACCCCAACACAAACCACAAACGACAAACGACAAACGGAAACGACAAATTTTTGAAAATTTCTGCGACAAACAGAAACGACATGAAACAGACCCGTCCCAACAATGACAACTCGAAACGTCATTTCTCCTGGTCGTGCCCATCTCTAGTCAGTACAATTATCCCTCCCCTGCTTTTTCTTTTTAAGAGATGATCTCTCAGATGGTAAAACACACTTGTTTTAGGAAAGGATCAGACTGACTGGGTCTGAAGATTGTTGCTGGAGTGGCGCTGAGGAAAAAGAAAAGGAAATGGCGACTGCCACGTGGAAGGGAAAGCCTGAGCAACAATGTCATGTGCAAGGGCCTGGCCAATGGGTAGGCCAGGCTGGAACCACATGACGTGGGTCAATGTGGGCCACTTTGAGAGCATGACACACTCACAAGAGCCCAGGCTGGCCGGCCCCAGATAAAAAGGGGAGGCAGTGGGTAATCCCCCATTTTGAGCATAAGACAGAGCAATCCCACCCACCCACCCTATATAGAATTAAATGTAGGAGAAAGGTGTTAAATAAGATAATTGTATATGATCTGTCACAACTTTGGAGGTGGATGGCGGTTTTTACAGGCATTGGAATGGATCCAAGTGGTTAAAGTGGCAGGCAAGAACCTGTGTGATGGAGGAACAGCTGACGAGGTCATGTCAGTCGGGAGGGGCCATGGGCGGAAGCATGAGGGTGCAGCCGAAGGCCCCCAGCAATGACATATGGCACAGGCCACAGATGGGGTCTGCATCTCTCGGGGCATAATGGACATGGGAGACCGATGGGTTGGACCCCCCAGTGTACAACAAAATGGACTTTCCAACAGGAACGTGGGGACACATGAGCATCAAGGGGCAGGCAGGCTCCCTGATGCAATGGATCCAACCCAATGACTCACTGCTCATGTAATCAATAAAGTTGTGGCCTAAAGATTTCCCAACTGGTTATTGCTTTATAAACTAGCAAATAAAAGGCTCAGCTATTGTCAAAAATTATCTTTTACAAAAGGTATACTGAATTGGTAAATACCTTATATGGATTTGTACTTCAAACATCTGGAATTGTGGCTACAAGATCTCAGACTATAACATGCAAATGTGTGTGTATGTGTCAGAAATGGAGAACATCACAGGCCCTGCCCAGAGAGAAATGCCTTTCTAGGTTACAGAGATGGAACAAAAGGAACATATTTTGATGACCTCTGTTACTGGGCTGCTGTGCGTAGGGGACATGTTGATGCCGTTGTGCTTGTAAAATGGATGTCTTGACACCCATATCTGTGAAGAGTCCTGACAGGCAGGGTAGTGGCAGTGCTATTAAGGGATGAAATATTCATTTGAAGAAAACTCCACAAACATGTGAATAGTATCAGTTTCCCCACACACAGACACAAACTTTGCTTTTCAGTATTACAGAAAAGTTGGCAGATAGAAGATTCAACTGCTTTCCAGTCTAGATGTTCTGAATATGGAGAAGCCTAGTCAACAGATGGGCATAGTCTGGCTGCTTAAATTCCACTGGGGTCAGTACCAGTAGCCTAACTGTAGTATGGGTACTGCAGCTCTGTCATTGATTAAGATATAAATAAATAAATAAATAAATAAATAAATAAATAAATAAATAAATAAATAAATAAATAAATAACACACATGGCTAGTCCTATGTTTCATGAAAGGAGGGCCTTAAGAGTGCACATCAAGGGTCTGCCAGTAGGTTTTAGCCCTCCTGAAAATATGTTTTGTTTTGTATTATTATTAAACGAGACTTGGAAGCCCTGGAAAGGAAGATGTCAGTTGCTGAGTCAGACATTCCATAAAAAATTAATGTTGCAATCTTTAAATAGCCACGTCCTACATCTTGGTTCCTCCTGTGGATTATATGTTATGTCTGTATCGCTGGGCAATGCTATTAGTATGTCACGCAACAGAACCGTGGCTCTTTAGGCAATTAATTTACATTCTTGTGGTTGTGCACCTTCCATCCGTTGGCTTTCAGGTATGAAGAACACAGTCTCCATGGTTGCTTCCTCCTGGACTAGGATAGAAATAATTCATCTGACTCATCCCCCCTTTCTATTTACAGTAGTCTATAATGATTGTATAGTACATAATTCTCTCTACCCACTGAAGAGGGTTAGGGCAGGGTTATTGGTTTTCTGTAAGGCTCTTCCCCCACCATATGTAAATTAGAATGGTAGGAGATTAAGTTTTTTTCAAATCTTAGCCAAGTGTCAAGTACCAAATAAGAATGGGAAGGATGCCACTGCAATAAAGCAACCCATTACCATGGCAACAGAATTCATGCCCTGCCTTCCACCTGTGTGGGAATAACCCTGCATTTCTTAACAACAGTAGAAATGTTAGGAACACATCTGTAAGCGTATGTCTTACTTCTGAATACTTCAAAATAACTGAATAACTATAGCACAGGTTTTAAAACTGCAGCCTAATCCAACTCCCATGTCCACTGCAGAAACTGAAGGCACATTCATTAACATGTATCTTATTGTCAGCCCTGATTCAAGGTTGCTTAACTTGGAACTTAGAGCCAAGATCAGAACAATTAGAGATTCATTGTCAATTAGACTAGATCTCGATTAAGTAATAGAGTAGACCCATTGAAGTAAATGAGGATTAAGGTAGTCATGATTAATCTCCACTAATTACTGATATAAATACAATGCTTGGATAAAGCCTAATGTGTAGCTCTGCAGTAAATCCCACAAATTAAATCTCACAAATTACCAACAAAGTACAGTAGTAGATTTATTAGTATGGGCCATGACAGTCAGTGTAACTAAACATTGTTCAGTTGCAAATACTGCATGCAATTGTTTCTACTGGATGACTTTCCATTATGCCTTGTCTTTTGAGGGTTTTGTTTTGCTTTGCTACCCCGTTCTAGGGATGGGCACGAAACAGAAAAATAATGTTTCATTTTATTTCATTTTGTGCTCACTCCCATTTTGTTTTGTTTTGTTTTGTTTCTTATGATTTTTTTTAAATTATACAAAACAAAATGAAACAAAATGCAATTGCTCCCTTGGTTCCTAGAGGAACCTGATTTGGTGCCTGGGATTCCAGGAACTGTTTTTAAAGGGCTCCTGCTGAGCTGTTATTGGCTGGATCCCTTTAAAACTGGCCCAGTTGGCACCAGTGGGATCCCCTGGTGCCAACTGGGTCAGGTTTAAAGGGGTCCAGCCATTGACAGCTCGGCAGGAGCCCTCAGAAAATGGTCAGGAGGGCAGTTCCAGAGATCGTCCTGCCCTCCTGAGCATTTTCTGAGGGCCTCTGCCGAGCTATCAATGGCTGGACCCCTTTAAAACCGGCCCAGTTGGTACCAGATGGTCCACCTGGTATTGACTGGGTCAGGTTTAAAGGGGTCCAGCCATTGATAGCTCAGCAGGAGACCAAAAGCAATGGAACAAAATGGTTCATTTCAATGCAAAAACAACCATTTTGTTTTGTCTATAACGAAATGCTGCTTCCTCATTTCGTTTTGTTTCATTTTGTTTCATTATGTAACAAAACAACAAAACAGCATTTTGTTTTTTTGTTTCCTGCCCATTCCTACCCAGTTCTCTTTTTAGGCGATGTCGAAGAAGTTGTCTGAGTTCTCTCCACCTCCAATCATCCTGATATAAAGGAATAATTGTGGCATAAACATGGGTTGGGTGGCTGCTTATGATGTCAGGGATCAGGAATTTGATTTCCCCTTATGCATCCTAGAAGAAAAGCCATCCTGTATAGGTTTGGACAAGCTGCCCAGTCTCAGAGGACTCCCAAAAGAAAAAAAGAACACTTTATACCTAGGAAACCAAAGAAATACTTTCCACAAGTCAGAATCAATTTGACTGCAATTATTAAAGGTGAGAAATGATATGAGGTTATCTACATACTAGGCATGGAAAAAGGAGATAGGAAGATGTTTTTCCTTTTCTCTTCCATAATGCTAGGACCCAGAATCATCCACCAAAGCCAAATGGGATGAGATACAGGACCAGCAAAAAGAGACACTTGTTCATATTGTGCATGATTAAAATGCGGAATAAGATATGGGAAGATTTAGCAATGATCACCAATTGGAATGGCTGTAAAAGGAGATGAGTTATGCTGAATAATATGAGGTTATCAGTGAATATTAGTTGCGATAGCCATGTAAGCAATTTAGATCCACATTCTTCAACCCTCAAAGGTGCTAATAAATAAGCATTTTTTTAACTTGGCACCAAAATGATACCAATGGAGATGCTAATCAAGCCTTCAATGGGAAGGCATTCCACAGTTGAGGGGCTACAGCAAAGCAAAACAAAACAAAACCTCCCTCCGGTCTGCACCTAATGAAGTGTTCTGAATAATGGGATGCAAGGGGAGAGCCACTTCAGCAGATCTGACTGGACAGATTTATACAGGAAGAGGAGCTCTTTTAAATATCCAAGTCCCCAGTCCTTTAGCTGTTTTATTTTCCACCACCCTCATTTTGGGCAGAGCCCATGGATGTGTTGCCTGTGGCATTCTGTAGGTTCTAGGTGAAAACTAGAGAAACTTTTCCAAGTTCTACTCTTGGGTCTAAACAAATTGGGAAGAAGAGTGTGAGGCCCTTCCCTGCTCCCTCCTTTGTCCCTCAAGCCTGAGGTCCTAGTAAACAATGGTGCTCCTTGCAATAATAAACTTTCATTAAACAATCTGTTGGTTGTCTTCATATGCAAATGTCTTACTTTCCCACAATAACGGCTCCGCTTCAGCCAACCTCCTCTAAATGTCTGAGTGACATGTCCATTTCTACAGTCCATTTCTGTACTGGGAATGTGGCCTCAGTAAACAACCCCGGGCTTGTATCTAGTCCCTCTAACATTTTTACAGTGGGGTTTCTCTAACTTTTCTGTCTCTTCTGCCACCTCTGCTACATTCAACAGCCCGGATTCGCTCACTCTGTCTTTGGGCTTGCCCCATGGTTACTTTAGCATTGTTCCCAGTGAGCCCTCAACTCTTGCTGAGTCTCTCTGCGGAGGGCTTGGCGCTCAGATATTCCCACACTTGTCTCCTCCATTTGCACCATGCCATCTGCCCCCCCAAAAGGGTGCCTTCTCCACCTTTTCCTCTCTCCACTCCCACTCAGCCACTTCTCGCGGGAGTGTAAAGGTAATCCATTCCCAGTTCCAGAGGTCTTCTTTTACTATGTCCACTAAGTCTTCCCCTTTCTAGTTCTCCCTCACTCTGATCCAACCACCCAGGGCTGTCTCGCTGTCTTCTTCCCTTTTTCCTAGCCCTGACTCCCCTGTCTCCTATCTCTCCTTCTGGGGTGTTGTTTTGACCCCCCCTCCGGTCTCAGTGTTAATGGATTTGCCCTGTGCGTGTAGACCTGGGTTGCATGCAGGTTCTTGGGAAGACGGGGGCGCGCACTCTCCTCCTCACAAAGAGGTTTCCTTTGGAGCCAGCAGGTAGTTGTTTTTTGTTTTAGATTTTTGAGTAGAGAATTCCATGCGGACGTCTCTTCCCTTCAAAACCCTGTACATCATCACTGAATTGAAACACCTGATATTTAATTTTTGAGTTGTGTTGGAAATCAAATTGAAGGGCATGTGCAAAGATGGCTGTGAATGGTAAATAATGTGCTGCTTGCATTGAGAGAGGGGGAGAGAGGCTCTGATCAGGTAGAAAGGGGTATATATCTACAGATGTGATTTTATATTCAGGGCCGCACAGACTGCATTTGATTGAGATGGATGATTGAGTTACTCTGGGTGACATTTGATGGCAGGAAAAAGATTGTCATGCCATGTGCTTAAAGAATGTATGCCACTCCCTGATTTGTAAAGACTGACACAGAAAGGTGATGCTGAGGATGGAGGTATGCTAGACATAGTGATCCAAATATAATATAAACTGTAATCACAACAAATGCTGCCTTTTTCTTACTTTTAATGTGAGATACCACTGCCTGTTTCTTGTTGCCAGTTGGTTACTATAAACCTTGCCCCCCCTCCACAAAATTATTTTATTTTTGCCGGGGGGGGCACCATCGGTTCTCAAAACACATTTGCCCTAAAAATTGTGTTATTGTTGATCAAAGCATTCAGAGATCAGGCTGCCTGTCAATCGAAATCTACTTACTTATATCTAGAAGACAATAGAAGGATTGTAGCTTTATTAAAGTGGCAGCTATAATGCAGAAAGATTTCAGAATGTACCAGGAGGAATGGAATTCCAGACAAAGTGGCCTGTGGGCTGTTTGCTGTGAACCAGGAAGTGATTGCAAAGCATAAGTAAAATTACAACAGCAGCTGAGAGTAACAGAAGTAACCTTGGGAAGCCCATAGGTCAAGTAGTGTTTACTGGGATGCATATTTTTGCAGCCCTGTGTTGCTTTTAGGGGTGACCTTAATTGTTTATGTAAAGAGTGGAACAATTTTTGTTTTTTTTCCAAAACACATATCTGCTATGTATCTTTTCTGTTAACATTTTTAATTCCCCCGAGAGCAGGCCTCGGAGCAGTGATTCCCAACTTTGTGCCTCCAAAATGTCCTTGGACTAAAACTTCCAGAAGCCTTCAACACTAGCTCTACTGGCCATGATTTCTGGGTGTTGTAGTGCAAGAACATTTGGGGATCCAAGGTTGGGAACAATGGCTCTACAGAGAATACGCCAAAGTATGAATGCCACAACAACACATTGAAACCTGTTGTATATTGTTAACTGAATAGTGGTCAGCTGATATTTTGGGACACAAAGTTATCATCCTACACTGCTCAGATATGGGTGGTTTCCTCATGTGATGACATTCACTTTTTTAAAATGCAACTTCTCCAGTTCTGCTTAAAGAGAAACAAAATATGATATTGGTCATGAGGTGCCAATGGGAACGTCTCACCTATTGTGAACATAAAATATAAGGAGGGGATTTAGCCTGCACACTGTAATTAAAAATTGTAAACAGCCCAGAGACTACTTAAAAGTGGTATGGGGGCGGTATATAAGCAGAACACTTTTTGCTTTTGGTTTATTTATTCGTCATAACATGTATGTTGCCTATAACATACAACACATTTTATAACAACCTTATAACCCGTTCTTTCTCACATGATCTCGGAGTGGGTTACAGGGCTGTATAAATCAACTTTGAAACATTAAGTTTAAAATGAAATTTAAAATCAAACAGTTCAAAAGACACAATTCAAACATTAAAACCCACAGAGGCCACAATCCTCAACCTTTTAAAGGAGAAAGGTGAGATAGAATTCTTTTAAATAACTAAATAATAAATAAATAACCTCAAAGGCTCTAATAGATATTTTGACTTGATCATCCAAAAGGATGATAATATCACCATCAACTGAGCCTTCAAGGATGGGGGGGGGCTTTGCCCCATTTACTGGCTTCAATCTGCTCTCCCTTACCCCTAGATGCTTATTTGTGTGTGTGTGTGTGGATCAGGCTACAAAGAGTGATATTGGGTTGGAAGAGTGATGTACAATTTAGCATGCTCCTCCCTTCTTGCATAGCCATCAGCCCTTTGCAGGTGGTCAGCTGCCAAAGTAGAAACAGTGAATAAGGAGGGGGAAAGAGAAACGGGAAAGGGATAAATGAGGAGGGGAAAGGTTCTAGGACAGAAAGAAGCAAGACAGATAGAGCAAAAAGGATGCTATTCTGATTGGAGGGAAATGGACACTGACAAGAGCAAAGAGCAGCCAGGAGAAGGCAATGTGTATAGAAACAGCAGATGGAACCACCAGGAGAGAAGGGGGGAGACAGATGGATGGGAGGGGAATTTTTAAAAAATATATATGCAGAGCTGGGAAAGAAAGGAAGAATTAGAAAACAAAGGAAGAGAAAGGAGAAAGGGAACAAGAAGGCAGAATTTGGGGAGCAAAGCAGAAGGGGCTGTCCTACACTGCTGCCAAGGTCACTGGCACTTGCTCAGTCTTTCACCCACTTGCAGCCCATTACCGCAGCATCTGTTTCCAGCAGGCGGATTCCTATGAGAGGAAAGGGAGGCCCTTGGTGAAGACATCACTGCTTGGGGCACCTGGAGCTGGGGGTGGAGCCCAGCTGAGTGTTTTCAAGATCATCTGCATGGCAAAAAAGAATGCATGCACTGCTAATGGACCATAAAGGAGTGGGACAGCTCAATCTAAGTTGAAACACAAGTAGACACAGTCTTCCAATTCAAACAGTGCCCTCAGCGGCATGTACAGTCTACCATATTTATATGCCAGTGTGAAGGGCCCTAATGCTATAATTACAATGTTTAAAAACATTCAGTTCACTTTCCCTTTTGACAGAAGCAGCATTACTTCCAGTAATTTCTCAAATAAATTCTTACACAAAATGTTCCTGCCTTTGGTGCAAAACATTTTTCTCCCAGTCATCACATCATCACTTCTACACCCATAGGAGTTCATATGCCAGTACTGAAATCATGTGATATACCTATCCCACACTCTGGTCACTGTAAGGGTATATTAAATGAAGAAGACGACAAATTTTCAATGGAAAAAATTAAGTCTCCACTCATTAAGGTCTGACAATAATATAATGTGCTGCAGTTATTGGAAAAAGGAACTAACAAAAGGCATTTGCTTATTTGTAACTAGTTACTTCCAAGTTTTGTAAAGTTCCAAACACACTGCTATTTCTTTATGGACAAACAACTTATCTATGTCTCTCTGCCAATGCACACTTTGTTGGGCACGGGCCCTAATGAACCCAATAAAGCTTTCTGACATAGGATGGTCATTTTTCTATTCTTATCATACTTGACAGAACAATTTCCTGGTAGAGTTTTAAGATAGACAAAAGCATCCCTTTAAAAATCTGGGATGGTGGTGGGGAGAGACATTTGTTGCGCAGTTGGAGAGCAGAAATGATGACTGATGAAAATATTGCCATTAACTGCTTCCTGTCTCTTGTCTCACTTCTCTGTTCTGTTTCCAGCACCACCTTTCAATAGCAGGATCATCTTTTCCTGGTCTGAAAAGGCGATTAGAACCCATCCCAAAATCTGAACATCAGGTTTATGTGAGATAGTTGTAAAAAAAAAAATTTTTCGAGCAGAAGGCCTTAAGCTGTCAATCAGAGTCAATAGAGAGGGTGGTATAAATTCAGGGCTTACTCAAATGAGGGGTGAACGCATTGGGGCTTTTCACCGTGTAATGTGCCAGAGGGTAGGAAGATCTGAATCTAATATGTATTGATTGCCCTTGCTGGGAAACTAATTAGAGCAGATTTAACACACACACACACACACAGGGACACAGACACAGACAATGTATTTTATATTTGAATTCCTGCATACTGAAAAATGTTGCATTCTGTCGAGGAAATGCTTGACCCTTCTCTGCTTCCTAATTTTACAGAAGTATCCCTTTAGCCCGCCTGCATCCTTTGTCATCTCGCTAAGCGTACAGAAGTATTGCAAAGCAAATCCCATTGAAAACAGATAAATGAGATCAAGTACAACTTTTGCAGCAATGCTGGCAGATTTTGTCCTCTCTTGCATGATACGCCTAATAAGAACAAGGAGACAGGCCTCACATGTGAAAGACAGTGTGCGTAGATTTTTAGATTCAGAGTCCTAGGACTGCTAAATGAGGCCAGGAGATTCTTCGCTCATGCCTGCTGCCTTTAAAGTTCTTTGCGGTCAATCTGATGTAGGAAGCAAGACATAACTTGTCTTTCAAGTTTGGGAGAAGTTAAACACACACACACACACACACACACACACACACACACACACACACACACACACACACACACACACACACACACACACACACACACACACACACACACACACACACACACACACACACCCTTCTTGCTACAAATATTTTAGAATGCCAGATTGATTACCACAGCCAAGTCAGGAGCGACTGATGGGGCCATTAATGCATGTTAATGGCAGTGACAATGTAACATTGTTCTGAATTTTCATTTATCGTGTGTTAGCTTTACTGCCAAATTGCACATATTAATCATTTCTTCCACCTTAGTTGTAGTCCATTTACGATAAATGGAGGCTTGGAGGCATTTAATTAAGGATATATTTTGAGGGACATTTCATTAAGTTTACGTTCAAACGTGTGAGCCTTCATGTGTGCATGCGGGAGGCCTCCCCCACTCCAGTCAGCCCTGGGTGAATTTGCTGAGATTTGGGGGAATGTGTGTTCTCATGAACCCTTTTTACGTAAGGGGTTCCTGAGCATAACATCTGAACTAAAAAATCTCAGTTACCCCCTTCTAATACATTATTTGATCAATGAGAATTTTGGTAAAATGTTAGTAACCGATATACATTTCTACAGCTTTGTTTGTGTTTCCTAAGGTGTCTTTTAAAAAAGGTATTTCAAGCTCTGTAAATAATAAATTCAGTTTATTAGGTATAAGTTTTGTCACTTAGCAGTACTCTCCTGGAATATATATTTCTTAATTGGCATCAATGGAAAAATTCCTGGGAAGCATAACAAAATGGATCATTTAATAGATGCCCCAATCTCTCCATCCATCCATCTATCTATCAGCACAGCACATTATGTTTTGACTTTAATATGGTAATTATCTCAGGCTGACTTTTGAGCAGGAAGCTGCCACCCACACAGCAGTGCTTAATTACTTTAGACTTCAGCTTGCCAAGTGAAAAAATAGACAATCTCCCCCCTCCCCCGACATCGCACAGAACAGAAATGGTTTTCATTGTCATTTCAGCTGAAATGCAACATGGCGTTATTAGAGCATCATGGGAAAGAAAATGCAAAATTACTTCCCTGAAAAGTCTGGGGAGAGACTGAAAACGTCTCTTCTCTCTTCAAATCGAGGTCCGGATTTGCATTCCCTCAACCTTCATGACAAACTGTATCTTTTTGTGAGATGGAATTTGTCTCCAATGAATAAAATGCACTATTGGTCTCTCTCTCTCTCTCTCTCTCTCTCTCCCTCTCTCTCTCTCTCCCCTCCCCCTCTTTCTGGGTGTGTGTGTGATTGCATGCATTAAAATTGCCAAAGTGAAAGCTTTTTCCTGTTTTTGTAGGGTGCACAGCTAGCTAAGAAAAATGCCTCAAAGGCTCTTCGAACAGTTGAGAGTGTAACTAATCCAGTAATAGCAACAATTAATGAATGCCCTGATTCTGACTCTTTGTAGGCTCAAGGTGTTGGCTGGTCCTTTGTCAACAGGTGGCTGCACAATGGTTGCCTTTAATAGGATGAAATTTGTATGCAGGCATATGTTTGTTTGTGTGCATGCACACATCTTTCTTCAGTTGTTTGAAGAATGGCTTTTGCTGTTGAAAAGCATACAAATCACTAACAAGATTTTACATGTGTGCTGTTAAGTATGTGATACTAATTGATTAGATACACATAACCTGAAAGTAATGTGCTGGAATGAGAAACGGTGTACAAGAATTCCATACCTCTCAGGTGAAGGCTCTAGTTTTCTCCTTGGCATCTCATTCTGCATCCAACAACTCTGATGGTTATTTGGAAGGGTTTATCAATCATTGGGCTTTCAACAAATCAGCCAATAGATCAGTCGCATCCTTAACATTTTGCCTATAATGAGGCACCTCCTGCCTCAATTATCCCTACCTCTTTGAGTACGGCCGTTTACAATGTGCTGCCTGGTGTCTTCTCTATCACTATAACAAACTCAGTCCCAAACACATGAAACATAGTGTAGTCTTAACTCACCGCTCCACCATTCCATGTGCTCTTGTCTGTTAAAATCCGGAGGGGCATCCAATGCAGGCTGAAGGGCAGCCCTAGTGTTGTTTCCCCCTCTCAACTTGCTTGCTTGAATTCTTGGGCAGGTGAGTAGAAAGCTTGCAGATGCCTGAATGGCATAATTGAGTTCAAGCAATTGTAGTCAGTCTGAAGTTAATGTCATTAAAATAGCTTTAATTTTATTTCTTCAGTATTAATTTTTCACTTTTTCGGTATGCCTATTTTGTGGATAATTAGTTTACTGGAAAGTTGTGTGTTGAGGAAGGGTCTTTTCAATCAATTTCACGGAAAAAAATCTTTAACTCAGCTCCTTCCGAGCAGTAGTCTTTCACAACATGTCTGGCTGTTGTTACCACAATTTCACACACACTCACTTATTGCAATGAGACCCCCCCCCCAAAAAAAAGATGACACTGGCTTTTTAAAAATCCAATCCACATTTCAACAAAGGTGTGATTTTTCTGGTGGGGAAGGTCACAGAGTTGGTCAGGATTAGAGATGGGCACGAAATGCCAAAATGGCGTTTCGTGTTCGTTATTTGGGCCCTGGGCCCCGCTTCGTTCTGTTTCTGTTTTTCGGGCCCCCGGGGCCCGCTTCATTTCCATTTCTTCATTTTTCGGGTGTGGCAAGCTGTGGCCTCATGGAGCCCTCCCAGGGCCGAGCACCACCAGAGCCGGAGGCATGCGGGCCGGGAAAGTGTTCCTGTGGCCATGGGGAGCCCTCCCGGAACTGAGCGCTGCTCCGGTCACCACCCCCAACAGGCCGCCACCCCCGGAGCACTGCTGAGCACCGCCCTCCCTTGGGCCCCCTCCCCAAGGACCGATCTGCTGCTCTGTCCACCCCCCATCGGGTCGCTACCCCGGAGCCCCACGCAGCGCTGCCCTAACTGGGGTCCTTCTCCCCGGGAACCACTCTGCCCTGGGAGCCGCTGCCCCAGCAGACCACTGCCCCGCACCCCCCCAGGCCGAGACCCGGGAAACCTGTGGGGGGGTGCTGCACTCCCCCGTGTTCCAACGACGCCCTCTGCTCCTGCTTCCGAGCCGGCTGCACCGTTGCCGCTTCACCATGTAGCCAATATGGCACCGGGTGCAGCCGAGCTCCAACGTCCTCCCCTCCAAAGCCTGCTGAGTGCCGATGAAGAGGCTGAGATCCCGGAGCCCAGTCCTCATAAGGGCTCGGATCCCGCCTCTTCTCGTGAGACCAGCAAAGTCTTGCATCGGCTCTGGCAGGGAGGGGGCAAAGAGGCTCCACCAGGCCCAGGCCCCTATCGCCACCCTCCGCTTGTTGAATGACAGCCTGGCGGGCTGTCATTCACCAATCGAAGATGGCTGGACAGGGGGCTGGGATCCCGCCTCCCCTCGTGGAGGTGGGATCCCAGCCCCCTCTCGCCGCCCTCCGCTGCTCCATTTTTCATCGCGTGAGCGGCGTGACGCCAGTAACGGAAACAAACAGAATCGAAGAAAAATATCTTGGTTCTGTTCGGTTCGAGCCTGTCCCATCGCAACGGTCGTTATTCGTACCGTTATGTAATGGAACAAATAACGGAGAATGGTAACGAAAAAATGGTCGTTTCATGCCCATCTCTAGTCAGGATTATCTCTTCAATACTTCCCACAATGTCCCCCCTCTCTGGAGGGAGGCTTTTAAAATAAGCCTTAAATTCGACATTAGATGCTTTCATAAAACTTCTTTACAGCTGTGCAATATTGAACGGGAGCAGGGCGCAGCACCAGGGAAGGTTGTGGATGATAGAAATCTAGAAGTCGGTCTTTGCATCTGCATGCATCAACGAAAATGACCCTGGGGTATTTTCACACCCCTGCTCTTCAGGAATAATTGCTGGTAGTGCAAATACCCTGCTCTCTTAACCCTAACCGTTTGCCTGCTTGCCTTGAGGTGTGAACGTGCAGAATGAGACAAAAGAAACACGCCTTGGTGTACTATTAAATGATTATGTTAGCTCCATTTAAAACCACACACTCTTGGTTGTGAGATGAGGCCCCTTAAAATGTCATTTATCCAGTTGACCTGCAGGAATTTGGCCTTGTGTTTTCAGGGAAATGAAGAAATGCCCATCCCAACTGCACCTTCAAATAGATCTGTTTGTTCCTGACCTTCCTCTTTAGATGTCTCCATTGCAATAAGCAGAGTCCGCATACTCAAATGTTCTTTTTTTTAATCTACAAGGCCTCTTCCTTTCCCCCCTCTCCATTTTTGTAATAAACGGGGGGGGGGCACATGATTAAGAGAGACATATTGAAAGCATTTTTATCCCTTCCCAGTTTCATACAAACTTTCAAAACTAGAAGAATCTGGAGAAGCCTTTTGGAATAAATCTAGTGACCCTGGGGAGTTTACAAATACTAGCATATTAATATATAGCTAAAACAATAATAAAAAACACCATGCTGCTAAAGATGTTTAGTATTATCAGCTCACGGCAGGAGTTTATTAGAAACTCCTGCTTTCTTTTATTAAAATTTCAATTGGCTCTGTGAATGAGATCCTACGTTAGTGTCATAAAGTGAGAAGCCAGAAGGAGAGGATATTGGCATTTAAGTGCAGATTTCATTTTGAAAATATTTTGTCTCTTGCTGGAATATTATATATTGCAAATATGCATATCGCAGTGGCAGTCTTAGAAATGGTTTGAGAGCTTTCCAGATCTCTCACTCCCATTATTGAATTGTTTTATTGTAGGGTATAACTTCATCCTATTATTGGAGCGCTCTATCTTTTCCACTTTTAAATACACCCTTGGAGTTTTAAGAACCAACTTGTGAAGATGATGATGACTCTTTTTAAAATACATCTGATAGGAGTTCAAATCACAATGGTGGCCTAGAAGAGTACGAGAGCAGACATGTCCAAACTTTGGCCCTCCAGATGTTTTGGACTGCAACTCCCACAGTCCTTTGTCATTGGCAATCTAAGCTTAGGATTCTGGGAGTTGTAGTCCAAAACATCAGGAGGGCCAAAATTTGGTCACTACTGAACTGGAGCAAAGCTCCAGTGCCTGATGCTATGAAGGGCAATACAAGGTCAGCATTTCCTTGTCTGCTGTGAAGAGATTTCTTCACTTAAGGTGCAACTAGATGAGGATTTGTCCTGCTTTTGATCCGCTCAGCAGATGGGCTGATTTGCTCCTTCACCTGGTGACCGTACTATATGACATGATTGCCATAAAAACAGCCCGTTTGTTGACTTGTCCCTAGTTGCATCTTTTTGGGTCTCTGCCATGGGCTACCATTTGGTTATGTGGCCTCACTGCCAGGTGGGTTGTATAAAAAGCCAACAAACACACAAACAAACAAACAAATGTTTGGATAGGATAACTCCATTTTGGCTCCATAAACTGGAACATAATGGAAAAAGAAGAAAGTACTAATTACTTTCTAAACTTCCAGGTTGTTCTCCCATGTAAGCAATGGCACGTGTAAATATGACTACCTGTTTTTTTCCAGATATGGTTAGGACTTGGTGTGTATTGTGTTAAGGAACCATGCTGGGACAGAGTTCTAGTAGAATGGACCAACCAAGTAAGAAATAACCATAGGTGTTCAGATACAGTGGTACCCCGACTTAAGAGCAGCTCAACTTTAGAGCAATTCAACTTAAGAGCGGAAAACTGTTGGCATTTTAACTGCCGCCTTACAAATTTTAGATACGGTCTGCTCGACTTACAAATATTTTTTTCATTTTTTTGATTTTTTTAAACTTATTTTTTCAATTTTTAGATAGGTACCCCAACTTAAGAGTAATTCGATTTAAGAGCATGCATTCGGAACAGATTAAATTTGTAAGCTGAAGTACCACTGTATATGGAAAGGAAGTGTAAGATCACATGTATGAGTTGTCTAAGGATAGGGGAGAGATGCAAACCATAGCTTTAGAGCAATGCTTGGTATACTAAGAAGGTGTCTTCCAGCTGAAAATTTTGCATTTGGCCTGTGAAATTTCTTCTCAGTTTCTTTTTGAAGAAATGCTGGATAATGTATTCTCAAAGGCTATAGTTCAGTGGCTTAGGTCTCTAGCTCTGGAGCCAACGTCTGGGAGTTTGATTCTCACTGTACCTCTTTGATAGGGGGTGGAACCCATGACCTACAGAGTGCCTTCTAGCTCTGAAGTTCTAAGATGATGATGATGATGATTCTTTATATCACGACCGTATGGACAGGATTCCCAAGTTTATACCAATGGGCCAGTGCAGTGACATTGCAGGTGAAAACTTGCCTCAGTCTGTGGCTTTGCATTCTTATGGTGGTTTTTCAAGACCTGAACACATAAACATAGATCTTATGTAGCGTTGAGAGCCATTATAGTATAGCAGGTAATATAGTGGGGTTAGGAACTGAGCAAAAAGTTCCATCCATCCATCCATCCATCCATCCATCCATCCATCCATCCATCCATCCATCCATCCATTCAATAGTCAGGGGCATAGCTAGGGTTTTCAGTACCTGGGGACAATGTCAGATTTTGCACCCCCAAGGTGTGGGGATGGGCTAAGGTGCTGTGGAGGTGGTGGTGACAGTGGCTGGGGAGCCCTCAGTGCCAGCCCTGGCAAGTCACCCGAGGATGCACCTTCCCATAGCTTTTGGGCCAGGAGCTGTTTGGAGCCCAATTTGGCACCTCCAGTTGCTGCATCCAGGGACAGATGTCTCTCGGCTCTTGCCTCCTAGCTATGCCACTGCTAATAGTCCCCACTGGGTTTCCTTTGGACCAGTTACTCTCCCTCAGGTTGGCACACCTCACAGGAAGAAAGGGAGCAATATATAAAGCACTATGACCCCACTGGAGAAAATATTAGACATAATATTAAGCAAGTAACCAATAATGAATAATATATCTATTTATATATAACAAGAATTCTAGCCCACACATTGTTTTATCCATGACAAGGATAAATGCTGGAAAACTTTCAAGTTGAGTGTGGTAGTTTATGAGGACCTGCCTTGCTATTTTGCTGTGAAATCTCTGAGGCTGGCCTTTTAAAAAGTATTGTGGAGGAGGATAACATTTATTTCTTCAGTATTTTAAATACTTTTCTCCTAACCCATATTATTTTGTGGTCCCCCAAAAATGACAGCTAGGTTGGGCACATGGCACCTTCCAAAATGAAATGCTGTTGCTGCAGTAACAAACCAAAGGCTGCTTGAGATGCAGGGTTCATCTGTTCTGTAGCTTTTATGATTACATAATCATTGTCGTCTTCCTGATAAAGCTCTGCTTAAAAAGACATCCCCAAAGCTCGATCCAGCTGCCAAGCCAAGATGAAAAATGGCCTTGTGTCGCTCCACATCTGGACTCTTCATGACATAGCACAACGTTTGCATTTCTCTGCAGCTGCAGCCGCCCTTTCATGGCAAGGCTTGGAACATCTGACACATGGCTGCTTGTTTGGGAAAATATTTTCCAGATTTACGTGTTTACGGTATTGACACATGTAGCCGAATAAGCTTCTTTTCCAATTAGGACATGAAGTGCTCACAATCTGCGCACTAACTTTATAAGAAGTGGAAATGGATCATTTGAAACTTTCAAACAAATCAAAGTGCCTTTTGATCTCCTTTCCAAGTTTCTGTTACTGCCACAAGGTTTTAAAACCTCTACCCCTAGCATTGCTATGTAAATCTGGTCCCTGTTATTGTGTACTAACATTATCTCTTTGGAAGCTTCTGCAACATATTTAATCCATTTCATCTGAAAAGGGTAGGCCCTTCAGGAAAAACAATTCCATCCCCCCACCCCTCACCCCAACCAGCTTGAGCATGGAGCAAAGTTCCATTAGTTTACACACACACACAGTGTGATGACTCTTCCAAGTGTCTTTGTGTGAGGATTTTTTTTAAAAAATTTGACCCTAATTTTTGAGCCATCAGTCATTAACCTCATGAAGCCTCGCCATATGTTTCTGATCCTTTTTTTCTGAGTTACAGCTGACTCCAACAGATGCTACAGACCACTGTGGTGACCACCAGTGCTGCTATGAGACACAAATTCTTTAGGCAGCAAATTATAGAGGAGGCAGGCAAATGCATATTTATCACCTTCTTTCATACCTGCCACTCCTAACTTTCTGTTTTTTTTCCTTGGTGGATGATGATGCCCATTCATCATTAGGAGCTTATCATGGTAGATACACAGTTACAAGGAGAATCATCTGTTGTGTTTCCCATAGCTATGAAGAGTAAAGATGGGCACGGAGCGAACATTTTTTTCGTTTCCGTTATTTGTTTGTCGTTCTGTTACGTAATGAAATGACAAATAAAAATTGTGATGAAAATGCAACGAAACGAACAGAACACGAAAATTGTGGTTGTTACGTTTCGTTTCCGTTAATGGTGACGCACAATGAAATGAGCTGTTTTAAATGTTAAAAAACGCCCTGGACATCCGTAAAAATGCAGCGATAATTATTTATATTGTCTGATAATACCTACCAGGGGGTGGGGTCCTTAAAATGTTTGTTTTTGTCTTCTCCCATCGCGATGTATTTTTCTTTTCCCTTTAAAATGGATGTTGCCACCAGCCACAAAATGGAGGCAAGCCATGTGATGGGATCATGTTCAACCAATAGCATGCCCAGGTTGCAGACTGGGTGGGCAGGTCTGGCAGCCACAGAGGGCATAAAAAGGTCTGGCAGCCCCCGTCCTCCTTGCAGTCTCTGGTGGGAGTTAGGGTGGGATTGCTGTCTCTGCGACTCTAGCTTCAGTCCTGCAGCCTCCCTGTGTGCGTGCGTGCTGCGTACCTCTTGGTGAGTACCCTCCCTTGCCCCTCAGTGCAGTCACTCTGCGGCTGCAGTCCTGCAGCCTCCCTGTGTGCGTGCGTGCTGCGTACCTCTTGGTGAGTACCCTCCCTTGCCCCTCAGTGCAGTCACTCTGCGGCTGCCTTGCACCCTGGGCAACGCCCGCCGCTGCCTTTGCAGCCTCCCTGCGTACCTAGTCTATACTGTGTCTCTGCCAACATCCATTTTTTTTAGTGTTTTCCCTCTGGTCTGGGGCGTTGGGGGATGCCTGTGCATGGAAATGCTTTAAAAATCGCGCAAAAAGCGGGTAGAAACAACAAACGAAAAACGAAAAACGGTAATGAAAGTTTTCAGAAAATTCACGACAAATGGACAAACAAAAACCGAAATGCCATTTTTTTGTTTCGTGCCCATCTCTAATGAAGAGAATCTTACCCAAGGTGCTTTATTACCCGAAATAAAGGATGAGATGATGTCCCCTTCCCAAGTCTTTATACAGAAGTAATCATCACATCATCCTCATCCTCATCATCACAGAACTGCAGAGCTGGAAGGGACCCTATGGTTCATCAAACCAGACCCTGTCAAAGAGGTACTGATGGGAACTGAACTCCCAGCCTCTGGCTCAGCAGCCACAGACCTAAATTTCTGAACTCTCCAGAACTGCCAGCTGAATCCTAAATGTAGGACTGCATTCTGTCATACTCCTTAAAGGCAGTAGGCCAGTTTGGATAAGAATGCTATAGTGTTAGCCTGCTTGCCCCCGGCCATTTCACGGGCTATTGACAAACACCGCTTCTGATTTTCTCCTATCGCTGCCACCAACTAGCTTAGCTAGTAAATTAAAGCCTTCAGACTGGTTTTAAGTTGAATAAAAGTAAAATAAGTTTACAAAGTTGAATTAAAATCATCAATGGTAACTTGTTGAAGTGTAAGCAAAAGACGTTTGATCCCTAATAAAGCTGAACACATGCATACCCATTTCCTAGGTTTACTAACTCTAAACACTTGGTTTTCTTTAGACTAGGGGTTCCCAATCTTCCCAATCCTTTAATACAGTTCCTCATGTTGTGGTGACCCCTTGCCCTGCTTGGAAGAGGCCACAAGCCCCCTTTGGCAGGCCACTGCCGCAGGTGCCATAGAGAACTTCCCTCTATAGGCACCCTCAACCAATCGCAGCCTCCGGTGCCATTGACTGACATCCCGTCCAACCTATCAAGCTGTAACTCACTCTTTCCCCCCTTCCTCCCCCTCCTGCTCCAGACCCAAGCCATTTCTGCCTTTTTCTTCACTGGCTCATGGCGACCCCTTTGAAATGGTCATTCGACCCCCAAAAGGGTCCCGACCCCCAGGTTGGGAACCACTGCTTTAGACACTCTAACAATCCTATCTTTTCTTTAGCCCTGTCTTTCTTTTAGACAGAACCAGACCTTATCTGAATCTCTCAGACTCTATCTTTTAGCCCTATCTCCAAGGGTAGGTCTTTCTGTCAGCGCCTGACTGGACTTTTCTTCAGAAAGTGTAGGACACTATCTGACTAAAACAACACTGAGCTGTGCCTTAAATCCTCTCAGGCCACTCCCCAGACTCTCTCATTGGTCTACAGACCCACCAATCAACACAGACACCTCTCTAACATTATTCATCATAACAGGTAAACACCACAGAGGGGATACAGCTTTGTCCTCTTTTAGAAAGCACACACCAAGGAATTTCAGAAGAAACATTCAGGGGACTACCATTGCTGCCTGTTTCACACTGTCATCTGAGGCCCTTGTCTCATTCTGCCCTTGACTTTGTCAGTCTTCTTCTCACCAGGATTTCAGGTAGTGTATTAAGTTGGGCTGAAAATCTTCTTCCTTGGGTTAAAAGGAACTACTATGGATTTGATTTATGTAGAATTTGACATAAGTTTCTCTAGAAATGGCTGAGATCCTGTTCTATCAGTTGTACTGCATAATACTGCTACCATTGGCCACCACAATTTTTTTTTTGGAAGAGAAGCATTCTTGATGTCCTAAAGCTCCCACTAGCTGGAAATGGCTTCTTCTGAGATTACTGCTGCTTCTGGTGGTGGTTGCATTTTTTCTGGTAATTATAGATTTTATCCCTATCCTGGAGTCCCCATGGTCTACCCAGTAACAAAAGGGATTCCACAGGAGTCTTTGGATATTCAGGTTCAAAATTAGAACATTTGTTTCTGCAAAATTGCTATATCTAATGACATCATCAGCCTCCCACAGCATAATTTATGGAAGAACATTTCAGCCAAGGTCTATATTGACCTTCTGCATTCACATGCAGTCCACAGGATTTGGGCTGCTGAGGATTCTTCTTTGGCCATGAGCCTCCAATGTTGACACATTATACACATTATATACTGGCAGCTCCTTTTGAACCAGAATATAAATCCCTTTTAAAAAAGATTTGTGGTCTATGCAGTTGAAAAGATAATTTCAAATTCTCTTCATACCAGAAAATGCTATGATTTCCTATGTCCATTTCATGTTTTATTAGTTTCATAGAATTGCAGCTATACAGCTAAGGTTATAGCATTGTTAAATATTCTAAATTGAGAAGTCAAGGAACAGCTGAGGGAGACACCAAACTGCATAGTAATGGACAGGATCTCTAACTTTGTAATGGCTGATTTAATACTCTTGGAAAGGATGGCCATTTCCATCGGCACTCCAAAGCATATAAAGCCTAGATTCTCTCACTTCCTTCTAAACTATTGAAGGTCTTAATTCCTTCTAAACTATTAACAGTTTTAAATGACATGTTCAGCTCATTTGTAGAAGCAGTGCTCTGTTAGGTGCTGAAAGACATCTCTGTGTTTTAGCAAATTGTTTTGCCTCATGCCATTCCAGTTTGCTTTGTATTGGTAATTGCAAAGTAAACAGGTGCTTAATTTGCAAATCTGATTGCGTAGGCTTGCATTTCTGAGAGAACTGCATTGTGGGAGGTAAACGAGGGTAATCCCAGGGAATACACATTTCCTCTAACATCTAATTGACCTTCAGTCACTTAGCATAAAGCTGATCAGTAGTTATACCTTCCCCATAATAAACTGACCCATCTATCACATGGTATAAACAAGTTGCTACATAAATTAGGTGTATCAAAATGTGAGTTTCTTCATTGTCACCTGTGAAAAACAGGCACTGAATAATGGTCGTCCAAATTCTAGTGGTGATTTAAGAGCACATGAAGTCCTTTGCATAGCTTTACCTGAAGAAGGATGAGGAGGTCACGTGCAAGAAGAGATGTTTGGTAATGAAATACTTTTCTTTCTAGAAAATAATCATGTTTCTTAAGTGGAAGGTATGGGAGTTGCAGTACAGAAGAAGGAAGTCTTTTATTACTGAAAATCCTTTCTGCCAGATTATGTTACTCATAGGGGGAGATTTTTAATAATGAAATACTTCTTCCTCTTGTCTCATGACTCCTATAGTTTCTGTTTGATGTAAGTGAAGTGATTGTTTGCAAGTCAAAAAGCCACAGGAGAGAATGAGAAGGTCTATAATTATATAAAAAACCTCTCCCAGTTGTGACATCACAAGCATAGCTAAGCCAACAGGATATCTGACACAGTTTGTGCTTTATTTGTTCTCAGAAAGCCCCTACTGAGATATTTGCCTCTTTGGTGGCTGAAATAGTTCCTTTGGTTCACAGTATATGTATAACAAACATGGCATATCAGTGTAGCATGTGTCAAATTACAACGGTGTATATTATAACAATAATTAAGACCAAAGGATGCATATATGCTGCTCTTTTCAGCCTTCGTATTTCTGGATGAAATATTGGTTTGGGCTGTGTTAAACTATAAGGTGCTCTGTGATTTATCATGTGAAAGTCAGTGTTATTATCAGCAGTTGTGTCATTGATACTTTGGCTGTAATCCTATACACAGGTATCTAAAAGTAATATTACCAGTTGGGAAGAATGAGCCAGAAGGTTGTATTGTAGTCATGACTGTGGACTTCCAACTGGTATCTGGCTGACCATTGTGTGAACAGAATGCTGCTCTCAACAGGCCTTTGATCCGATCCAGCTGGGATCTTGTCAACTTTACATGCTTTCCTGGCCCCTCTCCCATATGCACATCTGTATATGGTGCATTGCTATATAGTATGAAGTGAAATGGCTTGGTGGTGCCTGTTAAACAAAGAGCTTTGTGCTAAATCCGAGCTTCTCAACAAGTAGCACTAGTTATCTCATAGCCCTGGCATATTGTGAAAAATACCTCCCACTGAAAAGCATGTCTTTAAACATTTTTATCAGTTTAACACAGCTTTAAAAGGGCTTTCCTCTCTCACAAAACTACACAGTAGGGTTTATTATACACAAAACAATGATGTTGAAGAAGGTTGATTAAAGCTACTTTGGTCACATTAACTTCGTCTGACTAATCCATCCCTGGTGGCATGTAGTCATGAATTGGTTGCATTGTTTGGATGCATACAAGCATTGTATTCATCCAATTCAGGAGCAAAATAAAAATAAAGTAACATTATAAAAGCCATGAAATTAACAATAACCTGGTTCTTTCTGGTTCATCTTAGGAACACAGAGGTTTGAGAGGGAAATAAATTATTGCTTCATTTTTTTCCACCCAGAATACCTAGCAGGTGCTTTTGATATGACAACAAAGAGGGGGTCTGTACAAGGACTTGAGGAAACTGGATGTGTTGTGATTAGCTTTTAATTTTTAATTGCAAGTCACGGTAAGGCAGGGATTAACTGAAGGAAACTGAGATCTAATAAAGGAGCCCATATAAAATACAAGGGAATCATCTCATGAATTGTAGCTCTGTCACTAGAAATAAAAAAATCATAAAATATACAGTTCATATATTCTTGTACAGGAAAGCCTCACCATAGGCAGCCAACTACTAAAAATTTATAAAGATATAATCCCTGAAGGAAAGTATGCATAACTGCTGCTGTGCGGGGGAGGAGGGGGACCTGATTTTGGCACAGACTGTGATGTTCATAAAGCATTTAATAACCAATTGGTGAGACTAAAAAGTGACACTATGTGTATTCATATATACATTAGGATTGATTGACAACTGGTGAGAGGATTGTTGTAACTAATTTTAGCCAATAAACTAATTTAAACCCCACGCCATTAGAGGAGACACATGCTATGGAGGCTAATTACTCTTCTGGCCCAACAGCTAAGAACATCCTTTTTAGATACTAGTATATTATATATTAAAAATGTTTAAAATGCATAAAAATCAGTATTAGACAGCATGTTATTAAGTGGTTTCTCTGATAAATATCAGTATGCCTTTTCTGGACTCCAGTATTTGACAATACTGAAAGAGCTAAAGAATTAATGATATAGCTTTCCTTTGTGAAGAAGACATTCCAATGATCTTTCAGGTAGTAGCACTTCTGCCTTGGTGCTATTCTAACTACTGCAGGTGTAACGTTGAGTTATGCCCACATAGCTACGGAACAGGATTTCAGCCAATATATTCTAAATCTCCCGCAGTCTCAACCCAGCTGAAAGTAGCTAAAACTGATTATATGACCTTCACAGTCTGAAGCCAGAAACAGATGGTAGAGATCTCTCCTTATTAATGCAGAAAGAAAGCTAATGTTCCCGAGAGGTGGCTGAGATAGTTTTTTTCCCCAGGTGTGTGAAATCAGACTTCCAAGGAATCCCAATTATTAGACAAAAGGGGCTGATTTGTATGCTCCCAGAGATGAGGGAAATTTCAGCTATGGCCCTTAGATGCTCTTAGTAGTTAAAGGTTTTCTTCTTCCAATCATGAGCAATCTTTAATATCAGTTTCTGGCCTGATTGAAACAGGGTGGGTGGGTGGAGGAAGACAAACATGAAGGAGTTGTGAAGAACAAATGAGAGACAAGGAAACTGGCTTGAAACAAGAGGTGGAAAGATTAAGGAAGCGAGGATGACTATGATCTGTGGAGTGTACCTTCACTTGGTCTTCTCCCATTTGACCCCAAAGGGGGAATCAGTCAAGATTGGCTAAGTTATCATCTCAGACCATCTCCTATCAAGTCCACCCCACAACTGTTGTAACTGTCTCCATAGCTTTTCCCTCACCCTGTGTTCAACAAATAATTCAGATTCTGTTCTGTCAGTTCAGTGATCATTTTCTTTGCATAAAAAAGAAGTGGAGGATGTGAAAGTCTATCCAATCACATTCCCCTTGATTTTGTCAGTTTCTCAGCAGCATTCTTATTCTGTTCCCTACCATGCTGTGAGCCCCACTCCCACATGAAAACCACTTCAGATTCATATAACCCCTCCCTTTATAATAGGTACACTCTTTTTTGCATATTAGAGTGACCCCCCCACCTATCACGGGGGTTAGGGACCCAACCCACGATAACTGAAAATCCATGATATGCGGATGCAGGTCAGGTTGGGCCTGGGTACTTACCCCAGCCTGGCGCTGCCCTGAAAGGGCCTGCGAGGGCCTTCCCAGACCTTTGGAGGCCCCTCCCTGCAAACTGGAAGTGACTTCTGGATTGCCAAAAATCATTTCTGAGGCCTCCGACAGGCCTAGAAATGCCCTCAGAGGCCTCAGAAATGATTTTCTGCAAACCGGAAGCCATTTTTGAGCCTCCAGAAGGCCCAGGAAGGCTCTTGCAGGCTCGTTCGGGGCAGCACCAGTCCTGAGGTAAGTACAGGAGGCCTGAAACAGGCCTTCCCCCTTACCCCAGGGGGGGGGTTTTCATTGACTGCAGTCCCATGATATAGTGGGACTGCAGTATATGAACCGCAAATGGGTGGGGGACCACTGTACTGCATATATGTGTGCATTTTTCAATTGTGCACATTTTGGTCACACATATTTTTGAAATGCCACAGATGAAGAAGGCACCCAGTCACACTTCCTTTACCTCAGAGACTTATTTCATAAGGACAAAGGCCTTATCATTTCAAATCTGTTTCTTTTTCATGGTGAGATTTCTGGCTTCTTTAGCCTTGGTCAGATCTAAGAGTTAGAGCTGAGGAGAACAGACCCTGTGACCTGACAGAGAAAAACGCCAGACTCACAGCAACAATGTGGTGATTTATAGAATGCAATGACATTTTATATTTGTGCTGTGATTCTCCTTGGGTCAGAATTGTGGTGTTAGTGCATTTCACCTCCCACCTTGTTGCCCCTGAGGAAAAACTGAGCACAACTGAATGGTCCAGTTGTAGACAAATTCAAAATAGCATGTTGGTACAGCATGGTGATGTCCCAATAAGCCTTCCTGGAATGGAATGGGATAGCCATTTCAGCTACCTGAGAGCTTGCAACATTTTCTGCATGGTGTCAAATAATAAACACTTTAAATAGAATTGTAACTGAAAGGTAGCACAGATCATGTAAAAATTTTGAGGTGGTTCATTCATCTGGAGTAGAGGGGGAACCCCCCCCCCAAGATATTTATTTTTGGCATGGGGAGAGAGTCCTCTTATGCTCATAATGGACAATCTATGTTGCTGGGTCAGCACCCAGGTACTTTATTCATTATGTTTTCCTCTCACCCTTCCCTCAAAGAGCCCAGGATTAGAGATGGGCACGAAATGAACTTTTAGTTAGTTTCATTATTTGTTATTTGTTTCATTACATAACAAAATGAATAACGAACCGCAGAGTGGATTTGGAATGAACCAAACCGAACCGAAAAAAATTGGTTCGGTTTGGATTGTTTTGTTAATGGCAGCGCCGGAGATGTCTCCTACCTGGTGCTGGTCCTGGAGGTCCGGTCTTCCTGGCTTCAGGGAGTGGCAACCAGGAAAAAAAAAAGCAAATCAGCCTGCGCTACAGCTGTAGTGAGGGCCATGTGGTCAACAGTTAAAAAGAAAACAATAAAAATAAAAATAAAAATAAAAATAAAATAAAAATAAAATAAAAAGGAGCACCGACCCGGCCTCAGGGTGGCCGGGTTGGCGCCCTAAAACAAAGAAAAATATATAAAAAATAAAACCAGCACCGATCCGGGCCCAGGAGCCACACAGTCAGCGCTTTAAAAAAAAAAAAAAAAAAGAGGCACTGCCCTAAGCCAGTGCCTCAAAGATCCCCTGCCACAGGGGCCAGGATTGTCCCGCCACTGCCACCACCGCCACCAGCACCCAGTAAGGATGATTGAAAATGATGATGAGGATGTGGATGAGCATGAGGATGCTGCCAGTCCAGTTTGTGCAGTTGAAGTTGTAACTTGTCAAAGTCTGTGTTTTTTTATTTTTATTTTTGAATGTTTTTCCCCGCCCACGCTCTGTCACATGGATTAAATAGCACAAAGCGGGGGAAAATGAATAACAAATCAACAAACCAACATAATGATTTTTTTAAAAAATTATTAAAAATGAAACGAAACAAACCAAACCCTAAAACGAACTGCACCAAAATGAATTGCTATTTTTTTTTGGTTTGTGCCCATCTCTACCCAGGATGATAGACCATACCCCACATCTTCTCAACAATCCTGTGTTGCAGGGATCTCACTGACCCTACATCACTGAAGGCACTTCATTGCTGAGGAGGAATTTGAACCCAGGTATCCCTCTCTGAATGACTAGTTTTATCTATGGCAAACCACCCTCTCACAGTGTTCCTCTCTCCTATAATCTTATACTAACATATGCAGCTTTGTTCCTCATGCTTGGAATAGAGCTTTACTCTCACGTGTATGACTATAGCACACTAGACTAACACTTTTATCTGATCTAGCAAAGTATTTAAAGATTGAGTGACGATGAACCTGTGATTCATCATCAGCCTAAAACCATAAGCCCTTCATTCTATGTAGCTGCAGATGGAAACATTTTCTTTGAAAAAAACTGCTTTTCTGCCTCCAAGCCTTCTTTTCTGCTTTAGCAAGGCTTCCTCTACAGTTTTGCACCATGGACGTTGAGGTTCATTTATAATTCTCTCCTCCTGTGACTGAAGCTCTATTGTATTTGTACCTTGCTCCAGGTAATACTTGGAAACACCACCGGCATTACTATTACACGGTCTGTGGGCTTGTTTATCTGTTAATTGATTCTCCCGGGGAGGGAAGCTGACACTACCAACCTAATATGGCTTAATACAATCAGGACAACAAAGCTTTTGAAATTTTCGGCACCACTTGTAAGCCATTTTGCTCATCATTAATCTTAATTTGTAAACTTTGAAAAATGGATCCTTTAGGATATTATCCATATGCAAGTTCAATTATCTATAAACACACATTTTTTTTTGCTACTAAAGTGAAATACTGTTACTCTGTGGTATGCTTACATATGCTTTGCATATGTAAAGCCTCGGGGTCAATCCCCAGCATGTCTTTGTATAAACCCTGAAGAGACTCTGCCAGTCAGCTTTGACAATACAAAGGGTTCAACTATATGGTGAAGAAAATAGACTTTGATCTGCTGGGCCCTGACATTTTTTCAAATTGGGTCCTTACTAACTTCCGCAGGTGAGATGGATACATATGTCCTCCTGACAACAAACAATTCTTGAGCTACAGGAGTCAGCAGGGGCCGAGGCTCAGAAAGCTACGTTTGTACAGAGTTCCAATAGCAGAAACTGCCTTTGATCTGATGAGGTGCTACTTGGCAATTTCTATCTCCTTTCCCCAAATTTATTTTTCCAAAGTGACCTAGTAGTGATAATCTGTTGCAGTGCTGACTTGACAGACTTTTTTCTGCTTGGAGACAACAGTCACTCGATTGAGGGGAACTGACAACCCTTTGAGTGCCCCTTTACCTTTTGAGCAGGTGATCACACACAACAGAAGGTGGAGAAAAGCGATGACAGTTAACCAGAGCCATTTTAAGCCACCCCTGCTGACTGAAAAGAAAATGACGGTTCTGCCCTGCAAAAAGACAATTAAGTTTTACTTAACATAAAACCATTTAAAAAATTTGAGTTCATCTATGTCTTTTCCAATGAGCAAAGGACAAATGCAATCCAGTTGGATCAGCACTCTGATTCAATATAAGGCAACTTCCCATGTTCTGTGACACAGCTTTGCAGTGCCAAAGTTATGTTTATTGGCAGCTTGCTGACTTCTCTGTTTTATGATGGCACCCACAACGGCAGCCAAATCTGCTCATACAGTTTGCATGTACTTCAGCTGTTGTCGCTTCTTCACTTGACCTCCCGGAGCAAGCTGACAATGACAGAAGCAAAGGGGGGGACTACAGTTGTGGTTACATGCCTTCCCTCACTTTTGGTGGTCATAGAGATTGAGTCCACAGGAAGTGAAAGTGCAGGGATGTTGAAGGTGACAACCAGAAAACAGCTTTGATCAGGGAAGGGATGGAATTTAAGAGCCTCTTGCCCAAGAGCTGGAACAGTTCTTATTGCTTGGGGACCCAGGTAAAACCCAGGAATTCTAATGCTGGGCATTTATCCAGGGGTAGCCTCCCCAAAACTCTGACTGTGCTAATTTTCAGCATTCCTCCCTGACAAGTCTCCCAACTCTCCCAAAATGATGTCGCCCTTGACATAGGAAAACTTGACAGAAACGACCTGCAACATTTTGCGGAGAACAGACCTTTAAATTATTTATGACATTAAAATTTAATTGCACAAACTTTTGTGCCCTTCCTTGGCGGTTCGCAATCCTGCGCGAGTCGTGGAGTAATTTGGAAGCAGACCTAGCAAAACACTAATGCACAGACTTAATTCTATGCATGTGTATATATTCTCAGCTTAATGGGGCTACTTTTTGCCTGTATAATGTCTGCTGAATTATATCCTATGGGTTTCTATTGCCAGGAGTCATGGAGTGAGAAGAGGGGGTGAAAAAAAGACCTGGAAGACTTTGAATGGTAACGGTAAATGGGACTTAAAACATGCATGGCTGCTGGTGAACTGAATGGAAATTTTAAATGACTGGTCCATCATAGATGTTGCAATGGAATTACAGATTCTGAGGGTGATGGATGTTGTGATTATGAACATAACTGCTTTCCTCTCTTGGGTTGGCGTCCTGCATGGATGGTTGTATATGAAAATGTGCCTCTCCTCCAGGAAGGAAGGTAGTTGGCTCAAGGCAGAGCCATTTATATAGCAGAGGCACTGCATGTACTCTTCACAAATTAGAGTGAAGAAGAGCTTCCTGTGGAGGGCTGTTTCCCTCAGAAGAGGAGGACTAAAGATCATGAATGTTGTGATCTTCTCCCTCTTTCCTGGCATACATTTTGTCAAGCAGGCAAGTTACTTGATGCAGAAACCATAGAGTACAATCCACTGAGTACTTATGTGGGGAAGCACACTGGTGGGATTTCACACAGAGTGCAACTCTTTATCA
This sequence comes from Phrynocephalus forsythii, assembly GCA_029282475.1. NCBI lineage: Eukaryota > Metazoa > Chordata > Lepidosauria > Squamata > Agamidae > Phrynocephalus > Phrynocephalus forsythii. The sequence goes on from JAPFRF010000005.1 coordinate 37,396,535, forward strand.
GCTTGTTAGAAAGTAAGACCATTTAACAATTTAAGTAGACACACATACTTTTTCATGTTATTATAGCTGCGTGGCAGTGAATCTGTTATTATACAGCAGAGCAAATCAACATTCACAACACAATTCTAAAAATTGAGCTAGTCCACAGAGACAAACAAAAACCTTGAAACGAGGTATTGGTTTAGTATCAAATTGGCACGTGTATAGTAGACAGCCTGCTCTTACACTGAAAAGACCGATCTAGCTTATCTTGAAAGTTAATGGTTGGCCCAAATCACTTCTTTTTTAGTTTGGAAAGAATCTAGGTTGCAGAGGCTGAAATACTGATAATCAAAAAAGCCCTTTGGAAAAGGAAAATAATTACAGTGTTGGTATAAATTGAGCATGTGGTACACACTTACCAGGTAGAGCTTTGCAAAGTAGCTATATTGTTGCAGTTTTGTGGATGGAGAAGACTGAGTGCAATCATGGTAACAGAGTCAAAAGACAGGTTTTCTTTAAAGGGCTAAAAATTAGGTTTGCTTTTAAAAAGCAATGGAGTGACAGTTCTTCAGAAAGGGAGATATATTGCTATTTATCTCCTAGGATTACAATTTTGTAAGGAATACTCAAAAGGTTTTTGCATTACAAAAGCAAAGAGCAGTTGTGTTTCTCCCAGCACTGAGTGCTTTCAGTAAACCTGTTCCTAGGATTGTTGAGGATAGTCAATCTGAACTTTTAATCCTGCCAATTAGGACAGGATTGAATTTTTAACTTCTTCCTGGACAAGCAGGGATTCTGTGTGGGTTTTTAGAAATGTTTAAAAAGATATTTACAAAAACAAAACACAGTGGTACTTTGTAAGATGAATGCCCCATATGATGAATTCTTTGTGAGACAAATGAAATTTCCAGGTATAGGCATTTTTCACAAGACGATGGTTTGCCTACCAGATGTCTTGTGAAAAATCCATCTTACGGGGCAGGCATTTGAATTTTGCATGCCCACAACCTGAGGGGGTTATGGGCATGAGAAATTCAAAAGCCTGGTCTTCCATCCTGGCTTTCCCGACCCTGTAGCACCTGATCTGCGGGTGCTACATGGTCGGGAAAGCCAGGATCAAAGCTGCCACCCTCCCATTTCAATTGTTCTGTACACAAAGCCCAAGGCAAAGGGGAGGCAATGCCTTGTGTGCTCGCAAGCTGCTGCCTTCCTTTCAACAGGCTCCATGCATGGAGCCCTTGGCAAAGGGCAGGAAGCACCTTGTGTACTTGCAAGCTGCTGCCTTCCTTTTGCTAGGCTCCATGCATGGCTGCCAGTGCTCCCCCCTTCAACTGGGTCTCTGTGCTGAAACGGCTCAGTGAGGAGACCCAGACAAAGGAGGGGTGGCTGTCCCGACACAGGAAGGGGACAAGGAGAGTCACACTCTGCCCACTTCCCCCACCTAGGTTGGGGCAGCCAGCAAAAGAGTAGAAGCTTTCCCCCTGCCCCAAACCAGCAAAGAAGGGGGAAAGCTTCCTCCCTTTGCTGGATTGGGGGTAAACTCCCTCAATCAACCGGAAGCAGAATGCTGCTCCACAGCCCTCGGCTGCTGGTTGATTGAGAGGGTTTGGGACAGCCTTCCCATAGGAATGCATTGAAAACCAATGTAATCTGTTCCTCCGGAATGGATTAATTAGTTTTCAGTGCATTCCTATGGGAAACTGTGCCTCTTAAGATGATTTTTTTCATAAAACGAATGGACCTCTGGAACTTGTCTTAGGAGGTACCACTGTACAAATAATCAAAAGCGTCCTTATTTAAGCTGTGAAAATAATGTTTTTTTCCTTTGTGATTGTGGTTTGTTACCTGATGTTAGTAGAGCTTTATATCCTGGCTATATCCTGTCATAGTCTCAAACATTCCACCCATTTCTGTACAATTGTTTGGTAATAAAAACAGTCTGGAAATGTTATGTACTATCATGTCCCTTCTGACATGTGGTGAATGCTGCTTATAGGACTTAATCACCTCCAAAATGTCCTGTTATTAACAGCTCTGCTTGGTTTTGCAAACTAAAAGCAGGGACTTTCTTTAATGAGACTCATGCTAAGTCACTTTCTCTTCCTAGTGCCTCCCCCCGCCCCCTGGCAATATTGCCTTTTCCAGTAAGTTCTTCTTGTAAATTAAGAGCTTTGGCTCCCTTTATGGAGCCAATTTTTATGGAGCCATGTTAGGTCTTCCTCTCTTTCTACTACCACATCCCTACTTTCCTCAGCAATATTGTCCTTTCTTGTCAGTTACCAGTATGTAGATGGGCAGCTATCTGGGCAGTAAATAAATAAAAATATGTGCGTGGTGGTATAGTTTCCATTTACTCAATTTTGCTCTAGTTCAGGCTTGACTCAACTGAAGATTTCTGCCTTTCTGTCTGTCTGTATTATTTGTAAGGCTCTCCTCCAATGACATATTTCAAATGAGTTGATTTATGTCCCTATCTTTCTTCACTATATATCTTTTACATAGCATGGATGATTTTGACCTTGATCTCCAGTCACCATTTTTGCTAACTCACATCTCTCACTTTCCCCCCTTTATCTCGAATGCTGTGCCCAGACTCTGGAACTCCCTTCCTCTAGAGGCCAGGACTGCCTCATCTCTGCAAAGACCTTTCTCTTCAGGCAAGCTTTCCCTGATTGATGGACTACCATGTGTATTTTATATGAATCTATGGGTTCACATAGACTTTGTGTTTATGACTACTTATAACTGTGTTGCTTTAATGTAATGTTGTCTATTAATGCTGTAAGATATCCTTCAATTCCTTGTTCTCAAATACTTGAACATGTCTTAATTGTACTGGACTGTGTATTATCCCTCATTACTGTAAGCCGACTTGGCCCTTTTCTAAGGAGAAAGGTGGGGTAAAAGTACTCAAAAATAAAAATAAAGAAATAAATATCTCAAATGGCAAGGGGATGTCTGTTGGAAAACGTACAGACAACATATTTGCTGAGCGTTTGGTCCTAAATAGCTTTTCTTCTTCAGGCTGCCTATCCTGAGGAATAGTCTTGGAAATTATTTCTAAAGCACTTAAGGCTGAAATGTGATAGTACATGGAGTGTAGCAATACCTTTCTAATGCCTAAAACCTGTAATAGATTCAGGATGAGATTTTAGATGGAGAAGCAGTAGAGTTGGAGAAGGCGAGTGGAAATACCTGCTTATCCTCCCCCTCCATAGCTATTTTCTAGTCGAAACCATCCACTCAGATGCTTTGAGAAAAAAGATGTGACTGTTTCTATGGTTGACCCTGGAGGTGGAGGAGAAGGTGATTTTGAGTGGGAAATGAGTCTGATGGGAGAAAGATTTAAGTTATTCCCATTGTTCCCCTGCTTAAACTCAAAGCAGCTTTAGTTAAAAGCTAGGGGATAGTTACCTTCACCATGTGCAACATCAGGTTTCAGAACAAGCTTCTACATGACCCAGTCAGGGTAGCAAGATAGTGGTAATTCGCACATTCACTGGTATGAGTGGATTTGAATTGATGGGCAGTCCGTTACCAATCCTTGTCAGTTTGGCAGGCGCTCATTTAATGGGTCCATTCTGAAAACTCACGTATGTATATTGGAATGCGTTACTTTCCAAAATACACCGTTGACCACATAAGTGATCAAATTGTTTTTCATAATGCATTTAGGTTTGCCTTTTGAGCTGAAGATTGCATCACAGAATTTGAAGAAATGCAAAACATGGTATCAGGGAAAGTCTGACCATTTGAGAGAATCAAGCAACCATTTCAGGCAGCTTGGGGTTAGCAATGAGAAGTTTTTATTCATCCTGAACTCCTTAGTTGTTCTCCCAGACAAAGCAATGTAGACAACAAAGCCTTGCTGATTCAGGTAGCATGAAGGGCATTGTCTTATTGCCAGCATTCAGTTAAGAATTAGACACCAGTCCAGTCAGCCTCTATCAATGTCTTGAGCCGGGTACAATCCAGCTGTAGGATTTCCATCAGAATGTGCCCAGGTCAGATCCTTCAGCCAACCTTAATGCATCAAAGCATCTATCAACCTGGAGCTTCTTCAAATAGTCTTCCAACAATGTAGTCAATGTAGTCACAAAATAATCATATGGACAGAACAGATGATGTTTTGTCCCTTACCAGAACAAGGTCATGATATGGTGTCCATTGTCCCTGCATACCCTTGGAGGCACCTAAATTGGCTCAGTAAGCACTCTGAAATGTAGCAGAACTTGTAAATGTTTGGCATTCACACAGATGCATTACTTTGTGCTTTTGTATAATGCTGTAAATTTCTCTTTATGATATACTTAATGCAAATAATATTGCAAGAGAATGCACATTGTACACATTCCTTAGGCTGCAAACTGCTCATGACACAAAATTAGCACATTCAATTATCAAGAGGTTTTCAAATGAGAAGTTTCATTCAAATGAGAAGCTATTTCTCCACCAATACTTCGAGCGAGCTACACTTTAATAATTATTATCGTAGAGCTTCAGAGCTGGAAGGGCCTCTATGGATCATTGAGTCCAGAATGCTGTCAGGAGATACAGTGGAGATGGAGAAACAAACTACCAACCTCTGGCACCACAGCCAGATACCTCAAACACGGAGCTATCCAGTAGTTGCTATAGGGCAGCGGTGGCGAACCTTTGGCACTCCAGATATTTCGAACCAGATCTCCCACAGTCCATTGCCATTGGCAGTCTAGGCTTGGAATTCTGGGAGTTGTGGTCCAAAACATCTGGAATGCCAAAGGTTCACTACCACTGCTATAGGGTGTTATCTGTTCTTCCAGCAAACAACGTATGAGTCAATTCCAATTTTCACATATGGTTCTCAGCATTTTCTGCTGGTGATGCCCTGCGTTCTGTGCATTCTTTGAGTGGAATCCACTGCAACAGATTTGTGGCAGGCTATGAAAAATTATGGACACCTCAGCTAAAAGGGAGTAGTCTGAGCATATGGTGGCCTTTTAACAAACACCATGCTGCACATGTGAACTGTTGGCATTAGTTGTACAAGCCTCATGAAACAGCCTCCTGTTGCTGGCTTATAGCTAAGCTGGCCCAGGCCTATGAAAACACACACAATCATTGTCTGGAAGGAAATGGTCACAACTTTCTTGATTACAGCAGCAGTTTTTTTCTGGCCAAAAATTGGGACTGGATACACTGGGAAACCCAAAGGCCACACAATAGACATGGGCACGACCAGAAAAAATGACGTTTTGAGTTTTCGTTTGTCGGAACGGGTCCGTTTCGGCTCGTTTCCGTTTGTCGCGAAATTTCTCAAAAATTTGTCATTTCCGTTTGTCATTTGTCATTTCCACGGCGATTTAGTGCAATTTGACTTCCCAGGGCATAGGGGCGTCCTGCAATCAGGGCCGGCGCTAGGTGTTTTTGCACCCTAGGCAGTGGGCGGGGCGGGGGGAGGTGCGGGGGGAGGTGCGGGCGGGTGGCGGTGGCGGTGGGCCATGGGTGGGTGGCGGCTGTGGGTGGGTGGCGGCGCGGGCGGACAGGCGAGTGGGCAGTTAGGATATCACTTAGGAAGGATAGAGGTTCTGTTCTTGGCTTGCACCCCAAATGTGTGTGTGTGTGTGTGCAAGCAAATTGAAGTTGGGAAATATAAAATAAATGGTAGTATATAATATATATTTAAAATAAATCCACACCTCCCACCCCCAGTCGAACCTCCCCCTTTATCCAATATCAGGAAAAAATCCTCAAACTGCCAGGGAAGAAATAAAGAATAAACTGCTATTCCCTTCAGCAGACAAAGCTGCAGGGAATCAAAGAAATTATTTTCTAAATTCAATTCTCTCCCTGCCTGCCTAACTTAAAACCTAAAGCCTCCAGCCTCCCTCCTCAATCTTGATCGGATCACACCAGCACCAGCAGCCAGCCCTCCTCCCTCAACCACATCCATACACCCAACTGTGATTTCTGGAAGGTGCCGGCATCCAGAAGTGTCAGTCAAAAACCTGATGATGCCATTGGTGGAATGGTTCAAAAAAAAAATTGCATGGTCCCATCCCATGCCCTGCCCAAATGGGCAGGTCTAAAAAAATAAAAAATAAAATAAAATAAAATAAAATCAATACGATGTTTTATTGCTATAAAAAACCCACTGCTGCTACTATAAAAATTCAGGCATTTAAAATAAATAAATTTCACATGTTTCTGTGGTGATTTGATGTGTTTTTTGACCACGATTTCAAAAGAAAAATTGCGGTCGCCATTTTGGATCCCCCCCACCTCATGGCATGCAGCGAGACAGATGACGAGGATGACACCCCCCCCAGCCTGGTGCAAGCAGCCCAGGACAGGAGAAGAGGGGGGAAAGGCTGGGGACCCCCCAGAAATCACCCCTCTGGTAGGTGGCAAAGCCTCAGGCAGGCATATTTTCACCTGCTTTTTTGGCCGGGAGTCGGGGTTTTTTAAAAAATCTTTTAAAACTTTTTCTGTGCTTCGCCTTGCGCAATCGCCGCGATGCCACAAACGGAAACGAAAAACCCGACCAAATTTTTCTTTTTTCAGTTCGAGTTCAAGTTCTGATGGCTTAATTATAGTTACCGTTTCCGTTACATAACGGAAACAATAACTGAAAACGGAAACGACAATTTCGCCAAGTCGTGCCCATGTCTACCACACAATATAAGCCATCATCATCTCAGATCCTTCTAGGAAACCACCCGGAATGTAAGGCCTTTGGAAACCATAATGGCACATGCTATTTCATGGTTCCCTACGAACCCAGGGGCCAAGACAACCTCCTACACCCCAACCCCCACCCCCACCCCAAGCTAGGGCAGTCCATGGTCCCACCTCTGGTTTCCTTAAAGATATTCCACACCAACTGGGTCATGCACATCCTTGCCTGCTGTCCTCCAATCACCTGGATCCATCCCAGTGCTCCAACAGCTGAGAAAAGAGTAAAAAGGGGACCCAATAATTGACGCCTGTAAATAAAACAACTCTGAGCAGCTTTGGACAATTGAAAATTCAACCAAAAATAAAATATAAAATAGTGTGGATGTACGGGGACACACACACCGCTGAACACAAACAGGGAGAGCTTGCCCAGGTTCCTCTCTGTTTCACACTGAGCTGGTGGATCACAGTAGAAACTCCAGTCCCTGGCCTGTTGGCCAGCAGTACTGCCTGTCTCCAATCACACTGGCCAATCAGATAACACCAGTGCGATCTGGCCTGGCATTGGACTCCCAAGCCTCCATGCAGTGCAGCCACGTGGCATTGCCATTTTGGAGTACCAGAGCGGGCTATGTGACACCACCATTTTGGAGCCTCCAGGAGACCAGGTCACCACACTGGCCACAAAGTAGGCCCCAGGGAAGACTAGGTCCCATCCTTAACTGTGGCAATAGCTGCCAGTTTAAATTCCATTGGGTTCAGTATTGTCTAAGCACAGTCCTCACTCAGATCATGGTAAAACGCTGCCTTCATTATGATCTGAACAATTTTTGACCTCCATTTTCTTGTCTCAGAGGACTTCTACATTCTTACAGTTTCATAGGCAGTGGTCAGGGATGAGAGTAAGAAATGTTGGCATTATACTGGATGCCATTTCCCCCCTTTGAAATCACTGTTGAATATTCTGGAATTCATTGTGAAGCCACTTTGAGCCCTCTTGAATATATAGATGTCCCCACCTGTATTACAGAGGCGCAATCCTTTGCCTCTTTGCCCCATCATCTGTCTTAGACCCAAAGCTTTCATTTTCTTTAAAGAAGCAAGTCTCTAAACCTTATCGAATGGAAGATGCAAAGCAAGCACTTTGATTTACTTTTTTTGTGGGGGGAAAAGCCCCAGTGAGTGAAGCCATCCACAGCTTCAGGGGTAAGTGTTGCTATGGTGAGAACACCTGGTCCTTATGCAGATAATTAAAATCTATTTGCAGAGGTCTCTGGCAAAATTTGCATGGAATTCAATTAACCCATAGGAATTAATAATTCCTTCCTGGTAATCTGCAGGCCACCTTGCAAAAACAAAAAAATGCTTCTTTACTCATTTGCATGGTTTCTACTTGCTGTCAGGCATGTCATTATGTAGTTGAATTTGACTAGTCATACAGCACAAGGGCATCATCCAGTTCAGTGTTCTTTGACTGTTGATTGGATAGAATTGCCTGCGGAGAGAACAGACACAATAGCATTCTTTTCGTAGCTTATTTCCAACCCTGCCCACCACCAAGGAAAGTAATATTTCAGCAAGTGTTTCTGTGAAAAATTTGCCCTGTAGAAGCTTATAACACAATAAATAAATAAATGAACAAACAAATAAGTGCAGGTCCTGTATATGTTTTTCAGTTTATTTCTTCCCCTCCATCCTGCCTGGAAACATTTTAGGCAACATAAAACCCACAGTTTTGGGTCAAAAGGAGCTCCTCCACATTTGGTCAGTATCTAATCATCAGGAGATGAACATGGCTGGTTGGAACAGATGTGTAGCAGGGTTTTCCAAGTGTGGGTCATGCCAAAGCCAAGTGAAGTAAAAGGAAGGGTTTTGGTAGCTGGGGCTGGTCCTTGTAATGGAAGACAACAGTGTTTTCTGATATGATGGCTGCTGTGTAAGGACACATGCAGGAATCAGGTCTGAGACTCTTTTTCAAGGTGGCAAGGATTCTACTTTTCTGAGCATACAATTAGCCCCAACCCTTCCATGACATGATGGCTGACTGAGGGTTCAGATGATGAACCCCATGACTGAGGGTTCAGAAGATGTAGTACATGAGTACTTTTTGTCATACAGTGCCTGCCCTCAGCATTTTTGTTCTGAGTACCTTGGAACTCAGTGTGCGTATTTTCACATGCATGGGTTTTAATTCCACTGTGTAAATAAGCTCTGATCACCCACAGTTTCTTGCAAAACATACACACACATGCACAACACAAAACAAAACAAAGCACACACACATACTATATTCAAATAAAAGAGCAGTCTGTTGCATTTCTCCAACAGAGTTTTTTTGCCATTCTTTGCCTGGCAGGTGAGACAAAATGGAGCACCTGGACAGACCTATCCATATGATGAAAACTGGTCAACAGGACAGCATGGCATGAGCCACCCTGTAAACTAGCTGCAGCTTTTTTGGCTAATGAAACCTGCTGTATATGATCAAATGAGACTCATCTTTGGTGGTTGCCACAGGGTGTGTATTTACTTATTTATTTATTTGTTGTCTTTGAACCCTGCCCTACTGGTAGACAGTGTTATAACTAGAAGATGTAGCACCAAGAGTGCCCCTCAACCAACTTTGTAATTCATAAAGTGAAAATAATACTAGAAGTGATTACAGGGCTGAATACCTTCCCACCATCTCTTCTCCTCCACAGGGGATCAGCAGAACTGAGAATGTTAGAAAATCAAATTAAAAGTGTTATGCATATCAAATCACTGCCAGCTTGAGGAGACTCTACTCAGGGTTTCCTAGGTATAAAGGGCTTAGACATTGTTGATTAGTCCCTTTTTGTGGTAGAGCTCTGGGATTATGCAGCTTGTCCAAGGCTTCTCAGGCTAAGTCTTCTTCCAGGAGGCAAACTGCAGAACTGAATTCCCACATCCTGCCTCTGCAGCCTGGAATCCAACTCACAGAGATATTCATTATTTGGCATACCACATACACTAAGAAGCTCCCTTTTTGTGTTGTCCAACCCACAGGCTTAGTGCACTAAGCCTCGAGGGTGGGTGGGCGAGTGCATAGGAATCTGCTCTCTAGTGCTTCAGCAGGTCATGGTTGGTGGTAGTGCTTGCACCTTTTGGAATGCTTTAAATTATGTACAGTGGTACCGTGTATAAAGGAATTAATTCGTTCCAAATGAAATTCTGTTAAGCAAATTTCCCTCTGTACTGTACAAATTTCCCACAGGAATGCATTGAAAACAGATTAATCCCTAACCGTGACCATTTTTCTGTTGCACAGATTTGCCCCATCGGCAATTCTGTTAAGCGATGTCCCCCATCTCCAGAATATTTTTCCTTTAAGTGAATTTTCTGTTAAACAAACCACTTGTTATACATGGGTCACCTGTATTTGCATGGTTTAATCTTGGATTTCCATTGAGAGCAGTGGTATGTCAGGAGCTACAGCCATGATTTCAGTCAGTTATCCTTGTTGTGATAATTCCTTGCTGTGCACATTTCTTTTCCTGCTGGTGACAATGGAGAAAAGATGAGAGGGTGGATACACAGCCCTTTTTCACCCTGCTAGAACAACCCAGAATGTTCACTGGAAGGACAGATTTTGAAGCTGAGGCTCCAGTACTTTGGGCACCTCATGAGGAGAGAGGAGTCCTTGGAAAAGTCCCTGATGTTGGGAAAGATTGAAGGCAAAAGGAAAAGAGGACGGCAGAGAATGAGATGGTTCGACAGTGTCATCGATGCAACCAATATGGCTTTGACCAAACTCCGGGAGGCAGTGGAAGATAGGAAGGCCTGGTGAGCTCTGGTCCATGGGGGTCACAAAGAGTCGGACACGACTGAACGACTGAACAACAACAAGAACAGGAAAGTAGGTAGGTATTGAGCAATTTGCATTTAACATGTATGTGAATGGGGAGGTTTCTCCTAACAGGTTCTTCACTATAGATAAGAACTGTGCATGGACAATAATTATGAGTTATCGTGGACTTCTGTAGCTCATGATGACTGTAGCATCATGAAACACTCTGTATGTGGGTCACCAATGACAATTACCTTTTGGGGGGTTTTGAATACTAGCAGTTGTGATACAACTGTTTGAGCCTGGCAAACCTATCTCTTGGGTTCAGAGGAGTCCCACAAATCTAGGAACCGGTTCCCAGATGCTTCAGTGTCATTCCACATATTGGGGTTCTCATAGTGGCTGTGATTGTTTATGGCATTCATGTCATTTCTGACAGTTTTCAGCATTAGTTCTTTGATAGCTTTTTCTCTTGACTGAATTCAGCCAATAATTTTTTTTTAAAAAGATGACATCCTTTGTTATATAAAATGGTAATAATTCTCACGACACAGATGTCTTATCCCCTGCCATTATCGCTTTACATTATGTAATGGAACAGTCTGAGTATCTTGCACCAGAACAGTATCCAGGGTATTGCATTATATAATGCAAAGCAGTGACTTTCCATTCTTGTTACAGTGGTTCACAAAGCTTTGCACTAGACATTAGTGTTGTTTTGGGAGGCCATTGACTTGTGTCAGCTGGGCTTTGGGCTACATGAAAGATAGCAAAGAAGTCACTGTCAAATAGAATGTATAACCTTGCGAACAATGAAATTAACTGGAGAGCAAAATTCAATTTGCTTACATAAGTTCAGTTAAAGAAGCTCAGGATGCAAGTGTATAAATCATAAACAGTGGCAACTATCCTTGAGATATGCAGGAGAGGTTGTGAATGAGGCATCTTTATATGGGAAAAACAGAAGAAAATGATTCACCTTTGATGGCACCGAGATTTCCTTGAGAGACACTTTTCCTACAGATTCAAAATCCATTTTTAAAATGTCAAATGCTTGGCAGGCTTTATGTTGCTGACTATTTTTTTAACTTATGTAACAAGGATCATGTTGACCACAGTGCATTTCTTTTCTTTTCTCTCTTTTTAAAAACAGGCTCTTCATGGAGAAGAGACAACCTATTTTAATTGGCTCTTTTCATTTCCAAGCAGCTGCTCTTTGGTTGCCTGAGCTAAGCTACTTTCTGTGCAAAGAAGGCCATTGCGCAGCTGACCATGGTACTCCTTCCCCGTTCTTTAACAATGCTTGAAGATGGTCTACTTTATGTAACAACTGGAGAGCAATGGTTACAAAGTCTTCATTCTGGAATGAAGAAAGGTGGCCAATGTTATTTCTTTCCATGGAAACATTTGTGGCAAGGCTATGCATTCTTGCTGGAGTTCGTGTGTGTGTGTGTGTGTGTGTGTGTGTGTGTGTGTGTGTGTGTGTGTGTGTGTGTGTGTGTGTGCACGCGCGTACATATATGTATACATGTGTACAAAAATGAATCTGAGCTAAGCTACTATCTATAGGAGAAGTAAACCTCTTCACTGGGCATAATAGCATTGTCACCAAAGGATACAGTGTCACTACTGAAGCCCCAATAAGTCAGATTATTAGAGATGGGCACAAAATGCAAATATCATTTCATTTCTTCAGTAGTTGCTTCATTTCCTTTGTAATGAATTTTTAAAGTAGTTTTGTTACAAAATGAAACAAAATGAAACAAAATACTATTCTCCCCTGGATTCTAGAGGCACCAAAATGGCAGGGGAGCTTCCTCAAGCTCTTCCCTGTAAGCACTTGAATTTGGAGAGGTTTGGGGCTCAGGGGGCTGAGTTATTAAGTTCCAAAGCAGATGTCCCTAGGAAAAAATCTTTCTAATTGAATCGTGAAACCGCAATAGCCCCCCCTCCTGTGTGCAAGTGCTTAGCGGCTTCGCTTCAGAATCCTGTTTCAATTAGAAAGATTGAGGATGCTGGCCTGCCATTTCCATGCTGTAACATGGCTGTGATCTGTATTTTCGAGTACATTATGATTATTATTATTTATTTATTTACGGCCAATGACCAAACTAGACAGATATAGCAACAAAATACATAGCCTCAATGTGTATTCCATGATAGTATTTCATTTAGTACATAAAATTTGTAGATAAAAAGTACAGGTTAAAATTTTAATTAATACATAAAATTGGTAGTGAGTATTATATTTCTTTATCTCCATTTATAATCCATTTATAATGTTTTCTTATGTTTAAGTACTCAAATATACAGATCACAGCCACGTATTGGCACCAAAACTGCTGGGGAGCTTCCTCAAGCTCTCATCTGTAAGCCCCTGTAATTTGAAGAGGTTTGGGGGTCAGGGGGTTGAGTTATTAAGCTCCAAAGCATGTGTCCCTAGGAAAAAATCTTTCTAATTGAATCAGGATTCGGAAGCAAAGCCACTAATCACTCACCTTCAGTGGGGACTATTCACCTAGGGGACACTGCCTTTGGAGCTTAATAACTCAGTGCCCTAATCCCCAAACCTTTCCAAATTTTGGGGGCTTACAAAGATGAGGAATCATTTTTCTAGGAGGAATCATTTCATTCCTAGAGTAAATTTTATATATAAAACAGTTTTCTGCTCTTAAGTCAAATTGCTCCTAAGTCGAGCTGCTCTTAAGTCAGGGTACCACTGTAATTCATTACATAACAAAATGATGTAATAGCATTTAATTTTTGTTTTGTGCCCATTTCTATAAATTATGACTTGTTGCATTCCTTGACAAGTGTGGTTTCATCTCACAAAGTATATTCAGGAGACAAAGTTGGTGAACTGGAATTTAAGCAAACACATTTGGTGGGCTAAATAGCCTTGGGCAATATATCTGTCTTGGTACAGTAATTCTTATCACTTTGTACTACAAGAGTGTTTTAATAGCTTATATGGTACCAAAATACATTTAAAAACTTGTCCCTTAATACATGGGGGAAATAAGTAAAAACACATTAGCTTGTAATAGGTAAGTATTTCTGAGGTTGTACACTGAAAATAAAGGGGCCATTTTAAAACTGTTTAAAAATATTTTAATCTTTGCATATGGCCTGGGCACTGAGCACTGTGTGAACACTAAAATGAAAATAGATTATCAATTAACTCTGTGGATTTACCCAGCCTGCTTCTGGAGTGTCTGTGCACAAATCTTTCCAGGGAGCCTTTCGGATTTTCATGTCATTGTTATCTTTGACTGCTGTTAATGACGTTTTGGAGCAGTGTATTAAAAATAGATGTAACCATTTCAGTCAGTTAAATTGATAGTTCCTTTTAGTTGAATTCAGTTCATACTAACCTTCATTATACTGAAGGTTTTATGTTCCTGGCAAATCTTTTTCTGTGCTTCAATCTTCCCTTATCAGGGAGAAGTTATAGAGGCAGTCTTTACTTGCAGTGGACTTCCTTTTAGTGAAGGAAGACAGGAGATATACAGTAGGACCCCTGTATCCACTGATTCATTAAGCACTGATTTGGTTATCCACAGGTGGAAGAGGAAAAAAAATTAAATAAATAATTCAAAAGCCACAAAGCAAGGTACTGTCACAAACAGCAGTACTGTCACAAACAGCAGGTTTTTTTTTTTGAGGGGGGAGGGTTGGCGTTCTCTTTCATCTATGATTTTCATTATCCACTGGAAGGCCTGGAACCAATCCCCAGTGGATACGGTGGTCCTACTGTAGAGCAAGATCCAGCGATGTGTGATTGTATCAAGTAGTGTCCTTCCATATTCAACACCCACAAGATTAAGACTCTTTCCTCCTTCTCTACCCAATTTAGCCCATCATGGTGACAAAATCTGCTGCAAAAGGATCTCTCAGTCCTCCATAGCAGGTTTATCAGCCCCTCCTTCTGACGGGTGCCATGGGACTGCGTAGCTTGCCCAAGGCCTCCCAAATGAATTAAACTCCAAAGCCCAGGCTTTGCAGCCAGATATTTAAACCACTGAGCTATCCTGCCAACTCTAAAGACATCTAAAGGGACAGCAAACTTTTTAATGCTGATATACTGAAATTGTTTTTATTATCACATGGTGCCAAGTTGCTTCCCTCTTGAGGCAACCCTATGAATTAGCAACCTCCATAATGTCCTGTCCCCAATAGCCCTGCCCAGCTCTTATAAACTCAAGCCTTTAGGGGGCCAATTGAGTTTGTATTTGGTCTTCCCCTTTTCCTGCTGCCTTCAGCCTCTTCCAGAATTACAGTAGGACCTCTGTACCCATTGTGGATTGGTTCCAGGCTTTGCCATGGATAACAGAAACCGTGGATAAGACGGAACACCAATCTACCCCAAAACTGCTGTTTTACAACAGTAGCTTGATTTATGGCTGCTGTTTTGCAACAGTATCTTGCTTTGTGGCTGCTGAATTATTCATTTAATTTTTTTCTCTGCCAACTGTGCATAGCTGAATCAGTGGATGAATCAGTGGATACCGGGGTCCTACTGTATTGTATTTTCCAGGGAATCTTACCTTCTCATGATGTGCCCAAAGCAGGATAGCCTCATTTTTGAGACCTTTATCTTTAGATGCAGTTCTTTATTATATCATTAGAAATATGAAAAACAGATAAGCTCCTGAGTCCTTTAGGACACTAATTCAGGATGGGTATTGCACAGTTTAAAGACATGGGGCAGAATGAAATCAAAATAAAACCTCCATAAAGAATACTGACTAGATACCCCAGCACCAGGATCTGAATCATAAGGATGTCTCAAGATGGGGATTCTCTCAAAGGCACACATAATTAACATTGCCACCATCTTTAGCAAAGCTAGTCCTAATCCCGGGGGAAAAGAGAAGAAATCTTTATTTATCCCAGTATCTGTGCTGCACACAGACAAAACCATCCCAGATAGACTGATATAATAATGCAGACTTAATTAAATACTCTTATGCTTTTCACTGTCTTGGCATTTCAACATTACAGGTGACTCCCATACTGTTTTATCAAGGACATACATACATACATACATACATACAAGCATGAAGAGATGAAATTACAGCAAAGGATAACTGAGGCAGGCATGTGAAGGGGGCAGAATGACATATGTTAGGAAAGGATTGTGAAGAGCTGGGAAGGAGGGGCTTAGGAAAAGAAAGAAAGAAAGAAAGAAAGAAAGAAAGAAAGAGAAGAGAACAATGGAGAGAACAGTGTTAATTACACACCGAGAGGGAAAGCGTTTCGGTATGACTGAACTATCACAGCAGATGTGCCTGAGGATTTGTTTGGGCTGGATTTCAAAGCAAACCAAGCCAATCTGCTCCTCCGGGATTGAGGTATTATTCAAAATGTATCTCTCTTTCAGATTTCCCTCTTGGCTGAATTTTACTGTGAAAAAAGTAATACACTCCATATAAGAATGCTCATTGTGAAGCAAAATCTTCTTAGCAATCTGTTTTGAGAGAACCACTTTTTAGAAATGCCTCAATCCTACTGGGGATTTACCCTGGCATTGGTGTAATTATGTAATCAACCAGGAAAGCGACTGGCAATTCGTTAATTAGTGGCAATTTACTGCTGCAATTTATGTGACAACACTTGACGTCGACATTAATCTCCACTGGATGCTGGTGCGAGAAGTACTTTTGAGAAAATAATTATTTAATATTTTTCACTAAATATAACCAATTAACAATTTAAATATTTCCCCCTGGTCTCTGTGTTGTTCTTACAGTTACGGAAATGGGTTAAGGTGGACATGTAAATAAAGACTTAAGAATAGAGATGGGCACGAAACAGAAAAATGGTGTTTCGGTTTTTTGTTTGTTGTTGAGAGGTCTGTTTTGGTTTGTTTCCATTTGTTGGGAATTTTTTGAAAAAATTTGTTACTGTTTTTCATTTTTTCGTTTGTCGTTTCTACCCACTTTTTGCACGATTTTTAAAGCATTTCCATGCGCAGGCATCCTCCAACACCCCAGACCAGAGGGAAAACACTAAAAAAAATGGATGCTGGCAGAGACACAGTATAGACTAGGTATGCAGGGAGGCTGCAAAGGCAGCGGCGGGTGTTGCCCAGGGTGCAAGGCAGCCACAGAGTGACTGCACTGTGGGGCAGGAGAGGGTACTCACCAAGAGGTACGCAGCACACACACACACAGGGAGGCTGCAGGACTGAAGCTAGAGTCGCAGAGACAGCAATCCCACCATAACTCCCACCAGAGACTGCAAGGAGGACGGGGGCTGCCAGAGCTTTTTATGCCCTCTGTGGCTGCCAGACCTGCCCACCCAGTCTGCAACCTGGGCATGCTATTGGTTGAACATGATCCCATCACATGGCTTGCCTCCATTTTGTGGCTGGTGATGACATCCATTTTAAAGGGAAAGAAAAATACATCGCGATGGGAGAAGACAAAAACAAATGTTTTAAGGAGCCAAACCCCCCTGGTAGGTATTATCAGACAATATAAATAATTATTGCTGTGTTTTTACGGATGTCCAGGGCGTTTTTTAACATTTAAAACAGCTCATTTCATTGTGTGTCGCCATTAACGGAAACGAAACATAACGATCACAATTTTTGTGGTTCTGTTCATTTGTTGCATTTTCATCACAATTTTTGTTTGTTGTTTCGTTACGTAATGGAAACGACAAACAGTAATGGAAACGAAAAAATGTTCGTTCCGTGCCCATCTCTACTTAAGAAGATAATATGAAATGGGAACAGATGGATCATGATTTTAATTCAACAAACCAAACCTTCTGTAAAAATGATACTGAATATAATATGAAATCACCTCCAGCAACCATTTATATAGAATTTAAAATACATTAACATATTATCTATTGAGTTCTGTAGACTCAAGTACTTGTAGAAGTTTCATACTTTTAGTGTTCTTAGTAATACTTTTTAAAATTGTAGGTGTGTATCTTTGAGGAAAATGCTAGGAAATTTAACAGAGCAAGTAACACAGGGGCCCCTGCTGCTTGTTTGAATAAGGTTCTGTGGGATTTTTTTTTCTGAAGTGCTTGCTGAAGAACAATGCATATATGTCACACACAAAGCAATGGCCACTTCTGCGCTCTCTCTCTCTCCCTCACTCTCTAAAGTGCCTCGCAAGCCATGGCTTGTTGTGTGGGAAGGCAGCCGCTGTGTTCCCAGCGAGGCTTCTGAGCTGGATTTCTTTTGTGTTGGCCTTCCTCCCCTTGTCCTGCCAGGCTCCCCCCCTTCTCCAGTTCCCGTTCCAAGAGAACACTCCTCTCTGTGTTGTTGTTGTTGATGATGTCAATGGGAAGGGGCAGGCTAGGCTGGTCTAGGCAGGCACTGGAGGGAGGAGGAGAAGGAGGAAGTGGTGGAGGCGGTGGCAGAAAGTTTGGCGAAGGTAAGCCCCTGATGGCCCTGAAAGCACAGGAGGAAGGGGAGGCTCCACGCAGCCCTCCAGCCTGGTGTGGCAAAGGCACGAAGAATTCCGGCCATGGGCTCTGCCATGCACCTCATTTGGCAATCTGCATTTGCTGCTGCTGCTCTTTCCTTGTAGCTCCGGGCATCCTGCTGCAGCTGTCATTGAACCTGAGAAGGGCAGCCACCACCCGGTGGTGAAAGGAGCCATGAGTTGCAGTAGGGGCCTCTTGTGGAAGTGCCTGGTGGTGCTGCATTCACCCTATAAGGTTCACAAACGTTTCCCCTTACTTTTGAAGGAGGAAAAAGTGTGTCCTATACGGCAAAAATACGGTAATGGGAATGAAGTCATGGGCTGCTGTGGGTGATGACACACGCATTTAAAGAAGGAGAGACGTAAGTGAAAAACCAAAGTACATTATCGCTTCCACGTTGTCTCAGTATTTGCTGAGTTGAAATTAGATGTCTGAACTGAGAGCAGAAACAGACATTATAGCTGGCCTGTAATTATAGGCACAAGGACATCAGTACGTCTGTGAAGATTCTCAGTCATTCTCAGTCTTCTTCATGGCTCCCAAAGTGTGTGGCTTTCGCTCTTGGCTCAGCAAGGACATCAGTGTTGCAAATATGTGACTAAGGCAGTCTTTTGGGTTGGAGAAATAATCTTCATTCTTCAAAAGAATTTTTCATCTCTGCCCCCTTTTAAGTACTACATTTCTACAATATACATACATAATATAACAAAAATAGCAACCCCCCAAAAACAAAACAAAGCAAAATTAAGAAATACAAAATTTACAACTCAAGCCAGCATAATTGGGGGGCGAGGGGCACCCATCAACAAGACCAACAGAGAGATTCTTCCTCTGGCACTTAATTATGATGCCACATAACCCTTCCAAAATAATAATATCTCTTGTTTGGATAAACAGTTGTCAGTAGCCAAAAATATGAAATTCAGGAAGTCTTGCCAAATTATGACACACTTATTCTCTTTTAACAATCCCTTATTATATTTTATATCCAATGTCAACGTATCACTAATTGCTATTTCCCGGACTTAATTAACTGACATCTGTGCTTCAGTTTCCAATTTCTTGCCATTGCTAATATGGTTGCTGATACCATTTTCACTATTTTGTCCACTCATACTGTTACTCTTCAAAATAATAATAATCAGCAATACAAATTTTGATGAATTCCTACTGCTGTTTGTATAATTTCCCCTTAAATACTAACTTCCAAAATTTTGATACTGCACCAGTCCCCTACCACATGTGGAAATATGTACTGTATCTACATCTTGCCTCCACTTGATAATGCCTTTTTTATGTGAACGTAATCAGGAGGTGTGGTGGCTCAGTGGACTAAGGCTCTGAAAACTATCGGCTGCAAAGTAGGCAGCTCGGCAGTTCGAATCCCAGGTGCCATGCACTATACTCTAAATCCATTCTAAATCCATTCTAAAAGTAAAAACTACTTCGGAAAGCTTCTGAGACTCTTTTCGAGTTGTGCGGGTGAAAATATTTCCAGGAGTTGAACAACCCTGTTGAAACTTGGCACAGAGACGTGTGCTGTATGTGTTTTGCATCTTGACTCCAGTTAGTGTATTTCTTCCTCTTTTCAGATGTTTTTGAATAGAGAAGAGGATGCTTAGCAGCACTGTGTCCATTCATTGATCTAAGGACCAATTAATTGAGAAGTGTATTTGATTTGCTTAGGCCTTGGCTTTATTACAACTCGTACATATATTTTAATATTAGATAATGCAACAAAAGCACAATTTGTATAGAAAGACTTGGTCAGCACATTCCCCTTTCTTTCTAAAACCATGACCTTTAGATTGTGGGTATGCAATGTGATCTGATCCTTTCCACACTGGACGCATCATCAAGTAAAACATAAATAATTAAATGCTTCCAGGAGGATCAATGAAAACTTTCCTCACTCACATAAAAAAATTCTGTTGCTGTCTTTCCTATCTCCTGATTAAATAAATTGTATAGTAAGGTATTTGTGATCTGCTTTTGAAATCACCTCACCAGAACATCTCAAGAAGCACGCAAACCGTGAAGGTGACTACCACACAGCTTGTCTTCCACCATAAAGTAAGTCCTACTGACTGCCAAGCTCCTGTTCACGCTGGCACATAGATATGCTATATGGATTGCTAATGACAACAAAGATGCCTTGTCTTCAAGTGTTTCCTATTTAGAATGATCCATCCTTTCCTGTTAAGAGTTGCCACACACCTTTCTAACCCAAAAGTAGAGCATTCATTCTTTTTGGCATGCTCATTTTTTGACCTGTTTAGCTATGACATAGCAAACTCCAGCAGCTTCTGCTTCCAGCTGCCGTCATGGCTGCAGATTCCAAGGGAGAAAAGTGGGAGAATGAGGGATGGGAAGCAAGGAGCAGGAAGGGAGAAAAGAGAACACCACCAACAGAGGGAGAGACGAGTGGTATAAGAAAATAATTTCACTTCCACTGACCTTCCTCAGCTATTCAGGGAAACTGCTTATTTGACAGATATTTGGATTACAAAGGGTTGTTCGCAGTGTGGGTGGGAGGAGCCTGACAAATGGCATATAGCTTCTCCTCCCAAACTGAACAGACCCTTTGTAGCCTGATGCAGCCCACATCCAAAAAAACTAGTTTGGAAAGGCCCCAACTCTGCATCTAAGCATAAAAAGACAAATTTTTAAAGATGTGTTTCACATCAATGGCTTGAAGATTTTAAAGGAAGGAAATGCTTTTGCAAAATCAGATATGCATGGGCATAATCATGCTAAAATCACAAGTGCAACCGTGTTTTTATTATTTAAAAGCCCAGTGAATACATAATAAGCATCCCCCACTATTGTAATCCAAAAGTACTTTGAAGGGATTTGAGCACAGAATTAAACAGGGTGTAATCCTAAATCCATTTAACGCACAATTCTCAAGCTTGTCAGTTGATAAGTATCACTGAGTTCAATGGGATTTATGGGTAAATGCATACAGTATAGATAGGATTATATACTGTATGCATTTACCTTGGTTATATGTATTGGCACTTCCCAGAAATAGGCTTAATATTAACCATTTCATGAGAAAGCAGGACTCACTGGAAAAGACAATAATGCTAAGAAAAACTGAAGGCAACAGGAAAGAAAAAAGACCAAATCTGAGGTGGTTTGATTCCATAAAGGAAACCGTGGCCTTGAGTTTACAAGAGCAGAGCACAGCTGTTGGAAACATTTATTTATTTATTTATTTATTTATTTATTTATTTATTTATTTATTTATTTATACAATTTATATGCTGCCCACTACCCAAAGGTCTCTGGGTGGCTCATAGTCAAGAAACAATTAAAACAATTAAAATGTTAAAATACCAATAAACAATTAAAACTGATAAAAACATTTAAACAGAAATACAATACACTAAAAATTACCATCAGGACTCACAATCTATGTTATATCAGTTAAAAAAACCTTCTGGAACAGGAGGGTTTTTGCCTGGTGCCGAAATGTCATCAACTTCGGCGGCAGGCAGATCTCACTCAGGAGGGCATTCCATGGCCTGGTGGCAGCTGCCGAAAAGGCCCTATACCTACAAGCCATCTCTTTCATCTCCTTGAGGGATGGCTGTTTCAGGGGGGCTCCCTGGCTAGATCTTAATTGCCATGTAGGCTCATATGGAAGGAGGCAGTCCTTCAGGTATTGAGGTCCTAAGCTGTTTTAGATTCCCTGGTTCATAGACAGCCCTAAATCAGGAGTAGTAACAAAATATAACCCTTTCTGCACATTTCGGAACTGACTGCTTTGTTGGTTCATGCTATGTTTTGGGATGGGAATATTTTTTTTTGTAGGAGACAAGGAGAAGACAGACTGGCTGCCGTTTTGTTTTTTTCCATAAAGCCCTCTTCTGAGTTGTCTTCTGAATGTTGAGAAATTCAAAATGGTTACCTCCATTAAAAATCATTTCCCCCCTGTTGCCACTCATTGGAGAATGCCACTACAGTGTTCTATGGCTAAGCAGCTATAGAAATGCTCACTTGCAAAACAGAGGGATCAGTTCATTTTATTCTAGACATGCAGTGCAAATTTCCCTCCAAAGAAAGAGCAGTGATTGAGTAGTTTTGTTAAAAATGTGAAGTCCCCATGTGGCATTCCACACGACTCTATTATAAAATCTGAATTACTTGTGGGTACGTTTTTTGCATTTGATTTTTTTTGTATATGATGAAAGCTGACCCAAAAAGTTTAAAGGCATCTCATGGACTCTCTCCATCTCTCCATCTCTCCATCTCTCTCTCTCTCTCTCTCTCTCTCAGGTGTGGTTCAATTTGCAATGTGAGGTTGACAGTATAGTCCTATGCATGGATCATCCATAGTCAAGTCTGAATGGTCAACCTGGCAGCATCCCATTCCCAGAGAGAGGGGGATGGATCCTGGTAAGGTCAGAAAACTGCTATAGGAGAGGTTTGGGAAAGGAGGTTTTTGCAGGGGCTGGGTCATTTTTTTGCCAGGGCATTTGCAACAGGAAAACACATAAGGTGCTATCCTGGTACTTCTCCTCTTGCTCTATCACAAATGGCATGGTGATGTCAATGTTGGTCTGATAGGGGATTGGGTAGGGTAGCCAACTGGGGATTAGGTAGGTGCCTGGCAAGATAGATGGTGGATGCTGGAACTCAGGGCCATCACACCCTTTGGAGCACCACACATACACAATTCCTTTGGCACAGATCCACTGAGTTCTTCGGGCAGTTGGAAACATGTCAAAGGACTAGCAGAACAATTTGGAGAAATGAGACTTGTCTTCACAGAACTGTTTCCTTTTGAGTTTCACATAAGATTTGGTGGGGTCTTTGTTTCTCCCCTGCCTGTTTGGTACTTGTAAAAAATGGACAACAGTGAACTATAAGGGCTTCACAAATCTCTGTGGTGGTTGTTTACTCTCTGTTAAAAGGATAGCTTTGACTTAATCTTGAATTGATGTGATGACGTGCTTGAGTTGAAGGTGCTTGTGTGGTCAAAGGGAAATGTCAGTTGCTTGTAATTTTGATAATCCTTTCCCACTGAGAAGCATGCAACATAATACCTCATCTAACAATATGATCTGCCCCCATTTTCTTTCTTCCTCTTTCCAGAATTTCTACATTATAAACTTATTCAAAGGCACCTGGATAGGACTTCCTTTTACAGAAGCCATATTGATTTGCCTTTTGCAACATTTGTTCTTCTGTGTATTTTCTGCTTTTATATCTTGACCCAGGCTTTCCAGCTATTTACTTGAAGGTCTATGATTTTTAAACATTTAAAAAAAAAAAAAAAGAACAGTGGTGTTATGTTGGTTATTTTCCAGTCCTATACTATGGAGCACCTAGTGGAACTCAGCTATTGCATGGGCAAGATCCTTGAACTGCAATTATATGATGCTATGACTCACAACTGGCTTACAGTTTTTCTTCTTCAGGGGGCTCCCTGAAATTGTGCAGCTTTTCTAAGGACACATAGGTTGACTCCACAGGAGGCACAACGGGGGGAATATCAAACTCCTGGCTCTGTGGCCAGGCATCTAAATCATTGGGCTATCCAGCCAACTGTGACTATGATATAGAAATCATAACATACAGCAATATCTACCATGCAAGCATCACACAAACAATCTCTTGCTGAAATGGTAGAACAAAATGCTTGATCATTGGTTAGCACCTGAGATCTACACACCACAAAACATATGAAGCTTATTCTTGTGCATTTGGATCTCTCAGCCAGCTCCAAAATGTGAGTGTTTAGTTCACTGTTGTTCAGTGGAATAAACAAATCAATTTGTGCCATAATTTCACTTTCTAAGGCCAGGAGGAGGAGGAGGAGGAAAGAAGAAAGAAGTGAAACTTGTCTCAATAATGTTATGAATTTCTTTCAAACCTGATGAATAATCTGTTGGAAATAATCTTATTCTTAATTGTAATTATGGGATTTTTTTTGCCATTCCTTTCATTAATTGTAATGACAGCATTTTCCCTCAAGGCCAAGGTTGAAAGTTCCCTGCTGTTATTTTATCCAAGAATGTACCCTGCAGTTTGCTGTGGCATGCCATGAATATTTATGTTCTACAGGTAATAAAGCAAATATTGGCAGTATGAATTATTAAGAATAAAGGGAAAATTGCTGAAACTTTTTTCTCCCCTCCCCAACTCTTTTTTATTTTATTTTATTTTATTTTATTTTATTTTATTTTATTTTATTTATTTATTTTTTGCTTGTGTGACTGTTTGGGTGGCTTTGTGTTATTTGTGGGCCACTGGACATAAAATAGAGGCAGCATAAATCCTGACTGAAATTACTGCTGCAAGATTTTGTTTTCATTAATGGAAAACTTAGTCAAACAACATGAATGTTTTAAACTAGTCTTGAAGCCAGTGAATTGCAAAACAGATCAAAGTAGTTGTTTTAATAATGTATTTTCCAAGAGGGACACAGCTATCTCATAGGAATACTTAGTGGACATCTGCTTCTGTACTTGGACAAAGTCATTTAATTTCCTCTGCTTTCTCTCTTCTGGGGAGCTTAGTGCCCAGCAGAAGTGAGCTGTGGAAAATACCCTTTCAACCCATCTGTGAATCAGACAGCCATATATATTACCTGGTAAAAGCCATCTGTTTCTTTAAGTGTTCTGCAGAAGACATCTTCACAGTGTTCAGGTGCTGCTGAGCCAATTAGTCATCAGAAGAACTAATTCTCTGGCACTTTTCATCCTTATCCAAGTGCATGGGACATTTTAGTCCCTCAGAGCTACTCTCTGTAGTGGAATTCACATTGAGCTAGACCTGTAGGCCCTGGAAACCATTTGTCACCTGGAGAATTATCAACAATGTGCCTATTTTTCAAGTACTGACTGAGTACAGTTTAAGTTTTTACGAGGGAAAACAGTTTGGACTGGAGAATAGATGGTCACAGACCACGGGGTTGGTAGTTCATTTACCAGCCAGACAGCTGATTTTATTTATTTATTTGAGTATTTTTACCCCACCTTTCTCCTTGGAAAATGGACCCAAGGTGGCTTACAGTAAAGAGGGACATTATGCAGTCCATTACAATTAAAACATATTCAAGTTTGAGAACAGGGAATTGAGGGACATCTTACAGCATTAAAAGTCAACATTAAAGCTACAATAGAATGCAAGCAGTTCAAGAGAGTGTAAAAATTCCATGTAATCATGCAGTTCAGAGTCCCACCGACTCCAGCTGCATGGCTGCCTGCTAGAGGAAACAACACACTGAACTGCAGATCAACCGTTCACCTATGAACCATGCCAAAGCACCAAACTAGAGGTGTATGCCCATCTCAAATTCAGACAAAAATTTGTCCCAACAAATGGACTGCTTTTTAAATTGGGGTACTCCTCCCCACTCTAACCAAACACATGTTGAAACATTGAGGGAACAATGTTCAGAGTTTCATAAATAGATGTAAGGTGGGTAATTCTAGACCCAGATGTCAGCAGTTAATGGAAATAGACCCAAGGACATCTGTCTAAGCATGTCCTATCCTGGACTGAAAACAAATGATACAACCCTGAGTGAGGATTGGATAGAATCACAGGGAGAAGATATATAAGTTACTGTGTGGCAGCAGCCTTTTTTCTTTCTCCTCATGAATGCCAAGACGTTACAGCTACTGTTGCTGACTGTGTATGCTCCTGTACTGGATGTTGTTTTGTTCTACATGCTGTAACACTGACCATTTGTCTGTAAATAATATCTGTAAATGACTCCAAGCCAAGCTATTTGGATACTGGAGGGAAGTCTTCCAGATGTCTGGCTGAAGAGCCTCTGGACAGTATATCTAGATCTACATACTGTAAACAGATAACATAAGAAAAGGAACTACTGTACATAAGTCTTTGTCATCCTTTTTGCTTCTCTGAGGACTTGCACCACAAGTCCAGTATATATCACTTTGCACCACCAACCAAGTATGTTAGCCCTGCTACCCCAGTTTAATATATTGGGTCATATAATATCCCATGCCTTTTTCAAGAAACATACTCTAGTTGTCAGGAAATTATCCTTATTTGAGGTAGCAGGAATGCATTGGGATTCTCACTGAGCTCAGGGCATTCAAGACACACAAATGCAACTTTTCTGCTAAAACAACACATCAACTCCAACCCTATCCTTACTGCTAATCTTCAGTAGGTTGGAATTCTCAGGAGGTCAAAAAGTAGGACAGAAGTCACTAAATGCAAACATTCTAAATCCATGTAGCAGAGGGGCAAAAGTGAGAAGATCTATTCCAGATGGAATAATGGTAGCCCCAACCGGACAGAGTTCCTGCTCATGCCCAAACCGGACGAGGTTTGGGGATGAAAAAAGAATGCCTCTATGGGGCCAGTTTGTAGGGGTTTGGAAGCCTATATAAGGCAGCCTGCAGTAACCAGCCTCTTTCCTGGTGAGAAAATTGTCCACACCCTCCCACCCTGTCACTGAGAGAATGAGAGTAGCTGGTCATGTAAGGGCTGGATGGAAATTTTTGGTTGTCACTCAGATTGGCCTAGAGTAGCAGTAAGTTTTTGCCCATCCCATTCTGTCTTAGAGATGCCAGGGGTATCAGGTCACAATATATTTGGTCACAAGGCAGGCAGGCACTGCAAGAGGCAGCAGAATTTAGGTATGCCCCTTGGTAAGGTGTCCACAAGGCACTGGGCATCCCTCATATAAAATTAAACATGAATGACAGGAATATTAAGCTGAAAAGATAAAGATTGAAATAAAGTTGGGCTAGGAAATTGAAGGCTGCTCAGGGCTAGTAGATTTCTTGAAGTTGGGAGGATGCTGAACAGATGGGCAGATGGGCAGCATCCTGAGAATGAGATCTCTCTGAATCCATCCTGCCATTACCTACTTGCACTATATTTCAGGTCGCCTTGACAGAAATAAGGATCTATGAGAATTAAATATGCTTGCTTAATAAATTGTGGCCAAATTTTAACCCAATTGAATTTGTCTCGCCTCTTTATTTTGGGCTTGTGGAGGGGGAAGTAACTCCAACTATAGACTGGTTAGATGGATGGTACAAGTGGCAGAATTATGAAAGCTTGAAGGTTATGCAGGCACTAAGATAGCCTCTAGCCTATAAAACAGCATCATCTTGAAGACTGTAATAAATGCAGTGATCTGAGATAACCAATTCTGGAGCCCCAAATTCCCAGAAACAAACTTCAAATAAATTGCCCAATAATTCTCTTTCCTAGACTCTCTTCTCTAAATGTATAGAATTTAGGCTTTTCCCTTAAGAGTTTTTACTAAATACACTTCCTTAGGAATGTAATTCCTTAGTAAATTTCAGACACAAATAAGGGTTTAAATACTGTTGAATGTGTTGTACATCTTATACCTGATATAGCTAGTGTCCTACTGGCGGAATAGACATCATTTGAAAAGACACAATGGAAGCTGTTTTGATATTAAAAGAGTTATGCAAGTCTATGTCTCCTTCATGGTTCTGGGTATGGTGTTATAAAACAGAAGTCACAATCTGTTCAGCTAATTTGGGCTCCCATTCTATATGTATATGGTTTGCAGTTGTGATCAAGATACTAGCCATGGAACAAGCTCTCTCTTTCAGCTTCTGTCTCCTTTGTCATTTCCCTTAACCTTCCTTCTCGCCTGTCTTTGGTTCTGCTTTCACCTTTCCTTTTTACTAAAGGTCTTCATTGGGACCAAATACAGCATGTGAAAACAAACCAGAAAGGATCTGTAGTTATGAAAATGCCACAGAAGCTTGGATTAGGTCTCACCCTCCTTTTTGGCATTTTCTAGCCATTTTACAGAAAAAGTAGGGGTGGCCCATGGTCCGAGTAGGGAATGTTCCTCATTTCGTAGTTGTGATGGTACCTTGGACCCCAAGGTACCAGTGACAACATTGAAAGAAGACTGATTTTTCTGAATTAGTATCAGGGATGGCTCAGTGATGTATGGTCAGCCTGTATGGAATGCTATTTGTTGTTTGTTTGTTTGTTTGTTTGTTTGTTTCTTCATTTCTTCTTCTTCTTCTTCTTCTTCTTCTTCTTCTTCTTTCTTCTTCTTCTTCTTCTTCTTCTGCACAGTTGTACTGTCAAGTTGCTGCTGACAATGTTTTAATCCTCTTCTTTTATACAGGGTTTTTGGGTTTCCAGACAGCGAGTGACACACAGTATCTATCATTTATTTGTTTATGCCATTTATATCCTACTTTTCCTCTAGTGAACTGAAGGTGGGTTAGCTAGCTCATCTCATCCCCCATTTTATTCTCACAACAAACCTCTGAGGTAGCTCAGTCAGAGACGGAATAATTGGCCAATGATCATCCACCAAATTGCCTGGCTCGGGTCTCAGTTCAGAGCTCTAACTACTCCATTGCACTGGCGCTCAATAGCAATTATAAGAAAGTGTGAAGCAACAAGCTAATTGTGAAACTTCTGCAGCATGATGTATAGAATGGTTTCAGGTATGGGGGGGATGGTGTTTTCCTACAAATTACCATTTTTGCACTGCACAGGGTAGAACATGAGCTGCTTATCAGTGATCTGAATTCTGCCTAGCAAGGCTCACTGGTCTTTATTGAAAAATACAGGCTTATGCCTTCATTAGTCTGGTGAGGTTGTGCAAGTCTCACCTTTGCTCCATTGAAATGAGCCTGCATGATTGCTTGAGAATGGTGCGCCAATGATTCTGCTGAGTGCTCTGGTCTTACTCTGATCTGAAGCACTTACTTATAATTGGTGCCAAGAAGCGACAATCAGCCGGGGGGGGGGGATGCTCTGGAAAAGTTTTAGGTGTTTCCCCCTCCCCTTTAAAAATCTTTTGTGAGCTCTGGCTTGAAATGAAAATACAGGCATAGAATGGGAGCTGTCAAGAAGTCAGAAGTTAGACAGAGGTTACATTCTTCACCTAGGCTGATACTTCACATCCCTCTCACTGCAGTTCGTGGCCCCGCTGGAGACCAGTTCGAAGGAACGTAACCTCACGTCCTTGTGGGGTCAATCTGAGTCAATGTAACTCAGTCCTCAATCCGAGTTCAAAAGAACGGAACCTCACATCCTTGTGGGGTAATCCGAGTTCACCCCAACCATGCCCCCTGAATTGCGCTCCAAGCGGGGTGAGAGATTCCCGTCCTGGAGCTCGGGAATCTTTTCAATCCACTTCTCGATCCGTGTTGAAAACCGATTTCAACACGGAGGCAAGTTCACCTAGGCTCGAGAAAGGACGTGAAGTAACCACCCTTGAGTCATGATACATTGCCACTAGAAGGCATGTCCAAACTTCGGCCCTCCAAATGTTTTGGACAGCAACTCCCACAGTCCTTTGCCATTGGCAATCGAAGCTTAGAATTCTGGGAGTTGTGGTCCAAAACATCAGGAGGGGCGAAGTTTGGACATGCCAGACCAAGAAAGGCCTGTTCAGAATCATATCAGGGTTTACCTGCAACTAAGTTGCTTGAATAAAGTAGATGTATATTTAGCTGCACATGCAGAAGATTCCACTTCGTATTGTTGTATTACTAAAGACATTCAATCTTTCTTGAATTTGAAATCTCTTCAAAGCCTGAGGGGGAATATGATTGAGACATACAAAATAATGCAGGGCATGAGTAAAGTGGATAGAGGGACACTCTTCTCCCTCTCACAAAATACCAAAACTAGGGGACATACACTCAAATTGAGGGCTGGGAGAGTAAGAACAAACAAAAGAAAATATTTTTTACCCAGCATGTTGTTAGTCTGTGGAACTCCCTGCCACAAGATGTAGTGATGGCATCTAGCCTGGATGCCTTCAAAAAGGAGTTGGACAGATTCCTGGAGGAGAAGTCCATCACAGGTTACAAACCACGATGGAGATGTGTAATCTTCAGGCTTAAAACAGGGGCACTTCAAGGACCAGATACAGGGGAGTGGTATCAAGAGACAGATATTTAGTCTTGTGCGCTCCTGGACACATTTGGTGGGGCCACTGTGAGATACAGGAAGCTGGACTAGATGGGCCTTTGGCCTGATCCAGCATGGCTCTTCTTATGTTCTTATGTTCTTATGAGCTACTAGAAAATTCTTCCAATGTCCTCTCAGTTGACAGAATAGGAATCTACAAAAATGAAAAGCAACATGTGTTGCTTATAAACAACCTCATAGGACTCTCCAGGCTGTTTGCAGCTTAATTATGCAGGCTACATATTGCTCCCCCCCATGTGAGTTGGGTAATCATTTTACCAAACTTGGAAGGATGGAAGCCTTAAGATGGCCACTTGAGCATCCTGGGATTGAACTCAGGTAATGAGCAGGTCTGCACTTTTCAGACTGGATATAGTCTAGATCAGAGGTCCTCAACCTAAGGCCCTGGGGCCGAATGCGTCCCCCCAAGGTCTAAATCCGCCCCCTGGGACCAATTGCAACCCCCCACCTACCCCCTGCTTTGCAAGCAAGTCAGCCGCTGCAGCTGCTTCTATTGCTGAGGCAGTTCAAAGCAGTGGGCTATGTCGCTTCTCCCACCCACCCCCAACTACCGCCCAGATGATCAGTATGCTGATTTAGCATACTGGCTAATGGGCCATTCAAAGTGGGAGGGCTAGGCAAGGTCCCCCACTCCCTCCCTCTTTTTCCATGTTGGCCTTTTTTTTTTTGGACTGTGGTCCAGCCCCCAGTGGTGTCTGGGGCATGGTGGACCGGCCCGCTGTTTGAAAACTTTGAGGACCCCTGGTCTAGATGCATCTAGAATCTGTGCATGTTTGGATGGCAATGTGGTAAAACAGAGAAAAGGAACAGTGGCTCAGCTATTCAGTTGCAATGGGGGGGGATAGATAACAGATGACCAAGAAAAGACAAAATGCTTAAAAAAAGCAACTTAAAATAGCATTTACCTTATCCTAATTACTGTGTCCCATTCTGCACACTACACATTAAGAAGGATGCTGGCGAACTACTACAAATTAGAGGATTGCAACAAGGGTAAACAGGAAACTGGAGATGAAGGCCTGTGAGGAAAGACCAAAAGAACTGAGAAAAGAAGATGTAGGAGAGAGATGAGAACACTTTTCAAATATTTGAAAAAATTGTGTACACAGGAAGGGCAGGATCTATTCTAAATCCTTACGGGGTGCAGGATATATAATAATGGACTCTTGTTATGGGAAGTCAGATTTCAGCTGAATATAAGGAAAACTTCCTCATAGTTAGAGCAGTATGACAATGAAACCAATTACCTCAGGAGGTAGTGAGCTGCATGCAGCTGACAGGCTAAACTTGACTTACCTTGTTTTTCTACTGTGAAAACAACCAGAATACAAGGAGACAGAAGCAAACATGGACTGAAAGGTGGAAAACTAGGATGTCTGTCTTGGTGTCCATGGATGAGGTCTTGATAGGCGTGCATATCGTTATTTTGGAGTGTGCGTTCTAAAATCAGTGAAAGGGAGCATTTCAAAGTGAAGAAAATGATTTATGCTTCCTTCTTATGATATTGATGATGTGACTGTAATTTCAGTTGGTTTTGATTCAGGAGGGTGTCCTCTGTGACCATTTTCAGAAGAGCATGTCTCGTAATAGTGGTATCTCATCATAGCTATTTAAATCAGGGCACTCCAAAATCATTTTAAAACATCACCCTTTTAAGTACTTACAAACCTAATGTGAGACAGAGGGATGTGGCACTTATTGCTGTCAGTGTGGTGTTCTTCTCGAAACTTTTTCTCCCTCAATTTTCTCTCAGCCACTTTCCAATTTATTTTAAGCCCGTTCCTACCCACAGAAGATAGTGGTAGCTCTGGGTGGAGCATTTTCCTCTTTAAAAATTATTTTGAAACTCATTTCCTTGCTTTGGTGAAAGGAATGTTTAGGGATGCCTGTGAAATGATGGAGGGGGCGGTTGTGCTCTTCACTTTGGTGGGCTGTCACAATGGGGTAAACCAGTTTTCTGTCCCTAACCCATTTCAAAAGAGGGTTGAGAAGCTTTTCCTAGCTAAGCTGGATAAACTGTCCCAGTAACTGTTATTATGTGCTGTCACCATTTGATAAAGATCCTGCCAGATCTTTGAGTCGAGTTATATAGTTCAGTTGCTGTTTCCTCTATCTCAGATCTCTCTCTTACCTCTCTAACATTCACTATCGCTCAGTTCAGAGGTTGTCAGTCATACAACTGCATCCTGATCAGCAGCCCCGTCTCCTTGAGCTTTCCATCATTGTCCAGAGAGGCCTCCTTCTCAAAGGAGATGACAACTGCGATGGATCTTGCTTAGTTTGGCTTAGATTTATGTACAGCAGGTTCATGACATCTGGATTCCGAGTGATGGAATTGAGATGCAGGAAGTGCTGAAGATGCTACGGTATCCCATTTCCCCCGCCTTCTATCTGACCTTTTATGTCTCATTGTTGCTCTTTCAGAGCATTCTTTATCTCTGTCCAAGGAATACATTCCAGCTTTTTTTGCTTCGGGAACTGCCAAGCAGCGCTGCTGCTGACCTCCTTTTTCGATATTTCGTCAGGTGTGGGGAAACAGATATTTACAGCCAGCCAGTCAGGAGAGTTATGATTTATAGAAGGAAATGAAAAGCCTGTATGTTTGCATCTCTGTGCATAAATGATGGGTTTATTTCACGGTGACCTTTAGTACCTTCCCAAATTCATTTTCTTTTGAAATCAAAAGCAGGAGAAAGCTGTCAAAAGTTCTGGATGGTAGGCTCCAAACTCACAGGTGTGTGTGTGTGTGTGTGTGTGTGTGTGTGTGTGTGTGTGTGTGTGTGTGTGTGTGTGTGTGTGTGTGTGTGTGTGTGTGTGTGTGTGTGTGTGTGTGTGTGTGTGCGGGGGTGAAAACATTTTTTGTATAGCTCCCCTCAATGCTCCAGCTGGAACGACCAGGATTCGAGGGATTCTAGTGTAAAAAAAGTAACTTTTCAAAACTCTTTCCAAATTTTCACCCACTCAAGAGCCTCCCCTCACCATCATTCAGTAAACAAGTATGACTAGTGCTTTTTCTTTTTTAATCAGAAGGTGGAATACACACATATTAATGTCAAAAACTGAAGGGTTTCTTAGCTATTTGAATGTGAGCGGAATTACTCTCTAGGACAGACAAACAGGAGAATATTTCATTCAAATATCTACAACATTTTCAAAAAGAAGAAAAATCTTCCTCTCTCTTCCAGCACATAAAAACAACAGGTCATGAAATTGACTTTGAAAGAACCAAACTCATCTCCAAAACTGAACACTTCAACAGTCGAATAATCATGGAAGCCATTGAAATGTGGGTAAAATGCACCCAAACAACATGAATAAACGTGATGACACCTCCCGCTTGGCTGACATCTGGAAACTAGCCCTGGTCAACAGACAGCCTCTGTCACAAAGACTGACACCAGGTCCAAAAGGACACAAGATGCCACCACCTTCCATCCACCAAACACAAACCCAGACCCTTCCCACAGATGAAACGAAAGTTTCCAATAAATGAAAAACCACCTGCTTTTAAATCTATGTTTGGAATCAATTTAGTCACCACATGGAGCACACTCACACATGGACAAAAAACATTGGGAGACCACAGACACGTAGCCAGACCAAAATGAATTCCCCTCAAGACACAGGACCCCAATCAAAGCCCAGGATACTGCCAGAACCCACCAGCCATCTAACCCACCATTTATCTAAACAGCCATCTAAACAGCCACCAGCAGTTAATCCCTTAACGATCGCCTCAGCCACAGAGCAGATCACAAAAGAACAAAGGAACAAAGGAACCTGCAATCAGCAACAAGCAAGCAAACCACACCCCCAGCAGTATTTATAGAAGGACTTCAAAGACCACACTTTGATTTCAAGAAGAAAGAAACCAGAACACCAGCCTGAAGATGACATAGTGAGACCTCCGTGAAAATCTACGCCAAAACAACCAGATTTCTACACGGGAAGAAACCCGAATCCACCCTAATATGCATACCTATACCCGTGAAAATCTATATAAATATATATATATATATATATAATCATATCATATCATATCATATCATATCATATCATATCATATCATATCATATATAAAGTCAGAG
This sequence comes from Phrynocephalus forsythii, assembly GCA_029282475.1. Lineage (NCBI taxonomy): Eukaryota > Metazoa > Chordata > Lepidosauria > Squamata > Agamidae > Phrynocephalus > Phrynocephalus forsythii. Next base: position 37,430,465 of record JAPFRF010000005.1, read on the forward strand.
TTTTTTTAAATTCATTCCAAACATGATTTAAAAGCAGGTGTTTTTTTTTTTCATTTTTTTAACTGCCCCCTCAAATATTTTAATATCCCAGTCATTTCCAGTGGAGATATATATATCTCCACTGGAAATGACTGGGATATTAAAATATTTTCCAGTGGATTATATATATATCTCCACTGGAAATGACTGGGATATTAAAATATTTGAGGGTGCAGTTAAAAAAATGGAAAAAACCACCTGCTTTTAAATCATGTTTGGAATAGGTTGAGTGGGAGAGAAGCGCTCCCTCATTTGCAAGCCCAGAATTTGCCTATACAGAAGTACCTTGGTTGACGAATGCCTCTGTTTGCGTAATTTTTGGTTCACGAGAGGAAAACCACAGCTGTAAACACCTCTATTTATGCCCCCCACAATACATCAATTTACATAAGGCATTGCAAAAAAGTACCCAGGGTACAATGCGCCCCCATGTTTACAAATTTTCTGGAAAACGAAATATCCTGGGGAATGGATTAACTTCATAAACCAAGGAATACCTGCATCGTTAATTTCTGTAATTTCAATAAGAAACTGTATCGGTCAGTTTCTCATTGCCCCCCCACTGGATGTGCCTTCCTTCTGGCCTGCCCTGGCTGCCTTTGTCATTACTGCTAAGAGTTTATACCAATTTACACTTAAAACTTAAATGTTTCTCCTGTACCAGTTCCACCTATCAGGAGATAGGGATCAGGGATCTGGTGAAACACCGCAATTCCTTTAATCTTTGGCCAGTGTCTAGGCTGCTTGGGACTGGAGGCTTCCAGATCCACTAATTCTCATTTTCCTCACTAATAACTTAGATCAGTGGTGGTGAACCTTTGGCACTCCAGATGTTTTGGACCACAACTCCCAGAATTCCAAGCCTGTGCTGCAAATGACAAAGAACTGTGGGAGTTGTAGTCTAAAACATCTGGAGTGCCAAAGGTTCGCCACCACTGACTTAGATGATAATTCCTTTCCTTTCCAGGGCCTTAGGGAGTGTGTGAATGCCCTTGGCATGCCAGATGCAGCAGGTGGGCTGCACCGTTCCAATCCCTGACATAGAATAACAACCCTGGATCAAGAGAAGGCAGGGGGAGGAGAAATCTCTGCATTCAGCAGTCTGGTACACAAAAGGAAAACCTACATGCAAACTCCCATTTCAAAGCCACAATTCTTTTCCGTAATTGTAGCAGATCGCACAGAGTCTGCTACTAATCCTGGTCTCGCTTGGATCAGGATTTCTATTTGCACAAATTTTAAAAGGATCCCCGTGGCTGGATCATGCAATGAAAAGAGCACCTTTCTGTCTCCCAAGGAGACTCACCTAGGTCTCCTTTGGTGAATCGGCTTCAGCTTCCACCCTGCAAAGGGAGGCTTTCTTTTCTGTTCAAAATAGGTTGTGTCAACTTCCTGGACCCTGAGAAGAGATTGTTATCTGAATGCACATTATGAATAGTGTGGAGAGACTGAAAGGAAAGATTTGAGGGCTTCTCTAAACCCCCTTCCCCTGAACCCCTCCTATCTCAAAACATTAGAATTGTTTCTTTATCCAGTGAAAACGAGACAGCCATTAGGTTCCAGGCAAATAAAATGAAGATTTTCATTGTACGGTATATAATTAACTGATGGAATTCATTGCCTCGGGATACAGTGATGAGCTTTCACAAAGGATTAGAGAAATTCATGGAGGATGAATTTATCAATGGCTATTAGCTATGCTTTCTAAAATTAACCTCCACATTCAAGGCTGGGATAGCTCTGAATGCCAGATGATCACAGTCCCAAGCATGCCCTGACAGTGAATTTCCAAAGGCATCCTGCTAGCCTCTGCTAAGGCAGAAGATTGACACAGGTAGACCTTTGGTCTGAAACTATGAAGAGGATCCCTAAGGCAAAGAGAGTTTGCAAGCATTACAGCATGGCATTTGAGAGTAGGAATCGGCAGACCTGTTTTCTGTCTGTGATATGCATGCACAATGTCGATTCCTAAACATATTCCATCCTGTTTCTGCTTTAGGCTGTGATGCTATGCATTTGGGGTGGGGTGGGTGTGGGGTGGACCTGCACAAAAACTTATTAGCATTTTATAATACCAGGTGCATATTTTATGAATTTCAAGTTAACATGCACATTTAAACGAAATAAACATATTTACATGAAGATTAGACAAAAAGTTGGAATCTGGGTTCCCATTAAAAGACCCCATCTATGAGGCACTCCCATCAGAGGAAGGAGGAAACAATTACCCACCCCCACAACTTATTCCTCCTTTTCCAATACCATCTGAAAACCTCATTGGGAGAAGAGTGACATGGGTTCTCAACTTTGGTCATCCAGTGGGGCAGCTTATGGATGTGGGGAGATGGGGTGTGTGTGTTACCTCTTCCCATCATTCCAAGTGTTTTGCACTTTTGGTCCCAGAAAGGGCTAGCCAGGATGGGTAGTGGCCAAGGATTCTGGAGGCTGAAGTTCTGAATATTTTGAGGGCCAACACCTTAGAATCACTAGATTAAGAGGTCTTCAGAACAAGGTGGGAACTGGTGTAGCTGGCTATAGACTGAACAGGGAATCAGGTTTTTATTGAAAGAAAGAAAGAAAGAAAGAAAGAAAGAAAGAAAGAAAGAAAGAAAGAAAGAAAGAAAGAATGTTATGTCACCTTTATAACTAACTGTTGTATTTTAACGTGAGTTTTCATGGGCAAGTCTACTTCATTGGGCATAAAAATGAACATACACGGGAAATATTTATACATATATAGAAGACCCCCAAACAATAATTGTTTTGGGGTACATGCTGTTGATAGTGTGGCATCTGACACCTGGTAATGACCTTTAAAGCCTCAGTAAATTTCCGTTTCTCCTGCCAGGAATACTGCAATAATCTAGTAAAAGAAATGCAAAAATATCACAAAAGTGTGGAATCTGAGGTTTTTTTTTTTGTTTTTTGGAAATTAACATAATCATATGAGATGGGTTTTATGAAGTGAGACTCTCTATTAACCATCTGCCTAATTGATTCTATGTTCCCATTAGAATGTTACCTGACTGACTAATAATAGTAACAGACACTTAATAGTAAAAACAAGCATTGCTAATAGTAATACATTACTTTCGTTGTAAACAGCCAGGTTCTTTCAATGGATATAATATTGTTAATGTTTCTTTCTCATTTTGCAGAGTGGGAGTGGGGAATTGTTTCTCAGCCTGTCCTCTAGGAACTTTTATTTACTTGCTGTCTTGGATGGAATTGCTGTATATATTCTAGTTAGTTCTGTCCCCCTCCTTCTTTGTCTCTGTGGGTCTGGTTGTCAGATTGCGGAAACAGCAAACTCCTTTCCATTTGCAAGAACTACCATAGAGCTTTGATGAAAAAGGGTGTTCTAGTGCTGGCTTGCCCAGCCCTGGGAATGCATTGCCCTCCCCCATGGCTGTGGTGGGTAGTGCAGGTAATTGAGGCATTAGGTGAGTCTCAAAGGCTTAATTAACAGGCCACTGACCCCCAGATGCTGCGGATCCTGAGATAACAGAGCCCGGGGTGAGAAGGCATTTGAAACACAAATAGGGGAGGGACTGGCCAGATGATGGTGCCCCTACCCCGGGAGGGGAAATGTTTGCCTCAGCCAGCCTGGGGGGAGCCGAACTTGAATGGAACCCTCTGGGGACTGCTGGATTCACCCCCACCTGATAGTGCTCTTGTGCATGGCCCAATAGTGGCCCCAGGGCCAATGGTTCCCCAGACAACAACAGCCCCCTCTTAAGACGTATGAACAATGTTAAGCTTCAATAAAGCGTGGCTCGATCCTAGAACCCAACATGCTGTCTCACCTGTTTATTCCGACCTGGCGATGGGGGGGGGAGGGCAATGGTGAACCTTTGGCTGAAAGTCAAATTTCTAAAATGATGTTGAGAGCAATACTTGGGGGGAAAGTTGCTTCTTTCCATAGCTTCAGCTTGTTTTATTCTATTTATAACCTATAGCTTTTCATTGGCTTAGATATCTAAGGGCATTAGCAAACTGGAAAAAGAAAGAAAGAAAGAAAGAAAGAAAGAAAGAAAGAAAGAAAGAAAGAAAGAAAGAAAGAAAGAAAGAAAAAAAGAAAATGATGCAATACAATTTGCATTTTGTTTCATGTGTTTTCTTCATGAATGACATTGAAGCCTCAGCTGTCACTGAATTGAGGAGTTTATGAAATATACAGTGATTTTGCATGCCATACCTTGGCTGAATGATAGCACTATTAAAATGGGAAATTGATGTTGATTGTTGAAGGGATGTGGCTGCTCAGCTACCTGTGCCTTCCTTGGTATCCTTCTGTTTTTTTGTTAGCTGCCCAATGGATACTGTATGATGATAATAATGTCACTTTTTTAAAAAAGCAATATGTCACAAAGTTGGTCCTTCTGGAAATAATATTTCAGTGTAGCAAAACTGCCCCTGTGGTGGGGAGAAATAAAATATAGGTATGTGCCTCCTGTCACTGAGAGGGTCACAAAATCTATCTTTAAATATATTAACTTCCTCTGGCAGTACAGGTGAAGCTAGGCTGACTTTTCCCAAAACATAGCAAAAAAAAAAAGGATGATTAAACATATCTTTTCTTTTAGCCCATATGCCTGGTAATAGACTCATCGTAGCATAGATCTCAGTTACCAAGCTGGGGTAAGGCTACATCAGATATATAAAGACATCTACTTTTTCAATTGGTTCAATCCATTACCATCCATGTTATGATGAAAAGGATGAAAGATACACATGTGGTAGAAGTGGAGGTGGTGTGTGTAGGGGGATTCCATTGTACTTTATTCTGAAGCAGAAACAATCTAGTTATGAGTCTGGAATGCAAATATGTTTTGTGATTATTTAATGTATTATTTTTAAGTGAATTATGGAGGAAATTACCCCAGCTGCCCTTGTTCCCCAAGGTTTCAGATTTATATTTGGCTCAAGAAGCTTGTCTTAATTTTCTTCCTCAGACTAAGGGCATGTAGATACTTCTCCAAGGGTCTCCCTCCTCTGTTTTTGATCTCATGAGAAAACAAAACAAAGCTGGAAAAAACGTGGCTCAGCCATCCTCTGCCCTCTTCAAAGTTTGCACCATGCCACCATCAGTGTTTCCTGTAAGTTCTCTTCATTCAGCAAGCTGTTTGTTTTCCTTCCCACTACTAACCAACTCATTACACAGGTTACTTGTAACATCAAGGTGAGAGGCATTCAAACCACTGAAGAATAGTTGTGATTAGAGATGGGCACGAAACTGAACAATTTTTTGTTTCCGTTTTTGTTTTTTCATTTAGTTATGTAACAAAATGACAAATGAATTTTGTCTCTAAAATGAAATGAAATGAACAGAAACACTGGAAATTTTGTCATGCGTTTCGTTTCCGTTACTGCAATATGAGTGAATTGCTTAAAATCCTAAAAAAAAATCACAAAAATTGAAATAAATGGTAATGAAATGGCAACAAACGAACGAAAATGAGAATGATTTTTTTGCAAAAATTCACAAAAATGGAAACGAACCGAAACGGACCCTCCAAACGACAAACGACAAACGAAATGCCATTTTTTGATTCGTGCCCATCTCTAGTTGTAATACAATAGACACAACAGTGTAATTGAACAAGACCACAAACCAGGGCTGCATCAGTTTGATTTTGAAATGCAACTCACTTGATCTGTGTTCTGCCTTTTGTCACAACACTTTCTATTAAGTGTCGTGTTATCAAACTACTAATTTTCTGCCTAGAAGATTTGCTTGATAATCCCCCATGAGATTTGTTTTAGATCTGGGGATGAACTGTTGCTCATCATGCAGTTCTTTGACTTTGTTCTGGAATATATGAAATATCATCATCATTATCAACATCAACCAATGCCAAGACTACCACCACCACCACCTAAATGGTGCTCATGTGTCAACTCAAAGAATCATAGACTAATGGAGTTGATAGGTTCTATAAGGCCATCAAGTTCAATTCCCTGCTCAATGCAGGAATCCAAGTTGAAGTGCATCTCAAAATTTTAATTCTCTAAGGAAGAAATGCTGGGCGTGACAGTGCCCCAAGTTTCTTAAGGCTTTTCTTTAGAGCCAGCTAAGCAACAAAATCTGCACACAAAAGAGACAGTCATGTATGTACATCAGATAAGGCATGCACTGTATGTGTTTGTGAAAGTTGTTGTTTCTTAACCCAGAGAGGCAACAGACAGAACCAGGAAGATTACTAGGCTGCCATGATCTTTTATTTCTTTAGTGGCCTATAAAGGTGTCACATATAGCCTAGTCTTGCATTTTGTAGGTTGCCACAGTCTTACAGAGGGGTGTTGGACTTTGTGGCCATTTTCGTTCAGCCATTTGGTAAACATATGAAGATTACACACACTGAAGGGAATGAAACACCTCCCTGTCATTGCTATCAACATGTAAAAACAACTGTCTGAAGATTGGGAGCATACCTGTGAAGTGTCCCATTTTGGCCGGGACACTTCCGTTTTTCAGCCTTTTTCTGTCCGTCTTCCTGGAACACTTATTTTCCCAGAAATGTCCTGGGTGGCAGCGGTTGACAGGAAGGCTTTTTGCTGACATAGCGCCGAGCCGCCAAGCAGAGAAAGCGGTGCCTATGAAGCTGCCCCAGGTTTGGCCTGCAATTGGGTAGAGGTGGAACAAGCTGGTGCGGCTGCAGCTCGGTGGGGTGGAAGGGGCAAAACAAGTGGTGTGTGCACAAGTGTATGCACGTGTGCAGGCGTTTGTGCTTGAGTTTGTGTGTGTATGCACTAGCTCACGCACGTGCACATTACAGCTCTCTCCTCCTGTCCCGACCAGTGCTGGGGAAAACTTGACAGCTATCATTGGGAGGCTGCTTTATCCATGTGGGTTCTTTACATCAGCCAGAGCTTCATTTTGTTTTTGTTCTGGCCCTGTGGGTGAAGCTACAGATTTCTTACTCTTCTGACTGTTATTTTTTGCCTGTTGAAAGTGACAGTTGAAGGGAAAGGGCTACTAGGCTTCCCTCAGTATTTATGGTCCCCACACACTTACCAAACAATTCAGTAGGGATGGCCTTACTGCCTCAGGGGTGAGCACAGGACTGCACCATAAGAGCCTATCGACAGTGGTTTATAGTTATGATATATGGATCGCCAATGGCACTTTTTGGCATAGAAGAAAAGACCTTGTCTGCCTGTGTTTCTACTAAGAATGATCCATCCTTCTTCTTAAAGTGATGTCACACACTTTTTTTGACACAGGGCTAGGGCATGTATCTTTGCATGGGGGGGCACGATTTATTGGGAGACTCAGCTGAGAAGATGCTCTGAGCCTGCTGATGCTCAAGCCAGTTTCCTCTCTCTCCCAAAAGAGCAGTGGGATAAGCTGGGGCGTGAAGAAGAGCAGCAAAGAGGCAGGCATTCTCTCTGAAGCCAGGGCAGCTTCCAGACCCCATCCATTGACTTGTAAGTGGAGAGTGCCTGCATTATTATAAGCTGGGAAGCCTTTAATTGATAACCGATGGGGCTTGTTTGTTGTTAGGAAAGGAAGAGCATGACAAATTGCCCACCACTCTTTGCCCCAGCCTCAACAAACTCTTTGTAGCCTGATCCCCCACACACCAAAAATGGCCAGTTTGAACAGTCCCTGGGTGTTCTTCAGCTAAAAGTCTCTCCACACAAAATATCCCCAGAAATATAGCTACTCAACCTTAGATTTTGCCCAGTGTCGAAGAGAGAACTATGTATTAACAGCCTTTTATTGATTTAGGGATGCTTGTATTTTTGATGTCTTTTGGAATGTTAAATGGACACTTTTGCAGTAGTTTATGGGGTGTTTAACTTCCAATGCCAGTTCTCTATCAGATTGTGGCAGCACAGCCATAGGCCAATGTTTTGGTTTATAAATTGCATCATATAAACATAGGCTAAAATGTCCCTTGCACACAATGCAAGCTCTCAAGTGACCTGATGGAAAACAACAGAGGGAAATCTCTGTTTGTTTTCTTTTCCCTGTAAACACACCTTTGGCTTTGCTTTTCTGCTTCTGTGGTTGCAAACATCAACACTCATCCTACACTGTCTGGTATTTTGATCTGACTTTTTGCTCAGCAGAAGAATAAAGCCTTTGTGTTGCTTACAGTTATCAGAACATCCACAGCTGACACAAAAATTATGGATAACCAAATAATCTGAAATCAGGACTACGGAAAGTCTGATTGGCCCTTTTTTTCAAGACAGGCTATCAGCCTACTGGGTATGAGGAAGGGAGACAGCATAATGTCGTGACGCATGTGGCATTGGACTGGAGCTTTGGAAAATAAGGCTCATGTCCCTGATATTCTACAAAATCCATTGTTTGTCTAGTCGTTCTTACTCTCGGCCTTAACTATCACACAGGATTGCTGTTGTGAGGGTAAACAGGGAGAAGAAGAGTCAGGGCTAAAGAAAAAGATGTAAAGATATAACCATAAGTAGGACATTTCTATTTCTTTCTGGTACAGCTGTAATTTAGTCTTAAGCATCGATCGAACTGTTCAAAATATGTTCCGTACAATGTAACCTTTGCTGAATTGGATTGCTGAGTTCACCAAGGGTGCACCATGCTGCAAATTACCCTGCAGTTTTTGGGTTGGTTGAGTGCAATGTATTTTCTTTTGGCTACATGAGTTACAATTAACTACAAACAAACCTGGCCCTTTTTCATGGGCAATGTTACTTTTCGTTTTGCTGTCAGGGGCTACCTTTCTTTTCTGTGGCAATTCCATTTGCATCACTTATCCCATTTTCTGACATCAGAGCACCTATGTTGGTTACAAGGGACCATTGTTGGGTGTGTCCTAGAATGATGTTCATAATGGAATATTGTGACGGAACCCCTGGAGTGAGACCAATGAATATGCTAATGGAAGGCCAATCCCAGAAGGTGGGTGGGGTTAGGTCCTATAAAAGCAGTGACAGTTAAATTGTAGAGAGAGAGAGTCCTCAAGACAGAGAACAAGTAACATCTAAGAATAGTTGGCATCATGGCAAAGTGTTTGTCAGAGAGAGCGGGGTCTGATCAGGGACTTGGTTAAGGGAGTTAGGGACTGCTTATATATAAGTATTAAGAATAAGTTTAGATACACAACATGAGAGAAGTCATTTGTTTATGCATTTGTTTTTTCAATAAGTTTTGGAAACGTTCGGTGTCAGTCTCACTTCTTATGAATAGGAATATAAGATAGCGAATTGTGGCAGCAACATAAAGAAGGTGTTTTCGCAAAGTTTAAATGTGGGCCAGGTTGTCAAAGACACAGACCTATCACAGATATCAGCTTTAATTTTAATTCTTTTGCAAGTGACATATTGCTGAATTGATATACTAGTTGGAGACTGAGCTAATCTGAAATAGTGCTAAATTAGATAATCATTAATTTTCAATGACAAGGAGGGCGGGTAACCTGTGATCCTATATGAGAATTCTAGTGATCTGAGTTTTGGTTTGGAACACAAACATGCATACGAATAACAAAAAGAAGCAAGAAGTGCAAAATTTATCAAGTGACAAATTAATTTTTTACTTAGTTTAAGATGAGAAGTCACACTCAGTTTTCTTCAAAATTAAAAACCAAAGAAAAATAGCAAGTGTGGCTTCAGTATATTTTACATTTCAGTACCAATCTTTGCTTCTGTTTGTGGAATTACTGCACAGAGAAGTATTGTCTTCTTCGGTCTATATTGTAAAAAATCTCTCTAAGCTATTTGTATACAGTCTGACAGTCTTATTTATTTTCGTAACAACTTCTGCATGCAACATTTTTTTCTTACTAAAGCAAGAGAAAAGCAGTCGTTGACCTAATATTGTTAACTATATTCACAATATTCAATTCAAAATATTCTTTTAATATATTCAGTCTCATATTGTTAAGAAAATAAAATACAAAATACAAATTTGATCCTCTTCTTAAGAAATTCAGAATGCACCAAATCCTTCAGTCTCAGATGTTCATGTCAAAGGACTCAATCCTATACCCAATATCCCTCCATGGAGAGAAGTTCCGCTTTGCCAGTAAGAACAAACAATATGTCATTCGAATGATAGATATACCTGAGGAACAGAGATGTGCTGGGAAGTAGCAGTTGTCAGTTGTAAAAAATTGTTTTTTGGAGGAAAGAACATTTTTTTTAAAAAATTGCAAGAATGTCAGGACTGGGATCTGCGGACAATCATTTATAAGCAAACACTGATGCTCATTGATCAAGGGCCTGGGTTTATTGCCTCTTGCCTTCATGATAAACAAGGTGGTTTTGTCTATTTGTAAACTTTAAATGGACCTCTCACTGAGGAGTGAAACAGGGCCCTGCTGCTTGCTTCTAGCCCAACATAATAAACGGCAGATCAAGATGAAGGAGGACGTATGCTGGCTGCTAGCTAGTAGCTACACTTCCTTGGCCATGCGTAGACCAACCATCAGTGTTCAATGTATGAATTACTGGCATCATTTCTTGACAGAGGCTCGAGTGCTGGCTTAGTGAAACAATCCTTCAGACACTCTCGGCAGTAACCCTGCTGTCTCCTAGCAGGGTTTGCACTCACAGGGCACGGGCACAGTGGGACAGTGGTAAATCTTCAAGCGCACAAAGCCAGGCAGTCGAGGAGAGTCTGAAAATGGAAGCAGCCAACCAGGTTCTAGTTTGCTTCTTCACTTGGGAGCAGATCGTTTCTCAAGGTGAGCCATCTTAATTGTCTTTCCAAGCCAAATTATGCCAAAATTATTCGGCTTGAAAAGGGGTAGCCCAGAGTAATACATAGCAGCTGGGAAATGCCATCCTTCTCGGTTACTCTGAGGGATGTAGCCAGATTCAGAAGAGGCAAGAGAACTCAAGGACTGTGTGGGATGATGTCATCATCTCCCTTAATTGAATAGCCCTGGTGCCTTGACCTGGCTCCACTACACCTTTTAGACATACACATACATAGAATGAAGCCATTTCCGTGATGAATACAACAATGTGCTGCATACTTGAAATGCTTCTGTTCTTACACCAAGGACCATTGCCTTCAGCTCCAATTACACATTGCTGAGGGCAATCTGTAGTGAGCTGCATTTCATTTATACTTCAATGGGCACTTCCATATTGACCCCCTGAAGCAGGTATGTTGTGAACTAACCTCAAACTGTTTCATTTAATAAAGCAGCAGCAGCAGCAGCAGCAGCAAAAACAACAGTGGACATGTAATGTCCAAGCTCACAAGGGATTCAGTTGTGGATACAGGATAGCTGCTACAAGCCCATTTTGCAACTTGCATTATCTCAATACAGTGGAGAAACAGGAAGGGAGGCAAGGTAGTGGACTTGTGTGTTGTGTGTTTATCATGTTTTCCACAGTTTAAAAGTTAACTGCTTGGTAAAAGTGAGCCTCTGGCTTTACCTCTAGGTGGCTAGGGTGATGGCCCACCTCTCCACTTTGCTGAACAGCATAAGCAGAGCAATACTACCAGTGCTGATTTGTTTTACAGAACATTATGGCACTTATACTTTTAAAACAGATCCACATTTTAGCAGTGGGAATCATGACCAAATTTGTTCATTCTATAAAAAGAACATGGACAGCTCATACCATTGTAACCCCAATTGCATATGAGGAGGAAATTATATGTCTACTTTCATCTATGTGTATAGAAGCTGCCTAATCTAGAAATCTGTCTAATTCTGTGCAGATAGGGGATATTGTATGTCTATCTAGCAAAATTTTAGCTATGCTAAGGTGGAGGCAGGGGGAAGACAACTCATGCCTCTCTATCACAGGCAGTTCATAGCTGAAGTAGGCATATTGAATTTTTTTAGGAATGCCCCCCCTTGCTCCAGAACATGGCCAAATAGCCCAAAAAATCCACAACAGCCAACTATTGAAAAGCTTGGGAAAATGAATTTAAGGGATGGGATATTTGAATTTTTTTGGACTGCAAACCCCATAAGTCTCCATTTTGAGAGTTCTACCTGACAGATGAACAACCTTACAGAAACTTAATTGAAGCTTCTTGTTTCTGTCCTGGACTGAGCAGGGAACATACATGTGTGTGTGTGTGTGTGTGTGTGTGTGTGTGTGTGTGTGTGTGTGTGTGTGTGTGTGTGTGTGTGTGTGTGTGTGTGTGTGCGCACGTGCATGTGCACACGCTTAGAAGCACAAAAGTGATGGCCATGATACACAATGTTGTGGAACATGCTCAGCATAATGGATAGAAAATACTGTGCAAACACTGACAGATGGAGGGTGCATTTTGTGCTTAAGTAGAAAAGAACCTTGAAGAAAATCATAGAATCTAGATGCTACAAATTTGCAACCAGCCAATCTGTCTGCATTTGTGTAATGAGCAGAAGCTTATGATTTGGTCTCACTCCTTTGCAAGGAGAAATTCCTACTTACTTCAGTTTCCATGCTGGGTATCAATGTGGAAGAGAAACCAGTTGTAGAGGTGTAAGAACAAGGGAGGAATACATTTCCACATATTCCCTTTTGAGTGCATTGTTGTTTATTGTATATTGAGAGAAGTTATGCATATGCGGTTATCATATGGATAAGTCAAGTCCTTCCTCCATTTCTTATTCATCAGGATTGTTTATATGTTTTCTAATTTCAGTAGCATTCATGGGAAGGTGAGTTAAGAGGTTGACTGCATGGAGCACTGCAGGGATTGGCTGGCAAACTGTTAAAGATGGGAATCAGGTGATATCTTTAATAAAACACACCAGTCAGTCCCCAGAGGATTCCTACCTGTACTTTTCTGACCTCTGTCAAGGTGCTTCTGCTTTTCTTGTAAGGGTAGGATTGCTCTGATTTGGATCAGTTACAGCCTGTGTGATCACAGGAACCAATCCAAAACAAACCTTCTTTCAATTTGCCAATATTGTGAAGTGACTCTGTCAAAGAAGCCAATTCAGGATGCTGGCAAATTAATCACTTTCTCTGCTTGGCAGATAGTAGAGCAAGTGAACACATTTTAAACTGTATGCAGACTATTCCTGATGTATGTAAGTCATCATTTAAAACAAAACAAATCAAAACCCTTGTCTTTGCCTTCCCTTAAAGGACTGTTTGAGAAACCGCTTGCAGTCAAATCCATGGAGGTGGCTTCAGATGAAGGGTGATTCTTAACCAGCCCTTTCAGAGAAGGCAAAGAAAAAAATATTTTCCGATAACTGATGCAGTGCATCGACAACAGTCAATATAGAGCCAAAATATTTTTTAAAACTTCCCTTCTCCTCTGCCCAGCAGATGTGACTAATTTGCCACTATCCTAAAGTGACTATTTCATTGCCCCTTCACAACATTAGCAGGAGCCATTTCCATAGTCAGCCACCACTCCTAAATAAGGATGGGCACGAAATGGAAAAATAGTTTTGCTTTGTTTCTAGAGTAGTTTCTTTTCATTTTATTACAAAATGATTTTTAAAGTAGTTTCATTATGAAATGAAATGAAACACTATGCTCCCTGTCCTAATGGACCCAGGACAGCAAGTGATTTTTGTTAACCCCCTGAAATTTGGAAAGGTTTGGGGGTCACAGAGAGGAGTTATGAAGCTCCAAAGGGGGTGCACCTAGGATAAAACCTTTCTAATTGGAATAGGAAGCTGATCAGGTAAGTGATAGCGCTGCCACTATCCCTTTGAAGCTTCATATCTCAGCTCCCTGAACCCCAAACCTTTCCAAATTTCAAGGGGTACCTTAAAATCATTTGCAGAAGGTACCCCTGCCATTTGCATGCCTCAGATCAGTCATTTTCCATTGCATTTCCTTTCAAAACATTTTGTAACCTTATGACATGACAAACAGCATGTCATTTTTCGTAAGGTGTCCATCCCTACTCCCAAACAACTATACCACTTCTCTTCCTACTGTTACTGTAGCCATGCTGTTATTTTGCAGAGGGTTGGTTTTTTGGCAATAGAAGTAATCTTTATCTTACTTGAAACATTCTGAAAATGGCTCTTAATTGCTCCAAACTTAAGACTTCATTGAGATGGATGTGGTGGCTCAGTGGGCTAGAGCTCTGAAACTGTCAGCTGCAGAGTCGGCAGCTCGGCAGTTCAAATCCCAGGTGCCACACAGAAGAGTGAGATCCTGGTGTTAACCCCAACTCTTGCCAACCTAGTAGTTCAAAAGCATGTAAGTGCAAGTAGACAAAGAGGTACCGCTGTAAAAAGCAGGAAGGTAAACAGTGTTCTGTGTGCAGAAATGCATTCAGTTGCTGGCCACATGGTTATGGACTTGCACCACACTGTCTCTTTGGCTTGAAAATGGAGATGAGCACAGCCCCTAAAGTTGGACACATCTAGCATGCATGTGCAGGGGAGGGATACCTTAACCTTTACCTTTACCTTTATCTAAGACTACATTGGAACAAAAATAAAATGAAAGAGACTTAACCAGAAATCGTGCCATTCAACATTATATATTCAGTTCCCCCACATCATGGCACATGTGATCAGCAACACCAAGTTGTTTCTAGCTTCTCTCTGACTCTAGTGTTGTTTATTTTTAAACAGCATTTTGAAAACAGGAAGATCACGACCATGAAAATTTCCACTATTACACCCACCCCCTTCATCGAAGCAAAATAGAACACGTCTTTGTCCTTCAGTCTTTCTGACCACAAAATCTCATGCAGCACTTACTGTCCAAGTCTGTCAAAATTCACATAGCTGCAAATGGTAGTGGCAGACTATAAATGGGTCCTTTTTAAGGAGAAAGGTGAGTTAAAATATTTTAAATAAATAAAAATAAAATAAATAATAGACCCAGAAACTATAATCCTTTTTGAGGTGAGTGGGACTGTGGTACTCTTATTTAGCTCCCATTCCTTGTAATCGGTAGTGTGCTAGAGTTTTTCTTAGAGGATTATGCCCATATCCTTTCATATCCAAAGTCTAGCTTGCCTAACTGCTTTCTTTTTGTCCCATCTCCTCTCAGCCACAATGGCTTCTGCATGTGTACACTCTATCTTGTATATTCTTGTTGACCTCTTTCCTGGCACTTTATCCTATTTCATTGTCTCAAGAAACGCAACA
The DNA here is from genome assembly GCA_029282475.1 of Phrynocephalus forsythii. Taxonomy (NCBI): domain Eukaryota; kingdom Metazoa; phylum Chordata; class Lepidosauria; order Squamata; family Agamidae; genus Phrynocephalus; species Phrynocephalus forsythii. The sequence goes on from JAPFRF010000005.1 coordinate 37,445,521, forward strand.
AGACAACAGCTCTAATACACAGAAAGGAAAACTCACTTTAACCATAAAACTATGAACATTACAGAACAAAACCAGGATGTATAAAAAGTGTACGAAGAGTAATACAACCAGCACATCTTATTAACAACATAGTTCATCATATAAATGATCTCAATGCAAATGGTTTCAAAACAATACATGTTTTATCAAGGATATATCAAATAGTATTAGAAGTTGTGTCTTATGAACACTATATTGACAAAATTTCTGGATTCATTCCTGTTTTGGGTTCTTCTCCAAATGCCAACCCATAGAAAACACTCTACTACAGTAATCTCTTGCCTATTGCAGGAGTTAGGGACCTGACCTGAACCCTGATAATGGAAAAGCCACAATACAGTGGTACCTCTGATAACGAATTGAATTCGTTCCCAGAGGCAATTTGTTATCTGAAAAAATTTGTTATCCAAAACATAGTTTCCCATTGAAATGAATTGGAAACCGATTAATCCATTCCAGAGGTCCAAAAAAGGCTAAAAACTGGTCCCCCCCCAGACCTCTTTATAAAGTGCACTTTAAAGGCATGCAGTGCTGGAACACAAACCCCCAGAACTAGCTCCCTACCTTTCCAAGTTTGAAAGGTCCAAATTCATCAGTAAAAAAATGTCCAGAATGGCTCCAAAACACCATTAAGAAACACTCTAACTCCTCCCCCTCCACAAACTGTGTGTGGGGGGTTGCAATGCATCCTGGGTACACTTTTTTGCAAGGCATTTTGAAACATTTGTTATCCGAGGCAGCCCATACAGAACATTTGTTATCTGAGGCAGCCCTATACCTGGAAATTTCCGTTTGTTATCTGAAACATTTGTTATCCAAGGCATTTGTTATCCAAGGTATGACTGTATGTGGATGCTGGGTCAGGATGAGACTGAGGGCCTATCTGGGGCCTCCTACACTTACCTGAGGCCTGGTGCTGCCCCAAATGGGCATCTGATGGGCTTCCCGGTCCTGTCAAGAGGCCACAGAAGAAGTTTCTAGTGATCCAGAAGTGACTTCCAGATCACCGGAAACCACTTCTGGGGCCTCCGACAGGCCTAGGAAGCCTGGCGGAGACCCGTTCGGGGCAGTGCCAGGCCTGGAGTAAATGCAGAAGGCCTCAAAGGGGCCCATGCAACCTGTCACATTAGGCCTTTGTTTCATATACTGTGGTTCCGTGATATACTGGGACCGCAGTATATGAAACACGAAATGGTGGTGGATGATTATACATACAACATTTAAGCCAAATGCAGGTTCTGCATCTTCACACAGATATCTTCACCAGGTATATATATTGTATGTGGCATGAGTTATAATGGAGTGTGTTGTTTGTGAAGCGTGGATTCTGAAGAATAACTCAAAACAAGGAAGTATGTACAAATCATACTCACATACTGTAAATAAAATATAAGTTTTGATTATGTTTCAAAGCATGCACATTCTGACTGGAATTGCCTTTATGAAGTAAATACACAGAAGAGAATTTGTTTAGTAGTGAGGTAGCAAGTTTTTGTTCTTTTCTCAGGCTGTAAAAGGGTCAAAGCTGTAAGATGTAATAACTCTAGGCTCATGGCATGGGGTAAGGAAAGTGGTAGCACTGGATTGGTTCCTCCTGTCTTTCTGCTCAATCAACATATGTTGTTGTTGTTGTTGTTGTTGTTGTTGTTTTTGTTGTTGTTTTTGCTATATGTATCCGTGCTTAGCATCACAATAGTTTCAGACAGAGATATTTTCTGCAAAATGCAGAATACACAACTAAAAACTACTCCAGCTTCAGGCTGCATGCAAAAGATTGCTAGTTGCTGGAGAAATGGGACTCTCACAGAAGACTGCATCACAAGGTTCTACCTGAACATCCAATATCTCTGTGAACCTAGTCTTTTTTTCCAACCCAGAAGCATTCACTGAGGTGGCGACATTTACCCAGTCAAACTGTTGACATTTCTAAGACATCTGTTATTGCAGGATTTATTCCTTCAGTGGATGTATCTTTTAATTTTAGAAATATTTGAAAAGAATTGATTAAATCTAAAATCATACTGATAAGGGAAATAAGTTAATAGAAACATTAATACATACAAGTCTAATAGGACTTGAACTCACAACCTCTCAGATGTGAATTAGACACTTACTCAATAGCGTGTGCAATCTTTCATTAGTATCCTTGGGAACTTACAGGTGTTAAATTAGGCTCTACTATTGTTCATTAAATGCAATAAAACATAATGAAAAATACAAGGAAATAAATTAATTTGGGGGAAATCTAATAAAAGGCCAGTACAGTTCAAAGAAAGCCTGTTCCCTAGTCTCTGCCAAGATATATGAAATGTCACTAATATTAGTTTTAATACTGCATGTTATGTTTTGCTTGATGAAATATTTTATTAGAAGAAGCCGCTTTGCTTTGTACATTGCTTCCCAGTTACAAAGATACCACATTAAAGAAAAATCGTAGACGAAAAGTCACGTAGATACAATGGTTCTCTACAGCATCTAGACTTCAGTGCGTCATGGTAACAGATCAGAATATTGTGCATCTGTTGAAACCCCAGGTTAAAAAAAAATAGGAACAAAACATGTTTGCAATAAAATCAAAGGGGAAATAAAAAGTCGGCTGTCATAAAAAACTAGTTATGGACTCTGCGGAGATCAATCCTGGAATGCTTTTCAAGCCAACAGGCTTTTTCACTGATAGAAATTATGTTACAACCTGGAAAAGAAGTTTAGGGGGTTAGGATTTTTTTTTTTGCTTTTGCTTTTATCCTCTGAACAGGCATAAGGATGGGGGTTTTGTATTTTTTCTTTTTAAGGCAACACCTAGAAATCTGCAGGAACTCCGAAAGCCACCTCAGGTGTTTGTTATCGTTTTCAGTTGATGCATGAAAGAGAGAGATGAAAGAAAGCTTCCATTTCTGAGTTATGAAGAAGAGTAACTGGTTGGGTGGGGCTAAGCTTTTCATATTTTATATTTAGCTTTAATGTAGATTGTATATTATTTGTATATTAATTTCCTGTATTTTTGCATTTTGCATTATCATTGATGTATCATGGTGTGAATTTTATTTCTGCTGTCAGTATGCTATATTTGAATGTTTTTAGCTGCCCAGAGTGGCCATTTGGGTATAAAAGCAGATGGGTAGGGTAATAAATAAATAAATAAATAAATAAATAAATAAATAAATAAATAAATAAATAAATAAAGCAGGCAGGCAGGCAAGCAGGCAAGCAAGCTAGTAAGCTCAGTGATATACAGTGTTTTTAATGTATTGTATTTAATGTATTTACATGTTTTATTGTCCTAATTTTACTGTAATTTTGATGTTTTAATTGTCCATTTTGATTGTGAGCTGCCCAGAGACCTTTGGGTAGTGGGCGTCATACAAGCTATATAAAATAATAAATAAATAAATAAATAAATAAATAAATAAATAAATAAATAAATAAATAAATATCAGGAAGCTGAGTCATGGGAACTAGACTTCTTTTCTTATGAGACCAAAATGCCTTAGAGAACACAAATCCAGTTGTCATTTAATTAATTAATTTAATTATTTTCTATACTGACCACCAGGGAATACCAGGTGCTGTAAGGCTCCTTGAGTAAGAACTGGCAAGCCACTCTAGTATTCCTGCCAAGAAAACTCCATGGACATGGGGTCACCAAGAGTCGGTCATGACTGTAATGACCTCACAACAACAAACTTGGCTAGTGTAGATGGCTGGCTATTTCATTTCAATTTGATCTGGAAGAATTTCTTAGGATTTTCAAATCCCACTGTTAAGAACAGAAAAAAATATTTTATTTATTTATTTATTGGATTTTTATACTGCCCATCTGGCAGCAAGGTCACGCTGGGTGGTTTACAACAATTAATACATTCAAACAATTTATACAATAAAAACCATAAATAGTAACACAATAAAACAAAAATAAAATAAAATAATATTAAAGTGACATAAAACAATAAAACAATCTATTATTATTGGCAGGCTAATCAGTTAAAATCAAGATTTAATGGGTGAACACTGAGTTGGAATTAGATTTGGGGGAATGCCTGCTTAAATAACCAAGTTTTTAATAGTTTTTTAAAGGCAGCCAAAGAGGGGGCCAGGCAGATGTCTGATGGAAGGTTATTCCACAGGCGAGGGGCAACAGCAGAAAAGGCCCTATTTCTTGTTTTTTCCCTTCGGGCCTCTTGTGATGTTAGTTGCCTCAGATGCCTAGCCTGGGAGGATCAGGTATTATGGGCAGTTTTCAAAGGGAGAAGGGGCTCTGACAAGTAGCGATCCTAAACCGTTTAGGGCTTTGTATGTCATAGTTAAAACCTTGAAGTCGTTGCGGAACCGAACTGGAATCCAGTGCAGAGCGGCCAGCGCTGGGGATATATAATCGTATTTTCTAGTCCCAGTCAGCAATCTGGCTGCCATGTTCTGGGTCAGCTGGAGTCTCCGCATTAGCCTCAAGGGCAGCCCCACGTAGAGAGCATTGCAATAGTCCAGTCTTGAGACTACCAATGCATGGACCAGTGTGGTGAGAGCCCCCATGTCCAGATAGGACATCTGCCACAGATGGTGGTGACATCTGCCACAGATGGTGGTGGGCAGAGCGGACCACCGATGCTACCTCAGATTCCATGGATAGCACCGGATCCAGAAGAACACCCAAACTGTGCACCTCATTCTGAGTGGGGGGAGTCACCCCCCCAAATGAGAGAGAGTTTCCCAACTCACTGACAGTAGGAGCCCCCACCCACAAGATTTCCATCGTGTCCGGGTTCAACCTCAGTCTGTTTGCCCTCATCCATCTCAGAACGGCATCCAGGCAGAGCTCAAGGCACGGAACAGCATCCACTGCAGAAGATGGAAAAGAGAGATAGAGCTGGGTATTATCAGCATACTGATGACATGAAGCTCCAAAACTCCTGATGACCCCTCCCAGCGGCCTCATATAAATGTCAACCTCTGTGAAACCCCACACTTGAGGGTCCATGGGGTGGACTGCATCTCACCAATCCCCACTCTCTGGGGACGGTCCTCCAAGAAGGAAGTGAACCACGCCAAGGCGGGGCCCCTGACTCCCAACTCGGAGAGCCTCCCCAGGAGGATACTGTGGTTGACGGTATCAAAGGCTACTGAGAGATCGAGGAGGACCAACAAGGACATCTTGCCCCCATCGGCCTCCCTCAGTAGGTCATCTTGCAGGGCAACCAATGCTGTTTCTGTGCCATGCCGCGGCCTGAACCCAGACTGGAACTGATCGAGGGCATTCATCCAGGAGGGCCTGAAGCTGATCAGCCACCACCCTCTCCAAGACCTTACTCATGAAGGGAATGTTGGCGACTGGTTAATAGTTGTCAATATCGTCAGCCGCCACATTCACCTTCTTACGGATAGGCCTAATGAGTGTCTCCTTGAGGGCCAGGGGGACCCATTAATTATTGCTGTGGCCCAATCCATGATCACTGGCCTGGCTGCTTTTATTAGCCAGGCCGGGCAAGGGTCAAGGGAGGAGGTGGTGACACGACAGCGGTCAAGCGCCCTGGCCACTTCAGAAGACGTCACTGGTTGAAAGTGTGTTAACAATGTTGAACAAGATGATGCAGAGGACATCTCAAATGGTATCACTGCCGAAGGGTGGTGGTCTAGGTCCCGGCAGATGGCCTCCACTTTTGATTTTAAAAAGGCTGCAAATTGGTCGCAGGATATGCTAGTTGAAGGCCTATCACTACTGGATAGATCACGAACAATATGAAAAAGTTTGGCCTGAGGTTTAAAAGTCTGAGGTTTAAAACAGTTGAATGGAGGAGGAAGTGCAACTGGCCATCTTCCCGACACCTGGTTAAGACTTATCTTCCCCTCTCCATTATTTTTCTTCCAACTGAAACTGAAGTACATCTCTGTCATTCGGCCTATGCACAATACAATCTACACTGTATAAAAGTACTGGAGAGCCCCCCCCCAAATTGGCCTGGCTCAGGTTTGTGCTTTGCAATAAAAATGATGAAAGCCGCTATAGGCGACCTTGTGACCAGGACTGGCAGAATAATATGTATATAAACTTTTACACCCAGAGTGGAAATCTCCCAGCTGCCTAGCTCCATGTTACTGTCAGCTTAGCCCTCTTCCTAATCTACTCCATTGACCTGTCTGAATTGGAGCCCTGGGGAATAGGTCATATTCAACTCCCCCCCCCATTTAAACCAGGAACCTTTGTAAAAATATTCCACTTGTCGTGCTGTGGCTTCTCTGAGTGACTTATCTTATTTAACAACTTTAAGGGCAAATCCTCTCAAGTAACATCAGTGCAACTCCATTGACTTGGGCCCCGGTAGTACTGAAGAGAATGTCACAAGGATCAGTTCATATACCACTTCACTTTCCATGGATCATATTTTGCTGAACTCTCTAATTGAATGTGGCTTTTGTCTCGTATATTCTTCTGGGCTAATGTATTCCGCACATGTCGGATCACTATCTCACCATCTCACCATCTCTTTGGGAATAGCTCACTTTTTCCTGTTTAGAACTGAACTGTTAACCTGGCTGGAAACCTCAAGAGGTTTTGTTCTCATCACACTTCTGTTTCTTCTTTTATGTTTGTGACACACACACACACACACACACACACACACACACACACACACACACACACACACACACACACACAGAGAGAGAGAGAGAGAGAGAGAGAGAGAGAGAGAGAGAGAGAGAGAGAGAGAGAGAGAGAGAGAGATGTCCTTCATTCTCTGCAGAACACTAACAAAATTCAGTATTTGCATTTCTTTCATCAACTTCACTCTTTTAAAAAAATTGAATTTCCACACATAAACAGAGATAGGCAACAAGGTTATGATTCTATAGGTTAAAAAAGAAAGAAAGGGGGGGTAGGAGTGTTACATGGCATGTTGACGTTATTTCCATTATTTTGACAATGGCAGTTATGTATCTGTTATACTGTTGGAGCAGTTTAGTTACAGATTTCTTTTTCATAAAAGTTGTAGAGTGGTTTTCAGCTTTCTTTTGCCTTCTGTAAATCTTTATCTTTTAGCAGTTCTGATAACATATTCACCTCTGCTGTTTCTAAATATTTTTCCAAGAGTTCTTGTTGTTTGTGTATTTCTGCTATTTTCCAATATTTAGCAAATAAGATTCTTGCTATAGTTATGTGCGTTAGTAAATGTTTCACATTAGCATATTTGATTTCTGGAATAATATTTAACAAAAATATTTCAGGTTTGAATGATATAACTCAACATTTTTTGTAATAACTCATGTACCATTCTCCAGTACCTCCTTGTCACGTGTCCACACAAGTGATAAAACATCCCTTCTTTACATTTACATTTCCAATATCTATCTGGTAATCTTCCATTTATTTTAGCTAATTGTTGTGTTGTCGTGTACCATCTATAAAACATTTTATATATTTTTTCACTCTTCTCTCTTGAATTGTATTTGCACAGTTCCACTTTACCTGCCATTAGTCATCCTATGCAATTCTGGCATCTGTATTTTTGGAAGAGATTTAAAGTCTATCACAGAGATCTTGTGCCCATGATTGGACCACAGTAGAGTATTCCAAGTGCACCACCAACTGACAAACCCCAGGATTTCGCAGGATGGAGATATGATAATTTAAATGGAATCAAAGTCTTGCAACGGTGTCTTATTCTTGGTCTCCATCTTGGATTTCTAACTAGGAAATACTCTACCAAGGATAAACAGTAGGACCCCAATATCCGCTGGGGATTGGTTCCAAGCCTTCCCGTGGATAATGAAAACCGTGGATAAGAGAGAATGCCAAAATGTCCCCAAAACTGCTATTTTGTGATGGTAACTTGTTTTACAGCTACTGTTTTGCAACAGTAGCTTACTTTACAGCTGCTGTTTGTGATGGTAGCTTGCTTTACAGCTGCTGTTTTATGACAGTAGCTTGTTTTACAGCTGCTCTTTGTGACAGTAGCTTGCTTTGCGGATGCTGAATTATTTTATTTTTTCCTCTGCCAACAGTGGATAACTGAATCAGTGGATATGGAGGTTCTACTCTATATAAGTTTCATTCTGATTAACCTGGTATCTTTTGGTGTAAAGCAAGATTTAGCTCCCACTTTACCAAAATGCATGCCTTTGAGAGATATTTATTAAAAATACTGCCTGAGTATGGTGGGTTTAGTAATCCAACATATCTGGAAGATAGAACATTGGAGAAGGCTGACTTAGGTCCCTAGTCTTTTCTTGAAGCAGGAATGGCAACTTGCATCCATCCAGATGCTATTGGGCTGAAGGTCCAACCAGCCTTAGCCAGCAAAAACATTGGTTTGGATTGCAGCCCCACAGTATCTTGAGAGCTACTTATCTCTTCCCCTGGTTTAGAGCATAAGTTACAGAGGTCTCAGTACATGCCAGTTGTTTATGGGAGAATGAAATGTGTCCCACATTATAGCATATATCTCCTGTTGGTGATTTACACAGTGAATAGCATAAGTTACGGTGATTAATTGCTGCTCATTAATGGGATGCCAGTTATGCTCCAGGTTGCATGGTTGCTATTGTGATTAAGCAGACAACCTCTTACTTTGGAGTAACTTATGCCATTTGATTTTCAAATGTGTAAATCCCCAAAAGGATTTCTGGCCATTATATTGTTGTAGTTCTTACAAACACTTCTGAAAGATGAGCATTCATGGTCTCTCTATAGAGATGGATTCATGGGAAACTGTGTGAGCCCCGCCTAAGTGGTTTATAGCACTGGTGAGATCTGAGCGAGAGACTTTCCAATAGATTTTCTGTGTCTTTCTGGTATATTGCCTTGATTAGAGAATCAAGACCAAGCCTGAGGGATACACAGTTCCCAGTTCTTTCACAGCCACAAACTTGATCATGAGCACCCAAGTGGGGGGATTATATTTATTAACAGCTGCAGTAGCAGTGGCAACAACATACAGTATGTTAATACTAAGATTTTTTTTTTTACTATTTTTGTCTTGTCTTAGTCACCTCTGGGGGACTTCCCTTATGAGGAAAGGCTAAAACATTTGGGGCTCTTTAGTCTGTGGGGGACCTCCCTTATGAGGAAAGGCTAAAACATTTGGGGCTCTTTAGTCTGGAAAAAAGGCACTTGAGGGGGGGATATGATTGAGATGTACAAAATTATGCAGGGCATGAGTAAAATGGATAGAGGGACATTCTTCTCCCTCTCAAAAAATACCAGAACTAGGGGGCATCCATTCAAACTGAGGGTTGGGAGAGTGAGGAAAAATAAAATATGTTTTTACGCAGTATGTTGTGAGTTTGTGGAATGCCCTGCCACAGGATGTAGTGATGGCATCTAGCCTGGATGCCTTCAAAAGGGGATTGGACAGATTGGTGGAGGAAAAGTCCATCACAGGTTACAAACCATGATGGAGATGTCTAATCTCCAAGCTTAAAACTGGGGTACTTCAAGGGCCAGATGCAGGAGAGTGGTATCAGGAGACATATATCTAGTTGTCTCATGTGCTCCCAGACACATTTGGTGGGGCCACTGTGAGATACAGGAAGCTGGACTAGATGGGCCTTTGGCCTGATCCAGCATGGCTCTTCCTATGTTCTAATGGATGATTACACTTTTTAAATAAAACACTGGTGCCAAATAAAATACTTCCAGTCCTACAATTACCACCACTCAGTTAGTCATTAGACTGGCTCTTCCTTCCACCTTTGTCATGTTTAATCTTGGACCACTTCATCCATTACAGTTACCCAAATCACTGTCATTCTCCATTGAGGAAGAAGCACACAGGTTGTGATATATGGAATCAGAGGCATGGCAGTTTTTTCCATCACAAGTACCTGGATCAGGCAGCGGATATGAGCAACAGCTTCCTAATCCATAGGCTTATAGTGAGAAAAGTATTCATCTCACATTCCATGCATTGCAATACATATAACTGATCTCCATACAGGATATTTTCATGTTGGAAGCAGTTCTTAGGTTTCAAGCCTCCTGGGGCCTAGTAGAACTGTCCTCAATCCAGATGTTGTGGTGATGGGAAGAGGAGAAGCAGCCTTTTTGGAAATGCATGCCTTCTTTCAATGCAAGAAGTTAATACAATACTTTGACACATAAAAGTGTTTGATGGAGGGCTACCTGTAGTGCAATACTCTTTAAGTCAGTCAAATACCCCTCTCATTTACAAAGGCCAAGAAACTAAGGAATAGTTTTCTTCTCTCCTTCATAGCCAGCCCCAGGTAATTATGCATTATTAATAATGCAGCATCACAAATGATATTAAATGAACCACATTTGTTAATGTAGATCTTATCTAACTGTTTTTTTTTCATATCAGTGGACTCTTTCTCAACAGGGGGTACTAATTAGCTATAACATGCAGAAAGATGAGACAGGAATCCAATCAGATAAATGGCATCTATTTCCAGACATCCAAGAAGGAGGGCAAAAGAAGCATTGACATGGATATGAATTTCATTTGAACTGTATTTCATTTCTTATATTTCTTATAAGAAGAAATATAAGAAAGGTATGTACGAGATCTCTTATATTCAAAGCATAGACTCAAGGAGTTGGAATCCACTCTTCAGGCCATTTGGCATCTAAATTTCCTGACTGATGAAGGAAATCTGGAGGTAGAAAAACGTAAGGATGACTGTCTAAGGTTCCACTCAAAGACCTCTAGTGAAAGAAAGAGAGATCACCACTACCTTATAGAATTGATTCTACTGTTGAACTGTACTTAATAATATTTACACACCTGACTTACAAGTCAGTCCTAACTAAGAGTGACCCTTTCCCTTTGGATACCCTTTCTGAGATATAAAAGGCTCAGAAGTGGTTTACGACTTTCTTCTTCTATGGGCTTCTTGAGATTGTTCAGCTTGTCCAAGATGACACTGGTTGGCTGCTCTGGAACACACAATGAGGAATCAAATTCCCAACTTCACAGCCAGATACATCTCACCAAACTACAAACCCTAGAATTCCATAGGATGACATCATGACAGATTCTGGCTCCTGTGGCATCAAGCTACAGTAATACCTTGGTTTAAGAGTGTGACAGAACCCCTGGGAAGAGATTCATGAATATTCTAATGGTAGACCAATCTCAGAATGTGAGCAGGGTTAGGTTCTATAAAAAGAGTGGCAGTTGAACTGTCAGGGAGTTAGTCAGAGGGGGAACTGAGAACTGAAGAGAAAGATCAGGAACTCAGTCCGTGTTAGTTGGCAACAGGGAACAGTAACTGATAGAGTTAGGGACTGGACAGGGTCTGGCTAGGATATGTTTAAGGACTTGTTTAAGTTACATCTTAAGAACAATTATGTTGTGAAACTAAATAAACTACATATTTATGTTGAAAAGTTAACACCTGTGTCAAGTCCCGATTCTTCATAACAGAAACAAGTACAGGTTTTAGTAAATGGTGGCAGCAAAAGTAAAAACAGTTTCAACAATTAAAGTGTGGCCAGGTTGTGATATACCCAGTCCATCACAAATAGTAACTTGGTTTAAGAGCATTTTGAAAGACAAGCAAGCATTCATTCCAAATTTTGCCTTGATCAACAAGCAATGTCTTGATATACAAGCACTAGAGCCGGTCTCATTATCACCAGTGAGCTAGTGGTGGCCCCTTCTCAGTCCTTTCCCCTGCTGGATTATGGGTGATTGTCTGGAATGTTCCATCTCAGGCAGCCTCCAAAGCAGAGAGAGGAGAGAAGAATAGAATTTTCCCTTGCACCAGCCACAAACGTGCAGTTAGGGTTTTTTTCTTTATGTTTATTTAATTTGTTTTCAACATTCTTTCATAAAGTTTCAAACCATTTCTAGTCACGGGGCAGCTAGCCAAGTGTTTATAGGGCTACATATTGCACTTTATTATTGTCACACTATAAATACATTGCAAAATCCAGTTGTTCGTCCCCAGCAGAGCAGGTATGGCAGGTATGCAAAACATGGTGTGGATGTGGACTTCTAGCCAACTTCTTTTGTGAGTTTTGGCATTTTGTGTGTATAATATGTGGTCTATGGGGCCCCAGAATGAATCATCTCCGTTTCCATGAATTCTTATGGGGAAATTTGCTTTGATATCGGAGTGTTTTGGTTTACAAATATGTTTCTGGAATGGATTATGCTTGTAACCCAATATATTACTGTATTATACCTATATAGCACAGATAAACTTGACAACTATTAAGTGGATTACCCCTTTTGGGCAGCAGAACATTGCATTTGCCTGTGATAAATTTCATTTTGTAAAACGTAGCCATGTCTTCCATTCCATCAAGGACATTTTAAAATGGATTTCTGTATATGTCTGGAATTTTTGAATAATAATAACAGTATTAATTTGAAAAGTCTAAAATTTCTTTAAAAACTCTTAGTTAAAGTTTGGTACAGTCTCTGGAGAAATATTTTACATGGATACACGGTTATATTGTGTAATTAAAATCAACAAATAAACACAGCAATATGTTCAAACAGATGTACCTACGCATCTCCATGTGTTGCCATTGAAGTCTTGATATTTCATATCAGATGCAATACTGTATTCCAAATACTGTATTCCCTGTAGGAGTTTTGCTCTAGGCTATGCTTAGGTTTACTCAAAAAGCCTCCAATAGCAAGTCATTCGGGGAAACGTGTTCTTTTGCAGATAATTGCTACTGGCAGCTGGAGGCCCTAAGAATTAGATGAGCAATAATTTGACCTGACTAGGTATTAAAACTTTTTTTTTTGAAGGACACATGTCAAGTAATTTTATATGCATCTCACACACCTTAGTTTGGGGGATCTTACTGTGTTAGCACATTCTCAACAACCTTTCTGTATTTAATATTACTGTTTGGTTTTGTCCTAATAGTTCTGTCACAGAGGATCTCAGGGTTGTTTTTCTTCAGAAGTGGAGAGAAGGGGAGAGAGAAAGATGAAATAGCAAAGCCAGGTGACTCGTAAGGAAATGTAAACAAAGCAAAATCATATTTGGCTGGAAGTAAGAATGAGGGGAAAATACATTCACATCTAGGAATGTATTGGCTTAACCATTCATGGGCTGTGTGAACTAATTAATTTGAATTATCTTGGAGAGGAATTTGCCTTTTAATTGCATGGTAGTCATTGCTTTGTTAAATATAGGTACCTTTCAGAGATGGCTGCTGCTTTCAATGAGCTGCATATCTTTAAAAAAAAAAGATTAGAATGAAAATAGAATATTTATTTTTGTGGTGAAGAGGATAACAACCTAAAAATACAGTTACAGGTTACAGTGAGCAAGTATCACAACTGTTAATTACTCTTCTCTCTCTCAATATATATTTCTTGGGACTCATTTTATTACTTCAGTGTAGGCATGAAAACGGAAACTCTAATGTCACCAAATCCCCGGGATGTAATTCAAGAGGCACCACAAATGCCTGCAAAGGAGCCAGGAGACTTGTTGAGTGATGGCCGCAGCCAAATGAGGCAATCAGAGAGTAAGAGAGTCGAAGTCCATTAGATTGTTAGGTACTGCTGAGAGAAAAAGACTAAGAAGAAACTTTGCAAAAGTGTATTCCACTGTGGTGTGAAACCATGTATTGGCAAATATTTCAAATACCCCTATGAGAGGTGTACAATTCCAATGCAACAATCAAAAGTCAGAAGGCAAATCTGTGTGAAAACATGGTTACTGTTGCTTCCCCAGGCTGCATCACATGCTGTTCTGAAAGGTTCTTTAATCCCCATGCTCAAAATTAGGGTTATACAGTGGTTTAGTGGAACCTGGGAACAGAAGGTTGAAAGCCTTGGACTTTCTGAGTTACGCAAACTATTACGTCATCTGCTACCTCCCTAAATCATCCTTTCCACCTTCAAGCTTAGATTTAATCCCTGTAACAGTTCGAAGTAAGTGGCTTTCCATAGAAACAGTAGATATCCAAAAACGTATGCTTATGACCCAGGGTACAATCTCCGGACCCTGGCTCAAGGTTTGCTCAGCCTTCCACCTGGCTGAGGTTGGTCAAATGAGTACCAGCTTGCTAGGTGAGGGGGGAGGGCAATGTGTAACCTGCATAATTAACTTGTACACTGAAAGGTAGAAAATATTTTGAGTAAATAAATTTACCATCTCCTAAAAAATGACAATGATGTGTCTCTTTTGTAACCACAAGAACTTGCCTCCAGCTTTGAAAAGAATCTTAATGAAGTCTTTAACTGGGCAAGCAGTGAAATAGTGATAAACAAGACCTGTTTTGATTTCTGTGTGTTTGGTTTCTAGGACTTCTTATCATTATTTGGTCTGGGGCAGCAAGGGATACGTGGAAGAGGAAAGGCCTTGTGTTTGTTCCATGTGGGTGTGGGTTGAGGCAGAGGAAGTGCCAGAGCTTCAGGTAGTCAAAATTTGATATTTTGCATATAAACAGTGGTGAAATGATAAAGGGTGTGCTTCTGCGCATATGGATGGCAATCCTGTCAGTGATGTTTGAACAGCTGTCTAGTGCATGCCTGTTAGCAGTGATTGAAGGTTAAGTAGCCAGATTCACAGTTTAGCAGAACACATTACAAATGTCATTGGTTCCACACAACTAGCAGAGCACCCTGTAATGGAATGCAAACCTGCAACCCAGGCAGAACCTCACTGTAAAAAGTGCATGCTCCCATATCTGAGCGGAGATCATAGTTAATACTGTACAGTTGCTTCGAAAGGACAGAACTAGCCTTCTTGTTTGCAAAACAAGCTTCTCAATGTTTTCTGCAGGGCAAGCCTGTCCTGTTGGAATTTTCATTTTACATGCTACAATGGTACTGCGATGTAAATGCTTAGCTAAATGTACCAAAACAATCTGAGAATTTAAGTATACATAGCTATGAGGCATTGATTGGAGTGGGGAAAAAACCCCTGATATTCTCGGTGTGTCTGAGCATTCTTATAGGCTCCGTACTATAATTTTACCTTTATCTATCTATCTATCTATCTATCTATCTATCTATCTATCTATCTATCTATCTATCTATCTATCTATCTATCTATCTATCTATCTATCTATTTGAATATTTTTACCCTACCTTTCTCCTTGGAAAATGACCCAAGCTGGCTTAAGGAGGGAGAATATACATCCCGAATTAAGAACAGGAAATTAGGAGAGGCATCAAAGCTACAAAGAGCACACAAAAAGAAAAAAGAATCCATTTTGAGGGGTGGAAACTAACATGGAAATCATTGTTGTTATTATGAAATCAGTCAATGCAATCATGTATAGTAATCAACATAAAAGTCACATAGTAAATAGAACTTCATTCAGGGAAAGCTTACCTGAAGATGAAGGTCTTTACCTGCTTCCTGAAAGACATATAAGTTTTACTTTTAAGATCTTTGTTATTTCAATAGATGTATACTCAGCCTTTCACTTTTGCGTTTTACCTATACACATCTGCATTTCTAGACTGCAACTGAAACATTATCCTTCCCCCTTTTTATTCTTAAAGTGTATTTCTGCTGTAGTTTTATGCTCCTGCACTTTTGAACTGAAACTTGACTTAAGAATATTGCCTATGACGTGTTTTTAAGCACTTGCACCTACAGCTTTGTTCAATAATTGCAAGAATTTTGGATGATTTTTACACAATTTAAGCAATTGTAGCTGTAGAGTAAGAGTAGAATATGTTGTAGCATTTAAATTGGCATATGTTTCATGACCAGAATTTTATACCACTTAAGATGAACTTCGTCATGAGTGAAACAATGGCTTCTCCCTCGCTGATGAGACATGAAGCATTAATAATGAAACAACCCTCCCACATTTGTAAATTACTTTCCAAGAATTGCTGGGAAGAATGTGTGGTTTTTAAATGTGGCAGAATGAGAATCTGTCCAAAGTCTGTACAACCTGATGGTTACCTTGATTTTTAAGACAAAGGCTTTACACTGTTACCAAGAGCTGATGTAGTCACTGTAATAGACAAATACATTCAGTAGTAGTTTAATAAAATATTTCCCCAGGTTTAGAAATAATAATAATAATAATAATAATAATAATAATAATAATAATAATAATAATAATAATAATAATAATAATAATAATAATAATAATAATAATAATAATGTTTGTAATACATCTGACTTTGATATGGAACTGAATTGATATAGGAAACTGAACTGATGGAAAATGTGAACTCTACAATATGCACCAGCATAGCATCAAAACGCAACAAATTCAACTTGGGGTTAAATTGGTACATAAATTCATCCACAAGAGAAAGAAAAAGGCCAGTTTTTTTCCCCAGGAGACACTTGTTAATCATATCAGAAAAGAATAACCTTCCTCATGTCTTTATATCCCCTTCAAAACAGTTTAAAAAGTCTGTGGAGTCCAGTGGTGGGTCCTTCCAGGGGGAAAAGTGGTAACCAATCCTATGGGGCTACGATGAAAGCTTACCCACTGCAAACATCCCCCAGAGCAAGCAATTAATGAATAATTTTCAACCTTACCTTTCTCCAGAGGGTCTCAATGATACTTACAATTTTTAAAAGCAAACATGAAAATGATTACCAAACTTTAAAAAAAAACATAGTGTAGAAAACAAAACATATATTAACCATTAATCCAAAAGCAAAGTGTTCTGTTTATATACCAACCCATACCACTTCAAGTAGTCTCTGGGCGGTTTACAGTTTAATTATGCAGACTACACATTGCACCCCCCCCCCAGCAAGCTGGATACTCATTTTACCGACCTCAGAAGGATGGAAGGCTGAGTCAACCATGAGCCGGCTACCTGGGATTGAACCCCAGGTCGTGAGCACAGTTTTACCTGCAGTACAGGCATTTAACCACTGCGCCACGAGGCTCTTAAAAGGTACTAAATTAAAAAGGCTCTTAAAGGGTACTAATTTAGTACCATTAAAAGGTACTAAATTAAAAAGTCAGTTAAAACTATTTAAAAACTGCATTTAAAAAGGCAAAAGGACACCTTTTCCCTGAGCAGCAGCAGCCATATCAAAAGCTTATCTGAAAGGGAAGATCTTTGCCTGCTGCTGGAAAGACAATAGGGTGGGGTGGGGTGGGGTGGGGTGGGTTCAGATTGATCTTCTGTGGGACAGTGTTTCATAGAATGGGTGGAAACAACCACTGAAAATCCTATGCCTCACCTTTTCTCTTGGTGAGACTAACCCCAGATCTAAAACTGTTGAACAATTTACTACTGGTCTCCTTTCCAGCTTTTTGCCAAAACACGATATATCGTATTTCTATTCCCGTTTCCCAGTGTTAATAATGAAACAGACAAAAGACAATTTACTGATCCTGCTGAAAAATCCATGGGATAGCAATGGCCAAATTTTTTCAGTACTATCCATAAATGTCCTCAATCTAACAATATTCAAAGAATAATCAGAAACACATTGAGCTCTTTACATAGAAGATTCACAACGGTGTCATCCTTAATCTTTGATGGGGCACATAATTTCATTCAATTCCATTTTGTTTGAGAAGACTATGACTTCCCATGTGGATAATATATATGTTAATGTATGCAAACATGTTGCTATAAATCTAAGAAGTAGTGCTGGTGGACTGCTGGGTGTATGGCATCTTTCAGAAGCTTGAAAAATTAAATATCAGATATGCAAAACAGCTTTGTCAAATGCCAGGTGCATCAAAGCATTCTTCAGTGGTTTCTTGTTTCATTTCCTCTCTGTGTGCAGAATTCTGAAAGAGAATACTCCAAATGCTTGGATGTCAGCTGAATTATTTGAATAGGGGCTAGCCCAAGATATTTTGCACACACAAGGAAGCTTCATGGAATGGTTTGAGAGATATGCCCCATGCAATTTAGTTGTGAATGTTCAGATAAAGCACTTGGGTTCTGTCCTGATTTATTCAGAGGGAGCTAGAAGTGTTACTTTTCATAAAAGGACTCAAAGAGCTAATTATTTTGTTTCATATAAAAGACAGGTTCCATCCTACTCAGAGCAGGGGCAGGCCCTTTAAGTTTCTACTTCAGTTGAAGTCTACCAGGAGCACGGAGAGAACTCCTAGTTCTCTGAGCTCCTTGCCCTCTGAAGATGCCAGCCACAGAGTCTGGCGAAACATCAGGAAGAAAAACTTCCAGAACATGGCCAAACAGCCCGAAAAACTCACAACAACTATCTACCAGGAGTGTTTGGTGACATGATGCCATTACAGAGAGTATGTCTGACAGATTGTCTCACTTGCTCTGCTAGCTGAGAGCAATGTACACGTTGGCTTAGATAGGCTTAGAAAGTAACATCCTTGCCCCCTTAACTAACAAGCTTGCTTGCTTGCTTGCATTACTGAAACAAACCCCAACTTGTATTTGTTGCAACACTAATTTTCTTAGCCAGATTCATGTTGCAAGTTAAATCTAACACAGTGCTCATCAGGGAGGTGCTAGGTGCATTCCTAGGTGTTTGCCCAGGAACATGACAAGCATCTCATTAGTGAACTGCAGATTGTTCACAAGACTTATAAGATATCCTTTTCATGAGCATAGATCAGCAATAAAATTGGAGCCAATGTATTTACTGTATTTTTGTCTATAAGACTCCCCATGTATAAGACGACTCCCAATTTTCCAGCACGAAATAACAGTTTCTGTATTGTGTGATTCTCTAATTGGCTAACTTCCATGTATACGACTACCCTAAATTTTTAGTCCGACAGTTTTAGTAAAAATATGGTCTTATGCAGGAAAAAATACAGTACTTCGAAGCCTGGGCTTAACTAGGAATTAGACATGGGCACGACTTGGCGAAATTCTCATTTCCGTTACCGTTCCTCGTTTCCATTATGCAACGGAAACGGTAATGACAATTAAGCCGTCAGAACTAGAACTCGAACCGATAAAAGTAAAATTGAGTCTGATTTGTCGTTGTCATTCATGGCATCGTGGCGATCGCGCAATGCCAAGCGGCACAGAAAAAAAGTTTAAAAAAAAAAAGATTCCCGGCCAAAAAAGCAGGTGAAAATATGCCTGCCTGAGTGAGGGAACCTACCAGAGGGGTGGTTTCTGGGGAGGGTCCACGGCCTCCCCCCTCTCCTGTCCTGGGCTGCTCTGGTGGGGGCATCCTCGTTGTCTCACCATGCCATGCGGTGTGGGGGGGATCCAAAATGGCGACCGCAATATTTTTTTTTGAAATCGTGGTCCAAAACCCCACCAAAGCACCACACAGAAACATGCGAAAATTAGGTATTTTAACTGCCTGAATTTTTACAGTAGCAGCAGTGGGTTTTTCCTGCAATAAACGTCTTTCTCCAATCCCATTAATTTTATTTTATTTTATTTTTATTTTACTTTTTTTACACCTGCGCAATGATGGGCTGGCCATGGGATGGGACCATGCAAATTTTTGGAGCCATTCCACCAATCGCATGGCCACTTGGCCAGGTTTTGACTGAGACTTCTGGGATGTGCCAGTCGGGCATAAAAAGCCCACTATAACCCTAGCCCTAACTAGACATGGGCACGACTTGGCGAAATTCTCGTTTCCGTTTCCATTTCTCGTTTCCGTTACGTAACGGAACGAAGAACGACAATTACTCTGCCAGAACTCGAACTCGAACCGACTAAAGAAAAATTGGGTCTGATTTGTCGGCACAGGAAAAAAGTTTTAAAAATAAAAAAACCCAATTCCCGGCCAAAAAAGCAGGCGAAAATATGCCTGCCTTAGGGCACCTACCAGAGGGGTGGTTTATGGGGGGGGGTCCCCAGCCTCCCCCCTCCTCTCCTGGGCTGCACAAAGTGCGCATCCTCGTCGGGTCGCCACGCCAACTCGTCAACTGGCGCGGCACAGAAAAAAAGTTTTAAAAATTTTTAAAAACCCCGATTCCCGGCCAAAAAAGCAGGCGAAAATATGCCTGCCTGAGTGAGGGCACCTACCAGAGGGATGGTTTCTGGGGGGGTCCCCGGCCTCCCCCCTCCTCTCCTGGGCTGCGCAAAGTGCGCATCCTCGTCGAGTCGCCAACTCGCCAAGCGGCGCGGCAGAAAAAAAGTTTTTTTTAAAAAAAACCCGATTCCCGGCCAAAAAAGCAGGCGAAAATATGCCTGCATGAGTGAGGGCACCTACCAGAAGGGTGGTTTCTGGGGGTGTCCCCGGCCTCCCCCCTCTCCTCTCCTGGGCTGCACATCCTCGTCGTCTCGCCAACTTGCCATGCCATGCGGTGCGGGCGGGGGATCCAAAATGGGCCGACCGCAATATTTATTTTGAAATCGTGTGGTCCAAAAACACACCAAAGCACCACAGAAACATGCGAAAATAGCTATTTTAAAACTGCCTGAATTTTTTCAGTAGCAGCAGTGGGTTTTTCTTGCAACAAAACATCTCCATTGATTTTATTTTATTTTATTTTTATTTTTATTTTTTTACACCTGCGCAATGATGGGCTGGCCATGGGAGTGGACCATGCAATTTTTGGAGCCATTCCACCAATTGCATGACCACTTGGCCAGGTTTTGACCGAGACTTCTGGGATGTGCCAGTCGGGCATAAAAAGCCACTAACCCTAGTCCGAACCCAAACCCGAACCCTAACCCTAACCCATACGCCAGTACACTGTCCTTAGTGGGTCAGAGAGGCACCCAGAGGTGCACCCCAGTAACTCACCCTAACCTTACCCATAACACCAAGCCTAGCCCTTGCGCTAACCCCTAACCACTAAGCCAGATGTGTACTCGCATTGCACTACACTTCTTAGTGAGTCACAGGGCGCCCGTAGGGGTCCTCTCTCACTTCGTTCCCCAGCCCAAGTGCACCGCAGGCAGTGAGTCACAGAGGCACCCGAAAGAGAGGTGCCTCTGCCTGCTGCAACTGCAACTTAATGGTATTCATATCCAATTGGCTATGCATGCCATTTTGTATCGGGCCAGAGGAGGCACCCACCCCAGAGAGGTGCCTCCAGAGCTCGCTTTCCCTTCATGGCGGGCCAGAGGAGGCACCCACCCCAGAGAGTTGCCTCCAGGAGCCCGCCCCCCAAAAACCAGTACTAACGACAGACGAAAAACTGACAAACGAAATGACAAAGTTTTGGAAAATTTCGCAAAAAACGGAAATGAGCCGAAACGGGCCGGCTCCGACACACGACAACTCGAAACGTAATTTTTCCTGGTCGTGCCCATCTCTAGCCCTAGCCCTAACCCTAACCCTAACCCTAACCCAACCCATATGCCAGTACACTGTCCTTTTTAGTGGGTCAGAGGCACCGAGAGGTGCAGCCCACTAACTCACCCTAACCTTACCCATAATAACCCTAAGCCTAGCCCTTGCCCTAACCCCAACCCTAAGCCAGATCTGTACTCGCATTGCACTACACGCAAGTACATTTCCCTTCTTAGTGAGCCAGAGGGCGCCCAGCAGAGGCATTCTTCTCTCACCTCGCTCACCAGTCCAAAGTTCCAAAAAACTCTGTACGCCAGTATGCTGTCCTTCTTAGTGAGCTAGAGGCACCCAAAAGAGAGGTGCCTCTGCCAGTGCCACTTGGTACGCAATGGCTACATAGTCATGTACCCTTCCTTTTCCCTTTGTAGGGGGCCGGAGGAGGCATCCACCCCAGAGAGGTGCCTCCAGGAGCCTGCTAAATGCCTTCCCTTCGTAGCAGGCCAGAGGAGGCACCCACCCCAGAGAGGTGCTTCCAGGAGCCCGCTACCATACCCCCCCTAAACCAGTACTAATGACAGACGACAAACAAAATGACAATTTTTTGAAAAATTTAATGACAAACGGAAACAATCCGAAATGGGCCGGCTCCGACACACGACAACTCAAAACGTCATTTTTCCTGGCCGTGCCCATCTCTACTAGGAATCCTAAACCTAAGGCTACAGCAATCAGTTAGCTATGTGTCTTAACAAGACATGAATGTACTTATGAGAGCCTAATGACACTTACGATTGGTCTAATACTGAAGAGGACTAAATGGAGGGCTGATACACAACTACCTGTAGATCTTCTCAGTTGTGAACTCAAAGGATGATTCAAGTATGCCAACTGAATAATGTTGGATTGCATTGCCTCTGAACTGCTCTTAAAGATCCTTGTGCTTGGGAAAAGCAAAAACCATGAGAAGTGATAATTGTCAGTTTTATGATATAAAAATGTAGGGCTGAGGATGATACAAGGGCTTCCTGCTGCAAGGTGAGGAATTTGCTGAGTGAAAACATCTACAAGAATAGAATAATGTCTTCACAGGTATGCTATTAGACATTCTGGAATGCAAAACTTCCCATTTTAAAATGGCCACTATTCATCAACCTTTTAATTTTAAAGGTACTTATTTTAATACTACTGGCTCTGAAAAAACAACACCAAGATGTTCTACAACAATAAAATGTCAATAAAATAAACAGAAAGAGCATTCAAAAGCAAAATGAAATAGATATGACAAATATGTCTCCTCAAAGTTAAAGAGTTATGGGGCTTTATGGTGAATAACCTGGATTTTGAATATCTACAAATACAGATTATCTGATCTAAACTATTAAAATGGCAAAATAAGAAGCAAATTATTGGGAAATAAATTTAAGCCAAGGAGAAACATGAAGAGCTCTTAAGATGGTATTTGTTTTAAAGTACAGATAGTAGAACTACATTTTCTCCAAGCATTTTTGTGTAGGAAGAAACATGAGGTTCTATCTTCGGTGCTTTCCATCTTGCCTCCCCATTGGTAACATCCAAATATAGCCTCTATATTTTGGAGTCAAATCTGGATTTACAACCATTTTAATCAGGGCCTTCAATTCTATGGGTTGACTGATATGAAGAAACTTGTTACTACTTCTCCCCCTCTTTACTTTTACAAAAGATTTAAACCCTATACTGTCTCTTTTAAAATAATAAAAAATGGAACATTTCTGCTCTCTGAGAAAGCAATATAAGATCATATCTTGGAATCAGCCCAAGGTCTTATAGTTTATATAAAAAAAGAATTCCTATGTGGCCGTGCCGTGCTAAGCATGATCTGAAAGAAGCAACCCACCAAGTTTAATATAAGTGGTAACAATAATAGGTTACCTGACAGCCCTTTCTGTCAGATGAGACAGAAAGGTGGGACTTATTAGCAAATAAGACATAAAGAAAACAGCGGTAGGTTCATGCCTCAGGCTCAGCATGAAGATAGTTGAACTGCAACAGGTTCAGGCCTCAGGCAGGACAATCTAAATTGGTTTCCACAACAATAAAACCATACCTGTTATCATCAGAGTTCCTCCATGAATGCTTCCAGGGGGCAATAAGCAATTAAGAAGGCTAGAGGACATATTACAAGGTGGCCAGGCAAGTTTGGCCACCACTTAGGTTGTGAAACTCATGGTAACATGAAAGTCATGCACATAACCCGATAAGCTTAATTATTGCATCACCTGATAGAAAACAATGAGTGCTTTCATTCAATGGGAGACAAACAGTGTAGGAATCTCTGGGTCAGCAACAATTTAAAATCCTCTTTACTTTGCTCTTTTTCATTTTCCTGGGTTTGAAACTTTAACACATGTTATTTTATTTTTCCTGACTGTCTTTTCTGCCAATGCAGAGAAACCTAAAGGGGGAATTCCCATCTCAGTTTTTTCTTAAACAAGAATTTCTGACTAACATTTTATAATGCCAGGAGAAACCTAAAGTTCACATTTTTACATTTTCCAAAAGATGGTGATATTGGATTACAAATGTCATCTTCATTTAACCATGCAATACTTCATTACAAACTCTGTTTACAATAATCTCATATCTATGTTTACAAATTCTAACCACGAAAACAAAGCAGTCATTCAGTTGCCACAATGCTTATGAATTCATTGACCTCATTCTGCCCAAACTGGTCCTTGTTTTCAAAAACCTATGTAAACTATTTTTAAGCTGCACATTTTTAAAGTACTTTCACTTTAGGACATATTTCCCTGCAATCCACATAGTCATTTTAATATCTTAAAATCACAAGGAAACAAACCATGCCAGAATAGCTAGATCTTTTTGCAATACTGTACATGGGGTTGTTGAACATCCATATTCAGAACCTAGACCCAAAACACTCATTATAGAAATTCATCACAAAATCGCCACATATTTATACATAGAACACACAATGCAATGTGTCTTTCCATATGTAAACCTGTGTACAAAGAATGTGCTGAATCAAGACAACAGTGTAAGGGACATCTCTGTTTCCTGGCTATATATGCAACTCTTGGAAATGATTTTATTTAATAAGCCTTGTTTATGATACTGTTATCAAGCTTCCACCAGTGAGATTTGTTGTGGCACATTTAGTAGTGGAATTTCGTCCTCTTGGTGAAGGGTGGGGGCAGACAAGCAGACTGAGTGAGGTTAGGTAAAGTGAAACAATTTGTTTGTCCATAAAGGTATACCAAGTCAAAGACAAAGGAGTACACCCTGGTGGTGCAATTACAAAGCTTTCACACTCTCTCTTATCAGTGAGAGAAGTTTGCTTAAATATACCTATTAGCAAGCAGTATTTAGGTGATTACTTACCATATATATTTGAATATATGTTGAGTTTTTTAGCCCTTATTTTGGGCTGAAAGGGGGGCACTTGACTAATATTTGGGTGAAGGAGAAGCTACGGGTTTTAAAAACTTTCTCTCTCTCTCTCTCAAAGCAAGTGCCAATGTCCACCATTGGCACTTGCTTCAGGAGAGTGGGGAATTTTTTTTTAAAAAAACTGCCATTTCACCCAGCCCCCATCAGACAGGTAGAGGGAGAAGCGATTGGGGTTTTAAAGTTTTTTTCTCTGTCAAAGCAAGCGCCAATGGCGGACATTGGCGCTTGCATTGTTTGAGAAAAAAGTTTTTAAAAACCCATTGCTTCTCCCGCCCCCACCCTCATTGGAAGAAGAGGAGGAGGAGGAGGAGGAGGAGGAGGAGGAGGAGGAGGAGGAGGAGGAGGAGGAGGAGGAGGAGGAGGGGAGGAGGAGGAAGGGAAGGGGAACTGTCGCGGCAGCTGCCGCCACCAGCACCAGCACCACTAGTGCTGGCAGGGTAGGAGGGCCTATGGGATCGCCCTTCCACAGGATCGCCAGTGGAGGGAAATATTGACTCGGGTTATACTCGAGTCAATCAATTTTCTCACTTTTAAAAGGCAAAATTAGGGCCCTTGACTTATACTCGGGTCGACTTATACTCAAGTATATATGGTGAATGGAAAATGCATCCTATGTGGTGTTCAGTCATATGGGCAATGGACAAAGACATGGTTAGTGCTTAATTGCACCGATCAGTAGTTATTGCTGGTGAAGAATGGCCAGGTGAATTCCTGGCTGGATCTGCCGAAGCAAATATAGTGGACAGCAAGAGATACAATAAGGTATAAAGAAACTGAACTTCAAAATATTTGCAAAGTTCCCACTCTTGACAATTGTTTTGCTGCTGTCCTGAACTCTCCTTTGGCAAGGCCATTCTACTTTCCCTTTTATTGGATCTCTACTTTTAGGGTCTTGAGTGCACTTTTACATGGAACTTCCTTCTGAAACTTTCCTTTGGAAATCTGGAAGTTGAGTCATGGCTACTGGACTTCTTTTTTGAGAGATAGAAATGTTTCGCTGTTCATCCAAACAGCTTCATCGGTTTACATTTTCCTTTGGAAAATGTAAACCTTCTTGACAAAACACATGCAAGCATCCCATCAAGTAACAAAACAAAATACCATTTTCTGTTTCAGAAATGAAATGTTTCATCTTCCCTTGTCAGAAAATACCAATACCATCATAGGAATTCAGAACAGCAACCTGGAAATTACAATCTTTGTAATATCAATCTTTGTATAGCACTGTGGATGATGATTTTATGATGATTGGGAAAGATTCCATGCAAAAATCATAGGAAATCAAGAGGATATGGTAAGTTCTGGCTTCTTTTACCCATAAACCTCTGTTATTTAAATTTAAAGAGAGAGGATTAGAGATGGGCACGAACTGAGAAAATGGTGATTTGTTTTGGTTTGGTTCATTTTAGGGTTCAGTTTGTATAATTTCATTTAAAATGATTTTTTTTTAAAAAAAAGATCATTTCATTGATTCGTTGATTCGTTATTCATTTTGTGTGTAGTGTGTGTGTGTGTGTGGTGATTGTGCAACTTTGGGGGGAAGAGGGGCTTAATCTCCCCCCCAGTACTGTGGGGTGGGGGAAAGAGATCCCCCAGCCAGCACCTCTCAGCTGAGAGGCGCTGGCTTGGGGCTAGCACATCAAAGAGACCCTTCTTTCCAGGTCCGCATGAGGAGACGATGAGTGAGGTCTCTTTTGACATTTTCCCCTGCAGCGGAAGACAGCGCTGAGTGGGTGCTCAGCACTGGCATCCACTGCAGGGAAGATCCCTTTAAAGAGACCCTTCTTTCCGGTCATCAGCTGGGCCCCTTTAAAAATGGCCCAGTCACCACCAGGTGTTCTCCCCAGTGCCAACTGGGCCATTTTTAAAGGGGTCCAGTGATAGATAGATCGGCAAGAGCCCTCAGAAAATGGGTGGGAAGGGCAGTGGGATTGCTCCAACTTTTCTCCCGACCTGTTTTCTGAAGGCTCCTGCCAGGCTGTCAGTCACTGGACCGCTTTTAACCTGGCCCAGTCGGTACCAGGTGGAGCTCTGGTATCCACTGGGCCAGATTAAAAGGGGTCTAGCCATTGAGCCCTCAGAAAATGGTGGAGGAAAGGGCGGGCTACAGCTGATTGGTGGTGCTGGCTCCTGGTGGGAAAAGCCCGCGGTTTCCTCACACCAATTGCGAGGAAATTACGGGAAGCTGCTGACTTAGCAACAGTGATCACAGTCCAGTAATTTATAACATTTGGAGTTTTTTTTTTAAAAGTAGCCTCCCATTTAGCTTTGAGAAACAGGAAAGTAAAGAACTATATTTAAATATTATATGGATAAGCAAAGCTCCAAAAAAGTAAAATGGAGTGACTCAATAAAGGATGTGGTGGCCTTGAATTTGCAAGATCTCAGAAGAGCTGTAAACAATTGCACCTTTAGGAGTTTTCATTCACGGGAAATCCCTGTCAGAATTTAATGGGGCAGAACAACAACCAGTACTAACAACTACTTTGAGGGCTTTGGATCGCCTAGATGATGATTGTGCAGTAAAATTGTATAGTCTTAATGTCTTGATAGCGCCAACCATTGCCTGTCTACACAGCAGTCAGTCCTGAATTTCATTGGTGCCAATGTTATGTAGGTATAGGAGGGCCACCTAATATTTCCTTCCTCCAAGGCACAAAGCCCTAATGAACTCAGTGGGACCTACTTCCGAATCAGTATCCAGAAGACTGGGCTATAAATGATGAAATGTCCCCCTAGAAAGTGTGCCTTGATTGTTTAAAATATAAATTAAGCAAATTATCATATGTACCGGTGTCTCAGAAGCAGATGTCTCCTTGATGTGTGCATTCAAGCTGTTGGTGGTGACCTTGTACAGTGAAGCAGTTGTTTGAAAATGGGTTTTCACCTCCTCGTCTGTAAAAATAATGCTGCAATGAAGATTTAATACAAGCCATACCTTCCCACAGAAGCTTGTTTCAGCAAAGTAAACTATTAATTAAAATAACAAATGTCAGCTATTTCTCAAGCTGACAGTTAACACAACACAGCTTTTGCTTAGCATGATGTACAGGATGTATGGGAGGCATACCTTTCTGCCGTCCTAGCTGCGTATGGCCCATTTATTAGACTTCAATGCCGTGATAAATTAACCAAAAAATGCTGCAGTTTTATTAGTAGCGTGGGAGCTTGGGAAAAGCCCATCTGGTGGGCAAAAAAGTTGCCTGGCAAATACAGAAGGAAGTGCCTGCTGAAGAACTGAATCCACAGCCTTGTGGTGCAGTGCTGAAACTGCTGTACTGCACAAAAAACTGTGCTCATGACCCAGGTTCAATCCTAGGTAGCTGGCTCAAGGCTGACTCAGCCTTCTATCCTCCTGATCTCAGTAAACTGATTACCCAACTTGCTTTTTTTTGGGGGGGGGATGCGTAGCCTGCATAATTAAATTGTAAACAACACAGGAAGTGCTTTAAGCTCTATAAGACAGGATAAGAGCAGCATGCTTTGATTTTGTGTGTGACATCATCTCACCACACCCCAGTGTTTATGCACAGAGAAATCCCGTTGCTGTTTGTAAGACCATCTTTTTAGTCTGGCACAGGTGCAAGCCAGAAATTCCACAGTGTGGCGTAGAACACTCTATACTTGTGGAGCAGTTAAGTCCAGCATCAAAATTCAGACCTTAACTTTTAAGGCCTGAAAGGTAGCCTTTTGTAACTGGTTTGATGTCTGCCTTTTTTTAAAGTTTCACTGCATGTATAAGCAAACTCTTTAGAGCGAAGCAAAGTGTTCTGCTTATATATCGCCCCGTAGTGCTTAAAGCACTCTCTGGGTGGTTTACAGTTTAATTATGCGGGCTACACATTGCCCCCTCACCCCAGCAAGCTGGGTACTCATTTTACCAACCTCGGAAGGACGGAAGGCTGAGTCAGCCATGAGCCTGCTACCTGGGATTGAACCTCAGGATGTGAGCACAGTTTTAGCTGCAGTACAACCACTGCAGCATGAGGCTCCTCAACAGTATTTAAACAGTATTTGGCAACATTGTAAATAAATAAATAAATAAATAAATAAA
Organism: Phrynocephalus forsythii; assembly: GCA_029282475.1. Classification (NCBI taxonomy): domain Eukaryota; kingdom Metazoa; phylum Chordata; class Lepidosauria; order Squamata; family Agamidae; genus Phrynocephalus; species Phrynocephalus forsythii. The sequence goes on from JAPFRF010000005.1 coordinate 37,474,133, forward strand.
TAAATAAATAAATAAATAAGTAAGATGTCTTCATCAAACAACAATCTAATTTTTTACCCTCTGGCAAAGCCGGATTTTCAGTCACCTTCCCCTCACCACCACTTCCTTGCCTTCTTTATCAGGAAATGCAAGGTAAGCAATTGTTTGCTGCTATAGAAGTTCACAAAGATCTCAAAGGGCATTTAAAAAGTGAAGGTCTTTTTCCTAAAGTCAGCATTTTAAAAGCTTTACTCCTGCCTGTGGGAAGTCTGGAAATCAATATCAATACAATTGTATTTTTTCGGGAAGGAAGAGCAAACATTTCCAGCAAAGTACAATTAAATATACATTTGGTAAGAGAAATCACTGAAAATATTTTTCTCCTCTTCAGTCTAAGATGATATTTCTACAAATGTAGTTGGTTCTGAAAAACTGAGATGTCATTTTTCACATTCTGCAAGGTAATGCTTCAAAACACTATTAGAAGATTGGAGTTCTGTTAAAGGTACTGGCCAAAATCCTATTGAGATTTTATGTGGGTTAAATAGAATTAGTGCCACAATTCAGATGCTATAAATCTCCATTGTGAATTGCCAGGTTTGCACAGGCACTTACTCTTGCATACTCTTATGATAATTTGCAGTGACCTGCTACTAATATTTAAGTCAACTGCGTTTTGCCAGCAGGTGTAATAGCAATATTAGGATTTTTGCTTCTACAGGACAATGGTGGTTTAAATGTCTCTCTGAAATGACCCTCATGAAACAGATGGCAGTCATGAAACAAAAAAATGGCAAGACTGGCTTTAATTAAAATGCAGTAGCAACAATTGTGTGCAGTCAGTTTTGACTTATGGCAACCCTTCTCAACATTTTCTAGATAGAGAGAAGGGGTTTACCGTTCCCTTCTTCTGTGGGTGTACTGGGACTGTACAGCTTGCCCCATGCCAGACAGGCTGGCTCTTCTCCCAGGAGACACAGTGGGAAATCAGAATCTTAACCTCTGACTCTACAGCCAGAAACTTAACGATAACGAATGAGCTATCTAGCCATCTAATTAAAATATTATTACCCTGTTATTTACACTCTGCCTTCAAAAGAGCTCAGCGTACATCCCTCTTGGGACAGGCCCTTGACATTTTGCTGCCTTAGAGAAAAGTCAAGATGATCCCCACTGGATACAGAAGCTGATCGGACAGGTAGTTGTCTCTCATGTTGACAGTAATGATGGGGAAGCTTCCTTCACTGCATTTGAGGCAATGAAACATAGGCTGTGGTTTTACCAGCGTTTTCTGTGCAGTTTTGCTGCGGCAAACTGCGCAGTAAAAGATCACGTCCTAACCACGAAGGGAAGTAAATAGGTGTCTCGGTTGACCATGCCCTTTCACTGCACTTTCACCGAAGTTTCTTAAACCACCGCTTGGGGTTGGTTTAAAAAACTTCCCTTAAAAATGCTCAATTATTTGCTTCTCTAACGAGGCGCCACCCCAGAAAATACGCAGTATTTAGCTTCGTACCCCATTTCCTGCCACTTCCTGTGGGTCCGGCTTGTCGATTCTTCATTGAGAACACATGAAACATGTGGAAGGAAAGCGGGCAGTTTCACAAAATGAGAAACTGCAGTGGTTGAAAGACGGCTTACCAGTAATCACCCTGGGAATTTTTTTTAATATATGCAACAGAGACTTAGAAAATTGACCCAGAAAAAAAGGGAAAAGATGGGCAGTAGGCAAGTAGAGATGGGCACAGAGCAGAAAAATACTAACCTGGTGACAGAACGCTAACTGCACATCAAAAACTACGTGACCACCCAAAAAAAATACACATAAAATTAAGATGCGCAGAAAACTTTAGTGAGACCGCAGCCATAGGGAAATTGGTCATCCTTCTGAAAGCTTCTTTAGCAAGTTGTCTGGGAAGATTCTTTAGCCAGTTACAGCAAACAAAAGCCACAGCTAGTCAGGCAGGAGTGGGAGACATAGAAGGAAAGGAAAGTTTAACTGCCAGATAGGTTTTAGACTGTGTTTGGACAGAAAAGTAGCTGGAGTAGGTTTATAAAACATCCAGTAAAAGCTGGAAAAAATTAAAGACACCACCTAGGGCTTGTAGATTGAAGAACTTCTAGATAGCTCAGTAGTGTAGGTCTCTGGGAGTTCAATTCCCCACTGTGCCTTCCTGACATGTCCTGGACTCCGTGATCCATAGGGTTTCTTCCAGTTCTGTAGTTCTAAGATGATGATGACATTAACGAGGCCAAGTTGGGCATATTAGGGAAGGGATTGGTTAGGTTTTGGGCCAAGAGAACTTTGGTCAGACACTGCTAACCACATTATTTCCCTGAGGCTGATTAAAGGCTAGTAGTATTTCTCTCCCCCCCTGTAAGTGTTAGCCAAGAGCACAGGGCTGTCCTTACTATCAGCTGGAATCAATTTGCCTCTCCCCATTCTGACCTGGCAGGTCCCATAATGCTCTGAAGAAGTCTGCCATAGCTGGATTTTGACTTCAGTGGCCACCTCCTTCCTTCCAAAGAAGGAAGCAGCAGTGGTGGTGTCAGTAAGGGGGGAAAAGGAGGTGGCAACTGCCATAGCCCCCGCTAACTTTAGAAGCCATCTGTGGCTGTTTCTTCATTCAGTTTGATTCCAAGCTGCAAAGAGTCTCTCAGCAAGGCACAGTGGGAGGTTTGTCTTAGAAAAGCACCAATAACAGGCAAGTTTCCACACTGCTGGACTTGAGGGGTTCCCGAAACATGGCATTGCATTTAAAGTTGAAGAGAAGGGCAATGAAGGAAGCTGCCCTATCGCTACTGTCAACATAAGAGACAACTACCTGTCCTTTCTTCTTTCTCATAATAACCCTCGCCACTATCATTGTTATCCTCTACGATTTTTGCCTCCACTGCGGCCCCCACAATTTTCCATCCCACTAGAATGTCGCAGGCACTCTCATTCTGAGTGGCCATGCCCAGTTAGGCGTGGAAATCGCTTACACGCAACCGTACCTTCTGTGTGGCTGGCCCCTCGCTCTGGAACCAAAGGCTTACAAGAACTACCAGAGAGGTAGGGAATTTTTTGGTCTTGCTTAAAAAATCCACCTTTTAAAGAGGCAGATTTCATTGTACCACATAGAAGATCTGGGTTTTCTTTCTTTTTTATTCTCATAGCGCCGACCAGCTGTTCCTGGGGCCAGCCGGTGCTGGTTTTTTAACTTCCTCCCTCCCCTAGCGCCAGTCAGCTGGTCCTCTGGCTGGTCTGGAGCTTTTTTTTTTAAACCCTCCTAGTTCCAGCCAGCTGGCTGATCGGCACTGTTTATTTAAACTTCCTCCCACCCCTAGCACCAGTCAGCTGGTCCTCCGGCTGGTCTGGAGTTTTTTTAAAACCTCCCTCCTAGTGCCAGCCAGCTGGCCGATCGGCACTTTTTTTAACTCCCCCCCACACCTAGCGCCAGTCAGCTCGCCCTCTGGCTGGTCTGGCGCATTTTTCTTTTCTCCCCCCCCCGCTGCTCAGCTAGCCTTTTTTTAAAAAATCCTTGGATGTGGGAACTGCTATCCCACACCTTCAATCACATGACAGGAGGAAGAGGAAAAGATGGACCTTCCGAAGATCAGGATCTTCCCCAGGTGAGATAGCAGCCTAAGCAGATTACACTCGAATTCTGTCCTTTTACTATTCTCAAACCTCTCTCATCTGTCTCACATCTCACATCTCATCTCACTCATCTGATTTCCATCTCATCTTTATCTCTTCTTTATCTGACTCTTACAGGACCCTCAGGTTCAGCCTTTTACACATGTGGGCTCCACCTCCACACTCCCTCATTGGTCCACAGCGTAAACCCTTCGTGCCCTCCTGCACAAACACATTTGACTATGAAGGGGTATTCACCACAGAAGGGAATGGCAAACCATTTCTGAATACTCTTTAGAAGGGGATGGCAAACCATTTCTGAATACTCTTTATCTAGAAAACCCAGAGCACTTCAGAGCACATAATTATTATTATTTGAACACACAGACCCATTTGGTGCCTATAAACACATCACTGGTTCTTCTTACAATGTGTTTATATCACAAGCACACAGACACAAACTGCAACAAGAGTAAGTTTGCAATTTTCATGCCTACCACTTCTTTCTTTCATTACACAAAGATCAACCAGTTTTTTCATGAACCGGCCATTTGATGTATAATTGCTCATCTCAGAATGACAACCTTCTTTTCTGCGAATGCCTGAAAAAATGTTAATCCCATAATTGACTCCATTTATGGGATTTTCTCAGATGATCTTTCACCATCTTCTTTACGTGGCACATAGCAGCAGAATACATGGAGCCCTGCCCAGGCCTGTCTTTGCTGGCTCTGAAAGATAACAATGATTCTGTGCAAAATGTACGGTATGAAATAGAACATTATTTATTTAGTGCCCGCAGACAAATGTATTTGGAGCTTTGCTTACCGCAGGGTAGTACTAGTAGACAATCTGTCTGAAAAGAAGTCATGCACCTTTGGACTATGATGGTAATGTCAATAGGATTCTCCGCATATTCCTGTAAATGTAGGGAAGTACAGCTATTAATGGCTTTAATTAGAAAAGGCACCAATGGGTTGTATTTAGCATTAGGCAGTAGCGTCAAGAAAGCTGTCTTGGATGGCCCAAAGGCAATTTAGAAGCAAGGTGATGGTCTAACAGAGCAATAGGAGTCAAAGCAGCATCTTATTTTCACACGTACACACTCCAAAATCCACAAGGGACAATCAAATTGCTCTTCTGAAAGCTTGGCGTCAATTTCATATGAAGCGAGGAAGTTTACTAATAAATCAGTCTCAGTTCTCCTCCCCAGATTATCGAGCAAGTTCAGCCCTAAGGTCTGTTCCTGTAGAAAAAAAGAAAAAGAAATGGGCACCACCAGAATGGTACAGCAGCATCTTATTGTACTGTGTGTTGTGGTGATGACTCATCTTAATTCGGATGAGTGGGCCCTACCTCACTTCGGGATACTCCAAGCCAGCCCACCCTCAATCTGCTATTGTGTGAATGCTGGCCTGCTCTTCTCTTCTGGTCCTGTACAATAGTTGTTGCCGTGCTTTCTATTCCAGCAGCCACCATGGGTGCAAAGCTGCTCTTGGCGAAAACGGGGTTCAGCATTTGACCCCTTGGGTGAGAAGGTGTAATCAGAGATGATCTTGATGGGTGCAGTTAATTTGAACCTTTCTTTAAAAGAAGTTTATTCAAAACACAGCCCAGATGGCCATAGTTCCAACCCAATCTTCACTAAGCAATGAGGCACTGGAGAGGAGAGTCAGAGGAAGCTTCTCTGTGTGTTTACTGCCTCTAAGTGCCTGGAGTAGCTTTTTGGGAGAGCTCTTTGTGGGTGCACAACTCAGACTTCAGAAATCCAATCTTTGCCAAACCTGGTGGGATTGTAGAGTCAGGAGGCTCTTCTCTGCAATGCTGTTGTCTCTAGGTGCCTCGGGGACTGTTTCCTAGCCCACTAAACTGATGAAATAAAAATATCTAAAACTCATTGATTCATTTTTGGCAGGGAGCATAGATACAGACAGACATGAATTGATGAATTAGCAATTTTTGACAAATTGTTCAATTCATTTTTAAAATTCATGCCCATCTGTAGTACTCATTTAAAATGTGGAACAGTGGTGGATGTAGGAGTGCTTCAGATGGACCTATGGCAGTAGCCCCTGCTGACTTCATTAGAGCCTAAACTTGTGCAAGGAGGCACCGGAATGCTCCTTGCACAATCTCCCTGCCCCACCAGTCACTACTGCACATGAGGAAAAGAGTAATAGGACTCTGTCGCACCACCACCACCACCATGTGTGTGATATGTACATACAATAGGGAAGGACCCGACTTACTGGATCCAGGGATTGTTGCCAGTGTGGTGCCGGCTGAAACAAAAGGGAAATGTGACCCCCCCACACACACATGGAGGGGAAAGCTGGAAGCAAGTGGGAATGGGCAGGGGTCTGGTGAATGGGCTGGGCTGGGCATGAAAGCACAGACTTGAGTCAAGCCGGCCCCTTGGAGAGTGTGACATGCTCACAAGGGGCCAGGTCGACAGGGTTTAAAAGGGGAGAACAAAGAGAAGCAAGCCCCCTTTTCAGCTGAAGACAAAGCATTCCTGCCCCCCCCTTTATAATGGATGGTTAGAGATGAATGTGTTGTTTGTGTATAATCATGTGCATGCATGTCTGTCACAACTTTGAAGGGAGCTGGCGGTTCTACAGGCATTGGGATGGATCCAAGCTGTTAAAGTAGGAGGCGAGAACCTGCAGGTATGAAAAGAACACCTGATGAGGCATGTCAGACTGATGGGGCCATGGGTTGAATTGCAGGGGGCCAGTGGGAGACCCCTCTGACAATGATTTATGGCCCGGCCACCAATGGGGGCAACACCCCTCGGGATCATACAAATTGAAATTGGACACCCCAGGGAGCCTGTAACTAGCAAGAAGTGGGTGTTCCCAAGATAACAGGAGGAATGCAGGAGCATCAAAGGGCAGGCGTGCTCCTTTGATGCGCTGGATCTGACCCAATAGCTTAGCCAGAGTACTGCCTGTTGTCATTAATAAACTTGTGGCCTATATATTTCCCAAAATATGGTGGTCATGTCTCATATTTATGCGCTCATTCGGATTAAAAGGCTCAGCTATAGGCAACAATGTGCTGTATAAGACTGTGTCAAAGCTTCCAGTTTGGTCAGTTCTCTAAAAGGAAGGTATTATAAATATTATGTACCTTGCCTTGGCCATCACAATGTAAGAAAGATGTAAATGAAATGAAGCAACAGAGCTATGTCTGTGAGGTGAAGAGACCACTGGTAAATCATACTAGGACAATTTACCCTACTTCACATGGATTTTGAAAGGATAACATGTACATATCTATGTATGGTGCCTGAGCTCTTGGAGAAATGGAGAATATCATAATGTAGTCCAATTATTTCTTTGATTTAGAGTCTGCCTTTCTCTCCAAACTGGGATCCAAGGTATCTCACAGCAAGATGAAAACAGATGCAGATAAAACCATGGTTCCTTTTCTTCTTCTTTAAGTGCCATGTCCTCATAGAACATTGGCAATCAGTAGACTGAATTGATTTCTATCTAAAGCTGTTCTAAATAGAACAGCTGTGCTCACTGCAGACAATTGGCTTAAGTTCTTAATGTTCTTCTACACCCCATGCCATGCTTCCCATCTATTTTTCCTTGAAGTATAACCTGCAGCAGATGGTATTTCTCATTGTGCATTATGTGTCCAAAATACTGCAGTTTTCTTTTCTTTATGGTATTGAGGATTTTTAGCTTTTTATTCATGTGCTGTAATACAGCCATATTAGTGACTCTGGCTGTCCAAGGTATCTTCAGAATTTGCCTGTATGTCCACATTTCGAATGCTTCCAGCTTCCTTCATAATGGTTCCTTTTTTAAAAACAATTACCCAAAGAAACATTAAAAATGTGATTGGTCCAAAACCTAGTGATAATCCCAACCAACTCAAGAAGATTTACACTGAATCTATAGGATTTATGTAAGTGTTGACTTGCCAAACAGCAATTATTTCAGTGGGACTACTCTAGCTCAGACAATCAATAGTACAGTTGTTTTTGCCTTTAAAAAAATCTGTGAAATGAACAATTATATTTAAACACTGTTGAATGTAAGTCAAAATAATCATACCTATCTGGACAAACCACAAGTAAAAAATGCAGCATAGATCTTTGAGAGATGTAGCCGAGGGGACAGCAACCTGTCACCATTCCATCACCACCACTGCTGAGGTAAGATTAAGCTGTCTGTCCTGCTAGTTGACGTCTGCAGGTATCTATTGGGTGGGGACTTCTTCATGTCTTTCACCTCAGGAAGCTCAACAGCTTAGGCCAATTCTGTGTCCATAGTTTTTAAATTGCCCAGTGAGATGGTCGTCTAAACCCTTGTTTTAATACATTTTTTTCTAAAAAGAAGAAGGTTGACTTACTTGAACTTGGAACACTTGGATTCTTATTATTATTATTAATTTAAACTTTGGAAAATACAGCTCATGTGGGTGTCAAAGGCAACAGCCAACTGGCTTGGTGGATTCAGGGACTGCACAAGCAGCAGATGGCTGCTTAATTCTCCTTGGGCCTTGTGCCCATCATGGTTTGGTGGGACCTGAGAACTGTCTTGAATTCTAAATTTTCCAAAAAGAAATGTTAGGCCAAAAGTAGTTGAAATGAATTTATTTCGTATTTGAAAACTAGAGGGGAAATCCCATTTATTTTTTCATCTTCACACAGGAAATAAAAATTACACCTGCGAGTCACTCTGCATCGTAATAATAATTTTCAAAAACCAGAAGGGATTATGTAGCCCATGCGAATATTTTTGCCGCCTGTCTCTTTTAACCTTGTCATCAAGTATTTGCATTTTTGGACACTCTTTTAATTTCCTTCTTGTAATTCAAGTTTGGAGATCTTTGGCAGCAAAGAGAGTTTTCTGTTGACATACCAAGTGTGACTTTGGGTTGTGTTGCTGCATTGAGGAGTGTTCACGCCGCTGTGTAGGGAATGAAAACCAATCTTATGTCTTGACTTCATTGCCTCATCATTTCAATGCAGAAATGTCTTTATCCAACATAGAAAAAAATAGCTGCAAAGGTTTCCAAAGTTGAGCCTGGTGTGCCTGAGCAAAATAATAACAAAGCCATTTCCAAGTTAGATTTGAAAGGCACCTAGAAAGGCACTTTGTCTTTTCTTTTCTTTTCTTTTCTTTTCTTCTCTCTCTCTTTCTCTCTCTCTCTGCTTTCTCTTTTAAAACTCCTAAGAAATGTTTCATACAGAAGCAGATTGAGGGAGCAATGAAGTTGGCCAATTCTTTCCCCCATCATAGAAACCACAACTAGAGATGGGCATGACTAGGGAAAATGACGTTTTCGAGTTGTCGTGTGTCGGAGGCAGTCCGTTTCGGCTCGTTTCCGTTTTTCACGAAATTTTGCAAAAATTAGTCAGTTCGTTTTTTCGTTTTTTCGTTGTCATTAGTACTGGTTTGGGGGGGTAGCGGGCTCCTGGAGGGAGCTGCAGGAGTCAGCCAGAGCCACAAGTGACGGACTGGCAGACTCTTTGCACCCGCTGTGTCTCACGTACTTGCATGTAGTGCAATGCAAGTAGATCTGGCTTAGGGTTAAGACGGGTTAGCGCAAGGGCTAGGGTTAGGCTAGTTACGGGTGAGGTTAGGGTGAGTATTGGGGTGCACCTCTGGGTGCCTCTCTGACCCACTTTTGGCGTATGGGTTAGGCTTAGGCTTAGGGTTCGGGTTTGGGCTACGATTAGTGGGCTGTTTATGCCCGATTGGCACATCCCAGAAGTCTCTGTGGTCAACCTGGCCAAGTGGCCATGCGATTGGTGGAAAATTTGCATGGTCCACTCCCATGGGCGAGCCCATCATTGCAAATGTGCAGGTGTAAAAAATTAAAATTAAAATTAAAATAAAATAAAATAAAATCAACGGAGACTTTTTTTTGCAAGAAAAACCCACTGCTGCTACTGTAAAAATTCAAGCATTTAAAATAGCTAATTTTCGCATGTTTCTGTGGTGCTTTGGTGGGGTTTTGGGCAACGATTTCAAAAAAATATATTGCGGTCGCCATTTTGGATCCCCCGCACTGCATGGCAAATGGATGCGCCCTCCCAGCCTGGTACCAGCAGTGCAGCAGTAGCAATAGCCAAGGAGAGGGGGGCGGGGAAACCTCCCCCCCAAATAAAACACCCTTCTGGCCTGGTAGGTGCCCTCAGACAGTTTTTGCCTACTTTTGGGGCCGGGAATTGGTTTTTTTTTAACTTTTAAAAACTTTTTTTCTGTGCCGCTTGGCATTGCGCGATCGCCGCGATGCAAGTAACGAGCACGACAAATCAGACCAAAATTGTTCGTTCGTCGGTTCGATTCTGGCGGAGTAATTCCCGTTACCGTTTCCGTAGAGTAAACGGATACACCGCTAAGTCGGCATCTCTAACCACAACAAGGGCAGTTTTAAGAGTGATTATTCAAAATAACCAGGGCCTGGAGACAGACAGGATAAAATATTCCTAATAAAGCCTAGGATGTGTTGATGTGAATAGGGTGGGAAGTCTAGAAGAACATAGTGAAATGGGAGAAGACTGAAAAGAATCAGAAGAGAGGGCAGAATGGTAAAAGAAAAGGTGAGGTACAACACCTAGGCAGATGTTTTCAAATAAAAATGCCAGCCTCCCTCACTCACTCATCAACAGTTTTATTTCCATCACTTTCTGCACGTGAAGCTCCAAATTGCAGGCATTTGGGGGGTGATACTCTCTTTAACCAGGATCTCAAAGATAGTTCCGAAATGCAGGCAGGTGTGATGATGTAAAATCAACAAGTCAGTTGTAGCAGTTTTTATCTCCACTAGAAGCAGGTCTTTTATGACATTAATGAGTCTGTTAATGACCTACAATATAGTATTTTGCATTAGAAGGTAAATATCCACTTATGCTGTGGCCAGAAACAAATGTTTTCCCTGTAACTAGGAGGTTGTGGTTAAGTTCATAAAGAACAGGAGGCATATGACAGCACCATCCCAGCTAATCAAAACACCCCAAATGCTTTGAACTTGGGAACTCTGCAACATCTCACTGTAACATGTCTTTCTGAAGCAGAGAGTCCTTTCTACCCACAGTGGCTTTGGTTTGATTTCAAACCTGATACGCCATGGCTTATCTCACAGATAAGGCAAAAAGGAGTTGAGCCGCGTGGCCATAACAAAACACAATTGCAAAAATAGGTTACAGGCGATACCTTCATAGGCCACTATTAAAAATAAAAAAGAAACATTGCAAGCTCTCCCCCTTGGAAAGGGATTTTCTATGTGTTGAGAAAGACAGGAATGGTGATGGAAGCAGGCAGAACTGGTACAGTCTCCCATGTTCAGCATACCTAGAATCTGAATAGCTATGCAAGTCAAATATTGAATTAGATGATAATGCATGCTATCCAGTTCTTACAGTTCTCTCTCTCTCTCTCTCTCTCTCTCTCTCTCTCTGCATGCAACAAGGTAATAGCACATGGTCCATGATAGACATGGGCACGACTTGGTGAAATTGTCGTTTCCGTTTTTGGTTATCGTTTCCGTTACGTAACAGAAACTGTAACGATAATTAAGCCATCAGAAATCGAACTCGAACCGAAAAAGAAAAATTTGGTCGGGTTTTTTGTTTCCGTTTGTGGCATTGTGGCGATGGCGCAATGCAAAGCACAGAAAAAGTTTTTAAAATTTTTCTAAAAACCCCCGACTCCCGTCCAAAAAAGCAGGCGAAAATATGCCTCCCTGAGGCTTTGCCACCTACCAGAGGGGTGGTTTCTGTGGGGTCCCCGGCCTTCCCCCCCTCTTCTCCTGTCCTGGGCTGCTTGCACCAGGCTGGGGGGGGGGTCATCCTCATTGTCTGTCTCGCTGCATGCCATGCGGTGGGGGGGGGATCCAAAATGGCGACCGCAATTTTTCTTTTGAAATTGTGGTCAAAAAACACACCAAATCACCACAGAAACATGTGAAATTTATTTATTTAAATGCCTGAATTTTTATAGTAGCAGCAGTGGGTTTTTTATTATAGCAATAAAACGTATTGATTTTATTTTATTTTATTTTATTTTTTATTTTTTTTAGACCTGCCCATTTGGGCTGGGCATGGGATGGGACCATGCAAATTGTTTGAGCCATTGCACCAATGGCATCGCCAGGTTTTTGACTGACACTGCTGGATGTCTCGGAGGGCATAAAAAGCCGAGGCACCTTCCAGAAATCGCAGTCGGGTGTATGGATGTGGTTGAGGGAGGAGGGCTGGCTGCTGGTGCTGGTGTGATCTGATCGAGATTGAGGAGGGAGGCTGGAGGCTTTAGGATTTAAGTTAGGCAGGCAGGGAGGGAACTGAATTTAGAAAATAATTTCTTTGATTCCCTGCAGCTTTGTCTGCTGAACGGAATAGCAGTTTATTCTTTATTTCTTCTCTGGCAGTTTGAGGATTTTTTTCTGATATTGGATAAAGGGGGAGGTTTGACTGGGAGTGGGAGGTGTGGATTTAATTTAAATATATATAATATACTACCATTTATTTTCTATTTTCCCAACTTCAATGTGCTTGTACACACACACATTTGGGGTGCAAGCCAAGAACAGAACCTGTATCCTAAGTGATATCCTAACTGCCCACTCACCCGTCCGCCCGCACCGCCACCTGCCTGTGGCCCGTGCTGCCGCCCGCCTACTCACCCGCCCACTCACCCGCCCACCCATGGCCCCCACCACTGCCGCCCACCTGCACCTCCCCCCACCATCCCGCCCACCCCGCCCGCTGCCTAGGGCGCAAAAACACCTAGCGCCGACCCTGATTGCGGGGCGCCCCTATTCTCTGGGAAGTCAAATCGCGCTAAATCGCGGTGGAAACAACAAACGACAAACGGAAATGACAAATTTTTGAAAAATTTCGCGACAAATGGAAACGACCCAAAACGGACCCGTTCCAACAAATGAAAACTCGAAACGTCATTTTTTTTGGTCGTGCCCATGTCTAGTCCATGAACCATGTTTTCCACAATCCATTTCAAAATGACACAACAACAACAGAGGCCTGCCATATTCGGCAATCATTTCCAAAGTTGACACAGCCAACCAATTAACCAGCCAATGGACCAATCAAACTATGCCACCAGTTCCCCAGCATTTTCTAGGAGTGTTGCACTGCGTGATGTTGATGTGGGGAGGCAAATGAAAACTTCACAGCCTTTCCTGCTGCCTTTATGCCAGGCACGCCACAAGTGAAACCGTGCCACGGCAGTGGCAGCGTTCCTGTGGTATTTACTCATGGCAAGTGCCGCTCGCTCCACATGCAGTCCTGCTTCAGTTGATTGGACTTCTTAACTGAGAGGAGGACAGAAGCCAGCACATCATGATTATGCTTCACTGCCACTTGCAGCTGGGAGACCCAAAGAGTTCTCTTGAACTTGTCATTTACACTGCCTTCCCAGCATCTTGCTGTAGCACTTGATAGCACTTTTCCCTCCCTCCTCCCCTCCCTTTTTTTGCCATGGCCTGCCTGTTGCATTGTACATTAGAAATAGATAAATACAGCAGCCTCTCCAGCTCAGAAGGGGGAGTCCATTTCCTCCTCTTGAGACAGCAACCTTTGAAATCATTATCCCAAAGTGGTCTTCTCTCATTCCCAGGACATTTTGGGGGGCACTTCTGTCGAACTTGAGGAAATCCAGGTGAGAGCACGACAGCAAATCATTGGAGGAGCTGCTTGACATTTTCTTTCTCTCCCTGGTCTCTTCAAAGTGTCAGCTCTCGCCAAGCCTTTGCCTATCAACGATCACAATAGTACTAACAAAATGCTGTCTCTTTCAGGTCTCCTCACTTGACTTTGTAGTTCAGTGACTTCACTTTTTTGTTTCCTATTCCTGTCAGGACTTCTTTGTTTCATATATATACAAACATACCCACACAGGCATACGTATCCCCACACAATCCTGTGTCCCACTATGCTAGCTTAATAGCTGCCTACTAGATTGAGATGTAAAATTCCACTTTAAATTCACTATTTCCTTTTCTTCTTTAATTAAATCAGGGTCTGGTTCTTCAAAGACACAACTGGATTTATTTTGTCATCCCCCCACTGCTACCCAATTGTAGGGTTAACATGGCCCTTTCACAGGCTATTGACAAACACTACTTCTTATCCCCCCCTCTCTGTGTGTGTATGTATGTATTATTTATTTATTATTTATTTGTTTCATTTGTATACCGCCCATCTTCCGAAGAGAACTCTGGGTGGTTTACAGCCAGTTAAAAAACAACAGTGTAAACAAGATGAAGCAAAACTCTCAGCAAAATGCATCTGGGGCCGGGAGGAGAAAATAAAAATTAAAAATAAATAAATAAAATTAAATTAAAGGTCACCATATGCCTCCCTGAAGAGCAAGATTTTCAAAGCCTTCTTGAAGGCGGGCAGGTACTGTGCAAGGTGCAGCTCACTCAGTAGATGGTTCCACAACGAGGGGCCCACAACAGAGAAGGTGCGGTTGTGCGTGACTGACTTCCGTGCCTCCCTAGGAGTGGCCACTCTGAGTGAGTGCGCCTGTGACATTCGGGTGGGCCTGGCCTCAGCTGACGTCTGTGAGATATGCTCCGACAGGTATTCAGGACCCAAGCCATGGAGGGATTTGAAGACCAAAACCAAGACCTTGAACCTTATCCAGAGAGCCACGGGCTGCCAATGCAGGGGTGCCAGAACTGGGGTGATGTGATCATATCTGCACCAGTTGGAGTCTCTGGACAAGGGTCAAGGGCAACCCCACGTAAAGTGTGTTACAGTATGTATTACAGTAGTACCCTAACTTAAGAGCAGCTCAACTTAAGAGCAGAAAACTGTTGCTGTTTTAACTGCTGCCTTAGAAATTTTAGATATGGTCTGCTTGACTTACAGTTTTTTAAAACTTATTTTTTCAATGTTTTAGATAGATACCCCGACTTAAGAGTAGTTCGACTTAGCATGAATTTGGGATGGATTAAATTTGTAAGCTGAGGTACCATTGTGTGTGTGTGTGTGTGTGTGTGTGTGTGTGTGTGTGTGTGTGTGTGTGTGTGTGTGTGTGTGTGTGTGTGTGTGTGTGTGTGTGTGTGTGTGTGCTATTACCTTGTTACATGCAGAGAGAGCGCGAGAGAGATGTGGAGGGACCGAGGCCACCGTGATATTCACGTCCATCACCTTGCCTTCCTCCTCCTTCCCTGCCCCCACTGCGCTGCAGTCAAGAGATCCAGACAGCCGGGGGGGGAGGAGGAAGAGGGTGTGGCAATGGAGGTGGGGAATCAGGGTGGCCTTGCTCCCTCCACACAGCACGGGCAATGGAGGGGTGGAGCTTGGAGTCCCAGAAGTGGCTGCCTGGGTGGCATAACAGAGCACTTTTAGCAGGCACTTTTATCTCAAGATTTTTGTAATTCAAGCTATTTGTATCTTGAGGAACCACCACTTGTACCTCTGCTTATGAGTTTAATCTGTTCCAAATGCATGCTCATAAGTCAAACAACTCGTAAGTAGAGCAGCTGTATCTAAAAAATCAAAATAAATAAATAAAAATAAAAAATAAAATAAAAATGTAAGTAGAGCAGACTACATCTAAAATTTGTAAGGCAGCAGTTAAACCACCAACGGTTTTCTGCTCTTAAGTCGAATTGCTCATAAGTAGAGCCACTCATAAGTGGAGGTACCACTGTATATATATCCAGACTATCATTATGTGCCCTCCATTGCTAGCTGCGCACATCCTAGCTTATGAATGTTCCTGATGCCAACCAAAGATATTCAGCATTTTGAATTTCAAATATTGGGCATTGCCAAAGAGAAGGTATTAGATCAAGAGTGTGCATTAGCATAGTGAGGAGTAGTGGCATTGGTATCATGTTTCATTGCTTGTTCTGGAATTCAGCCCCTCAAGGTGTAGCAGCTTTGGCTGTTCTCTTACATGCTGGCCTGTCAGGCCTGACTGAGCCCACATTCTACTAAGCAGCCTTGTCTGTTCAACTCTGAATGCCTTTGCTCTCTCAGCTTGGATATAAAGAGGCAAGATACGTTTGTGGGGTTAAAATTTGGCCAAAATTTATTACAAAATTCACTCAATTCAACTGTTAAACATCCTTTAAACAAGGGGGCTGAATGTAGTGCAAGCAGATCAGTTAATGATTCCTAATATTATTAGAAAGGTGCTGCCCACCTGTTCAGAGCTCCCCCACAAAAAAAAACCTGCAGTCTGGGCAGCCCTCATTCCCAGTCTTTTAACATATTTATACCTAACACCTAATGTTCGTGATTTCCTAACTCATATTGAGGGCTACCGGATCACTAAGGAATATTATTCAATAAATTTCACCTGACTTAAATTTTCCACTTGTACTACCTGCCAAATGTGAGCAGTTACAAACCTCCGCAACCTTAAAGAGAATGAGATGGGCAAAAACACACTGCCACTCCAGTCCAATCTGAGTAGCCCCCCCCCCAAATTCCCATCTGGCTCTTACACGACCAGCTACTTTCATTCTCTCAATTGAGAGAGAGGGTGAGAAGACAGCTAGATCACAAAAGAGGCTTCTTGCCATGTGGTGAGGCCTTATGAAGATTCTGACCCCTGCAGGGCAGCCCCTAGGTGGGGGGGCAGGCAAAGTGGCCCTGCCCAGCACTATGACTGTTTGGAGCATCTAATGTGGGGCTTCTCATGAAAAAGCCTTTTTATCTCATACATACAAACATGTTCAAATACACTTATATACTTATCTGTGTATATAGGTACAGTAGGAACACCATATGCTTGGATTCAGTATCCACGGTTTCACTTAAAATGGAAATGTTATACCTAGCAAGGTATCTCTACATCAATGGTTCTCAACCTGTGGGTCCCCAGAGGTTCCTGGACTGCAACTCCCAGAAATCCCTATCACTCACTGTGCTGGAAGGGATGTCTGGGAGTTGCAGTTCAGGAACATTTGAGAACCCACAGGTTGAGAACCACTGCTCTACATCTATTGGCCAGTTTTGGTAATGGTTTCCCCCTTTATCCTATATGTATTTCAGTATCCGGGATGGGTGGGGCGGGGCGGAACCAATCAATGCGGATACGGGGGTCCTACTATGTATCCATATTTTTATATACAACATTTCTTCTCTCTTGCTATCACTTTGTCCTTTATCTCCAGGGAAGATGGGATGGAGGAGTTAGAAGCACTAAATGAAGTGGATCAGTTGCCTTATATCCAAGAGATGAAGAGAGATCCCTGTAGTCCCTGCTGCCACCAGACAGTGATGCTGCATGGGATTGTAGCAGGCAGTTCTCTGGAGCATAAAAGGGCCATGGATATAGCCCAGCATTTGTTCTTGTATAGCATCATTTTAAATCATTCATTCTCAAGATGTTTGAGGAATGGTAAATTTGCTGTTATCTGTCAATGATCACCCAAGTTGACTACCTCATTAAGGTTAATCACCTGCTGGGCTTAAACCCCTCACTTAGAATATGTTACCTGAATGCATAGCATCAGCTGCCATTGGCAGGGATACTGCAAGAGGTATATTGGCACCATAAAGCTTCCTGACCATGTAACTGAGCTTCTCAGGGGGCAGTTGCTGTCCTGACAGGTGAAATAGATTGTCCCTCCCATCCTCATTCCTGAAACCCAACCAGTGGATTTTAGGAAGTGGGCAGGTAGGATTTTTCTGCCCATTACAGTGTTCAACGAGCAAGAACAGTAAGGGCTTGGTCCCACATCCCTTTAAAAGCAGTTTAAATTACTAAATTAACCGAGTCCAAAAATGCAGTCCCCACAGCCACCGGGCTTTTTGGAAAAAAAAAAAAACAGAAAACCTGGTAATGCTCCTTAAGCAAGGTTTCTGTGACTCACCTACGAGGTGGAGAATTTTTGCCTCACTTTGAAAATCCAGGTTTTAAGGAGGCAGACGCCGTGGGACCACGCTGATGATCCGGGTTTCTTTTTCTTTCTTTTTTTGGCTATTCCTGGGGCCGATGGGCTGTGTTTTTGTTAATTGCTTTTCACCATCGGAGAAACAGGAAGCTCTATCCGGTCCGACAAGCATTAAATTCCCCCAGATAAGAGGTTCATTTTTTTCAAATGCTAGTGCCACCTGCTGGCCAAGGGGGCTGAACTGCACTTTAAAATGAAAAAAGCAGTTTTTAACATGAGAACTCTTGTTCCAGATTTAAATCATGTGATGGAATGAAGAGGAAAAGCTAGACCTTCAGAAGATCAGGATCAAAACCCAGGTGTGACCACAGCCTTTAAGTCAGGGTATTCTATTTGGAAAACTCTTACCACACTGCTTAAACAATGAGAAGCCTGATTCCTGTTCCTCCACCAAGAGCAGATAAAGCAAATTCATCACAGAGATAGCAGATAAAGGCAGATATCATAAGTATTGCCAGCTTACAGAATCTTATAAATGGGGCACATTTCTACTTTTGTGTCCCAGTTGATCAGTGAGGCTACAAAATAAAACAGGCTGAACTGTGCTTTCATCATTGTAAGGCTAATTACACTGCTGACAATGAGGCCTGTAATAAGACTTCCTGGGGTAGGAACTGGCAAGCCACCCCGGTATCCCTGCCAAGAACATCCCATGGTCAGAAACAAAAGGCTAAAAGATATGACGCTGGAAGATGAGCCCCTCAGGTCGGAAGGTGTCCAACATGCTACTGAGGAAGAGCGGAGGACAAGTACAAGTAGCTCCAGAGCTAATGAAGTGGCTGGGCCAAAGCCGAAAGGACGCTCAGCTGCAGACGTGCCTGGAAGAGAAAGGAAAGTCCAATGCTGCAAAGAAATATACTGCATAGGAACCTGGAATGTGAGATCTATGAACCAGGGTAAGCTGGATGTGGTCAAACGTGAGATGGAAAGAATAAACATTGACATCCTGGGTATCAGTGAACTTAAATGGACAGGAATGGGTGAATTCAGTTCAGATGACTATCACATCTACTACTGTGGGCAAGAATCCCAAAGAAGAAATGGAGTAGCCTTCATAGTCAACAATAGAGTGAGAAAAGCAGTGCTGGGATACAACCTAAAAAATGATAGAATGATCTCGGTTCCCAAGGCAGCCCTTTGAACATCACAGTAATCCAAGTTTATGCACCAACTACCGGTGCTGAAGAGTCTGAGATTGACCAATTTTACGAAGATTTACAAGAACTTCTAGAACTGACACCAAAGAAAGATGTTCTTCTCATCATAGGGGATTGGAATGCTAAAGTAGGGAGTCAAGTGATAAAAGGAATAACTGGCAAGTTTGGCCTTGGAGTTCCAAATGAAGCAGGGCAAAGGCTAATTGAGTTTTGTCAAGAGAACAAGCTGGTCATTGCAAACACTCTCTTCCAACAACACAAAAGGCGACTCTACACATGGACATCACCAGATGGACAATACCGAATCAGATTGACTATGTTCTCTGCAGCCAAAGATGGAGGAGCTCTATACAGTCAGCAAAAACAAGACCTGGTGCTGACTGTGGCTCAGATCATCAGCTTCTTATTTCAAAATTCAAACTTAAACTGAAGAAAGTAGGGAAGATCACTGGGCCAGTTAGGTATAACCTAAGTCAAATCCCATATGAATACACAGTGGAAGTGAAGAATAGATTCAAGGAACTAGATTTGGTGGACAGAACACCTGAAGAATTATGGATGGAGGCTTGTAACATTGTACAGGAGGCTGCAATGAAAATATTCCAAAGAAAAGAAAATGCAAGAAAGCAAAGTGGTTGTCCAATGAGGCCCTACAAATAGCGGAGGAGAGAAGGGATGCAAAATGCAAGGGAGAAAGGGAAAGATACAGAAAATTGAATGCAGACTTCCAAAGAATAGCAAGGAGAGACAGGGCGGCCTTCTTGAATGAACAGTGCAAAGAAATAGAGGAAAACAACAGAAAAGGAAAACCAGAGATCTGTTCAAGAAAATTGGAGATATTAAAGGGGTATTTCGTGCAAAGATGGATATGATAAAGGACAAAAATGGTAGGGACCTAACTGAAGCAGAAGAGATCAAGAAGAGATGGCAAGAATATACAGAAGAATTATATCGGAAAGATCTGGATGTCCCTGATAACCAAGATAGCGTAATTGCTGACTTGGAGCCAGACATCCTGAAAGTGAAGTCAAGTGGGCCTTAGAAAGCATTGCAAACAACAAGGCCAGTGGAGGTGACGGCATTCCAATTGAACTCTTTAAAATCTTAAAAGAGGATGCTGTAAAGGTGCTGCATACGATATGCCAGCAAATTTGGAAAACCCAGCAGTGGCCAGAGGACTGGAAAAGATCGGTCTACATCCCAATCCCAAAGAAAGGAAACGCCAAAGAATGCTCCAACTATCGCACAATTGCACTCATTTCACATGCTAGCAAGGTTATGCTCAAAATTCTACAAGGCAGGCTTCAGCAGTATGTGGAAAGAGAACTTCCAGAACTACAAGCTGGATTTCAAGGGGCAGAGGAACTAGAGATCAAATCACCAACATGCGCTGGATTATGGAGAAAGCCAGAGAGTTCCAGAAAAACATCTACTTCTGCTTCATTGACTATGCCAAAGCCTTTGACTGTGTAGACCACAACAAACTATGGCAAGTCCTTAAAGGAATGGGAGTGCCTGACCACCTTATCTGTCTCCTAAGAAATCTATATGTGGGACAAGCAGCAACCGTCAGAACTGGATATGGAACAACTGACTGGTTTAGAATTGGGAAAGGAGTACGACAAGGCTGTATACTGTCACCTTGCCTATTTAACTTATATGCAGAGTACATCATGAGAAAGGCCGGTCTGGATGAATCACAAGCCGGAATTAAGATTGCCGGACGAAATATCAACAACCTCAGATACGCAGATGATACTACTCTAATAGCAGAGAGTGAGGAAGAATTAAAGAACCTCTTAATGAGGGTGAAAGAGGAGAGTGGAAAAAATGGGCTGAAGCTCAACATAAAAAAACTAAGATCATGGCCACTGGTCCCATCACCTCCTGGCAAATAGAAGGGGAAGAAATGGAGGCAATGACAGAGTTTATTTTCTTGGGCTCCTTGATCACTTCAGATGGCGACTGCAGCAATGAAATAAAAAGACGCCTGCTTCTTGGGAGGAAAGCAATGGCAAACCTAGATAGCACACTAAAGAGCAGAGACATCAGTTTGCCAACTAAGGTCAGGATGGTTAAAGCTATGGTTTTTCCAGTAGTGATGTATGGAAGTGAGAGCTGGACTATAAAGAAGGCTGATCGCCGCAGAATTGATGCTTTTGAGCTGTGGTGCTGGAGGAGAGTCTTGAGAGTCTCCTGGACTGCAAAGAGATCAAACCTATCCATTCTGAAAGAAATCAACCCCAAATGTTCACTGGAAGGACAGATTTTGAAGCTGAGGCTCCAGTACTTTGGCCACCTCATGAGAAGAGAGGACTCCCTGGAAAAGTCCCTGATGCTGGGAAAAATCGAAGGCAAAAGGAAAAGAGGACGACAGAGAATGAGATGGTTGGACAGTGTCATCGATGCAACCAAAATGAATTTGACAAAACTCCGGGAGGCAGTGGAGGATAGGAAGGCCTGGCGAGCTCTGGTCCATGGGGTCACGAAGAGTCGGACACGACTGAACGACTGAACAACAACAACATAAACTGAAGTTGCCCTTTAGATATTGATTAGTCAGTAAAACTATTCGAATGTCAAAAGTTACCCATAAAAACCTAAAACAAGGTAATCTTAATCTGAATATCCTTTTTATGAATAGATAATAGGAACTATTGTGGGAAAGAGATTGTGGTAGTTTTACAAGAACAAATGGATAATCACTAACAAGACACTGCTAGAGACTATGCCATTATTAAGTTGAATGTTTATACCGAAACAATCAGAACTCAATCTTTAATGGCAACAATATTCATTGCAATTTTATGCACAGCCTGCAGAAAAAGAAAGGAAGATAGCCTGTGATTCCAGAACAAAATGGGAATAAAAAATTCATAGCAAACACAGGAGCAAATTTAAGGGAAGCCACCAGCAACCCACAAGGCAGAACTTTTTTATTTATTGTCATTGTGTGTACACAGTATACACATACAACGAAATTCAGACACCCAGAGACCAGATTCAACACACACACACACACACACACACACACACACACACACATCTCCAAACACTCTTACACACATTAAAAAAACCCTTCAACACACACACATTAAAAATGCCCGAACACTCCCCCCCCACCACCCTAAAAACACAAGCATCTACACAACAGGCTAGGTAATCCTGTCCAAGTGCTCACTGCTGGTGGTCCTTGAGTTCATTATTAAGTGCAACTATAGTTCTGGGATAAAAACTGTTTAGAAGACGTGTGGTCCGAGTTTTAATTGTTCTGTATCTTCTGCCAGAAGGCAACAGTTCAAAGAAATTGTGAGCAGGATGAGTAGAGTCCCTCAGAATGTTGTGTGACTTCCTCAAACAGCGAGAAGTGAAGATGTCATCCAGGGTTGGTAGCTGGAGCCCGGTAACATGCTGGGCAATTTTAATTATTCTCTGTAGAGCTTTTCTGTCCACCACAGAGCTGCTCCCATACCATGATAGCTTGCAATAAGTTAGGACACTCTCAATGGTTCTGTGATAGTAAGACAGAAGTAGATGCTGAGATAAATTCATCTTCCTGAGCATTCTCAGGAAATACAGCCTCTTCTGTGCCTTCCTCACAACTAGAGATGAGCACGAAATGAGCAGTTTTTCATTTTTGTTTTCGTTTTTTCATTTTGTTATGTAACGAAATGAAAACGCATTTTGTCTCCAAAATAAAACGAAACAAAACAAAACAAGAGAAATTTTGTCGTGCGTTTCATTTTCGTTGCGGCAAATACATTGAACTGTAATGAATGCTAACGAAACAGCAATTTTTCATTTTTGTTTTTGTTTTTCCGTTTCGTTACGTAACGAAACAAAAATGAATTTTTTTGCAAGAAATTCATGAAAAACTAAAACGAACCGAAACGGACCCCCTAAACGACAAACGACAAACGAAACACCATTTTTTGAGTCGTGCCCATCTCTACTCACAACCATATTGGTGTTTGCAGTCCATGAGAGGTCCTCTGAGATGTAAGTGCCCAGATATTTAAAGCTACCAATCCTCTCCACCTCCTCACCATTTATGTACAATGGTAAATGTACATCTTTCTTCCTCCTAAAATCAATTATAAGTTCTTTAGTTTTTTTGGTGTTAAGTGTAAGATTATTTTCTTTACACCACTGAGTCAACCCTTGTACTTCTTTCCTATAAGCAGACTCATCGTTCTTACTAATGAGCCCCACCATTGTTGTATCATCTGCAAATTTGATGATTGTGTTGGAGTTATACAGTGGGGTGCAATCATGTGTGTACAAGGAGTAGAGGAAGGGACTTAGCAAATAACCCTGAGGAGCTCCTGTACTTAATACAAGAGTAGAAGAATGGTGGGATCCCATCCTTACTGACTGTGGCCTATCAGTCAGAAAATTCCTTCCCACAAACAAATCTTCTGATGTATACCCAAACTGGCCATTTTGAAAAACAACCTATTAGGTAGAATTGTATTAAAAGCAGAGCTATAATCCACAAATAACAGCCTTGCATATGTTCCCTGTTGTTCTAAATGGCTCAGTACAGTATGGACAAGAATGGATATAGCTTTCTAGAAATGTCTGACTGACACTGTGCAGGGGCGGATTATTCATCTTGTTGGCAATGATGAGAATAACTACTGCATATGAGACTCATTCGATATCATAAACCTGTGTACATGTGAGGGATGAAATCAACAAAGGAACCAATGATCTGTGAAAGCAATTGGGGAAAGTCAGTATAACTGCAGAGGGAATATGTAACAAAAAGTAAAATCCTGCTTCTAAGTCTTAGGATGCCCAACAATATAGGGTAATTGGTAATTTATTTATTTGTGTGTTTGCACGCACATGTGTAACCCTTATAAAAAGGGAATTGAGCCACCAAAATAATAATAATGCAACTATAAAACCCACATTTTTAAAAAAAAAAGAAGTATAATTTATTTTACACATTTTCCAGTTCACATTGCAGTTCATTAAGTCTATATATAATTTGCTTTGTTCGTTTCTGCCAGGTTTGGGGTGGCCTGTCCCAGGTGCTCTGCCTGAGAACCAAACTAGATGTTAATGACAAAACTATTGCATTCCATTAAAACAATGTAACCAGTTCTCCCCTCATATAATGGGATTTCCTTGGAGATAGACAGCTTAGTAATCAGATCTGTGGAACAATCCAGTATTCACCTTGCAATGATCTATCACAACACAAAGTAAGCTAAATGCATGATATATGAGGAAAATAATCACATAATAAACTTTTTTTAAAGACTTCAGAGAGTGCCTTAGTGAAACCAAACCTGTTTGACTCTAGAACAGCAGGAAAAAATATTGTACACAAAGAGGTCCAACTCTATCATAGCTTAAACAAAGCCAGGGGCTTTTTATTATTTCATATGTTGTTGGGCAGTAGGAGAAAATCAACATTCTTTAAGACAATTCAAAAAATTGGGAAGCCCAAACAAAAAACGACAATGCTGAATTTGGCTTTGACTCAGTATCAAATTTTCCACAGATGTAACAGACAGTCTGGGCGAATTGTTTTTGAGTTATAACTTTTTAAAAGTAAAACTGGTTAACCCACTCCTATTCAGATATAGGTGAGTCTAAAGTCCTTGGATTTAAAACAGATCACATACACCAAGGTCAGCCTTGATTCTCTTGAAAAAACGATCAGCTCCTCCTGCTTCTTTATTTTTATTTTGAAAGAATCCAGGTTCCAGGGGCTGAAATACTGATCCTCACAAATCCCTTTCAAAAGGGTAATGACTTCATTATGAACTAGGCATGCACGAAATGGACCTACCAGCAAGAGCATTGCAAAGTGAATACAATATTGAATTTTTGGGTGGAGAAGGCTGCAGGGCAACTAAAGTTTACAGAAACAGTCACAATACAGGTTTTCTTTAATGAGTAAAATAAAATTTAAACAGGGCTTGCTTTAGAGAAGTGATGGCTTGATAGTTCTCCGGAAATGGGAACATTTTGCTATGTGTCTTCAGAGAATTACCATACTTTTTGCCTGTCCAAAGTATTTCAGCATTACAAATGCACATAGCAGTTCTGTTTGTTCTGGCCCCAAATACTTTCCAGAAATATTCATAGTGGTAGAAAAAGAGTCCTGATATTTGTTTTGTGCTAGGATGAGAAGTGGTTAACCCACAATAAAAGAAGTCAGCTTTGGGCATTTTCCCTTGCTTGGTGTCTTTTCTGTGAATGGAACTGAGCACAAGAGAGTACCGTATAGATCATGGGTCCTCAAAGTTTTCAAACAGCGAGCTGGTCCACCCCCCCGACACCACTGGGGGCCAGACCACAGTCTCCCCCAAAAAAGGCTGACATGAAAAAGGGGAGGGACGGGCAAGTGGGCAGAGCCAATCAGCCTATGATCAGTGTGTCTCCAGAGCCCCAGCAATGCCTCCTGCTCTGAATTGCCACCCTGAGGCACTGCCGCTGGGATCTCTCTGCTGTGCCTCCTCCTCCTCCTCCTCCTCCTCCTCCTCCTCCTCCTCCTCCTCCTCCTCCAGTGGCAGTGACTGGAGTAGCTCTCCTTCCTTCCTTCATTGTATCGGGAAGGAGGTGGCAGCCCAAGCAGACTCAGGCCCCTCATTACCTTCTGGGTGGCCACTCAGGATGAGGAGCAGCAGCCGCGGCAAGGGCAGCAAGGCTAGTGCCACTGCACGTGGATCCAGCCATGTGCCCCGGCCATCACGCCCTTGGTGCACCCTGGAGGGAAAGCTACCTCCTCTCTTGGCCTGGCCCCTTGGTGTGCTGCAAGTGAGGGAAGGAGGGAGCAAGGGCTGGGAAGGAGCGAGCAGAGGCAGGAAGGCCTGCCCAAAGCCACCCACAGCCTGCTCACTGGCCAAGCCCAGCCAGGCTGCAGTGCTCACCCATCACCAACCGGGGACAAATGCAGCCCCACCAACCTCCCAGGAACCAAGCCCGGGCCACCGTTGGCCTTCCCTTCCCTTCTCTTCTTTCTTCACCACCTCCTCCTTGCCGATCTCTAAGCCATCTGGCCATGGCTGGGCTCCCTTCTCCTCTCCCTCGGTCCATGGAGCAAGGCAGTAGCTCTGAGGGGACTGGGTATATAGGAAGTAGCCTCATTCCCCCCCCACGGTTGCCCACCTTCGGTCCACTGCCGTGGCTGCTCTGTCTTGGATGGATAGCTGGCTCTGCCTCCGCCTGCCCCCTTCCTTCCTCACAACTACAATAACACAGGCAGTGGCCACACAAGGAAGGCAGGCAAGTGGGGTGGAGGAGGAGCAGGGGCAGGGGCAGGGCCTCAGGGCCATGGAGGGAGTGGGAGACCTTGCCGCAGCCCTCCCATTTTAAATTGCCCTGTTTGGCTGCAGCCGGTGCTCCAGTGGGTGGGGGGAGCAGGGGTCCTTGCCGTGGTTCCCCACTTTGAACTGCCCCACTAGCCAGCATACCGATCATCTGGGAAGTGGGTGGGGGGAGTGGGGGAAGTGACATAGCCCACCACTTTGAACTGCCTCAGCAATAGAAGCAAAGCAGGGGGTAGGGGCTCTGCAATTGGTCCCAGGGGGCAGACTGAAGACCCTGGGGGCTGCATCTGACCCCTGGGCTGTAGTTTGGGGACCCTTGGTATAGATCATCTTGACAGCTGACACTAGTAGAGATTGGAACAAAATGCCAAAATGGTGTTTTGTTACATTTCTCATTTTTTAAAATTGTTTTAGGGTCATTAAAATGAAATGAAATAATTTTTAAACAATTGTTTCTTTTTTCTTTTTTCTTTTTTATGTATTTTTAACTCGTGTTGACCAGCTGACCCATGGGCCGGGTCGGCATTTTTTTTCTGATTGCACCGACCAGCAGGCCAGCAGGACAGGTTGTCGTGTTTTTTAATTTTTATTTTCTTATTTTCCCTTTATTTATTTTCTTATCGCGCCGACCAGCTGGCCTACAGGTCAGGTCGGTGTGTTTTTTAATTACCGTGTTCCCTGAAAATAAGACAGTGTCTTATATTAATTTTTGCTCCCAAAGATGCGCTAGGTCTTATTTTCAGGGGATGTCTTATTTTTCCATGAAGAAGAATACAGTACACATTTATTTTTATCTTATTATCGGGGAGGCCTTATTTTCGGGGGGGGGATGCCTTATATTTCAGTGAGAGGCAAAACTGTAAGTAGGTCTTATTTTCGGGGGATGTCTTATTTTTGGGGAAACAGGGTATTAATTTTTTTATGCCCCACTCAATTGTGCCCGATTGGGTAGGGGAAAGGGTGGGCTTTTAAAACTTTTTTCCCCACTGAAGTCTTGTGCTACAGCTGATTGGTGGTGGTCAAGATGGCCTACAACAGTGGTTCTCAATCATGAGGTCCCCATATTTTCTTGATCTACAACTCTCCGAAATCCTGTCTGGGAATCACCAGTCTGCAGGATGCTTTCTTGTGCTCACTACTACTCACAAAGAAACACCAGACAGGGCAAAATCCTAGAACCTGACTCTGCCCCCATCAATTAATCACTTCTCACCCAAACACAAAGCATTTGTTAAGGCTGTTTTTCAACAATTTCCTTGTGTTTTGAATTGTAGATACAGAAGCACAATTTCCTCCACACAAAAATTAGAGTGTTTGGATTTGTTTTTTTTTTATAAAAAGAATTTAATAGTTTAGAACTTTGGCAATGAAAGAACAATTGGGACTGTTCTGAAGCTACTAGGGCTGTTTTCGCCAATGTATATAGTATAAACATCAGGAGGAAGGGAAAACGGAATTTTAATAGAATAAATGAGCCAAAGTTACAATGCTGGGAAAACATGAGCTAAGCAAGTATGTGAACTGTTCTGTTGTAGAATAGCTGGGCACTTCAACACTCAATCCTTTGATAATTTGACCAAGAAACATATTGCATGTTGAACTATGGAGAGCAATATGATGACTGAGAGAAAACGTACTGGAGTTGATTACCAAATAGGTCTTTCCCTCGTTAACCTCAATATTATATGATTCAATAAGAAGAAAACTCAGGAAGCAGATTTTATTGGTCACCCATATAATTGCTATTTTGGCAACAAATGATATGTTTATTAATATCTATAAGAGATCCTTTGATGGAAAGCAATGGATTGTGTTCTGTAACAGTGACATCACTTGTACTCATTAAAAAGGGCATCTCTCTTTCCCTCTCCATGCCCTCTCATTCCATCTCTTTTTATTGAATTCGTCTGTGCAGTTGTAGCAAAGGTCTTGCCCTTAGAAGATGGGGGGGGGGATTCATGCCATGTCTCAATCTACTCATGCTGAATAAGATTTAGAAGGAACTGCAGTCCCTTTATTTTGGCATCTGGTGGCTACTGGATGTGAAGTCAAGTATTCGTTGTTCCTAAGAAGTGGTCTTTGTGTTTACAGTGTGTGCCAAAAAGAGCCTTTGATATGGTTCAGCCAGCCTCGGAAGGCTGGAGCTTTAAAGATAACTTTCTGCAGAAGATTTCTGTGCATTCTAAAGTACAGGTGAGCTTTTGTTCCTTGAGAACTCTCAGTTCCGTCGTTACAACCAGAAAGAATCAATGGACAACCAGCCAAGGTAATTTAATAACAGAACTCTAGCAGACGTGCAGGGTCCCCCCCCTTTTTTTTTGCCACAGCATACATTAATTTTGTTGCCAGGCAAATCCACTCCAGTGTTCCTGCCAAGAAAACTTCATGGACATGAGATCACAAAGAGTCGGTCACAACTGTAATGAACCAACACACACACACACACACACACACACACACACACACACAGTGGTACATGCACAGAAGGTTCTTTTGTTGTCACAAAGGTGGGTCAGATATGGGTCATGTACACACAGCCACCTTCATGCAGATGCAAAAAGTCCTGGTGTGAGCTGTGACAGGGTAGTGAGGAATTATCAGACTGTAAAGCCAGGACACAGATAATAATAAAACTGCCTATTGATCTCATGCTGCTCTCCTACCATATCGAGCAACCAAACTCTGTTGAGTAATGGGTTCCAAGTGTCAAATAACAGATACCTTTTCAGAAGAGGTTGAGATGCCTGCTTCCAGGATGATCAGTCCTGCCTGGGGGCAATTTAAATTGGCTTGCTTAGTGTCTCCCTGTTCAACATAGTGCAGATCCTCCTGGATCTTTTCAAGCTTTTCGATGAATAATCAATAGCCCCAATCCTAAAGGGTTTATGACAGTGTGAAACAATTGATGTAACTGTTTGGAGGTGGATTCCTCCAGTTAGGAAGATGGAGTAGACCCTGGCTGGGACCCGGTTGCTTAGGCTTACACCTACAATTAGGATGACTCAAAAAAATGGTGTTTCATTTGTCGTTTGGTCGTTTAGGGGTCCGTTTGCTTTTAAATGAGCTTCATTTTCGGGGAAATAACTTGCTGCATTCTTTTACACATCTGCTGCACAAAATTTGGTCGTTTCGTTTTCGTTTTGTTTTTAAAAAATTCATTTTGTTTTCATTGTGTAATGAAACGAAAAAACAAAAACGAAAAATCACTCGTTTTGTGCCCATCTCTACCTACAATAGCTACAATAGGGCCAAGGTGGAAGTGCAGACCACAAACACTTCTGCTAGTGTTGGGAACTGCACAAAAATGCACAATTGAACTGTGTAATCTGCATTGCCTGAGCATTGCACCTGACAAAGTTAAGCCTGCATAAATTTATGTTATGTGGTGATGAAATGGATTCTGGCCAGTATCTGTTATGCTGCCCAACTCAGTATGTAATATATAAGGTTCATGCTGCTTTCCTAACACAACGCAATTTGCTTCCAAAAGTTTCAGTATTTGGGGGATGCAGCTAACAGGAATTGGCCATTAATTATGTGCCCTCACATCAGTTCTAGTTTATGGGAACTCTTTCAAAGTTTTATGGTTATCAATTATAGTGGTACCTTGGTTTAAGAATGCCCTGGTCAACAAAAAAGATCAGTTTAGAAAATAAATTATTGGAAATGGGGATGCCTCGGTTTAAGAAAATTTCAAATGGAATGCCCCGTTTTGCCTTTTTTTTAAAAAACACCTCCAGAGCGGATTAATTGGTTTTCTGTGCATTCCTATGGGGAACCACATTTTGGTTTAATATTTTTTTTTCCTGATACAAAATGGCCCAGAGAACCGAGGTACCACTGTACTCAAAAGTCATTTGCCAGTCTTTGCCCATGGTGGTGTTCTGGGACCATGCAGCTTTCCATCAAAAAACAGTGAACTCTGAAAAGAGAGTGTAGCCTTAGTGCTAAATCATTTTAATTTCACATAGCTGGCTTTTGTTACATACCATATCCAAGGGCATGTAGAAGGGGTTATTAGGCATTAGATAATTCATCATTACCACCTCATCTTCATCCTCAGCATAATCAGTTTATTTTATTTTATTGATAAAACTGTGCTCAAATCAAGATAAAAATTGCATAATTAAGCAAGTTTTTGAAGTAATCTGCTTATAACTGATTGATAATGTTAAGGAAATGCATAACAGATAGATCTATTCTTTATCATAGTAGATTCTGTGGAATAAGGCATTGATGGTTTGATGAGCACTTGATATGACTTTTTTGGCAGTGGCTTGATTGCTAATGTTTTGTGATCATTTTTGTTTTTGTTTTCATATAAATTTACTAACAGTCATCCTGGTTTTGTAGGTAATAAAACAGAAACTTAGAGTGGAATCACACTCTACCCTATGAAGGGAGATATGTATAAGCTGCTCAGCTTCATTACAACATTATAACAGATACTTTTCAGTACTGGAGGCAACATTAAATTGATAGGCTAATTAATTAGTTTCCATGGTCTCTTTTATCTCCACATCAAAATGAATGAATTAGAAAGGCCACAATTCAAAATGAAAAGGTATGCTTAACTCCACTGACACCAATTGGCATGTCTATCTTGATGTTTCTTTTAACCCGATTAAATGATTTAATTATAAAATGAGTTTCAGTAAAGCACAGGACTCCATGCACAACAATTAGTTTTCTTGTTTTTATCAGTTGCAACTCTTACCCAAACTTCTGCCATTAAAAAAAAAAGATCCCTTAATTCAAATGATCAAGAACTTTTCTTGGCAGGAAAGAAAGATTCTTCAAGAAAACATGGTTAGAAATCTAGTCATGGTGAAATAATTTTTGCTATGCTTTGGCCGAAATCTCGTTGCTTAGTGTAGTTGATTGCAACTATAGTATGTCCACTGAATCAGTGGGGATTTGGTGAATCAATGCCTCTGGAAGTTCCATGGACTCAATGGGCCACCTCTACCTGTAAATTACTACACTAAGCAACAGGGTTTTCAGCCAATCCATTCTTGTAAACCTGGATTGTTTTGCTAATTATAATGAAATCTGAAGAGACATACAATGGTGGTATATCCAGGAAAGCTCACTCTAGGGCAGTGGTTCCCAATGGTAGGTAATCCAGGTGTTTGAGAACTGAAAAGCCTTCACGACTACCTCTGCTTGCTGGGATTTCTGGGAGTTGCAGTCCAAGAACATCTGGGTTTCTCAAGGCTGGGAACCATAAGTCTTTTAATATTTATTTATTTTCAATCAATATAGAACAGGCCTGCCCAACACATTGACCGTGAGTGACCAGTTGCCTGCAGTGCACACCAGTCCCTGTGTGCCCCTCAACACCAGTGAGCCCAGGGGCTGGTGCTGGGCTCGCTGGCCCTCTCCAGCCTAGGCTGGAGTCCACTGCCGCCACCCCGTCCCCGCCCCCACTGCTGACATCACTGCTGCCATGTCCCTTCTGCTGCCCCCACCCCAACATCGCCCCCATCCCTGCCACTGTCACCAACATCACCCCTGTCCCTGCTGCTGCTGACATCACCACCAACCCCACTACCTCACCCCGCTGTCGCCCCCACCAATGTTGTCCCACACTGCAAGTTGATCATGGGGGCCTTCAGGAGCATCAGATAGGCCGCTGGCTGTTCAAAGTTGGACAGCCCTGATATAGAGTGTGCTGTTAAATTTAATCACCAATCAGTTACTTGAAGAGAAAGCAAAAAGGGGCATTCTAATGTTATTTTTTTTCCTTTGGTGGTGAAGAAGAATGTAGTTTTCGCAGAGTTAATTTAGCAGTATACTTTTCCTTCACCGCATTAAATCAATGCAATTCTATAATATACAACACAGTCGTTAACTCCAAGTCAACGTATGCAGACTTGGATTTGTGTTGCTAAAGCTATCCTTTATAATGCAACTTATCTCAATAAGAACACGTTGCATTCCATCATCTTCTTTGTTCCATCAAGGATGGTGTTACAGATGGAGTTGCGACACATATATTATTTCCAAACACCCCTGTGTAGTGACTGTCAGTATAGCATATCAAACTTAGACAGGGCAAACCCCTTTCCCTTGGCTTGATCTACTTTCACATCCTTTAAAGACTCTTGAGAGCAGGACCCCTGTAGTGTTTTTGAAGCTCACATGTTGTTGTGTCCCCCCCCCCCATCCTCTTCTGGTAGAAAGAGAAGCCTTGACTTCTAATTGGAGCTCTGCAAATACCTCATCAATATTTAAAGTGTCAAGTGTATTTCTGTTAGAGGTACCAATTGCAGATCAAAGAGCGCTACCACTGAGGGGTTGTGTTCCCTTCAAGGGTCTTCACAGTCGAGTTTTTCCTTTTATTGGGAGAACTTCTTTTAACACTACCTGCTTTTTCTTGAGCCTCAAAGGTGTTGTTTGACAACTGAGGGGAATTCAATGTACACAATCAGTAAAGATGCCAAAGGACATGTTCAGACTGATTCACAATGGTTAAAGAAATGAGAGTGTAGGGGGGAAAGTTCTTCAAACTGCTCCCCCCCACACAAAAAAAATTCAGAGGCCATTCACTATAGAGCTTAGTAAAAAAAAGGTAAAGTTTCCCCCCGCACATGTATGCTAGTCGTGTCTAACTCTAGGGGCGGTATTCAAGCCGAAGAGCCAGTGTTGTGCAAGTCCATGTCCACGTGGCTGGCATGGCTGCTTTTTATGGCGGTACCTATTTATCTACTTATATTTTCCTTTATACAAATTTCCCATAGGAATGCCTTGAAAATGGAGTAATCCCTAATCATGACCATTTTTAATGTGGTATGGATTCTCCCCATAGGCGATTCTGTTAAGCAAATTTCCCATATCTCCAGAAGTTTTTTGTTTTACAGATTTTATGTTATACAAACCATTTGTTATACGAGGGTCCACTATATATCTCTGGGCTTATGAAAGTCAAAGCATAAGATTGAGAATTGCTCATCTACAAAGAGAATTTAGCTACCCCCAGGAACATTCTTCAGTGCAGCTTCATATGCTTTATTTAAAAGTGCCTCAGAAAAAGGTGTTCAACTATCTGATCCCAGGTAGGGATGGAAGTTGTAGCACCCACACACTTCCCACCCAAATTTGGAAAAAAAAGTTATAAAGCAAAAGCTCCAACAATCTTAGTGCAAGATGAAGCTGGAATAAGTTGCAGGGCTCCCCTGCTAAAGGTTGCTGTACAGAGGGAAGGAGTACTCACTAGAGATCAGCTCAATGAAGGTGTCTACCCAATGTGTGGCAGCGGTGAAGAAGGCCAATTCCATGCTAGGGATTATCAAAAAGGGGATTGAAAATAAAACAGCCAACATTATAATGCCGTTATACAAAACAATAGTAAGGCCGCACCTGGAGTATTGTGTACAATTCTGGTCACTGCATCTCAAAAAAGACAGAGTGGAACTGGAAAAGGTGAAGAAGAGAGTGACTAAAATGATTACTGGGCTGGGGGACCTCCCATATGAGGAAAGGCTAAAACGTTTGGGGCTCTTTAGTCTGGAAAAAAGGTGCCTGAGGGGGGATATGATTGAGATGTACAAAATAATGGAGGGCATGAGTAAAGTGGATAGAGGGACGCTCTTCTCCCTCTCACAAAATACCAGAACTAGGGGACATACAATCAAATTGAGGGCTGAGTAAGAACAGACAAAAGAAAATATTTTTTCATCCAGCATGTTGTTAGTCTGTGGAACTCCCTGCCACAGGAGGTGGTGACGGCATCTGGCCTGGATGCCTTCAAAAGGGGATTGGACAGATTCCTGGAGGAAAAGTCCATCACAGGTTACATACCATGTTGGAGAAGTGTAATCTCCAGGCTGAAAACTGGGGTACTTCAAGGGCCAGATGCAAGGGAGTGATATCAGGAGACAGATATCTAGTCTCGTGCACTCCCAGAGACATCTGGTGGAGCCACTGTGAGATACAGGAAGCTGGACTAAATAGGTCTTTGGCTTGATCCAGCATGGCTCTTCTTATGTTCTTATGTTCTTATGATGGGCGCAAAATGAACTTTTGGTTCATTTTGTTATTCATTATTTGTTTCATTATGTAACCAAACGAATAACGATCTGCCCACTCTAAGAAAAATGAGACGAAACAAAACAGAAATTTCCATTTGGTTTTGGTTCGTTTTTCATTCCGGCATTGTCTTCTACCTGGGGTGGTCCTGGTCCAGTCCTCCAGTCCTGGCTGCAGCACAGGGGGCAGGAGGAAAAAAAACCCAAAGCTGATGGGCCCACACTACAGCTGGTAGGCAGGCAACATAGTTGGCAGTTTTAAAATAAAATAAAATAAAATAAAATAAAATAAAATAAAATAAAATAAAATAAAATAAAACTATATTTTTTTAAAAATTACCTGATCTGGCCCGTGGGCTGGCAAATTGCCCTGAGAGAACCGGATCCGACCTGTGGGTCGCCGCACTGGCCCATGGGGCAGTAGGAGAAAAACAAAAAACAAAATAAAAACAAGAAAACCGAATCGGCCAAACCAGCCCATGAGCAGCAGAACTGACCCGCGGGCCACTGAACCAGCCCATGGGTTGCCGAACCGGCTTGCAAGCCTGTAGGAGAGAAAAAACCCCAAAGCTGACCGGCCCACATTACAGCTGGTAGGTGGGCCACGTGGTCAGCAGTAAAAAAATAAAATAAAAGTAAATAAAAATAAAAATAAAAATAAAAATTACCTGATCTGGCCCACAAGCCCCGGACCTGACCCACAGGTTGCCAAATCAGCCCACGGGCCAGCAAGAGAAAAATTTAAAAAATTAAAAACAAAAACAAAAAAACTCCAGATTGGGCCATGGGCCACCGAACCAGGCTGCAAGCACCGGAACCAACCCACAGGCTGCCGGAAAAACAACAACAACAAAGCTGGCTGGCCCGCGCTACAGCTGGTAGGCAGGCCATATGGTCGGCAGTAAAAAAATAAAATTAAATAAAAATAAAATAATAATAATAATAATAAAAAATTACCCGATCTGCCCCGTGGGATGGCAGGATTAATAATATTAATAATAATAATAATAAAATATTTTTTAAAAACCAACTGGTGGGTTCAAAAAAAAGAAAATAAAAAAAGAAAATGAATCTGAACTAAACCGAATTACGAAATGAATTTTTAGAAAAAAAATCATTTTGTAATTAACGAAACAAAACAAACCAGAAAACAAACTGAACCAAAAAGAATCACCATTTTTTCGGTTTGTGCCCATCTCTAATGCTCACCTTCTGCTGAAGGTATAGTTGAATTGCCTGCCCCAAGTGGCCAGCAAATTTGTTTAAATAAAACACATGAGATGATTGTTGAAAGGGCATGAAATGGAATAATAAGATTTTTAATTAGTGCATTGAATTAGTGGCTGATATTTGAAAAAAGCCTTTTTCTGGAAGACATTTTTTGGGCAGTGGTAGTGGTAGCCATTATTGATCAGAATCTTCCCACTCCTGGGGATGATTTTTGCAGAAGTTGCACAGAAATCATCATGTGGAATTTATTTGAGTATGGTGGAATTTATATTAATATTGGGAATTTATTTGCATTCACCCAAATAAATTTAAGGTGACTTGACACATCATTTGAATAGTCTGCTTGGATGAGTCTCGCAGATTAGAAATACTTAATATCATCCTAACAGATTCTCAAGTGTTTTAGTGCTATGAAGAATTATTTTGTGTTTTGAAATAACATTTACTCCTGCTATTGATCTTGCTTGTTGTTCAAAATTCGATTGCCCCATCCTTAGTTGTCCAGAGCACAGACTTGAAATCAAACGTAGAACTTAGGCAATATTTTTAGTTATGTTTTATAAAGCTGGATTTAAAAAAAAAAACCATTTCATTGATATTGAGAGGAATGATGAAAGGGCCATGTGTAAAGAGCTATTGATAAAAGACAGGCAGTACTAGGTTTTGATCCTATCTTCCTTATTTTATGATGAAATTTGGGTCAGGGACACATATCTTGTAGCAAGTATGGTGGCATTTCACACCAGTGTTCCTACCTAATATGTTAGTTGCAAGCTGTGGCAGTAGCCCAATTTACATTTGAACTTTCCATTTTGTTGTATAGGTCATTGTTTATTTACATCATCATGTACATCACAACTTTCTGTAGAGGGAAATTGTGTTGCCTATGACTACTCCTTAAAAGAAGCATAAAATATTAAACATACATCATTTTACAGAAAAAAATTATGCAACAATATTGAAGAGCCACAGTTTCAAAGTGTAAGGCACCTACAGCACACTGAAAAAGTCTTCAATTGTGTGTGGTTCAAAATCAACTACCAACCAGCCTTCTGAAAAAGTTAGTTCTTTCATCCTTTACATGACCAAAGGGCCAAGCAGGCTTCCTCTGAATGGTTGTTCTAAACGTACTGTCTTGCTGTCCACAATGTTTCACTGATCAGAAACAAGGGTTCCTGGCTCGTGGCACCTTATTTCCAGGCTCTCAAGCTAAGATGACCCTGCAAACCCTGGCTCCCTTATACACCTGATCTTCTGTTCTGGAACATGAACAAACACTCATGTTTCCTTTACGAATACACTAGGGATAATGAAACATTAACACTCCCTACCCCAAATCTGCTAGAATAAATGCAGATTGGCAGATTGTTGGCTTATTTAGACTTCTGTGTAAGTGAAGAATCAAAATGAATATTTTCAAACTGTGTATTTATAGAGAAAATACATGGAAAAGCACAATTTTAGCATTCAAATTTTCATGTCGATGTAAAACAAATGGTGATGGGAGAACAGACGAATGACTGAACACTTAAAAGTAACATTATTGAACATTAGTGCAACCACTGTTACTTTCTTAGTTTAAATGTTTTTTCAAGCTTTTCACTGTTTCTGCTACCATGACTTTCACAACAGCAAAACTCACACATTGTGGTGATGGTGCTCCATATCTTCTCTTGTCCCAACTGGTACATTAAGGCCAGCGTTGACATACCCATAAGCCAGGCTGGAAGGGCCAGGAAGGAGAGTTGAAAGATGTACCCCGTTGGGCCTATAATGCCTTTTGAAATAATACATACACAAAAGCCTTTATGCTAATGTGCTAATCCATGAACCCTGGCACTACCTGGCCTTCAGCTGGAAATGGGTGCCATGCTTGACATTCCATACACAAAAAAATCAAATTCCCACCATACTGCTTGCCCTGAAATTTGTCTCCCCACCATGGAAAAACATAATATTTTCTAGTGACTCACTCAATCATCCATTTGGATGAACAGCCACCATTTTTCTTTGTAACACATAAGGCACCATTAACTTCTTGAACTTGAAATTGTTGGTGTTAAATGTTATTAATAACTGGAGAAGTCTTGTTTATGCTTTTCTTGCTCTTTCCCCCTTTCTGAGGACATGCCTTTACTTCTCCTACAAAGCTCAAGAAATTACCTTGTAAGAAAAATCAATTATAGTCCCATATTGAAGCCATCCATAATAGAGCAGAGGTAGGATGAGGCAATGGGAGAACACTCCTGTGCACTTGAACCATGATGGGAACAGATTGCTGGCACTCAACATCAAAATGGCTGCAGAGCAGCTTTTAAACTGATAATTAGGGGAAAGCTGACAGGAGGTGAGTGGCATCGAGTTCGGAAAACCTCATCCCAGTGGGAGAAGGTTGGAGAGGGTAGAGAACCACAAAGTGATGACATAGTAGGTATTAGCACTGGGAGAATAATGGGATGTGGTAGTTTGTCTACTGGAACTAAAAGCTGCGTGGGGGGGGGAGAACAAAGAAGCAGCTGTTCTTGGAGGATCCACTGTAAAGGTGCTTCTACACAAATGTTCGAAGCCTCTGGCAAAGATGGGAGAACTTGAACATTTGGTAGCTAGGGATAACATTGATATAAAAGCCATAAAAGAAACCTGGTGGAATGTGGAGAACCAGTGGGATACTGCAATCCCAGGCTATAAACTCTATAGAAGGGATAGAAAGGGGCGAGTGGGAGGTGGAATGGCCATCTATGTCAAAGAAGGGGTAAAATCCAGCAGAATGGAGATTGACAGTGGGTCTGACTCCACCATAGAATCACTGTGGGTTAAACTACTAGGTCCAAGGAGCGATGTGAAAGTGGGGATGTGCTATCATCCACCAGATAAATATCTTGAGGGGGATCCTGAAATGAGGAGACAAATCATGGAGTGTCTAAGAGGGACATGATAGTAATAATGGGAGACTTCAATTATCCCCACATTGACTGGGCCAATGTGAGCTCGGGCAAGAAAGAGAAACAAGTTTTCTCGACATGCTGAATGACTGTGCCTTAGAGCAACTTGTCATGGAACACACCCAAGAACAGGCAACTCTATCTAATAGAGATGGGCACGAATCAGAAAAATGGCATTTCGTTTGTCGTTTGTTGTTTGCAGGGTCCGTTTCAGTTCGTTTCCGTTTTTTGCGAATTTTTTGCAAAAAATTGTTTTCATTTTCATTCGTTTCGTTACCATTTCGTTACCATTTATTTCAATTTCTGTTATTTTTTAAAGGATTTTAAGCAATTCACTCATATTGCAGTAACAGAAACAAAACACACAACAAAATTTCCGGTGTTTCTGTTCATTTTGTTTCATTTTGGGGACAAAATTCGTTTGTCGTTTCATTGCGTAACGAAACGAAAAAACAAAAACAGAAACAAAAAATTGTTCGTTTCATGCCCATCTCTACTATCTAATATTGTGTGATACTCAGGACCTGCTCATGGATGTGAATGTCACTGTGCCTCTGCGAAACAATGACCATGCTGCAATCTCCTTTGCCATGCATGTTGGGGGAAGAGTGTCAAGCAAAGGGCGGACTTCCCTCAGATGAGGATACTAGTTAGAAATAAATTGAAAGGGAAGGTAAAAAGAATCCAGTCTCTCCAGAGTGCATGGAGCCTGTTTAAAACAACAGTAGTAGAGGCCCAGCGGAAGTGCATACCACAAAGAAAGAAAAGCTCCTCTAAGTCCAAGAGGGCACTGGCATGGTTAACGAGTGGAGTTAGAGAAGCTCTAAAGTGCAAGGAGAGGTATTTCCATAAATGGAAATCCTCCCCAAATGAGGAAAATAAAAAGGAACACAAACTCTGGCAAAAGAAATGTAAGAAGATGATAAGAGAGGCAAAGAAAGACTTTGAGGAATGTACGGCTAGCTATGTAAAGGGAAATAATAAATGCTTCTTTAAATATGTTAGAAGTAGAAAATCTGTCAGCTGCCTAGATGCCCTAAGCACATCCGATCTCGCTTTATTTCAGAAGCTAAGCAGGGTCGGCCCTGGTTAGTACTTGGATGAGCGACCACCATGGAATACCAGGTCCTGTAGGCGCCTGGAGTAGGAACTGGCAAGCCACTCCAGTACTACTGCCAAGAAAACTCCATGGACATGGAGTCACGTAGAGTCTGTCATGACTGTAATGACA
The DNA here is from genome assembly GCA_029282475.1 of Phrynocephalus forsythii. Lineage (NCBI taxonomy): Eukaryota > Metazoa > Chordata > Lepidosauria > Squamata > Agamidae > Phrynocephalus > Phrynocephalus forsythii. Next base: position 37,513,518 of record JAPFRF010000005.1, read on the forward strand.
CAACACACACACACAGAGAGAAAATCTGTCAGAGAATCAGTTGGCCCTCTGGATGGTGAGGGAGGAAATGGGGAGGTAAAGGAGGATGTGGAAATCGCGGAGAAATTAAATGAGTTCTTTGTATCTGTCTTCACAACAGAAGACCTTGGGCAGATCCCGCTGCCTGAACAGCCCCTCTTGACTAAAGAATTAAATCAAATACAGGTTAAAAGAGAGGGTGTTTTAAGTTTAATTGATAAATTGAAGATCCCCAAGTCACCAGGCCCAGATGGTATCCACCCAAGGGTTATTAAGGAACTGGGAAATAAAACAGCCACAGTGCCGGAGGACTGGAGGATAGCAGATGTCACACCATTTTTTTAAAAGGAAGGAGCCACCCCCAGGAACTATGGGCTAGTTAGCCTTATGTCTATCCCAAGGAAGATGGTGGAAAGCTTCATCCAAGAGAAAATCTTAAAACACATAGAAGAACAAACCTTACTGAGAAAAAATCAGCATGGCTTCTGTAAGGGTAAGTCTTGCCTGACAAACCTTTTAGAATTCTTTGAAAAGGTCAACAAGTGTGTGGATTTGGGTGAACCGGGGGATGTTGTCTATATTGATTTTCAGAAGGCTTTTGACACAGTCCCTCACCAAAGCCTGCTGAGAAAATTGCACAATCAGGGGATAAGAGGGCAGGTCCTCTTATGGACTGAGAACTGGTTGAGATCCAGGAAACAAAGAGTAGGTGTCAATTTTCACAATGGAGAGAGGTGAAAAGCGGTGTGCCCCAGGGATCTGTCCTGGGACCGGTGCTTTTCAATCTGTTCATAAATTACTTGGAGACAGGGATAAGCATTAAGGTGGCCAAGTTTGTGGATGACACAAAACTTTTCCATGTGGTAAAAACTAGAAGGATCTCTCCAAACTGGGGGAATTGACTGTGAAATGGCAAATGTGTTTCAATATAGGCAAATGTAAATTAATATATTGGGCCAAAAAATCAAAACTTTATCTATCAAATCATGGGCTCTGAGCTATCCATCACGAATCAGGAAAGAGATCTTGGTATGCTGGTGGATAGCTCAATGAAGGTGTCTACCCAGTGTGTGGCAGCGGTGAAGAAGGTCAATTCCATGCTAGGGATTATCAAAAAGGGGATTGAAAATAAAACAGCCAACATTATAATGCCATTGTACAAAATGATAGTAAGGCCGCACCTGGAGTATTATGTACAGTGCTGGTCACCGCATCCCAAAAGAAACATAGTGGACTGGAAAAGGTGGAGAAGAGAGCGGCGAAAATGATTACTGGGCTGAGGGACCTACCTTATGAGGAAAGGCTAAAATATTTGTGGTTCTTTAGTCTGGAAAAAAAGGCGCCTTATGGGGGATATGACTGAGATGTACAAAATAATTCAGGGTATGAGTAAAGTGGATACCAGAACTAGGGGACATCCACTCAAACTGAGGGTTGGGAGAGTGAGAACAGACAAAAGAAAATATTTTTCCCAGCATGTTGTTAGTCTGTGGAACTCCCTGCCACAGGATGTGGTGATGGCATCTGGCCTGGATGCCTTCAAAAGGAGATTGGACAGATTCCTGGAGGAAAAGTCCCTCACATGATGGAGATGTGTCATCTCCAGGCTTAAAACCAGGGTACCTCAAGGGCCAGATGCAGGGGAATGGTATCAGGAGATAGATATCTAGTCTCGTGCCCTTCTGGACACATTTGGTGGGGCCACTGTGAGATACAGGAAACTGGACTAGATGGCCCTTTGGCCTGATCCAGCATGGCTGTTCTTATGTTCTTATGTTCTAAAATGGAAGACTTAACAAGACACTTAAATCATCTTGTTGCTGTGAGAGTTTCAGGCCCCGTCATTGCACGGGCTGTATGAATGAAAGAATTAGAAAGCAAACCCTCTTTCATGAGGAAGATGCCTTGCAACGTCATTAGAGCATGTGCTCCTAAGCCATGCACTTAACCCCAGTCCTCTTCCATGCCATCTGCATGCATTTCCCCCCTTACGTAAGCTTGTGCAGTGCATGCTATCAAATATATAGTGCAGCATTCACCTTGAGCTGTTTCCCCCCTCCCCAACCCATCCAAGTAATAAAAAACCTTTAGCTTCTAGTGCCTTTTGTTCTTCTCTCTGCAGATCAGATATCCTGAAGTAAAACATTTTACAAACACCAAGGTCACTCCTCCCCACCCTTTATAAAAAGGTGAATGCAGCCGGAGCGAAATTCTCTGTAGAGCACGCTAGAAATATCTGTTGAATTTGGGGCAAGTTTCCTTCCTCCCTTCTCTCAAGCTCTCACAGACTTCATATATTCTTAGAGTTTTGTAGAAGTGTTGCAAACACTCAATTGGTTAGGCAAATCTTTTACTTTTAGAAATTGTTGAGGGGGAAGAGGAAGCATCTTGAAATTATCTTTTCGGTAGATACAGGGGGGGGGCAGATTGGAGAAGGATGGCCATGCAGCCTCATATTACCAGCCATTCATTATTCTACCTCCAGGTTTAAGATATTGCAGTAGAAGTACATTACCTGAAGAATCAATAACTCAGCAGGAGGTTTTAACGGAGAGAACACACTTGGCATGGAACTCCAGCAGAAGGGAATGAAGGCCACCAATGACCTAGAGGGTATAATTAGAATGCTGTAGCATAAAACTAAAGGGTAAAGGGGGCAGAACATGTGAGTAATAAGTTGAACATGTTAGCTAAATTTAAAGCAATAATAATCCCAATCTTTCCATGTTGACAAGAGTGTTGCTTATGAATGAGGGTATGCTGAAATTACATTTCAGATCCCTAACAGTTAAAGTGTTGATGCAAGTTGGTTCAGTAAAGGGAATAAAAGGTGAACATGAATAATTTTGTGCTGGTCATCCTAAGACCCCTCACCTTCTGTCCCACTCACAAGCTAGCATGCACCGCTTATAAGATCTTCCAGTCCTGGCAGGAGCACATGCTGTCCTCCTCCTCCTCCTCCTCTATCAGCTGCCCACTCAAACCCTAATCTCTTCCCCACCTTTTCTGAATGAGCAGCTGCTGGAAGAGGTGGAGCAGGGAAGTCCGTGCACCTGCCAAGAGTGGAATAGTGCACAACTAGGAGGGAATGAGCAGTGCGTGCTGGCTTGTGAGTGGGGGACTGAGCAAGGGGGTGGGGGAAGGGAACAAGAGGCACCTGAGATGTCACACTGAAAGTGTAAGACAGTGGTTCTCAACCTGTGGGTTCCCAGATGTTCCTGGACTGCAACTCCCAGAAGCCTCCACCACTCACAGTGCTGGAAGGGGTTTCTGGGAGTTGCAGTCCAGGAACATCTGGGGACCCACAGGTTGAGAACCACTGGTGTAAGACATCTTGGCAGGAAGGGAGTCATGTTAAAGAGAGAAAACAACCACCTTCACAATGGTCATTGTTCTTCCCATTTCCCCACTGGCTTTATCTTTCTACCCATTGTTATGTTTTCTTCACTCTAACTCATCACCATCTCTCTTTAAAGAAATACAGAATTTAAACTACAGGAAACTAATAAAAGTGTTTCATACAAAGAAATGGAGTGTCTGTTTTTACATTGTTTCTGTTCATGGCTGGCTAGTAGACATGGGCACGACTCGACAAAATTGTCGTTTCCGTTTTCAGTTATAATTTCCATTACGTAACAGAAATGGTAACGATAATTAAGCCGTCAGAACTCGAACTCGAACTGAAAAAAGAAAAATTTGGTTGGGTTTTTCATTTCCATTTGTGGCATCGCGGTGATCGCGCAATGCGAAGCACAGAAAAAGTTTTTAAAAGTTTTTTTAAAAAACCTGACTCCTGGCCAAAAAAGCAGGCGAAAATATGCCTGCCTGAGGCTTTGCCACCTACCAGAGGGGTGGTTACTGGGGGGTCCCCGGCCTTTCCCCCCTCTTCTCCTGTCCTGGGCTGCTTGCACCAGGCTGGGGGGGTCATCCTCGTCGTCTCGCCATGCCATGCGGTGGGGAGGATCCAAAATGGCGACCGCAATTTTTCTTTTGAAATTGTGGTAAAAAAACACACCAAATCACCATAGAAACATGTGAAATTTATTTATTTTAAATGCCTGAATTTTAATAGTAGCAGCAGTGGGTTTTTATAGCAATAAAACGTCATATTGATTTTATTTTACTTTATTTTATTTTTTATTTTTTTAGACCTGCCCATTTGGGCTGGGCATGGGATGGGACCATGCAAATTGTTTGAACCATTCCACCAATGGCATTGCCAGGTTTTTGACGGACACTTCTGGATTTCTCGGAGGGCATAAAAAGCCGAGGCACCTTCCAGAAATCGCAGTTGGGTGTATGGATGTGGTTGAGGGAGGAGGGCTGGCTGCTGGTGCTGGTGTGATCCGATCGAGATTGAGGAGGGAGGCTGGAGGCTTTAGGATTTAAGTTAGGCAGGCAGGGAGGGAACTGAATTTAGAAAATAATTTCTTTGATTCCCCTGCTGACAGGAATAGCAGTTTATTCTTTATTTCTTCTCTGGCAGTTTGTGAGGATTTTTTTTCCTGATATTGGATATAGGGAGAGGTTCGACTGGGAGTGGGAGGTGTGGATTTATTTTAAATATATATTATATACTACCATTTATTTTATATTTTCCCAACTTCAATTTGCTTGCACACACACACATTTGGGGTGCAAGCCAAGAACAGAACCTCTATCCTAAGTGATATCCTAACTGCCCACTCACCCGTCCGCCCATGCCACCACCCACCTGTGGCCCGCGCCGCTGCCCGCCCACTCGCCCGCCTGCGGCCGCTGCCCGTCCATGGCCCCCTGCCACCGCCGCCCACCCGTACCTCTCCCCGCCACCCGCCCCCTTCCCCACCCACCGCCTAGGGCACAAAAACACCTAGCGCCGGCCCTGATTGTGGGACACCCGTATGCTCTGGGAAGTCAAATTGCGAAATTTTCACGACAAATGGAAATGACCCGAAACGGACCCGTTCTGACAAACGAAAACTTGAAACATCATTTTTTTTCTGGTCTTGCCCGTGTCTACTGGCTAATTTTACATTTTCTGAGCAGCAGTTTCTTCTAAGCTTCTGTGGACTGTCTAGAGGTCCTGCGTTATTGATTTCCTGCTTGTACATTCTGGTTACTCTGTCACTCACTAGCTTGAAATGCAAGATGGCAGTCAATAAGGAAAAGGAGCCCAGCTACCACACTCTTGACAAAACAATGTAAAAGGTTCAGACACAGGGAGAAAGCAGTAACTTCCTTCAGAAGGAGGAAGAGGGAGCGAATCCGATACACGCTGTCTGAAAGCAATGGCCATAAAAACAAACACACACATTTTGACTTGACTGCACAGGGTAGAAAGGCATAATGCCATGGCTATAAGGCCTTCATGGAATTCTGCATTCAGAGAGAAATATAAATACCCTGAGATTTAACTGTTAGAAGTTTAGTCAGACTCTTCAAGAAAAGGTGAACACCCAGTTGCTTGCCCTAGAAATCAGTTTGGATCTTAAGGACCTAACATTTGGAATATGTATTATTGTTTTTCATTTGTTTTAATCTTAAACACTGTCCATTTCTTCCATCCTGCTGTCCTCTCTGCCAAATGCCCAAGTTACAGCTGAGTTTGGAAATCTACATTTAAAAGGTACATAGCTAGAGATAACTACTAGGTTCGAAACAGTAGTCAGCTTCAGATATAGTTACCATTTTTAGATTTTTGATTGGCAATGGTGCCATGAATAGTAACTGGGAAAACAAGGGTCAATCACTAGAAACTTATTACTTGTAACTAGCTGTTTCTATGTTCTGGGTAAGAGAGAGAAGAGGGAAGAGAGAAGCAAGTGAAGGATCATAGACCCTTGCCCAGAGTCAAACAATAAATGTCATTTGCTGTCAACCTCTGAGATTTTAATGATTGGTGGTCCCTCAGAAGAAATCCTTCGTAGTAAAAAGAGTAGAATTTATTTATTTATTTATTTATTTATTTATTTATTTATTTATTTATTTATTTATTTATTTATTTATTTATCTGTTTATAAAACCTTCCAATGGGAATACTATGGGAAGCAGAGACAGCACTATCTCTCACCTGATCAGCTTCCGATTCCAATTAGGTTTTTTTTCCTAGGGGAACCCACTTTGGAACTTCATCACTCAGCTCCCTGAACCCCAAACCTTTCCAGATTACATGGGGTAGGCTAGAATCGCTTTCTGAAGGCACCCCTGTCATTTCCTCTAGAATGAATCATTTCATTCTAGAGGAAATGACAGGGGTGCCTTCAGAATGAATCATGCCATTCTAGAGGGGGAAAATGATGTTTTATTTCATTTGTAATGAAATGCTGCTAACGAAATGACGAAGCAGTGTGCCCTTCCCTAATCTGACAGCCCATCTCTTCTGAGATGGACCACAATATCTTACTGGCACATTATCCATTCCTAGGTCCCATCTCTCTGCACACAGATTGCAATTTCCAGCCTGTTATCCTGACTCTTAAGATATGCACAAAATTGGGTACTTCTAGGACTTAGTAGAACAGATCCATACTGTAATGAAACATTTTGTATTGTTTTGTTTTGGTATGATTTTTTTTAAAAAATCATTATTTATTTATTTTTATTTATTTACGAACTTGTATCCCGCCCATCTTCCCGAGGGAACTCTGGGCGGCTTACAGTGAGCTGACCATTGCAGCAATCTTGTACAATGCAATTAACAATACAATCACAATATAAGCAAGCAAGTAAAATTAAAACACAAGCAGCACCCTTAACTAGAGCGATATGATCGCAATAGCAACTTTACTTATAAGTATAAGCAACAAATGGCAGCAGACAGCGGGAAAAAAATAACAAAATGAAATAGCAAAGGAAATTATATGAAATGAAAGGTTATCTTTCTGTTTTTTATCCTTCTCTATACGGAATATTTGGTGGTAAAGGGAAACAGTAGCTGCAAGGAGGTTAAGGGAAAAAGTTGAATGCAATTCCATTTTTTTAAGTTTTGCCTGGATCAAAATGGAGGGGAGCAAGTTGAGAGAAAATTTGATTTTGGGATTTTTAAACACCCATTCCATTTGTTTTCAGGGCTGGTAGCAGGTCTTCAGTGACCTAAATTGAATTCTGCAACCTTTATGACAGATGGCCATGCAACCTAAACAACAGTTTATGCTGAAAATCACTGGGAACAAGCAAGGAAACAGAGGGGTGCCAAGTGGATCTCAGAAGGGAGGGTGTTGGGTGTTCCACAGTTGATGAGTGATCACCAAGAAGGCCCAACACCTTGTCAACAACCTTAGACCTCTCTCGGGGTTGGATCCCTCAGCTCACCAGGGATGCATGGGTGACTCAGACAGTTCTGTGTGGGAGGTGTCTCTTTGAGAGCTACTGATGTCACAAACCATTTAGGGATTTTTATGTCAACATTAAAACCTTGAAGTCAATGCAGTAGTGAATCGGCAGCCAGTGCAATGGGGCTGGGCTGAGAGTAATATGCTGATGTCTTCTGGTACTCATTAGCAGCCTTGCTGCCATGTTCTACACCAGCTGAATTCTCTATATTAATCTCATAGGCAACTCCATGTAGAGAGCACTGCAGTAGTCTCGCCTTCGGATTACGAGCGCATGGACGAACGGGGTGAGCTCTCCAGTGTGAAGGAAGGCCCATAGCTGGGCAAACCATCAGTTTTAATGAAGTAGTATAAAATGTAACAGAATGAATGAATGAATGAATGAATGAATGAATGAATGAATGAATGAATGAATGAATGAATGAAGAGGAGACAGTGCAATGAGTGAACCAAAATGCAGCCACCATGAGCAAGCACTCTTAACTCTGCAGTTAATTTTGGGATAACCATGGTTTCTAGACTGACTTCAGAAAACCCTATAGATAAATACGCCACAGCAGACCAATAATGTAGATGTTTATCAGGGCCCGGCAAGTTGTTCCATCTTTCAAATGGAAGGGGAAAACCTTTTATAAAGCAATGTATTCAGTAAAATGTTGTAGCATTTTATTGTGTCTCTATTATGTAAGGAAAACCATGTGAGTGTCAAATGAACTTCCTGACATTGCAATCAGCTCAAAAGATAAATGAGCCACTACAATGAAGAGGATTACTTATTGCATTGTTGAAGGGAAATATGTTTGGTTTGCCTTTGTTTTAGCTCTGAGAGTGGTCATAATGTCTAAAGTTAATCTATGGATAAAATCATTTGCTTTACACCTAGGAAGGGAAAAATAACACTCACTTTAACCAGTTTTACAAACAAAGGTATCTAACTGATGGATTAACAAATTGTGGGCATGTGTCTGTGTTTCCCACTCTACAAGCAGCAGATGTTTTTTCTTTCTCCTTTTTCAGTGATACACAAACAAATGTCCACACAATTAATGTGTATCTTTGAATAATACACAAAAACACACTTTGTGTGTGTGTTGTGTCATAACAGTTGTGACCGACTCTTCATGACCCCATGTCAATGGAGTTTTCTTGGCAGGAATTAGTTAGTGAGAAAAGTTTACAAAATTCACCTACTAAGTAAAATGCATACAAAATGTACACTAGGAAATTGTATGCAAAATAAGCCAGACATTCCATACAAAACACTTCCTCAGAGTCATGCAGTGTAAAAGAAGAATGGGATGAAAATACCAATGAGAATCAGAGAGAAAACAGGTAGGCTTTTCTTTTATAGATGTTTTCATATCCCACTTGCACAGGGTTTAGCAACATGGAATTCAAAGTAGAGTTAGGTGGAAGTTCCATCGCAGATCATCTATGCTCAAATTTTAGTAAAAGCTGCAAAGTATGAAGGTAGAAGAAAGCCAACTTGGCAGAGTTATCGGTCTCTAATTCTGGGGTGAATAGACTCAATCATGACTTCTTGAAGTAAGATTGTTCTTGTTAAGGTCATGCCTTGGGACTTCATTCTGAGCAAGCCTGGAGCTGGCAACCAGGGCTTGTTACACAAAGCTAGGGTCATGATGGAAGATTCAGTGAGTTGAGCACTTTTGATGCATGTTGGTTGGTAAGATGGTCTGTTTTTGGAATGGAAACAGGAAGTGATCTAACAGATGAATCGGTCAGTGTGATAGCATGGTTATTGACAACCTTTTTAAATGGAAGCTGTCGTACCCCAATCTCCCCCCCCCCCGCAAACATATGTGGACATCAGAAGCTGATTTTATCAAATACAGTTTACCATGTTCAGTTATGATAAGAATATTTTACAAGCGGAAACCAGTTGTGTGTTATGTTCAATATTTACATAGTAGAACTGTCATAGAGCTAAATATGACGTGGTACCCGTATGATAGTTAATTGTAATGTTATTTCTCAGACAAATTAATTCCGACTATTTCTGAATGGGGTAGAACGGTAGGTTAAAAATGAGTAGAGACACATATTCCAACCCAATGTGCTGCAGGCAAATGCCACTTCTTTCACATGCAGAGAAGCCAAAGCCTGCAACATCCATCTGCATTACAATACTCTTCCTAGCACAATCTGCCTTTAGAAAACGGTGTTTAACAGAGGGGGGAGGTTAGAAAGGGCAGCTTACTTTGCAGTAGTCCATCATTTGGGGACCCTGCATTAATTATCAGCATTTCTTATCCGCCCTTTCTAATTTGGTCTCTGCATATGCCCAGAGTGAAACTGTCCATGCATCCCAAGGTTTTTGATTGTAAAAGTATTTACCTGTAACATTTTAGTAGCGTAGTAGCTTGATTACTTTTCATGGTGTTACAATCTACTTTACTTTTAATTTGCATGCACATACAGAGATCATAAATAGCATGCACCTTTTGCTTATTATTATACACACTAGAATTTTTGAATATTTTAAAAATATTTATTGTTTCTTAGATTATTTAAATCTAGTAGTTAATGTTTGTAGTTCATTATTTGCAGTATGTTACCCATCATGATTGTATGTTACCTTTGAGTAATATCAAATAAGTGAAAGAGAATTTAAATTGTAAATTGTCCCACCTTATATTATTTCAACTTTGATTACACTGCAATAATTACCAGAGTATGTAAAAATCAAAATTTTCAACTTTGACTGTTCCATTTCAAACAGCTTGTCAGCAAGCAAATTTTTTACAATCCTATTTGACCGCAGGCAACTGCCACCTCTTTCACATGCAGAGGAGCCGGAGCCTGCCACATCCATCACCATTGTATAAGTCTTCCTTGCCCAAAGTGCCTTTAAAAACATGGGTTTTACAGAACAAAGGGGGGGGAGGCAGCAGAATTTTCAGTAGTCTACTGTATTCTATTACAATGCTGTGGATTCCCCCTCCTTTAAACCCTATACATGCGGTTTTCAGTATGCACCTGCAATACTTGCATGGCATCGGTTACATAGTAATAATAAACCCACATGATTGTGTGTGTGTGTGTGTGTGTGTGTGTGTGTGTGTGTGTGTGTGTGTGTGTGTAGATATGAGCATGTCTTTTATCATCAAGCAGTCTATCTATCTATCTATCTATCTATCTATCTATCTATCTATCTATCTATCTATCTATCTATCTATCTGGTACCTTGTATAAAGGAATTAATTCGTTCCAAATGAAATTATGTTAAGCAAATTTTCCTTTATACAAATTTCCTATAGGAATGCATTGAAAACAGAGTGATCCCATTTTTATGTTGTACAGATTCGCCCCATAGGCAATTATGTTAAGCAAATTTCCCCTATATCCGGAATTTTTTATATTGTACAAATTTTATGTTATACAAACTGTTTGTTATACAAGGGTCCTCTATCTATCTATCTATCTATCTATCTATCTATCTATCTATCTATCTATCTATCTATCTGTTGAAAGTTTGACATATGATATGTTGCAAATGTAGCAGACCTTCAGTTTGAGCACACATATTTAGCCAATAAGCAGCATATCCAGCCCTTCTTCTATGTCATTCAGCTTGGGTGACTTTCTTGTACAGCATTCTTTAGGTTTTCCAGCATATTGGTTCTTTTTTCAATTTAGAAAAAAAGGGAATCTAGCATTTATGCTTACTACAACCTCTAGTTCTAAAAAGCACTCTTAACTCTTTGCTTAGTTTCTGCACCACTTCAGGTGATGTCAGTAGTCCTTTCAACCTCTGGAGGTACATTTTACAAAGGTTTTTGAAAATTGCTTCTATTATTTTTGTCATCAGTGTCTGGGCTCATTGAGTTCTCTTTGTTGGATGAAAAGAGTCCTTATTCCAACAAAACGAATCCTTATTTCAGAAGGAGATAACCTTTGGATTCATCCCACTGTTTTTTCATAGGCCTGTTGATTAGCACTTCTGCTAATGCTTCTTTGTTATTTAACCACAATTCTGTTGTTGTTTTTGTTAACTCTTTGATGTCACACATGTGACAAATCTTTCAGCCATATGTTCAGGGGAGGCCACCTGCAATTCACAGTCTTTAGGAAACATGCAGCCCCCAGACTTGTATTTAGCAGTTGATCATAAAATAATTACAGTGGCACACCTCTCACAAATTGCTTGTTTTAATGGCTTGCCCTTGAATTTTGGTAGCATAATTTGCTGGTGAATTTTAGTGGTAGTGATAGGCATGACTGTAATTGCCCCTCTGGATGAGTCCCCTGGCAAAAATAAACCAGAATCTGCTAAAAATAGCATAGCTTGCCAACTAGGAATAAGCTATTCATTTTGGAAACAGTAGCTTCCGAAACAATGCGTGCAAGCCCAGCTGGCATTTGGAAGCCTCCGAAATGCAAGCAGTTAATCACTTACCTCCCTGCAGGGTCATGTTGGGCTAAACTCCAACCAGGAAAAAGTCTCCTGATGTCATCCATCCTTCTCCCTGGCACTAGCCAATTAGGAGCTGTGCAGGAGAGGGCATCATCCCACCTCCCTGTCTAATTAGTTCTATAGGAGAGAGCCTGGGGCTTCCCCTCGTGCCAGAGGGACATTGGCTGGCTGGCTGACACTGGCTGGATGCCCCTCCCTTATTTTCAAATCCAAAACTTGACAGGTATGCATACACCTTCCCAGCATATTTCAGTTTCATAAGCACGTCTCCTACTAGGACTACTCTTCTCTTCTTTTTGTATGGTGTGGATTCAATTTATTTGCTTGGTTGAGCTTCATCTTCTTTTGTGTCCCCTCTTGTTGGGTCTATTGTATGTCCTTCCCTGCTATATGTCCTCTTCAGGGATATCAAAATGGTTTGGAGTTCCACCAATGAAGAATGTCTTCTTCTTTTGCTCCTAAATGTGACCTTCTCCATGGTGCCTCCTACATTATGTTTAATATTGCCTTAGCATTTTTCTCCTCTGCTTTTTTTGCTGTTCTTCCACCTCCAGTGCCTCTCTTAACTGCTGCATCTCAAGGTGTGTGTGTGTGTGTGTGTGTGTGTGTGTGTGTGTGTGTGTGTGTGTGTGTGTGTGTGTGTGTGTGTGTGTGTGTGTGTGTGCGCGCGCATAAGAAAAAAAGAAGACAAAGGTGAACACCTGTAGCTAAATATGCAGACATATTGTGAAGATCACAAGGCAAGTAGTGTCTGGGTATATAGGTTCATAAAACAGCCTCTTTCTGATCTCTGTTGCATCCATTCATGTGAAGTATTCAAAAACAGGTGGAGTGTAGCTTTCAAGAGTAAGAGATAGCTGCCATAATAAGCGGACTATACACCACCTCCTCATCAGACGGAATTTATTAGCTTGCAAGGATTCTGATTCCCAAGGTATATCGCCAGGATAGAACGGGTCTTAAAGAAACAAAGCCTCTGATTCCACTAAAGTTTCAATTTGTCCTTAGGAGAAATGTACGCATGTATGCAATTAAAAACACAACTGAGCTGTGGTTTTCAGTCTAGGGACGCAATCAAGATTATCATAACAGGGAAGAGCTGTGATCCTGCCAGTAACCATGCCTCCCAGACTCACCACTCCTTGAATAAATAAAGGGCCACTGGGAAATAAAGTTTGGAAATCTGAAGGAAAAAAGGAAAGCATTGTGCTGATTTTCAGATATATAACATATTTTTCAGACTGGAATATAATATAATATAATATAATATAATATAATATAATATAATATAATATAATATAATATAATATAATTCATTATGTATGGATTGGCAAAGCAGAGCATCATAGTTGGGGCTATCAGATCTGGCTTATGCATGAGAAGTGGATATCTGGTGGTCCTTCAACTCCCGCTAGTTGCAGTCAGCAGAGCCAGTGGTCAAGGATGATGGGATTTATTATTCCGCAATATCATTTATCAGGCTGTACAGGTGCATAATAGGTTTTCCCCTTCAGATGTCTATATTATACATAAAGGAATGGTTAAAAGAGTAAAAACGGAGTATCTTTCAAATGTGAACCCTCTGTCCACACCTTGGGCCTTGCAGGCAATATATTGTTAAAGGGCATATACAGTTCAAGGATGAACAATTTTATTAGCTGTGCCAGTCTGGTTAGAGCCAGCTGCCCTTCTGAAAATCTGTTTGAAGAAGGCAAAGGAAAAAATCCATAAAGTAAAGTAAAATATACAGTAGACACTCCTCAGGTCTTGCACTAAGGATTTATGGAAGGCCCTTGCATGAACACATTTTGAGAAGTGATGCAGGAAGCAGACTATTTTCAGGCTGCCTTTTGTGGACATTTCTTTATTAAGTTTGTATCCTGTTTTTTTTTTAAAGGACACTTAAAGAGAACATGTTGTCAAATGTGGGATTGGAAGTGGAAGTAATATTGAAATTGGTATACATTCTGGCCAATGTTTAAAACAAAGCACAACCCTCTCCTAATGAAATTCATGAGGATGACTGTTGTGATGTGAGCAGAGGGTTGCACTGACTCAGGATTCAAATCTTGTCTGGCTAGAGGAAGGCAGTGATAAACCCCTTCTTGAACATCCTGCACATCTCAAAACCCCTATTAGGATTGCCATAACTCAGAAGCAACTGGAGAGCATTTAAGAATAATGATACAAGTGAATAAAGTTTCAAAATCACACTTGGTTTTCAAGCTAGATCATACCAGTGGCTCAAATGGAAGAGAGAATATGAAAATGAATAGTTCTGACTAAAGATGGGCAAATCTTTGTCATTTCGTTACGTAACAAAATACTTCGAAATGGTAGGACACTTTTCATCACAAAACAAAATGAAACACCATTTGTGCTCTAGGAACAAAATGATTTGTCCTAGAGGAAATGGCAAGGGAGCTTCCTCAAGCTTTTCCCTGTAAGACCCCCAAATTTGGAAAGGTTTGGGGGTTGGGGGCTGAGTTATTAAACTACAAAGAGGGTGCCCCTAGGGAAAATTTCTAATTGAAATGGGAAACTGCAATAACACCCCGTGGGTGAGCGATTAGTGGCTTTGCCAGCTTGGCTTCTGAATCCCAATTCAAATGATTTTTTTCCTAGGGCCACCCCATTTGGAGCTTAATAACTCAGCCCCCTGACCCCCAAAACTGTCCAAATTTGGGGGGCTTACAGGGAAGAGCTTGAGGAAGCTCCCCTGTCATGTTGGTGCCTCTAGGACCCAGGGGAACATAACATTTCATTTAAAAAAACTACTCAAAATTTGTTACTAACAAAACAAAACAACTAAAGAAACGAAATGAAACACTTTATTTCTGTTTCATGCCCGTCTCTAGTTCTGATCTAACAAGGTTATAGAAATTATATGCATGACCCTGATAAAGCTTCAGAGTTGGGCCCATTAGCTTTTAGACATGGGCACGACCAGAAAAAATGATGTTTCGAGTTTTCGTTTGTCGGAACAGGTCCATTTTGGGTCGTTTCCGTTTGTCGTGAAATTTTTCAAAAATTTGTCATTTTGTCATTTCGTTTGTCATTTGTCGTTTCCACTGCGATTTAACGTGATTTGACTTCCCCCAGAGCATGGGGCGTCCCGCAATCAGGGCAGGTGCTAGGTGTTTTTGCGCCCTAGGCGGCAGGCTGGGTGGGTGGGGGGCAGCGGGAGGGAGGTGCGGGTGGGCGGCGGTGGCGGGGGGCCATGGGGGGCAGCAAAAGTGGCAGGGGAGGCGCAGGCGGGCGAGCAGCGGCCATGGGCGGGCGAGTGGGCGGGTGGCAGCGTGGGCCGCAGGCGAGTGGCGGTGCGGGCGGACGGGCGAGTGGGCAGTTAGGATATCATTTAGGATAGAGGTTCTGTTCTTGGCTTGCACCCCAAATGTGTGTATATGCAAGCAAACTGAAGTTGGGAAAATAGAAAATAAATGGTAGTATATAATATATATTTAAAATAAATCCACACCTCCCACTCCCAGTCGAACCTCCCCCTTTATCCAATATCAGAAAAAAATCCTCACAAACTGCCAGAGAAGAAATAAAGAATAAACTGCTATTCCCTTCAGCAGACAAAGCTGCAGGGAATCAAAGAAATTATTTTCTAAATTCAATTCCCTCCCTCCCTGCCTAACTTAAATCCTAAAGCCTCCAGCCTCCATCCTCAATCTCGATTGGATCACACCAGCACCAGCAGCCAGCCCTTCTCCCTCAACCACATCCATACACCCGACTGTGATTTCTGGAAGGTGCCGGCATCCAGAAGTGTCAGTCAAAAACCTGGTGATGCCATTGGTGGAATGGTTCCAACAATTTGCATGGTCCCATCCCATGCCCAGCCCAAATGGGCAGGTCTAAAAAAATAAAAAATAAAATAAAATAAAATAAAATCAATACGATGTCTTATTGCTATAAAAAACCCACTGCTGCTACTATTAAAATTCAGGCATTTAAAATAAATAAATTTCACATGTTTCTGTGGTGATTTGGTGTGTTTTTTGACCACGATTTCAAAAGAAAATTTGCGGTTGCCATTTTGGATCCCCCACCACATAGCATGCAGCGAGACAGACGACGAGGATGCCCCCCCCCAGCCTGGTGCAAGCAGCCCAGGACAGGAGAGGGGGGGAAGGCCGGGACCCCCTGAAACCACCCCTCTGGTAGGTGTCCTCAGGCAGGCATATTTTCGCCTGCTTTTTTGGCCTGGAGTCAGGTTTTTTTTTTACTTTTAAAAACTTTTTTTCTGTGCTGCTTGACATCGCGCGATCGCCGCGATGCCATTAACATCAACGAAAAACCCGACCCAATTTTTCTTTTTTCCAGTTGGGTTCGAGCTGGAGTGGCGTAATTATCGTTACCGTTTCCATTACGTAACGGAAACAATAACCGAAAACGGAAACGACAATTTTGCCACTTTGTGCCCATATCTATTAGCTTTGTGATGAGTGTCTTTCTACATTCAGTGAAGAGTAATGTATTCTTACTACAAATTCTACAAAATAGCATTGACATCCCCAAGCTGCCTCTCCCTCATTGCTTTTGAGTGGGGCCCAATTTGTGTCATTCTGTTGTTAGGTACATCATTGAGCCTTGATTTTCTACAATAGGGTTTAGCATCCATTTTGCCATTTGATGTATAACCTCGATCTGTTGTTTTAATTGTTCCCTAGTAAGACACTAATGACCTTTTTTGTTCCACTAAACACTGCTTTTGCTTAGTTGTAAATGAAGCATAGTCAAACACTTGAAGTACTTATACCTTTAGCTTCATTTTCTGTAGATCAGTTAATAAGGCCTATATACATGCTTCATTAAGAATGTGATTAACAATTATATTGAGGTTTTTAAAAGTTACATGCTAGGTATGACAGAGAATTGTCATCAGAAACTCAGTTGGCCTAGGATAGTTTGATTTTTAGCTTACAAAATTTATAATTATTTACTCTGGGAATTTCACAAGATATCCATTGATCAGTCACAACATTCAAACCACCTGCCTAATATCTTGTAGGCCTTCCTCGTGCTGCCAAAACAGCCCTTATGTATAAAAAGCAGGGACTTCACAAAACCTCTGAATGTGTCCTGTGAGATCTAGCACCAAGATCCTTTAAGACCTGCAAGTTGTGAGGTAGAGCCTCCAGGGGTCATATTTTGTGTTCCTGCACATCCCATAGCTGTTCAATCAGATTGCTTTCTGTGGAATCTGGAGGCCAAGGCATGATCTTTCACTCTTTGTCATGTACTCTATATCTCCTGCCATCGGGAGTACTGAGGGTGAGAACAAACCCTCTGAAGAATAGCTTATTTTTTGAGAGCAATATTGGCCTTAAATGGACATTCTGGACTTTGAAGTCAGCTAATTTTATATGTTATATTGTATGCGTTGTAGCTGTTTTCAAACCTATGTGGAATGTTTTATGAGTTGTATATAGCAACTATGAAATTCCGTTTTTCCTGCAAGTGGGCAATGACAATAAAGATTCCTATTCCTATGTTTCTGAATCCATTCCTGAACTGCTGGCCAGCCTTCTTCCAATATTGCCCAGGTGAACGATGCACGGACACCCAGTGATCCCTTGATCTAAAAGGAAATTTCATTCCTCAGATCAGGCAACCTTCTTCCATTGCTCCATGATCCAGCTCTGAAACTCCCACCCCCATTGTAGGCACTTTCAGTGGTGGAGAGGAGTTATAATGGATGGTTAATTCATGTCCATCCTCATCTCAGGAGGAAGTTTGTTGTGTGTTGATGTCGGTCGCGGTCATGTGGTCATCTTCCGGTTCTGTCCCTGTTCCCGTCTACACATGGGCGTGATTGATGATACCGGTATGACTGTTTCCACACATCCTCGTTCTGTGATGAGACATGAAATTCCATGCCTTTGTTCTCAGTTTTTTTCCCGGCCTGACCTTCTGTTTTTCGATGTTTCAATTCTCCAAAGCCTTGCCTTCAATGCGTTATGGAGCTAAGTTTGAGGCATTTGTCTTTTAATCTCTCTGCACTGCATTGCTGACTCCATAGGGAATGTACTGGCGAATGGCACTTCACACTCCTGCCACTAGATGGAGAATGGCATGTTGTGTGATGAGCCTTACCTCACTGGCACTTGTATTGGAGCAAGAAGCAAGATGAGGAGACTCCTGACGCCAGGGAGGGGAATCTCTCATCCCGCTTAGATCGCAGTTCAGGGGGCATGATGGGACAAACTCCCCTTGTCCCGCAATGGACTTGCGGTTAGATTTCTTTGTACGGGTCTCCAGCGGGACCGCGAACAGCGATGAGATCGACGTGAAGTATCAGCCATGGGCACCCTGAGTGGTTTACATGTATGCAGCCCTATACACACCAAAATGTGATGCACTGTAAGTTCTGACACCTTTCTATCATGGTCAGTATTAAGTTTTTCAGCAAATTGAGCTACAGCAGCTCTTCTATGTGATCAGATCAGAAGGGCTACCCCATGTGCATCAATGAGCCTTGGGCACCCACAGCCCTAACACTGGTTCACTGATTGTCCTTCTTTGTACCACTCTTGGTAGGTTCTAGCCACTGCATACCAGGAGCATACTATAAGTCTTTTTATTTTAGGGATGTTGTGACCCAGTCATCTAGTCATTACTATTTGGCCCTTGTCAAAGTCACTCAGATACGTTTTGCTTGCCCATAATTCCTGCTTCTAACACATGAAATTAAAAAACTGATTCTTCACTTGCCACCCAATAGATCTCACCCCTTGACAGGTGCCAATGCCATCCACTTCACCTGACAGTGGTTTTAATATTGTGGCTGATCAGTGCACAAATATGTACATATGGCTCACCTGGGAGAAAGGCCTAAACTGGGAGGTGTGGCCTAGCTCTACCTAACTTCAGAAATTCAGAAGGGAAGCTGCCCTTTGGATAGCTAGGCACTTCTTTTCCTTACAGGAAGCCCTGTGGAGCTAGGCCACACTGGGTCATAAAGCATTTCAATGTAGGGCTTTTCTACCAGGTGAGCCACATTTGATATTTGAATGTCAGGTGGAACTCCCAGAATGGAGAATTATGGTTTTGTCTTAGTAAATAATCTGAAAATTCCACGCTTAAAACTAAGTGCAATGTTTGTCAATAATCTGTCCACCGATAGCAGTGTGTTAAGAACAACACAGGCAGAGACCTCAATAGGTGTCCTTCTCTGACTGCTAACTGCTGCCCCATAGGGTGGGAATTTCATAAATAGTAGTGCTGGGAAGGAATGCCTTCAACCTCCTGTCCATGCTTACTGCCTTCTTAGAACAGAGCACAACAGAACAGAACAGAACAGAACAGAACAGAATAGAATAACACTATATTATCATTCTACAAGTACAACAAAGTTGTAAAAAGTATGACTGGAAATTTTGTTTAAAAAACAATTTTTTCATAATCACCACATTTCTTCATAAATTAAATGGAAGGAACTTCCATTCAGAACAAAAACCAAAACTGAATATGGAATAAAGCAAATAAACAGATATGTCTATTTAGGGGAAAGGCATAGAGTGATTACTTTTAAAAGTTGTTCTGGTCATTAAACATGTTTGTAGTGTAGAATTAGTGTTAGTGCCTCTCCCTCTTATTTCTGATGTTCCTTGCTTTGTGGAGTGCCCGCAAAATGATCTGCCTCATAAGGGGAACCGATACATTTGTCAAATAGAACCAGTTCAGATGGCCAAGAAAGTTGTTTGGTTTCTTTTCAATAGGGAGGTCTCAAGTTCATTTGGAAAATCCTTAGCAAAGAACTATTGGAAATTTTTTCCTGCACATCGTATTGTATCAAAAATGGAAAGATATTTGAAGAGCAGTAACTTTGGAGAAAGTGAAGCTGATAGTTTTATTCATCCATAGCTCCTGAAAACAACTATTGTTGCCCATAGCACCTGGAATTTGATTTTTAAAACAATCAAAATGAAATTGCTAAGCACAAAATTAATGTAATGTGTAGCTAAACCTTGTAGATGTCGTCAACATTAGACAAAGCTCTAAAATAGTGTGTCATGTTGGAACAGAAAGAACTAGAATTTTGGGGGATGCCCAGGGTTTTTAAAATATCCAGCTCTTGATATTATACCAAGGGATATTACATGGAACTATAAAGGCACCGTGGGTATACAAAGGTGCATAACTAGAAATTCCAAAGATAATTCACTGGAGTTTCTATTCTGGATTCCCTTGTGTTCTTCAATGGCTAACACATTTTTCTCCACAATGTGGCTTTATAATGGTACTTTCCATGGTCATTGGCAAAGCCGCTGCACATGTTTTTCTTGTTAAATTGCAAACCTCTCACCAAGCACCAGCTGCATCAATGGGTTTGGATGGGACTATATGTTTGTATCTGTTTTGCAAAAATATGTGCGATGATTATCAGCATCTAGCTTCTGGGTGTACTAACTGTTGTATTCAATTAGCTATGGACGGAATGAATTACTCTATAATTTATAGCATGTATCTAACTGTAAAGGGCTATGTACCTTGGTGCAACAATAACTCTAATGGAAATGATGATGTCCTATTTATTCTTATTCCCTCTTTATTTCAAATATTTAAACCTGGCCACTTCCTAGCCTCCAACACTCTGAATCCCATTCAATGTGAAGAAGGCTACAGTTACCAATGAATGTTTGGCCTCTTCACATAAGGTGCTGAACTGCGGGGAATGAGTGAGTTTTCTTTTGCTTCCCTTTGCTAAAATGTTGTTTTTCGTCTTGAAAAATGTTGATTTTTTTGAATGCAGGAATATGTTTGTGTATCTTCAAGTGGAAGCCTGAGATTGCTGCAGGGATGCTGGCAGGAGAATAAACAACCCCCTGCTGGATTCCCACATCACAGACCACAGTGGAAGCAAACATTAAGCAAACAAGCAAAACTCCACAACAAACCACAAAGATGCCACAATCTTTCAACTTCCTCTGAGGCCATCTTGGACTTCATTAAAGTCACCTGTGTGGGGAAGTATTTCCCCCTCTGCCCGCCTGCTGTTGTCTTCCAGCCGTCTTGTCCCTAAGGCACTGGATTCCCTGTACAAGTTCTCACAGAAGTTTATTAAATCTGTAACTCAAAATGTAGCTCACAGAGGGGGTGCGAGAGACTCTCTCTCTCTCTCTCTCTCTCTCTCTCTCTCTCTCTCTCTCTCTCTCTCTCTCTGTGTGTGTGTGTGTGTGTGTGTGTGTGTGTGTGTGTGTGTGTGTGTGTGTGTGTGTGTGTGTGTGTGAGAGAGGGCTCTCTCTCTCTCTCTCTCTCTCTCTCTCTCTCTCTGTGTGTGTGTGTGTGTGTGTGTGTGTGTGTGTGTGTGTGTGTGTGTGTGTGTGTGTGTGTGGTGTTCTGGCAGTGTGTCTCAAAAACTAAAGGATGATTGAAGCCAAAATCTCTCACTGTATTTTACTTTGGGGAGTATACTTCAGAGATCCTAATGAAATCAAATTGCCATTATGAACTCTCCTGAGACTTCCTCTGTGTTTTTCAGAGATACTGGAATCTCTATCCCAGGCTCCATCCTTTCCGCCAAGAGGCCTCCAGTCTACTGGGTTTTTGCTGGTAAATTCTAAAGCCTGTAAGCCCTTCTCACCTGACCCAGAAGTGAGTGGAGCCAAGGAAACCTGGGGGAAATTCTCCTGTTTCTCTTGAGCCTATGAGATGTATCACTTTGTGGGTGTTCTTTTTCCAGAAATATGAACAGGACGTCTGTAAATGTTGGTTGGAGAGAGAATTCATTGTATTTATATATTTAAAATCTGTCTATGCTGCCTTTCTCTTAAAGGATCCAAGGTGGCTTACAGTAGTAAAAGAAGTTTAACGCTAAAATGGTGGTCTATTGTAATATATAAAAGGAATTACAACAATATCATATTGATATTTATCATATAAATATTATATTTTAATAGACTAAAATTGGTTTTCCTCCATTTCCTATTTGCTTGACTTGTGTGAGTATCAGTTTCCAAATTCCAGATGAAAGTTTGGTGCAAACAATGTGTACAGGTATGTGTTTTGCATGCATTCTTTCTATGCATTTCAGTATGCAGGCTTCCTAATGTTCCCACCTTTCACAAATAAGTCCCCTGATAACAGAATGTGTTTGCAGGTGTGCATTCTCCTAAAGTATAGATTTCTCTGTGCCCTTTCCCTTAACAGATGTGTTTGCAGAGGCAAACACATTTCTTCTGAGTTGCAACTGGCATTTTTTGGCATCCAGTTCACCTAAAGTTTTTTTGGGGGATGGACTGAGCCAGCATGTATAAAATATATTTTCCCTCCATCTCTAATCCTTGTACTGCATGTTGAATCTTAGAGGAGACTGCTGGGTATCTTGATAAAGCAAGAGGATACTAATGATAAAGCTGGGACAGAGAATTTCTACTACTGTTTCACTTACTGTATCTACTCGAATATAAGCCTAGTTTTTCAGCCCTAATTTTGGGCTGAAAAAAGGGGTCGTCAGCTTATATTCGGGTCAATACTTTTAGCCACAGGCAAGTTTGGGTTGGTGGCTAAAAGTCATTTTAAACATTGTGCGCCACTTCTCCTGACCCCCATGTTTAAAATGACTTTTAGCCACCAACTTAAGCACTTGCCTTGGTGGCTAAAAGTCATTTTAAACATCACACACACACCCAGCTCACAAAGGAGGAGTTGCCAGGCCCTGCTGCATTTCCCACCCTAGGCTTATACTTGAGTCAATAAATTTTCCCAGTTTTTTGGGTTTAAATTAGGGGGCCCGGCTTATACTCGGGTCGACTTATACTCGAGTATATATGGTAATGAATATCCATTTACCTTGGTGCACAGTTTCTCCTTTTCCACAGCCAGGTTAGGATGGTTTATGGAAGCGTGTGTCCCATAAACTAGAGTAACCCAGAAGGGTGGTGTTTTTCTTGTTTGTTTCTGTTTTGTTTCAGTTGAAAACATTTTGAGAAGTACTGGGGCATGATATTGACTGACCAGATGAGTGGAGAAAGTGAAAAGGCAGACTGGCACAATTCGGACACAAGATGACAAATGACTGGGAAAAAACCATCTGTCTCATACATAGTTAGGTGGTCTTGCTTTGTTTGTCCCTCAACTTGGTACCATTTTTTTTAAAAAAACGTGGAATATGGATGTGCTCCCCTCCATACCTCCTCCCGCTCCTTCTACATTAAATGACTACAAAAATAAAATCCACATTTTCGGAGGAATAAAAAGAAAAGAAAGAGGCCTGCCTTTGATCAAATATTCTCCCATTGTCAAAAGGATTACAGGAATAAAGACTAAAATCATTTGAGAGAGAGAGAGAGAGGGAGGGAGATAGAGAGAGACTGACAAATACCCCCTTTTGGATGTTTTGCTTTTCATCTGCTTGTGTCAGCTTCGGCAATAAATTTTTGTAGCTCTTTTGTAAATAAATGAGGATAAAGTAAAAGTGGTCATAAACCCGTCTATTGCGTTACAAGAGTTTTCATTTTGTCTTACAGACAGATGACGGTGAAGGATTGCAAGGGACTCTAAAAGACCCCTTTCGTCAATTTCTGAGCCACCATCACAGGCCTTAAGGTCGCTGGTGCTTTCCCTTTGCAGAGGCTGTATTCCACCCACCCCCTTCTGTTATTTATACAATGCTAATGGATGCAGTTCCTTTTATTGCTGGGTTAAAAGTATTTTGCTCATCTTCCTTTCATGCTGGAGGAGAATTTCTTTGCTTTTTATTCCTTGCGCCTTTGTCATATCATGTGTATGGTGCTTGCAGAGGAGGGACGTTGGTTTGTAGCCAAGCCAAAACTGTGCCAGAACAAAACTCAGGAGTGGAACTTGCTCAAAGATTTCTCTCTGGATCCTGCAGAGAATGGTATGGAAATCAAGGCCAAAATAGTACATCAAATGTACTGGAGAACGCCATCCATGTTTTGAATATTTCCCCTTTCCTTTTAAAATTATAGGAATATTTACCCCGTGATCATATTATGTTGCAAGCTTCCCTACTGCCACGCCATATCATCAATTGCTTGCTGATAGTTCACAATGGCCACTTTGTTGCCTGAGGCAGAAGCTGATTGACCTGTATGTTCATGGGATGCCATCCTTCATCAGCTCCAAGAAACAAGCTACAGTAGTTTGGAAGTTTAAGCACAGGCCATGTGACTCTGCTTTGCCTTCCATTAGAGGGGAACACCTGGAGAGTTCAGAAAAAATAGCTAGGAGGTTGCTCCCACTGATTGCCTCCAGCACATATAACCAAAGGCAGTTGGTTTTTTCTACCTAATGATACAGTGGGACCTCTTAAAACAAATTTAATTTGTTCTATGGATCAATTTGTTTTATAATATTTATTTATTTATTTATTTATTTATTTATTTATTTATTTATTTATTTATTTATTTATGCTAATTTCTCAAAGGGAACAAAAATAACTGCCCCCCCTCCCCCGGGTACATGTGGAACAGTTTTTTTTGTCTTGCAAAGCATCCCATACAGCATTTTTGTCATGCAAAGCATGCCTATTTCCAGAAAGGATAGATTTAAATGCATTTTCAGGCAAATGGGAAATATTAAATACAACTATAATTTTAATTGATTTAATTTATAACCAAACCCACCTTTTTTTTTTTTGCCAAAAAGGAGCTCCACTCCCAATGTGGAGTGCCAGAAACTGGAAGCAACCTCTGAAAAGGCTCTCTCTTGTATCACAAGGAGACATTAGCCCAATGTTGGTGGGGCTTTGAAAAAAAATTGTGATGTATAAGTTTTGTCTACGGTAAAACAAAAACTGGAAAATGTGTCAGAACATGTGTCTCCATATGTGCATGTCTGTGTGTGCCAGGAGGGATGTGGATATTACATCTACACATAAAGCCTCTCTCCAAGTGAGTGAAGAAAACTGGTGGGAAACTTTTATCTCCATGCTGTATATTTACTCACGAATTATCTCACTTAATCACTGTGGAATGGAACAACCCAAACAAATGTTGGCTGTTGCCATTTATTCTCTGAAGACCATCCATCTGGGCTCTGCCAGAGGATGAATCTCAAGAAGGAATGTGGCCTTCCCAGAGCCTTCCTGCGCTTACAAAATGCTGCCTTGAGTTGGGGGATGGTTGTGTTGATCTGTACTGGCAACCATCCTTGCCCTCCTAGAGCAGTGGTCCCCAACCCCCGGTCCGCGGACCGGTGCCGGTCCGTGGACCGGTCGGCACCGGGCCGCCTGGGGAGGCCGGGGAGGCTCCTCCCCTTTTCCTCTGCCGCCCTCCTGCTCCTCCTCTTCTCTCCCGCAGGCGGCCGGTGGAGGAGGAAGGCTGGAGGAGCGCAGGAGGAGCCGCCGCCGCCGCATTTGCCTTTGCCTCCCTCCTCTGCCCGCCGGCGGCGGCGGCGCATCCTCCTCCTCCTCCGCCCTCCTCCTCCTTGCCCTCCACCACCACCACCAGCAGCAGCAGGAACCCCGTTTGCCCCGCTTGCCCCTCCTCGCCTCCTCCCGGCCCCAAAGCCCCTGCCCTGGGGGCCGGGCGCGCGGGGGACCGTCAGGGAGGAGGGGGCCCCCTCGGTCGGAAGAGCAGGTGGGTGCTCCTCCTCCCCCGTTGCGCGCGCCCTTTGGCCCCTCCCTGCGGCCGCACTCCAGGGCGGAGCCCCCCCCGCTGCCATCGCTGCCGGACCGCGCCTGTGTTGGGTGCGGGCGGGGGGCGTTGCGGGCCGGGCCGGATGTTTTCCCCGCCGTCGCTGCGCCTGTGTTGGGGGCAGGCGGGCGGGCGTTGCGGGCCGGCCCAGATGTTTCCCCCCCCGCAATCGCCCCCCCCGCCGCCACCGCCGTCATCCCCCGCAATCATCCCCGCCCCGCCGCCGCCGCTGCGACCCCCGTGTCGCCCCCCCGCCGCCGCGCAATCCCCCCCAATCGCCCCCATCCCGGGAGCCGCCGCCGCCGCCTTGCTGCCCCCGCCGGACGCGACCCCCGTCATCGGCCTCGCAGGGCCGTCCCGGGAGCCGCCGCCGCCGCCTTGCTACCCCCGCCGGACGCGACCCCCGCGTCATCGGCCTCGCAGGGCCGTCCCGGGCCCGCGCCGCCGCCTTGCCTTGCTGCCCCGCTGGACGCGACCCCGTCATCGGCCTCGCAGGGCCGTCCGGGAGCCGCCGCCGCCGCGCCTTTGCTGCCCCGCCGGACGCGACCCCGTCATCGGCCTCGCAGGGCCGCCCCGGGAGCCGCCGCCGCCGCCTTGCTGCCCCCGCCCGGACGCGACCCCGTCATCGGCCTCGCAGGGCCATCCGGGAGCCGCCGCCGCCGCCGCCTTGCTGCCCCCGCGCTGACGCGACCCCCCCCCCCCCGCCGCCGCCGCAATCCCTGTAATTGCCCCCATCCCGCCGCCGCTCGACCCCCATGCAATTGAAAGAAAGAAAGAAAGAGGAGGGAGGGAGGGAGGAAGGGAGGGAGGGAGGAGAAAGAAAGAAAGAAAGAAAGAAGGGAGGGGAAAAAGAAAAGGGCAAGAAAGAAAGGAGTGAGTGAGGGAGTGAGAAAGAAAGAAAGAAAGAAAGAAAGAAAGGGGAAGGAGGAAGGGAGGAAGAAAGAAAGAAAGAAAGGGGGAGAAGGAGGAAGGGAGAGAGAGAGAGAAAGAAAAAGAAAGAAAGGAAGGAAGGAAGGAAGGAAGGAGGGAGGCAGAAAGAAAGAAAGAAAGAAAGAAAGAAAGAAAGAAAGAAAGAAAGAAAGAAAGGGGAAGGAGGAAGGGAGGAAGAAAGAAAGAAAGAAAGGGGGAGAAGGAGGAAGGGAGAGAGAGAGAGAAAGAAAAAGAAAGGAAGGAAGGAAGGAAGAAAGGAAGGAGGGAGGCAGAAAGAAAGAAAGAAAGAAAGAAAGAAAGAAAGAGGGAGAAAGAGGAAGGGAGAGAGAGAAAGAAAAAGAAAGAAAGGAAGGAGGGAGGGAGGGAGAAAGAAAGAAAGAAAGAAAGAAAGAAAGAAAGAAAGAAAGAAAGAAAGAAAGAAAGAAAGAAAGAAAGAAAGCCGCCCACCGGGTCCTCGCCGCCGCCGGGCAGCCCCACACGAGGAGGAGGAGGGGGAGGAGGGGCGCGCAGCAGCCCCCTTGGCCCCCCACCCGCCGCCTCCCCCGGGCTCTTCGCTGCCGCCGCCGCTTCCCCGTGCTTCCCCGGTGTCTCCTCTGGCGCCCGAAGGCAGCGCCTGCTCCTCCTCCTCCTCCTCCGCGGGAAGGATCCGGCCCCGTCAGCGGCGGCGGTCCCCGAGCAAAGCCGGGCCTCCCCGGAAAGGAAGAGTCCCAACTGGCCGGTTTGCAAAGGTGAGAGGGAGGGGTGGGGTGGTGCGGTCGTGCGTGTGTGCGTCTCTCTCTCTCTCTCTCCCCGCCCGACCCCCCATTCGCATTCCTTTATCTCCCCCTTCCCCACCCCCACCCCCACCCCCGGGCCACGGAAAAATTATCAAAAATTTACCGGTCCGCAGGGATAAAAAGGTTGGAGAGCACTGTCCTAGAGAGACCTTCAGCAGGCTGACTGTGGGGTAATGGGGAATCTGTATGAGAGTTCCTTTCTTGAATGGGAGAGAAGCAAGGATTCCCCCCCCCCCGGATGAGCAAAGGGGAGGAGTTTGGGAAGTGACAAAGGCCAAACAGAACATCTGTCAAAATGATTCCCCCTCCTTTTGTTGGTAGTATGGATTCCATTATACCGCATATACTACATTAGAAGAACAAAGGAATGGTGATGGAAACCATCCTGGATTTGTTTCGGTTTGCCTTACTGAGTCTAAATGACTACTTACTCTGGAAAAGCTGGGTTGGATCCATTTACCTAGCTATCTGTGTGTCTTGTCTGTCTGTCTCACAGGAGGGGCTTTTTAATGTACAGCATTTTAAGCTCTCTTGAAATTATTTTCTTCAGACAGATTTCATTCCGGGGACCAAGACTGTATTTGTAGAATGGAATTATAATTACAAACTCCTGAAAACCCAAAGTCTGTATGGCGGGGTTGCCAAGAGTGCTTCAACAATAGAATATTACCATGAAATAGAAGGAGCAAGTGTCACTTCTGGCTCAAAAATGGATGTGTATGTATGTGTGTGTGTGTGTGTGTGTGTGTGTGTGTGTGTGTGTTGTGGTGTGAGGAGAGCGGACTTTAGATCTTGCTCAAGAGTTCAGTGTATTAACAAAACTGTCATTATCCATACTTTAAAAAATCAAAGTCTTGAAGCTTTGCAGACTTCTTGGACTGCAGAATGGAATACAGTTTGAAAAAAGAGCACAAGATTTACTACGTCTGGATGCAAAACTAATCAATTCAATATGACTACTTCATATGGTTAAGCCCATTACAAGTTTGCTTGACTTCTTTCATCTTTGTTGAGGATATAGGATATCATTAATGTTACCAGCTGCATTGTTTGCTTTGAATACCAACAGCAGAGGAAGGGGGAGGGAAGAGACCCATTGGCTGCTTTGTTTCCCACTTACATAGCTATCAGACTGCCAAGGCAAATGGGAAACAGGCCTTTACAATAACAGCATTCTCCCAAATGCCCTGTTAAGTTTTAGTAAACCAAAATAAAATCCGTTGTTATTTATTAAGACGGTGTGACCCTTACGGAATCCAGATGATGTTTGGGGTAAAACACCAGGTTCATATATATTCTTTGTAGAGCAGTCATTTATTTTTGGCTTAGTTTGTGTTTGGGATTTAGCTGCGCAAGCTATAACTCTTGGTACTTACATAAACCTTGCAATGGTTCCCTGAATGCAGTACAAAATGTCGCTTATTTGCCAAAAAAACAAAACAAAAACAATGCAAAAAAAGGGGGGGCAGAGGCCATCTTAAGACTGCCTTCCCTCTGTATTGGTTTGTGGCCTTACACTGGGCCATGGCATCATAGCAGGGGAGCTGCTGCCTGCCAACATTGGCTACCAATATATATGGATTAAGTCTAAAATTGTTTACCATGGCTCACTTTAAGCTTATTGTTTGAGTGAGTGAGAGATAGAGATAGATAGATAGATAGAGAGAGAGAGAGAGAGAGAGAGAGACAGAGGGCGTTTATACATGACCCCTAAGCTGCGCTGCAAATGGCTCCCAGCTCCGGAGCTTAGAAATGTTTCCCCACCAGCTCGGGAGTTTAGAGAACATTAAGTGCGACCACGCCCCCATAAGCATGACCCAGCGCACCTTTCATGTACTTGCTCTCAGCAGATGAAAATTCCTTGATGCGGATAAGAGTGTCAGGCTCTCCTCGCTTGTCTGTTGTTGTTTTTGCCTCCCCCCCCTTTAAGAGCCCCTTGAGAAGGAACCAGGAAGTAACGGGGCTCGTGGCCAACTTCGACCGGCACCGGCAGGTTAGTAAAGGCTTCTTTTGCCCCTTTTTTCCCTCCCTCCCCTCACACCGACAGGAGCAGGAAGTGCTGAGGGTGGGGACGCAGGAACAGAAACGAACCCCCAAGATCTCTGGTCTGAATTTAAGGGACCAGCGGATCTTAGGGGTCATGTGAAAAGGCCCAGAGACAGAGAAAGAGAAATACAGAGAGAAACAGAGATTGTATATTAGTTGTCTTCGACCAAGTCTTTTGCATGGTTCTTTAGCCATGTTGACCTTTTGTGTCAGAATCCCTGATCTATGGCAATGCATATGTAGTGTGTTTCTACAGACCCATCTTTTTTGAGTCACAATCACCTTTTATAATTGCCACATAACCTGTGACACCACCTGCCACATTTTGCAGGAAAAAGGAATTTTTATAGAATAAAGAAAACATGCCCCCATTGCAGCCCTGCATCTTCCCCATCCTTCCCTCCTTCCCTTGCTCCAGCCAGGGTAATGCTATCTCTTTTCCATCAGTGATTATGAGAACTCTGGCTCCCTTCCTCCCACTCCTTTCCCAGTCTTATCCTCCAACATAGAATCTTCCTGAAACAGAATACATCAGTCCACTCTTTTTCTGACCAAAGGACCTCTCCCTCTGTCATTTTAATCCTTTCACCTCTTCCCACTTTGAATCCTCCCTCCATTTCCTTTCCAGAGGCATACTAGCCATTCATTCTCTGGCTTCAGCTGCTGCAAAGTAATCCATTAATAACCTCCCAGAAAATACTTTGATATCCCCTTGGGGATCACGACCCACATCTTGGGAATCAGGGCTGTAGACAGTCCATAGCTTATGAGGAGCAGCGAGTCACTGATTCTGAAGTTCTGTTATCACTATTTTTCACCTGGGTTAGTGCAGTGGTTCCCAACCTTGGGTCCCCAGAGGTTCTAGGACAGGTATGTCCAATCTTTGGCCCTCCAGATGTTTTGGACCACAACTCCCAGAATTACAAGCCTGTATTTCTAATGGCAAAGGACTTTGGGAGTTGTGGTCCAAAACATCTGGAGGGCCAAAGTTTGGACATGCCTGTTCTAGGACTATGTCTCCTAGAAATCCTGGCCAGCCTAGCTAGTGGTGAAGGCTTCTGGGAGTTTTAGTTCAAGAACATATAGGGATCCAAAGCTGGGAAGCACTGGATTAGTGGAACTCAGCGTTCCAATAAAAAAGATCTATGAGCCGCTAGTCTGATCATCCCTAGTCTAAAAGTCACCCCAGAATCCGAACACGTGCAGATCTCAGTTCCTGAAATAGAGCAGCCTAGAAAGCACATCTGATCTCGCTTGATTTCGGAAGCTAAGCAAGGTCGGCCCTGGCTAGTACTTGGATGGGAGACCACCAGAGAATACCAGGTGCTGTAGGCGCCTGGAGTAAGTCTTAAGCCACTCCAGTATTCCTGACTCCATGGACATGGAGTCACAAAGAGTCGGTCAGTATATCTTAAATGTGACCATACATGTGGAGTTATTATTGCATAGTGCTAGTTTTTTATGGAAGGAATATGCTATGACTTTTAAGTCCGAGGAATATGTGGTTCTCCAGATGTTTTTATAAGGCAATTCCCATCAGCTCTGGCCAACAGAGCCAATGGACATGGGGATTATATTTCAACAGCATTCAGGGGGCCACCATCTTCTCCATATTTCCTCCAACCCATGTATAGTCACACTTTGATTTGTGCTAAATTTAACAATAAACCAATCTCTTTTAAAACGTGCATGTGCAATGATGACTTGGATTTCCATAGGACCGTAGAGAGATGTAAGAGCAGTCCGTAGGGAGGCAGAAAGAGTCTTGTAAACCAGTGCTCCTCAACCTTTTTGTCCCCACGGACCAGTAAATGTTTGATGATTTTTCCATGGCCCGGGGCTGGGGGTGGGGAGATGGGGAGATGGGGGTGCGGGGGGGTCGGGAGGGGGTGGGGGGAGGGGGCTTGGCTTGTGTGCCTTGGGGGCCACGGGAGTGGTGGCGATGGGGTTTTGGGCGTGCCGCTCCCCCCCCAGTGTGCACGGGCGGGTGGGGGGGAGCCCGGGGCTCCTGGGCGGGCGGGCCCCCTCCTCCTCCTCTTGTCGGCGGCTGCGGTGGCCACAGCAGCCATCCGGATTCGGCCAAGGCCGGCGGCGGGGGCGCCCTGCAGCCACCGCCACCGCCCGTCTCGGTGGGGTGGTGCCAGCGGCAGCTCGGCGGTCCCGGTGGTGGTCTCGGGCCGGAGCCGCCGCCACGTCGCCTTGCCTCCGGCTGCGGCCTTCAGGCGGGCGGGCGGGAGGGGGGAGGGGAGGGAGGCCGTGGGGGTGGCGTCTCTGCGCTGGCTGGTTCCGCTTCAAAGGAGGGACGACCGCTTCCATGCGCGCGCGCACACACACACACACACACATACATACACACACACATGTTACAACCGCCGCCGCCACCGCTCCTTCCCACCCAACCCACCCACCCACAATAACCTCCCGCCATGCATGTCCCGTCGGGGGCGGGCGGGCGGGCAAGGCAGGCAAGGCAGCTGCGGAGCGCCCCGCCCGGCCGCCCGGCCGGCCACGCGCGCCCCGGGACGGGCTTGGGACAGGCTGCGATGGGACGGTCCCGCCCCCATCCCTTTTTCGCCCTCGGGCACCCACCGCGCTCGGACCCTGCAATGCCGGGGGCCGGGGGAGGGTCGCGCCGGCAGGCAGACACATACACACACAAAACACACAGAGGGACTCACCGTTCCCGTCTTCACCGGCATACTCCGGTGGGGGGGGGCTGGGGGCCCGGCCTCTCTGTGTGTGGGAGGGGGCGGGGGGCAGGAGCAGCCGCTCCTTCCTTCCTTCTCCCTCTCCCAGCAGAGCGGCGGCGGCAGCGGCGGCTCCTCCTGCGCTCCTCCAGCCTTCCTCCTCCACCTGCCGCCCGCGGGAGAGAAGAGGAGGAGGAGGAGGGTGGCGGAGGAAAAGGGGAGGAGCCTCCCCAGCCTCCCCAGGCGGCCCGGTGCTGACCGGTCCACGGACCGGCACCGGTCCGCGGCCCGGGGGTTGGGGACCACCGGTGTAAACAATGGGAATGATGTTGCAGATTAACTTGCATTAAGATTTTGTTTTGTTGCTTAAAACAGGAGGAAGGCTTTTTTAAAAAGCATTAGGAAAAATGTGGCTATAGTTTAGTGATAACACGTTGCATGTTATAAGGCCTAATGTTGAAACCTTGGCACCATTATTAAAAAGGGTCTCTGAAGCAGAGCTGGAAAACATCTTAGCTACAGTTTGGCTGCCAGCTGGAGTGTAAAGAGACTGGGTTACAAAACGACCAATGCTTTGCTTTGGTATATTTTGTAGCTTCATATGTCTGTTGGGAAGGGGTTGGCTGCTGGTAGCCTCCCGGCTGAAGCCAGACTTTCCACACTTGAAGGTTTCACTAATGCTTTCACATCAGTAGACAGGACTAAACCATTTTCAGTTCTAATTGGAAGTCTGTTCTGCTACATATGAATATGCCACATTCCATATGTATGGATGATAATGAGGTAAGTCATATAGAGGATAATGAGGTAAGCTATAATAAGGACACAAAAAGAATACAATGGACATTGGACAACTAAAAGGGCTGACGGTTTTAATGAGCACCTATGCTGGAAATATTTTTATTAGGAGAAGAAAGAAATAATACTTAGCATGCAACTAAATTGGAATATACCTCACACTTTCCTCTGAAATTGGCATTAGTGAATTCAAAATATTTTTCAATGGCCAACACAAATCATCATTTTCTCCTACAGATGGCTTCTACTTTTTTCCCTAATTGCAACGATTCAAACTGTTTTGCCTGTGTGATTGTTTGTTTTGTCTTACAAAGAGATCTGACTTTGGGCAGTTTTTCAGGCACTTAGTAAGTTGGAATGTGGTGTTTTGGGAATATTCCTCTGCAATCTTTCTCTTTTGTCTTCCCAAAGTATTTTTGTTTAATTTTTAAACAAATTATTAAGTCTAGCACTAGGTCACCTTATCGCTGAATTGCTACAGTACCTTTGTGCTTGAACACCTCTGTATAGGCAAAAAAGAAGATAAAAATCAACACAAAATCAAAATAACCCTAAGGAACGCCTGCAGGATACAGTGTTTCCATGGTATATGTGTATCTCCTTTCCCCTACCACTGTGCAACCCTTCAAACCATCCCAGAGGCTTCATTGCAGACCATAAAAGGTTGCAGGATGATGGTGATAAGAATTTATAAAGATGAGAAAAGTCAAAATTATTATAAGCATTATGTTATTAAAATATTAACAGACCCAACTGTGCTGAGAAAACAGGACATCTCATTGAGCCATCTTCTCTGAAGCTAATGGGTCAACATAACCAGGAAGATGAATTGGGGTGTCAGTGTGCTGACAGCAACATTTGGCGGTTAGCCAGGAGTGAGGAACCAGCTTGAATTATCAAACAAACTGGGTAATAAGGTCAGGTCATTATGGCTTTTGATGGTCAACTGGGTATGAGCTAATAAACACGTGCAAAAAACAGGAACGTGTAGGGGCGTACAAGATACGTAAGTCTGAGGTCATTTAGAAGGGTATATAACAATGATGAGAAGCCATTTGAGCTCTGTCCAGACCAGCAAGGCTTGATCTGTGCATAGATCAACCCAGGCAGCTCTGAACCCTTAAGCAAAAGGCTTAAGAATTCCTACTAACCATATCTGTGTTTTGTGTACTGCTTGTTTGCTATATACTTTCTATATTTCTGTATTCCTGTGAATATCTAATAAACCCTTGCTATTAGACATGGGCACGACTCAGCGAAATTGTCGTTTCCGTTTTCGGTTATCGTTTCCGTTACGTAACGGAAATGGTAACGATAATTAAGCCGTCAGAACTCGAACTCAAACCGAAAAAAGAAAAATTTGGTCAGGTTTTTCGTTTCCGTTTGTGGCATCGCGGCGATCGTGCAATGCAAAGCACAGAAAAAGGTTTTAAAATATTTTTTTTTTTAAACTGACTCCCGGTCAAAAAAGCAGGCGAAAATATGCCTGCCTGAGGCTTTGCCACCTACCAGAGGGATGGTTTCAGGGGGGTCCCCGGCCTTACCCCTCTCTTCCCTGTCCTGGGCTGCTTGGACCAGGCTGGGGGGGGTCATCCTCGTCGTCTGTCTCGCTGCATGCCATGCGGTGGGGGGGAATCCAAAATGGCGACCACAATTTTTCTTTTGAAATCATGGTAAAAAAACACACCAAATCACCACAGAAACATGTGAAATTTATTTATTTTAAATGCCTGAATTTTAATAGTAGCAGCAGTGGGTTTTTATAGCAATAAAACGTTGTATTGATTTTATTTTATTTTATTTTATTTTTTATTTTTTTAGACCTGCCCATTTGGGCTGGGCATGGGATGGGACCATGCAAATTGTTTGAACCATTCCACCAATGGCATTGCCAGGTTTTTGACTGACACTTCTGGATGTCTCGGAGGGCATAAAAAGCCGAGGCACCTTCCAGAAATTGCAGTCGGGTGTATGGATGTGGTTGAGGGAGGACGGCTGGCTGGTGCTGGTGTGATCTGATCGAGATTGAGGAGGGAGGCTGGAGGCTTTAGGATTTAAGTTAGGCAGGGAGGGAGGGAATTGAATTTAGAAAATAATTTCTTTGATTCCCTGCGCTGAAGGGAATAGCAGTTTATTCTTTATTTCTTCTCTGGCAGTTTGTGAGGATTTTTTTCTGATATTGGATAAAGGGGGAGGTTCGACTGGGAGTGGGAGGTGTGGATTTATTTTAAAAATATATTATATACTACCATTTATTTTCTATTTTCCCAACTTCAATTTGCTTGCAGACACACACATTTGGGGTGCAAGCCAAGAACAGAATCTCTATCCTAAGTGATATCCTAACTGCCCACTTGCACATCCGCCCATGCCGCCACCCGCCTGCGGCCCGCGCCGCCGCCCGCCCACTCGCCCACCCGCGCCGGCCGCCCGCTCGCCTGCCCCCTGCCCCGCCCCCGCCTAGGGTGCAAAAACACCTAGCGCCGGCCCTGATTGCAGGACACCCCTATGCTCTAGGAAGTCAAATCACACTAAATCGTGGTGGAAACGACAAATGACAAACGACAAACGGAAATGACAAATTTTTGAAAATTTTTGCGACAAACGGAAACAACCCGAAATGGACCCGTTCTGACAAATGAAAACTCAAAACGCCATTTTTTCTGGTCGTGCCCATGTCTACTTGCTATATAACTAACTCTTTGCATCGGAATTTTTGAAGAACCACCTATTCTTATCAATGGTATCAAAGGAAAGGGGCTGTGGATGTGGATTGAACCACATCTTATTGAAGAGCCAGTGTGGACATTGGCACTGCACCAACCTGTGATCTTTGTGTGGTCACCTAAACTGAATGTCATAAAAGAGACTGTGAATCAAACTGCATCCAATGTAGTTTCGCCCTTAGTAACACAATCAAAATAAATGAATGGAGGCAACAAATCACTATCAGGAAGACAGAGCAATTATCCCAGCTAATATCCAAGGAAACATAGGATGGGACTTTGTTTGCATTGTAGTTAAACTGCCACTCTTGTCTTCTGGATATCATCCTTTTAGTGGCCCTGTCCTGGGGGAATGAGGGTTGATCCTGGATGACCATTTACCAGTTGGAAATTTGCAGTTATGGAAAACTATCTGGCACTTTAAAAGTTCTCCCCTTTGTATTATCCTAGCCCAGTGTTGGTGAACTTATGGCACGGGTGCCAAAGGTGGCACTTGGAGCCCTTTCTGTGGATACCCAACATCGCTCCTTCACAGCCACCTCCACTCAAGTTAAATTGCCGCATTGGCACTTTGCGAAAAATTAGTGGGTTTTTGAATTGCAGTTTGGGCACTCAGTCTCTAAAAGGTTCGCCATCACTGTCCTAGCCCATGATGATCTAGTGATGACAAGGATGTGTTTAACTCCATTTCTTGTGTAGATAAGGAGAGGTGAACAGGAATGGTCATTTGCAGTGATATCATTGATCACTGTATCATCCGGTTGTCTCATTCAGGTCATATGTGTTTTCCTAGCCCTGTCCCCCTCAATTCATAGCACTTGTAGGCTTGCACAAGTGAAGGGTACCAACTCAGAAAAGGAACAGTTTCACTATCTATTTGGAGGTCTCTGCATGTGAATTGGGATAGAGAGAGGCCTCTAAGATAGAAGAGTTCTCCCTTAGCCTAGGCACCCTCAATGCATAGGGGGTGATAGAAATGATACTGGGGGAGGGTAGGAGATGGTCTTTTGCCAAGTGATGAAGAGTATACTATTACTGATTTGGCTGTCTGATTGTATGGCTTTCCCCTTTAATTTGGTCATTGAAACAACCAAGAAAGCAGACCGTAACTACTCAGATTTCTGATGCTATTCCTGATGTAAGTGATACAAATGACACAGTTCTCTTCAGTACTTGGTGACCTTAAACAGCTAATTGATTCTTCTAGTGATCACTCAGAATACTATACATTACCATTTGTTCTATGGTCACCTCCATTCACCTCTGATTTTGAATCCATGTGTGTTTGTTAGCTGTGGCTTGTTTGCCTGTTTCAAATACCACTGTGTCAGTTTCTGTTGCTGATTCCTCCTCCTCCCATAGAGGATGTAAACTGTACTGCTGAATAAAAAAATGAAGAACACCATGAAACCTTGGTATTGATAAAGCAATGAGGC
The DNA here is from genome assembly GCA_029282475.1 of Phrynocephalus forsythii. Lineage (NCBI taxonomy): Eukaryota > Metazoa > Chordata > Lepidosauria > Squamata > Agamidae > Phrynocephalus > Phrynocephalus forsythii. The sequence goes on from JAPFRF010000005.1 coordinate 37,550,293, forward strand.
CTAAAGAATTTAGGATATTCAAAACAATATATACAAGTGCTTGAATAATTTCTGTAAAACACTTTGGGATCTATGTAAAACAGAAGAGCTAGAGGAATATTATTTTTAAATAGTACTAAATAGAACTGTACTGGGTTAAGTGAATGGGTTAGAAGATGCTTGTGTCCAGCTGTAGTCATATCTTGTGGGGCAGACAGGAGAACAAAACTCAGTTGCCATTTTTTGCCTCTTGGCCCCATAAACTAAGCAAACAGGAGCTAATATTGTGTAATCCAATTACATAAAGAAGCCGTGATATTATTCTAGAATTTGATAAAATTAAGGTCCAAAGCCCTTTTCATGGAAAAGTTATATTACATGATATCAAATTGGAATTGACGTCTACCAACCCTAACAGAGCTTTTGAGGTAAGTAAGATATTTGAGGATTGGTTTTACCACTCTCCTCACCACCCTCTCCATGAGTTCCCATGCTCAAGCAGGGATTCAAACCTATGTCACTTGAATCATAGTCTGTCATTCTACCCACTAGACCAACTAATCATCACAATACTTAGCAGCAAATTTCCCAAAAGCAGTGCAGTTTAAGGATATATGTTATGATGTTTTTCTACAATTCATGAAAACATGGGACAAATGCATTTTTGAGGAATAATCACACATAAAACGAAACATGGGGGAATGTCCACAGGACACACCCACCCACCTCTGTAGCCCAGCAGGGCAAGGAAGCTACCATCTAATTCAACATCTCACAGTGGCTAACAAGATGACCCTGGGAAGACCACCAGCAGGACGTGAATGTGACAGCCCAACCTTGCTACTGTTCCAATAAAAATGGCATCCAGATTTTAGGGAGCTGTGCTGGCCATATGACTAATGGCCACAGAAGCTATTCCATAGGCTTCAGAGTCAGGAAGGTTTTCCTCCTCATGAGTTGTTGGAAAAAAACAGAATTTGATTATCAGGATTTCTGCACTTCAACTCTCCTCTCCCCTGTTGCATTAGTGCATAAGTAATGATCCTTCATCCAGGCATCCTGCTTTCAAGATATGGCGGCGGTCCAGTGAAACATAGCAGAGTGAAAGATATGCGGATCCAATGCACACACATGCTTTTCTTTCTTCTCTCTCTCTCTCTCCCCCCCCCCCATTAATTGCAGCATGAATAGTTTCTAAATGACACCAGTACTCCATGTAAAATGAGGCAACCTTACTCACTCAGCCTATTACTGACATTCATGGGGCGGATGTGGGGAACAGTTTGCAAAAGGAAACAATCTAATTAGTATGGTTAAACGGGGCCAAGGTACTGTGCTTTGCATGTCAACAATGCCATTGCTTGGAACGGCCCCTCCAAAGGGTTGGCAGCTTCTTTTACTGGATAGGAGTATCTTAACTTGGTTGCCAAGTTTACAAATTCTGCAGAGAGATTTAGAATGCATGAGCCAGCCTTGACCTTGTTACTATGAGCTTGTACTTTCATCACTCTGCTTTTTAAAAAAATAAATAAAGAAAAGCCTGTAATTTTCATTTTTCCATTTGCATTAGCCTTGAAATATTATGTTGCTTAGAGAATTAACTGAGTTGTCAAGGGAAAAATGTGCACTGATCCTCCCCCCCACCTTCAAATATAAAACACTTAATAGGACAACATTTTACAGGTACCTTTGTGCTCAGACTCATCCATGTGTGATCTGCGATTACTGTCATTTGCAAAAAGTGGCTGCCAATGAAATAGGCATTGTTCTTTTACATTTTGTGTTGTGTTCTTTTCATTGCATTTATTTCCTCCCATGAACTTTCTTAACTGAGCAGAATTCACATTTTCTGGCTATCTATTATGTGATTTGAGGGGCGTGGTGGCTCAGCGGGCTAGAGTGCTTAAACTGTCAACTGCAAAGTCGGCTGCTCGGTGGTTCGAATCCCAGGTGCCATTCACAGGAGTGAGCTCCCACTGTTAGCACCAGCTCCTGCCAACCTAGCAGTTCGAAAGCATGTAAATGCAAGTAAATAAATAGGGACTGCCATTAAAATGCAGGAAGGTAAACAGTGTTCTGTGTGCGGAAAAGCATTCAACCATGCTGGCCACATAACCACAGACTTGCACAACACTGGCTCTTTGGCTTAGAAATGGAGATGAGTGCTGCCCCTAGTCAGACAATTCTCATGAGTTGTTGGGAAAAAGCATGCATGTGTGAGGGGAACCTTTAGCTTTACCTTTACACAGTATACATCTCCCAACAATTTCCCCTTGTTAGGGTGGCTAGGTACCATTCCTCTGACAGACCATATATGATTTTTCTGTGGGAACACTCATTTCTGGGCAGTACATTGTGTGCATATGGAGCAGCTGAGGTTCCTTACCCAGAGCCCTTTTCAAAATGGAATGGTTATGTTGTTGTAACTTGGATCTCTTGATGGCTAGCATAACACAATGGACTGCTAAATTTTTCTCAACAGAAAAGAAAATAAAGCAAGCTCTTTACTGCCTTCTGAATTGTTAATATGCATGGAGTTATCACAGCCATTGCACTGGGAAGGTACCATGCTAGTATCAGTTGGGTCTAGAGATGGGCATGAAATGCCAAAATGGTATTTTGTGGTCATTATTCAGGCCCTGTGGTCTGCTTCATTCTGTTTCCATTTTTCAGGGGCCCAGGGCCCACTTCATTTCTGTTTCTTCATTTTTTTGGGTGCGGCAAGCTGTGGCTGCAGGGAGCCCTCCCAGGGCCAGGCGCCACCGGAGCCGGCAGCATGCAGGCAGGGAGAGCATTCCTGCAGCCATGGAGAGCCCCCGCCCGGGGCCGGGACAAGCCTCCTGGGAGAGCCGTCCCACAGCCACGGGGAGTCCTCCCGGAGCCGGGTGCTGCTCTGATCACCACCCCCAACAGGCTGCCACCCCCAGAGCACCGCCGAGTGCCGCCCTCCCTTGGGCCCCCTCCCCAAGGACTGATCTGCCACGCCATCCGCCACCCCTGTCGGGCTACCCCCGGATCTCTGCGCAGCGTTCCGCCCTAACTGGGGCCCTTCTTCCCAGGAACCACTCCGCCCTGGGAGCCACTGCCCCGGCAGACCACCCCCTGCACCCCCTTGCCTAGACCCAGGAAACCTGTGGGGGGTGCCACTGCACTCCGCCCCATGCTCCAGTGACACCATCCGCTCTGGCTTCCGCTTCACCACGTGGCCGAGATCCTGGAGCCCAGCCCATAAGGGCTTGGATCCCGCCTCTTCTCGCAAGACTGGCAAAGTCTCAAGTCGGCTCTGGCGGGTGGGGGCAAAGAGGCTCCACCAGGCCCAGCCCCCTCTCACCGCCCTCCACTTGTTGAATGGCAGCCTGGTGGGCTATCATTCACCAATCGGAGATGGCAGGACAGGGGGCTGGGATCCCGCCTCCATGCGCAGAGGTGGGATCCCAGCCCCCTCTCGCTGCCATCCACTGCTCCATTTTTCATCGCACAAGTGGCATGATGCCAGTAACGGAAACGAACAGAACTGATGAAAATTTTCTTGGTTCTGTTCTGTTTGAGCCTGCCCCATCACAACACTCGTTATTCGTACCATTACGTAATGGAACGAATAACAGAGAACGATAACAAAAAAATGGCCGTTTCATGCCCATCTCTAGTTGGGTCCACCAATGAAATTTCATTCAGGCAAGTGTATGCATTCCTCTCAACTGGGGTGCCTGGTTCTACAAATGTTCTATTTAACTCCAGTGTTTCCTTGAAAGCCTAAATGTATTTTTGTTAGGAAAACTTAGTGGCAGATTTTTACATGTTGAGAAAAAAGTCTTCTGCTAGTGGAGCTAGTGTAGGCATTTGCTGCCCTGTGTGAGTTTCTGATCTCAGTGTACGACATCAAGTTTTGATGCTAGCTTCTAAACTTGCAATGCTTGTGACTGAAATGTATGCCAATGGCATAGCTAATACAATTCTGGCCACTGAATAGAAAAAAAAAGTTGAAAGAGAAAGCCTCCATTTGGGGTATATGTTACAAATCTATACATGGTAGAGAAGTGGCATTCTATGTATAATCCATTGAGACAGGTGGGATATAGAATCAAAAAAATGAACAATGCAAGGAACACAGTTGCAAGCACTGTTGTGATGAACCATGGCAGATTTTGGGAATGGCAAGGACCTAGTCTTTGAAAACTAGCCCTCTTCCTTTGAGATTAGCTTGCCCTTCATGAGAAACCTACCATAGCAATTTCCCTGTGACTTCAGCTGGTGCAACCTTGCCCCTCAATAATAAACCCAGACATTTCTATCTGCTTCTGGAGAAGAACTGATTTTGCTATGAAACTGGCAAGTGTGACATCTTGAGTAGAGAGCCAGAGAAGGAAGATATGACCATGTCCAAGGCTGCTATACCACAAGGGGTTGAAGAGGACTGCCTTCCTGACCACAGAACCAAGGGCTTGTGGTTAGGTGTCAGGATTGTTCAGTTTGCCTACTTCCGAAGTAGATTCATGGGAGAAGTAATGACTATACTGAACACACCTGCCCAGCAATGTAGCAAAGGTTAAGTAGAAGACCAAAGAAAAGAGGAGCCATGTCTTCCTTCAGGTCAGGGAACTGCCTGCTTAAGGACTCAAAAGTACCCCAAAATAGGACATTGGTAATAATAATAATAATAATAATAATAATAATAATAATAATAATAATAATAATAATAATAATAATAATAATAATAATAATAATAATAATACCTTTATTGTCAATGTACAACATGTGCACAATGAAATTAGCTGAGTCTCCCATGCCCACCCCCACCACCATCCCGCCCCCATCTCACTGGCAATCACTCAGTCTTATTGCACCCTGTGTACTTGACACAGAATGCGCCAGCCCACAGGTCAGTTCTTCTATACTTGTCCTGGGATTATTTTCCATTCAGCAGTCTGACAGCCCATGGATAAAAACTGTTCTTCAGTCTGTTGGTACGGCAGGCTATACTACGATATCTTCTGCCTGATGGTAACAAGGTAAAAAAGTGCTGACCGGGGTGTGAGTTATCCTTAAGAATTTTTCCAACCCTCCTGAGGCAATGATCCCTAGCGATGTCGTCCAGTGCACTCAGGGGACAGCCCATGATATACTGAGCTGTGTTTACCACCCTCTGTAGTGTCTTCCTGTCAGCAGCTGTCAATCCAGCATACCAAACGGTAATGCAATATGTGAGGATGCTTTCAACTGTGGACCGGTAGAAGGAGATAATCAGTTGTTGCTTCACTTTGTTCTTACGCAAGACCCTAAGGAAATGCAGTCTCTGCTGGGCCTTCCTGACTACTTTGGTTGTATTAATTCCCCAGGATAGATCCTCACTGAGGTAAACTCCCAGAAATTTAAAGGAAGAAACTCTCTCCACACAACCCCCCTGGATGTACAATGGGGCTAGTTCCTCTCTCTTCCTCCGGAAGTCCAGCACCATCTCCTTTTTTCTTGGTAATATTTAGATGCAAGTTGTTTTCTAGGCACCATGTGGATAAATTTTTTTTTGGACCTCATTCCTGTACGGTGATTCATCTCCCCCTGTAATAAGACCCATGATGGTGGTATCGTCTGCGAACTTAATAATCACAGTAGATGGATCAGATAATACACAATCATATGTGTACAGTGATAATGGTGGTGGTAATGGTGAAGGAATAGGATGAATAGAGAAACTCAGAAGTCTTCCATTTATCTCCAGCTTGTGCATATTTATTTATTTTATTTAAGATATTTTTGCCCTGTTATTCTTCTTTGAAATGACCCAAGGTGGCTCACATCATTAAAAGACAATATTTAATGTGAACTGTGGTGAGTATACAAAGACAAAAGAATCAAACAATACCATACCAAAATACACAAAAATCCCCAAAACCATTAGCAATAGAGATGGGCACGAAACGAACAATTTTCCGTTTCCATTTTCATTTTTTCATTTCGTTATGCAATGAAATGACAAACGAATTTTGTCTCCAAAATGAAATGAAATGAACAGAAACACCGGAAATTTTGCCGTGCGTTTCGTTTTCGTTACTGCAATACAGTGAACTGCTTTAAATGCTAAAAAAAAATCACAAAAAGTTGAAATAAATGGTAATGAAATGGTAATGAAATGAACAAAAATGAAAATGATTTTTTTGCAATAATTCATGAAAAATGGAAATGAACCAAAACGGACCCTCCAAACAACAAACGACAAACGAAACATCATTTTTTTTATTTGTGCCCATCTCTAATTAGCAACACCAAAAGCCATTCAAAGCACTAAGGTACAATAATCCATTAGAACCCCACTCAGGCAGCCAGTCATTCTGGGAAAGCTTGCACGAAGAGAAAAGTGTTTGCCTGCTTGTGGAAGGACAGCAAAGATGGTGGCAGCCTGGCCCACTGTGGGAGGGAATTCCAGAGTCTGGGAGCAGCAACAGAATAGGCCCTCTTCTGTGTCTCCACCAAATGTACTTGTGAAGGTGGTGGGGCCAAGAGAAAGGCCTTTCCCTATTATCTTAACACCCAAGCCAGCTGTCTGCTCCACATGTTCCATGATAATGCTGTTGCTCGTTTGCCTTGTTTCATCTAGCTATAGAATGGATGAGGTTGATTACAATTTGGCTGGCCATGGTAGTGGGCCTAAGAGCTGAACAGAGTTTGGAAGCAAGGACTGAAGCAACAGATTAACTTTGAGGTTTTTGTTTTATAAGAAGTGGTAAAATGAGTAGTTAACATGTTGCAGTAAAAGGAATGCAGCTAGTTACTTTTCAGGCTAATGACCAATGTTTTCTTTTTACTTTCAAAAATTATTTTGAAAGGGCATTTAAAGATATTTTACAGGTGTTTTGACAAAACTTTTCTAGGTTTTATGCCATTCTCTTCTATATTAAGTCACAAGGGAAGTAGTCTTTGTTTTAGTTTTGTAAATATGCGGTAGTATATTAAAATTAGCCGCTAGGAATCAGACCATTGCATTTTTATGACTTGGCTAGTAAAGAGGCTGCATGTTAATCCTGAATACATTCATCCTGAATAGTGCAACAAAATATTTGTGTCATCAAAACAATAATTATAATGGAAAACAGTTTGCTGTGAAGTAATGAGCAATGAAACAAGCTCCGTTTTAAAAGGTAGCATTCCAATCGCTGGATCTGGGTCCTCTGTCTGTCTATACCTCATCTAGTACCAGAAATCTATGATCCATGCATATCTGTATTTCTCTTATTCCAAAGGTTCATTCATAGCTCATCCTGTATTCTTCATATGAATTATGTGGCCTTTTAAACTCAAGCCTCATTTTTCTCTGTGCTGTGGACTGCGAAGGAGGGGGATCGAGGCAAGTGCCAATCGGTCTTGGTTGGAAGGGCTGCTAAGTGGTAAAGCAATAATAACCCCAGTTTCAGTCTGAAAGAGCAAGAGAAAATGTATGGCCCCGAGTCTATGCTTCTTTCCTTTAGGGAAAGGCAAGCGAAAATAGAACAGAATAAAATCACATCAGTACTCCTCTCAACCCCATCCTTTGCATTCCACAGCACAGAGAGAGGAGGAGGAGGCTTGAGTTTAAAATGCCACATTTCCTTCCTACTCTTTTTCCATGGCGGACCCACTTTGGAGTTTAATAACATCCCCCTGAACCCCAAACCTCTCCACATTTGAAGGGCTTACAGGGAAGAGTCCAAGGAGGCTATCCACCAAATTTGGTGCCTCTAGGACCCCCTCCCGGGAACCCATTTTATAGCATAACGTATTATTTTGTTTTGTTTCATTTTGTTATGAAAATTCTTTTAAAATTTTGTTAATCTATGTCTAATTAATCCCAGCCTTTTAAACAGGCAAGAAGCATGATGTTTAAGCTCGAGTTTAGAAAGAGCTGGAACAGGACAACTTTGTTGTAAGCGTAGGCATAGATAACTCAGCTTGGCTGAACCCCAAAGGTATGGGCTGTAGTCTCCCCCTCTCCCCCACCTGTGCTTGGAATATGAGCTGCCTATTTTTAAATAAATAGGAACTTCTCACTTACTTGACCTGCTGAGTGAAAAATTAACTGCTGTAGATGGTGATGACAGCTATTGGGTGCTTTCGTTACCTGTCTTATTCATTTGCAGAAGACACATGCTACAGTTTATTGAGAGCATTCAGTCTACAATACTCCCTTCAATATCCAGCCCAAGTATAATTGGGTGGCATTTGGCTAATATAATTTGCCACCCTTTTGAAAAGCATTTTGCATGCATTGTATGTGAATTTTAGCTACTTAGATCTACGCAGGTTCTGAGAATGATTGCTTTTTAAATATTTTGTTCCTTGGATGGATTATTGTCTCCTTGAAGGCAAACATATTTTACTTGATGTTTGCTTCCATGGATTTCAGCCTTCTCCTTCACATGCACCAAGAAGAGACTAGTACACAAAAGCAGATGCCAAATAAAACCCACCAGTTGTTAAGGCACTGTAAGACTCTTTGGTGTTTTCATTACAACAGACAACATGGCTATCTCCTGTAAACTGTAAACAGTCTTTCTGACTGGTATGATGCATGCATGGGGTTCTTTGCTTTCTGTGCAGAAATACAGAGATCCGGCAATCAAAACATTTTACTTCTGGATGAAACATACTTGAGTGGTTCCCATGATCCTTGGCACTTTGGGAACAGTGCCATGAAATTTCAGAGTATTATAAGCTGTGGCAGATCTCAAAAATGATACCATCAGAGCTCCAAAAATGGTAATATTAGCAACTGCATACATACTGTGATGATCTTTGCCATATACTTTGGTTTTTGGTTCAAACTTGTACCTGCTATATAATACAGGTTAATATTTTTAAATAATTTTGATTGACTGTGCCTGGGATTTTTGAATCATTATAATAATCTTAGAATTGCAGAGCTGGAGGGGACCCACCATTGAGTTTCGTCCCTGTCAAGGAGGCATAGTGGGGAATTGAACTCCCAACCTCTGCTTCTGCAAAGTTAATATATGTGTCATGTTGCCAGTGTTAATAAGTAGCTTTGAAATTGTTCACTTTTCACCTGTTGAGATCTCAGATATTCATGTGTTGTGTTTTTATGCACTCTCAAGTTATATCTGTGTGGCAATCCAAATAGGGTTTTCAAAATATGTGAGAGATTCTTCATATGTGGTGGGTGTGTCAGAGGGCTAAAAAATAATGGTGTATAAACTGTGCAGAAATTGACAAGATCTCAGCATTAATGAAACCAGATGGACATTATGAAGATTTCGAAGAAAGATGGCACGATTTCTACAAATTTTTAGATCAATATTATAAGTCAAATTAAGTTTCTTGTTTAATTTATGAGTAATTGAAATAGTTAAGGAACATATATTGTTATGATGAGATGCAAATTTTGTTTGAGAAGGTTAGAATCATTCCAATTCTTCTTCCTTTTTTGCTTTACAACTTTTCTGCTTGAAAACTATAAATAAATTGCAAAAAGGGGAAAAAATATGAGCGATCTAAAGAGTAGTTTTCCCAGGGCCAACCCTCAGGGAGGTTCTGTGGCCAAGCAGAGGTTTGAATCCAGGCCTCTGGTGTCCTAGACTGTCAGTATATCCACTACTGATCAGAGGATCTATAGGAGTTTGCCCGTGAGTAAAACCACTACTCTTGAAATTCCGAGGACTGTCACAGGTTTGGGTCTTACATCATAACTCTCAGAAATATTAACTTGGAAATATTGCTTGAATTTCCTTCAAGTAGAATGTTGGCTGAGTCCAACGTGCACAAATCTAGAGCTTCACACTTGATGGGTCAGAAGGCATGGATCATTTTGTATTTTTGGCAGGTAGGTTACCATGGAAGACATTATAGAAGCACCATTCAAATACCTGGGAGTGTTTCTATTGTAGTCCCCTCTGGCCTAGTCCGGAGTTTTATAACTTAGCTGTAAAAGATCACCCTGCACTCATACTTGGCAAACCATGTATGAAGCTGAAAAGTTAATTTCATATCCAAAAGCTTGAAAATAGAGTTCAAAGTGCATTTTTCTTTTGAATTTTTATTATAACTGAGTCTCTGCAGGTTTTAATTACTGAAACCGTTTTTGCAAATGTTTAACCTATATTGATGGATAATGAATTTCAGTAAAGCTAAAGAAAGTGGTGGGAATTATTGTAATCATTTAATAAAAGCTACTTGAATAGCTGTATTTTACTTTAAAAGTATGTAATTGCAGGCAGGATTTCTAGGTTGTGTTTTCCTGAAATAAAATTAGTACAGCTTTCATTTCTCTGAACATCACTGCTGCTCTTTACAGAACTCAGACCAGGAAAATATTCTATGGAATCCATCCTTTTAGTTTTAAAAATTATCTCGCCATTCACTGACATTGTAGACATAATGGCTGCAATGAGTATGTTAGATTAATAGCACATGGGGTAGCACAATGGATAATAATGGCTTAGAGTTGAAGTAGCTATTATGGTTTATAAGATTATTGATCTGCAAATCTAAAGAATTTGCTTACCAGGATGTGTTTTGTTCTGCAGCTGTAATGATTTGTTGGAGTTGTGTCTGAATTTGAACATCATCATACTAAATACAAATTGTGGGACATACACGCCAAGGGAAGGGAAAGAAATGCTCAAGGTTTTCCTATGGGCCTCCATTTTTGAGTGAACTGATCTAACGCACACTTCCTAGATCAGCATGGAGACTGTGATGGAATTTAGCTTTTGGTATCTCTTTCTGAACTTCTTCAATATGCTGGTGGGCAAAAAGAAGACAGGGAAGGAGGAAGAATACAAGTACAGTAACCCCCTGCCATTTTGCAGTTCATGTACGCAGGTCAGCAGTACATGCCAGGGCTCCAGCTGATTAGTGCTGGGGTGGGAAAAAACAACCTTTATTTTTCCACCCCACCAGCAATCAGCTGGAGCCTGGGGCATGGGGATGGGGGTGAAAGGGTTTAAAAAGCCCAGGCTTTTTAAACCTCCATCCCTTCCCACGCCCCGGGCTCCAGCTCATTGGCGCTGGGGTGGGAAAACAAAAGGTTTTTCTCCCCCACCCCAGTGCCAATGAGCTGGAGCCCGGGGTGTGGGGAAGGAGGGGCAGTTTTAAAAGCCTGGGCTTTTAAAACCTTTTTCCCCTTCCCAAAGCCCCGGGCTCCATCTCAGTGGTAGGTCAGATCCACCGCCGCCGCTTGCCTGGGCTGCTGGAAGGCTTTTTAAAAAGTCTTCCAGCAACCCATGCAAGCAGCGGCGGTGGATCTGACCCACCACTGCCACTTGTCTGGTCAGCTGGAGGACTAAACTTTCTTCTAGCAGCCAGGACAAGTGGTGGTGGCAGGTCAGATCCACCACTGCTGATTGCATGGGCTGCTGGAATGTTTAAAATGCCTTTAAGCAACAGAGCCAAAGGCCAAAGGCTCCGTTGCTTTAAGGCATTTTAAATTTCATGCACCGCCTCCCCCAGGCCCCACCCAACCAGCATCCACATATCACAGATTTTCAGTCATCACAGATTGGGTGGGTCCCTAACCCCCACGATAGCCGGGGAGTTACTGTATTTTTCAAAAGATTAAAGTAAATCTAAACCAAGTATTTCAGGAAAAACATACATTTAAAAAAATGAAAGAATGCTAATATAAACAAAGGGCATGCATATTTACTAAATATGAACATGGATGGGAAAGTTGTTGTAGAGGACATATGTATAAATTAAGTGTGAAACTGACATGTACTGTTCCCTCCCTGCTTGCTGTAATTATTGCGTATACGTACCCTAAACTCTTGCTAGAGTTTTCCTCCATTCACATGAAGAATGGCCCATACCTTATCTATGGCTCGGCCTTGACCTCCACTGCAAGCTTAGAATTCTATTTTTCACCTTCCTCCATTAGCTCATCTCTTCTGTGCTTCTGTATGGGTCTCTCTCTCTCTCTCTCTCTCTCTCTCTCTCTCTCTCTCTCATTTCTACTTTATTCATTCTCCTTACCGCTTGCCTGTTGTTGATCTTGTTTCCTTTCTTAACCTTAACAAAACACACCACTGTGTTTTCAAAGCATCTCATCTGGTTATTGCTATTGTTCACTCTGTGTGTATTTGCAAAGGTGTCACATTCTTTTGGTGTCTTTATGATACAGAGTTTATTCCAACCTTTTGTCATTCTGACCCCCACTATAACTCACATATGTCTTCAAAGGAAGCAAATACATCATACTATAGAATATTTAACTCGTGACTCCAGCTACATAAAGAAAATCTGTGTGTATATTGAATGCAAAATATTGTTTATCATGGGTATTTTTCAGAGATATGGCAAAGTGATCACAAAATATAGCACCTTATTTCTTGGTATAGCTGAGCTAGTCTAAGGGGCCACCATATTCTGGCAATAGCAGTACATTTAGAACATTTTTTAAAAAAAGCTCAGTTGTTGTCTAGCTGCTTTTTCTGTCCCCAGGGTCTACCGTCATGTACTGTTACTACTGTTCTATTAACAACACTCAGTCCTGAAGTAATATTCTTTTCTCCCAAATGTGTGAATAAAAACCTACTCGGAAACATTTTTCATTTGTTCCACATATATCTTTTCCTTGACATTTTACACAGCCATTCCATTTGTTCTGTGTTTCTTCCTTTGCTTCCTAACATACCACATTTCAAAGATCCTAATTTTTTTCTAAGAAATCTTTCTCTGTTCAAGTTGAAGTGTGGCTTTCTTCTATTCTTCCCACCTTCCTACTGAGTTGGAAACTTAAGTGTATATAAACAAATGGTGCTTAGAGAGGGCACATTCACAAATGAATGCATACAACCTGCTTTCTCACTACTTGATTCTATTTCATACCTGGATCACTCTCTGCAAAGTATATGAACTATATATATTTAAATGGACTGTCTTGAGAGGTGACCTGAGATAATCAGGAGCTTCTCTTTGTGTCGTTTGATTTGTAAAGATTCATTCACACATGTCACTGTGTCATGATTCAGTGCAAGTGCGAACCTGCTCGTAGATCCATTTTAGGATTCAACCAGACATTTATAAATTGCATGTGAGGAATACAACATCCCTGTGTTAATGTTTGTAAGGTTTTTCGAGCTTGATAGATCCATTTCGTTTCCTTTCCTTTCCTTTTGGAGAAAAATTACTAAAAACCCCAAAATGAAACTCCTAAGGAAAGGAAACAAAACAAAATAAAACACTTTTTCCATTTCATGCCCATCTCTTGATTGTATCATGGTCACCAAGGAAAGCCCCATATAGCAGGGATGGAAGTCATCCAATCCATGAACCCTATGTGGCCCTTGAAATCACTATTGCAGCCATCAGAATCCTCCAGGTTGGGGGGGGGATGGGAGATCCACTCAATTTTATTATTTTTGTAACATGACTATAGGTCAGATCTGTGAGTGAGGTATCAGGCTGCAAAGCAGAGGTTGGGCGTTTGATGCCCCACTGCACCTTCCAACAGAACAGCCATCCTGTGCCACCTCGGCCAAGCTGCCCACTCAGAGCACCCCCAGAAGCAGCAAATAATAAACCATTTTGGAGTGCTCTGTGTGGTTTTTGAGTAATCTTTGCACAGTGTCTTTAAAAGGTTTCGCTACATATGGTCCCATTTTACAGTGGTACCTCTACTTACGAGTTTAATCCATTCAAAATGCAGACTCATAAGTTGAACAACTCATAAGTAGAGCCACTGTGTCAAAAAATTAGAAATTAAAAATTAAATTTTTTTAGAAAAAAATAAAAAATGTAAGCATAGAAGACTGCATCTAAAATTTGTAAGACAGCAGTTAAAACACTGATGGTTTTCCACTCTTGTCAAATTCCTTGTAAGTAGAGCTGCTTATATGTAGAGATACCACTGTATTTCTAAGCCCAAGGCATTTCTCAATCATTTTTTAAAAAACCAAATGGGCTGTGATCCAGAGTACCTAAAGGAACACCACCACCTCTAGTAATAGCTTGCTTATGATGATCATACTAAGGCCTCATGTATACCCATAGAGACTCCCACAATCTCATTTCTATGTGTGGAAACCTGGAGGAGATCTCATCCGAATGGACTGCGATCTGCTGAAGAAACCATCGTGTGGCTTGGGAGCCTGAAAGAAAAGAGAGGATTATTTAGAGGAGGGCCTTTGCTACATTTGCACAAAGGCACAGATATGATAGGAACAAAAATATCCCGGTTTAATGCCATTGCGTATTTAAGTGCCTGTAGGTATCAGGCACGTAGAACAAATAGGGAAATGTACACCTTCATGATGACTGGATGTTGTCATAAAACATGGTGGAGGGGGGTGGGAAAATTCAGTTCAGGGCTTAAGCTTCTGTTTGGGCCCCTCCCATAATGTGCCTTCAGGCTACTCTCTTTTAAGGGCACCCTGGCAAGTGCTGCACTGCACTTTTTCTCCACAAAGATTTTTGATAGCTCTCATTCTGCTTCAACGGAAAGAGTTTCCTTCAAAAAGAATTTCACAGGAGAAGGCATTTCAAAACAAATGCTCATGAGTTCATTTCAGGATCCTTGCCCTTTCCTTCCTTACAAGGGCAGGGACACTTGGCCCTTCATTTGTACATCCATCTTTCTGAGAGCTGGCACCCACCTTGCTTCTCACACCTGAAAGAGAAGACACCATAAGTTCAAAGAGCCCTTTGCAAAAGGCTTTTTTTTTAAAAAAAAAAAATAACAATCAGGACTAAGTGTTTACAACCTTGGTCTATAGTTTGTGTGACTGGGTGGGATGGGGGAATTGTATCTCCAGCACTAATTCTTTCTTCCAGCCTTTGATTTCAAAAAGCCCCATCTCTCTGCTGAGTGTTCTTCATTCCCTCTCTTTAGTCTGTTGCTGTGCAATTGCTTTTTTGCTATTGAACTCTTCAGGTGGTTTCAAAGGTTTGTGGACAGTGCAGACAGCAGCATACACAACCTCTGCAACTTCAAACAACTCCAAATAAAGAAGCATTTTTATTCCTTTTACAACAAATGTCTCCGAGTTATTGAGACTGTAAGTACCAGCTCTTCAGGAAGGGGTGAACTCTGGGGGACTTGAAGCTATTCTTCTCTGTGATCTCTGTACATCTGCTGTGCAGCAAAACCACAATTCTACTAGAAAAGCAAAACTCTGCAACATTTGGATAGCTAGGAGAGCTGCAGAGTGACAATGAGAGATGCTCATTGAAAAAGAAAGAAAGGGGGAAAATAACAACTACAGCACATGTTTAGCTACCTTCAATTCATACGAAGCTCTAAAATGTAGCCAATAAAAAAATGGTCAAGGCCCTAAAAGTGAGGCATAAAAATGGCATCTTTTTCATGGAGGAATAAAAGTATTGGTTACTGCAGACCAACTATCACATAGTACAAACTTTAGTTTTTCTCCATAATGGGAATGGTTGCCCCTCAGGCCTCCTACAGGGCTTGCAGCAAAAGAGCCATATTGTGAGTGACCATGAACGATGGAGGCAAAATGTGATGATCCCTTGAAAAACACATATTTGCAATGCCCCAGGGGACATGTGAACAGTGATAAGTAGACATGGGCACGACTCGGCGAAATCCTCGTTTCCGTTACCGTTCCTCGTTTCCGTTACGTAACAAAACGAAGAACGACAATTACTCCGCCAGAACTCGAACTCGAACCGACTAAAGAAAAATTGGGTCTGATTTGTCGTGGTCGTTCCTGGCGGCATCACAGCGATTGCGCGATGCCAAGCGGCTCAGGAAAAGAGATTTAAAAATAAAAAAACCCGATTCCCGGCCAAAAAAGCAGGCGAAAATATGCCTGCCTGAGGGCACCTACCAGAGGGGTGGTTTCTGGGGGGGGTCCCGGCCTTCCCCCCCTCCTGTCCTGGGCTGCTTGCACCCTTCGGCGATGTAATCTCAGATCCGCAACGCCGTGGGGTTGGATGGTCCTACATGGAATTTGAGAACTGACTCACCTACTGCCTATCTGCACTCTGCACTTACCGCCCCATTTGGCCATTAAGGTGAAATTCCCACCACGTTGCACCAGTATGGGATAGGCGAAAAATCCCTGGGCACAAAGTTTAACTCGTACTACTGCATAAAGAGGTGGGTGGGCAGGGAAAGCTGGCCGTCGAAGAGGCTCAGCACCAGGTGCACAGCCCTTATAAGGGCTCTGCTCTCGCGTCTTCTCGCGAGACCCAGGTAGGTCTCGCGTCAACTCCGTCAGGGGAGGGGCAAGGTGGCTCTGCTGAGCACAGTCACACTGCGGAGCGGGGCATTTTGGGGCATATAATCATCATCCTTAAGAATGTGCTTGTGCACTGCTGTAACTAGGGAGGGGCTGAAGAGTGCATTTGTGCTAGGGCGCACATCAATGTGGGGCACCTGGAAGGGGATCAGGAGGAGGAAGCCATGCGCCATCCCACCAGCAGTCCTCCTTTCACCCTGCTAAGACTTGGTGATCCTTAGTCGGGGAAAAGGAGGAGAGGGAAGAAGGCAATGTTTTTTTCCAAGCAGCACCCCTGTTGATTGCTCCTCCCTCCTCCTTCCCCCACCCCTGCTAAGTCTTAGCAATACAGAGAGACAGAGAGAGGGGGTGAGAGAAAGGCCTAGGCAGAGCTTATAACCTACTGGGCAAGCTATAGACATTTGCTGCCTGAGGGGGCCATCAACCAGTGGTAGGATCCAGAGGCACCCAGAGGTGCACCCCACGAACTCACCCTAACCTTACCCATAACAACCCTAAGCCTAGCCCTTGCGCTAACCCCCCTAACCCTAAGCCAAATCTGTACTCGCATTGCACTCACGCAAGTACAGTTCCCTTCTTGGTGAACCACAGAGTGCCGAGACTGAGGAGGAGCCTTCCCCCAGTGTGCGCACTGTGACACTGCAGTTAGCAGTGGGCCTGTGGTCAACAGAGAGAGGCACCCAAAAAAGAGGTGCCTCGAGTCTCAACTTGGTATGCATATCCAATTGGCTATGCATGCCATTTTGTAGCGGGCCAGAGGTGGCACCCACCCCAGAGAGGTGCCTCCAGGAGCCCGTTTTCTCTTCCTAGTGGGCCAGAGGAGGCACCCACCCCAGAGAGGTGCCTCCAGGAGCCCTCTCCCCCCCAAACCAGTACTAACGACAGACGAAAAAACGACAAACAAAACGACAAATTTTTGGAAAATTTCGCAAAAAACGGAAACGAGCCGAAACGGGCCGGCTCCAACACACGACAACTCGAAAACGTCATTTTCCCTGGTCGTGCCCATCTCTAGTGATAAGCACTGAGCTTTAATTTCACATAAGACATTTATCTAAGAAACATTCTGAGACTTCCTATTTCTTCCTTAGAAATCAAAGACTACTTTGCTGGATTCTCCCTTAAATCTTCTCCACCATTTTTGGTGATGGTAGTGGGAGGGGGTACCTCCCTGACACCATACCCTAGAACAGTGGTTATAAACCTTGAAACCCCAGGTGTTCATGGTCTACATTGTCTAGAAATCCTCAGCAGCATAGCTAGTGGTGAAGGCTTCTAGGAGTTGTAGTCTAAGAACAACTGGGGACCCAAGGCTGGAATAATCCAAGGTAAAAGAAAGAAAAAAAATATTGGTCAGGCTGCTGTGGTCTTCTTTGGAGGGGGAAAATACCTGTTACTGCAACAACTCTAATATTGAGTCCCATTTCTGAGAAACTGTTGGAGAACTTCTTTCTCTGGAGATATTTGGTGAAATATGGTAAAAAAATTCCCCTTTCCCCAAGTTTTTCTGCCCATAGATAGAGTAGAGAATGCCAAAAGTCCTTCACTGCACTGCTAAATCCTACATTTGTTTCGCTTTTTGTTTCTTTCCCCCATTTCATTTCATTTATTACCAAATGATGTTTTTTAAAAATTTGTTTTGTATTTCATTTTGTTTCACGTTTGGTTTTTATTTTTTATTTATTTTTTTACACTGTTGGGGCCGGGTGGCTAGGCAGCAGATTTTGCTTCCCTCCCACCGACCAGCTGGCCCATGGGAAGGCTGGTTGGCATATTGGGTTTTTCTATTCCTGCCGAACAGCTGGCCTGAGGGGAGGCTGGTCGGCATTTTTTAAAATTATTTTTCCTGCCAAACAGCTGGTGCACGGCCCCACACACCAGTTGATTGGTGCTTATTTTTAGCACTGAGATTGCTGCTTGTCAAAAGAAATAATAAAAAACAAAAAACAAAACAGAATAAAATAAAATTTCCATTTTGTTTCATTTTGTTTGTTTTAAGGGCACTTCATTTTTCATTTAGTTAGGAAACAAAATGAAAAACAAAAATGAAATAAAAAATCATTTCGTACCCATCTCTAGTTGCTGTTAATCACTTTAGTGAGTGGGTGTCTCTGTGTCTCTGTGTACACGTCTGTCAGAACAAGCAAATTGGGTGCAAGGTGGCTGCTTCCTTGCCTTTTTTCCCTTATTGTGCTACCCAGGCGGCACTGAACTCATACTGTTTCTTTCTCTTTTCTATTGTTTTCAGTGGTTTTTGAATTGGTAGGATGGTAGGTATTGTTGTTATAAGTCTGAAGGCATTTTTCTCTCTCATATACTTTTGCCTGTTTTTCAAGTAGATTGATTCTCTATTTCCTTGCCTCTGTTTGTTCATTTATTTATTTGGTGGAGAGAGGGCGTAGTAGTTCTCAAGCGTTCTATAGGTGTTTTGGTGTGCTCAAAAATGAATGGAGGATTATAAACAAATGCTCTGAAAAAAAACTCTCTCTGTGTAAAAATGAAATAACTGGTATACAAAACATACAAAAATATACACCCAGAAAAGAAAAGAAAATGAAGGAAACACAAAATTTGTCACTACATATTTCTCTATGTATATTGCATGGTGGAAATTGGCTATAGGTTAACCTGGTCGGGGTACATGTATCAAAACCAGCATGTTAGCTAAAAACATATATCTTTGGGAGGGCCTCGTGTTTTATGCCATTCTTGGATGGGTGCGCCACACCTACTTGGAACCACTTGCTGCCATTCTTCAGAGGCTTCCTACAAACAGAAAGAGTACAGGTAACATTTCATTAATTTTGCTGTGATTCCATGATCTGGTACTTCACACTCAGTTGCTACAGTTTCACCCTGCAGTTGGCTCACTATAGTTTTTGCAGCATATTGCTGCCCTGTACATTTTCTCATCTCTCTTCACTGGTGCGCTTATTGTCTCAGTACATGCCAGCCAGGCAGGACACCCATCAAGCAGATTTGACAGGCACAGTTTATTTGTTCACCATAGCCATTGCTCTGTGGCAAAGTATATTGTATTTCTGCTTAAAAACTTTAGCAATTTTTGAGCCCCAGGGCTCTTGGTTATTCGTAAGATCACCTCCCCATCAGTTATAGTTGATGAAAGAGAATTTCTACTCTTAGAAGCCTCCAGGAGTAGCAATTCTAAAGTAAGGCATGTAAGGGTCTGTCTGTCTGTCTGTCTGTCTGCCTGCCTGCCTGCCTGCCTGTTGGAACCACTGTAAAGCCATTTCCTGTGATTAGAGATGGGCACGACCAGGAAAAATTACGTTTCGAGTTGTCGTGTGTCGGAGCCGGCCCATTTCGGCTTGTTTCCATTTGTCGCGAAATTTTTCAAAAATTTGTCATTTCATTTGTCGTTTTTTCATCTGTCGTTAGTACTGGTTTTTTTAGGGGGTGTAGCGGGCTCCTGGAGGCACCTCTCTGGGGTGGGTGCCTCCTCTGGCCTGCTATGAAGGGAAAGGGGGCTCCTGGAGGCACCTCTCTGAGGTGGGTGCCTCCTCTGGCCCGCTATGAAGGGAAAGCGGGCTCTTGGAGGCACCTCTCTGGGGTGGGTGCCTCTTCTGGCCCGCCATGAAGGGAAAGCGGGCTCCTGGAGGCACCTCTCTGGGGTGGGTGCCTCCTCTGGCCCGCTACAAAAGGGTATGTATAGCCAATTGGATATGCATACCAAGTTGCAGTGGCAGGCAGAGGCACCTCTCTTTCGGGTGCCTCTGTGACTCACTGCCTGGCATACGGTGCACTTGGGCTGGGGATGGGGAGGAGGAACAAAGTGAGAGAGGACCCCTATGGGCGCCCTCTGGCTCACTAAGAAGGGAAGTGTACTTGCTGTAGTGCAATGCGAGTACACAGATCTGGCTTAGGGTTAGGGTTAGCGCAAGGGCTAGGCTTAGGGTTACGGGTAAGGTTAGGGTGAGTTACTGGGGTGCACCTCTGGGTGCCTCTCTGACCCACTAAGAAGGACAGTGTACTGGCGTATGGGTTAGGGTTAGGGTAAGGGTTAAGGTTCGGGCTAGGGTTAGTGGGCTTTTTATGCCCGACTGGCACATCCCAGAAGTCTCGGTCAAAACCTGGCCAAGTGGCCATGCAATTGGTGGAATGGCTCCAAAAATTTGCATGGTCCACTCCCATGGCCAGCCCATCATTGCGCAGGTGTAAAAAAATAAAAATAAAAATAAAAATAAAATAAAATAAAATCAATGGAGACGTTTTGTTGCAAGAAAAACCCACTGCTGCTACTGTAAAAATTCAGGCAGTTTTAAAATAGCTATTTTCGCATCTTTCTGTGGTGCTTTGGTGTGTTTTTGGACCATGATTTCAAAATAAATATTGCGGTCGCCCCATTTTGGATCCCCCCGCCCGCACCGCATGGCATGGCGAGCGAGTTGGCAAGACGACGAGGATGCCCCCCACCAGAGCAGCCCTGGACAGAAGAGGGGGGGAGGCCGGGGACCCCCCCAGAAACTACCCCTCTGGTAGGTGCCCTCACTCAGGCAGGCATATTTTCGCCTGCTTTTTTGGCCGGGAATCAGGGTTTTTATTTATTTTTAAAACTTTTTTTCTGTGCTGCTTGCGCTTGGCATCGCACGATCACTGCGCGATGCCAGGAACGACAACGACAAATCAGACCCAATTTTTCTTTTTTCGGTTCGAGTTCGAGTTCTGGTGGAGTAAATGTCGTTACCGTTTCCGTTGCGTAACGAAACGAGGAACGGAAACGGAAACGAGAATTTCGCCAAGTCATGCCCATGTCTACCTGTGATTGTTATCTAGTTTAATCAAGACTGAGGAAAACAATGTGGC
Source organism: Phrynocephalus forsythii (assembly GCA_029282475.1). Classification (NCBI taxonomy): domain Eukaryota; kingdom Metazoa; phylum Chordata; class Lepidosauria; order Squamata; family Agamidae; genus Phrynocephalus; species Phrynocephalus forsythii. The sequence goes on from JAPFRF010000005.1 coordinate 37,571,286, forward strand.
CACTGAGCCAAAGAAAGCTACGCGGACATTTGCTTCTTCTACCAGAAGAATGAGCTATACAGGACTAGGAAAAGTGCCCAGACTATTTATTTTCCCTTCAGTACATGCAGTTTTATGACCTTGGTCAATTGGTGTCATGGCAGATCCTACCACTGGTTGAGTGAAGATGGCCCCCTCAGGCAGCAAATGTCTATAGCTTGCCCAGTAGGTTATAAAGCTCTGCCTAGGCCTTTCTCTCCCCCCTCTCTCTGTCTCTCTGTATTGCTAAGACTTAGCAGGGGTGGGGGAAGGAGGAGGGAGGAGCAATCAACAGGGGTGCTGCTTGGAAAAAAACATTGCCTTCTTCCCTCTCCTCCTTTTCCCCGACTAAGGATCACCAAGTCTTAGCAGGGTGAAAGGAGGACTGCTGGTGGGATGGCGCATGGCTTCCTCCTCCTGATCCCCTTCCAGGTGCCCCACATTGATGTGCGCCCTAGCACAAATGCACTCTTCAGCCCCTCCCTAGTTACAGCAGTGCACAAGCACATTCTTAAGGATGATGATTATGTGCCCCAAAATGCCCGGCTCCGCAGTGTGACTGTGCTCGGCAGAGCCGCCTTGCCCCTCCCCTGACAGAGTTGACGCGAGACCTACCTGGGTCTCACGAGAAGACGCGAGAGCAGAGCCCTTATAAGGGCTGTGCACCTGGTGCTGGGCCTCTTCGACGGCCAGCTTTCCCTGCCCACCCGCCTCTTTATGCAGTAGTACGAGTTAAACTGGTTGCTTCGGGGCCGGATAGGAATTTTTTACCCGAGCACACAATTGGCCTTTGTGCCCGGGGATTTTTCGCCTATCCCATACTGGTGCGGCGTGGTGGGAATTTCACCTTAATGGCCAAATGGGGCGGTAGTGTGGAATGCGGATAGGCAGTAGGTGAGTCAGATCTCAAATTCCATGTAGGACCATCCAACCCCGCGGCGTTGCGGATCTGAGATTACATCGCTGAGGGGAAGGAGGGCCCACCAGGCTGGCAGGCACAAAGGAAGGGCCTGGGCATCCCGGTTGGGGAAAGGGGACTTGCTGGCCGAGGCGGCCCTGCCCAGAGACAGGACACCCTCGGGGCTATTGACTCACCCAAATTGACTGCCAGTTGGTGGGGTCCCGGGAGACCCCGGAGTACCAACTTTCAGGCTGCACTACAGCAGGCCCCTGTTCTGTAGTTGTGTTTAATGTTGGAGTTATTGCTAATAAAGTGTGGCCCAGAGCTTGTACCCAACACCTTGTCTTGCGTGTTTATTCCGGCGTGGGGGGGCAATGCAGTAGAGTCGTGGCAGTTTGCACCCCAAAGTAGTGCTTACTCTATACAACATTCAAGTATTCTTTCCTCCAATCCCACTTCTTCAGGGGAAAACCCTGCTGAATGCCAGAGAACCTCAGGCCACATGCTGAAGTGTGGGGGCAGGGAAAAAATCTTACTATGCATATAATTTCCTATAGCAAAATCTTCCCCTGTGGTGCTTTTGCATAAAATGCATGAAATTTCTCATTATGGCTTAAATGCTCTTGACAGTTTAAAACTGTATCTTTCATTGTGGGAATATGCTTCCAAACACCTGCTCATTTTTTTGCTTTATTCTGAGACTTCTTTTCTATCCAAGGTTATAAGTCTCTCGCTCTTTCTTCTTTGTCTCTGCCTTCAGACCAATGAATCTTTCCCCTTACATAGCCCACCAAGGAATGCTCTGACTGGCTTGCCATATCCAGATGTATTTTAATTGCTTAACATAAAGACATATGCTGAGCTTTAGAAGGAACTCTCCCCAGAACCTAGTATGGTAATTATCTGCCAATTCAAAACTATATATTATCAGCTAGAAATCATTTTTTTTTTTTGCCCTTCAATTAAACTGGGTTTAGGACAGCAGGTATGATAAAGCCTGCACTAATTAGACATGCTTGATCGTTCATATTCCACCTTGTCATTTGTCAACCCAAATAAATAAATATGGAACAATGTTGAATGGGGTGGAGTAGGTATGATAATCCACCTATCTGATCAGTTTGTTTTTAAAAGATCCATTATTCTTCTCTTTTTATTATTATTATTATTATTATTATTATTATTATTATTATTATTATTATTATTATTATTATTATTATTATTATTATTATTATTATTATTATTATTATTATTATTATTATTATTATTTGGAACCCAGGGGGAGACTCTCAATACTCTTGTCTTGAGAAACTCATTGAGGAAATGTGTATGCAGAAGGCAATTGGCTATGCTTTGAAATTTATGAAGAAATGTGTGCCTTTTGGAACATGAAAAAAATGAACCCATCACTGTGTGGGAGTCAATCTTTCTTTGTCTACGGCTGTTATTCCCTAAGAAGCTGGAGTGTGTAGCTGGTGTTCCAAAGGAGAAAGAGCTTGTCATTGCCTAGTTTTTGTCTTTCTTCCACAATCCGTTGTTCATTGTTTTAAAATCAGACAAGGAAATGTGTGAAGGGTGTGATTCAAACATGTATGTCTCTCTACTTGACGTTTCCTAAGGTGCTGTATGCTTAAAACCTAGTATCTGAGTGTGAGATTTCCTTTTTCATTCAAACTTCAATCCATTGCTTCAGGTCCTATGCTCTGGAGTTGCAAAACACAAGCCCACTCAACTTCCACCTGATAACCATTCACATTTTTGAAGATGACTGTCATGTCACCCCTCAGCCTTCTCTACTCCAAACAAAACATGCCAGATTCCCTCAAACTTTCCTCTCAACGGCTTGGTTTTGAAACTTTCCCCATTTGGGTTCTCCTGCTGGAGCATTTCACCTTTTGAAATCCCTCTTAAACTGTGATGTTCAGAACTGGGCTCAAGTGTGGTTGCCCCAAATCAGAGCAGAATATTATTACTTCCTATGATCTGGACACTGTGCTTCTGTTGTTATACCCTAGCATAGCATTTTGTCTTCCACTCTTGCAAGATGGCTCTTGTTTAGCTTGTGATCTATTAAGACGCTTACACATATATTGCTTTCAAGCCAGCTTTCACTCATCCTATACTCATGTATCTCATTTTTCCTGCCAAAGTGCTGCTCTTTAAATTTTAGACCAGTGGTGGTGAACCTTCAGTACTCCAGATGTTTTAGACCACAACCCCCAGAATGAACTTTGTAAATATAAAGAGCCCCCCCCTGCACCCTCATCAAAGCCCTTAATGAGGATATTGAATAAAACCTGATCTGGGGCAGAACCCTGTGGCACATCTAGCCATTGGTGAACACTCCTTGGGTGCAGCCTCTCAAACAGCTACAAATCCACCTAATTATAGCATCATCTAGACTGCTTTTTATCTGCCTGACCACAAGATTATCATGGAGAATCATGTCAAAGCTATGCTAAAATCAAGATACACTACCTAGCACTCCTCTGATCTGTCAAGCTTGTGACTTTTATCAAGAAAAGAAAAGAAAAGAAAAGAAAAGAAAGGAAAAGAAAAGAAGCAATTGTCTGGTGTGACATTTTCAAGAATGGGAACTAGGGATGGGCACCAAATGAAAAACGAAATGCTGCTTCATCATTTTGTTAGCTAATAAAAAGAAACAAAATGAAATGGGGAAGCAGCATTTTGTTAGGAACAAAACACAACTGTAGGGTTTTTTTGTTTGTTAAAATGAACAGATTCATTTTGCTGTAAAACAGCTCCCCTGGCTCCTAGAGGTGTGAAACTTCCTTGTACTTTCCCTTGCAAGTCCTCCAAATTTGGAGAGATTTGGAGTTCAGGGGGCCACATTATTCAATTTCAACCCCCACCCTGAAAAACACATTTCTAATTGCAATGTTATGTGCTTGAAAAGAGGAGCTTCCTCAAGCTCCTCCCTTTAACACCCCCCCCCCCAAATTTGGAGAGGTTTTGGGTACAGGGGCCCAAATTATTCAACTCCAGGAAAAAAAATCTAATTGCAATTAGAAATTACAGTGGTGTTTCCTCAAGCTTTTTCCTTTAAGCACATCCAATTTGGGTACAGGGGGGCAAGTTATTCAACTCCAAAGGGATGCCCATAGGAATCCATTTTAAAGTCCATGGGGGTGTTGTGGTGCTTTCTAACTGCCTGCTGGGGCTAGGGTATATAAGAGGCTGGCTGGTTTCATTTTCTTTGTCATCTGTGAGAGTGAGGGGAGTTACAGTGCTGCTAGCTTGCTGCCTTACAGTTGGGCTAGCTTCTCTTCAGCTGCTTTGTGTGTTGTGTGAGTGGACAGAGAGTGGTTTTTTTTGTGTGTAGGAGAGCCTTTTTCTCCCTCTGTGTGTGTACTGTGTGTCTCTCTCTGTGCTGAGAGAGACACTGCTTTTCTGTTTTATTTGGGGGGGGGTATTAGGGGAGGGACTTTGGGCAGGTTTTCTTTATTATATTTTATATATCTTTTCCCCTCCTGCCCCCTTGAAACTACATTCCTTCCTACCCACACACATTGTTATTCCCACCAGCAACCAGTATCAGTTCTCCAATTCTCAACTGGTGCAATAACAATGCACCTGGCTGTCCCTCTTAATCATGGCCCCATTTCAAAAGAACAACAAATGGTGAATACAAATTGACAAAATTTGAAACTACCAGTTAGTAAGACAACAACTGTATAATTGTAAATATAATGAGCTGTTATAGTTACAGTGCAAAAGATGTTATATTATACCTTGTAAAAGTATACTTGTAATGCAGTTGTGTCTTCATTATTGCTAAAAGGAACAAGTGATGAGGAACTAGGTATTTGTAATTCATTATTTTGCTCTGGTATTTGTGAAATTATGCTTTCCACACAAGCTGTGATATTTTATTTTGTTCTTAAGCCCTGCTAACATAGAGGCAGTACTTTGAATAAGAGAGCTGGCATCCTCATAAGTTCTTGATACTGTTCCTCCCATCAGCTGCTGTGTCATGTTGAAAGCAATGCAAGAAACACACATTGAAGCACTTTTTTTTTAATTTAAACAGCAGCCACAAGGCAGATTCATGACCTTAATGGCAGGGGAAAAAATAACATTACAGACAGAAAGGAAGCAAGGGCTGGATCTGTTCAGATTCAGTAAGGTTCACTCCATAATGATCTCAATGCTTCTCATGGGACTGCGGGTCGTACAGGTGACAGGATGGAAGTCCACTGCTAGCTCTCAGCGGATAAGGAATTCAGCACTTTAGAGCCACCCTAATTCTGGATATATTTTGTGGAGTCTGGAAATGCAAAGCTCTGTAGAAATAATGAGAACTGCCGTCTCCTGGGTTTATCAGGTTTTGTGAGGAGGCAGCTGGAGCGTCTTTGCACGGCGGGCTTTGAAAGCAGCTGGCCTCTATTACTTACTGAATCAGTTAAGCATGCCCGGGAAGGAAAAGATGACAAAAGGTTACAGGGCTTCACAGGAGAGAGAGATTGTGTGTGTGTGTGTTGGAGGTGAGGGAAATAAAGGGAGGATGCACATTTTGGGAGACGTAGGAAGCAGTATAGAGGTATATTTTTATCTGCTCCTCCACCTCCCATGCAAGTTTCTGTCCTAAAATACTTTTTAATAGGATCCTAGCTCATTTTAGATACCATGTTTGAAATGGAATGTATGAATTAATAGCAGTGCAATTTCTATCTGATATAAGATGAAGTGTGTGTGTGTGTGTGTGTGTGTGTGTGTGTGTGTGTGTGTGTGTGTGTGTGTGTGTGTGTGTGTGTGTGTGTGTGTGTGTGTGTGTGTGTTTTCCTGGAAGGCAAAGAAGTGCCATCTTTTCTAAATCCTACAACCCACAACAAGAGAGAAACCAAGCCAGTTCAACTGGAAAAAAATCAGGGAGGGGAGAGAGGGAGATAAATGAACTATGAATATATGACTAAAAGATGGCTCCCTTCACCAACTATTGTTTTCTGGCTTATTCCTCCCACCCTCCACCTTACCCTTCTCCATTTTCTTGCTGCACATGTCTCATTTCCTGACTTTGTGACCATGTCTTTCTCTGAGACTCTGGACCTGAAGTTCAGGAGATTGGTGGTGGGAGGGAGAGGGGTGTGTGTGGATGGGTGGGTTATCAAATAGCAGGCTGCCTTAAATTATTGAGAGCCAGACCCTTGCTTTGTTCCTTTGCTTTAAGTTTTGGATCAGAAGCACACTTCTGCCTGTAAATGTCTTTCTTGGTCAGGAAGCGAGGGAGAAGATTTGAAAGAAACACAGTTGGAGTCCCCAACTGTTCAAAAGTCCAGGGCACACATGTCAGGCATCCCTGTGTTGTGCAAATAATCACTTGTATACCTCTGCAACGTCCTCCGTTTCAAGAAAAAATGATGCTTTGTGGTATGTGTTTATTTAAAAACATTTTCATTGTCCACTCTAGTAGAGTGGATAAATATTGCAGTTTAAAGTTATTCTAAATCTTTTAAATTGCTTTATGGTCTGGAGGGCCTCCTGTGATCTTTAGATACAGCGTAGGACATAACTGTTAGATCCATATTGTTCAAATGACATGATCACAACAATGGGCTCAACTTAACAGAATGTAGCTCTCAGCTGAATACCAGAAAAACTTCCTGTTAGAGTAGTACAGTATGGCAATGGAACCAATTACCTCAGGAGGTGGTAAGATTGGAGGCAATCAAGAGAAATTTGGACAACCACCTGGCAGATGTCCTTTGATTTGTATTCCTGCATAGACTTGATGGCCTTGTAGGCCCCTTCCCACTTCACTGTTCTATTATTCTAAGTCTCTTCTCTCTTATTTCAGCCTATGGGCTTTAAATCCAAGTTGCCAGATGATTGTGTGACTTACTTGTGAGTAGGGTTGCCCTGGGTGTCAATATCAGCTTCTTCATTCACTCACTTAGTCACTTAGTCACTCAGTCTCACACACACACAGAGAGAGGGGGGGGGAAGCGGGAGAGAGAGAATGTGCTTTAAAACTTACAAAAAGTTTTGTCTCCCATCCATGTATGTCCAGAGGAATGGAAACACAGCTACACACTCTATAAAATAGCTGCTAGAGGGATTCAGATTCATATGTTTTGGTATACCTTCCTAAATTCCCCATGTAGTCATGGTGTCTGGAGTATTCCGGGAGAAGTACTCAGAACACGTAGATCTTCACACCTCTAATAGCCACTGTTTCTTTCACTACCAAATAACTCAGAAGCTGCATTTTTTCTGGACTGTTATTTTTGGAGGCGGGTGGGATGGGAAGCGACTATAATATATTAACTGTCAGACAAACATAGTGCCACATTTTTCTTTCCAAGTACTCCATAACAATATTGGATTCAAATAACTTTGGGGTAGGGGGAAAAAGGCCTTGACCCCCCCCCAAATGGCCACAACTCCAGCTGAAACAAGGTATGTGTGTGTTTTGACTTATCCAGGATATATAATGTATACTAGTTTATACAGTGAATGTTAATCTGTTTGGGGAACAGAGCAGTCAAAAGGCAGGGTGATGTTTGAAATAAGTAGTATAATGCTGATGAATTCTTGATAAACTCATTTGTAGAAATGTTCAAAAGCGTGTTTTTGCTTCTGGCCTTCTGAAGAGTGACAATAGGTAATAGTTACCCCCATTTTTCTTGCTGATTTATAGGTCCTATGTAACCTGTGGTCAGAGTAACCTGCAATGGTTAATAGCAGCTAACTGACAAGGTGTCCTGGTGGATCACAGCTATGTGATTGGGTTCATCACTAGACACATGACTGCAATACATTCCTGGACCTCATCAATTAGCTGCAATTCCATGGGACAAGAAGAAGAAGTTGACATGAATACCAATAGGATTACTGGGCACAGATTCCCTGAACTCCTGCTGAAAAGGGGTAAATTTCAATTTCCCCATGTTGTTGTAACATCTTTCCTGGATTCTGCTTTTCATCCTTCTGTGCTTTTGTTCACCACAGACTCTATGCTAGGCTGTATTGCGACAATTATTAGCAATATATTCTGCTTTAATCTCACCATTTCATTTTGACTAGATATGGCCATTTGTTCAATTCAAATTAAGCCATATTTATTGTAAATTCCTTTAAACCAATGGGACTTCAGTTGCCCATACCTAATCGAACACGGTTTGATTTCAGTTGTCTGCCATGAGAATTCTAGATCTGTTTCTCCATCTTCAATCAAGAGAGACCTCTTTTCAGGCGATAGTTTTATTAAGTTCACAGCAGGAGTTACCTTGAAAATTCAGTGTTCTAAGAAATATGGCTTGTGCTCTTCACAAACAAGCTAATATAATTTTCCTTTCAGTTAGAGATTAATGTGAACAATAACATATTGTTCCATAGTTCTATCTTGCTTTCATTAATTATTTTTCTATAGGGACCAGCTTGCACTTGAAAACTTCATTAATTTTTTTAAAAAGCCTGCTATAGTTACAGAACATAGAGAGTTGGAAAATTCCTTACAGATCATTTAGTGCATTTCTTTGCTAATACAGTATTGCTCCCTGTGGTATTTTTAAAATGACAATTTTTCAGTGCTTTGCCAAGTTATATTTTAAATGACTCATACAGTAAGAGGTTCTTATAGACACAGGTAGTATTTGTGTTCTATAGATTTCTTGATCATAATTAGAGCCAACCAGGATGTACAGTAGGAAAATAAACCGAATAAACTCTGGGTTAGCAGTTAGAGTGTCCTTGCTTCTCCCAAAGCAATCTGAAGTCTTGTACTCTCTCCTCACATTATATTTTAAGATACACTTTGCTTTATTCATTTGTACACCACTGATCTAGATAGGGTGTGTTTCCTCAAGAATAATTTATATTCCACTCCACTTTTGTCTCAAACTAGTTCTGTTGTTTCCTTGACTTATACTATCATCATGATGAAACATACACAAAATCAAGTAAACTGTGTTGGTCCATTAAAAAAAAAAGAGTTCACCATCCCCAGCCAGGAAATATCTCTGGTAAGTGTTGACAGAATTGTCAACAAGCTGTTGAAATCTCCAAATCTATCAACAGAGCAAAATGCAGGTAGAGTCCCCCTGTGGCTGGACACAAGGTGGCATAAAATCCCATTCTACAGGTGGTAGAAACTTGTATTTTGCCAAGTCACATGCATGCATGTTGCTGAAGCATGAAACATGGAAAATAAATATTTGAGCTATCTTGGGAGTCCTGGGATTATTTGTCAAGTTATGCAAGGCTTGTGTTTGAACCATAAAGCATTGATATAGCCATAGACTGAAGCCACCTGGGAAAATTAGATTAAACTGATGTGGGCAAACAAAGCTAAGGAAATTGTGGCAAAGAATAAGGGGAATGGTTTGAAAAACAATGTCAAGAAATCTTCCTCATGATTCAGAGGGAGCAGGATATACATGGCATGACTAAACACTGAGGTGAAAAATTTCTCCTCAACCTCTGTGAAGTCATTCTAGGTCAGTAATGGCGAAGATTTTAGAGACCCAGTGCCCAAACTGCAATTCAAAACCCACCAATTTTTCACAAAGTGCTGATATAGCAATTTAACTTGAATACAGGTCGCTGTGAAGGGGCAATGTCGGGTGCCCACAGAAAGGGCTCCAACTGCCACCTTCGGCACCCATGCCATAGATTCGCCAGCCCTGCTCTAGGTATGTCCACTGTATATTGCTTAAATGTTCTTACAAGCAGCAAAACTAATAAACACATTAGCATCTGATATTTATTAATTACAAGTGTTATTAGAGATATGCTGCTGGCAGATGACACAACTGAGGTCAACCACCTGTTGTACATCTGGAACAACAGATAGAAGATTTTGTACTGTATCCCCGTTCCTTTGTATGAGAGCTGCAGAAGCGACAAGCCTCAGATAAGCATTTTGCCCGAAATCCATCACAGATCTTGTCACAGAAAGGAAACACTATGGAAATAACGACAATGTAACAATAATAGCAGCACTAACAATAGTAATCTATAACAAACATACTATTGTCCTGCTCTGCTACTGATGTGTTCAGAGCGGGGTTGTAAATCTTCACTTTTCTTGTCTTCTTTGCATATTTCTTCTTGATAGGAAAAATAGCAAGCAATTTCTTGGTGTTATTTATAGAGTGATCACAATGGCAGAACAACGTTTTAGGCAAAATGGCATAATTCACATTAAATCGTAAAATTTGCCCAACGGGGATAACTGTTGTTTTGTTTCTGTTTTCTTAATTTAAACGACTGGATGGGTTGTTTCCATCTCTGTTGTCAATCAGCCAGTCCCTCTGTACTTGCTTCTCTGTATGTAAGTGTTGTGTTGCTTCTCAAAGAAAAACAAATACTGGATATATTTTGGGCAAATTACAGATATATTGAAAAAGAGGTTTTTCTTCGCTCTTTCAGGTGGAGATGAAGAATCCTGTGGAACTTTAAAATTACATGGCAAGGTAACTTTTGAGATAACTTAAATAGACAAGAACAAAGGATTTTGTAAATAATCTGCACAGGGCTTCTGACAGTTTAAATTGCGCATATTGCAGTCCTCCTGAACCTGTATTATTCTGTCATTTGATAATACAAGAGAGGGGATTTTGACTTTTGAAGCTTTGGATGCACATATATGATAGCTTGCATCCTTCTGGGGAGAGAAAGGTGGATAGAAACATTTTAAATAAACGAATAAATAAAATAAATATGCTAGATTTGTAGCTTGTCAGAAAGCACGTTCGAGCCCAGTCTTTTGCTTGACAATCTAATTTTCTATGTTTAAAGTGCAATAAAAGACGTAGAATCATAACCTTTGAGGGGGCCTTACTGTCTGTCTACTCCAATCCCTTACTGAGTACAAGAAATCTGGACCTAGAATATCCATAACAAGTCAGACATATGAAGGATGCATTGGTCTCAGAGAGATGCTGAAAGAGAGGGAAATCAGAGACGGAGAGAAGCAGATGCTATTCTTACCTCCGTCCTGTTGGCAGAGTTTGGTGCACATGAAGTGTTAAAAATCCCAAGGAGGACCAACCGTAGGAGTGGAATGCCTGCCTGGTTTATAGTGATTAGTTATGTATTTGCAGTTTTACATACCTATTTGCATGCAGATGCTTTAGGCAAATGTAAGTTTCCCATGGCCTCTTCTGGCCATTTATTTCCGCTTAGTTCACCCACATAAATGTGGTTACCCTAATGAGGACTTAGTTGCTGTGTGTGTCTACCAGATACCCACCCGTTCCTCATTCCCCTTTTCAAGGAAACTTAAGAGTGTTGCCAAAGAAAGCTTTGTGAATAGTCTGACAAATAGTGCCCATTCAGCATAAGCATAATATTTGCTCTAGATATCATACATAATCAGATTGCTGGGAATGGAAATGAAGCTCATTACACTCCCCCAGTTGTTAGCTGTAAAAAGTTAATAAGGAATTAAGATTTTATAACATGTTTTATTTTTTAATAATTAACACATGGAGATAGAAGAAGATGCTAAAATTATAATAATGGTTATTATACCTGGGAATTTTGCTGAGGCAAGCGACTCGAAGAATGCCCGTTTGATTGCGTGGCAGTCTTGTGAACCAGCGAGGCTACGAGGTAATGTACTAGTTCATTTCATAAGTGATAATAAAGTATTTATAAAGAGAAATATAGAATAAAATGCTACCATATGCTGCAAGTAATAATCAGACGCTAGCCCTTGGCAGAGAACACCAGTGTTGTGGAATTTGAGCTGCTGTGCGGCAAACATGGGTGTAAGATGAACGAATCCATGCACCATTTCAGGAGGGAATTTTTCAGTCCGTAGTGGGGGAAAGGGAAGAAGTTAATCATATAATTAAAAGCTCCTTAAGATTCCTCCCAAACTGTGAAAACTCATTCAGATTTGCTATGTGTAAATTATTTATTACCATTTAATTTTTAATACATGTCCACGCACAGTGGATAAAATTTCCACATTTGAGGGAGATACACCATTCATATTCCAGGCTGATTTGCAATTATTTTGAAATTATACTGTACCTTAGACCTTGAATATTATTCACATGGGTTATTAGATTTTTATTTTATTTTATTGCGTTTAAGAAAACGTAGCACATATTGCTCTGCAAATGTAAAGCAAATGGTTATGTTTAATTTTGGAAAACTGTTTTCCATATTCTCAATTTTTATTAATTGTGGTGTCTTCTTTAAAACTGAAGGAGTTATGGACTATCTGTCTGTCTGTCTGTCTGTCTTAGCAGTTACCCATCTTATACACATTCTTGCACCTCCCATTGGGTTTTGGGCAAGACATCCCCCCCTCCCAACTGCCATAATGGTCTTGCCTGCTGCACATCCAGCGCTCACCTGCCACTCAGACAGTTTGCCTATACACAACCTTCCAAAAAGAACAGTAAACAAGTGCAGATCAAAATACTCACAGTCCCTTGGTTGCTCTCAGAGGTTGGAGGATGCTTCCTTTCAGTCCAGCAATCCCAAGATTCAAGTGCGCAAGGGCCCTTCCATCATTTCTGTATAATAGTTTTGGCAATAGCTGCTCATAATGGTAGCTAAATAAAGTGTCTAAATTCCATAGCAATATAGCTCTGGTTGACTATCGTTGCAAAAGAAGATGCCAGTTACCTTTGTGGGATTTCTGGATTGGTCAGCCTTTGGTGTGTTTGAGTACAGCTGTGGCTATGGTGACACTCTCCCCACCTGAGTAGAGAGTTAATTTTTTAAAGAACAATATGCCCTCAATTTGAAAAGGTGGCCTTTTGGTCTACTGCTTTGACAACACTCCAGGCAGCATGGGTGGCCGGGTTGGCCGGGAGACTCTGAGATCTGTAGCCCAAAACACAAGCTTTCCAAGCTATGAATGTGCCACAGAGTTTGATGCATATATGTTGTTAATTATGTATGGACATCTTCATTCCTTTGTATTGCTGTTGATCTCCAGGGAACCAGATAAATCTGCTCTGGAGGCCACAACTGACTCACAAGGCTACTTGTACATCCCTGGTGTAAACTCTTCAAATGTAAACTCTCCACTAAATCTGATTTCTTAGGCTAATGTGGAATGGTTAACTTAATTGAAACCATGTCTCCAAGACTTTTTTTCCCCTGGTGGCGGTGGGGAGGAGTGTTGCTGTATTCAAAATAAAACTTTAAAGAAAGGAAGGGAAAAAAACAGGAAGTCAAGATCCTAGAAAATGAATATATTTAGGTTGTGTTTATTCTAGTGCCTAGAACTTTGCCTGAATTTCTCTTGTTTTTGTTAACGCAGGTTCTGCTTGGTTTAAATTGTCTCTCTCTTTTTGAAAGAGAAAATACTGTTTTCAGAGTTTAGTGGAGCAAAAAAGGGATTGGGGAAAATCAAACAGACTCTGTATTTTCCCAGAAATAACAAGACAAAGCAACTGCCCAGAACTTCATGGCTTGGGACACAAGTTGGAAGGGTAGAGGCCCTGAAAGGGACAACAAGGGGGAGGAAAAGCAGCAACTCTGGACTGTTCGTAGATCAATTGCCTTTCAAATTATCTCAACTGTGGAGAAAACCAACAGTCATATTTTGCAATGATCCAGTTTGAGGATAAATGTATGCAAGCAGCTAAAATCCTACACAGCACGCTGGAAGGATGAGATCTCTGATGTTGTATCTTAGGCTCATGAGCAGGCTTATTGTGGAAATACTTGGATTAAAAGGATGCTTAGTACAGGTTTAACTGTTGTGTTTTAGGATTTAATAACAACGTAAGTTGTTGGTGTAGTGTAGGGTGAATAAAAGTGGTGAATTAGAAATCAGAATATTGTAGCGTGGGGTTAGTTATTCAGCAGTGATTTCAGCTCAGAGACAAAGCAGGCTGGAGACAGCTTCTAGTGAACAGCTCTTTAATCAGGGAGAGACAAGACTGAGGACTGGGGAGAGGGAATTACATTTATAAGGGCCAGGACTGGCTAGGAAAAGATACATTTTGGAGGGAACAATTACAACCAATCACAAGGCTGCCTTTTGGCGGGAACCAATAGGATTGAAGATCCAAATGCAGCAACTACAATCAACCAATAGGCCTGTTCCCTTTGGAACAAGAAGGCAGTTACTTCAACAAGCAATTACAGATCAATACATAACACCCCTCCCCCCCTGGTGGGCACAGCCCACGTAATCCTTTAGATATTGTGGGGCCCTGCGACTTCTAGTTGATCTCCTGACTACGGGTGTTGCAGGGGCTTTAGCAGGCAGTGTCTGTGGGGAAAAGTCTACTGTAATAGTTTCGTCTGACACGGAGGGGGTTTCGGACAACTCAGTGTCCCTGATCTGTTCCTCGGCACCATGAGGACTTGCAGGAGCAGATTCATTTGCAGGTGCCACTGGTACCTGCATTCCTGGGGCATCTCCGCTCTGGTCTTGCAGCTGTGAATCATTAATGGGGGTAGTATCACTCTCAGGCTGCAATTCACCCATACCGGTACCAACTCTACTGGGCGCTCTGTGCCTCAGTTGGTCCACGTGCCTACGCCAGATCCTGCCATCTTCAATGGTCACGTAATAAGAGACTGGCCCAGACGCTCTGGTGATCACCCCTGGCACCCACAGGGGACCTCTGGCATAATTGCTCACCCAGACCAAATCTTCAGGAGCAAAATACCTTGTAGAGTCGTTCTCTGCCTGTGGAGGTGCTCTAGCCCTGCGGTTTGGCATTTTGTCTGGGTGGACATAGTCCAGCACCGTCAACAGCCTTCTACCTGCAGCTTTGTGGTCTTGCCACTGGCATTGAGCTCTTCCTGCTCATAATTCTCTGTGGTGGTGGCCTCTTTCAAGGCGGAGGCAAGGGTGACATCTTCCTTTGCCACAATGCCCCTTCGGGCTTTTTTGCTGCTGAGCCCCCCAACAAATCGATTCAAGAGAGTGTCTTCAAGATTTGGGAAGCCACAGTGCTGAGCAAGCTTCCGGAGTCCAGCCAGAAATGCAGCCACAGATTCTCTGGCTTGCTGCTGCCTTTTCTGGAACTCCATCCGCCAGGCCATCTTGGTTTTGGTAGGTGCCAAGTGGCTTGTCAGCCGGGTGAAAATGTTTGTGAGTGATGTTTCACTCAGCTTTGTTGGGGCGAGCAGTGCCTTGGCCAACAAGAAGGTCTCATGCCCACAGCAACTCAGGAACGTGGCCCTTCTTTTGCTGGCACCAGTGATTCCTTGAGCCACCACGAAGAACTCGAAACGTTCAACATAGTCCTCCCAAGTGTGAGGATCGGTCAGCTGGAAGGGCTCCAAGACCCATGGACTTTCCATTCTCCAGGCGGGCAGGGTCGTCTTCTAGCCAGCAGGTGAGTCTTGTCTCTGCTGCGATCCCGACTCTGAGTCAGCGTGATGGGCCTCTGCTACTCAGCATTCCGTATCCCATCCTCGTCGCCAGTATTGTAGCGTGGGGTTAGTGATTCAGCAGTGATTTCAGCTCAGAGACAAAGCAGGCTGGAGACAGCTTCTAGTGAACAGCTCTTTAATCAGGGAGAAACAAGACTGAGGACTGGGGAGAGGGAGTTACATTTATAGGTGCCAGGACTGGCTAGGAAAAGATACATTTTGGAGGGAACAATTACAACCAATCACAAGGCTGCCTTCTGGCGGGAACCAATAGGATTGAAGATCCAAATGCAGCAACTAGAATCAACCAATAGGCCTGTTCCCTTTGGAACAGGAAGGCAGTTACTTCAACAAGCAATTACAGATCAATACATAACACAGAAGGCCTGTATTCAAATCCCCTAAGCCTTGGAAGTTCACTGAGGGTCTGGAACTGGATAAGCCTCTCCTTAAATATCTTGCTTACCTTGAAAGCCCTACTAGGTTGACTATAACTCAGTTTTGACTTGACAGCACAGAACATAGGTAATTTGTCAGCTTTCTGTTGAATACTTCTATTCTGCACTGGCCAATCTCCTCCTCCATGTCTCAGATTCCACACATTCATGTGGCCTTTGCAATTTCTAATGGTGGCAATGGAGAAATACTTTCAAGATGGTATTAGGTTTCCTAACATGGTGGCCATTGAGATAGCATCTTGTCATGACACTGTCCTTTGAAAAACTGCCCTTGCAAAATGCATAGGCCCAAATCCTCTTGAGTAGATATATGAATGGCATCATCATGAGAGGCAAAGTTAACAGATTACCCTAGAAGTTATCAGTTACATGTCGTGACACAACTCAGTATGCCTGCAGTGAACTCTTTCCTAAAAGCAACTTGCCTCCTAAAGGTAAGCCATTTGTGTTATGCTAGTGTACAAAGCACAAGGAATTTGGGCTGGCCAGAGATCACACATCTGCAAGTTAAGGCCATGCACCATCCTCACAACTGAACATTGTACTCAGGTTAAGGATTCAACAGATGTGCTGCATAATCATATGAGGACTTTTGATGATTAAAGTAGCAACAGTACTCCAGAGACTGGCAGTGGGAAAAACCTATGCTGTGCCAGGAAATGTGTTTATGGACAGAGGAGTCAGAAACACCGTTATAAAAGCCCCTGTAGCTGGCTTCTGTATATGCAGGTAGGCTCAGACTAGAGCCACTAGAGAGAACCTATGCGAATCAGTCTTGTTCTCGCTATTTATTTATATTTATTTATCATTGCATGTATATATAGCCTTTTGGGCCTAAAGAGTCACTCTAGGTGGTTTAGCTAGGAAAAGAATTGGGGTATGATCTATGTAGGGCAGGGTAAGAATAAAACTTCTGATGAGGGATGGGCACAAAACAGAAACATAGTGTTTTGTTTCATTTTGTTTTGTTTCCCCTTGCATTTGGTTTTGTTTCATTTTTAAACAATTTTTAAAAAAAATCATAACAAAATGAAACAGTAGTAAAATGATTTGGTACTATATAAAATGGTTCCCCTAGGTCCATTTTATATAGTAACAAAATGATTCATTTTTAAAATTCAAAAAACGGTGTTTCGTTTTGTTTCATAATGAAACAATGCCTGTGGTTTTGTCTCATTATGAAACAATGTGTAAGCTTACAAAATGACAAAACAGCATTTTGTTTTTCGTAAGGTGCCCATCCCTACTTCTGAGTAATAATCTAAAAATATTAAGGAATAAGAAGGGGAAACTCCCAGACCCTGTTTATGTGCTCTTCCCTGGCTTACTTGATACATAGATTGGTGCTCATTTCCTACACAGAAATGCTTTATGGTTTGTGCGGGCATTCCAGCTGTTTAAGGGGAACATTAGGAGAGTATGAACCAGTTTTCTAAAAATTCTAATTTACCATGACATCCAAACAAGCCCCCACATATTTTTTTGTATTGTAAAGACAACTGCAGTGGGAGGCCAATTCCTACTCTGGAGGTTCAATTACCTGGTTTGGGAGAATATCTGCAGGTTTAAAGCAGGAATGTGGTTCATGTAGTTTGTGAGCCTCATGCAACTCAACCCTGCTATCCCCTGACACAAAATACATAACATAGGCCTTGCTTTATTGAAGATTGGGAGGTGCCTGTTGCATCCCTCACCCCTGCAAATTGTTATTTTGGTGTGGAATGTGGAGGGTCCTGGGGGGAAATTTGGTTTCTGGACCCCTTGAAGCTGCCCACTTGTGTCTTACAGGGTGAGATACTACCCACACCATGCTTCTGCTTCTGACTGCTCCAGTGCTCTGCCACCACTGCCACTATCTTTGTGAAAGAAGATGGCATGTGCGACCACCAGCATAACATGTCACTTGACCCTCCAATATTCCATGTGCTTTGATTTTTTTAAAGCAGGCAGGTATTAAAATGGCTTCCATTTAACCTAAATACGGCATCTAAATCCTGTATGCAGCCCTACACACCTCATGGAGATTATGACTTTCTTTTTGCTAAATATTGGGGAATTCTCTCAGCTTCTCCTTAGAGGTTTCGAAGAGGGTAGTTGTGTTAGTCTTTTCAAGAATTCCAGGCAAAAATCAAAGAAAAATAAAACAAAACAAAAGATACAAAAACCACAAAGCATGTGGCACCTTAAAGACTAACTTTCATATTTTAATGTAACATTTCGTGGACATGTCCACTTCTTCAGACATATAGCAGCAGAATGAGGTGTGCAATATAATATGTAATGGAATATATGCTTCATACCAAAAATTCATTAGCTGTTGTATGTAGGCATATTTGCACGCAAGCTCGGTTGTGAATTCTTATAGAGACAGAACTGGGGTGAGGGTGGAGGGGGGGAGGAAGAGGGGAGTTGGTTTTGAAAGCAGTTTGTTGATATGTAGGTGTTGTTTTATGGCCATGTGGTAAAATTTCTCAAGAGACCAAAAACAGACATCAGTTCAGAGAAGAGTTTGGGGGGGGGTTGGAAGAGAGGGGGTAGAGTGGCAAAGTTTTTACTTTTTGGTGCGAGATGAATTTTCACAAAAACAAATAGAGTGGCAATATAGTAATATTACATTTGATAATGACTCAAGAAACCTTGGCTTATGTTTAATCCATTCTTGTGTGTGTCCATCATGCATATGAATTTTATCTCTGCTGTTTCTCTTTGTATTCTTGATTTGTAATAATTCTGTTCCAAGATGGTGACCTTCAAATCCTTCAAGGAGTGGCCTGGTAGATTGAAATGGTATGAGACAGGTTTCTGTGTATTGTGATTTCTTATGTCAAACTTGTATCCATTGATACATTTCTACATTGTCTTCTTAATCCAATGTAGAGTGCACATGGGCATTGTGGGCAAAAGATGGCATAGATCACATTGGTTGAGGAGCAGGTGAAGTTGCCCTTGATACTGTATGTGATTTGTTGGGTCCTGTGATTGTGTTGCCAGAGTAGATGTGTGAGCAGAGTTGGCATCGGGGTTGGTATGGCAAGGCTCAGTTCCATTGTCAGTGTTGCTTTTTTGTAATCTTGTGTGTTAGTATCTGTTTGAGGTTGAGAGGTTGTCTGTAGGCAAGTATGGGTCTCCCACCAAGAGCTTTGGAGAGTAACGTGTTCTTGTCAAGGATGGGCTGGAGATCATTTATGATTCATTTGAGTGGTCTCACTTGTGGACTGTAAGTGGCAACCAGTGGTGTTCTGTTCATCTGAGACTCATATATTTATTCCCCTTGCAATCATTTCCTTGTCAGGAAAAAAAAGTTTGACTTTCAAGGAATATTAATGCAGCTCTACACCATCTTTGAAAACTTCAATTAAGGCTAGATTATGCAACCAGTTTTGCAAATCCCCAAAGCAGCTTGATATATACCTCTCCTTCAATCTCTCTCTTTCTCTCCCCTTCCCTGTCAGAGAGTTCAGAGGTGAAATGTATTATCATTGCATAATGTCAGATAACATCTCTTCCCTTGACCACATCCTGCATTCTCCTCTCAGCTGCCATAACCTCGTTGTGAGTTCCACGCTCCTTCTGCTGCACAGCAAAAAGAAGGACTTGCCAACATATTTATTTAATTAAGTAAGTGGAAAGTGAAGGGGAATTAATGACAAAACAAAAAACAAACCCCACCCCTTGATTGTAATAACTTCTTTCATTTCTTCCCCCTTCCCTAAAACCTTTGATTTAGTCACATTGTTTCTTTGGTATTGGGTGGGGTGGGGGAAGGAAAATCAGCATTTCAACATGGGAGTCCTTTAATTCAAGCTGCATCCCATGTAAGATTTTTGATTATGGTAGAAAGTAAACCCGGATAGGATTAAGGAACCCCTCTAGGAACTGAGTGAACATTTACTGGTCCTAAAAGCATAACCTGAATAGCAATTCATTTTCTACAACAACAACCCCCCGTACTCGCAACCAAAGCCTTCTATCTTGTGTGCCTTTTGAAACTTCTTGTCGGAAGATTGCTAAAAATAATTTATGTGGCGGTAGGCATCTGTATAGCTGAGTATATTTTACTCAGATATGTATAGCTTATCTCCCTTTTCTTTTACTTTTCATGACAATTCAATTTGGAATGTGGATTGTAATATTTGTAGGGTCATCAAATTCCATATACAGGACAAGATGCGTACCTCTGAAGTCTATCCTGTTCTGAAGGACATCCAGTGTTATCAGTTTCTAAATTTGCCATGCCTTCATTTCATCAGGTTTGAGCAGTGTCCTTTGTTCGATGCATTCAGGTAAGCTGGTGAAATTGTATTGTTGTGAACTGATATTGTTGCGCAGTAGTTTTGAGAATGAGCTGAGAGGTTTGAAATTTTACCTCAGCCACAAACTCACTGAAGGTCAACTTGGAGGTGATACTTAGCATGTATTTTGAAACAGTGTTCCCCAATTGGTGAAAGGCATTTATTGACATTAGAGAAGGGCACAAAATGTAAAAATTGCTTTTTGTTTCATTTTTCATTTATTTTGCCCAATTTTGTTTCATTTATTACAAAATGCATTTTTAAAAAAGTTTCGTATTTCATTTTGTTTCATTTTTGTTTTTATACTTTCTTTTTTTACACAGTTGAGGCTGGGCCAGCAGGTTGGCAGGGTTTTTGTTTTTGTTTTTTTTACTCCACCGACCAGCTAGCCCACGGGGAGGCCGTTTAGTGTTTGTTTGTTTTTTTACTCCCACCGACCAGCTGGCCCACAGGGAGGCCGTTTAGTGTTTGTTTGTTTTTTTACTCCCACTGACCAGCTAGCCCACGGGGAGGCCGTTTAGTGTTTGTTTGTTTTTTTACTCCCACCGACCAGCTGGCCCACGGGGAGACCAATCATTTTATTTAACTCCCACCAGCCAGCTAGCCTGCGGGGAGGAGGGTTGATGGTTGTTGTTTTTTTAATTTGACCAACTAGCTGGCCCATGGGGAGGCAGGTCGGCAGTTTTTTAAAAAAATTCCCACTGACTAGCTGGTGTGCAGCCCTGTGCGCTAGCTCATTGGCAGTTATTTTTATTATTTATTTTGACAAGTGCCAAGATCAGCACTTTCAAAATAACATGAAAAACAAAACAGAACAAAATGAAAATTTCCATTTCACTTCATTTCATTTTTTAAGGGCACTTCATTTTTCATTTTGTTAGGAAATGGAATAAAAAACAAAAAAACAAAACAAAAAAATCATTTCATGCCCATCTCTGATTGTTATTGTGCATTATTTTCCTCATCCCTGCATTTTTTTTATGATTGTTCACTTGAAAGTAAATACAGCTTGTATGGCCATTCTGATAGCTGAGACCTGTCTATGAGGAAAACTGGGGTCAGAAGGAAAACTGCCAATTTTCAGGGAATATACATGCTCCTTAATGCTTAGTTTGACCCTGTTTGACCATTACCAAGACAGTGCCTCTCTGTGGGTTCTAATAGTTGTTATAAGGATTATATCCAGCACTTCAGAAACAAGTAGAAAAGACTATAAGCGCGCGCGCACACACAGAGAGAGAGGGGGGGGTGAGGAGAGAGAGAGAGAGAGAGAGAGAGAGAGAGAGAGAGAGAGAGAGAGAGAGAGACTTACCTAAATATATCATTAGTAGGAAATTCCCATTCATAAATTATCAGAAGTGTTCAGAGTGCTTTTTTCTTAGGTAGGTCTGAAAAGGATTGCAGCACAACACAGTTGTGACAGCTGATTTGAACATGACACCCACCCACCCCAGAATTGTAATAAGAGAGCTCTCTAAAAGACATTGACTGGCCATAGGTTGAACAGCTGCATAGCACCGTATATTGCATTAATGGAGGTTACCCTGTGAACCCTGGCAAATTTATATGCTGGTAGGCAGTGGCTGGTACCCCAGGAGGAAGAACTATTTAAATTTTTCAAATTATCATGCAGCAAACACTTTGTTTGTGACCTCGTGGTCCTGGTTTTATGGCAAACTGAAAAGAATAAGAGAAAAACAACATAAAGGGCTTGGGCATGCCACAGACAATTAATCTGTGACCTTTGCTGTTGCAAGGAGTGCATAAAAAAGACTGGCCTTTTTCATGTATGATATTTTGGTGGCTTGCTTTCAGATGTGGCATTGAGGTGGAACTTCCATGTTTAGAGCAATGCACCTCAGAGTAACAAGCTGAGGAAATGTAATTGAAGCAGTGTTGGAACTCATTTCAAGAAATGAAATACCCAATTTTCAATATATTAGATTCATTATTTCTCTCTTTCATGGTCCAGAGGATCAGAGCGTAGGAAAGTTACTGTTTGTACAGTACGTATCTTTAAAAAACAACATCGCAGAAATGGAGAAATTAAATTGACAAAGAAAGGGAGGACTGGACAAAGAAATATTGAAAATAATAGGCCCAGAAGTCTGACTGCAAATAAAGCAAGACTACTTTGATATATCAGGAAGTAGTAGTGAATTATGCACATTCTTTGGGAATAACCAGCTATAATTTTGGCAAGCAGAACTGGACCATGTCTGCTGCCATCTTAATACTTCACGTATATCACAATAAGTCCCATGGAACCCATAGGGTCTTACCTTTGATTATACGTTGGCACTGCTAAATCTCCATATCATGCATCAGCTGAAACATATTCTGCAGTGCAGTAGCAAACTTGTGATGGTATACTGGAGCAGGATGTGGCTCCATGGGTGTGTTATATGCGGCCAAATTGGAACCAGCATATAGTGACTCTAATACAGCTTTCAAGGTAAGTGAGATATTTAAGGTGTGGCCTCCATGGCTTCCCAGTGATGAAAGGGTATATCAGGACCTCCAGGAGAAATGTCGGCAAAGTCAATTTCCCAAGAAAACAGACCAAAATCAAACAAACCTGCTACTCTTGGTGTCGTCAGCCTTCCATGGTGTAAGTTACAGCAAAAGGATTTCAGAAACTGACCAGTTTCGCCCCAAATGAAGAAACACCTGTTCAGTGTGGATCTCGGTGTACAAATTGTTTGTTCCGGAGTCTTTGAGTTAAAGGCTTGTGGTACTGAAATTCTGAAGGACATATGCCAATAGGCAGTGATCAACAAGTCTTCTTTTGAAGGAGATACACTCACTGCACTTTTGGATATCAAGTGCAGTTGGAATGTGGAATCCAAAGGGGTTAGTTTTAAGTTCCCCAATCCCCACCCCTTCCACGGATACTGGAAATTGCAGATATAGCAAACCTATATACGTAGACATAAAATATCGCCTATGACTCCCTTTAGTATCCAGTTCTGGCAATACACTTTGTAGGGAGAGATTGAGTCCTGGCACTGTGTACACACACACACTTTGCCAAAGCACTGCTTTGTATTTGCGAAGCAGCCCAGTTGGCTCTTTCCTTTTTGTCGGTTCAAAGCAATCATACATTTTGAACGGAAGGAAAAGAATTCAACTTTTTTAAAGGTGGAAGAGACTCTAGTGGGGAGGAAAAACTACAAGCTGGGGATGTGTGACTTTGGACATATATACCAATGCATCATGAGATCATTGTGGGGGGGATGTGAATCAGCCCACTCCAAGCCTGTGGTATTTCCTGCATTGTTTCTCTGTGTAGTTGCATTTTGAGTGAGCAGAAGCTGACTCGAGCAGCAGACTGATTAGTTGACATCTGGTTTTTCCTTGCTGCTTGCTTATTTGAATCTGTTGTTTACCACTGTTTTGCCCACTAGAATTCCCAAGACAACTTGCAATACATTATTAAAACAGATCAAGATTTTACTTCAGAAAGCAGATCAAAAAATGTTTTCCCCCTGAAAAGCAGATCCAAAAAATTGGTTCAAAGCCAATGTAAAAAGTCGGCTGCAGATACCCAAGTGCCTTCAGAACAATCCAGTTTCAGAGACCTGTCAAAGGCTTAGTAAAGAGGGATACAGCCTAAGGAGGAAATTATGTACTCCACTATACATATTACACAGATAAAGCCCTATCTCCTCTGCCTACCAATTTAGTCTCTTGGGGTGGTAAGATGCTGCTAACAGGTCCTCTGATTAAAATCTCATCCTCTAAGTAGGCACATATGATTTCACACTGATCTATCTGCTTAGATGTGCAAGTTTAGGTGGCCATGTATGTGTAGGTCACATGTAATGATTTGTACATTCATTCCATTATGTTTCTGAGGTTTTTTTTTTCATTGACTAAAACATGGGGGGGGGTTTGGCGGAATTGCAATACTTTTTACATCTGCAAAAACTTATTATGAACCCCTTGCTTTAACTGCTCTACTCATTAAAATTTGCCAGGGATTATGCTAATACTTAAGTTTACAAATGATCAATATGTTATTCTGGTTTTGATTTAAATGCTGCCCCGTAATGCTAAAGCACTATGAAAATGACACTTCACTCACTCACTCACACACGCATGCACGCACACACTCATGCACTCACTCTCTCCACCCCTAGTACATTTTACTGAACTCACTCACTCACTCCACCCTCAGTACATTTTACGGAACCCCAAAAGGATGTAAGGGTGGTCCAACCTTGAGTCAGATGCCTGAATCTGTGGGGATTGAACTCAGGTTGTGAGCAGAGGCTTGACTGCAGTACTGCAGTTTCACTGCTGCGCTACAGAGTTCTTAAAGACAAAATAATATTTTTTATCAGTCTTGTCTTAATTTAAAAGGATATGATAGTTGCAATGTTGTCAACATTAAAAGGGAAAAGGTGGGAAAGGAGAGGGGGGGAAAGACAAAATGTTGTTGCCCTTTAAAGACTAACATCTATTTCTGTGTGAACTTTTATGGATCAAAATTTGCCTCCTCAGGCACAAGGGATCTGTTTGTATAAAAGCATATTTTGAGTCATGCAACCTCACACATTGAAATAAATCTGTTAGTCTTTAAAGGGCAACAATATTTTGTCTTCTTTTCCTTTCGCCTCCTTTGCCAGCACGCTGAGCAAGGCTAACAGAGTGACTTCTTTGATAATTGCAATGTAAGTTACAAAATAAGGAAGAAAGACTGGGGTGGAGCAGAGAAATGTATTATATAATTGGATATAGCCATGTTGTTAGAGACAACAAAGAGAGAAATATGGACAGAGAATGTTTTGCAGGCAGCTTTGCCAATTAGGAAACATTGACGTATTTACCATGGTTGACGTCCTTTTGCATTTCCTGATTAGGACAGGGGATGTGTGATCCACATTTTTCTAATGTGAATGTTTCCAGAAACATGTTATTTGCTTCGACAGAACACACACCGTAATTTGCATTGTTAGTTACCACATGGGCAAGGCTTAATTTAAGTCAGCATTCACCAGCTGACCAAAAGACCCTTTCGACACCACTTGTGCTGTTTATATTATGCTCCAGTTATTGTTCAGAACGGATAACATTAGAACAGGCCTGCACAATCCATCAACCAATAGGCAATTTTTAGCAACCGGTAGCCCACAGAGAGTTATAAATAACCGATCACCCCTTCCAGTGGCTGGGGTGTGGCAGATAATATGTGTGACCAGAAACACTACAGCCAAGTTTCATTTTCCTCTTCTAGTGCGTGTGCGACACATGCTAGGGAAGAAAATGAAACTTGTATGTGGGGTTTAGACATGGGCACGACCAGAAAAAATGACGTTTCAAGTTTTCATTTGTCGGAACGGGTCCACTTCGGGTCGTTTCCGTTTGTTGTGATTTTTTTAAAAAAATTTGTCATTTTGTCATTTTGTTTGTAGTTTGCCGTTTCCACCGCGATTTAGTGCGTTTTGACTTCCCCCAGAGCATAGGGGCGTCCCGCAATCAGCACCAGCGCTAGGTGTTTTTGCGCCCTAGGCGGCAGGCGGGGCGGGGGGCGGGCAGCGGGGGGAGTTGCGGGCGGGCGGCGGTGGCGAGGGGCTTGGGCCACAGGTGGGTGGCAGCGCGGGTGGACAGGGAAGTGGGCAGTTAGGATATCACTTAGGATAGAGGTTCTGTTCTTGGCTTGCACCCCAAATGTGTGTGTGTGCAAGCAAATTGAAGTTGGGAAAATAGAAAATAAATGGTAGTATATATTATATTTTAAAAATAAATCCACACCTCCCACTCCCAGTCGAACCTCCCCCTTTATCCAATATAAAAAAAAATCCTCAAACTGCCAGAGAATAAAGAATAAACTGCTATTCCCTTCAGCAGACAAAGCTGCAGGGAATCAAAGAAATTATTTTCTAAATTCAATTCCCTCCCTGCCTAACTTAAATCCTAAAGCCTCCAGCCTCCCTCCTCAATCTCGATCAGATCACACCAGCACCAGCAGCCAGCCCTCCTCCCTCAACCACATCCATACACCCGACAGCGATTTCTGGAAGGTGCCTCGGCTTTTTATGCCCTCCGAGACATCCAGAAGTGTCAGTCAAAAACCTGGAGATGCCATTGGTGGAATGGTTCAAAAAATTTGCATGGTCCCATCCCATGCCCAGCCCAAATGGGCAGCTCTAAAAAAATAAAAAATAAAATAAAATAAAATCAATACGATGTTTTATTGCTATAAAAAACCCACTGCTGCTACTATTAAAATTCAGGCATTTAAAATAAATAAATTTCACATGTTTCTCTGGTGATTTGGTGTGTTTTTTTTTACCACAATTTCAAAAGAAAAATTGCGGTCGCCATTTTGGATCCCCCCCCACCGCATGGCATGCAGCGAGACAGACGACGAGGATGACCCCCCCCCAGCCTGGTGCAAGCAGCCCAGGACAGGAGAGGGGGGAGGCTGGGAACCCCCCCCCAGAAACCACCCGTCTGGTAGGTGTCCTCAGGCAGGCATATTTTCGCCTGCTTTTTTGGCCGGGAGTCAGTTTTTTTTTACTTTTTAAAACTTTTTTTCTGTGCTGCTTGGCATCATGCAATCGCTGCGATGCCATTAACGACAATGAAAAACCCGACCCAATTTTCCTTTTTTCTGGTCAGGTTCGAGCTGGAGCGGCGTAATTATCGTTACCGTTTCTGTTACGTAACGGAAACGATAACCGAAAATGGAAACGACAATTTCGCCGCTCCGTGCCCATGTCTAGTTGGGTTTTTGGGTGCATAGGAGAGTTTGAGATGCACCCCACCTCCTCTTTCCAAGGGCAAATGGGAAGTTTGTTTCCGGTAGGGACAATAAACATTAAAATGAAGGTGCTGAGACGGTTTGATAAGGAAGGCCAACAACCTGTTGATGTTGTTTTAACTCTGCGTTTAAGCAATGCATCATCTTGTATTTGAGGCAGTTATGTGAGGGGAAACCCTACTGACAAGAACAGGTGGTCTTCTACTTGTGTATCAGCAAGCTGTTGACTGTGCGGAGAAAAGCTATGCTGCACAATTGCAAGGAGGATTCTCATCTGACAAATGTGTTTCAGTTTTCATGTCTAACTTTTGGATCCACATTCATGGCTGGGTTTAGGAATACCCTACCACTTACTAATTTTGGCAGCTGAATAGTCATATTAATTTTACACACAGAACAATAGCCCAATGTGCAGCACCTTCACCCAAAATCTAATTAGAGCATGGGAGCTTTTCATTGCTAGGTTTTATTCACAACCGCATTAGACAGCAAGAACTAAACAGAAGCAAGAACACACACCTTAACAGCCACTAATATACAGCTCAAAGATCTTCATCTTTGAACAGCAACATATGTAACATAAGATAAATCAGTTGCTAACAGAAAAAGTGGCCAGCGAATAAGGGACCAGCAAAATTAATTGTATTCCAAATTCAGTGGAATTCTATAAATGCATGGGAAAGCAGTCACTGCGCATATCAGATTTCCCTTGTTTAATCAACAGATTTGACATTATTAAAGTGAAGTCCAGAGTGATGCCTGCTACCATTTATGGGTGTTGGGTAAATTCCCAATGCTTTCAGGCATTTCTGTATTAGCAATACAATGTGACTTGAGTAAAACGTCATTAAAAGGTTATTACCATGATTTGGGGAGGGGCAAATGCTGATTATCATGTAACTGGAGCTGATTACATTAGAGGGTCAACTGAAGGTAGAAAAAGAAGTGGCAAGCTAAGTTTTTCTAGCTTGAAAAGAACCTAGGTCTGTTTCAGAGACAGAGCCTTGAATATCAGCTGGAGACTGTTTTGAGTATTACTGCCTTTTAACATGCGGAATGAGTGGCTTTTAGGCTAGTGTTACAGTGCAAAGGTCTAAATATTAAACCAGAAGAGGTTAGCCTAAACTTATGGAGAACAAAACCAACAAACGTGCCAAATGGATGAATGCTGAAGAGTTTCTCCCACCAGGAGAAGACTCTAGCAGAACCAATTGGAAGTCTCTTAATAAACTCTGAAGCAAAGTAGGAAGATCAAAGAATAATCAAGTAAACTGAGGCTACTGGGATACAGGGCAAATGTTATATGGTTGTGGAAAAATTCAGACACTCCAGAACGTATGTGTGTGCAAGTTATGGCCCACTACGTGCACAGAAGACGATCTATTAAATCACTGGGATAACACTATTTAAGTAGCTTAGCTCTGGTCAAAAGCGAACCTTTTAATATGTTTTAATATGTTTTTAAATTTTATCTGTATGTCATATACATCCATAATTATATATACTCTAGCAGTTTGATAGATAGATAGATAGATAGATAGAAAGAAAGAAAGAAAGAAAGAAAGAAAGAAAGAAAGAAAGAAAGAAAGAAAGAAAGAAAGAAAGAAAGAGTCTGGCCTTAGGTATCTGTTAAAAAAGATCCAACTGGATTAATATGATAGGGGCATTTTAAACATGGCTGAAATCCTGTCACTTAATATAGGAAACTATAACGTGAGCTGGCCCAATGAATCAGAAGACATTTGGTGAGTAAACGCCTCTGTATACTGTGTTCCACTTATTCAAATGCACCTACTCCAGTTGTGACATGCTACAAGTATGCCATGACAGCAGGGGCCCATTTGAATCAATGCAGACTTGCATTCTCATTTTTCTCTTTGACTAACATGTGTTTATGAGCATTTTTCAGTTATACCCATTTTAAAAATATGGGGCTGGTTTTGTGAATACAAAATATGCAGCATGGCTTACAAAGTTGTGTTTCTAAGGCAAGGTGCGTTTTAGCTCTCAACAAGCCCTGAGAAGTGTGGAAATGAGTAATGTCCACAATTATGCATTAAAATTCTTTTTATTTTCTATCAAAGCATAATTAATATGCATTAGGGTGAAGACCAAGAAGGCGCCCAACTCCACTCCATGTAGAAAAACTTGGTGGATTGGCCTTACACCTTTCTTCAAATAACTATGATCTAACAGGGTATTCTCTACAACCCACTGTGATATTATTAGCATTTGCTACATCTGATTACTTTTTTCATTACCTCTTCTATGGCATACCCAAACTTGAAGAGACAGACAGTGAGGCCATTGGGGAGCAAACAGGTTATGAAAAATTATCCACTCTTTATGGAGGGTTTAGTAACTTTTTGCAAACTTTGGTTAAGTAGCAATTCCATCAAAGAGCAAGCCTAATCAACAAGTAAATGTTGAATTTTTTATAGACTCCAGGCGATGGTTATTGTAATGGGCATTAAAAGACACATGCATTCATCAGTCCATTAAAATCAATGTTATTATCCAAATGGATTTACAAACATTAAATACATCTTCCCATCAGACATAAATAATGTAGACCTGTGTTGACCTTACTGAAGGTTCTGATGTAACAGCAGAATGCTCATTAATAATGTTCTTTTGGCCAGGAGCCATAGAAGGGCCAAATGGAGTTGAACTGTTTATTGGAGATGGAACCTACTAACTTTTAATCACATCACGGCAAACTGAGTTGTTTCACATCTGTCAGATCTTTTAATAGCTCAAAGCCCAGGATGGATGCAGGTTTGATTTGCTGAGGGAGACCTTTGAAAACCTGTATGTATTATTTTTGTTCCCCCACAAAAAAGTGTCCAGTTGAATGGGAGATATTCCAAAATATTCATTTCTTGTGATGTGAGTATATAGTGATAACATGCTTGGCTATAGATTCGTGGAAGGAGAAACATTTGTAAGGTTGGGATGTGTGTTTATTTATATTTGTGTTGGTGTGTGTGTGTGTGTGCATGCATACACACACATCTGTGTACATATGGGTTTTCAAAGAGATAATGGGCTGTGCCAAACACAGAGAGGAGGCTTTAAAAATCAGTTGGATCCAGTCACTTAATTCTGTATTCAGATTGTGCCTAACCAACGCTGTGTATGTTAACACTCTAGAATATAAAACAGTTGCAGTGGATGTACAGCTGCCCCAATTTTTGCCCTTACATTATGGTTTTGTATTCTCCTGATAAAGGTTCTCTCTTTTCTAAAATGAAACTATCCTTTACTTATTGTTTATAACAATGTTATGTACATTGTTGAAAGAATTTTTGCTTTTCATCCTTCATCTTGTGAGAACAGATAAAATAAAATAAAATATGTGGCAGGGATCATTCCAAATATTCATCTCTGAAAAGGATGAAAGATACAGATGTTTTTAGGAAATGATTAAATAAAAAGGATGGAAGATGAGACACCACTAGCTCCATTCCAATTTCTAATAGCCTAACTGTTGGATATGGCTCAAAGATGACATTTTATACATCTGTTGAAACAAAAATGAAGCCCCGCTTCAAGTGCTTAAAGTGTGTTTGGACATACAGAAATCAATGAGACTTAAAGGATATTTAACGAGGCTGTGCTCATTATTAGGAATGATCAATCTGCCATTTGTAAGGCAGCTGTGGACAAAAGTATATCACAAGAGTATATCAGGCAATCAGGGGTTTAATTTTGATAGGTTCACTGCAGTCCCTTTTTACCATTTATTTATTTAGTTACTTAAACTTACAGTTATATTACCACTAAGAAGAGCAAGGAGTAGGGAAGAGAGAAGGAAGACAATGGGCAAAACAGGACGTGGGAAAAGACAAGTTAAACTAAACAGGACTGCTGATTTTCTAGCACCGGACTGCACGGGAGAAAAAATGAGGGAAATACACTGTGTTTGGGGTTAGGGTGGATTTGCAGTTTTCTGATTTCTCACATGATGAAGCCAACAGACCCAGCCTGTGGCTTTGCTTTCCCATTAAAGGTCTTCTCCTTTTTAGAAAGTGCATCTTTTTGCTTTGGTTTGTGAAAAGTTAGCCATTGAAGGAGAATGGTGTGTGACTCAAGTTTTTGTTGCTGCTGTTCACCTTTAAAAATTTTCATTATGGCAAAAGTCTTCACGTGTCCTTAGTTGGGTTCTTCATTTTTATTTTTTTAGTGATATGTTCCATTCTCTTTTAAATTGGAAATCCTTGTCAATCTGGAATGTTGATTTCTTTGTTCTGGACTTCTGTTCCTGATTCGGGCTTTTCTTTAATGACTGGTGGTTTGAGAGCTTTTTTAAAAACGGATTTCTGTGCTCTTTTGTTCTAAATGAGTTTTAATATTGATTTTATCGCCATTTAAAATATAATGCTCATTTAATTCTTTTTTAAAGCATTCCTCTACTTGCTGTTTTTAGCTTGTTAATATTGTCTTAATGTAAGGTACCTTGGGTCCTTTTTAAGGAGAAAGGTGGGATTGAAATATTGTCAATAAGTAGGAACTGGCAAGCCACTCCAGTATTCCTGCCAAGAAAACTCCATGGACATGGAGTTATGAAGGGTCGGTCATGACTATAACGACATAACACACACAGTGCCAGGGAACTCGCTGGCATGGCTTTGAAGGCTGCTCTCACAAGAGGAAAACTTTCACTTGTTACTCTGCAGACACTGACCTCCACATTCCCAGCCAGGCTTTCCTTTGTGCTTACAAAGATGTCTGAACTTTCCAGACAGATTCCTTCTTCTCCCAATTTCTTCACTCCCTGTAGTTATGGTGAATGTCAGTTAAAGAATGTGGAAGGAGAGCTTAATAGATCTGGAACCATAAAAAGGTGTTGAAATCAGACAAACTCATTGAAATCCTTGCTGTTAGACTGGGATCTTTTCTCTTCTTTTTCTTTTTGCATAGCTTTCATGTTTCTGTGTCTTGCTATTCATTTTTAATAGAACGGTGACAATTTGTATTGGAGAATTCTCTCACAATTGTTCCCATCCCTTTGAAAACAGGTCCCCAGGTGTCACCTTTAGAAAAAACCCCTCTGTAGGACTCAAGACTATAGCACAAGCCTATACATGTTCATGCTCATCTAAGCCCCATTGAATGAAGTAGGGCTCATTCCCTGATTGCACTCCTGTGTCTACAAACACTCTTATAGACATTTTTCTTGAGGCAGATTCAAACCTCCTTTTTCTGTTGTTTTTCTGTTGAACGCTAGTGCTTTTATCGCCACTTCAGTTCACTTTATTAGCTTAACAGAAAGATGAGTGGAGGAATGGTTGACAGCACAGGTCTAAATGGAATGATGGGTAAATGATGGGTATAGTAATTTACTGGCTAAGAACAAACATAGCTGGTGAAAAGACCAAGAGAGTTAAAGTTAGGAGAGGGAACTGGCAAGTTTAGTTGGTCAGTAGATATGGAGAGAAGATGAGTAGTGTTGTTGACTGAACTTCAACTGTCACTTTATGCTTGTATAAGTGACAATATGTAAGCCATGGCCATAGGTTTTTTATTTTATTTTATTTTTTATTCATGAGTATTTTATCCCACCTTTCTCCTTGGAAAAGGACCCAAGGCAGCTTACAGTAATAATAAGGGACAATACACAGTCCAGTACAATTAAGACATACTGTATTCAAGTTTAAGAACAGGGAATTGAGGGGTATCTTACAGCATTAGAAGACAATATTAAAGCTAAAAGAGAATGTGAGCAGTTAAGAAAAGAGTATAAATTCTATGAAATAATGTATGGTAGACCATCTAAAAGTTATGAGGGATGGGAACTAACAATTGATAACATAGTGTCGATGTAATCACACAAGGAGAGATACAAGCACAAAGTTATAAGTGCTTATAAACACATGTCTGTGTAGCCATGTGGTAGTCCATCATTCAGGGAAAGCTTGCCTGACGAGAAAGGTCTTTGCCTGTTTTCAGAAAGACAGCAGGGATGGGGCAATCCTGGCCTCTAGTGGAAGGGGGTTCCAGAGTCTGGGTGGAGCAGCTAAGAAGGCCTTGTCTAGATTGCCACTAGACATGGGCTATTTGTGCTTTGTACAAATCATGAAGTGCTGCTGGCCAGCTGTTCCTCCTTGCCCTCCCCTGAGCCACCTGGACCACTTGCTCTGTGTGCCAAAGGGGTTCTTTGCCTGTGATGGCACCCCAATCCACTCAGGAGTGTGACTGGTCCTTTCCCACCTCTGCACACAGCTTACCACATGCAAGGAGGCAGGAAGGAGAATCTCCCTGCACAGCTGATGACTGTTTGGAAGCAGGAAAAGCCAAGTGGACTACAGTGTGGATTGACAGGCAGCTGCTAATGAAGGACCCCAGCTTTGCATGGGGCATGGTAAGTGGTCCAGGCAGCTCTCTAGCTGCCCGGATCACTTACTGGGCTCTGCATACGACCAGGAATCTTTGGCCGTGGTGGCATACCAATCCACATAGGGAGGGCAATTAGGTATAGCTGTCCAGCAGTGCTTCTTGCTTGGTACAAACCATGAAGGACCCATGTCTAGTCGCCACTATTTATCAAGGCAGTTGCTACATTTCGGCAACTTGTTAGCTAGTGGCAATTTGCTACTGGCACATCAAACCCCCTGCACTCCTGCAAGTGTATGCCAGCAGTTGAATTTGGACCAATAGGTCAGGCTTTTTCACACATTATTAAGCACACCACTCCTTTCAGTGGCAAAATAGTTCTGTGTGATGGTTACTGGCAGGGGTGGGTCATGATCTGAGCATGTAGGGGACCACACCCTCAAAACTGTGAACTGCCCCCAGTTACTAAGGAATACAAGACATAGCGTCCATTTCTGCTCCTATACCGAATCAGGAATTTATCTCCTTTAATTCAATTGTATTTTAATATTATTTTGGGGGTTTTCTTAGTACTAACTAAAATATGTTATATGCATCTTTTAAAGTTAATTTTCTTATGCCTTGAGTAACAGTTTCTGGGAAAGGCAGGTCAAAACTCAAATAAGGCCAAATAAATTTATAAATAAAATAAAGGTTTAGTGTTTTAACAGTGTGTAAAATTCTCTTGCTTTAAAAAAAAAACAGTGATGAAATATAAGACAATAAAGGTTCGCCAATATTAAAGAAAAGAACAACAATAAGTGTATTAAAGAAGTTGTGTTTTTGTTCTAACTTGGTTTAATTACTTGTATTTCTCAGGGTCATAAATCAGTCAGTTCCAGTTTCCTGGACTTACTACTAATAACTAATATGTATTTTGGAAGTTCATAAAGGAAAGTAAGATCCTTTGTTGGATTTTAAGTAGACTTTCCCACAGGCATCCGTGGGATTATATGAGGCCATGATTATCCAGGGAATCTTTCAAGGTGTGGTGTTTGTGTCAGTGAGACTGAGAAATACATGAAGGATTTTAAGACTAATAACATATCACAACCCATGTGAGGTATGATATCAGAGGTGGACAAATTTACATATGAGTCCACTGGACTAGAGTCATTTTTATGCTGATTGGAGTATTCTGTCATTGAAAACACCCCCTTCCTCTAACTCTGTTTCATATACTGTACACATTTCAGGCTGTCATCCTGTTCCCGTTTACATGGGAAGGAACTTCACTGAACTTAAGGGGACTACTTATGAATGGGCACAGTTAGGTTTGTGTTGTTAAATGTGTAAAAGCTGTCCAGGTGTTCTCCGTAAACCAGTACTTGGTAGACCATTTTAGAAGATATTAGGAAAGGGAAGACTTAATGGAGAAATTGACAAATACACCTGGTGACCTCTCTAAGTCAGTATTTGTAGGTGACCCCTAAATGCATAATAGCTATGCTTTTTAAAAATGTCTTTTGGAGTTTAGATTTTTAATTATCTTTCCTGGTTTGATTGTTGCCATTTTATACTGCACATATTTTTGAAATGCACATTGATTAGAAAGGCTGCAAAGAAATGCAGAACTGAACAGTTTCCATCTCAGGTTTGGGGCCTAACTTGTGGAAGTGGGGAGGTGGCGTCATCTGGTTAACTTTGTCAGCCACCTCCTCATTGAGACATATAAAGTAATCAGCATATCAAAAGGTTCAGATGAGTCGCACTTGGATTGGCCGATGGGTGCCATCACTGTTTCTATTGGTTTACGCTATATGCTTCTAATGGTTATTTGCAAATTGCTCTTAAGGCTTTATCTTTATTTTTGTCTTGTATTATATTTGTCAGAACCATCAGGGAGAGTGCCTTGGCATTAACAGGAGCAGGAGACAAATAAAAGATACATCTATATCTATATCTATATATCTATATCTATATCTATATCTATATCTATATCTCTGTCATCTATCAACTAAGTAAACGACACCCGACTTACCGGGGGCCGACGTTGTGGGCGGCAGCGGCGCGGGTTCTGCTGCCCTGGCTGGGCGCCGGGGAAGATGGCGCCTGCCACGTGGCCTGGGCGGCCAGATCCGGGTCCCCCCCTTTCCGGCCTGCCCAGCCAATCGCGGGCGGCCTCCCCACCCACGTGGCGCGGGCGGACTTCCGGGTATCGCCCACCCGCGCACGCGCCCAGGACCCCGGGTGGGGGGGTATAAAAGGGGGGATCTCCGGCAGCCGCCATTATTCGACTGGCGGCGAAAGCGGCACCCACCCACCCACGCCATGGAGTTTGACGCCGATAGGGCGAAGGGTTTTCTAGCAATGTTTGTTGTTGCTTGTTTTGTATAATGTTGTCTTTGCACCAGTCACAGCTTATCGTGCGGCAGTTTGAAGGCATTGGGTCCAGATCCAGCGGACCCACGAGGGAGCATGGATGGCCCCAGCTCGGGTGGGGATGCCAGGAGGCTCTCCCGCTCAGCTTAGCGGAGGAAATCCCGAAGGAGTGTACACCCACGGGGTTCTCGGAAGCCGCGCTGAAGGGTGCTGCCACCCTGTGGTGCTGTTGGGCGCATCGGGGGGCAGGCGGGCTCCCCGATGGAACAGGATCCGATCCCAATGCCTGTCCAGAGTACTGCAGTCTCTTCCTTCCAACTGATGTCAATAAAGCTGTGGCCTTTTTCCATTCTTCCAAGAGCTAACTAATTGGTCCGTGTGGTTTATTTACAGCAGAACACAAGCTCAGCCTTAGCCCACAATGTATTGTACAGCTAAAATTGACCTTAATATTTTCATGACAGCGCTTATTTCATCAGTTAAAGTTGTG
Source organism: Phrynocephalus forsythii (assembly GCA_029282475.1). Classification (NCBI taxonomy): domain Eukaryota; kingdom Metazoa; phylum Chordata; class Lepidosauria; order Squamata; family Agamidae; genus Phrynocephalus; species Phrynocephalus forsythii. Next base: position 37,607,233 of record JAPFRF010000005.1, read on the forward strand.
CTCTGAATTGAGTTTATATGTTTGTCTACTGCTATTGTGGTCCTATTGTAGGTTAGTTCACCTTTGTTATTTTTGTATTGTGGTTATTTTCACGAGCTGTTCTAAGCCAATTTATTTATTTTGTCTAATTACTACTTTACCAAAAAAAAAAAAGGATGCTTTCTTCTTTTGATTGGGTTTTTCCCCCTCCCTATTCTTAAAAAACCACAACCCCTCCACATATTCAGTATGCTTATTGGAAGTGTGGTTGAAAAGGATTATCCTACATTCCGTCTTGAGTCTTCAGTCAGCTGCAGAGTTGAGTTACCAGGATGGCTGCCTGCAGGGATGCTGTTCAAGTAAGCCAGGTTATGCCCAAGGGGAAGACAATATCCAGGAAATGTGGAGCTTCAGGTGCCCAGTCTTTTGCAGACGCAGAGCCCTTGGGGCAGACAAGGCCTTTGCAAAGGCAAAACTTGCATCTTGTAAACGGATAAAGAAATGAATAAAGATAAATTTATTTATTTATTTATTTATTTATTTATTTATTTATTTATTTATTTATTTATTTATTTATTTATATGCCACCCGTCTTCCATAGCAGAACTCCGGGCGGTTTACAACAATCATATTCATATTGATTAAACAAACTAAACAAATAACAAACATATAATTCAGTAATAATAATAATAATAATAAAACACAGGCTAAATAAGGAAAGTATGAAGTATAAAATAAACCTATGCAAATGAATACATAAAATCTAAGGACATTAAAGTTGCTGATGGGAGCTGGCAGGCTTGTTTGGTTAAAATACATTGAGACAAGTTATAATAACCCATTGGCTTGACTCTTTTGCAGCTTTTCCCAGATATACCTCCCCATTTGTTAAGATCAGCAGTACAGATTAGTAGCTCTGGAACCCTTCCTTAGTACTATCTCCATCTCCCAATCACCACTGTTTACCTCTCCCTTGGGGATCAGATCAGCACCACCTCCTTTAGGCAGAGGACAGACGCAATATGCCGATATCCATTTCCTCATTGCCTATACCTGGCATTGACCTTGTGGTGGCTCCCCCAATCATTTGTTGCAGCCTTTGAGAGCTCTCCATTTTTATACAAAAAGGTAAGAGAGAGTGATCGCTGTAAAAGGTAATCACTGCTACAAGTCACGCTTGCAAATTGGTAGCACAGCTTCTCTGTGGCTTAGGTGGCTGCAGAGGTTCCCCAAACCTGTTCAAAATAAGAATACACACTGAAAAATGGAATGAGAACAAGACAGGCAGATTTTTCACATCCCAACTTCTACATTTAGTGTGTAAGGATTTGGCTGGTTTCCCCCCCCCCCCCAGCAGTCAAGCATTCTCAGGCTTTCTGATGTATAGCCCCCAAGGCTTTCTGTACATATACACAGACAGGCAGAGATTTCAAATGGTAAAGACAGAAATTCCTTTCCCTTCAGAGAACCCATCTCAAAGGATGGAAGGCATCAGCTACTGCTTTGAGATCTATACATCCCATAATATCACAAATTCGCACAAAGTAGCTTTCTAGCACACACAACCTTTGGTTCACAGGTGACCAACTGTGTAACATCTGTTCACCTGAGGCAAACTTGCAATGGCTCCTTACAGACTCTGATCCTCAGTTTCTAGATTCATTACAAAACCTGTTTCCACCAACCCGAAGTCAGCTGCAGGTTATGTCAATCCAAGGTCAAGCCAGTAGTAGGTCAGAATATTATAAGAAAAATGTATATATGACAAAACTGTTATTAAATGTTGCTCAGAGGGTGTCAGGAGGGCACATATGTTAAGGACATGAGCAGCTAAGACACACAGAATGATATTCAGCAGCAATAAAGAAATTAAAATTGGAATTAGTTGGGACAGAGCAATTGCAAAGCAACTACAAATACAGTGATTATTTATTTATTTATTTATAATTTATTTTGAATATTTTTACCCCACCTTTCTCCATGGAAAAGGACCCAACGTGGATTCCTGTAGGGTACTGTCTCACTGTCAATAAGACCCATGGTAAAACTGATTTAAGCATTATTTTTTTCAGTTTGTTAGTTCCCTGGGCACATGACACGCAGGTGAAATCAATTTATATGGGCTGCAAAGTGGGTCCCCCCTCCAACTCCTTGACAGAACTTTTTTAAAATACTTTGCTTCTAAATCGATTCAATTCAATGTGGTTTTGTGGGTGTGAATACTGTTGTCATTTTAATTTCTACTTATATGGATTTTGCTTGGACATGTTACTGTCATTTTCCCTTTAATTTCAAAAAAAAAATCCCTAAAATGTTTATCACTGATTCATTTCAGCAGTACATTCAGCAAGACAAACACCTATCCAATTTTCTTCATTCAACGGATGAAGGAGCTGGCAGGACAGCAGAAGATCAGTGGGTCTCATCCAGGTGCTCTGTCACTTCCTGGAGTTGTTGTATTCTTCCAGTTAATTTACATTCTTAATGTATTCAAGTTCCTATAATTTATCTAGCCAGAATAAATGTTTTGGAGTCGGATTTCTCATGGTATCAATAGAATAGTGAAGTTGGAATGGACTTACAAGGCCATCAAGTCCAATCCCCTGCTCCATGCAGAAATACATTGTGCTGTGGAAACTCTTGAGGTGGACACCAGTAAAAACACTCCTTACTTAGAAGCCCTATCAAAGACCCTTGAAGTTGGTTCTAGCTTGATGGCATGTATCCACTCATGCACAAGGTACTTTATGTTTCAACTGTGCAAGAATGGGAGTGAATGTGGTCTGTGTTAGCTCCATCAAAATTGTGTTCAGTGTCATCCTTTTTTCAAGGCTTTCTCTGAGCAAACCCCTCTCCTGCCATCTGATAATACAGGGCAGGCTGTAACTGGAGATGGGCATGAAACAATATTTTTATTTGTTTTGTTATTTGTTATTGGTTTCGAACTGACCCCTCAAAGGAAAATAAAATGAAACAAAACAAAAATTTTCATTTTGTTCATTTAATTTTTCGTTCCCGCAGTGCCAGCCCCTGCAGAGGGGGCTTCCAAAGCAGCAGCACCGATCAGCTGTAGCACTACTAGCACTTGTTAAAAACAAAAGCCCCTCAGCTGGCCGTGCTACAGCTGATCAGCACTTGGGGCTCAACCAATAATAATAATAATAATAATAATAATAATAATAATAATAATAATAATAATAATAATAATAATAATAATAATAATAATAATAATAATAATAATAATAATAATCACTCCTTTCCCCCACCAATGGGGTGGGGGGTTATTTTTGCTGAGCCTCAAATGCCGATCACCTTAGCACTAGCTTGGGGCAGCAAAAAAAAAAGTTTAAAAATCTCTCCTTTCCCCCCAGCTAATTGGTGCTGTTTGGACTTGAGCACAAACAAACAAACAAAACCACCAAAAACCTCCCCCCCCAGCCCATTGGTAGGGGAAAGGAGTGATTTTTAAACCCTTTTTTTGTTTTGGCTGAGTCCCAAGTGCCCATCAGCTGTAGCGCGGGCTTTGGGCTGGCAAAAAAAAGTTTAAAAATCACTCCTCCCCCTTGCCCGATGGGGTGGGGGGAAAGGAGCGATTTTTAAACTCTTTTTTTGCCAGCTCCAAGTAATATAGCATTTAGGGCTTAGGAAAAAAAGTTAAAATCCATCCTTTTCTCCCTCCCCATCTCTCTCTCTCTCTCTCTCTCTCTCTCTCTCTCTCTCTCTCTCTCTCTCTGTGTGTGTGTGTGTGTGTGTGTGTGTGTGTGTGTGTGTGTGTGTGTTGAGAGCAATTTTTAAACTTATTTTTTTTTTTGCCAGCCCCAAGCCTACGCTACAGCTGATGGGTGCTTGGGGCTCAACCAAAAATAAATAAAAAAATTAAAAATCTCCTGCTTTCCTTTGCCAGACTGGGTGGGTGGAGGAAAGGCAGGATTTTAAAACTTTTTTTGCCAAACACATTACACCTGATCAGCGCTTGGGGTGGCAAAAAAAGTTTACAAATCCTGCCTCCCCCCCAATCAGTGCAGGAAGTTCCACAAGCACAACACACACATGCGCGCGCGCACACACACACACACACACACACACACACACACACACACACAGAGAGAGAGAGAGAGAGAGAGAGAGAGAGAGAATACAGAAACAAAAAAATGAAAATATGAAAAATGAAATGACTTTTTAAAAAAATCATTTCAAATGAAACAAAACTAAACAGAACAGAAGGAAATGAAAAATGAAAAATATATATGCTATTTTAATGTTTTGTGCCCATCTCTATCTGTAACAGTCTGAAGAGAAGAAGCATTAAGGCACCCACATGGCCTTGCTCATATGACTCTAGATCGTTTCCTCTCAGCACAGAAAGTCCTTTTCTTTTACCCCAGGCCTGCTTGCCATTGGCTCACTATCACAGTACCTGAAATACCAACGCATAATTAAGCATCAAGCAGTAAAATATCTACGCTAGAACATACACTTGTTCATTCATTCATAAAATATCCACCTTGCCCAGTGTTTAATGGAGCCTATTCCAGACAAATACCAAGGGGAAATGCATTTCTTCTGATGAGGCTTTGTGTTGTTACTCTCTCTCTCTCTCTCTCTCTCTCTCCCACCCAACACTTTTTCCTGAAGGCATGGGGAGACTGTTAGAGCTGCAGCTCCTACATTATTAACATTAACTATCCAGAAACAAAACATATATAGTGAAACAACAATACATTCTTTATTTAGAAGAGTGAGCCATATTGCTTTAATCCAGCTTCCCACAGATTGAGTCTTTAATAGGGACATAAATGAGCAACCTTAGCATATGTGACCTCTTGACCAGAGAGTGTTAAACTCCAGGAACTATATTGCTAACCACTTTTCTTTCATTTGAAAGTATGTTCATCATAGTTCTGTTTGAAATAGTTTGATTTAATATCAAGTCCCAGCTTATTACAACCCAAATGCTGCTCAGATCTGCTGAGGACAGAAAGACGGGGATGCAGTTATTGTCAAGATGTCCAAAACTCCTTCACTTTTAGCATTAAGCATTAACCTTAAGGTAGAAACCTTGTCCTAAGTATTCACAGTTCACTCTTTTCTTAATACCGATTTACATTCCATTTCTGCAACCTTTTGTATAGTAGTGACTTTGGAAGTAGCATGTTAGTTTTAACGTCTTAATGTTAAATTCATTATATGGAGGGGCAAATGACAAGAAAGGGCACAAATACATCTAATTTTGTTAAAAAGTAATGCTTTAAAATAATGTTAGTGGGGTTTTATCTGACAAAAATTATATTTCGTACGGCCTCTGTAAAAGGTGCATGCCTGTCCAGACTTTTCTAAAGGGGAGGCACTTGTGCCTCTCTTTTAAGACTAGGCTCATATTAGTTAGTCCCACCTTTGGACGTATAAACATGGAAGCTTTGTTTAACATAGCCAAGAATACTGGTTTTGGACACTGTGGTCCCAGAATATCAGGGGTCCTATGACTGGGAACCACAACTCAGAGACAGTGTGTCTTTACCTTTTCCAGTGTCAGGATCCTGCCTGTGCCAGATTCCAAAAGTGAAGGGTTAAATGTTGAAGAACCAACAAACAGATGAACCTTCGGGGTCATTATGTCAGCCTGCAACTATGCCAATGATTCATCCCTGGAGACCTATCCACCTCCTAGAAGAGCTATGGGGAGAATCCTGCAGCAAGGAGAAGCAGAGCTAGAGTGTATGAGGCTTGAGAGAACATCCGATCCAGTAGCCCTGAGTATTAGCAGGATGGCCTCTCAGGAGAGAGGGTGTATCCCTTGTTTTGGGATAACATTGGCAGCCTGGGCAGGAGTTCTTCATGGAAGCAACGAGTCTCCTGACCCGCATCCACATTCTTGCCTGGTTCCGGTTTCTTTGGCCTTAACTTTTGCTCCTGCTCGGCTCCCTGAATTTGGACTGTTTATTTGGACTACAGACTTGTTTTCTCCCTGTACTTGGCACTTGGTATCTGCTTGGCATTCTGGTTGCTGACCTTGGACTGGTAATTACTGTGGCTATGTCCTCTGTTTCCCTGTCTTCTGACCTTGGCAAGCTCTGGACTCTGTGTGTGTGTGGATGCTAACATCCAGCATTACAATATAAGATTTTTTAAAATTAAAAATACAATCTTAGTGCAAGTGATTCCTATTCAGGTAACAATTAATTCCTCTTTTTTTAACTCTAAATGCAAACTTCTAACAACATTTTTGAATAATTATCCACAGGAGACCAAAGTCAATATTTTCTTTTCAATAAATAAATAAATAAATAAATAAATAAATAAATAAATAAATAAATAAATAGTGTAGCTGTCCTATCAAAAATTAGTGGTGAGTCCATTAGGAATTGGTCACTGAGACCTGGTAAATCATGTAGGGCAAAAGAATAGAGGGAAGAAACAATATGTCCATTCATCCATTCATTTAATTTATACGTCACCTTTCTTCTGGTAAAGAGACTCCATATAGGTTTCAGTCAAAGTTTCTTATAAAGTTATGGTAAAATATATATTTGGGAGTGTTGTAAGAAACTAGTGATTCTGTGTAAAGCTACATTTGTTGGTAGTATATATTGGTCTCTTTTTCTCTATGGTGAAGAAATTAGACCCCCATTTTGAGACAAACATTTTTTTCTGATCTCACATTTTTCAGGCACAAAGAATTTCATTACTCCCACCTAACAATTGCATTATGGGATTTGTGGTACATCTATTAAAAAGAGACTTCTCATGTGTCATTAATGCCTTTATGTGCTTTATTCCTAGAAGTAACACTGCAATTAAACTAGTTAAAAACAGTAATTAAAAAACCCACATTACATATTTTCATTTGTAAACATTAATAGGAAATAATTAATTTTTCACTTTCCAGTGTTTAACACTAGCAAATTAATTTTCAGACCTGATGTGCCAAGCTCTGGTATAGTATATGCTGTGGTGGTGCATTTGGAATACTTGGAAGAATATTCAACACTCCTTCAAAAATTCATAAATATGGGATTTAGTTGATGAACAGGGGTTTATTCTTGCACAATTTCCAAAGTGGCCTGCAGTGCTCTTCTTTATGCTCACAGCAACATAGTGAGTTTTGTTAGGCTGAGCCAAAGGTAGCAAGTGAGCTTTGTGCTGCAATAGGAACTTAAACTTGAGTCAACCAAATCCCAATGCAAAATATTAATGCAAATGGTGCCTCAAAGTACAAAATTAATCCATTCTATGAGAATTTTCTTATCTCAAAATTTTCTTATCTCAAAATGCATTTTCCCATAGGAATGCATTGAAAACCAATTAATCTGTTCCAGAGGTCAGAAAAGTTAAAAAAGATAACAGATTACATTGGTTTTCAATGCATTCCTATGGGGAGGCTGTCCCAATGCCAGGAAAAATGGGAACAGCTTTTCCCCTCTTTGGTAGCATTGGATTTTTGGCACCCCAATTGCAAGGAGTGGGGGGGACCTCAATGAAGGCAGTGGAAGGCTGCTCCTCCCAGCCCTACACCCAACTGATTTCCCCCTCCTTTGCTGGGTTGGGGCAGGCGCCCTGCTCAGCTTTTTTTCACCTCTCCTTCTTCCCTCCTTTTTATCACTTCCTCTTTTTGCCCTCCTGTCTTCCCCCTTTCCAAGTTTCCCCTCCTCCTTGCACCCCCTGAAGCATCTCTCTCTCTCTCTCTCTCTTTCTCTCCCCCTCTCTTTCTCTCCCCCCCTTTCTCTCTCTCTCTCACACACACATTCCTCCTCCTCCTGCTGCCTCTGTGTGTGTGTGTGTGTGTGTGTGTGTGTGTGTGTGTGTGTGTGTGTGTGTGTGTGTGTGTGTGTGTGTGTGTGTGTGTGTGTGTGTGTGTGAGCGAGAGGGGGGCTTCGGGGGGTGCAGTAGAAAGAGAAGCTTGGATAGGGGGAAGCTTGGAAGAGAAAGACAGTGAGGATAAAAAGAAGAGAGAAAAAGGAGGGAAGAAAGAGAAGGAAAAAATCTGAGCAGGGTTCTTGTCCCAACTCAGCAAAGCGGGGGAAAATCTCCCTCCCCCCTTTGCTGGGTTGAGGGGAAAAACCCTCAATCAACCGGCAGCAGAAGGCTGCTCTTCAACAGATGTCAAAACCAGTCTTGGGTTGCTGGCTGATTGAGGAGTCCCCCCCCCCGAACCCAGCAATGTGGGGAAGCTTTTCTCCTGCTTTGCTGGCTTCAGCTTCTTGACAGCTACCTTGGGGCAGCCTTTCAATATGATGTGTGTAACATTTCCGGAACCGGGGCATTGGTTTCCAATTCAAAAGGAAATCATTGGAAACCGATGCCCTGGTTCCAGAAACGCTACGCACAGCATGCACGGAGCAGTGCTTCATACTAAAAGGTAATCATTGGAAATGGCTGCCTCGGTGGTACTTCCTACAGTGAAAAAAAATCCCTAATGGGGCATCCCCATTTCCAACGATTTCATATTGTAACTTGAGTTTTTCGTAACGCAAGTTGTTTGTAACTCGAGGTACCACTTACTATGCTGCCTCCTTGGTGGTAACTCACAGTCTTCTGGAGGGAGGAGGGAGTAATCCATGCAAGGTACAACCAAGCAAAGATAAGTTAAAACTAACAATGTATTAATTCTATTGCCATTGAACAAACTGAATCAGAAGCCAGCTGATTTCTCTGAAAATAATAGACATTTGGTGGAGATCTGCCTTTAGGATAGATTAGGTGGTGAATTATTCTCTGTTCAAGAGAGATGGGAAATCCAGCTGCTGTAGTACTTGCCTCATACATGAGGAATACCTTATGAGCCATTAGTGGGGGCAGAAGACAGGGTTGGTACATCGGTCCTTACTAGTACTGCAGCCTGGAATTGTGTGGAAGCAAGATCACATGATGGCAGTAATCACATATATCATAAAGTTCCTAGTGAAAAAATGTCACAGAAATCACTAGAATAGCATCTCTTGAGCACAACGCTTGAGCAGGATGGTGTAAGACATGTTATGGCATGCTCTCATTTGGCCAGACAGTCACTGCAATTTTGTCTCCTTGGATGTAGGGGTTACTCCAGGCTCATGTTGGTCATCCTACTGAGAGAGATTAATGAATCTTTTTCTTTCCAGAGGATTAAAAAAAGGACTGGTCATGCTTTTCTGGGTCTTCCACAATGTACCATTTAAAGATGAAACTAGATGTTGACTAAAGGCACTTATTACCCAAATGTCCTGTATATCTGAAGGCAGGAAAGTTTGAGGACAAGCAGCAGGTCACATGGACAAGCAGGATTTGGAAAATACCCTCCAGTAATTGGTTCCAGAGAGTTGAGATATTAAAGTGTTGATTCCCACAATGACATCTGTTGTGTAACGATGTCTTTGGAATGAAACTGGCTTTTCCCTTGGGTTGATATTATTGATTTTTAGATGAATTGTAGGCGGAATAATTATCAAAGATGGGACAATTCCCCTGGCCTCAGCCTGCCTGTAGCTTAGTGCCTGCAATTAGACTCCGTTTATCCCACATGCTGAGTTCTGATGACTTGCCAATGTGAAACCAAATAGGAGCTCAATGCTTTTGAAAAAACACAGGCATGATTCAGATTTCTAAATGAGTCCTGGCATCTTTGTGTCAGAATCTGTTGGATGTTTTAGATGTGAAAAATGTGATCCATAATACTTTTGAGAAAGGTGGCTGGCAAAGTAAAAGGCATATGTGAGTGGGAGGTTAAAAACAAAAAATGGGATTGTGAATAATTAGGGAAGCTAACTAATTAAATTTGGGCAGGCTTGGTGCTTAAAGAGGAATAACAGCTGAAAGAACATATAGCACCGACTGTTGGCCAGTCTGTCCCAGGGGAAATAAGATAAGATAAGAACTTCAAGCTAAACTTTCTCTCCATAGGCTATGTTGCTATCTCTGTGATCGATACAGTTGTCCCCCTCCATTTTGCGGTTCATATGCTGTGGTCCCGTTATATTGTGGGACCATAGTATATGAAATGAAAGCCCCCCTGGGGAAGCTGCTTGGGCCTGCTTGAGGCCTCTTGCACTTACCCTAGGCCTAGTGCAGCCCCAAACAGGCCTCTGACTGGCTTCCTGGGCTTGTTAGAGGCCCCAGATGTGGTTTCCGGTGAACCAGAAGTCACTTCCAGAAAACCAGAAGTGACTTGTGGATCACCCAAACCACTTCTGGGGACTCCAACAGGCCCGGGAAGCCCATTGAAGGCCCGTTCAGGGCAGTGCCAGGCCTCAGGTAAGTGTAGGAGGCCCCAGATAGGCCACCCAGTCGTGACCCGACCCAGCATCTGCATATCACAGATTTTCCATTATTGCGGGTCAGGTAGGGTCCCTAACCCCTGCAATAGGTGGGGGAATGCTGTATGTGAGTACTTTGCCCATGAAAATAAGAGTTGATTAAAAAACCTGACAGATATAAATGTTGTGAGTGCCCATTTTTGGCTAACACAGCAATAATTAATATAATCAAAGGATGTTTATGCTCTGGGTTTTTTTTTTGGGGGGGGAGGAGTTGTTACTGTTGTCCGGTCACAGAGACAGTGAAGTAGGCAACTTGATCAGCATCTAGCATCAAACATTCATACCTAATCCCTTTGTAGACTCAGATGCTAGTACAGTTGGACATAATTGTGGGCATTCAAATGTGAAGGTTCTCGCAAGTTTTTTTTCCAAAAACAAAACCCAGACATTAGAGGTGGATGAGCACCAAAACATTTCAGTCTCTCAAGAAAAGAGGTCCAGTTGCCATAACTCAACTTCCAGATAAGTTGCCGTGTAGGTTTCATAAATGGGAACAAGATTAGTTCATAGAATATACTGACATTTTCCTTATGTTCTAGATGCTTAGGGTCTTGTTTTGTTTTATGTTAAATGAAGCTAACCTTTCAGGATTTTAACTACTGTAGATCTTGTGGGTTACAGAGAAATCCTAGGGCCACAACACTCCCTTGAGTCTTGAGAAGCAGCCATCAATAAGCAGAAACGTCCAACTAGTCTGGTCAATGGGAACTGCAGTCCAAAAAGCATTTTGCATCCCCAAACTCTGCCCATAGTCATGGTTATGTAGGGGAGGTACGTATGTAATAGCTTGCATACATTGCTAATTACTTGAAGTTCACACTTATTGTGGTTCAGGAACTGTGTTTGTTGGTAAAAGACAGGCATTTGATTGGAAGACATAAACTGCAACACTTGCAGGTAGAGATGGGCACGAAATGAGCGATTTTTTGTTTTCGTTTTCATTTTTTCATTTTGTTACGCAATGAAAATGAAATGAATTTTTTTAAAAACAAAACGAAAATGAAAACGAAATGACCAAATTTGTCGTGTTTTTCATTTTCATTGCAGCAGATGCATTGAACTAAAAAGAATGCTAACAAAACAGCAATTTTTTGTTTTCGTTTTCATTTTTTCGTTTCATTACCTAACAAAACGAAAACAATTTTTTTGCAAAAAACGTCATGAAAACGAAAACGAACCGAAACAGACCCCTAAACGACCAAACAACAAATGAAACACCATTTTTTGAGTCGTGCCCATCTCTACTTGCAGGTTCAAGAATAATTATAGCTATTGTATTAGATAGGGTGAGTTTTGGGGGGATTTCCAGACGTCTTAATTCTTGTTTTATGTGTACATTTCAAAGCATGGTAATGTGGGGGTAATGAGCTCAAGGTGAAGGAGCAGACTAAATTTGATGGCACTGGTTTGATAGTAGGTCGTTCTTAAGTTTATGATCCACAGTCTTGTGTTGAGTTTAATTATTCATGAACTAGCCTGGACAAGATTACAGCCAGAAATTCTGTTGAAATTAATAGAATAACAACAAAACAGATACTCCACCATCCATTTATGCATGCAATATAAATAATTACTCATTCTGAAACAGATGATCCCTGCTGTGAGTTTTTGAAGCAAAAATTCACAAGAAGCAAAAGAAATGCTGGCTGCTGATACATAAGATGCTGGGATGCCCCCCTACACGTTGCAAACTATAGTTGTTCAAGGAGAGAGCTGGGTGGTATTGACATTAAAAAGAGAACAGAACGTACCTCATGACCATCTTGAATAAGCAGAGGTAACTGCTAACGATATTGTAATGAGTTAGCACAGAGATAAAAATGGTCAAGACCTACTCTGGCCACCTAGAATGATATGTTCTCTCTAGGCAGTTTATGATTTAATTATATGGGGTACGCATCCCCACCCCGCCCCCATGAGCTGGGTACTCATTTTACTGACCTTGGAAGGATGGAAGGCTGAATGAACCTTGAACTGGCAATCTAGGACTGAACCCCAGGTCATGAGGGGAGTTTGGCTGCAGAGTATAGCTGCTTAACTACTGTGCCATAAGGTTCTTGCCATTCTATGCACTCTATGTGGGATTTCCAATGAAAAATATCAGGAAATTTTAATGGGTCCAAAATACAGCAGCCAGATTGCTGACTGGGGAAGGCTATAGAGATCACATTACACCAGCTCCACTGGATGCCAATCAGCTATCAGGCACAATTCACAGTGCTGACTTTAACCTACAAAGGACTATACAACCTGGGTCCTAGCTACCGCAAAGATCAACTCTTACAGTATGAACTGGTTCATGTGCTAAGGTCATCAGGAGAGGACCTTCTCTTCATCCCACCACCCTCACAGGTACATCTTGTGGGAACACATGAAAGGGCCTTCTCAGCTGCTGCACCCAGACTCTGGAACTTCCTCCCACTAGAGGCGAGGACTGCCCCATCCCTGCTGTCTTTCTGGAAACAGGCAAAGACCTTTCTCTTTAGGCAAGCTTTCCCTAAATGAGGGTCTAGCTATTGTGTCTTTTATATGAATCTACCATACATGGTTACACAGACTTTGTGTTTATAACCATTTATAACTTTGTGTTTATATATCTCCTTGTGTTTATATATCTCCTTGTGTAATTACATTGACACTATGTTGTCTATTGTTAGTTCCCATCCCTCATAACTTTTAGATGGTCTAATGGAGTAAGATACCCCACAATTCCCTGTTCTTAAACTTAAATATGTCTTAATTGTACTGGACTGTATATTGTCCCTCATTACTAGAAGCCGCCTTGGGTCCTTTTCCAAGGAGAAAGGAGGGGTAAAAATAATAAATAAATAAATAAAATTCTAAAAGAGTAACACTTCAGTAGACTGGAAGTTGAGTCATGGCAACTGGACTTCTTTTCTTGATAAATTGCAATGCTTCACTGCTCATCCAAACAACTTTGTCAGTCTGAGGAAAGCTACATACGAGTTCTCCATTTTATAGTTCACTTTGACCTCATGTCACCCTGGTCTGAAATAAGCTCATAAGATGAACAATGGCTTGAATAGGCTTGTTAGATGGACTGTTCCATTATGGCTTCAGTAGACTGTTCCATTACTGATAAAAAAGCAATAGAAAATAAAATCCTGTTGCCTGGCTAAACAACAAGTGAAACCTTTGGAAATGGCTTGAGTCATGCCATTTGGTATACAACACAATTTGGCACACATTTGGCACACAACTGATAATGTTTATAGAGATATCTTAACTTGAAGCAATTCTCTTCTAAAAGTTATGTGATTTGCATATTACGGCAACAGGATTTGATCCTGTGAAAGTGGTAAGTAATAATAATAATTTATGACAACTTATGCCAAGAAACCTCCATGGACATGGGGTCACGAAGAGTCAGTCACAACTGTACGACACAACAACAACAATAATCTTCAAGCTCTGGACAAACCTTGCTGAACAACAACTGGCTAAGGGACAGGAAACAGAGGGTAGCACTAAATTGATACCTCCAAGTGGAGGGAGGTAAAGAGTGGGGTCCCCCAAGGTTCAGCACTGGGATCCCTGCTTTTCAACCTTTTCATAAATGATCTAGAAGTAAGAGTAAATAGCAAGGTAGCCAATTTTGCCGACAACACGAAATTATACGGGGCGGTAAAAACTGAGAGAGATTGTGAGGAGCTCCAGAGGGATCTCTTGACACTAGGGGAATAGAGGAAACCAGTGGCAAATGAGCTTCAACAATAGTAAGTGCAGAATGATGCACATTGGGGCAAAAAAACCCAATTACATTAAAAACCTGATGGGTTCTGAACTCTCTGCAACAAACCAGGAAAGGGACTTGGTGTCCTGTTGGACAGCTCAATGAATGTGTCAACCCAGTGTGCCACAGCAGTGAAAAAAGTAGATGATTTTGAATGATGTGGAGTTAGGGTAATTAATGAGACTGCCAAGATCTGAGACCAAGGGTAGATACTTGCAATGTTAAAAGAGTGGTCCCTTGCAATGTTCGGGGTATGTGGGGGGTGGGGGGGGAAGCAGGCAAGGTTTGGGAGAAGAGCTTACCCCATGTTTTACATCACTGCTGCCAGGGCTTATGAAACAAGAAGCCTCGCTGTTAGATGGATGGCATATAAAGCAATCAAACAAACAAACAAATCCTTGTGATGCTAGTAGTCCACTTTGCACTTTTCTCAAAAGCAATGATGCTAGTAATCCACTTTCCACTTTTCTCAATGGTGCACAGGTGCACAGGCGCGCGCATGCGCGCGCGCGCGCGCGCGCACACACACACACACACACACACACACACACACACACACACACACACACACACACACACACACACACACACACACACACACACACACACACACACACCCTTCCCAAAAGCAAAGCAAGGAAACAAGTTTCCTTTAGCAATGTTGCATGCATTGAGATTTCTCTCTCTTCTTGGAGTAATGGAGGAGCATATCAATTCCAAGGCATTACAGCTGGAACATTAGGACTGGGCAGTCTTATAGCAAAGTGCTATAGACCAGTAGTCCCCAACATTGGGTAGCCTGGGGGTTCTTGAACTGCAATTCTCACCAATAGCTATGCTGCCCGGAGTTTCTAGCGGTTGCAGTCCAACAACATCTGTGTTGCCCAAGGTTGGGAACTACTGCTATAGAGGTCATGTTGTCTGCTGAGATTACACTTCATCACTCAGTGTGCCAATCAGGGCCTGCTAATATTTTAAGGTATGAAAGGTCATCACTGACAGTGACAATCAGGATGAAAACAGTGTTTCTTGGATTGGCTTTTAGTTTCAAAGCAGCACTGAAAAACTACAGAAAGGGTGTGAGGTTTTTTTTTTAAAATAATAATAAAAAAGTGGTATCCCACTCCCCAGCCCAGGCTTGGCTCAGTTATACTTTGGCTGCATTTTGTAACATTTCTATAAACTGAAAATAAATCCTATACATATTAAATTTAGTAAAAGTAAATCCATTGCATACTAAATGAATGGAGCCACTGAATGGTGCAACATGTCTTTGCAAGTCTGTGTTTGACATTGCTCCACTCCAGCATAAGAAGGTTATTTCCATCAGAGTGAAATTAAGCTCTGTATTAAAAGGGCATTTACCAGACTATATGAACAAAACTACAGTATTGTATTCAAGAGCTTTGAGTTTCAGAGGGAATTATTTCAGGGTTGGGTAGAAGGGAGATGTCAGATTCTGACCTCTGTAAAATAACAATGCAAAAGGTAGATGGTATATGTGCAAGACCAGTGCAAGGATAATAACATAATATCTGGGAACTACAGAGCTGGAAGGCACTCTCTGGGTCATTGAGCCCAGCCCCTGTCAAGGAGGCCCAGTAGGGAGTCAAAGCCCCACCCTTGAGGCATGAAATATATATCTGTTTAAGGACATAAGGACATAAGAAGAGCCCTGCTGGATCAGGCCAAAGGTCTATCTAGTCCCTCTTCTCCCCCCCCCCTTTTCTTCAGAAGGACGTCCTCCAGCCTGGAGACTTCCACTCTGAGCAGCTGCAGAGCTGCCTGCCTGTGGGTGGGATGATGTCTGAAGGTCCCTGGAAGTCTCACTATGGTCCCTCTCTCTCTGCCTCTGCTTCTTTAGGTCTGCAACCAAGGCATCAAAGGAGCGAACCTGAGCTCTTGGAGCTCTTTGCAGCAAGGGCATACCCCATGACGTTTGCCCAAGTGGCAAATATTCATACATATGGCGCTCAGTGCAAAACACTAGATATAGCCTCCACACCCCTGCTGGCTGCCTGACTGCATGTTGGAGATTGAGAGGTTTGTGAACCCTGTGTGTAGGGGAAGTTGTAGTATCTGGGGGTGGGGCTTCAAGGAGGCCTGGTTTTTATGTTGTTCCTTTCACTTACCTTTGCCCTACTTTCCTTCCTTTTTCTTTCCCGGGAAACCCCTGTTTGCTCTCCCTGTTTGCTCGCTCTGGTCGCTCTCTTCCTCGCTCTGCCTCAGCTTTAATCCCTGGGCTGTGCTCTGCTTGGAGGCAGGAACCAAAAGGTTCATCTCAGCCATTTAATAAATTCCCTCTCATAATGCAATAAAAAGGGTAAAAATATGTTTTTATATAGAGACTAAGTGTTCTTTACAGTGGCTCCAATGTTGTGGAACCAGCCCCCAGCAGAACTACACTCCCCCAACCCACTGCTAATGTTTAAAAGACAACTGAAAACATAGCTTTTCAGGGAGGCTTTTCACACTGGAAATCAACCAACCAACCAACCTACCTACCTACCTGCCTACCTACCAACTCTTTAGGTAGCTGCTACATGCCACTGCAGTTGACACTACAGCATTTATGCCAGGGCAACTAATAGGATTCTTCCCGGTATCCTGTTGTGTGATACTCTGGCATAGTTGGGATAGTATCACTGACAGGTTGCCATGATTTGAGGGTGAGTGCAACTTCATCTCAATTTGTGTGTGTCTCATGCAACCCAGAGTCGAAGTAAGGGACTCTTTAATTAGAAGCAATCTGCTACTACCAGTGACCTAATTCCTGCTGTGTTGGTGTAGCGACACAACAGGGTATTGCCAGTAAGTGTAGGCCATAAGCTTATTATAATTTTGCAAATATATTCTCTTTCCGCAACATTTCCTCAGGACCGAGTGAGAAAAGCACTGCATTCTAAAAGTGCATGCAATAAATGTCCTTTTGAAATTAAATTTATGTGGAGTCTGTCAACTCAGTCAGCATCAACAATTTATCCTCTGATATAACATTTTGTAATCAGCTTTTTGGATCATGAAATTAATTAGCATATAGGAAGAGATACAAAAAGAGCACTTTAAATTTCCTTGTAAAGTTTGTGGTATATCTGTATCTGTTAAATAAATCAGTTTTAATTACTTGAGTTCAAGCTATGGATGCAAAATAATAAACCTTTCAAATCGTGCTGGCTTTCTATTCTTTTTAATTGGGAGAAAATTGTCTCTGATGGTCTCTCGCCTCCTCTTTTCCTCTCATTGGTTTGCTGTAAGCACTTATTGTCATGTTGCTCCAGAACATTAGGGCAATAACTCCCAAATGGTATGCCAGAGCATACAAATGTGCCTCAAGAGAACTGCTAACAAGTTGCAGTTGGGAGAAATAAATAAAATAAGTAAATATATCCTCTGTAAGCTCAGTGTCCCCCTCCTGCAGATGAAGACTACCCATTTTATCTATTCAGATGATTAAGTATTCCAGTCTTATCTCCTTCCAGTGAGAGAAAATGCTGCCTTTCCTTTCCCACTTGCAGCCTGGAAAATGGAAAAGTAATTTGGGGGGCGGGTGTTTGCCAGCTGCAGCAGAGGTGCAAGGAAGTGAATTTGGAGACAAAGACAGCATAAGACCCACCCGTGCTCCTTCCAGTTTCTCCTCTCAGTTTCTCCTCTCAGTTTCTCCTATGATATTGTGTGTTCTTCTCTGATTCTGCTCACAGAGACCCTGGATGTCGGCCCCTGAAGTGCTTAAAAGCTGGGAAGGCTCTGGAGGCTCATGGATGGATGGATATCTGGTGAGGTCCAGATTGGCAAGAGTGGGAGTAGGTGGTTAGGGTGATTACTAGTTTGCAGTTCTGTGGAATCAATATGCTGTTGAAACTCAACCATCTCTCTCGTTTCCTTCTGGATCCAAGATGGGGGGATCCTGTCGTGGACCTGCCAAGCATGAACAAACAGAAGGTTAGTGTAAACAAGTCAAAGGGCCATTCCAAAACTTCAAAATGGGGGGGGGGGTGGCCAGACGCTAGAATTGGGGAGATTACTGGAACAATAGTAGTACATTCCAAAGTGGTGGTGGGAATGGGGAATCGTCTGCAGCAGAGGAATATTCTGAACCTTGCTTTTGATCAGAGGTCTCATGATTCGTGGCAGAAACTGATAACATAAATATATTTAAATACTTCAGGAGAAAAACATTAGTGGTAACCAGAGATAGCACAGATCAGTATTTAGGAAGCTAGTTGGCTTTTATATGGGAATGGTCTATGCCAGTGATGGCGTACCTATGGCACGGGTGCCAAAGGTGGCACTCGGAGCCCTTTCTTTGGGCACCCGACCTCACCCCTTCATAGCCACCTGTATACAGGTTAAATTACTGTATTGGCACTTTGCAAAAGAATTAGTGGGTTTTGAATTGCAGTTTGGGCACTCGGTCTCTAAAAGGTTCACCATCACTGGTCTATGCCAAAGTCATCGTATGAAATAGCTAGAAATGCTCAGGTAGGGTGTAGTGATTAATTCTAGTTAGCAGCATCAGTTGCAAGATGAAGGATCTGCTCAAGTCCACCTCCATTTCCACCGATTCACCAGGCAAATCCAAATTTCCTCACCTTCTGAATACAAAAGTATGGCAGGGTAGAACAATCAATGAGGAAGCGTTTTCTTGTAAGGTTATCCTTTTAATAGCTCGTATGATTCCATATCCACTGGGAAATGTCATGTTTATGAGCAGAGATTTCATTTCTGGGAATTAGTGTAAATCTTCGGGGAAATTCCACTTATGTCTGACTGTTAGCTTATTACCCAAGCAAAGGCATTTTAACGACTTTGGTATCTATATTTAGAAGCTTTTTTGGAGGACCAAACCTCTTGACTACATGAGGGCTTATCCATCAGTACTTTAAACTGAAAGGAGATTAGTATCCTAGGAATCTAAACAACTGAACAGATTTCTCATCAAGGCTAAATCCCCACTGAGTGATGGACAGTTCTTTGCCCTCTTCCAAAATACCTTGGATGTTCTAGATGTCCTACTTAGAGCTGCCTACAATGACTGTAAGAAGCAATAATTTCTGGGACGGGTGCCTGGATGTCTGAACAGAAGATATCCATATGGCAAGTGCCTGGAACAACTCCAGGCTTCTAGGATCTTCCAGTTTCAATGGCTGATGCATGCTATGCTGTTTGGGCTCAGTCTGTGAAATGTAGGATTTGGGACTTGTTAATGCAAAAGAATGATCATGGAGACAAATAGGCTTTTAATTGTCTAGATGCGTAGAAATCCCTCCTCCTCGTCCTTCCCTTTCTCTCAATTATAACTCCTTTTTAAATTTTCTTTTTAAAACAGTGCTTTCCTTGGGTGTCTGAAACGGGGATAGAAAACGTTTCAGTGCAGGAACTGGATTGCAGCTTGGGAAGTGTTGCTGGGCTCTCCTTCCAGCAACAAGGAAGGCTAAAAGCATGGAGTGGATCCAGAGCAAAGTGAGCAGAACGAGATGTAATTTCTATTAATTTTGGATGTTTCCCACACGAAGCTTAGTTCTATTCACTCCATTCAAGCCGGCTCAAGAACGAGATGTGATACAACGGCTTCCTAGGTTGCAAAAGGGAGTTCACTTTCATTTATTACCTTTCTGGGCTTACAGTAGCTCCTTTGCCTTCAGCCTTTGATGCTCAGAAACAAGAGAAGTGTATTAGATAAAGAATCTCTAGCAGCCACATTTGGCCCATAAGCACCATCTTCCCTATCTCTGGTCAAGAGTAGGATGTGATATCCCTAAAAATGTCCATTTAACAGCCTAAAGATGGTCTTAAACTTTTTTTAAAAGAAGTTGAAATAGCCTTTACGGCATCTTTCTTGCCTACTATTCATACCATGATTTTTATGTTGAGGTTTCCGGCTATGTTATTAATCTTTATTTTATGTCTACATCTGCTTGAATCTATGGCTACTAAGATTGTCCCTTCTCTGGGCTCTTTCTTCCATTGTAGGTTATTGAGATGATGACTAGAGTTATCCTCCTCTCTGGCCTCCCATGAACTGGATGCCTTTTCCATGGAAGCATAAGTGGCAAACGAATCAACCATCCTTTGCCAGCAGACAAAAGTCTTTGAAGCCCTGGCCAAATAAAAATGGCAGTTTTGTGTATGCTTCATGTTTCTGCCGTTCGCTTTTAATTTGTGCAGCTGTTTTTCATTTTTCAGATGTCCTGTCAAATGCATTTTTAAAATGTGCAAGTCAAATGTGCAAGTTAGAGAGCTCGTTTGTACTAATAAAGCCAGACACAGTTACTACTTGAAATAAATGAATTATGTATTTAAATTATTAAAATAAATGCATAATCTATTTTAAGATGGGAAGGAGACAAACAAACAAGCTTGCTGGGTGACAGATAAGTGGTGGCAGATCTGTGACAAGTTCCTCTCTTTCCTCCACAGCAACCAGTATGACATGTGCCACCTTTTGAAGTCATTATACCACATTTCCTACCTGTTTCCCAGTCCACCAATGTAGTGTGTGCTTTGAAAAAAATGAGTGGGATGATATCAATATGATGTCAATATGGTGCGTTATATGTTACATAGAGGGACAAGGAGGTCAGGACAGGAACACAGAGGCAGTTGGGTGCTGAATGGAAGAGTCCTGTGTGAGAACCTTTGGCTCAAAAGTGACTGAACATATCTGTGAAAATAAAGGCCACGAAAGCATGTAGAGTCCCGGGAAACATTTGAAGGTTTTCTACTCAGGTAGTGCTGAGTGGTACTCATCAGAATGGTGATGTTGGTGGCAGTGGCCATTTTGTTTTATTGGTTTTCTAAATTTGTTGGCAGCTGGGAATTGACATTCTGGGAAAGAGATGGTAATTGTCATTTTAAAATAATAAAATAAAAATAAAAGGGTGATATCTAGGTTTAAGGTAACAAAAGGCTCCTTACTCCTGTCATAGCACAGCTAAAGTAAAGTTTTTGAAAGAGCAAAACAAAAGAAGAAGAAGAAGATGGTTACTGATTCAATGAGCCTAATCTAGTTGGGACTTACTACTATTTTTTTCTGAAGAAGAAGAAGAAGAAGAAGAAGAAGAAGAAGAAGAAGAAGAAGAAGAAGAAGAAGAAGAAGAAGAAGAAGAAGAAGAAGAAGAAGAACCATTATTACTGCTGGGGTAACCAATTGTTACTATCTTCACAATTGTTTAATTTTTTTTGTTCTTTTCTTCTGCTATACTTACTACCCTTGCAGTACATAGTGGGTGGGCAGAACCCTTGCATTTTCATCCACTACAGCTATAGCAACTGTCTTCTTGTACTTACTTACTTACTTACTTACTTACTTACTTACTTATACTTACTTACTTACTTACTTACTCCTAGTTGGTAGAATACATACACATTTAGGAGAGAGCAAGGTGATGGTTCATTGTCATAGCTGGGCAAAAGGAAAACATATAAAGTGAAATACTAAAAATAAAACCAAAAAGGGTGGGATGTATTACTCCATGAGCCTCCCTCCCTCCCTTCTTTCCAACCCGCAAGCCTTACACCCTGCCTGGCCAAGCTCTAGCACTTTTAAAATGTAATGCGAGCTACGTTGTTTTCCAGAATTTCCAAATAAAAGGTAGGATACAATCAGTGCTAGTGTGGGCTTAATTGCCCAGAGGTAAATCCCCCTGAGCTGGTGGGAACATATTTCCAAGTAAAAACACATAGGATTGGATTGTGTTTTTAAAAACAGAATATCAGAAATAATAGGAAGACACTTGGGTAAGCTGGAACAAAAACACAAAGATCATTCTTGGAGCAGTTAAGAAAATGAAACCTACTCAGAATGTTTACCACCCCCATCACCATGTATACACCCTCAGTTAAAACAATGCCCCTGATATCAGACAGTATAATCTACTTTTTATTTCACTCATGAGCAAAATAACAAGTTACTCAGGCCTGGGGCACTCATGAGTGATATGGGCCGTGTAATATCTTCTCCATTGAGTTTCCTATTATTAAGCTTGAAATAAGGAGTTCAGAATTAACTGTGACAATGATTTTATGGAGAGTCGGCATCACCATTAGCTTTTGCAGTTTTACTGCTAATAAAACTTTATATTTGCTACTATTCCTAATAACCTCCTTGCCACCTTAGCGGCGGAATTTGATAACAACAACGGCAATAGAAAATGATACCCTGCCCAAAATGTGACTAATGAATCCCTCACTCAACTCTCACCTCCTTCGAAATCCATCAGTTGCTGGCTAGTGCTGGCTTCTTATTAATTACAAATGATGCAATATGATCTGGAATTGAATGCAGCCCTCTCTGATTGACTATTTTCAAGGCCCCTTCCATTCTTCCAGGCCAAATGTTAGCCCTCCCACTGTCTGCACATGAAGCTGACCATCTGTACGCGGCCTGTCAAAAGGATATCTAATTATAACTATTCTTGAGAGCAGCTGTCAATTTGTTTTGAAAGGAGACACGCAAGAGGGCAAAGCTAATGTCTGAAAACTTACTAAGGCTTTGTGGTGGAGCTTCTCCTAATGAGACAAAAGGCTGGAATCCCCAACAATCCGGCCAACAATAGATATACATTCATGAGTCGAAATTATAATCCATAGATCCTCCATCCCACCGCCCTCACAGGTACGTCTCGTGGGAACCCATTAAAGGGCCTTCTCGGCTGCTGCACCCAGACTCTGGGACTCCCTCCCACTAGGGGCCAGGGCTGTCCTATCTCTGACATCCTTCCAGAAACAGGCAAAGACCTTTCTCTTCAGGCAAGCTTTCCCTGAATGATGGACTACCTATTACGTGTCTTTTATATGAATCTATAGGAGCACATAGACTTTGTCTTTATAAACTACTTATAATGTAGCTTTAACGTAATAGTGTCTATTAATGCTGTAAGGTGTCCCTCAATTCCTTGTTCTCAATACTTGAACATGTCTTAATTGTACTGGACTGTATATTATCCCTCATTATTGCAAGCCACCTTGGGTTCTTTTCCAAGGAGAAAGGCGGGGTAAGAATACTCTAAAATGAATAAAATAAATAAAAAATCTGTTCCATTAATTATCTATGATTCGTTTAGCTATTGGTTTGGGTTGGTTTGTTGCCTTGCTCTTCTCTACGACAGAGGAATCCAGTCTCTTGGAGACAAGAAAAGAACTGAGCCTCCAAGGGACAGACATACTTTGTAATATTATTTAGCTCAGTTTAGTTGTCTGCACAGGCAGAGCCTAAGTGGGGGAACAGGAAAGATCTTTCTTCTTCCCAGCACCCTGACTGATGCTTTTCTAGCCAGGCATGCTTGAATTACAGTACCAGCTACTGGACTGCTGGAGAAGCTTCACACACAATTTCGCTCGTTGGTGGAAGTGTAGGAAATCACCGTACCAGTATGAAGACCCTGATCTCAACTGAGTTTGGAAGCTAAACAGGATCAGAGTTGGTTGGTACATGGATTGGTGACTATTATGGAAGGCAAGAGATGTTCAGACTAGGGGTAGGGAAGATTCTTGTCTGAAATCCTGGGAGAGCCATTTTTGCCAGGAAATATTGAGCTAGATAAACCTATGGTCAAATTAAGACAGCTTTCTATTTTCCAATATAAACATAACTTTCAAAATTGGTCAGTCTACATATTTGAGTGTTCAGTATGGGATAGGCAAAGGTAAAAGTTCACCCTGCACATGCATGCTAGTCATGTCCGACTCTAGGGGTGGTGCTCATCTCTGTTTTCAAGCCAAAGAACCGCTGTTGTGCAAATCCGTGGCCATGTGGCCGGCATGGCCAAACACATTTCACACACGGAACACTGTTTACCTTCCTGCTTTTTATGGCAGTACCTATTTATCTACTGGCATTTATATGCTTTTGAATTGCTAGGTTGGCAGGAGATGGGGTTATCAACAGAAGGCTTACTCCACTGTGTGGTGCCTGGGATTTGAAATGCCAAGGGGCCGACTTTGCAGGTGACAGTTTCAGCACTCTACGCCGCTGAGCCACTGTGCCTCATATTCATGAACAAATCTGTTTCTGTTCAGGGAGGACCTCTGGGCCATTTGATTTTTAGTGCATATATTAGGGACAGAACATCATTTAATAAACTAATCAGATTAATGTTTTTATAGCATTGCTGATTTATGATGCTGGAGAGCATCTTATGACACTTCTCATCTGAAAGAAGAATGGAAGTGGAGAAACTGCTGCAAATGAAATTCCTTCATATCACTTGCACAAGTGCTTGTGCATCTATCCATATACTGTACCTACTTGTGCACTAGTGTAATCCAGCATAGAGATTCTAGTGGGGATTTTTGCTCCACTAGCATAATAATGGAAGAATGAAATCTGGGGAAGAAGCATCAATTTTTTAAGATATGCAGATGAGACCATCTTGCTTGCAGAAAGTAGCAATGACTTGAAACAACTTCTGATAAAAGTGAAACTAGAAAGTGCCAAAGCAGGACTGCAGCTGAATATTAAGAAGGCCAGAATCAAAGCCACAGAAGAACTACAGAACTTCAGTGTGGACAATTAAGCAATTGAAATTGTTAGAGATTTGGTATACCTTGGTTCAATCATCAGTCCAAATGGGGGCTGCAGCCAAGAAATCAGAAGACCACTGAGACTGAGCAGGAAAGCAATGAAGGAACTAGACATGATCATTGAATGTAAGGAATGTCACTGGAGACCAAGGCCAAGAGCATAGTAGTAAAGAAAGTAAAGTAGTAAAGATAGTAAAGAAAGCTGACGGGAGACAAACTGATTAATTAGAAATATGGTGCTGGAGAAGAGCCTTGTGGATGCGCTGGACTGTCAGAAAGAGGAAAAGTGAGTCGTAAAGCAAATTAAGCCTGAAGCATCTCTGGAAGCAAATATGCCAACATGTCCTGACTTTGAGGCCATTGTATGAAGACAAGATTCTCTGAAAAAGAAAACAATGGTGGGGAAATGTGGAGGCAGCAGAAAAAGAGAAAGACCAAATATAAGATGGATTGACTTCATAAAGGGAAGCCCCAGCCATCAGTTTTGCAAGAACTGAGCAGGCTCATTGGGAACATTAGATTATGGAGTTCACTCATTCATTTGGGTCACCCTAAAGCAGAGGTGACGACACATAACAAGGATAATACTCAATGCAGGCATAGGTGTGTGCATTTCTGCTTCTTCCTCTTCCTCAGAGAATGGCAAGAATTATCATCATGCTGACAAATCAAAATGGCTGAGCAAGAAGCTCCACCAGCCTTCACGTACCTGAATCACTACTGTACAGCACACACATCTGTGAGTTTTCAAGCCATTGACATTTTATGGCAGCAGAAGGGAAACCGGGGGGGGGGTAGGTCTAGTGGACTTTCTGACCCCAGGAACATCTTAGGGGGTTGGCTGCTCAGAGCCTCAACAAGCCCAAGAATCCAAAGATGCTTCTGGAAGCTGATTGAAATCTATGGATGGCTTCAAAGAATGAGTATCTTGGGTGGTAAATAGTGCTGGACATGGTTTCTGAAGGTCTCTCTTCTATATTTGGTTATGTCACCCCATCTGAAGGTTTCATCTCTCTCTCTTTTTTGCCAAACAAAGCATAAACCCACAGAGATCTAGGGATTAGAGGGACATTTGGTGGGGCAAATTGGTCCCGGGGCCACAACCCCCCCATTTTATGCAGTTCTTGTGAGATCATCTGTACTATCTCCAAAAATATCAGAAAACCTTGTTTTCAAACTATCTTCTCTTATTTGTAACAATGGCCCAAGGAACCATAGTGTAATGCTTTCCTGCGGAGCTGGTTTCATGGTGCAGCTGATTGTTTTCCTCCGCCAGGTCTCGAGTTCCCAGCTTGCCTTCTCTGTGTCAGAAATGTTTTTTTTAATCTTGCATTTTGAACCATAAAACAAAAAAAATACAAAGCTAGGATCAGAAGGAGGAAGTAAATTATTTTTAGGACCCTGAAAAGAAAGTTTCACTTGGCTATTTCCTGTTGTTTTGAAACTCTGAGGGGAAAATAAAATCAATATTGAAACATATCATAGTCTGAAGGCAGGTCACCTAGGCACTAGGTGTTTTTATCGGTCAGCTTTGAAGGGGGTGCTTAGGCCCAAGACATGAATCTACGGTTCTTCCCATTAAGTGTCCTGTGGAAATGGCATTTTAGCTCTGGCTATCCATCTCAATGGTTATTATTTCTCTCTGGTTTAGACTCCCATCTTTTATTATAGATTCACTGATAGATCAATATGACAGAGACAAGATAAAAGGCAGTTAGCAGTACATGTCTATTATAAGCCCCAAAACTCAGAAAAGATTTCTCAAGCCAGGTAGGATGTACCTGACAGAAATGATATACAGAAACAGTACATGCGACTGATCTGTTCTTTATTACCAACATCTTTGTCATTGTCTTTATCGTCAACTTCTCTCTCTCTCATTCTCTCTCTGCCTCTCTTCCTACCCAAGACTGCCTTGAACCAATCACCTGTCTGAACATTTTTCTTAATTTTGAGATCCTTTGGGCTGCGGTGCAAATTTGGACAAAGTAGTTCCCCCAAGGGAAAAGAAAGTTGGAAATATAATCTCTGTTCCTGAAAGAAGACAGCAGAACATATTTGCTTTGAGGCAGAAGCAGTAAAAAGGAATTCTGACATGCTACTTTTCCAACAAGAGGCAAGTACCGGTTGCTGCAAAAATGAAATGTTGATGTGAAGCCATCATTAATTTTTTTCTTTTTCTTTTTGATTTTGTAAGTAGATGTTGAGATGGTGAGCAGCAATCACCAGCTCAGAAGGTCCAGGTTGGTAACAAATTTGCCTTTTCTGTATTGTTTCCAGGCTAAAAGTCAAATAATATGGTCTTAAAGGCAGTTGTACCTATTGGAGGGCAGATACAGGAAAATTCCCTACATGAATCAACTGGGTGTATGCAGCAAAGGAAGCATGGAGACTTTGGACCATGTACTTTTTGACTATAAAATTTACAAACAGATCCGGGAAAGTTATATCAACCCTATAATTTCAGACTTGAATGAAGGAGATAGGAAGGGTTACCTCTAGCTCTTGCTAGCAGACAGGAATAAGGAAATAACTTACAATGTGTCCTAATATGGCCAGTTAGCCATCAAGGTGAGGCAAGGTAATCAAATGGATGAAGCCCCCACTGGGTAGAGAATGGTGACCAAGGGATGATAGCATTGAATGACAGACCTTCTCCATTTCATATGAGTAGGAATGGGTATGAAATGGGAAAATACAGTGTTTTGTTTCATTCTGTTTTGTCCCCCTGCATTTTGTTTTGTATTGTAATGATTTTTTTAAAAAAAGCATTCGTTACTTACGAAATGCCAATAAAGGTTGATTTGATGCCAATAAAGGTTGATTTGATTTGATTTGATTTGACTTACGAAATGAAATGAAATGAATTCCCCACTGCACCAGTGCTCTAGCTGGTGCGGTGGAGGATTCAGAATCCTCCTCGCCACTGCCTCCCAGCTGATTTTGAAAGCTTGAGCCAATAAAAAATCCCAGCTAAGAGGCCGAGGGCTAGGGAGAATGGAGCAGCCAGGCAGCAGTACCACTGCCCACCATACTCCCTGTCCAAAACACCTCCTGGGAGGAGGAGAAAGGATCAGGGGTGGTGTGTAGGCTTTTGAATTCCCTAAAGCACCAGCGCTCTTGCTGGTGTGGTGCAGGATTTAAAAAAGGCTCTAGTCCACCACCTGGATGGTGGGCTAGAGCGGTTTTACCCCCAAAAAAAAAAAAACAGTGAGAGGCTTGCTGTTGGGGGCATTTTAAACAGGCTCTAGCCTGTTTGTGTCCCATCCTTAATCTATATCAGTGAGCTGTCCAACATGGATGAGAGAGATTACTTGATTTTAGAGTGCTATGCAAATAAATCATACCTGAATTGGAAGTTTGGAAGTCAATCTAAAGTCACTTGTTAGTCAAATGGCTTTTGATCAGGACATGTGTCCTCTCGATAAAGCTTTTACACTGTTTTTTTTAGTTGTGTTGTATATGCCATTTTGCTGTTAAAATCATTGAATTTGAGGCTTCGTCCTACTTTTACCTGTTCTTGTGCTGGTTCCTTCTCACAGCCACTAGCACAGGGCTAATTTTAATATTTATTTATTTATTTATTTATTTATTTATTTATTTATTTATTTATTTATTTATTTATTATGGGACTTATATACCGCCCGTCTTCCTGGGGGGGAACTCCGGGCGGTTTACAACAAATTAAGGAAAACAAATTGAGTGAGCTAATAAACTAAGCAGAGGAGACAACAATTGCAGGAAATGGTGGGGGGGGAGAAAAAAAATAATCCAAACGCCTCCCAGAAGAGAAGGGTTTTCAAAGCCTTCCGGAAGGCAGGCAGGGACTCTGCTAGGCGCACTTCTGCTGGAAGATGGTTCCACAGCGTTGGGCCAGCCACAGAGAAGGCTCGGGAACGAGTGGAAGTTCTCCGAGCCTCCCTGGGCATGGCCACGCGCAGCATGTGCGCCTGCGACAACCTAGTCGGACGGGCTGAAGTTGACCGCTGGTCGATCCGCTCTGTCAGGTAGCCAGGTCCTAGGCCATGGAGGGTTTTGTAAACCAAAACCAGGACCTTGAATCTGATTCGGGCTGCAACGGGTAGCCAATGCAAGCGGGCCAGAACTGGGGTGATGTGCTCAAATCGGCGCACACCCACCACCAGTCTGGCCGCCGCATTTTGGACCCGCTGCAGACGCCGAATGAGAGTCAAGGACAACCCCATGTATAGCGCGTTGCAATAGTCCAGTCTCGAGATCACCAGCACCTGGACCAATGTTCTAAGGGAGTCCTCATCCAGGTACGGGCGAATCTGGGCGATTCGGCGAAGATGGAAAAAGGCAGCCCTGGACACAGCGGACACCTGGGCCTCCATGGTGAGCGCCGGGTCCAGGACTACACCCATATTCTGGACAGAGTCCGATGGCCTGAGGGAAACACCCTCCAAGGTGGGAAACGGGCCACCGTAGCTGGAAGGGGTAGCCCCAAATAACATAACCTCGGTCTTATCGGGATTGAGTTTGAACCTGTTAGCCCTGGTCCATTCCATGACTGCGCCCAGGCACCGATCGAGGGTCCGGACAGCCTCATCTGCAGCGGTGGAAAAGGAGACATAGAGCTGCGTGTCATCAGCGTACTGATGACAGCAGACTCCATGTCCCCTAATGACCTCAGCCAGCGGCCTGTTGTAAATGTTGAACAGCATGGGAGAGAGAGAGACGACCCCTGTGGAACCCCACAAGGGAGTGTCCAAGGGGTCGACAACTCGCCCCCATGCTGAACCTGCTGGGGACAGTCCCCGAGGAAGGACCGGAACCAACTGTGAACAGTGCCTCCGATCCCAGCCTCGGAGAGCCGATCCAGCAGGATTCCATGGTCAACGGTATCAAAGGCCGCTGACAGATCCAAGAGGACCAACAGGGAGGAACACCCCCTGTCGTCCCCCCGGAGGAGGTCATCTTGCAGAGCGACCAAGACTGTCTCGGTCCCCCGACCGGGCCTGAACCCAGACTGGAATGGACCCAGAATATGCTCACCCTCCAGATGTGTTTGAAGCCGGATCACGGCCACCCTCTCGATCACCTTGCCCATAAAGGGAACATTAGCGATCGGGCGATAGTTGGTTAAATCACCCGATGCTAGATTGAGTTTCTTCAGAATGGGCTTTACCACAGTCTCCTTCAGGCAAGAGGGAAAAATCCCTTCCCTGAAGGAGGCTGTGGCGATGGTAGATGCCCATTCAAACATGTTCCCGCCAACGGCTTTCATAAGCCATGATGGGCAAGGGTCGAAGGGGGTGGACGCGGGCCGGCAGTGGGCAATAGCCCTGGAGGCCTCAAGTGAGGTGACAGGCCCAAACTCAACCATGCGAGGAGATCGAGGGGGCACAGCCACCGGGGGTGCCGAGAGTGGGCTAGAGCAACAGGGTTCAAAACCGGTACGGATGGCCTCAATTTTTGATCCAAAAAATGCTGCAAATTGCTCACTACTAAAATCAGTAGGAGGAGGCCTAGATGGTCCAGGACTAGTGAGGTCACGAACCACACGGAATAACTCTGCTTGGCGGTTCGAGGCCTCATTAATTCTCAGGGTGTTATAAGATCTTCTAGCCACCCTGAGCGTATGAACATAGCGCCTGGACTGTGCGATGACTGCAGCCTTCTTAGTCGCCGACCGGTTCTTCCTCCAGCTGCGTTCCAGCCTCTTCCGTTCTTGCTTCATCGCTCGAAGCTCTTCCGTGAACCACGGTGAGGGACGAGCTCGGCAGCGGATGAGGCGCCTAGGGGCGATCTAGTCGACAGCCTGGGATGTTTCGTCAAACCATAGGTCTACCATGGAGTCTACCAGATCGTCAGCCAGTCCACCAGGAGGCCCTCCGAAGACTTCCCGAAACCGATCAGGTCTAACATAGAGTCTAACATAGAGCTACTTCAATGTAACAGATAGGAGGAGGGGGAGGAATGTAAAACCAATGGAATTGCAAAGGTTTCCCAGCGGCCCAACACACCTGTAGGGAGGGAAACACAAAAACAATCGGTAGATTGAAGCCAAGATACATGGCCATCGGAGGTAGAGCACTCCCTGCTTATTCAGGTGAAGGTACAAACTACTTAAAGCCAGCAATTTGGGGGGTGGGTGGGGTGGAGGGACCACAGGGGAAGGCATATTGGTGAATAGCAAAGAGAAATGGACCAGAGAATTTCATGATATCAGCTAGACATGGGCACGACTTGGTGAAATTGTCGTTTCCGTTTTCAGATATCGTTTCCGTTACGTAACGGAAACGGTAACGACAATTAAGCTGTCAGAACTCGAACTCAAACCGAAAAAAGAAAAATTGGGTCTAATTTGTCGTTGTCGTTCCTGGCATCGCAGCGATCGCGCGATGCCAAGCGGCACAGAAAAAAAGTTTTAAAAATTAAAAAAACCCTGATTCCCGGCCAAAAAAGCAGGCAAAAATATGCATGTCTGAGGGCACCTACCAGAGGGGTGGTTTCTGGGGGGGGTCCCCAGCCTTCCCCCCATCCTGTTCTGGGCTGCTGGTACCGGGCTGGGAGGGGGCATCCTCGGCGTCTCCATTTGCCATGCGGTGCGGGGGGATCCAAAATGGCGTCCGCAATATTTTTTTTTGAAATCGTGGTCCAAAAAAACCACCAAAGCACCACAGAAACATGCGAAAATTAGCTATTTTTAAATGCTTGAATTTTTACAGTAGCAGCAGTGGGTTTTTTATAGCAATAAAAGGTCGCACTGATTTTATTTTATTTTATTTTTATTTTTATTTTTTTACACTTGCGCAATGATGGGCTGGCCATGGGATGGGACCATGCAAATTTTTGGACCCATTCTACCCATCGCATGGCCAGGTTTTGACTGACACTTCTGGATGTGCAAGAGGGCATAAAAAGCCGAGGCACTCCCAGAAGAGTCGCAGTCCGGGCTTAGATATGGGTGGGAGAGGGCTGTGTGTAGATGGCTGCTGTGCTAGACTAGTTTCGATTTTGCGGAGCCTTTAGATTTCAGTTAGGCAGGCAGGGAGGGAATTGATTCAATTGATTTTTAAGGAAATAATAATTCCTTTCATTCTCTGTCTGCTGTGGGGAATAGCAACACAGTTTATTCTTTTTTCTTCTCCTGCAGTTTGTTAGGATTTCTTTTCTGATAGTGCTTTGAAGGGGGGGGAGGTTTGAGTGGGAGGGGAGGTGTGGATTTATTTTAAAAATTTCATTTGCTTGGTGGGAAGCCAAGGTCCTTTCATACCCTGCCTGCAGCTCTGCTGTGGGTGCACTGCCCACTTTCTTTGCAATAAAAATTGCAATTTCTTTATTCGATGCAGTCTTGTGCAGCAAGTCAGTTTAAAGTGTTTTCCGCCTGCTCTGGGTCATTGCGGGACACCGCAGACACAATTTACATGGACAGAGGCATTTACATAATCCAAAACAATTCAAAACAAATCAATTTCACCAGCAATATAAAAAGGAAAATTGAGCCTTTTCTAGCTGAGTAAAATACCCCAGTTTCCAAACCAAATACTCTCCCTCTCTCCCTCTCTCTTTCTAAGTAAAAAATTATATGCTTCCCTTTGTGTCATGTAGTCAGAATTTGTAAAATGGTTTTCAAACATGTTAAAACAGATTAAAAAAATAGTCTCCCCCCCATTGTGTAACTGCACCCTTAGTTAAAAGAATGTTGGGTTCATTTAAGGTGCTGGAGTCATCTACTACGTATGGGTCTAATGTGGAGCCAGTCAGATTCCTTCAGAACATCCTGAGCACAACCAGTACTAAGGTGCAATAAATGTTAGCAGGGAACTAAGCCAAACTCTTGATACACAGTTGGGTAGAAGTATATGTTTCCCACTTCACATTAAACTGATCTCTGCCTTCCATTTTGTTATGAAAACCTCTCAGGGGTGCCTCAAGGAGTGCAAGGGGGGGAGGAAAACTTGCCTTCTTTGAACTTTCCCTAAATTACTGTCTTAGGACCCAGGCCAATATCTTTCCTTCCTGCCCCCCCCACCCCCACATCATTGGGCTCTCATCTAAAGAAATACAGTTTGGCAGCCCTCTGATTTTTTTCTGCACTTCTGTGGACCTGTCATTGCTAGGTCTAGGGGACAAAGTGGACCCCATTCAGTCAAACCAAGACAGAGAGGGAGGCAGGGTTAGCAAAATATTGCTAGTGCATCTAAAGGGGGGAAAGGAAGAGAAGGAATAAGAAAATCAGAGTTTCTGGAAAAGTAATCTGTCTCGGAGACTATGGCTTGCCAAGTATCTCTTGACACATGATTTTCACATTGGGAAAATAAGCCATGGCATTGTTCCAGCTCAGAATCTGATATTTGGCAAGCCTACTGAGAGAACTGTCTACCAAACTAAAATTTAAGAGGAAAATACTCTATAGAGTAGTGCTCTGCTTAGCTTTTATGTACACTGGAGCGACTACATTGTACAGTATACAACAAATAATAATTTCTGATGACTCTTTTGAGATTCTGCACGTTCCTGCTGGTACTGACAAGAAATGGCGCCAAAAGTAATCTTACACTGAAAGTGCTTTGTACATTACTTGCTGTGTGTGTGAGAAAGAGAGTGAGTGTGAATGAGTGAGTGAAGGAACAGGACAATGTTTATGAGATACTGAAAATACTTTGTGTGTGTGTGTGTGTGATACCATCCATTCAAAATAATTCTCTAATTCCAAATGAAGAGATAACTCCTAGCCTCTTCTGTAGCAGGTGTATATTTTGTTGTTGTTGTTGTTGTTGTTGTTGTTGTTGTTGTTGTTGTTGTTGTTGTTGTTGTTGTTGTTGTTGTTGTTGTTGTTGTTGTTGTTGTTGTTACAATTGTGACCGGCTCTTTGTGACTCCATGTCTATGGAGTTTTCTTGGCAGGAATACTGGGGTGTAGAGATGGGCACAAAATGAACAATTTTTCGTTTCCATTTTCTTTTTTTGTTTCGTTACGCAATGAAATGACAAATGAATTTTGTCTCCAAAATGAAACGAAACGAACAGAAACACCGGAAATTTTGTCGTGTGTTTCGTTTTCATTACTGCAATACAGTGAACTGCTTTAAATGCTTAAAAAAATTTAAAAAATTGAAATAAATGGTAACGAAACGGTAACAAAACGAACAAAAACAAAAACAATTTTTTTGCAAAAATTCACAAAAAATGGAAATGAACCGAAACGGATCCCCCAAATGACAAATGACAAATGAAATGTCATTTTTTTAATTCGTGCCCATCTCTACTGGAGTGGTTTGCCAGTTCCTACTCCAGGCGCCTACAGCACCTGGTGTTCCCTGGTGGTCTCCTATCCAAGAACTAACCAGGGCTGACCCTGCTTAGCTTCCGAAATCAGGCGAGATTGGATGTGCTCAGGGCATCTAGGTTTATATTTAGCAACTGTTATTTCATAGTTTATAGCAAGACAGATAAACAAGTGCGTAGGTACACAGATAACATCAGCCAGTGGGCTCAAGTATAAATGAATTGGGTGCCAGAGAATGCTGTAAGCACTAAACAAATACAGATTTTTAAAAATGTAAGTAGTGGGACATTGCTCTGTATTCCTCCAGCAGGTAGGACTACAACCCTGTCATCAAACAGGGACAGGATCTCAGACATTTTGCAGAGAAACTACACATTTTGTTTTTCAGCATTGGTCTTTGTCTAGGCCTTCTTGAACAATAAGATAAAAAATATCCAGAGGATTAATTGTCCCAAAGCCTGAGTCATTTTTTTAAAAAGTTACTTATTGCTTTCCTCTTATTGGAACTTGTTCTGTCAGCATTACATTTTGTCCTGATTTTATTTGACACACAATCCACTATGCAAATATGGTACTTCTTTTTGTTCCTTTGTCTCCCCATCACCACCACACACACCTTTTTGGTCAAAAAGCTTACAGATTTGTAAATAAAATGTCACCTAGCCCCCTGAAATCACCTGAAAATGCCTTCCAAGAGGATTGAGGAAAGGTCACAGTGAAAAAATATATATAAAGTACACATATAGCTGTTAGCCTTTTGTTACACAAAAGAAAACAAACCCTGGTGCTGGTAATTTCTTGTAATGTAATAATGGCTCCATCTTATGTTTAGGTGAAATTTCATGAAGACGTCAAGCTCTGCCTAGAACCTACACATTCCTTCCAGAAGGAACAGTTACAATTAAATGAGTGAGGTTTAAATATGGTTTAGAAAACGTGCAGAGTTGCACAGTGGTGTGGAAAGATAATTGCAAAATACAGATTGGAGCTGGGAAACAAAGAACTTTGCATAAAAAGCTAATATTGCATATTTACACAATATACATCAAGATAAGACACACAACATATATACCGAGTAGTGGGAAAACTGCTGTCTCACTAAAACCAGTCCCAAAGTACAGTAAATGGATTTCAATGATGCCTTTTATACACATTGGCAACATAGTTTAGATCAATCACGTGATTATCCATGGCACCTGGACATAATAATTCTGACCTTTTCATGCAATTATTCCATACCCCTGGGTCTAGCAAATGACTATGCATTTCACACAGAAACCATTTCTATGAATCTGTTAAATACCATGTTACAGACATTTTGTCAAAACTACATTATTTGACAGGAACTCCTATTAAAGACCAATCCTTTCTCTATCCAGAGATTACAGAAGGTTTATTTCAAAGGAACTGGTAGCAGTGTGAAGAGGGGCTGTGAGTTGTCCACCCAATAGTGGCGGTTTGAAATCCTTCATGACATCCTCATGAAATTTCACCTTAACATGAGATTGAGCTATGACATATAGTTTGTGGGTTATTCTAAGGAGATTTTAGACTTTGGGCTCTGCAGCAGCAGCATTATTTAAGCATTTGTAAACGTCAACTCATTTGTGTGTGAGGAGCACCAGCTGATTATTTGCAGACATTTTAGCTTCCAAAATTGCTTCTGTAATCTGTTCTCATAGAATTGGCAAAAGCAGACACAGACATATTATGGGTCAATATCAAGGAAAGGCCCTCTGTGCAGACATAAGATTCACAGTCCATTAAGATTCCAGTCTGCCCCAATATGGATTCCTCTGATGCATGACCATTAACATCCTATTTTTGTTGACTCAGTTCCTATGTCAGCACATAGAACCACATATTTTGGCTTCAACCCAGGAACAAGCTGTCTGTGGAAGATATGTTTCAGCTTCCACCACCATGACAGTAATGAGCAGCAAGCATTAGTTTGATTTGCATAACACGTACTTCCAAGTTAGACTGCATGCCAAGAGGAGACAACTTATTGTGATGATGCCCCCTTTCAAATATCCATTTCGTACTATCAGCACTTATTTATGTAAATTTTGTCATAACAAGGGGTCATTTTCCAACCTTCTACCATGAAATCACTTTCTTTTCCAATAAGCAATAAAGAAACAACACAATGGAAAGGAGGCTAGATGTAATTCTTGAAAGTATTGTGGTGTATAAGGTTTAGAGGTTTTCTTTGAAGACTGACAACTGTAATGGCAAAACTAGAATTTGATAGACTATATGAGATCAGTTTAGACAAGTATTGTTGAATAGGCATTCCCATATATGCACTTCCCTGATTCTGTCTCTAATTGTAAGAATTTCTTTGAAGAATAATGTATAAAATGAATAGGAATTGTGATTTTGCTCTTCAAATGTGAATCTCCATTAAAATAGCACTACCCTTGCAAAAGAGATACAGTAATAGATGGGGAGGGGGATCCCAAAGTTTGCAAAAGTAGGACAAAACTTTGGCAGAGAAAAGTGAGGACAATAAATGAACATATTCTTTGTCTGTAGAATGTTGATAGACTATTTCCAGAGTGGAACCAGAAAGCCATGGGAGATGGAATGGGAAGAGAGCTCAGCTGGTGTCATGGAACCCTGCACTAGAGCACTCTGTAATTTGCTGCAAGTGCCATAGGTTTGTGTGTGGATATAGGCAAAGAGGGACTTCTTGTATCTCACCATGACCCAAATCCAGTTGGGATGGTTTCTTTTCTCCTTTTCAGGATGCATGCAACTTTATCCCATTGTGTGTGAGTGATGCACACTCTGAAATTGAAAAACAAAGTCTTTAAAAACTGTCAATCTGCTGCTAACTGTGACATTCCTGTTGTTCAACAAGATTTTGGCCTGTAGCATTTTAAGTTTTTTTTTGGCAAAAAAGGAATAAAAACTTGAGGATATTGAGAGAGTTGATCTGAAGATTGCCCTTCTTCTTCTTCTTCTTCTTCTTCTTCTTCTTCTTCTTCTTCTTCTTCTTCTTCTTCTTCTTCAGAAAAAAAAAACAGTAGTAAGTCCCAGCTAGATTAGGCCCATTGAATCAGTGAGAATCTGATGAGCTAACATCTATGTAAGTCCCATTGATTCAATGGGGCATTTCTAGTTGTAAGTTACTACCGGATTTCAACCAATGCCCCGCATTTCAAGACTGCTCAGCTTCTTGCAAAATAGCTCTCCTTCGTTTTGTTGATATTCTTAAGCTAGAGGTCTATTGTTTTGCCATCAGAACAGCCCAATTAAAGTTGTTAGTTCCATGGACGATTTTACCAAATGGTGGCTGACACTTTTTGAAGTTTCTTCTGAGGGCTGCTGACTCATTCAGTCTGTAAGAGAGGCAGCCAACCACTTTCTGCCAACTGCTGGATATAACTAAGAACATAATATCCACTGTTATTAGAAGCTTGCCAAGGATTATGTGCTTTCCAGAGACTGAAAGCTCAAGGATGTGCGTTTTGATAAGGTACAGGCACATTAGATGCAGTGGGCTCCCCTTCCCATAGATGTCCCACAGTTCACCTCGTTCCTCCCTCGACTTTAAGGGCCTCAGTGACCTAATCAACTGCATAACAGGCCGGAGCTGAACAGGCCAAACTCCACCACATCACTTCACCTTAGATGGGTGACATGGCGTACCAGTTTAGTTTGTGTATTAGCAGTTAAAGGCACAGGGAGCTTGACTGCAAGAGGGAAAGATGTGCAGGTCAAAACCTGGCTATAATTCATTCCTTAGTAAGGAGTTTCATCCAATTTATCCAGAAAGGGACAATGGAGTAAGTCTCCCACAGCTTCAGTGATGATTTAGTGGGAGCTAACTTGGCAGTGGTTCTGCGTCTTTTGTTTATTATTTTATTAATCAGATTTCTGTACCACCCCATTATTGAATACCCACTACTTTGGGGCAAAAGCAATCTGTCGCATGTTCCAAGGCAGACCTTTTTAAAAGGGCTTAACACCACGTGGGATTAAAATGTCAGCTGGCACCAAAAGGTGAAATAACCATGGTAGATATGGAAGGTTGTGATGAGATTGTAGGCTTCTTGAGACAGGAATGGGGAGTGGGGGAGGAGTGGGGTAGGGGCAGGGGCTCCAAAATGATTAGATGAAGCACCCCATAAGCTTCATTTACATGGGTCACCAAATTGATTTTCCCCTCTTTTTGGGGGGGGACTTGACCATGTTAATATTTCTGCCAGTCTAGTTTTTCAAAGAAAATATTCAG
This sequence comes from Phrynocephalus forsythii, assembly GCA_029282475.1. Classification (NCBI taxonomy): domain Eukaryota; kingdom Metazoa; phylum Chordata; class Lepidosauria; order Squamata; family Agamidae; genus Phrynocephalus; species Phrynocephalus forsythii. The sequence continues at coordinate 37,645,274 of JAPFRF010000005.1, forward strand.
TTGGTTTACATCATAGAGAAAAAGAAGAAAACAGAGAAGAAGGGAAACCACAATTTGGAACAGTGAGCAGCAGTGCTTCTTCTCAGCTTGCCAGTGTGCACCTGATTGTGTGGTGTGTGTGATGCATCACCAATGCAGATACAAATTTTGCTTCCCTTTGAGTTTTGTTTCTTTCAGTTTTGGGTACTTTGCTGCTTTATACAGAAACAAACAAAACATCACATTGAGGGTCTGCAAAGATTCTCAGTTATCCAGGTGGGGTTATCTGGAAGATGAGTCATGGCACCTGGACTTCTTTTCTTGAGAGATCAAAATGTTTTGCTTGCTACTTATTAGATCACATTGAGGGGATTTCTCTATACAACAGGATAATGGAACAAATATGCCCCAGCTAGTATATTGAGAGATGTGAACTTATTATCTCATCCCCTTTTGTTGTTTGGCAAACATTGCCAACAAAATGAGGAAGGACAGTCTGAAATTTTATATTTTAACATTTCAAGGCTATTCTTTGCCTCCTTTAGAAACTGAAGCACCCATGCAACTTAAATTTACTCCATATTTTTATTTCCCTTTTATGATACCAGCATTAATACTTATATCTGGAAAAATAATGTAAATTAAATAACAATAAAGAAAAAAGGAGTTTTTAGGAGCATATATATTGAGAGGAGACAAAATGGGAAGTAAACAAAGGGGCAATATGCCCATATTTGTCTAATAGAGACAGAAAGTTAAATCCACTGTGGTCTTAACAAGTTAGAAACAAAGTGATTCTCAATTGGTTGACTCCCAGTGAAATAATCTTGACCTGGAATACAGTGGTCGCAAACTTACAAGTTTAATCCATTCCGAATGCATGCTCTTAAGTCAAACAATTCTTAAGTAGAGCAGCCCTATCTAAAAAAATAAATAAATAAAAATAAAAATGGAGTAGAGAAAACAAATAAGTTCTTGTACACATGGAGACTCTGCATGTGAACAGAGATATTTTCCCTTCAGATTGATTTTGCCTGCAGATTATTATTATTATTTAAATGTATAGGCTGAGACAGAATTTAATTCTCCCTTTTTTTACCTCTGTTCAAACTGGCCTCTTAAAATCTGGGTTTTCTTTTTCATTCTGGAATATCCAGTAATGACAACTAGGGGACACCAAGTGGTGCTAATGTTGTGTAAGTCCTTAAAGGCACTACATTGGAAAGGAGAGGCCAGTGTTGGTGAACCTATGGCACGGGTGCCAAAGGTGGCACTCAGCCCTTTCTGTGGGCATCAGACATTGCCCCTTCATAGCCAGGTTAAATTGCTGCATTGGCACTTTGCGAAAAATGAGTTGGTTTTGAATCGCAATTTGGGCAATCGGTTTCTAAAAGGTTCTCTATCACTCGGATGGGCCAAAATCCTGCAAATAGCTCTAAAATAAGGCTGTTGAACACGTGGTGGTTTGGTGAGTCTTCCTCTCCATAAATTACATTGATACAAAAAGGCTTACACTGTGATTATGCTGAATCCTTATTGACTCAATAGTCCCCAGTTAGATAAAAATCTTGGTGTCAAAATAGGTGAAATTGAGGCACTTGGCCAAGTAAAACTTTCCTCACATATTTCTAACAGGGGTTGGGGCTAGGATCTCCTTCACACATGCTGATTAAAATGCGAACAGTAATTCCTGATTATTATTATTATTATTATTATTATTATTATTATTATTATTATTATTATTATTATTATTATTATTATTATTATTATTATTATTATTATTGCTACAACAGGCTAACACAGTGGTTCTTCTGGAAATGTTTAAAGAGAAGCTGACACTCAGATAACTTCTTTGTACCACTAGACCAACATGGACATTTGTAAAGAACCGCATTCCTGAAAAAGAAAAGAAAAAGAGATATATGAAATGATATATTTTTGGTCCTTAAGTAGAACAATTCTTTGCATATTTGGACTGTACCAGCAGTTTTTAGTGCCATTTAGTTTTAAGAGTACTAGGGAAAGATGATGTATATGTTCCTCTGGGTGTGTTCTTACAAAAACAGGCAGATTAAAACCAATACCTTAATGTTTTTGACTGCTTGTTTGGAGTTTTTTTTTGAGTTGTTTGCTTTTGGATTTGGGATAAGTGGTTTAGATGGAACAGTGAGGATCATGTTGTTTTACATACGATTGCGCAACAGGCAACATTTCTCAGGCACCCTCAGTCAAAGATCAGGGAAGATAAAAACAAAGCAATACATTTGGGGAAACAAATATTGGTAGAACTAACAGTAGCACCCAAAAGACCAAACAGCTCCATCTGCAAGAAATGAAAGACAGATTTTAGACCAGAACTTTACTTTGAAAATGAGTTTCAAACAAATGAACACACACCCCTTTCCCAGAAAACATTTTAACAATTATGTTACCAAAAAAATTTTAAGCAACAACACAAGGTCTTTTTTTAAATCAGGGAGATTTATCAGAAGCAACACACAAAAACATTCCTTATGGACACTTTGATTTCTAGTGGGGTTCACTGATGAGTTACCCTGGGCAGGACACTGATGCTTAATGAATAAATATGCATGTAATTCTCCCTCTCCACCACCCAGGCTCCCTCACAGCGCCTATTAAGAAGTCAGGATAGAGGACATGTGTTTCTCTAAGAGGGCAATTTCTTTTGCAGGCACTGTATCTCTTGCAATGTTCTAGTCACCTAGTTCTTTTCCAATGTTGTAGATTCTCACTATGTGCTCTGGATGTTGCGGGAAACAGCATCAACAGGCTCCAACCTTTCCCATAGTCATACCTACCCATCTTTCAGGAAGTCTTCTGCAGTTTCCTCTTCTGTGTCTCAGCTCATAAGAAGATGGCAACAAGAGATGGGCATGAATCGAAAAAATGACATTTCGGGTTTTTTGTTTTTCGTTGTGGGTACGTTTCGGTTCATTTTCATTTTTCATGAATTTTTGGAAAAAAATTCATTTCATTTTTTCGTTTTTCATTTTTACCTGCTTTTTGCGCGACTTAAAGCATTTCTGCGCGCAGATGTCCCCCAACGCTCCAGACCAGAGGGAAAACACTAAAAAAAGTATGCTGGCAGTGACACAGTATAGACTAGGTATGCAGGGAGGCTGCAAAGGCAGCGGCGGGCATTGCCCAGGGCGTAAGGCAGTCACAGAGTGACTGCACTGCGGGGCAGGGGAGGGTACTCACCGAGAGGTACGCACACACATGGGGGGCTGCAAGAGAAATCTCTTCTTTCTATCCCATAAGAGCCAGGCTGCAGTCAGCAGGAACACAGAGACACACACCTGCCTGCCTGGCCTAAAGTAATGAGTCGCAAAGACAGCAATCCCACCCTAACTCCCACCGCAGACTGCAAGGAGGACGGGGGCTGCCAAAGCTTTTTATGTCCTTTGTGGCTGCCACACCTACTCAGTCTGCAACCTGGGCATGCTATTGGTTGAAATTGTCCAAGAATTTACATGATCCCATCACATGGCTTGCATCCATCTTGTGGCTGGAATCCATTTTGTGTCATCCTTAAAGGGAAAAGAAAAAATACATCATAATGGGAGAAAGACAAAACAAACGTTTTAAGGACCGCAACCCACTGGTAGGTAATAATTTCAAATAAATATCACTGTGTTTTTACGGATGTCCAGGGTATTTTAATACCCAAGAAATCAATATTAGGCATCTGGGAGCCATTTTGGGTCAATGTCCTCTAACTCCCCTTAAAGGAAATAAAATACAGCGATCTGAGAAAAGACATAAATGCATGTTTTAAGGACCCCAACCCCCCTGGTAGGTATTATCAGGCAGAATAAATAATTATCGCTGGGTTTTTACAGATATTCGGGATGTTTTTTAACATTTAAAAACAGCTCATTTCATTGCGCGTCGCCATTAACAAAAACAAAACGTAACGAACCTAATTTTCGTGCTTCTGTTCAGTTCGTTCCAATTTCATCACAATTTTCGTTATTCATTTTGTTATGTAACAAAATGAATAATGAATAATGGAACAATTTTTTGTTGTTTCGTGCCCATCTTTAATGGCAACCCACTGTACATCAACACACATAGTTATGGCCTTTCAAATGCGGCCCTTAGAGGTGGCTGAATTACCAGGAGAAGAATTGATGTGTTCTTGGAGAGAAATTAGATGAGGGGGGAAAATGTACAACTATGAAAATTTGAACCTAGCCATGATGATGAAGGTGGTGTGACTGAAGCAGTAGATATAAGACAGATGCATTAATGTAATACCATGTAGAAATGTTGTTGGCATAGTTTACATTGCTTCTTTGATAAAATTATTTAACATTTTTTTTAAAAAAAGAGGTGGATAAATTGCAGTCTTCATCATTCTTCATCATTTGCTGCACTTCATAGGGATGATGGGAATTGTAGTCTAACATTATCTCAAGGTGGGCCACACATTCTGTGCTCTGATAAATGCTAGAGATGCTGATTTTGTTCTGTACATATTTTACCAACATTTAGAAGCTGAAACCCTGTGATGTAGCCCCTAGGACAGTGTTGATGAAACTATGACATGGGTGCCAAAGATGGCACTTGCAGCCCTTTCTGTGGGCACCTGACATCACCCCTTCACAGCCACCTGTATCCAGGTTAAATTGTTGTATTGGTACTTTTAGAAAAAATAGTGGGTTTTGAATCACAGTTTGGGCACTTGGTCTCTAAAAGGTTCGCCATCACTGCACAAGGGTGATGATAGCAGCAGCAGTAGCAAATTAACACTTCTGATTAAAGGCTTCTATTTTGGATTTTAAGCTACACATGGCTTCATTGCTTTATATATGAGTTGCATGCACCCTGAAGCAGGCTTGAACCAGCAACAGTTTTCTTTAATCAATGGGAATTTTGTGCCACTGCTGACATTTGCACAAACAGCTGTGAAACAAGAGTTCAACTGAAATACACATTGGACAGGTTTATTTATTTATTTATTTATTTATTTATTTATTTATTTATTTATTTCACTGATTTTCTTATAGGAACTCTAGGCAGTTTAAATAGAGGAAACAAATCAACAGAAGTTAAAAAACCATACATAAGGAATGACTAAATCAGTTAGTAGTCATTAATGGATAGATTCCAGGCATGCCCAATCTTCAGCCCTCCAGATGTTTTGGACCACAACTCCCATAGTACTTTGTCATTGACAAACTAAACTTAGAATTCTGGGACTTGTGGTCCACAACATCAGAAGGGCTGAAGTTTGGACATGCCTGGGATAGACAATAAACAATAACTCATTCGGAGCAAGTTAAAAAACAAAAAAGTAAGACAAAGAAGGGTTCTTTTATTCCTGTTGACGGCTGCCTTTCTGCTACATCCTAGCTAGCCTCTGCCACCGGTACACAACAAAGAGCATTATTTTGTAGTTTGTAGAGTAAGGAAATGATATGATAGTTTACAATGTGTAGCCTGCATACTGTAATTAAAAACTGTAAACCACCCAGGGACTACTTCAAGTAGTATGCGGCGGTATATAAGCAGACCACTTACAAGGCACTGATGCTCAAAACTACATAATCTCACTTATCAGTGGAAATGCAGCATAAACCGACCAATCAGCTCTGGGGAGATTAGGGGCTTGTTTGGTAACTTGCCAAGGAAGTTTAAAACCAGAATGAAGAAGTCAGAATACGGCCTCAACATCCTGAATCCATGGGGTTGTGGATGTAACATTTTAACTTGCAGGCAATTGAAAGAGAATGGACATAGTGGATTAAGTCTTAAATGTTGATTTCCATGTTTTTTACATTTCCTAGCAGCTCAAGATAAGTTAAGTCAGGCTTGGGACTGTGTGACATTTCATTATTCCATATTCAAGTCCTGTGGAGGTTTGGGTGGCTGTTGTATGGGTGCACACAGTCCTCTTTCTCCCTTAATTGGAATCATCTTATGTACATGTTGTTCATGTTGCTGAATAGACATGGGCACGGCTCGGCGAAATTGTCGTTTCCGTTTTCAGTTATCGTTTCTGTTACGTAACAGAAACGGTAATGATAATTAAGCCATCAGAACTCGAACTCGAACTGAAAAAAGAAAAATTTGGTCGGGTTTTTCGTTTCCGTTTGTGGCATCGTGGCGATCGCGCAATTCGAAGCACAGAAAAAGTTTTTAAAAGTTTTTTTTAAAAAACCCTGACTCCCGGCCAAAAAAGCAGGCGAAAATATGCCTGCCTGAGGCTTTGCCACCTACCAGAGGGGTGGTTTCTGGGGGGTCCCCGGCCTCCCCCCTCTTCTCCTGTCCTGGGCTACTTGCACCAGGCTGGGGGGGGTCATCCTCGTCGTCTCACCATGCCATGCGGTGGAGGGGGATACAAAATGGCAACCACAATTTTTCTTTTGAAATTGTGGTAAAAAAGCACACCAAATCACCACAGAAACATGTGAAATTTGTTTATTTTAAATGCCTGAATTTTAATAGTAGCAGCAGTGGGTTTTTTATAGCAATAAAATGTCGTATTGATTTTATTTTATTTTATTTTATTTTTTATTTTTTTAGACCTGCCCATCTGGGCTGGGCATGGATGGGACCATGCAAATTGTTTGAACCATTCCACCAATGGCATCGCCAGGTTTTTGACTGACACTTCGGAGGGCATAAAAAGCCGAGGCACCTTCCCGAAATCGCAGTCGGGTGTATGGATGTGGTTGAGGGAGGAGGGCTGGCTGCTGGTGCTGGTGTGATCCGTTTGAGATTGAGGAGGAAGGCTGGAAGCTTTAGGATTTAAGTTAGGCAGGCAGGGAGGGAAATGAATTTAGAAAATAATTTCTTTGATTCCCTGCAGCTTTGTCTGCTGAAGGGAATAGCAGTTTATTCTTTATTTCTTCTCTGGCAGTTTGTGAGGATTTTTTTCTGATATTGGATAAAGGGGGAGGTTCGACTGGGAGTGGGAGGTGTGGATTTATTTTAAAAATATATTATATACTACCATTTATTTTCTATTTTCCCAACTTCAATTTGCTTTTACACACACACATTTGGGGTGCAAGCCAAGAACAGAACCTCTATCCTAAGTGATATCCTAACTGCCCACTCGCCCGTCGGCCCGCGCTGCCAACCGCCTGCGGCCCATGCCACCGCCCGCCCACTCGCCTGCCCGCGGCTGCCGCCCACCCGCTTGCCCACCCCCCACCCCGCCCCCTGCCTAGGGCGCAAAAACACCGAGCGCCGGTCTGGATTGCGGGACGCCCCTATGCTCTGGGAAGTCAAATCGCGCTAAATCGCGGTGGAAACGACAAACGACAAACAACAAATGGAAATGACAAATTTTTGAAAAATTTCGCGACAAACGGAAACAATCCGAAATGGACCCGTTCCGACAAACGAAAACTCGAAACGTCATTTTTTCTGGTCGTGCCCATGTCTATTGCTGAAACTACTATAGGCTAGTGGCTTTCTAGCAGTCCTTTTGTCTAAATCAGCAGTATGTGCGAGTCCATGTTAGTCCTTTTAGCCACACCATGCCTATGATTCATAAAAAGCCAAGGACTGTAGGGCAGAGCAAAAGCCTACAGCCCTCATGCAGCTGTTTTTTTCTGAATGATGAAAGTCACTTTACTCTCATATAATTAAGAACATACTACTTGGGATGTATTTTGGAAGCTTTTAAAATGCATTTAAAGTATTGGGGAGATGTTTTTAAGACAGGCAAAACCACAACACACTAAACTGAATCAGCAACTTATTATACTAACTGGCTTCTTTGGTCTTTTCCTACAGTCCCTGTTTCTCAGAATTAACAATCCTGTGTACAGATTGTTTAATACGAAGAAGCATTAGTATGGACACAAGCATATTAATGTTAACATTTTAGTATTAGAAAGACGAAAATGAAAGCAGTTATCAGTGTGTATTAGTAATGGAGCAAACAATCCATGAATAATGTAAAATAAACCATGGAAACTAAGGTCTAGACTTAAGCATGTTGGTACAAATGGGCACTTAGAGACCCTTGCACAGCCTAAACATGAATAGAGATGGGCACAAAATGTGAAAATGGCATTTTGTTTCATTTTTTGCTTAGTTTGTTTTTGTTTTGTTTTGTTTTGTTTGAAATGATTTTTTTAAAAAATTCATTTCATCTTTCATTCATTTCATTTTTCATTTTTAATCTATTTTTGACACTACTTAAGCAGCACTCAAGGCCCTATCGGCCAACCCCTCAAGCACTGATCAGCTGGCACATGAGGCTTCAGTGGCAAAAAAGTTTTAAAAGCCCACAATTTCCCCCACCCAATCAGGCACATTGGGGGAAATGGGGCAGGCTTTAAAAAAAAATTGCCACCGAAGCAAGCGCCAATCAGCTGGCACACAGGGCTTCAGCGGCATTTTTTTTTTAAAAAAGCCAGCTCTTTCCCCAAAAATGCCCAATTGGGGGAGGGGGAAGCATGGGCTTTTAAAACCTTTTTAACTGCTGCCAAAGTGCCAGTTGATCGGTGCTTGCTTTGGAGGCAAAAAAAGTTTTAAAAGCCTGCACTTTCCCCCACCCGATCGGGTGTGTTGGGGGAATGGTGCAGGGCAGGCTTTTAAAAAAAATGCCAAGGAAGCAAGTGCTGATCAGCTGGCACACGGGGCTTCAGCGGGAAAAAAAATTAAAAAGCTCGTGCCATTCCCCCACCCCATTGGGCACATTGGGAGGGGAATTGTGCAGGCTTTTAAAACTTTTATTTTGCCACCAAAGCAAGCACTGATCAGCTTGCGCACGGGGCTTCAGCGGCAAAAAAAAAAAAATTTAAAAGCCTGTGCCATTCCCCCACCTGATCAGGCACTTTGGTGGTGGTGGTGGGGGTGTGGAATGGTGCTGGGTTTTTAAGCAGTTTCCCATAGGAATGCATTGCTTCTATGCATTCCTATGGGAAGCAAAAAACAAAACAGGACTAACAATTTTTTTTTCTTTAAAGGAGCAGTTTGTTTTTCATTTTATTAGGGAACAAAACAAAAAATAAAAAACAAAAAAAACATTTCATGCTCCTCTCTAAGCATGAGGCTTCATCTCTGCTGTTTTACTCTCCTTTCCCCTCAATAACGCTGGTATTTCTTTAATATTTGCCCACTGTGGTCTTTCAGCAGCTGTTCACGAGAAGAACCTCAATCCCCTTTTAATCTTCTCATCCATCTATCAGCATCAAATTGTTGGTTTTAGTGGGCAGAACAATTTCTCTTCCTTATCAAGTGTCACATGTTCTTGCTGAATGACAAAGGTCTTACATGTTTCCAGTAGAGATGGGCACGAATAGAAAAAATGGAGTTTCGTTTGTCGTTTGTCGTTTGGATGGTCCGTTTTGGTTCGTTTCTGTTTTTCATGAATTTTTGCAAAAAAATTGTTTTCATTTTCGTTCGTTTTGTTACTGTTTCGTTACCATGTATTTCAATTTTTTTAAATTTTTTTAGCATTTAAAGCAGTTCACTGTATTGCAGTAACGGAAACGAAACGCATGACAAAATTTCTGGCGTTTCTGTTCATTTCGTTTCATTTTGGAGACAAAATTCGTTTGTCGTTTTGTTACGTAACGAAACAAAAAAATGAAAATGGAAACGAAAAATTGTTCATTTCGTGCCCATCTCTAGTTTCCAGGCAGGAGAGATTGACTTCCACTTAGATTCTTTCTAGCTTTTCTAGCATATAATATCAGATTTTAAAATATCAATGGTTCAAGTTAATGCTTTTAAAAAATGAAACCAGATTAATCAAGTGATAGTCATCAGTTGTGGTCTCTGTTCTAGGGACATAATCTTGTTTAAAATCAGATGTGTGTGGAAGCCCCCCCCATCTTATCTGTACCCTAATAAAGGGCATACAGTTTGGGACCAACATACCTATCTGTGGTTTCTGCATTCCTAGTTTCTTAAATAAAATAATATAAAATAAAAAATAAAATGGCTGTGACCCAGGGGGTGGGCTGTGGCCTAATTCTGTTACTTATCCATCCACTGCCCACAGAACAAATATTCTTCCACATGCACACACATTCTTAGTGCTAGTAGTTTAGAAATATTCCATTAAAGTTTAGTAAACAAAGCTGATTAGGAGAACAAAGAAAAAGAGGAAACCTCTAGAACAGTGGTTCCCAACTTTAGCTAGCCAAGGTGTTACTAGACAGCAACTCCCAGAGACCCCAGCCAGCCCACCTCATGGTGAAGGATTTGGGGAGCTGGAGTCCACGTACATGTAGGAACCACTGCTCTAAAATATATAAAGGTTTCCTGAACAGTAAAATAAACACTTCCCTTGGCCTGATAGCTCCATTAAATAGTTAGTAGAACTGCAAGGGGATATATGTATACACCACTTGCTGATTTTATGGCACCTCAGTGGTTGAGGTATCCAGAGGAGACTTTGGGCTTTATTGGGGGGAAGGAGGATGGGGTTCAGCTATCGCATGCCTTCTCCACTGATGTCAGCAGTTCAGTTTATTTTATATCCTTGAAACCATTCATCAGTCTTTGAACTCTGCAAGTATCAAATGGGTTATGGAGTCTCTGTTGTGACGCTGCTCCACCCAGAGGATGAAGTGTCCCTCCTTGCCCCAGCCCATTATCAGTGTAGAATTGTACAAATATGCTTGATTTAGGGTCATTTTGGTCCATTTGTCTGAATATAGTGCATAGCGATCACCAGTGTTCTCTGGTGATCTCTTTTGCTGTTGGGTAACGGTGAACAAAGTACTGGCCCTAGAGGTTGATAGTAGTTGTGTGACCTGTTTTTTTTTGTTTTTGTTTTAATAAATTGATTACATGTCCCAGAACCCTTTTTTGAGAAGCAACTCATCACTCTGACATATTGAAGCTTCCTCTGTGTAGTTTGGAAACACTATCTGGAGATAGGAATTTTTTAAAATGGCAAATGGCAAATGGACTTTGAGCTACTTTTGTTTCTTTTGTTTTTCCCCTTTAACTGAAGGCCCTGGAAGATCCTAGGGCATGAAATGGGCCCCTGAACCCATAAAAGTTGTCCACCTCTGCTGTGGTTTCATTTTTTTTCCTGATATCTCTAAGCTGAAGCCTTTTACCAAAGAGTACTTAAGGGAAACTGCAACTCTAATTGGCCAATAGATTCCCAATGCAATCCCACTAGATATAAGCACAAAACAGAAAAAAAATATCAGCATTTTTGTTTCCCTTGCTGTTTGCTTTCACTAATCTTTTTTTAAAAAAATATAACAAAACAAAACAAAAAAACCCAAAAATGATTCATTATATTATATAGGTTTGCTGCCCTGGGTCCTAGAGGCACCCAATTTTGTAGGTAGCTCAAGAGTCAGGGCAAAGCGTTAGAAATTGCAATCTGTGTGCAGACAGGTGGGACCTAGGAATGGATGATATACCAGTATGATATAGTGATACATCTGGGAAGAGATGGGCTGTCAGATATATGTGTGGAGGATGATTTGGTGGTGATTGGGAAAGATCCCATGCAAAAATCATATGAAATCAAGAGGATACTTGTTTTATTTAAATTTAAAGAGAGGGGATTGGCTGGTGGCATGTCTCTGATCAATTGCATTTGCAAGAGTAACAAACCCATCTGAGGAGGGCCCCTCAGACAGTGAGCCACCCCTGACAGGTATGGTCTTATAAGGCTTTATTTCTATCTATGCATTTCCACTGGAGGACAGGCATTTCTGTGGTATATGAAGGGAAGGAACCTGAGGGGCTAATGTCTTATAATGAAATATCCCTTACAGCACATATGTGCATTAATGGTTCTCCTCAGCATATTCTGGAAGCATTTGTTTAATGAAATGATTTACTGATGGCTGAGAAAAACAAGGATGATGATGAAGGTAATAAATGCAGCATGCGTATGAAGAAGGAAAGCGTGCCCAGTAATGAAAGGTGCTTCAGAAACTGCAGACCTGTTCTCACCAATATCATAAAGTTATATCAAATGCCAAACAAACAAACATCCAGTCCACAGAACACCAATAAATGAGAGACCTTGACTGTTGTTGGTTCTTGCCCATAGAGAACACAGAGATGTGCTTCTGTGTGGCATCGTGCAAGGGAACATCCTGATAATCTCCTTTCTTTTAGTCAACCGAAAAAGCAGGGAAAGGAGCCATCATGTCAGAAGGTGGTTGACACGATACGAAATCACACAAGTCATTGGCGTACAACAAAGCGTTCAATGCCATTCTTGAATGCTGTTTTTCATAGGGATCAGTGACTGACAGATATACACAAGTGGAAACTTCAGCAGTGTATTCCAGGTCCCTTCAGTGCATCTTAAGACACTAAAATGGGCAGGTTCAGAATTCCTGCTTGCTTAACTTGGGGGTAAGCATGTAAATACTTGTTGTTTCATCCTTATCACATAGGCAAAAAGAAGAGAAATCACAGCACTTCTCCCCTTGCCACTCTCACTGCTATCATACCATTTCAGGGGTGATTTTTCTGGAACTTTTTTGGTACTAAACTGGGATTAATGAGTTTATTTATTTATTTATTTATTTATTTATTTATTTATTTATTTATTTATTGGATTTTTATACTGCCTATCTGGCAGCGAGGCCACTCTGGGTGGTTAACAACAATCAATACAATGTAACACAACAAACAAACAAACAAACAAACAAACATAACTCATACAATAATGTAAATCAACATAAAATACAGTAAATATTGTTAAAATAAAATTAAACAACATAATATAACATATAAATTCCATAATTTGAATCCTCGCTGCATCTTCCATGAGTAGATCCAGCCTGTGTGCCCTTGGGGATGCTGCACAATCTCAGGGTGCCCCCAGAAGAAGGGAATGGTCAACCACTTGGTCTACCTGGAAAACCCTGAAAAGAGTCACCATAACTCTGAACTGCCTTAATGGCACTACATTAAAGATGGGCACAAACTGTATGTTTGGTGGTTCATGCCAGTTTTTTTTTTTTTTAGCCAAACAGGTGTTCAGCATTCCCCATCCCTGCCTCTTTTAGCAGACACAGTCTCTGAGAGGGTACCTGCTGAAGAAATGGGGCCTAGGAAATGCCAAATACCTATTGAGTAGAAAAATGAACCAGCACGAAACCCCAAAACATCAGTTCATGCCCATTGTGGGGAAAGCCACCCTGGAGGGGCTGTCAGCAGGAGAGTGAAACCTGTACTATGGGAAAGAGAGAGGGAAGAATGGTTGGAGAAGCAAAGGCTGAGGGAGGAATGCAGAGCTGCTCAAGACAGAGACACACACGAACGAGAAATGCTGTGGAAACAGTTTAAAGAGTCACTGAAAATTCTGGAGAAGGAGGCAGAGGAGGGGAAGGCTAAGGCCCTGGTTAAGGCAGAGCCGGTTAAAGAAAAGGAATCAGAAAAGGCGGGAAAAGAAATGGCTGAGGCGGGAATCATGGACCAATCTGTAGTAGTGGAAATGGGGTTTGGTCAGTGCAAAAGGGGGAAGCCGCGTGTCCTACCCCCAGATTGTGAGTGGGTTTGGATGGAAAACCCATGGACTGGCAACTGGGAACAGATGATGATGCCCCAACCCGAGGCTGAGAGCTACAGAATATGTGTTCATTGCCAAGGCTGCTCCTACTGGGGAGAGCGGGAAGCTCGGGAATACAACCATAAATGGAAGGAGATCAGGCGAGACCTGGCCTGGGAACAATGGCTAGCCAAGATGAAGGAGGAGGAGAAAAGGACCAGGAAGATGTGTTCCGGGAGGGGTCTGACATTGAGGGATGACTACCCCTTCAAGCCTCAGCACCAGAGATGACCTGGACCCAAACTCACTTCGGAGGTTGGGGTGCAAGTGGTGGAACCAAATCTCCCCAAGAGTAGAAGGGGGCTTGGATTTTTCTATGTTTACCCCATCTTATGAATCAAGAAATAATCCCTTTACAGTTGATGTTAAAGATGTTGGAACGGTTATCAAAAAAAGGGTCTCCCTAGTTGTGGAAGAAAAAATAAAACACCAGTTTATTCGTTGAAAAATGTGTCGTTATTGGGTTCAGAAGGGCGGGTTGCCTGGGAGAAGAAAGAACCCTCACACCCATCTCTACACATCATCATCCAGTCATGATTTTTTTAAAAAACTGATTTCCCTCCATCTTTCTGAACAATCACACACTCATTCTGTGCTTCCTCTATCATGCTTTTGCTTCTCATCAGGAAAAAGGATGCTAGTTTTGTGCCTGTTTTGTGCAAATTGTGGCGATCTCAGTGGGGGCGGGGGAACCGAGCATCTCATTGTTTCACTCTTGGCTAGAGGTAAAAGAATCCCCAAAGGCTTTCAAATGCCTTGTAAAAGTGTCTTGTTCAGTCTAGACATATTAAATCACCCAAGATATGGAATTTAGAGACTACACATTGAGGAGAGGTGTGAAGGTATGCACTTAAAACATTATGGATGCTGCCTAAGAACATCCAAGCTCCGAGCCTCAACTAAGAAATTGCCTGGCTTTTTTCCATCTTGCCAAGGACCTTACATCTAAGAAATAACTCCTGGCAAATCCATCTTTTGCCATGTTATAACCTACTGTTACTGCTCTGAGGAAGAGGGTTTCACCCTCAAAATATTAGCAATGTTTTTGTTAATTTTCTAATAGCCTAAAGGTATCACCTGTTCCACTTTTGTATTTGGATTTTTTTTTGTGATGGCTATATGGCTCCTCAACTTGTTTTACTTCACTTCATTTTCCTAACACAAGGTGCTGCTGAGGCCTCATGCTACTTCAACATCACAAACAGAAAATACTGGAGCTCTCTGATTCTTTTTGTCTTGCTTTTTAAAAAGAGCTATATTCAGAACCAGGACTATATAGGGGGAGGAGAGGGAAGGAAGTGAAAAAGGTAACCTGTGGGGATTCCACATACTCCAATAAGCTCTGGCAAAGCACTGGCACAAGCCAAACTAGCCCAGAGACTGAAGTCACAATAAGGGCAGGCCATGGTGTGGAAAGCCAGGCCTCCAGATGACCCAAGAGCAAGCCAAGGTCAACTGGCTGACTCAGGAACCTGCAGGGGAAAGAAACAAGGCTGGCACCAGGAGGAGAGATATCTGCAGGCCTACATGACCAGCCCAAAGCCCCCTCCTCTCCTCTCTTCCCCACAGGCAAGGATTTTCTCCCAGATAAGACATAGATGGTTACTTCACGTCCATTCTTGTTCAGGGAGGAAGTTCATTGCGTGTTGACATTGGTCGCGGTCACGTGGTCTTCTCCCGCTTCTGTCCCTGTTCCCGTGTACCCATGGGCGTGATTGATGATACTGGGACGACTGTTACCGTACATCCTCGTTCTGTGATGAGATGTGAAATTCTATGCCTTCGTTCTCTTTGTTTTTCAGTCTGACCTTCCATTTTTCAATGTTTCTGTTCTCCAAAGCCTTGCTTTCAATGCGTTACGGAGCATACTTTGAGGCATTTGTCTTTTAAAATCTCAGCACTGCATTGCTAACTCCATAGGGAATTTACTGGCGAATGTCACTTCTCACTCCTGCCACTAGATGGCAATGAGCTACAATCGGCACTCGTTCCGTGACGAGGTTTACTTCATGGGCTCTCATCTCGGAGTGAGAAGCGAGATGAGTAGATTCCTGAGGCCAGGGAGGGGAATCGCTCATCCCACTTAAATCACAGTTCAGGGGGCGTGGTTGGGATGAACTCCCATCGTCATGCAATGGACATGCGGTAAGATTACTTAGTACCGGTACCAAGTGGGACCGTGAACCGCGATGAAAGGGCTGTGAAGTAACAGTCAAAGTGGAACTGGAAAAGCTTCAGAAGAGAGTGACTAAAATGATAACTGGGCTGGGGGACCTCCCTGATGAGGAAAGGCTAAAATATTTGGGGCTCTTTAGTCTGGAAAAAAGGTGCCTGAGGGGGGGGATATGATTGAGATGTACAAAATAATGCAGGGCATGAGTAAATGGATAGAGGGCTGCTCTTCTACCTCTCACAAAATACCAGAACTAGGGTAAATCCACTCAAATTGAGGGCTGGGAGAGTAAGAACAGACAAAAGAAAATATTTTTTCACCCAGCCCTTTGTTACTCTGTGGAACTCCCTACCACAGGATGTGGTGATGGCATTTGGCCTGGATGCCTTCAAAAGGGGATTGGATAGATCCCTGGAGGAAAAGTCCACCAGAGGTTAGAAGCCATGATGGAGATTTGTAACCTTCAGGATTTAAACCAGGTACTTCAAGGGCCAGATGCAGAGGAGTGGTATCAGGAGACAGATATCTAGTGTAGTGCGCTCCCAGTCACATTTGGTGGGGCTAGTGTGAGATACAGGGAGCTGGACTAGCACAGTCATTTATGCATTTGTTATTGGAGTTTCTTTTTTTCTCTTTTAGTTTACAAACCAATATATAAATATTTTTGGAGAAAGAAGCTTGAAGTGGTAGTGAAATTCTTTTTCAAATGGCAAAGTTCCTATTTCATGTTTTGCAAAAATGTACACAAGTGGATTTCTCCTATGTTTGAAATAATTGTGCACATTCAGTTACATAGAATTGTGGCTTTCAAACCATGCTGCAAGAAATGTATGATCCTTCTTAAGCATACCATCAGTTTTACATTAAGAAGATCAGGCATAATAATGCTAGGCCTGACTGGCTTACTCTGGGCAGCAACTGAATTTTTTTTGGAAGTAGCTTGCCCAAGAGAATGAGTCTTTCTTCCTCAAGCTAGAGAGAACTACTTGATGTATTCTTGCTTGCATTTTAATTGATGCAGAGAAATTTAAAACCCAGTAAGCTGACCCTGATCATATAAACATGAATTACTAGATAGCTTAGAGAGGAAGAGTTACTAGGTCTACTTGTGCGCCAGCTAGTCTCAAGGAATTGCCATGTTTCTCTAGATCTTAAGATAGGGAGATAACTTTCACTGTGAGTTGAAAAATACTGAATTTTGGTGTAAGGTGGTATTAAAGCCTAGGATGTTGTGTCCACTCATTGCCGTCTAGTGTGTGCACTCACTGTCTCAGCAAAATGGAAGCTCCTTATAGTTATTATGCCAGAATGTGCCCCTTTGCCACCAGCCCGGGTAACGGGACCAGTTTTAAAGAGCCCAAGTGACATGGGCAGGCTAGAGGTACAAGGAGAATGCCCACGTTAATGGACCCACCTTTTCTTCCTTAGCCGTCTACCCTCCCACACTCCCTGTGTAGAGAATGAGATTAGCTGGTTGCGTAAGGACCAGATGGGAATTTTTGGCTTATACTCTGATTGGCTGGGAGTGTAGGTGTGTTTTCGCCCATCCCATTCTCTACTAACTGTGGGAGATCTTACATCCTCGGTCACAATTGGAGGGCAGTGCAAGTGGTATAGGTATTTGAATAGGCTGAATTCGATTTAATGAATATTAGAGATGGGCACGAATAAAAAAAACTGGTGTTTTGGTTTTTTGTTTGTCATTGAGAGGTCCTTGTCATTTCGTTTCCATTTTTCGTGAATTTTTGGGGAAAAATGTTTTTATTTTTTGCTTTTTTGTTTTTCGTTTCCCACTTTCTGCGCAATTTTTAAAGCATTTCCGTGCAGGGGCGTCCCCCAATGCCCCAGATCAGAGGGAAAACACTAAAAATAATTGATGCTGGCAGAGACACAGTATAGACTAGGTACGCAGGGAGGCTGCAAAGGCAGCGGCGGGCGTTGCCCAGGGTGCAAGGCAGCCGCAGAGTGACTGCACTGTGGGGCAGGGGAGGGTACTCACTGAGAGGTACGCACACACGCACACAGGGAGGCTGCAGGACTGAAGCTAGAGGAGCAGAGACAGCAATCCCACCCGAACTCCCACTGGGGACTGCAAGGAGGACGAGGGCTGCCAGAGCTTTTTATGCCCTCTGTGGCTGCCGGACCTGCCCAGCCTGCAACCTGGGCATGCTAGTGGTTGAAGTTCTCCAGGAATTTACATGATCCCATCACATGGCTTGCCTTCATGTTGTGGCTGGAGTGGCGACATCCATTTTGTCATCCTTGAAGGGAAAAGAAAAATACATCGCGATGGGAGAAGACAAAAACAAACGTTTTAAGGACCCCCCCGGTAGGTATTATCAGACAGTATAAATAATTATCACTGCATTTTTATGGATGTCCAGGGCGTTTTTTAACATTTAAAACAGC
Source organism: Phrynocephalus forsythii (assembly GCA_029282475.1). Lineage (NCBI taxonomy): Eukaryota > Metazoa > Chordata > Lepidosauria > Squamata > Agamidae > Phrynocephalus > Phrynocephalus forsythii. The sequence goes on from JAPFRF010000005.1 coordinate 37,663,366, forward strand.
TCATTTCATTGCACGTCGCCATTAACGAAAACGAAACGTAACAAACACAATTTTTGTGGTTCTGTTCGTTTCGTTCCATTTTCATCACAATTTTTGTTTGTTGTTTCATTACGTAACAAAATGAATAATGAATAACGGAAATGAAAAAATGTTCATTTCGTGCCCATCTCTAATGAATATATTAGCTCAGCAGTCCTCAGTGTTAATTAGGTGGAATAAGATGTGAGATAGCAAAATAGATATGGCAAAGTTAATATCCCACTCAGGCATAGATGAGGGCTGCCCAGATCACCTTCAAACCTAGTTCAGCAGTGCAGCATTGAATCAGTTGATATCTTGAGTTTAAGTACAACACTTGCATGTTCTAGGCCTCCTTGATTAGGGAGGAACAGTTCAGAATTAAGTTTAATAAATTGGGGCCAAGCTTAAATTCAAACATGTTTCTTGTCTCTTTATTTCTGAGCTTGGTGAGCAAAACATTTTGAGGTGAGTTTCAATTGCACTGTATTGGATCACCAACAAGCCAAGAGAGAGGGGAAAACATTTGGGAGGCATATGTATTTGGAGCATCATGCCATTTGGAGCAATGCAGAGAGTGGAGCACCAGGGCTGTGACTCCTAAACCTTCTTGGCCACACAGGGTACATAGATTGCTATGTCCAATATTAATTGTAGCAGGAACTACAGCTATTGCTTCAGTTCCAGGACAAATTTTGTCACACGCCTGGCAACTAAAACTATGGTGGCTCCATTATCTGATTCAGCTGAAAATTACCTAGATTCTCCTTTCCACCACACCAACCATTGCCTGCCTTGTCCCTGTGCCATCATGGGGACAACCTCCCATGGTCTGAAGTTTTTGGGGCCCTGACATCTCAGGAAAATAGGTGGTGCTCTTCTGGCCATTCTGTTCATAACAGATCCTACAATCTTGTATATTGGATCTGGTTGCCCAGAAGACAAGTCAATGGGGAGAGGACTATTCAAAAGTCATGGTTATATAGAGCATGGGGTGGAAAATCACCTAAGTTGTGGATAAATGGTCAACATGCATCAGTGATTGTATTTATGTCCTTAGGTTTATTAAGGAACTGAGAAATGAAGTTACAGCTCTCTTAACTTAAATATGCAGCTTGTCCCTAAAAACGGCCACAGTACCAGAGAACTGCAGGGTAGCAGAGGTCACATCAATCTTTAAAAAGGGAGGGTGGGGGACCCGGGAAACTACAGGCCAGTTGGCCTGATGTCTGTTCCAGGAAAGATGGAGGGAAGCCACAAATGTTTGAAACACATGTAGAAGAACAATTCTTGCTGAGCATGACTTCTGCAACTGCAAGTCTTGTCTTACAAACCTTTAGGAATTCTTTTAAAAGATCAGAAGGCATTTGACATGGTCCATCACCAAATGCTACTTTGAACACTCCACAGGGAATAAGAGGGAAGCTCCTCTTATGGACTTAGAATTGGTTGAGAACCAAGAACCAGAGAGTAGAGGAGCAATTTTCACTATAAAGAGAAGTGAAAAGTAGTGTGCCACAGGGATCTGTCCTGGGACAGGTGCTTTTCAACCTGTTCATAAATGACCTCAAAAGCAGGATAAGCAGTGAGGTGGCCAAGTTTGCAGGTGACACAAAATTATTCCAGAAGGGATTGTGAACTGCTCCAGAAGGATCACCCCAAAGGGCAGCTCAATGGCAAATGTGTTTCAATTTTAGAAAATCTAGAGTAATGCACATAGGGGAGGGGGGAATAAAAACTTTGCTTATCAGCTAATGGGTTCTGAGCTATCTATGATGGATTAGGAAAGAGATCTTGGTGTGCTGTTGCACAGCCCAATGAAAGTGTCGACCCACTGTATGGCATTGGTGAAGAAGAACAATTCCATGCTAGGGATCATTAAAAAGTGGACTGAAAATAAAACAGCCAATGTTATAATACCATTCAACAAAACAAGGATAAGGTCACACCTAGAGTACTGTGTACAGTTTTGGTTTCTGCATCTCAAAAAAGACATAGTGGATCTGTAAAAGGTGCGACTAAAATGATTATTTGGTGGGAACAGGTCACTTATGAGGAAAGGTTACAGTGTTTGGGGTGTTTTAGTCTAGTTAAAAACACCTGAGCAGGGACATGATAGAGACTTAAAAATATATGCAGGGGATGGATAAAGTGGAGGGGGGGATGCTCTTTTCCCTCTCATGCAATACCAGAAGCAGGGGACATCCATTCAGTTTGAAGGTTGGGAGAGTGAAAATAGACATATATATCTATTTCTTTACCCAGTGTGTTGTTAGTCTGTGGAACTCTTTGCCACAGGATGTGGTGATGACATCTGGTCTAGATGCCTTTGAAAGGGGACTGGAGAGATTTCTGGAGGAAAGGAACATCACAGGCTACAAGCCATGATGAGGATACATGCTATCTTCCGACTTTAAAGGGGGGGGTTCAACAAACGGACAGATGCAGGAGAGTGGCATTAGGAGGCAGGTATTGAGTTGTCTCATGTGCTCCCACAGGCATCTGGTGGGGCCACTGTGTGGTACAAGAAACTGGACTAGATGGGCCCTTGGCCTGATCCAGCAGGGCTCTTCTCAAGTTCTTATGTTCTCATAGTCGGTCCAGAGCATGTGCTTTTTATGCCAAATACAGATGTTTGAAGACTCCAGTTTCAGACCGAGGCTCTGGTCATGCAAGGAAAATGTTGTCTAGTTCTTCTAAAACTTTCCTTACCTCTGTTATACTGATTTGTGGTCACATGGTACAAATACTAGGACAAATGTCTCGGGAACTTTTAGCAGTCACCCTTTATTTCCTTCTCTGTGAATCACTATGGCCAGCTACACCATGGTGCTGGTTTACTTTCTCTCTAGCTTCAAGGAGCAATTCAGCCCCTTGATTTATACTTTTTAAAATATTTATATATATTTAAAAATATATATTTATGGACACATTGATCCATCAAAGCAAAAGGGGGGTTGAGCCACGTGGCCATCAAAAATCACAATGGCTAGGTTACAGGTGATATTGACGCATTGATGTATCTGGAAGGGGCTTCTGTCTGGGAATATTTCATCTGTTTCTCTGGCTGCTGCTGAAGAATCCCATGGATCGAAATACTTCTCTTCCCCCCATCTCATCTGCCTTTCAACTTAATTTGTCACTTCCTTCCCCCTCCTGCAACACCCCCTCACACACACACACACACACACACACACACACACACACACACACACACACACACACACACACACACACACACACACCTCTACTGTCTCCTCACAATGACTGGCAAAAGCAGCATGTTGAAATGGTGGTACTGCAGAAATGGCTCTAATTGCTCTCTGACACACTTTGTTCAATATATTGATGTACTGGCTGTGAAAAATACAAAATAATAATATGCACACAACAATAATGGTGGCCACCTTCTTGTCTTTGATTATGAAAAGAAGTGGGACAGGTGATCCATGCAAGCAGTCCTGGTAAGAAATGCACCAATACAACAAAGGTGTAAAATAACACAACCTTGCCAGGGAGTTGAAAATAAACCACAGGACATCACTGGCTGGGAAAATGTTTCAATCCTAACTGTGCGTACCTAGTCCAGACCCAAATTGGTGTTCTTGTATATCACCATTGTGATGGACAGGGAGGAATGTGTTCAAGCAATGCAGACAACTGAGAATGTACAAACAACATTTAACAAGCTGTAAAGATAGAGACAGATGTGATTTCATAAACAAACACCCAATGAAAAGAAGCACAGACCAGTCAGGGAAAAGGAGGGAGTCATTGGACAAGGATTAGAGATACAGTAGGATGTCCGTATCTGTGGGGGATTGGTTCCGGGATCCCCTGCAGATACAGAAACCCATGGTGAAGAGCTAACATTTTTATCCAGGGTAGCAGTGCTAATGAGGAGGGGAAGTGGAAGAGAGAAGCCTTTCTCCCTTCTGGCCCAAAACCCCTGTCCACCCCTGCCCTTACTGCCAGGCCCGGAGTCTCCTCTGCAGGGAGGAGGAAACCTCCTCAGCAGCGGTAGTGGCGGCAGCTGAAGAGGTGCCCATGCTGCGCCGCTTGTCCAGAACATTGGGGGCAGCAGTAGAAGAGGCGCCCTTGCTGCTTGCCCGGAACATTTGGGGCAGCAGCAAAAGAGGCACCCATGCTGCCCCGCTCACCTGGAACATCAGTAGTGGCGACGGAAGAGGTGCCCATGTGGATATGCAGATGCCTGCAGGAAGTGCCGGTGCTTCTTCCGCCACTGCCCTGATGTTCTAGGTGAGCAGTGCAGTGTGGGCGCCTCTTCTGCCGCCGCCCCTGGTATTCTGGGTGAGCAGTGTGGGTGCCTCTTTTGCCAGGCACCTCTAAAGTGAGCTGGTCACTTTGGCTAACCAGCCTTTGAACTTCCTGGTTGGGTCCCAGGTGGTGGACTGGACATGTGAAAAGGAAATTCAAAACTTCCGATTCACCAGGGATCCAAGCAGGAAGTTCAAAGGCTGGCTGGCCAGGAAGGTCCTCCACCCATCTGGATGGTACTTGGCTGGCCCACAGTGGCAGTGGGGAGGAGGAGGAAAGTAAGTTTTATTTTTATTTTTCCCCTCCTTGCCCCCCACACCCACTGATCACCAACTGCAGATAAATGGAATTTGCAGTTAGTGAATCAGTGGATAAGGGGGTTGTACTGTATTTACATCCTGGATGCTCAAGATGCCAGATTCAGTCACCAGCATCTCCATATAGGGTTGATACAAGTTCTCTCTGGAACTTGGGAGATATGGGTTCAGTCACTGTAAATCATTCCAAATGATATGGGTCAATGGTCACACTTGTAAAAGGTAGCTTCTTCTGCCCATTTTTTCTAGTAGTCTGTGGGAAGATGGGGAAACAAAGTCATTTATCTCTAAGTGGAGGTCCCCTATATATTTGTGGTCATCCTCATGTAACTATTTAATATGCTCTAAGAACCGCATATGGTTGAATGATCCATGAATAGTAAAAATGGAGCTTTAGAAGATTCCCCTTTTACTGAATGCTGCAAACAACACAGACCATCATAGATTGTATTCATCTGAGCTTCATTTCCTTTACTGTAATTTTGATGAGATGTTTATTTTATAATGTTATTTGGAGAATATGTTGTTCATTGATTAATCCCAGCAAGGGCTCATGGCTCATAGCCATAGGTACTGTATATTATCTATAATTTAATTTCACAGTGCAAGAGATTTTATAGATTCAACATTCCCAAACCAAGTTCATTTAATCCAATTAAATATTGCTTAGAACCCCCCATTATTCTTGTTTTCTATTACACCTGAGATATATTGTTTTTTCATACTGTGGTTCATTTGCAGAGTTAAGTAATAAACTAGGCCTAATTTAAATGGAAGCTATTTTTTTCATTGTCTCTTCATTTCAAATGATATGCCTTAATACTATGGGAGCTCAAAAGCTATATTGCATTTATAATTTAATCTTTCAGCAGGATTCACACTAATAAAAAGTATCTTTAGAGTGAATTAATACAATATTATAATTTTTCAGGGCACGGAAATGGAAAAGAGCCCCAGATTCTGGATGAACTGTGCACATGGAGTTACTTGGATTACTTGCTAACATTTAAGTGTTAGGTATTCTGTCAATGTGTCAGCAAAGTGTGGGGCTGCATGGACTAGCCTCACCGCTGTGACATCAAGTTTCTCATTTATCCTAACCCTTTGGTATCTATAGTTACTGTTGGCAGAGAACCTGAGTGAGTGATCTTAGTCTGACCTACCTCACAGGGTTCTTGAGAAGACAGAATGCAAAACTTGTATATCATCTTGAATTCACTGGAGGCAAAGCAGGACAGGAATGTAATAAATGAATAACCTTCTTGCAAACGTCTATAGGCTTCTATGGGTTCTAGGACCACAGTAAGACTCCAGTTACAAGTTATATGGAAATCTTATAGCATGTATAGCTATATGTGCAAAGGCTTTCTCTTTGCACATGTTTGTACAGCACTCAAACTTGGAAACCTTACTTATCACAGTTCCCAGAATCTGTTAGCCAGCATGGCCATGGCAGGGTCCTGGGAGTTCTGGACAAAAAACAAAATGACAGCCACAACTCTCTCTCACACCTTTTCCCATGTTTTGCGCATACACATAGATACCAGAGGCAGGGGTGTATCTGGGGGGGGGGGAGAAGGGTACATCTGCCCCAGGTGCAACACTCTGACACACACACACACACACACACACACACACACACACACACACACACACACACACACACACACACACACACACACACACACACACACGAGATGGACACGACCAGGAAAAATGACGTTTCAAGTTGTCGTGTGTCGGAGCCGGCCCGTTTCGGATCATTTCCGTTTGTCGTGAAATTTTACAAAAAATTGTTGTTTTGTTTGTCGTCTGTCATTAGTACTGGTTTAGGGGGGTAGGGTAGCGGGCTCCTGGAGGCACCTCTCTGGGGTGGGTGCCTCCTCTGGCCCGCTACAAAGGGAAAAGGAAGGGTACATGACCATGTAGCCATTGCATACCAAGTGGCACTGGCAGAGGCACCTCTCTTTTGGGTGCCTCTAGCTCACTAAGAAGGACAACATACTGGCGTACAGGTTTGGAGTTTTTTGGAACTTTGGACTGTGAGCGAGGTGAGAGAAGAATGCCTCTGCTGGGCGCCCTCTGACTCACTAAGAAGGACAGTGCACTTCCGTGTAGTGCAATGCGAGTACAGATCTGGCTTAGGGTTGGGGTTAGGGCAAGGGCTAGGGTTAGGGTTATTACAGGTAAGGTTAGGGTGAGTTAGTGGGCTGCACCTCTGGGTGCCTCTGACCCACTAAGGACAATGTACTGGCATATGGGTTAGGGTTAGGGTTAGGGTTAGGGCTAGGGTTATAGTGGGCTTTTTATGCGCGACTGGCACGTCCCAGAAGTCTCAGTCAAAACCTGGCCAAGTGGCCATGCGATTGGTGGAATGGCTCCAAAAATTTGCATGGTCCCGTCCCATGGCCAGCCCATCATTGCGCAGGTGTAAAAAAATAAAAATAAAAATAAAATAAAATAAAATCAATGGGATTGGAGACAGACGTTTATTGCAAGAAAAACCCACTGCTGCTACTGTAAAAATTCAGGCAGTTAGAATACCTAATTTTCGCATGTTTCTGTGTGGTGTTTTGGTTGGTTTTTGGACCACAATTTCCAAAAAAAATATCGCGGTCGCCATTTTGGATCCCCCTGCACCGCATGGCATGGCGAGACGACGAAGATGCCCCCTACCAGAGCAGCCCAGGACAGGAGAGGCGGGAAGCCGGAGACCCCCCCCCCCAGAAACCACCCCTCTGGTAGGTGCCCTCACTCAGGCAGGCATATTTTCGCCTGCTTTTTTGGCCGGGAATCAGGTTTTTTTTTAACTTTTTTTCTGTGCCGCTTGGCATCGCGCGATCGCCGCGATGCCATGAACGACAACGACAAATCAGACCCAATTTTTCTTTTATCGGTTCGAGTTCGAGTTCTGACGGCTTAATTGTTGTTACCGTTTCCGTTGCGTAACGGAAACGAGGAACGGAAACTGAAATGAGAATTTCGCCAAGTTGTGCCCATGTCTAACACACACACACACACACACACACACACACACACACACACACACACACACACACACACACACATCTGGTCATCTGCCCACAGGGTTCGGCTTCCATTGCTTGGTCATCGTGATGTGGGGGGCGGTGGAAGGAAGGGCCCAAAAATGAACTTTGACCCAGGTGCTCCAAATCCTGGCTATGCCTCTGACTAGAGGACATGGCTACTTGCAATACACGGAGGGAAATGCATAGATTCACTCTTTCTTCCTGCTGACATGCATTACAAAGTTGATCCACATAGGGTAATACAGTAACAGTAATACAGCATTTTGTTTCATTTCATTTCAGTCTTCACTCCTAGGACAACAGATCCACTTGCACCCAATTTGGGGGACAGCAGGCTGCAAATTGCAATCTCTGTGCAGAGATGGGGTTGCCTAGGATGATGATGTATCAGTGAGAGGTTGTGGTCCAGTTTCTGGGAAGAGATGGGGCCAGGTAGATCAGTGTGGAGGAAGATTTGATGGTGATTTGGGAAAGATCATCCCATGCAAAAATCATGTATGAAATCAAGAGGATCAGGTAAGATCCATTTTTTACCCATATACCCCTTTTATTTAAATTTAAAGAGAGAGGATTGGCTGCTGCTGCTGATGGGTAGTTTCTTCATGCCCCGCCCCCTCTGAAGGAAGCTGTACCTTTTTATAATGATGGGGTTACAGCAAATAATCAGGAAATGACTTCCCTTCCACTCCAGAAATGCAACAGTAGATGATGGCTCATTGAATGCTCGTATTGAGAGAAACAGTTTTGTCTTCAACAATGCTTCTCTTTTTGTTTCATTTTCCTTCTTGCAGGAAAATGCTAAGTCAGTTGCCTCTTTGAAAACACCAGAAGATGTGATGCTCAAGGAGGAGTGTGGCCTCTAATACAAACCATTTGGAATGTAGCTCCTGCCTGATCTCTGGTGGGTAGATACCCAAAAGTGATGCTGGAAAAAGCATTAGAACCTCAACTAACAAAGGCTCCAAAGTCCAAACCCTTCCACAACCCCATCTGCATTCTTCACTTGTTTGTTTATTCCAGGTCAAAAAATACAAACTGTCCACTGAAAGTGACTTTCTGTGATACTCAGCCCATCCCTTTCTTATATCACAATGGGCCCATTTAGAGTTGTTTCAACACAATGCCCCCTCTAAATAATTTCCTAGGGAACCTCAGAAAAGCAAAAGGCTGCATTATAGGAGGCCTAGTCAAGAAATAGCTTCTCACCATTTATGTTCTAGTGTTTCAACTGGAAATGGCAGGGTTTAAATCTGGGCTGTAGTCTGTACAAGGCTTGTACTTTGGGACGGGTCCATGGTATCTCTTCCTTGGCTTCCTTGTTTTTATGGGCTGCAAAGTAATTTATGTCACTAGGAATTGGTGACCTCCCTAAGGTTTGTTTGGGATTTTTACCCATGCCAACATTGGTCCAAGGGACACTTTCAGTTTTCCCTGTTGTTTCTTCCATTCCCTGGGAATGCAGGAGTTAGGGCAACACATGCCCCTACCCCAACTTTTGAGATCAATGCAGAGGTTGGGGTGTGACTCAGTTTGGTCCAAAATGATTTGTACCTCACCTGATTTGATCTGTGCTATGGGTACATGTCACTTTGTAAGCCTCCCATTTATTTGCAAAACTAAAATGTCTGTAACTTTTTTGCTGTTGCCTGAAATACATGACATTTGAGATATGGTAGACACTAAAAAAGCAACAAACCTCTGAAGTTTCACTTCAGGGAGTTACCAACTGAGTGGCTTAGTTGATTTTTTGAACATTTTTTTTGGCCAGCTCCAGCTCTTGGGGGCTCAGAAAAAAAAATCAGGTAAAAACCCATTGGGTGGGGGGAAAGGAGTGATTTGGGGGGGGGCTGAGCCCCAAGCACCAATCAGCTGTAGTGCGGGTATGGGGCTGGCAAAAAAAAGTTTAAAAATCTCTCCTTTTTCACCACCCCAATGCGTAGGGGAAAAGAAGTGATTTTAAAACTTTTTTTCCAGCCCCAAGCCCACACTTTAGCTGATCAGCACTTGGGGCTCAGCAAAATAAATTGATAAATAAATACATAAATAAATTCCCCAGTTTTACTGTGCCAGATCCAGTAGGGAAAAAGGTGGGAAGTTACACAAGCACCCCCCACACACACACAGAGTACACAAATGAAAAATAAAAAAAAATGATTTTTTTAAAAAAATATTTCAACCAAAACAAAAATAAACAGAATGAAATGAAATGAAAAATGAAACGAAACCCTATTTTAGCATTTCGTGCCCATCTCTATTATGACCCCCTGAAGCAGTAGTTCATGCCCATCTCCAACCTGGAGCCCAAATGAGACCCCCCCCCCCAAATATTGCAGACTGGTGTTAGAATGCCTGGGCTACATGTTAGGATGATTACTCATCACTAGTACAACACTGCATCCAACACAGAACCCATTTACCAGGTTACTTGTAATGGTACAAATCCAGAGACTTTCTGGATATCTGAGATTACTGGAAATGTATATCATTCTTTGAAAATTAAAAATAGCAGCACCATTAGCTGTGGGCTATTTCACATGAATTTGAATAGACCTTGCTTTATTGAACGTATAGACTCCACCAGTGATTGCTCATTGGCATCTGCATGAGCCCAGGGGTTAATGCACATTATCATCTAACATCTGTCATTTATGAACTTAAACAGCAGCACAAAGTGACAGCCCTACACCAGCGCCACAAGGTAGAAGAGGCTAAGTGTGTGCATTGAAAGTGGCTTCATCCCTGGATCATGATAAATGGCTCTACTTTGGAAGCAGTTGTTTAATGACATGATTTACAATTCAGCAGGAGGAGCAGAGGAGGGGGCAAGGGGCGCCCTCAGGAGCATAGGGGCAGCCGGGAAAGAACACCGTGTAAATATTGGCCCTCCCAAAATCGCAGCAATGACATCTCGGGCCTTAGTAAAGTCAATATCAATCAGTAAATAAACAAATATCTCTGGTTCGCTGAACACGAATAAATGTGATATCGTGGCGGGTGGTTCTGTATCTGTACAGAATGCAGAGATCTGTTTCTAGGTGGCAGCTTGGCATGAGTACAAGCCGACATCCTGTAGATCTGCTGAGTCTTAATCAAGAAACAGGCTCTGAGAAAAGCATCATGTCAGGAGGCTGAATAATTATACAAGATCTGGGATGCCGTCGGCATAGAACAAAACATTGCAGGTCATCCGAGGAAGCTGTTTGCTTTCTGGGAGTCTCCATCAGATGGACTCCAATGATAGATTTAGGAAAAGGCTGGAGCATTTCCCTACCCCTGAATGCATGGCTGGGCAAAATGTAGCCCTATAGATACTGTTGGACTGCAATTCCCAGCATTCCTTCTCATGGACATGATGGGTACTGGACTCCAGAAACATCTGGAGGGCTGCATTTTCTCCATCCCTGTCCAAAAGGGGTGCAGTTTTAGTGGGGTCCCAATCCACCTAGAGCAAAAATCTTCCATGACCCTTCGGAAGCCAATTGATCTCCTCTTACTGGGTGGGATTTAGAAAAAAATAAAGGAGCAGGGCAGTAAGATGAAGCAACGGCTGTTACTTGAGAGCACCTCTTACTTCTTCTTCTGATATTTTTCACAAATATAAATTCAAGAGTTGCAGGCTGTTGTTTTTTAAATTACATTAATAATTCTGGAATGTCTGGATTTTTGCATCCTGGAAGAGAGGCTCTGACATCAAAAAAGCACTGAAGCTCTTTGAAATGACTTGTAATCCTAGCCATAAAGTTGTGCATAGGATACACCTCATGTGGACCCAGAACTGTACAAGTATCTGTGGTGCTTTAGTCCCTTTAAAGGAAAATAAGAAATTAAGATATGGCCTGTTCAGTACAGCCAAAAGCCTCTGTGGTCCAGTCTTCTGGTCAATCAAATTCCTCCTTAGGGAAACTGAAAGAGCAGGTGTATAGACCACAATATCCTTCCACTCATGTTCCTTCACAAGTGGTGTTCAAAAGCATATTGTTTTTGGAACAGCGTGGACTGCCTTGTTTGAAGCTTGTGTTGCAGTAACATTTCAGTTCCTTCCAGGCTAAACTCAGCAGTAACCTTAGGGACAGACATATTTTGGGTCCTTTCAAGGAGGGCATGATAAAAAAATATCTTAAACAAATAAGTAAATAAGCAAAAATAAATGCAGTCACCCACAGTCTCTACTAGAGATGGGCACAAATAGAAAAAATAGTGTTTTGGTTTTTTGTTTTTCGTTGAGGGGGTTTCGTGATTTTTTGGAAAAAATTGTTTTCGTTTATTTGTTTTTCATTTTTCATTTTTACCCACTTCTTGCACGATTTTTAAAGCATTTCCGTGCACAGGCGTCCCCCAACGCCCCAGAACAGGGGGAAAACACTAAAAATAATTGATGCTTGCAGAGACACGGTATAGACTAGGTACGCAGGGAGGCTGCAAAGGCAGCGGCAGGTGTTGCCCATGGTGCAAGGCAGCCACAGAGTGACTGCACTGCGGTGCAGGGGAGGGTACTCACCAAGAGATACGCACGCACACACACAGGGAGGCTGCAGGACTGAAGCTAGAGGGAAATCTCTTTTTTATCTCCCCTAAGAGCCATGCTGCAGCCGGCAGGAACACAGAGACACACAACTGCCTGGGTGGCCTAAAGTGAAAATAACAAGTTGCAGAGACAGCAATCCCACCCTAACTCCCACCGGAGACTGCAAGGAGGACGGGGGGCTGCCAAAGCTTTTTATGCCCTCTGTGGCTGCCAGACCTGACCAGTCTGCAACCTGGGCATGCTATTGGTTGAAGTTCTCCAAGAATTTACATGATCCCATCACATGGCTTGCCTCCATTTTGTGGCTGGTGACATCCATTTTGTCATCCTTAAAGGGAAAAGAAAAATACATTGCAATGGGAGAAGACAAAAACAAACGTTTTAAGGACCCCAAACCCCCCCGGTAGGTATTATCAGACAGTATAAATAATTATCGCTGCATTTTTATGGATGTCCAGGGCATTTTTTAACATTTAAAACAGCTCATTTCATTGTGCGTCGCCATTAACGAAAAACAAAATGTAACGAACCTAATTTTCGTGGTTCTATTCAGTTCGTTCCAATTTCATCACAATTTTTGTTATTCGTTTCATTATGGAACAAAACAAATAATGAATAACAGAAATGAAAAAAGTTCATTTCGTGCCCATCTGTAGTCTCTACAGCTGCAGAACCCAAGCAATGTGATATTGTTTCTACCTCTGAAGTTGCTCAAGGCAGCCGTTTTGGAAGCTGAAATGTCTTAGAGGTCCTGGTTCCAAATGGTCTTGAGGGTTTTATGGCAAAGATTATCCATGCCAAAGACATATTGTATAGAGATGGGAATGAAACAATTTTTATTTGTTTCATTATTTGTTATTTGTTACATAATGAAATGAAATGAATAATGAACCAGCCCCCAGTCCAGCTGGTTGGTGGTAGGTGGTAGAGGGGAAATATTTTTTTTTAAGTGCTGAACAGCCCTGGAGCCAGCTGGTGGGCGCTGGGGGGGATAAAAACAGTGCCAACCAGCCCGCAGGCCAGCTGTTCGGTGCTGGGGTGGGGGGGCGAAGAAACATATTTTTTTAAAAAAGAAGAGCTGACAAGCCCAGGAGCCAGCTGGTTGGCACTGGGGGTGTATTTTAAAAAGTACTGACCAACCTGCAGGGCAGCTGGTCAGCACTAGGAGATATATATATATATATATATATATATATATATATATATATATATATATATATATATATATATATATATATATATATATATATATATATATATATATATATATATATATATATATATATATATATATATATATATATATATATATATATATATATATATATATATGTTTAAATGTTTCACGGGTATAGGTATGCATGTTAGGGTGGATTCGGGTTTCTTCCCGTGTAGAAATCTGGTTGTTTTGGCGACGTTTCGACGAGGTCTCACTCGTCATCTTCAGGCTGGTGTTCTGGCTTCTTTCTTCTTGAAGCAAAGCGTGGTCTCAGTTGAAGTCCTTCTATAAATACTGCTGGGTGTGTGTGGTTTGCTTTCCTTGTTGGTGATTGCAGGTTCCTTTGTTCCTTTGTTCTTTTGTGATCTGCTGTGTGGCTGAGGCGATCGTTAAAGGGATTAACTGCTGATGGCTGTTTAGATGGCTGTTTACATGCTGGTGGGTTAGATGGCTGGTGGGTTCTGGCAGTATCCTGGGCTTTGGTGGAGTGGGGTCCTGTGTCTTGTGAATTCATTTTGGTCTGGCTACGTGTCTGTGGTCTCCCAATGTTTTTTGGGGTGTGTGAGTGTGCTCCATGTGGTGACTGGAGTGGGGTGCCGCAGTAGATGGTGCAGTCGTGGTTTTGTTATTGGATGGTGGTTTCGTTTCATCTGTGGGAAGGGTCTGGGTTTGTGTTTGGTGTGGATGGAAGGTGGTGGCATCTTGTGTCCTTTTGGACCTGGTGTCAGTCTTTGTGACAGAGGCTCGTCTGTTGACCAGGGCTAGTTTCCAGATGTCAGGCAAGCGGGAGGTGTCATCACGTTTATTCATGTTGTTTGGGTGTTTCTCTATTTCAATGGCTTCCATGATTATTCGACTGTTGAAGTGTTCAGTTTTGGAGATGAGTTTGGTTCTTTCAAAGTCAATTTCATGACCTGTTGTTTTTATGTGCTGGAAGAGAGAGAAGATTTTCTTCTTTTTGACTGCGTTCTTGTGTTCTGCGATGCGTGCGCTTATTCTCCTGTTTGTTTGTCATGTATGTGGCTGGACAGACTTTGCATGGTATTTCGTAGACTCCTTGGTTTTCTAGCTCAATCTTGTCTTTGGGGTTTCTTAAGATGTTGGCTATTTTTTGGTCGGTGCAAAAGGCTGTCTTGATATTGTGTTTGTGGAGAATTTTGCTGATTTTGTCTGTGGTGCCTTTGATGTAAGGGAGGAGGGCGGTGCCGTTGTTCTCTTCTGTTTCTTGGTTCTTGGGGGTGTTTCCTTTTGGATTAGTTTGGTGATGGTGTTTTTTTGGAATCCGTTCGCAATTAAAACATTCGAGAGAGTGTGTAATTCAGTTTTTAGGTGGTCTTTGTCAGCGGGCGTTTGGTTCTGGAGATGAGGGTTTTTGCTACGGAGTTGATCTGTGCAGGGTGGTGGTGTGATTGTGCATTTAAGTAGCGGTTTGTATGTGTTTTTTTCTGGTAGATGGTATGTCCTAAGGAGCCGTCGGGTTTTTGTAGATTAGGACGTCCAGGAAGGGAAGTTGGTTGTTGGCTTCTATTTCCATAGTGAATTGTATTTTGGGGTGTAGGCTGTTGAGATGTGTGAGGAAGTTGTTCAGTTTATCTTTCCCGTGTGGCCAGATAACAAAGGTGTCGTCAACATATCTGAGCCAGAGTTTGGGTTTATGTTCGGACTTCTGTAACGCGTTGGTTTCAAAGTGTTCCATATATAGGTTTGCGATGACCGGTGAGAGGGGTGATCCCATGGGTGCTCCTTCTATCTGTTTGTATCTTTGTCCATTGTGGATGAAGTATGTGTTGGTTAGGCAGTGGTTGGTCAGATCTAGGATGTGTTTGGGGGGGTTGTATTTGTTGTGGATAGCTGTCAAGGCTTCTTGAATGGGCACTTGTGTGAAGAGCGAAACAACATCGAAGCTCACGAGTAGGTCATTGGGTTGTAGGTCTTGTTTCTTTATAATTTCTATGAAGTGGAACGAGTTTTGTACGTATGAAGTGATGGATTCTGCATAGGGCTGGAGTTGTTTGGCAAGAAATTTGGCGAGGTTTTGTAGAGGTGAGCCTATGGAGCTGACTATGGGTCTGAGAGGTGTTCCTTCTTTGTGAATCTTGGGGAGGCCGTAGAGCTTGGGGCATCTGGATGATTTCTCTCTGGGGATGATGCTTGGCTTGATTTCTTCACTTAAGGGAGAGGCTTTTATTTTGGCTTTGGTGGTTTTTTCCAGGTAGGTGGTGGGGTCTGTGTTCAAAGGTATGTAAGCAGGGTCTTGTAGTAGGTTGGATAGTTTGGCTTGGTAGTCGGATGTGTTCATCACCACTGTGGCATTGCCTTTGTCTGCTGGGAGAATGATTATGTTGTTGTCTTTCCTCAGGTTGGAGAGGGCTTTTTGTTCTTCTTTGTGTAAATTGCTTCTGGGTGGTTTGCTGGAGCAGAGGACATTGGTGACTTCGAGTCTGATTTTGTTGGCTTCATCTGGGTTGATTTTGGTTAGGCTGGCTTCCACTCCGCATATGATGTTTTCGGTGGGGGGATGTGTCTGGGGGCGATTGCAAAGTTGAATCCTTTGGAAAGGACTTTGGTCTCTGCGATGGTGAGTGTCCTGTCTGATATGTTGTGAACTGTTTGTTTCATGGGCTGTTGTGGGGGGTTGGGCTTCTGGCGTTTTCCAGTTTGTGGAGTTTGTTGGTGTGTGTGTCTGTCTTGTGGGAGGTCTCTGTTTCAGCTCTCCAGGCGGCAAGTTGCTTGGATTTGTTCCAGAGTGTTGGGTGGATTTTGTTGCTGAGTTTGAGGTGGAGAGTGAGTAGGTCTCTGTTGGTTTGATCTAGTAGGTATCTTTTCCTGTGTAGTTCGCTTCTGATTAGGGCTAGTTCTGTTCTTTTCAGGATCCTTTCGCTGGATGGGGTTTTTGAGTGGAATTTCAGTTGGAAGCTTGTGGGGATCACATTTTTGTCTCGGCAGTTGCGTAGGAATGCAATGTCACATAAGATGGTGGCTCTTCGGACTTCTAGTTTCTCGTAGGTTCTGGTCAGCTGGAAGGTTTCCTCCCCGTAGAGGTCGGATATTTGTTTTCGTAGATTTTCACGGGTATAGGTATGCATGTTAGGGTGGATTCGGGTGTCTTCCCGTGTAGAAATCCTACCTGGAAAAAACCACCAAAGCCAAAATAAAAGCCTCTCCCTTAAGTGAAGAAATCAAGCCAAGCATCATCCCCAGAGAGAAATCATCCAGATGCCCCAAGCTCTACGGCCTCCCCAAGATTCACAAAGAAGGAACACCTCTCAGACCCATAGTCAGCTCCATAGGCTCACCTCTACAAAACCTCGCCAAATTTCTTGCCAAACAACTCCAGCCCTATGCAGAATCCATCACTTCATACGTACAAAACTCGTTCCACTTCATAGAAATTATAAAGAAACAAGACCTACAACCCAATGACCTACTCGTGAGCTTCGATGTTGTTTCGCTCTTCACACAAGTGCCCATTCAAGAAGCCTTGACAGCTATCCACAACAAATACAACCCCCAAACCATCCTAGATCTGACCAACCACTGCCTAACCAACACATACTTCATCCACAATGGACAAAGATACAAACAGATAGAAGGAGCACCCATGGGATCACCCCTCTCACCGGTCATCGCAAACCTATATATGGAACACTTTGAAACCAACGCGTTACAGAAGTCCGAACATAAACCCAAACTCTGGCTCAGATATGTTGATTTACACCTTTGTTATCTGGCCACACGGGAAAGATAAACTGAACAACTTCCTCACACATCTCAACAGCCTACACCCCAAAATACAATTCACTATGGAAATAGAAGCCAACAACCAACTTCCCTTCCTGGACGTCCTAATCTACAAAAAACCCGACGGCTCCTTAGGACATACCATCTACCAGAAAAAAACACATACAAACCGCTACTTAAATGCACAATCACACCACCACCCTGCACAGATCAACTCCGTAGCAAAAACCCTCATCTCCAGAACCAAACGCCTCGCTGACAAAGACCACCTAAAAACTGAATTACACACTCTCGAATGTTTTAATTGCGAACGGATTCCAAAAAAACACCATCACCAAACTAATCCAAAAGGAAACACCCCCAAGAACCAAGAAACAGAAGAGAACAACGGCACCGCCCTCCTCCCTTACATCAAAGGCACCACAGACAAAATCAGCAAAATTCTCCACAAACACAATATCAAGACAGCCTTTTGCACCGACCAAAAAATAGCCAACATCTTAAGAAACCCCAAAGACAAGATTGAGCTAGAAAACCAAGGAGTCTACGAAATACCATGCAAAGTCTGTCCAGCCACATACATCGGACAAACAAACAGGAGAATAAGCGCACGCATCGCAGAACACAAGAACGCAGTCAAAAAAGAAGAAAAATCTTCCTCTCTCTTCCAGCACATAAAAACAACAGGTCATGAAATTGACTTTGAAAGAACCAAACTCATCTCCAAAACTGAACACTTCAACAGTCGAATAATCATGGAAGCCATTGAAATAGAGAAACACCCAAACAACATGAATAAACGTGATGACACCTCCCGCTTGCCTGACATCTGGAAACTAGCCCTGGTCAACAGACGAGCCTCTGTCACAAAGACTGACACCAGGTCCAAAAGGACACAAGATGCCACCACCTTCCATCCACACCAAACACAAACCCAGACCCTTCCCACAGATGAAACGAAACCACCATCCAATAACAAAACCACGACTGCACCATCTACTGCGGCACCCCACTCCAGTCACCACATGGAGCACATTCACACACCCCAAAAAAACATTGGGAGACCACAGACACGTAGCCAGACCAAAATGAATTCACAAGACACAGGACCCCACTCCACCAAAGCCCAGGATACTGCCAGAACCCACCAGCCATCTAACCCACCAGCATGTAAACAGCCATCTAAACAGCCATCAGCAGTTAATCCCTTAACGATCGCCTCAGCCACACAGCAGATCACAAAAGAACAAAGGAACAAAGGAACCTGCAATCAGCAACAAAGCAAGCAAACCACACACCCCAGCAGTATTTATAGAAGGACTTCAACTGAGACCACGCTTTGCTTCAAGAAGAAAGAAGCCAGAACACCAGCCTGAAGATGACGAGTGAGACCTCGTCGAAACGTCGCCAAAACAACCAGATTTCTACACGGAAGAAACCCGAATCCACCCTAACATGCATACCTATACCCGTGAAAATCTACGAAAACAAATATCCGACCTCTACGGGAGGAAACCTTCCAGCTGACCAGAACCTACGAAAACTAGAAGTCCGAAGAGCCACCATCTTATGTGACATTGCATTCCTACGCAACTGCCGAGACAAAAATGTGATCCCCACAAGCTTCCAACTGAAATTCCACTCAAAACCCCATCCAGCGAAAGGATCCTGAAAAGAACAGAACTAGCCCTAATCAGAAGCGAACTACACAGGAAAAGATACCTACTAGATCAAACCAACAGAGACCTACTCACTCTCCACCTCAAACTCAGCAACAA
This sequence comes from Phrynocephalus forsythii, assembly GCA_029282475.1. NCBI lineage: Eukaryota > Metazoa > Chordata > Lepidosauria > Squamata > Agamidae > Phrynocephalus > Phrynocephalus forsythii. The sequence continues at coordinate 37,682,292 of JAPFRF010000005.1, forward strand.
AATCCACCCAACACTCTGGAACAAATCCAAGCAACTGGCCGCCTGGAGAGCTGAAACAGAGACCTCCCACAAGACAGACACACACACCAACAAACTCCACAAACTGGAAAAACGCCAGAAGCCCAACCCCCCCACACAACAGCCCATGAAACAAACAGTTCACAACATATCAGACAGGACACTCACCATCGCAGAGACCAAAGTCCTTTCCAAAGGATTCAACTTTGCAATCGCCCCCAGACACATCCCCACCGAAAACATCATATGCGGAGTGGAAGCCAGCCTAACCAAAATCAACCCAGATGAAGCCAACAAAATCAGACTCGAAGTCACCAATGTCCTCTGCTCCAGCAAACCACCCAGAAGCAATTTACACAAAGAAGAACAAAAGCCCTCTCCAACCTGAGGAAAGACAACAACATAATCATTCTCCCAGCAGACAAAGGCAATGCCACAGTGGTGATGAACACATCCGACTACCAAGCCAAACTATCCAACCTACTACAAGACCCTGCTTACATACCTTTGAACACAGACCCCACCACCTACCTGGAAAAAACCACCAAAGCCAAAATAAAAGCCTCTCCCTTAAGTGAAGAAATCAAGCCAAGCATCATCCCCAGAGAGAAATCATCCAGATGCCCCAAGCTCTACGGCCTCCCCAAGATTCACAAAGAAGGAACACCTCTCAGACCCATAGTCAGCTCCATAGGCTCACCTCTACAAAACCTCGCCAAATTTCTTGCCAAACAACTCCAGCCCTATGCAGAATCCATCACTTCATACGTACAAAACTCGTTCCACTTCATAGAAATTATAAAGAAACAAGACCTACAACCCAATGACCTACTCGTGAGCTTCGATGTTGTTTCGCTCTTCACACAAGTGCCCATTCAAGAAGCCTTGACAGCTATCCACAACAAATACAACCCCCAAACACATCCTAGATCTGACCAACCACTGCCTAACCAACACATACTTCATCCACAATGGACAAAGATACAAACAGATAGAAGGAGCACCCATGGGATCACCCCTCTCACCGGTCATCGCAAACCTATATATGGAACACTTTGAAACCAACGCGTTACAGAAGTCCGAACATAAACCCAAACTCTGGCTCAGATATGTTGACGACACCTTTGTTATCTGGCCACACGGGAAAGATAAACTGAACAACTTCCTCACACATCTCAACAGCCTACACCCCAAAATACAATTCACTATGGAAATAGAAGCCAACAACCAACTTCCCTTCCTGGACGTCCTAATCTACAAAAAACCCGACGGCTCCTTAGGACATACCATCTACCAGAAAAAAACACATACAAACCGCTACTTAAATGCACAATCACACCACCACCCTGCACAGATCAACTCCGTAGCAAAACCCCTCATCTCCAGAACCAAACGCCTCGCTGACAAAGACCACCTAAAAACTGAATTACACACTCTCTCGAATGTTTTAATTGCGAACGGATTCCAAAAAAACACCATCACCAAACTAATCCAAAAGGAAACACCCCCCAAGAACCAAGAAACAGAAGAGAACAACGGCACCGCCCTCCTCCCTTACATCAAAGGCACCACAGACAAAATCAGCAAAATTCTCCACAAACACAATATCAAGACAGCCTTTTGCACCGACCAAAAAATAGCCAACATCTTAAGAAACCCCAAAGACAAGATTGAGCTAGAAAACCAAGGAGTCTACGAAATACCATGCAAAGCCTGTCCAGCCACATACATCGGACAAACAAACAGGAGAATAAGCGCACGCATCGCAGAACACAAGAACGCAGTCAAAAAAGAAGAAAAATCTTCCTCTCTCTTCCAGCACATAAAAACAACAGGTCATGAAATTGACTTTGAAAGAACCAAACTCATCTCCAAAACTGAACACTTCAACAGTCGAATAATCATGGAAGCCATTGAAATAGAGAAACACCCAAACAACATGAATAAACGAGATGACACCTCCCGCTTGCCTGACATCTGGAAACTAGCCCTGGTCAACAGACGAGCCTCTGTCACAAAGACTGACACCAGGTCCAAAAGGACACAAGATGCCACCACCTTCCATCCACACCAAACACAAACCCAGACCCTTCCCACAGATGAAACGAAACCACCATCCAATAACAAAACCACGACTGCACCATCTACTGCGGCACCCCACTCCAGTCACCACATGGAGCACACTCACACACCCCAAAAAAACATTGGGAGACCACAGACACGTAGCCAGACCAAAATGAATTCACAAGACACAGGACCCCACTCCACCAAAGCCCAGGATACTGCCAGAACCTACCAGCCATCTAACCCACCAGCATGTAAACAGCCATCTAAACAGCCATCAGCAGTTAATCCCTTAACGATCGCCTCAGCCACACAGCAGATCACAAAAGAACAAAGGAACAAAGGAACCTACAATCAGCAACAGAGCAAGCAAACCACACCCCCAGCAGTATTTATAGAAGGACTTCAACTGAGACCACACTTTGCTTCAAGAAGAAAGAAGCCAGAACACCAGCCTGAAGATGACGAGTGAGACCTCGTCGAAACGTCGCCAAAACAACCAGATTTCTACACGGGAAGAAACCCGAATCCACCCTAACATGCATACCTATACCCGTGAAAATCTACGAAAACAAATATCCGACCTCTACGGGAGGAAACCTTCCAGCTGACCAGAACCTACGAGAAACTAGAAGTCCGAAGAGCCACCATCTTATGTGACATTGCATTCCTACGCAACTGCCGAGACAAAAATGTGATCCCCACAAGCTTCCAACTGAAATTCCACTCAAAACCCCATCCAGCGAAAGGATCCTGAAAAGAACAGAACTAGCCCTAATCAGAAGCGAACTACACAGGAAAAGATACCTACTAGATCAAACCAACAGAGACCTACTCACTCTCCACCTCAAACTCAGCAACAAAATCCACCCAACACTCTGGAACAAATCCAAGCAACTGGCCGCCTGGAGAGATGAAACAGAGACCTCCCACAAGACAGACACACACACCAACAAACTCCACAAACTGGAAAAACGCCAGAAGCCCAACCCCCCCACACAACAGCCCATGAAACAAACAGTTCACAACATATCAGACAGGACACTCACCATCGCAGAGACCAAAGTCCTTTCCAAAGGATTCAACTTTGCAATCGCCCCCAGACACATCCCCACCGAAAACATCATATGCGGAGTGGAAGCCAGCCTAACCAAAATCAACCCAGATGAAGCCAACAAAATCAGACTCGAAGTCACCAATGTCCTCTGCTCCAGCAAACCACCCAGAAGCAATTTACACAAAGAAGAACAAAAAGCCCTCTCCAACCTGAGGAAAGACAACAACATAATCATTCTCCCAGCAGACAAAGGCAATGCCACAGTGGTGATGAACACATCCGACTACCAAGCCAAATTATCCAACCTACTACAAGACCCTGCTTACATGCCTTTGAACACAGACCCCACCACCTACCTGGAAAAAACCACCAAAGCCAAAATAAAAGCCTCTCCCTTAAGTGAAGAAATCAAGCCAAGCATCATCCCCAGAGAGAAATCATCCAGATGCCCCAAGCTCTACGGCCTCCCCAAGATTCACAAAGAAGGAACACCTCTCAGACCCATAGTCAGCTCCATAGGCTCACCTCTACAAAACCTCGCCAAATTTCTTGCCAAACAACTCCAGCCCTATGCAGAATCCATCACTTCATACGTACAAAACTCGTTCCACTTCATAGAAATTATAAAGAAACAAGACCTACAACCCAATGACCTACTCGTGAGCTTCGATGTTGTTTCGCTCTTCACACAAGTGCCCATTCAAGAAGCCTTGACAGCTATCCACAACAAATACAACCCCCAAACACATCCTAGATCTGACCAACCACTGCCTAACCAACACATACTTCATCCACAATGGACAAAGATACAAACAGATAGAAGGAGCACCCATGGGATCACCCCTCTCACCGGTCATCGCAAACCTATATATGGAACACTTTGAAACCAACGCGTTACAGAAGTCCGAACATAAACCCAAACTCTGGCTCAGATATGTTGACGACACCTTTGTTATCTGGCCACACGGGAAAGATAAACTGAACAACTTCCTCACACATCTCAACAGCCTACACCCCAAAAATACAATTCACTATGGAAATAGAAGCCAACAACCAACTTCCCTTCCTGGACGTCCTAATCTACAAAAAACCCGACGGCTCCTTAGGACATACCATCTACCAGAAAAAAACACATACAAACCGCTACTTAAATGCACAATCACACCACCACCCTGCACAGATCAACTCCGTAGCAAAACCCTCATCTCCAGAACCAAACGCCTCGCTGACAAAGACCACCTAAAAACTGAATTACACACTCTCTCGAATGTTTTAATTGCGAACGGATTCCAAAAAAACACCATCACCAAACTAATCCAAAAGGAAACACCCCCCAAGAACCAAGAAACAGAAGAGAACAACGGCACCGCCCTCCTCCCTTACATCAAAGGCACCACAGACAAAATCAGCAAAATTCTCCACAAACACAATATCAAGACAGCCTTTTGCACCGACCAAAAAATAGCCAACATCTTAAGAAACCCCAAAGACAAGATTGAGCTAGAAAACCAAGGAGTCTACGAAATACCATGCAAAGCCTGTCCAGCCACATACATCGGACAAACAAACAGGAGAATAAGCGCACGCATCGCAGAACACAAGAACGCAGTCAAAAAAGAAGAAAAATCTTCCTCTCTCTTCCAGCACATAAAAACAACAGGTCATGAAATTGACTTTGAAAGAACCAAACTCATCTCCAAAACTGAACACTTCAACAGTCGAATAATCATGGAAGCCATTGAAATAGAGAAACACCCAAACAACATGAATAAACGAGATGACACCTCCCGCTTGCCTGACATCTGGAAACTAGCCCTGGTCAACAGACGAGCCTCTGTCACAAAGACTGACACCAGGTCCAAAAGGACACAAGATGCCACCACCTTCCATCCACACCAAACACAAACCCAGACCCTTCCCACAGATGAAACGAAACCACCATCCAATAACAAAACCACGACTGCACCATCTACTGCGGCACCCCACTCCAGTCACCACATGGAGCACACTCACACACCCCAAAAAAACATTGGGAGACCACAGACACGTAGCCAGACCAAAATGAATTCACAAGACACAGGACCCCACTCCACCAAAGCCCAGGATACTGCCAGAACCTACCAGCCATCTAACCCACCAGCATGTAAACAGCCATCTAAACAGCCATCAGCAGTTAATCCCTTAACGATCGCCTCAGCCACACAGCAGATCACAAAAGAACAAAGGAACAAAGGAACCTACAATCAGCAACAGAGCAAGCAAACCACACCCCCAGCAGTATTTATAGAAGGACTTCAACTGAGACCACACTTTGCTTCAAGAAGAAAGAAGCCAGAACACCAGCCTGAAGATGACGAGTGAGACCTCGTCGAAACGTCGCCAAAACAACCAGATTTCTACACGGGAAGAAACCCGAATCCACCCTAACATGCATATATATATATATATATATATATATATATATATATATATATATATATATATATATATATATATATATATATATATATATATATATATATATATATATATATATATATATATATATATATATATATATATATATATATATATATATAGTGTCAACTAGCCTGCAGGGCAGCTCATCCCTGCTGGGGAGGGGGAATAATAATATTTTTTTTAAAAAAGCCCCGGCCAGCCCAGGAGCCAGCTGGTCAGTGCAGGGGGGGGGAGAGAAAAATAAAAAATATATAAAAATGCCAACCAGCCTGGGAGCCAACTTGTCAGTGCTAGGGGGGCAAATAAAAAAAATATTTTTAAAAAAGCACTGACCAGCCCACAGGCCAGCTGGTTGTCACTATGGAAGAAATAATAAAAATAAAAAAATTAATCAAAAGGAAGCAAAACAAAGAACAAAACAACTTATTTTAAAAAATATATATCATTTCATTCCAAATGAAACAAAACAAAAAATGAAACAATTTGGCATTTTGTGCCCATCTCTAATCTTATATTCTGTATGTTTCGTGAAAGGGCTTTATTCCCAATTATTTTGCCAATTAAAATGAAAAAGCTCTCTTTCTGGGCTTCCAGAGAGGACACCATAGGCTTCTTACATGGCATCAAGGCACATGATGCATTTAGGACACATTCTGTTGAAATTAATTGAATACATAAAAATCAAAAAGAGTTGAGAAAAAGGATTTTAAAGATTTATGAATGCTACTGAAATGATTAGAGCACACAAAAGCTTTGAATCTCAAAGCCAGCCTTCCATCTTGTTGTTACATATCCACTGCCTTTGATCATCCACCCTTCAAACTTTTACATGGCTTTTATGTGCTCTTATAATTGTTTTACTAATACTGTTGAAGATTAAAGGTACAAGTCAAAATGAGCCTGATATTGGGGATGGGGCCATCAGGCTTAATCTGAAATAAATGTATGCATGTGTGGGCTTCCTCTTCACGGGTCCCACAGTGGCTGCTATGACCATTGTAGAAGAGTTGTCATTTTAGTCTTGTTCCTATCAATGCTGAAGCTTCCAGCATGAAGGACTTCTAAGGTTTCAAAAGCAAAGATGGTGGCACGACAGTTACTGCTTTTGGCAACAACTCTGAGACTAGTCCAACTGGCAGAGCCACTGACCATGTTGGCTAGAGAAATCTGAGAAGTGGATTCTGAAAAGGAAAATTTCCCATCTCTGGTTCCAAGACCTGTTGCTGCTGATAGTCAAAGCCAATATGGCACCCCATCCCTTTCTACCTACAGAGGCCAACTGGACTGACAGCTGCTTCTTACTTGGGCACTGATGAAGTGATAGCATCTTTAAAAGATAGGATGTTCAGAATTAAAGGACCCTCAGTACCATAATTTGGCAGGAACCCTCCCATCTAAGCCAAATTACAGATGGCTAGTAAAGTGACCTGCACCCCCTACACCAAGCTGAATTGTGGAGTGAGAACCCTCAAACCAGCAAAAAACTGACAACCTTCTAACTCCATTCCATTTCTGGACCACTTCTTTGAGCCATTAGAAAAGTGGTCCATTGGGAGTGGCAAGGACGCCCTGTGATTCACAAAAATGCATGGTTTCCTAGGAAGACTCCCTCCATACACTCTCTGCACAACACTTGATGGAATGGTGGTGAAGGGACAACCAGGGATAGTACATAGATCTCCATTTCCTGAATGCCTATGTGCAAAATTTTTGTAAATAAATAAATAAAATAAATAAAAAGAATCCAAGATACTTTGTCCAGACAGATTCCAAATTAGTTTTGGCATCTGGAAGATGTTGATGTAAAATAAGTGTAAGGTGATTAAATCAGAACACAATTCAGAATTTTTAATATATATATATCCACACACAAAGTATTGTCTGCTTATTTAGATTTTATCCTTCCAAAAGGATGGCAGAGGATGTTATTTCAATTATATTTGAAAGGGATGCTTCTATATCAGGCCTGCCTAACAGGTAGACTGTGAGCTACAGGTAGCCCGTGAAAAGTTCAAAAGTAGCCCGCTGGCCATCAATAAGAAAAGTGAGGATATAAGTTCTCCACCTCTCCCTTTCCCACCCCAAGGACGACCACTGCCCCAGCAAAGTTCTGGGTCTGCCAGCCCACTGTCTCAGCCGAGCTGGGCAGTTCAAGGGCCATGGCACATTGAAATCTGTTTCCTCTAGAACAGATTAAATGGTTTCCAATGCATTCCTATGGGAAACCGCTGCTGTACTTACAAACGTTTTTAGTTATGAGCATGTGCTCAGAACAGATAAAATTCGTAAGCAAAAGTTTTAATGTAGTAGCCATCAGGCCCTTTGGGCCGGAAAAAGTACACCTTGGCCTGTTCAAAATTGAACAGCCCTGTTCTATACCCTTAAAGCAGAGCTGGGAAATTTCAGGTACTCCTGATGTTTTGGACAATAAGTCCTGCAAGCCTTTACTATCTGGCCATGCTGGTAGAGGTTCTCAGGAGTTGGAATCCAAATCATTTGGAGACACAACATTTCCCTGCTCTAATGTGTCCGTAACCACAAGAATAGCTCCCAATGTCTGTTGTAGATTTCAGGGCCAGCGCATGAAGAACATGGTAAAAATATTTGCTTATGCACACACACACACACACACACACACACACACACACACACACACACGGTTGCTCACATTCAGCACTCACATTCATCTGAAGAATTTTAATGCTGGGGATAAGATGGTTGTGTTTAAAAATATATATCATTTAATGGAAAAGACCCATATTAGATAAGGACCCCTTGCTCTTTGTTCTTTCAGGATATGGGATTGATCTTCAGTTTTTATGAGACAGGAAATTTCATATCCACACCACACACAGCTGTTAGCTGGCAAGAGAACATGGAACAGGAGAGAATTTTGAGGGATTTAGAATGTGTGGAAAAGATATGCATGACATAATAGCCATTTGCTTTGGCCTCTTGCACTACACATAGGAGCTGAGGAAAGAAAGCAGCAGGCAACTATGCGGACTGCTTAGGGGCTCAGGACCTCAGTTCCCTACTGAATGTTCCAAGGAACATACAGATGTTTCATGTCTTCCAGGACACCTTTGGCTGGGGAATGATTGCTTGTATCATTTAAGCACGTGTTAAATTCCTTAATATTTTTTATGAGGGCTTAACGGTTGCCTCAAAGGCCATTGCTCTTATAAACCAGGATGATGTTGCAAGAAAGGCCCTGAAGATTTTGCCAGGTGCCCAAGCAGACATGTGGCCTGCTCCGATGCATCTGAACATATGAGCAGCTGGTAAAGTTTTACATTGCTAAGAGGATTTTTTAATTAATGGCACAAATGTAAGAGTGCCTGTCCTCCAGAGTCCTTGCTGTGATTCTTAAGAAAGTTATGTCACGCAGAAGTGGCTCCTATACTGATTTAGATGGAAATATATATGTGAATAATTGGTATTTCAATGCTGCAGCACAGGAAACGTTGAAACACCCCCCATGTCATTTTGACCCCAAGGTTTCTTTACTCAGGCTATTTCTCCAGTAATAGAACTTGAGATTTCTCTGCAGAATACACAGACACACAAACATGCATGGTGCGTAGGGCACTGTTTGGAGCATTATGATAGAAGTTTATATATCATATGTTCAAAAAACAGTTTCAGTTCCCAAAGTGCTGGACCTTACGCAGCCAAGTCAGCGTCATCTGAATAAATGAAAATGATGTTGGCAAGCTTGAGAAAACCTTAAGGTTTGTGTTAGAATTAAAGATCTTTAGGGGGGAAAGAAACCACACAATAATCCAATGGAGACTTCACATGAGCAGTGGGTGACAGAATGGCGATTGGTTGTTCAGCTAGAAAACTATTGGAGAATTTGGTTAATTGCTTTTATACTTAGTGGAATATCAGGTAGAAAAAACATCAGCTCAGAGGTTCTTTAATTGTTTCATCTTTCTGGGTGAGTGATTTGTTTTCAGGCTCCAGTGTATAGACTTAGGGCTTATAATAAAAGACAAAATATAGCCCAAGAAGTCTAGATTTGGGTCATCTTAGTCAGAAAGCAGCATTGAAGGAAACTGTCATTCTAATTTAGGATTCATCAGGGTGTTACATGGACCGTTTCAGTTCTCTCATATATATCAAAATTGCAATGAAAGTTCTCATTCTACATTGACTATGAAACACTGGTAGCATCAGATGGGTTGTTTGTTTCTTCTTTCACACTCAATCAAGTAGTTTGTGCCCATCCCCCATGTCTTAAGCTTGAAAATGAAAAAAACACTACCTTGTGGTGACATTGTGTACAAAACTGCAGAAAGCCTGTCTGAAAAGGTCAGCATCCTTTCTCTGTCTTGAGATGTAGGCAAGACCCCAAGGGACTTATATAATCCTTGACAAGATATCTTGGTGTCAGTCTCAAATCTGATGAACTTGGAAGGGGGGGTCACCATAGTACCAAGGGAGTAAGCATAAGATTCATTGTGAAACCCCCACCATTGGCATTGCCTTGATTCTGGATCATCAGCTGTGCAGATGTGCACTGTTCTCTTGTTGTAGTCTCTCCCCTCCCCCCGAATATGTTAAAAATGTTCTAAGGAAAGACCCGTTGTGTCTAAAACTACTGCTTTGGAATTACAGCATGGGCCCACGAGAGCTCTTCATCTGTTTTCATGACAATACTTTAAGCTTACAATTAATTAAAATCCTTTATCCTGTAAGTGGCTCTTCCTTCTTCAGCTTGCCTAGAAGAAAACCAGTGTGGGGAAAGGACTCTACAGATTTGTGGCAGTAAAGAGCTAGTAGGTTGCTTAAACCCTTTTGGTGGTGGAGGAAACTCCCCCCCCATCCAGTATTGGAGGCAATCTAATGATTGGATAATCAAGCTTGCTGTAATTTGACAAATAAAAGGAAGTGCACAAGAAGACTTAAAAGGCTATAAGCCATTTGATCCTCCCCCTAATTACTGAGGCTCGGCCACAGAGGTCCCCCCCCACCTATCGCTTAATTGGGTTGATTGAAAACCCGCTGACTTCCGTGAACTTTATTAGATTTAAGATAAGACCCCATGCCCTGACTTTTCATTACAGGCCATAAATACAGAACATATTTAGGCACAGTAGTCTCTTCAGTACACAAATTGTAGTGCACAGGCTTCTGCTGAGCTGGCTCTGTTTCACCGAAGGAAAGCAGCAGAAAGCGCAGTGGTCTGTACCACCTGGGGGGTTGGTCAAGGTGGTGGACTGTTTCCTGCTAAACTAGGCCTTAAATAGTATCTCAATACATTAATTTTTCTCTTGAAAAATAAGGATTCAGCTGGACCACTGGGTAAGAGTTTTGCAACTACTCTGGGTGAGTGTGGAAAGAAGTGAGGAGGTGAAGACAGCATCTGTCATTTCCCCCCACCCCATCCCAATGAGTTAGACAGGCATGTCCAAACTTCAGCTCTCTAGATGTTTTGGACTGCAACTCCCACAGTCCTTTGCCATTGGTAATCTATGCTTAGAATTCTGGGAGTTGTGGTCCAAAACATCAGGAGGGCTGAAGTTTGGACATACCTGAGTTAGACAAACAAAGGAGCAATGAGGAGGCCCATAACTTTGCTTCTTCTCTTGCCCGTTATATCACCCTCTACTTTCTTGGCATCCCTGGCTATGCTAGGAGCAACAAGAGATGAAAAGATTGAGTAGAGTCCTCTTCCTGACTGGTTGTGTGGATGAAGTGGAGTGAGGACATGGGACCTTGTGTAGGCTCATACACAAGCTCCTCTCTCCAACCCTCCCAAGCTGAATCTCGAAACGTTGGTTGGTGCCAAAAAACAGTCCTAGCTCTTTTGATATATATCAGGAGGTCTTAGCTGCCCACTCATGACGGGCCCTCCTCAAAACCATTTACATGATTGCAAAGACAGCCCAGGGATATTCAGTGTGCTGGAAATATCCATTCTCTCTCCCTGCTTCTCAAGTGGTGTGGGGATTGCAACAAACTCGGAGGAACAGAATGGCCTGCAAGAGGTGGCAAGTGAGATTATAGTTCCTGTGAAACAAAACTGCCAGCAAAATCCCTCCCCAACCCCACAACTTCCCATTTCAGTCTGAAATTTCTCAGAGTACTTCAGGAAGTCCTCTTTGAGTTGTCCAAGGATTTCACACCTTTCACTGGCCATGTATTCACATGGTGGCCTTAGGCTAATTGCTATTTACCCACCTGTTTGTCTAGAACAGTGTTTTTCAACCTTTTTTGGGCAAAGGCACACTTGTTTCATGAAAAAAATCACGAGGCACACCACCATTAGAAAATGTTAAAAAATTTAACTCTGTGCCTATATTGACTATATATAAAGTAATTTTTCAATTTTTCCCACGGCACACCAGGCAACATCTTGCGGCACACTAGTGTGCCGCGGAACAGTGGTTGAAAAACACTGGTCTAGAAAATAGCCGTTTCTCATACAGGAGTATTATAAACATTAGTGAAGTAGTTTGGGAACCACAGAGGCTACAAAAAGGGCCATCAGACTGCAGGTGGTTATACTTCGTTAACATGATGCCATAAAAATGACAAAAAGATCTCTGTAGAAATTTTGAAAATATGAATCAGTAGTTCAAATCAGTGCCCAAAGCTGTGGATTAGAAGACTAGCATCTGGATAGGAATTTGAACAAGGCAAGAAAAAAAATCTGATTCCTACTCAATTGCTTTGCAAAAAGTACCTTTCCTTTTACATGAATATTAATTTCAGTGGGTTAGAGTATTACATAGCAGACTTCTGTCTCCACTAGAGGATGTGTATTATAATTCCTTCTTCCCCTTTTATAGCCTTGTACTTCCTTAGAAGGTTCCTGGTAGGCTTGGAGACCCTCGGGAACCAAAATGAGATGCAACATACCTGTAGGAGTTCTAGTTCAGGTACATCCAGAGCGTATGTAACTCAGCTTATATCTGCTTTCTCCTGATTGGATCACTGTTTATGAAACTGCCTTGTCTGATGAAACCAATAGGCAAGTGATTCCCAACCTTGTGTCCCCAGATGTTCTTGGACTACAACTCCCAGAAATCTTCACCGCTAGTCATGCTGGCAGGATTTCTGGAACTTGCAGTTGCTAGGGGGATTCTGGGAGTTGTAGTCCAAAATTTCAATGTTTTGGATACTTTTCTTTCCTTCTTTCCTTCCTTCCTTCCTTCCTTCCTTTTTTAAGAAGAGTGGTTTTAAAGGAGTCTCTTTTGAATTCCAAATGTCCATGCTTAAGAAGGTTGAAACAGCCCAGATATGTTGCCTGGCTCCTTTCTTTCCTTAGAAGGCTTAAAAATAATTGATTGGCACTCTTTGTGCAAGGAAAGCTGGCTCCATTTCTGCAAGCTGCTCTTTGCAAATGTGCAGTCTAGACATCCATAAACTGCAAGTATTCACTTGTGAGCCATTGGGATGCTGTTTGTTCTTTCTTATAAATGTCATAAATGGGTATAAGGGCTTGAACACATAAAGTGACAGGGGGAAAAATTGTCTTGCAGGGTAGGTTGCAGCTGCCAGAGTGTAATTAAACTTGTCTAAAATTAAGCCAAAGGCACTGTTGTTTTTATGCCTTCTATTTGGCACTTTTGTTTCCATATTATTTTATTAACACAGGGTTGCCTTTAATTATGCAGCACTACACACTGCATTATTGATATTCTATCTATAAACATTAACTACTGCTGCCCCTAATGAAGCAGGGGGGGACGTTTTCTTGCTCACAAAACACCTCAAATGGGGAGTCTACATCTTCTTTTTTAGTCAAGATACAGGAGGTATTTGAGTGAGTAGCCATATCCACTGGGTTTTCTTTAGTCCTCTTGCCTCCTCCCCACTAAATGTTTGCAAAAGTTCATTTAGTTTTCTTGGAATGAGCTAGCTATATTTACCTGGAAGAGGGCAAGGGGGAAAGAAAAGAAGGAGGAAGACCGAATTTGGAACCCTGCTCATTGCTTTGATTTGACCCATGAGAACTCCTACTTAATCACAAGCTCTTAATGAGTCGCATATCCGTCCTGCCACAACCAGGACCACCAATCAATATGTCACTACGTTCCAAATTAAAAGTCAAACCCGATTGTGTTCCAGCATTCTGAACTCTGTCTCTTCAGCTCTTCCTCCTGACAATGCTCAGACCTCCTTATGAAACTTCCCATCTCTTTTTAGCTAGAGCTTTGTTCACAGAAAAAGGGTGGAAGGTTAGATCAATTCTGGCCTTTCCTCCAGTTCCTCATGTTTCCAAGGCAGTCATCAGCTTCAGACATCTTTCCAGTCTTTGGTTCAGTTTGTCCAGATTTTTGAAAATGCTTAAAAAACAAAAAAAAATATTGAAAATTGGTTCTTGTTTTTTCTGCAGATTTCTATGATGATTATGAATGCAAGTATTTTGGCTTAATTTATTTTATTATTTATTTTAGAGTATTTTTACCTCACCTTTCTCCTTGGAAAAGGACCAAAGGCAGCTTACAGTAATGAGGGATAATATACCGTCCAATACAATTAAGACATGTTCAAGTAACACAGCCCCAGCCCCACACAAAACAGCAGTACAACACCTGATATAATCACATTTTCATAAATGTGCAGATATTTGTGTGCACATACCTCCTGATTAGAGAAGGGGACGAAACAGAAAAATGGTGTTTCGGTTTTTCATTTGTCGTTGAGAGGTCTGTTTCGGTTCGTTTCCGTTTGTCGGGAATTTTTTGAAAAATTTCGTTACCGTTTTTCATTTTTCGTTTGTCGTTTCTACCTGCTTTTTGCGTGATTTTTAAAGCATTTCCGTGCGCAGGCATCCCCCAATGCCCTAGACGAGAGGAAAAACACTTAAAAAATGGATGCTGGCAGAGACACAGTATAGACTAGGTATGCAGGGAGGCTGCAAAGGCAGTGGCGGGTGTTGCCCAGGGTGCAAGGCAGCCGCAGAGTGACTGCACTGTGGGGCAGGGGAGGGTACTCACTGAGAGGTACGCAGCACGCACGCACACAGGGAGGCTGCAGGACTGAAGCTAGAGTCGCAGAGACAGCAATCCCACCCTAACTCCCACCAGAGACTGCAAGGAGGACGGGGGCTGCCAGAGCTTTTTATGCCCTCTGTGGCTGCCAGACCTGCCCGCCCAGTCTGCAACCTGGGCATGCTATTGGTCGAAAATGATCCCACATCACATGGCTTGCCTCCATTTTGTGGCTGGTGGCGACATCCATTTTAAAGGGAAAAGAAAAATACATCGCGATGGGAGAAGACAAAAACAAATGTTTTAAGGACCCCAACTCCCCTGGTAGGTATTATCAGACAATATAAATAATTATTGCTGCATTTTTACAGATGTCCAGGGCATTTTTTAACATTTAAAACAGCTCATTTCATTGCGCGTCGCCATTATCGGAAACGAAACATAACGACCACAATTTTCATGGTTCTGTTCGTTTCGTTTCATTTTTATCCAATATTCGTTTGTCATTTCATTACGTAACGGAAACAACAAACGGTAACGGAAACGAAAAAATGTTCATTCCGTGCTCATCTCTACTCCTGATGCATTTCTGAAATTGTAAAATTTGGAGAAGGTTGAATTCTGTAGGATAAGATAAAAAACACAGATCAAATTCACAATGATTCCTATCATACCACATGACATCAAGCCTTCCTGCAGTACATAAGAGTATCCAATATGATTTGTCTGTGAAGATTCTCAGTCATCCAGGTGAGTTTATCTGGAAGTTGAGTCATGGCCAATGGACTTCTTTTCTGAGAAAAAAAGTCCAGTAACCATGACTCAACTTCCAGATCCAATATGATTGTTTTCTGCTCTGGGTTTTAGAGATAGGCTGCAGTTTTGGGTGGCACGGATCCACCCCTTTTTTTCTTGCCCTCTGCCTGCCCATCCCTTCGTCACTTCCCTCAGTCATAAACTCTCGCTTCTGCGTCAACCACCACCATTTCTTTGATTCTTGTTCTCCTTTGTCCACACACATAGCTGTGTGGTTCCTTTTTCTTTAACCTGAAATTGAAACCTTATATCTGAAGATGCACACAAACACTTTTGAAACCCCCAAAAAAAAATATGAGCGGACAGGTCATGATGCTCCCATTGTGTGATGTCACACACAGCCCACAGTGGCAGCTGTTTCAATCCAGTTTCAAACTAGATTGAAACAAAGAAAAAAGTCTGGGCATATGCTGTGGGTGGGGCCAAGTCTATTTGCAGCCAAACTGTGACAAGTTTATCACAAGTGTGTAGCTCCAGTTTGGGTTTGGATTGTTGCACCATTCGGAAGTGTGAATATAAGTGAGCAATCTCCTATCTCTTGCTACAGCTACAAGTACAAGACTTCCTTATTTTTTTAAAAAAAACCTGATGTGCAACGTGTCATCAAGTCTCAATGGACTTATGGACTTTCAAGATAACAGAGATATTTACAGAAGGCTTTTATGAGCTCTATCTCCCCTCCCATTGTGTTTCCATATCTGAGCGGGGATTCCAACTCAGGCCCCCTGGGTCTCTAGTTCATCACTCTATCCACTACAGCACACATGGTGTACACTTCTCATGAAGGTAGTAAAACTGTTTCCCGCTGTACAACCTTGGACGGAAAATAGAGTATGCCAGGAATAAAACTCAACTGGAAACCTTTTCCTGACAGCCAGGTTTCTATGAATGCATAAAATCTTACAAAGTCTGTACTGCATGAACAGTCCAACTGTAGACTGCAAGATTATGACCAATTTCCAGCTTGGAAGGCGATGTGATCAGTATGAGAAAGAGGGGCAATCATCTTCCACCCTAGGAACTAGAGATGGGCATGACTTAGCGGAATTCCCGTTTCCGTTTCCGTTACTCGTTTCCGTTACGCAATGGAAACGGTAACGGGAATTACTCTGCCAGAACTCGAACTCGAACCGACTAAAGAATAATTTGGTCTGATTTGTCGTGGTCGTTCCTGGCATCGCGGCGATCCCGCGATGCCAAGCGGCACAGAAAAAGTTTTTTAAAAGTTAAAAAAAAAACCCAATTCCCGGCCCTAAAAGCAGGCGAAAACTCTCTGAGGGCACCTACCAGGCCAGAAGGGTGTTTTATTTGGGGGGGGGTCCCCGCCCCCTCTCCTTGGCTAGTGCTACTGCTGCGCTGCTGGTACCAGGTGGCGGGGGGCATCGTCTTGTCTGCCTTTGCCATGCGGTGTGCGGGTGGGGGGATCCAAAATGGGGACCGCAATATTTTTTTTGAAATCGTGGTCCAAAAACCCACCAAAGCACCACAGAAACATGCGAAAATTAGCTATTTTAAATGCTTGAATTTTTACAGTAGCAGCAGTGGGTTTGTCTTGCCAAAATACGTCTCAGTTGATTTTATTTTATTTTATTTTATTTTTTTACACCTGCGCATTCGCAATGATGGGCTCGCCCATGGGAGTGGACCATGCAAATTTTTGGAGCCATTCCACCAATCGAATGGCCAGGTTTTGGAGACTGTACCAGGCTGGGAGGGCGCATCCATTTGCCATACAGTGCGGGGGGATCTAAAATGGCGACCGCAATATTTTTTTTTAATCGTGGTCCAAAACCCCACCAAAGCACCACAGAAACATGTGAAAATTAGCTATTTTAAATGCTTGAATTTTTACAGTAGCAGCAGTGGGTTTTTCTTGCAAAAAAAAAGTCTCTGTTGATTTTATTTTATTTTATTTTATTTTATTTTATTTTTTTACAACTGCACATTCGCAATGATGGGCTCGCCCATGGGAGTGGACCATGCAAATTTTCCACCAATCACATGGCCACTTGGCCAGGTTGACCACAGAAACTTCTGGGATGTGCCAATCAGGCATAAACAGCCCACTAACCGTAGCCCGAACCCGAACCCGAACCCTAACCCTAAGCCTAACCCATACACCAGTACACTGTCCTTCTAAGTGGGTCAGAGAGGCACCCAGAGATGCACCCCAATACTCACCCTAACCTCACCCGTAACTAGCCTAACCCTAGCCCTTGCGCTAACACATCTTAACCCTAAGCCAGATCTACTTGCATTGCACTACACGCAAGTACAATTCCCTTGGAGCGGGTGCAAAGAGTCTGCCAGTCCGTCACTTGTGGCTCTGGCTGACTCCTGCAGCAGCATTTGTGTGCCATGCAAACCATGCCTGCAAGTGCTGCCTGACTGTGTCTCACCGACTATTGCAGGGAAGGCACCCCAAAGAGGGGTGCCTCTGCCAGTCTGCTGTGTCTGCAATATGCATATCCATAGCATATGGCTATGCATGCCCTTTTGTAGCAGCGCTGGCGGGTGAGGATAGGAGGCACCCACCACAGAGAGGTGCCTCCAGGAGCCCGCTACCCCCCCCAAACCAGTACTAACAACAAACAAAAAACAAAACGACAAATTTTTGTGAAATTTCGCGAAAAACGGAAACGAGCCGAAACAGGCTGCCTCCGACACACGACAACTCAAAAATGTCATTTTCCCTAGTCGTGCCCATCTCTACTAGGAACTGTGCATCTGCTAGTGAGGGTCTGCTACATCTCTAGGCAATGGGAGAGTGGTCCCAGCAGGACTATCAGGAAGAGCCACTGTAGGGATTCCCTGCGGTGGCATAACAAAAGATGTGAGAGGTGCTATTTTTCACTCTGTCACCTGATAGTGAGACTGTCATGTTCTATGGCAGCAGATGGCTGTAAACAGAAGCAACAGGGGGTCCACAGCCAGTCCAGTCAAAACAGAGTAGTTAGGGGAGAGTTTTGAGGAGTATGCAAGAGCAGAGTCAGAAATGTGAGTTGGTTGTCAAGTCAAAATCCATGCACGTACCAATCTGAAAAGGCCAAGAGAGGGCAAGCTGAGGCATGTATTTCCAGTCTAAACCAGCAGGCAGGCATTCAGGCTGACAGAATGCAAGGAATGTTAGAGCACAAAGTGACTGAAAGTAGCTTCCAGTAGTCTGACTTTGATTGGGCCCATGGTATTTATTTACCTGGAGCTGGGGTCCCTTCTTTTTCCAATGGCTTTTATCAGTTACTTCTTGCAGGCACCCGACTTTGAGACTGCCCTTGCTGTTTTCTATGTTGTGTCACCCAGAGTTATCAGCATAATCTAGGGTTGGGAGGTTCTTCATTCATCAAGTGGCCATTATCTTCTGGAGGGACTGAGTTCCCTGGCAGGGATGGGTCCTTTCTCAGTCTCTTGGGCTTCTGGGAGAGGACTTCCAGCTGGAGCTGCAAGATCATCCCTAGCCCTCATCTCCATCTGCTAAGGCAGATTCTCCTAGGCTTCATCTTCTGAAAATGATTCAGAAAGGCTGTGATAGGGATTTCAGATGGTTTATGGAAGTCCTGGACTGCCAAAGGCCAAAGTGGGGTGACTGCTGCCATGTCAGCAACATACCTTCAGAATTCACCTTTGCAGTTATGTTCTCCCACCTGCATTCTGCTTGGGTTTCATTTGCAATGACTTTTCTGCCCAGATGCCCGAAGCAGAACAATGTTGGGAGCATATATTGAGGCCCCACGTGGGTACATAATAGGTAAATGGGTGTCGATAAGGGACAGGAGGTTGATTTCCTAGACTTAGCCCATGAAAGTAGCCAGCAAATCTGTAAATTTCTATCACACAGAGATAACGGGCAAAAGCTGCACAGACATCCTGCGGGCAGAAAATGACTGGAATGTTCTAATCTATCACAGCTTGTTTGGATCCTACGTTCTTGATAGTTCAATGAATAATGAAGCACTTAAAGTCAAATTTATACAATTATTATCAGTGTCCTTCCAGAGTCACTGTTTGGCCCTGGAGCCCTTGGAGGAACTTGGATGGAAATACAAAACTGGATCCCGAGCCTGCAGTGTGTCAATGAAATCCTGGGGGAATGGAACATGACAGCATAATCAAATGTGATGGGCCTCTGCAATGACATATCCAGCCTGCAGAATTCAAATCGGCATCACTTTCTGAAAGCCATAGCCAAAACCTGTTTTCAGTTAGCTCTGTGCATGAGGTCATCACCAAACGAATAATTTTTAATTGCCTCATACACAGCTCGAAAGGCTGTAATTGGAGAGCTGAGAAGGCTGAGCAGTCTGCTAATGCTATTGTGAGATTCTTCCAAACAAAGGGAGGTCTCTTTGTTCCAGCAGCATTAAGGCTGTACCAACACAAAGTCGTAGCTCAGCTCCTATATGGCACCTATACAGGAATATCTCTGGCTGATCCTGCTGTGTTAGAGAAGGTACAGTCCAAGTTCTTCCGTTCTATCTTACAAGTCCCTCCAGGTGTTTCCAATGCTTTGATATGATTAGAATTGGGTCAAATGAAACTAGAAGCCAGAATACTTATTGCCTCTGTTTGTCAGTGGCTTAAGAGCTTCTCAGACCAAAAAGGCCTTCTCCCTTTAATAAACCAAGACCCTTTTCAACCTAGGTGGATACAAAATTTAAAAAGAAAATTAGAATCTATGGGGCTCTCAATAGATGACCTATTGGTTCAGAGTACTACACAGGCCAAAGCACTTATTAAACAAAGGATCCAAGACATTGAGCGCCAACGAGATATAGCACAATCCCCTTTGTTTAGGGCTCCTATGGAGACCAGATATGTTATGAGAATGGCCAACTATCTCTTACAACTGGAAGAGCCTGCTTATCGGAGAGCCTTTACTTTAGCCCGCTGTTCAGTTATTCCTTCAATGGTTTTAGAAGGGTCCTCGTGGCGCAGTGGTTAAATGCCTGTACTGCAGGTAAAACTGTGCTCACGACCTGGGTTCAATCCCAGGTAGCAGGCTCAAGGTTCACTCAGCCTTCCATCCTTCCGAGGTCGGTAAAATGAGTACCCAGCTTGCTGGGGGGGGGCAATGTGTAGCCTGCACACTGTAATTAAAATTGTAAACCACCCAGAGACTACTTGTAGTGGTATGGGGCGGTATATAAGCAGAACACTTTGCATATAAGAAAATTCCCTATGAAGATAGACGCTGCATGTGCTCCCAAAGGGAGGTAGAATCTATGGTACATATGTTTTGTTGTTGTCCTCTTCACAACCTTTATAGAGAGAGATTCATTCACCCATGCTTAGATAGACTTACAGTAGACCCAAACGAGATGGGTCTGGAAAGACTTTTAAGTGATGAAAACTCTTTTATTACCAAACAAATAGCCAAATTCTGCTTATACCTGATTAAATTCCATTCTAAGAAGGCGGGCTAGTTTTAACTAGAAAATTCTCTACTTTCTTTTACTGGTTTAGTTTCCTTTTTCATTTTAATATTTCTATGTATATTGTTATATCTACACTGTTTTTGTAACTCTACAATTTTGCAATCATGTTTTAATGACTTTTAATGATTTTTATACCGCAATAAAAACCTGACTGACTGACAGTTAGCTCTGTGTATTCTTTTTAGCATTTTAAAGGCTATTTCTTTTCTTTCATTTTTTACCTGATCTTTTCTCTCCAAGAAACAAACAGATAGCAACAAAAATCAATGTCTCTTGTGGTGAGAGTCCTTGCCTTGCAAAGGACTAAATAATTCTGTTTTGTTCTTCTACATTTCCACCTGGAGCGCCCCTAAATCTGTGGAAAATGATATGCAGAATGGGTGTTCAGCTTCCCTTCGTTCTGTATAAATTTGCATTCCATCCTGTCTTCTACTTGTGGCCAAACTAGATATGACACCACAGAGGTGTCAATTAAATTCCTGCTCCTTTGAGGGGAGCAAGTGAAAGTATTACGGGGAAGGAGTAGGTTATGATACCTGGTATGGTGTAGGGGATCAAGTGATGGATTAGGATTCTGGAGACCAGGGTTTGAAACTAACTGGGGGGGGGATGGAACTGGTAAAACATCTCACTCCATAAATATCTCACTCACCTCGAAGTCCTATTTAGGGCTGTTGTAAATCGGTTCTGATTTGATGGCACGTAACAACTGGTTATGGTTTGGATCTGGGCTGAAGGGATAGAGGTTAAGCCTTTAGCATCTCCCTTCCTCACATTACAAATGGCCTCCTGGAATATGGTAATCAGAACAGAGAAGAGATTATACAGAGAGATGGCACCCTAGTGAGGTCATGCCACCCAAACTAACAAATCAAAAATCGCCCCCCCCCAAAAAAAAATCAATTCATATTTGTCAGGGGACTCAATTTATGATGCATACAAATTGACAAATTTTGATGAATCAGCCAAATTTGTCAGAAAACATGATTTTTTCAATTTGTCCCCATCTCTAGTTTTAATATAATTTGTTTAATCATTTTCATATAGTACAACCAAATTGTCTTTATATTTCTACTCATTACTTTTTCAGCCTTGTTCTGAGCAACAGAGGCAAAATTCCTAATATTAATCCCCACTGCTGGGTGTCCTTTGGCAGAAGCCCAAGTAATAATTGCCACTAATTAAGATGCTAGAGTAGGCATTGCTGTTACACAGAGTTGCATGATTTGGTGCATGTCAGGAAATCTCTCTCAACTTTCAGCAATTTGCCCCTGAAATTTATGCTGATGGATTTTATGCCAGCATGATTTTTCAGTTGGACTGTGGCCTGTAAATCCCATCTTGGGAAGATGTGTGCACTGGTGTAACTGGGGGAGGGGTGGAAGAGTGCATTTGCCCCAGGGCACACAGCAATCTAGGGGGCACCTGTAGGGGAGAAGGGGGAGGAAGCCATGCACCATCCCGCCAGCAGTCCTCCTTTTGTCCAGCTAAGGTTTGGTGATCCTTAGTTGGGAGAAAGGAGGCTTGGGAAGCAGGCAATGTTTTTTTCCCAAGCAGCAACTCCATCAATTGTTCCCCCTCCTCCTTCTCCCCCTCCTCCTCCCCCCCGCCACCACTAAGGCTTAGCAATCATTAGCCTGGGGAAAGAGGAAATGGAAGTGTGCAAGAGAGGTGCTGCTTGGGAAAAAAAAACCCCACCGCCTGCTTCCCTCTCCTCCTTTCCCCAGGCTAACAATCATCAAGTCTTAGTCGGGGGGAAAGGAGGAGGAGGAAGCATGCTACGGAGGTGATGCTTGGGGGGAAAAATTGCCTGCTTGGTGCTATCTGCATGCTGTGCAGTTTGCACAGGAGAGCCTTAACTGGAAAGGAGACCCACAGAGAGGGCATGAGAAGGAGAGACCCTTCTTCTCCTTCCCCACTGTTCCCCCAGGATCTGCCCCCCTTGCTGGGTGGGTGAGACAGAGTTGGGGGGAAGAGGAGGGCACTAAAACTGACTTTGTCCCCTGGTGCTACAAACTCTAGCTACGCCACTGGATGTGTGTGTGTGTGTGTGTGTGTGTGTGTGTGTGTGTGTGTGTGTGTGTGTGTGAGAGAGAGAGAGAGAGAGAGAGAGAGAGAGAGAGAGGCAGGCAGGCAGGCAGACACACGCAAACACACACACACACACACACACACACACACACACAGAGAGAGAGAGAGAGAGAGAGAGAGAGAGAGAGAAGGAATAAATTAAAATTGATCAATGAACTAGTAAATCCATGACCTCGGTACTCGATAGCATCACAATTGATTCCAGTGGAATCATTCATAAAGGAGACATGGTTTATTGCAACACACACATTAGGGGCTAGTACTTAAGGGCTAGTGGTGTAAAGAAAATTATATACCTAACACCAAAAAAACTAAAGAACTTATAATTGATTTTAGGAGGAAGAAAGATGTACATTTACAATTGTACATAAATGATGAGGAGGTGGAGAGGATTGGTAGCTTTAAATATCTGGGCACTTACATCTCAGAGGACCTCTCATGGACTGCAAACACCAATATGGTTGTGAAGAAGGCACAGAAGAGGCTGTATTTCCTGAGAATGCTCAGGAAGATGAATTTATCTCAGTCTCCACTTCTGTCCTACTATCACAGCACCATTGAGAGTGTCCTAACTTATGGCATATTATTATGGTATGGGAGAAGCTCTGTAGCGGACAAAAAAGCTCTACAGAGAATAATTAAAATTGCCCAGAATGTTACCGAGCTCCAACTACCAACCCTGGATGACATCTTCACATCTCGCTGTTTGAGGAAGTCACACAACATTCTGAGAGATTCTACTCATCCTGCTCACACTTTTTTTGAACTGTTGCCTTCTGGCAGAAGATACAAAACAATTAAAACTCAGACCACACATCTTCTGAACAGTTTTTATCCCAGAGCTATAATTGCACTTAATAATGAACTCAAGGACCACCAGCAGTGAGCCCTTGGACAGTATTACCTAGCCTGTTGTGTAGATGCTTGTGTGTTGTTTTTTTTGGGGGGGGGTTGGTGGGTGGGGGAGTGTTCGGGGATTTTTTTCTTGTGTGTGTTGAAGGGATTTTTTAATATGTGTGAGAGTATTTGGGGATTTGTGTGTGTGTGTGTGTGTGTGTGTGTGTCTGTTGAATCTGGTCTCTGGGTGTCTGAATTTCATTGTATGTGTATACTGTATATATACACACAATGACAATAAATTATTATTATTATTATTATTATTATTATTATTATTATTATTATTATTATTATTATTATTATTATTATTATTATTATTATTATTAAAGGTAAACAAAATTCTACAGATGGGCAGAAAAGTATGCAAAGAAAACTGCAGGGAAAGATCAAATGGGAATGAGGTTAGTCTCCACCCATCCACCCCACCCCACCCCCATTCACTCTTTGTACCAATCCCTCCCAACACCTTGTGGCAGATGGAGAGTAATGGCTAGGATTTGGAAACGTTGTATGAGTGTTGGCCCAGATGTCCAGAAAGGACTTGCTCTTTCAGATGTGTACTGCTATTCTAAACCATAACATACTTTTCTCTGGCTGGGAACTGTGGTTGAAGCTTCTGCTTCTCCATCAATCCAAATGCCTCACACTTTAAGAACTGCAGCACACAATTTAGAATTTCCTTTTTCATGTGTTTCATGCTTTTATACTGAGCAGCTAATTGGGAGGCACAGACTGTTGTACTCTGGTGTGCATTCTCTTCAGTGTCACTTATGCCTTAGAGTAATATGCCAAGTGCAGTATTAATAGACTTTTCTGGGTGATATGCTTGATACTAATGATTTGTTGATTTACTCTTCAAAAACTAACTTTCTAAAGGAAATTTTTACTCCATTGATTGATGATGATATTAGTTCAAATGTATTTCTCAGAGAATTTTGCTTACATTTAATGAGCTTTTGTACTCATTTAAGCGTGTGTCTTTTTTCTCTTCGTGATACATTTCATTTCCTGCTTTAAAAATGTTAAGGATTGGAAGCAATGTTTCTCTGGTATAAAGACTTTTGTGTGTGTGGATATTGTTGCTCAGGCATGTTCGCCATTAATACTTATTGTAATATCCCTTCACTGTTCCCAAGACTCAGTCTTTCTTTCTAGAGGATAATGAGAAACTCTTGTTTAGCCTCGTCTTAGGCCATTGTTGCTGAACCTATGGCACGGGTGCCAAAGGTGGCACTTGGAACCCTTTCTGTGGGCACCCGACATCGCCCATTCACAGCCATTTGTATTCAGGTTAACTTGCTGTACAGTATTTGCACTTTGTGAAAAATTAGTGGGTTATGAATCACAGTTGGGGCACTTATTCTCTAAATGGTTCACCATCACTGTCATAGGCAAACAAGCAACAAAAACTACGGATGCAACCTTTGGCTTGGAACTGCACCATTTTTCTCCATGTTGGTAAGGAGGCAAGGCATACCACGGGGCTACCATCTAAATTCTCATGTTGGCAGAAGGGCCAACAAAAGTGCTGGCTTTTGCACAACATGGTATGTGGGTTTTATTTTATTTTGAAAAGTACCTTTTGTGTGTGTGAAAAATGACGCAGTCCATGCATCGCTTGAGTTGTGTGAATTGAAAGATGTCCTTGAGGACTACGGACAGATGATCATCTGTCAGGTCTTTAGTGGGGAGACTTTTCATCCCACCTCCTCTCTGGAGTGGTCAGCTGTGCAAGGAGGCGGGGAAGTGCCAACGGGGCTACTTCTGCGATAGACACAATGCCACTGATGACAAATGCATGCACTGCATGCTGAACAGTGTGTGGACTGGCCAGTTCTGGGGGTGAGAATGGATCTCCCTGGCACCTGTGGTGCTGAACTTCATTTTATATGAATAATAGTGACTTTGAGGTGAAATGAGAAGAGAATCCTGTAGGCCAATAATTTCCAATGTTGGGTAATACAGGTGTTCACCACCAGCTATTCTGGCTAGGGTTTCTGGGAGCTGCAGTCCAAGAGAATCTGGGTTATCCAAAGTTGGGAAAAACTGCTATAAGCCATCTCTCTAACCACCTGTTCACTGCAGGAAGGTCAGAACTAGTAGTGCCACAACTGATCACTGTTTAAGCTGTTCTGTGCTCCTCCTAAAACTTAATTATTTTCCTACTGAAAGTGTCTAATAAGAGAATTAGCCCATCTCCTCTTAATACATAAAATAACCTTTTTTAAAAAAAAACATTCTAAAATCAAGAATACATGGTATGACTCACAACACAGAACAAAATGTCATTTTCAACAGTGCACTTGCTTACACAACAGACAAACCATGAAACACATGCAATATGCTCCAATATATTGCAGTGAAATACATTCATATGCTAATTGTGAACCACACTTTTGAAAGCTAAGCTCTGCCTGGATTGATGGATCACAAATTTCTTCCTATCTGATACAATCCTGCTTATGAAGAACTGTGTGAATTTTCTTGAATTCTTCTGGGAAAAAAAACAAATTAAATTGGGCAGGTCCTTACTCATTCTATCCAATATGTGTTTGGCACAGCCAAAAAAGTCTGCATTCCAACAGAACAGTGTATACCTCACATCAGTTGAATGGTCACACTTGATAAAAGACAACCCTTTTCATTCTAATCCAGTAAAAAACAAGGACAGGGGCATTTTATGGAAGATGCTGAGCAGAGGCAGGGAGTGCATAAATCTCAGTGCATAATTAAACGCTAAATGCTATAATCTTCTATGATGCCTCCTGCCACTAGGAAGGGGAAGCAGGCTCCAAGAGAGACCCCTCTACATGGGGGTCTCCCTTCCTCACCTGCTGCTGCTGCATATGGATATTGCATAACATAATGTGCAGACGTGAGACCAGTGTGAGAGTCATAGGGTCATACCTTCCCTGCACAGGGCTCCCGCACCACCATGTCTCACACAGAAGGGAATTGTACTTGCTGCGTGTAGTGCAATGCAAGCAAGTAGATCTGGCTTTAAGGTGGCTTAGTGCAAGAGCTAGGGTTAGGCTAGTGACGGGTAAGGTTACGGTGGGCTAGTGGGTTGCACCTCTGGGTGCCTCTCTGACCCACTAAGAAGACAGTCTGTGACGTATGGGTACGGAGTCAAGGGTTAGGGTTAGGGCTAGGGCAGGTTTTAGGGGGCTTTTTGGCACATCCCAGAAGTCTCCATGGCCAAGTGGCCATGCGACTGGTGGGATGGCTCCAAAATTTGCATGGTTGTCCACTCCCACATGGCTGGCCACTTGGCCAGCCCATCATTGCGCAGGTGTAAATAAAATAAAATAAAATAAAATCAATGGAGGACAGAGGAGGAGAGGAGAGACATTTTGTTGCAAGAAAAAACCCACTGCTACTGTGAAAAATCTGGCAGTTTATATATTTTCGCGTGTTTCTTTCTGTTGTGCTTGTGTGTTTTTGGACCATGATTTCAAAAACAATATTGCGTTCGCCGCCCCATTTTGGATCCCCCGCCCGCACCGCATGGCATGGCGATGGTGACTCGCGAGTCCGGCTGCCCAGGACGGGGAGGCTGGACCCCCTCCAGAAACCACCCTCCGGTAGGTGCCCTGCGCCCTTAGTCAAGCAGGCATTTTTCCGCCTGCTTTTTTGGCCCGGGAATGGGTGGGGGGAGAGTTTAAAAGTTTTTTCCTGTGCCGTCCGTGCCGCTTGCTTGCGCTTTAATTGCGGCGGGCGGCGGCGAGACTGGGCTTTTTGCTGGCTGCGAGCCTGCGGCGAGTCCCACCAGAGCAGCCCAGGACGGGGGATGAGGAGGGAGGCCGGGGACCTCCAGAAACAACCCCTCTGGTAGGTGCCCTGAGGCACGGCAGGCATTTTCCCGCCTGCTTTTTGGCCGGGAACCGGGTTTTTTTAACTTTTAAAAACTTTTTTTCTGTGCCGCGTGTGGCATCGCGCGATCTCGCGATGCAAGGAACGAGCACGACAAATCAGACCAAAATTGTTCGTTCGTCGGTTCGAGCTCAAAGTCTGGGGGAGTAATTCCCGTTACTGTTTCCGTAGAGTAACGGAACCGAGTAACGGAAACGGAAACGGGAATACCGCTAAGTCGTGCCCATCTCTAATGCAGAGATTGGCAGAAACGTCTCAAGACTGAAACACAGGGATTTTCACACTCCTAGTGGACTGTCAGGATATGCAATGCAGTGTAGTGGATAGAGTAACGGACTAGGACACTGGAGACCTGGGTTTGATTTGCTGGCTCTAACATAGAAACTAATTGCAGGGGGAAACTCAATTCCTTAAATGCCTCACTTAACTTGAAAACCCCATTAGGATTGTTACAAGTCAGCTCTGACTTGATGACATATGACAATAACAACAGCAACAGCGGCCTATCAGCAAGGTAGAGGCATGAGTTGGCAATGCATACTAACCAAGCAGCATCCTGGACAAGACCTACCAATAACATTTTTAAAGCTTTGGATTTGGACCTGGATTTAGCTCATCACAAGGCAGGGCAAGTTAAAGTGAACCCGCTCCTGTGAGGGACGTCTATCCATATTTTACAGGTATTGACTCTCTTAGCCTAGTGACATGAAAATGCTTTCATCATGTGCTGTTTCTGCACGCAGCAGGAGCCTTTCTAGCTACCGCTGGAAAGGACACCAAATCCACAGTTGTTGTCAATGCTGTCATATACTCAGCTGTTATCTCAATTACTCTGAATGCACGTGAAATGTGTCGAGATAAGAGGCAAATTGACACATCTTGTTCTATGCCAGCCTACAGCTCGTAGGACGACTGAGAAAGTGCTGTGCATCGTCAGACTCCAAGTTGGGGTCAGGAGGTATGGAACCTAAGGTTATTTTGTGGATTTAGGGGATGTCTGCAGCAGCAGCATCCTGGTGCATGTTGTTTTGGGTTGCCCTTCCTCTGGTGCTCTCCATGTTTCCCTGATTCCCATTGACACATGTTTCCTTTACCTGAACTTAGGTGCACACTTTTTCTTCATGCAAGCTGTCCTCCACCGCAAAAGCATCATCCTGGTCTGAAGAGGTTCATTAAGTGTACAGTGGTCTGAAGGTGAAATCGAGGTGAACTATAAAATGGAGGCCTCACCAATAACTTTCCTCAGACTGACGAAGCTGCTTGGATGAGTACTGAGTAGTGAAATGTTTCAATCTCACAAGAAAAGTCCAGTTGCTATGATTCTGATTCCAGATAACCTCACCTGGATGACTGAGAATCCTCACAGACTTGCTATAAATTAAGAAATCACTGTAAATCTAATCCAGGGCTGTACAACAGGTAGACCGTGGGCTACTGGTAGCCCACAAAGGGTTCAAAAGTAGCCCGCCAGGCATCAATAAAAATAGTGAGCAGATAAATTCTCCACCCCTTCCTCCCCCATCCCAAGGATCACTACTGCCCCAGCAAAGTTCTGGGTCTGCCAGCCCACTGTCTTAGCTGAGCGGGCAGTTCAAGGGCCATGAGCATGTGCACGGAATGGATAAAATTCGTAAGTAGAGGTATTAGTGTAGTAGCCCTCAGGCACTCTAGGCCGGAAAAAGTAGACCTTGGCTTGTTCAAAGTTGGACAGCCTGATCTAATCTATTTCATGCCAGGTTGCAGACCTCAGTATCCAACAGACAAGGTCTGCGGAGAGTTATGACAATCCTCTTCCAAAAGATTTGTTGCTTGTATAACAGTGCAATAGGATTTTGGCCAGTGCATTGAACTATATCACATCACATTACATCTTGAATTAAATTCTGTTTGTGCAGCTACACTGCATAAGTTATGGAAAAGATTTCAGGCAATGTTATGTAATGGTCTGTTTACTAGTTATGGAGCTGTTTCTGATTTTTCTTCAGTAATAATGGTTTATTAATTTTCTGTATTGCTTTGTTTCAAGCTGCCATGAGTGTCTTCTTTATGAGAAGGCAGCACACAAATGAAGTGGTTGAGTGAGAGATCAATTTTAAAATATGATGGGAAGAAAACATTCAGATATCTCAGGCTAATGCCCAATGTATAGCTCATAAAGTGAAAACAGCATGTGATTGAAAGAAGGCAGATTAAGGCAACTTGTGACTGGAATTGGGAGGAGTACCTTATTCTAAAATTTTGAAATTTTGGCCAGGAAAAAAAAGGAAGATACAAAATAAGCACAGATTATTCAAGAAGACATGTTTATTCCTGTGGTGATTTGAAGAGACCATTGCGTAAATGAGAAGGCAAAAGGAGGTTTGACATCAGTGTCATAAAGAAGAGACATGGCAGCCTCTGCAAGGGGAATCTAGTAATCCCCTATAGAACCAGAAATCCATGGAGTTTTCATTGAGGAAATCTAACTTGTGCAAGTGCAAGCCTGAGACTGCCAGGGCAAAGATGACACACACCACCTGCACAGCCCTTAAACTCAGCCAGCTGAATTCTAACCTCAGACTACAAAGCCTACATTTCACTCCTGCACTTGCATACTTCATATTACTTTATATAAAAGAATACATTGCCTTTTTGCAAGTATATCTCACTTGTCTTCAAATCAAATCCTCTCTGTGCAGAAAATTACTGTGGGCCAACCAGCTCAGTTTGGCCTTTAGTATGGTCAGGGCGGGCCCTTGGATTAAGGAAAGTGAGGCGGTCACCTCAGGCAGAAGGCACGGCATGGAGTGCAGGAGGCAGAGCTGTGTTGCCATGTGGTCTTCCTTATGCCTCAGGTTACCTTCTTATCCAGTGAAAAATGCTGACCTGTGATGACTGTTGAATGAATATTCAGCTGCCCATCCAGCCAACCTGTGTTGTTCTTCATCTTGGGCAGAATAATAACTTGGACCAGTCTTTCCCTGCAGATACACAGCTGAGTTATGTCAGTTCAGTTAAGAACATAACATAAGAACATAAAAAAAGCCCTGCTGGAACAGGCTACACCCCCCCACCCCATGCCAACTGGGACATTTTTAAAGGGGTCCAGCTGATGACAGGTCGGCAGGATCCCTCTGAAAATGGTCGGGACACCAGTTTGGAGCTCTCCCGCTGGTGTCCCAACAATTTTCAGAGAGGTCCTGCCAACCTGTCATCAGCTGGACCCATTTAAAAATGGCCCAGTCGGCACTGGGTGGACCCCCTGGTGCTGACGGAGCCATTTTTAAAGGAGTGCAGGTCAGCAGAAGACGTCTGAAAATGGTCAGGACACTAGCGGGAGAGCTCCGAACTGGCGTCCCAACCATTTCCCAATGAATGCAGCTGACCTGTCATCACTGGGGAGAACCCATGGTGGTGACTTGGGCATTTTTAAAGGGGTTCAGCTGATGAGAGGTTAGCAGGAGCCCTCTGAGAATGGCCTGGTTGCCAATGTGGGAGCTCCACGTTGGCGACCTGACCATTTTCAGAGGGATCCTGCCAACCTGTCATCAGTTGAACCCCTTTAAAATGGCCCAGTTGCCACCAGGGGGTCCCCTTGGTACCGACTGGGCAATTTTAAAAGTGGTCCAGCTGATGACAGGTGGGTGCGGGGAAAGCAGGCTTTTAAAATTCCTCCCTCTGCTTAATCTTGTGCTCCAGCTGATCGGCGGTGGCTTCAGTGGGAAAAAAGCCTGCCCTTTCCTGGCACCCATGCCAGCTTGCATTCCTATGGGAAAACAAAAAACGAAGTGAATGAAACAGAAAATTCTGTTTTGTATTGTTTTGTTTTGTTTTGATGGGTTCCTAACAAAATGAAAAACAAATAGACATGGCACGACCAGAAAAAATGACATTTTGAGTTTTCGTTTGTCGGAACGGGTCCGTTTCGGCTCGTTTCCGTTTGTCGCGAAATTTTTCAAAAAATTGTCGTTTCCGTTTGTCGTTTGTCATTTCCATCGTGATTTAGCACGATTTGACTTCCCAGAGCATAGGGGCGTTCCGCAATCAGGGCCGGCGTTAGGTGTTTCTGTGCCCTAGTCGGCGGGTGGGGCGGGGCGGGGGGCGGGGGGAGGTGCGGGCGGGTGGCGGTGGCGGGGGGCCATGGATGGGCGGCGGCCATGGGCGGGCGAGTGGGCGGGCGGCGGTGCGGGCCACAGGCAGGTGGCAGCGCGGGCGGACGGGCGAGTGGGCAGTTAGGATATCACTTAGGATAGAGGTTCTGTTCTTGGCTTGCACCCCAAATGTCTGTGTGTGTGCAAGCAAATTGAAGTTGGGAAAATAGAAAATAAATGGTAGTATATAATATATTTTTAAAATAAATCCACACCTCCCACTCCCAGTGGAACCTCCCCCTTTATCCAATATCAGAAAAAAAGAATAAACTGCTATTCCCTTCAGCAGACAAAGCTGCAGGGAATCAAAGAAATTATTTTCTAAATTCAATTCCCTCTCTCCCTGCCTAATTTAAATCCTAAAGCATCCAGCCTCCAGCCTCAATCTCTATCGGATCACACCAGCACCAGCAGCCAGCCCTCCTCCCTCAACCACATCCATACACCCGACTGCGATTTCTGGAAGGTGCCGGCATCCAGAAGTGTCAGTCAAAAACCTGGCGATGCCATTGGTGGAATGGTTCAAACAATTTGCATGGTCCCATCCCATGCCTAGCCCAAATGGGCAGGTCTAATAAAATAAAATAAAATAAAATAAAATCAATACAACGTTTTATTGCTATAAAAAACCCACTGCTGCTACTATAAAAATTCAGGCATTTAAAATGAATAAATTTCTCATGTTTCTGTGGTGATTTGGTGTTTGTTCTGACCACGATTTCAAAAGAAAAATTGTGGTCGCCATTTTGGATCCCCCCCACCGCATGGCATGCAACGAGACAGATGACGAGGATGACCCCCCGCCAGCCTGGTGCAAGCAGCCCAGGACAGGAGAAGAGCGGGGGGAAAGGCCGGGGACCCCCCAGAAATCACCCCTCTGGTAGGTGGCAAAGCCTCAGGCAGGCATATTTTTGCCTGCTTTTTTGGCCGGGAGTCGGGTTTTTAAAAACTTTTTCTGTGCTTTGCATTGCGCAATCGCCGCGATGCCACAAACGGAAACAAAAAACCCAACCAAATTTTTCTTTTTTCAGTTCGAGTTCGAGTTCTGACGGCTTAATTATTGTTACCGTTTCCCTTATGTAACGGAAACGATAACTGAAAATGGAAATGACAATTTCGCCAAGTTGTGCCATGTCTAATAACAAATAATGAAATTAATTTAAAAAAATCATTTCATGCCTATCTCTAATTGAGAGCTATCCTGCCTATCTCTCCAACCCGGAGGTTTTCTTTAGGCATCCATAATGTTAGCCATTGATACCCTTGTTCTCCATGAACTTGTCCAATCCGTTCTTAAAGCTGTCAAGGCTGATAGCTATCACCACTTCTTCTGGCAGGGAGTTCCATAGACCAGTGATCCTCTGGGCGAAAAAGTACTTTCTCTTACTTGTTTGAGATCCAGCACCCAAAAGTTTCATGGAGTGCCCCTTAAACAACAGAGAGTTTGTTAGACATTAGAATACGCAGCATTTAACATGAGGTTAGTTGAATCCAAGGCCTATAATTATTAGCTATTGATAGATAGCCAGAAACATGATACTCATACTCTGGGACAGTATGCTTGCTGGACTGGGCCCTGAAAGCACATAAAAGACATGTCTGCCTCCACTTTTATGTCTCTTAAAGCTTCCTGGCACCCAGTCAAGATCAACATGGATGTCCTTCCATTTACTATCGGCTTGACCTTCCTTTTTCATGGTTAAAGGAGCATACAGCACACAGGTTTCCATAGCATGCTTATTAGACATGGGCACGACTTGGTGAAATTCTCGTTTCCGTTTCCGTTTCTCGTTTCCGTTACGTAACGGAACGAAGAACGACAATTACTCTGCCAGAACTCGAACTCGAACCGACTAAAGAAAAATTGGGTCTGATTTGTCGTTGTTGTTCCTGGCATCGCAGCGATCGCGCGATGCCAAGCGACACAGGAAAAAAGTTTTAAAAATAAAAAAACCCAATTCCCGGCCAAAAAAGCAGGTGAAAATATGCCTGCCTCAGTGAGGGCACCTACCAGAGGGGTGGTTTCTGGGGGGGGGTCCCTGGCCTCCCCCCTCCTCTCCTGGGCTGCACAAAGTGTGCATCCTCGTCGAGTCGCCACTCGCCAAGCGGCGCTGCAGAGAAAAAAGTTTTAAAAATTAAAAAAAATCCCCGATTCCCGGCCAAAAAAGCAGGCAAAAATATGCCTGCCTGAGGGCACCTACCAGAGGGGTGGTTTCTGGGAGGGGTCCCCGGCCTCCCCCCTCCTCTCCTGGGCTGTGCAAAGTGCGCATCCTCGTCGAATCACCAACTCAAGCGGCGCGGCAGAGAAAAAAAGTTTTAAAAATAAAGAAAATCCCCGATTCCCGGCCAAAAAAGCAGGCGAAAATATGCCTGCCTGGGGGCACCTACCAGAGGGGTGGTTTCTGGGGGGGGGTCCCCGGCCTCCCCCCTCCTCTCCTGGGCTGCGCAAAGTGCGCATCCTCGTCGAGCCGCCAACTCAAGCGGCACGGCAGAGAAAAAAAATTTAAAAATAAAAAACCCTATTCCCGGCCAAAAAAGCAGGCGAAAATATGCCTGCCTGAGTGAGGGCACGTACCAGAAGGGTGGTTTCTGGGGGTCCCCGGCCTCCCCCCTCTCCTCTCCTCTCTCCTCCCCCCTCTCCTCCCCCCTCTCCTCTCCGCGTCGTCTCGCCAACTCACCATGCCATGCGGTGCGGGCGGGGGATCCAAAATGGGGCAGCTGCAATATTTATTTTGAAATCGCGTGGTCCAAAAACACACCAAAGCACCAGAGAAACATGCGAAAATAGCTATTTTAAAACTGCCTGAATTTTTTCAGTAGCAGCAGTGGGTTTTTCTTGCAACAAAATGTCTCCATTGATTTTATTTTATTTTATTTTTATTTTTATTTTTTCACACCTGCACAATGATGGGCTGGCCATGGGAGTGGACCATGCAAATTTTTGGAGCCATTCCACCAATTGCATGGCCACTTGGCCAGGTTTTGACCGAGACTTCTGAGATGTGCCAGTCGGGCATAAAAAGCCACTAACCCTAGCCCGAACCCGAACCCTAACCCTAACCCTAACCCATACGCCAGTACACTGTCCTTCTTAGTGGGTCAGAGAGGCACCCAGAGGTGCACCCCAGTAACTCACCCTAAC
The DNA here is from genome assembly GCA_029282475.1 of Phrynocephalus forsythii. Taxonomy (NCBI): domain Eukaryota; kingdom Metazoa; phylum Chordata; class Lepidosauria; order Squamata; family Agamidae; genus Phrynocephalus; species Phrynocephalus forsythii. The sequence goes on from JAPFRF010000005.1 coordinate 37,717,220, forward strand.
CTTACCAGTAACCCTAATCCTAGCCCTTGCGCTAACCCCTAACCCCAAGCCAGATCTGTGTAGTCGCATTGCACTACAGCAAGTACACTTCCCTTCTTAGTGAGTCACAGTGGGCACCCATAGGGGTCCTCTCTCACTTCGTTCCCCAGCCCAAGTGCACCACAGGCAGTGAGTCACAGACGCACCCGAAAGAGAGGTGCCCCTGCCTGCTGCAACTGCAACTTAATGGTATGCATACCCAATTGGCTATGCATGCCATTTTGTAGCGGGCCAGAGGAGGCACCCACCCCAGAGAGGTGCCTCCAGGAGCCTGCTTTCCCTTCATGGCGGGCCAGAGGAGGCACCCACCCCAGAGAGGTGCCTCCAGGAGCCCCCCCAAAACCAGTACTAACGACAGATGAAAAACCGACAAACGAAATGACAAATTTTTGGAAAATTTCACGAAAAACGGAAACGAGCCGAAACGGGCCGGCTCTGACACACGACAACTCGAAACGTAATTTTTCCTGGTCGTGCCCATCTCTAATGCTTATACTGTAATAAGGTCCTCATAAGGCAGCTGTTCTTTTACCTGCCACTATATTTTGCAGTTCTGATTTTCGCAGCAGCACTGTTTCTATTACAAAACCACACAAGATAAATACATCAGCCTCAGTTGCACAGGTGTAAAACTGGAAGGAATGCTGCAAAAATAATTTTGGTGTATGTGTGTGTGTGTGAGAGAGAGACCAAGAACAGAGGCAAAGTACTTGGCCAATGCAAAAAAGATCCTCAAAATGATAGATATGATGGCATGTAATTTCTTTTCAGACCTTTTAAAACCAAATCATCATCTTGGCTTCCATGAGCTAGGAGCTCTGCAAAGGATGCAGGGTGCAATCTGATGATTAAATGTGATGGCCTCTGGAAGCCTCACAAAGCCTCACACTAACAAGAAAAAAAAGGAGCCTTTTGTATTTTGAAATTCATTCATAGAGGCCTGAAGGAGGAATCAGCCTCCTACGAGTCTGTTGTTATTCGTTTTGCTCAATCACCTGTGAAAAGGACCTTAATCTGTTATTGTTTTGTGCCAAAATGTATTACAGTATGCTGATGTCCTTCAGTCGCTCTGCCCATGTTGCCTTCAGTCACTTTGTCTCGGGCCATCAGTGCCTCTGGAAAGCATCAGCCAATCTCTGCCTTCCTGTCCTTCCCAGGAACTTCCTCTGGGGATGTGCGTAATAATATCAGGACATGAACTCGCTTGCAGTCACCGAGGCTGACAGTCACTGCCTGTGGGGATAGTGGGACTAGTGAAGGCATGCTGACAAATACGCCACTTGACTTTCTTCCCCTTCTCTTTTCAGAGTGCAAGTGGCGCGCCGGGGCTTACAAAGTCAATGGCTAGTTCCCTATTTAAATGGCACATGTATTTGAAATGAGACCCGCAGTGGCACAAATCAATCATATGCTAATGCATGGAGGCGAGTGAGGTGCAAGTCGGCTCTGCCCTGCATTTGGAAACAGAATATAGAGAGAGTGTTGTTTTTATGTGCACTGAAATATGACAATGTAGGAATTAAAAAAAAAAAACAAGCAATAGACCATTGCAAACGACTGAGGATGGAACATGCCTTACTAGGAGCCAGTCCCAATGAGTTTAATAAAACCTGCTTTGGAGTAGGCATGTGGGGATTGAACTGTCAAGAGTGGAAAATTTCAATAGCTGCCACTTTTAGTGACATCTTTTTAAAGCACCTTGAGGCAGGGGTGATCCTACCACTAAACAGAGTGAGGCTGTTATCTCAAAGGGCAGATAATAAGGATAATAGCGGTGCACACCCACCCACATTTCTGTCTTGAGCTTCTCATGCTCCTGCTTTGTCAGAGGACAGAGCTGTGTAGATGCTTTGTGGCTGGCTTTGCACTGCCTAAATTACCCTGCTGTGGGGATGTGCACAAAATGAATATTTTTTCTTTTGTTTTTTCTTCTTCATTTCGTTCCCTAACAAAATTAAAAAAAACCCCCGCCCCTTTAAAGAATAACAAAACAAAAGGAAAGGAAAAATTTCAATTTGTTCTGTTTTGTTTTTCATTTTACCATTCCTATGGGAAACCGCTTTTAAAACCCCACACCATTCCACCCCTATGTGCCCGATTGTGTGGGGGAATGACGTGTGGTTTTTGAACTTTTTTTTTGCCACCAAAGTATGTGTTGGTCAGCTGGTGCGTGGGGCTTCAGCAGCAAAAAAAGTTTTAAAACCCTGTGCCATGGGAGGGACGCACAGGCTTTTAAAACTTATTTTTGCCACCAAACCCACACGCGCCAGCTGATTGATGTTTGCTTCAGGGACTAATAAAGTTTAAAAACCCCGCACTCCCCAAAAACACATAAAACAAAGGTAAAAAAAATCATAAAAACACATAAACACACACACACACAGTAGTTACATAAAATATGCACATAAAACAGATAAAAGCACATTAAAAACAAAATTAAATGAAAAATGAAATGATTTTTTAAAAAAATTGTTTCAAAGAAAACAAAACAAAATGAACATAAACAAAACAAAAAATGAAGCAAAACACAATTTTGACGTTTTGTGCCCATCTCTAGCCTGCTGTTCTCAGGGGAGGGCCCTCTCTCCTCACTTGTGCTGAAATTAAAATTAAATTGAAGTCCAGCTTGTTACTATAAGTGGAAAATGGAAAGGACTCTGGCTTGCCCTTTTGCTGCCTTGGGCACAAAACCCTCTTTCCACTGTTCAGGCTTTTTTCAGAGTTTGAGGGGTAGGTGGATGAGAAGTAGAGTTAAGCAAGTGGGCACGGTACTGCTCCTACCAAGAAAATCAGTGAGAAAAATTAATGAGGTGCAACAATAACTACTTGCCTAGCTGAAGTTATTGACAATAATAATTTAGTATGGCATACGTTGAGCTTATATATTCATTTATTGGATTTTTATCTGCTTTTCAACTTGAGCACCTAAGGTGAATTTTTGAGGCAACTTTGAAGATTCTAGCTTAGGTGAGCCAAGCAAGGAATTTTGTCTTGGTAAAATTCAAAACATCTTTTGAGTTGGGGTGTCTGTGGAAAAACATTGTTGATTTATGCTGTGCTTCTAAAGCAAAACTCCAAGAGGACTTCAAAAGTTTTTAAAAAACCCTGTTGTTTTTACTATATGCCTCAACATTTGGCAATCCTATGAAGAAACAAATTTCAAAATTCTTCTGTCCTTCTAACAGCACTGTTCAGTTCTTGCAAACTCAAGCCTGTGGGTCTCTTTAGTGAATCAATCCATTTTGTATTTGGTCTTCCTCTTTTTTACTTCTGCCTCCAATTTTTTCCAGCATTATTGTCTTTCCCTGTGAATCTTGCCTTCTTCTGATGTGCCCATCTTCAAGATTGTTGCTTGATTTGATCTAGGCACCATTCTGGCAGTCCAGGGCATCCAGAAAGCCCCCACCCCACCCCAAATTTGAAACAAAACAATTATTTCCCCATAAGGCTGCTAACCAGTGGAGGCCAGAAATCTCCAGAGACATGAGAAACTCATGGAATGGGATTTGGGGCAGCACACAGCTAAATTTTGGGAAAGGGAACACCCCTTGCCCTAATGAGCTATCATTGCCTAGATCTAAGGAAAGTTCTTGTTTGTACATTAAAAAGATAGGACCCTTGTGAATGTCCCCAGTGGGAAAAAATGTTCAGAGTAAACTGAACATTAAGATAAAGGCCAAAATACTGTTCGCCATTTTGGAACATAACATTGCATCTGCAAATGCATGCTGAGTATTATGCCCAGGCAATGAGAACTGTGCAATCTGATTGCACAGTTGGTGGCATTATTCCTGTCTCAACCATTGGGGACATGCAAATCCAGCACTTCCACTGTGCCTTAGTTTTTCTGAAGCACTTGTGCAGCTTTGTATTGTACACACAGAGCTGTGCAACAGGATTTCAGTCATACAGTGCTGATATGATTGTGATTCATTTCAATCACATGCCACTTAAGTAAGTTCTTATCCCATAAAAATCTGTTTCTGGTGAAATGAAAGGCTGTTTTTTTTCCAGAGACAAAATTCTTTCATTCGGGCACATGCTGATACGTAATAGATTCAACAAATTAGTGTTTCAATTACCTTTGTAGTCTTTAACCAGGCAATTTTATGAAGCAGTTAAATACACAATCCCAAACAATTGTTAAAATAGAGAGAGGGAGACAGAGATTACTTTGAAAAGATTAAAGTGCCTTGATATGTACAATATATATTGATCGCAAAATGCCTGTTGTTTTGACAAGTTAAGACATTAGCACACTTCTTTCCCACAAGTTTTTTTAAATTTCATTGTGTTTACAGGCTCAGATTAGATTAACTACACAATAGCTTGTGGCTATTTATGCATGTTTTTAAAGTACTTCAGATCTCATGCACCACTTGGAACAGTATTTTTATATTATACATTGGAGAATTTACATGGATTGTTTGTTTTCCTTTGTTTTCCTTACTTTTAAAACATAAAACAACCTCATAATCAGTCAAATATCCATGTAGCTTTAAATGTTCCTGCCTTAATACAGCTATTTCTGTTGACACACAGTAAGAGAATGTTGTTCACTGTGCAGCTATTCCATATTCTCACCGTTAAGAGAGGATTCTGCTTTACATAGGTTAAAAAAAAGAGCAAGTCCAAACAATAGGCTTTCTATATACTTTGAAATATAGTGGTTGCTCTTAACCACATGTTGAATAACCTGCACCTGTTGACATGAATACAGTGGAGATCCAGTTTGCCAAAGAAATGCATATAAGCAGCTAGATCACAGCTCCCATCATTCCCAGGTAGAACAATGGGAAGACTCATACATACAAATCCCATGTGACCTCCATCTGTAGCATTTACGATAGTAACTCAGTTATTTCTTGGTGATAATGGGTGAAGGCATCATTACACACTCATCCTGTTGAAGGAGGTCATCAAGATGACTTTTGGAGCTCAACCACAGTCTCACATGCTCCCATTTCTACTTCCATTTCTTCACTTGGATCCTTCACTTCCTGTAGTTTGCTCTGACATCTAAATGTGGCAAAGAATTTGTTTCCAAACGAGAGCAGGGCATCTACATGGGTTCTCTTTCTGGGTCAAAGGTTTCAAATTCTGGTTTGGAGGTTTGTGGTGCCGCCATTTCTCTGAATAAGTTCTAATGGCAGGTTCTAGCTGACCATGAACCAGGAGGTAAAGGATAAAACCAAGGTACAAAGGGGAAGGATACTGGGGAATGCAAACATAGCCCCAATGTTTAGGCTACAGTGTCTGATGAGTCAACTTCTTTTTTACTTGCCCTTCTCATGTTCTTAGCTGCATCCAGCACCAAATTGTCTCTGGATTGGAATCATGTACCTGACTACATTTTTAACCCATTCATTTAGGTAAACATAGGAGAAGACTTCCTCTCCGAAATATCTACATCAGCAAAACAAGAACAGCAACAGTATTCCCTGAAGCTTACATCATCCTTCAAGACCACATTTGTTTAGCATAATTTCCTCTGATTGTCTCACAGGGTTTTAGAAAGCAGCCATCTAGGGATGGGCATGCAATGGAAAAATAGTGTGGGCCAAAAAAATAGTGGAAGATGAAGAGGAGGAGGTGGCAAAACCCAGTAGGGAGTTGGCAGGGACAGTGGGAAGAAGGCATGGCACCTGTTGTGCCAAAAATGAAGGGCTGAGCAGATAAAAGTTTAGTGCTTCATTTTGTTTCAGTGACTCATGATCCCAAAACTAAACTACAAACCAAACCATGAGCCATCTCATTTCATGGTGTGTTTTTTTCTGGTACCTAATTCAATTCATGGACATCTCTACTGGATGGGGCTTCTGGGACTTAAAGTCCAAAACACCTCGGTTACTCAACTTTGGAAACTACTGAAGTAGGCTACTCACTGAAATAATCCGGGCATTCTTACAAATAAGTTTGTTCAGGCTTTCTATTAGGCTCTGAAGAACATTAATTTTGCCTGTGGTTGCCAATTTAGTAAGAAATGCAAATGGGGCCAAAGAAGCAGGCTTGATCTCTAAGCAAGTGTTCAGATTGGCAAGCAAAACAGTACCACATACTGCTTCATCTGTATATTTTTATCCACATGTAGAGATGGGCACAAAACTCCAAAATGGCATTTTGTTTTGTAATTCATTCCCCCACCCCATTTCATTTTGTTAATTACAGAACAAATTTTTATTTAAAAAGTTCATTTTATAATTCATTTTACTTCAGTTTCTTTTCTTTTCTTTTCTTTTTGAACCCCACCAGTTAGTTTATTATTATTATTATTATTATTATTATTATTATTATTATTATTATTATTATTATTATTATTATTATTATTATTATTATTATTATTATTATTATTATTATTATTATTCAACAGCCTGTGGGCCGGATCATTTTTTTAAAATTTATTTTTATTTTTATTTTATTTTTTATTTATTGTAGCACAGACTGGTAGGCTTTTTTTTCTTTTAAATTTTCCTGCTGGTCCATGGGCCAGTTCAGCAGTCCACGGGTAGGGTCCGGTGCTCACGGGCCAGATCAGCGGCTCATGGGCTGAATAGTTTATTTTTATTTTTATTTTTATTTATTTGCTGCTGGCCTGTGGGCTGGTTCAGCAGCCTGTGGTCAGGTCAGCAGCCCACTGGTCAGTTATGGTGCTCATAGGCTGGTTTGCCAGTCCATGGGCCAGATTGGGGTTTTTTTTTTTGTTTTTAATTTTTTACATTTTTTTCATCTGTCGACCCATGGGCCGGAACGGCTTTTTAAAATTTTTAAATGGAGGCAATGACAGAGTTTATTTTCTTGGGATCCTTGATCACTGCAGATGGCGACTGCAGCAACGAAATTAAAAGATGCCTGCTTCTTGGGAGGAAAGAAATTGCAAACCTAGGTAGCATCCTAAAGAGCAGATACATCACTTTGCCAACTAAGGTCCAGATAGTCAAAGCTATGGTTTTTCCAGTAGTGATGTATGGAAGTGAGAACTGGACTATAAAGAAGGCTGATCACCGCATAATTGAGGCCTTTGAGCTGTGGTGTTGGAGGAGAGTCTTGAGAGTCCCCTGGACTGCAAGGAGATCAAACCTACACATCCTGAAAGATATCAACCCTGAATGTTCACTGGAAGGACAGATTTTGAAGCTGAGGCTCCAGTACTTTGGCCACCTCAAGAAAGATTGAAGGCAAAAGGAAAAGAGGACGGCAGAGAATGAGATGGTTGGAGAGTGTCATCGATGCAACCAATATGGATTTGTCCAAACTCCGGGAGGCAGCGGAAGATAAGAAGGCATTTGCTTTCTCTCTCTCTCTCTCTCTCTCTCTCTCTCTCTCTCTCTCTCTCTCTCTCTCTCTCTCTCTCCCCCCCTCTCCCTCTCGTTTGCTCTCACCCTCACTCTCTCTGGATCTCATTTTTTTAAATAACTTGAACAAGGAAGATCCCTGTCCATTCTGTTTAAGCAGTCTGACTCTGTTCAAAATGCCAGCTGGAGTGGATTGACTGATGCATGTAGCTTTATCGATGGACCCTAAACATAAGAATTTTTTTAAAGAGGACCAAGGTAGTGCTAAAAATGGGAAATAAGTAGATAAGAAGTGGCTTTTTAGGTCCCCACCTTTGTTTGATTCATTTTACAAAAGTGCCTCCTAACCAACGCAAAAAAAGAGAACCCCCAGTGGTGGTTCTAGGAAAATGCGTTTCAGAGGGTTATGGCCAAGGTTTTGTGATTGTGAGGACACAATTTTTAGAGGCAGCTTTTCTTGAAGTACAAGGCAGCTTTAAGCTGTCATGGGATAGTGCTCTTCGTTCCTTTGGATGATATCTTTGACCTTCATTCATAGCAAGAGAGTTTGATGCTTCAGAGGAGAGAATGTTGTCTTCACTGATATTTCTGCCTGACCTTGTCCACATCTACATGATTCTTCCTGTACCACCCACCTTTTCACTCAGAAGCTGTAGTGCGCCATTGAATGAGTATCCCTTGCTTTAGTTTATGCATCCCTTTGAACACTGTTTTTTTCCCTCCTGCAGTTCTCCTAAGAGTTTTATGGCCCATTACTGAGTGACTAAAATGGGTGCAGAATATTTTGCAAGGCTCTGCCAGAAGTTTATTACTCTCATCATTCTTCAGGAAATCATGTTCCAGCAGGTTCAGGCAACATGCAGAACACGGCACATGTGCGAATTAGCTGTTTCACACCACCTTTACAATATTATCACTACTAATAAAACCAGGGGGAAGACCTTGGGGGGAAGACTGCACATTAATTTGGTCACACAGCTTTGGGAAGTAATCTTTGTTAAGCCTGGAGATAAGAGGTACAATTAACAACACCCACCGACACACCACTTTTTCCCTAAAAGCTACTGCCAATTGTTGAGGGAGAAAGAGCACGGAGGTATCTTTGTAATCAAGTACTGGTCCAGTTGTCTTCCTGCTGTTTTTTTTAATATGAATACATTTTTCAATGGCTCTCCAGAGCTGTTTTATTAAGCTTGAGATGGTATTTGGAAAAAAATGTGTGATATTGCACGGACACAGATGCACTGATGCTCTAGGCGGTGGTTTCAACTTTGCTTTTATCATCCAGTAAGCTGCTGGTATGTAGAAACAGGGCAGTGTAACAATGGTAATGGGTGGCTGAAAAATCCACTCTTTGAGAAAATATATATGATGAAAAGTGTATTTAAGTACACATTTAAATGAGAAGGTTCTGCTGTGTTAGTTTTTCAAATGCACAGATTAGTGCAGAAACAGAAGTGAATGGAGTGACTTATTACCACTACTTATTTATGGGTGGCTTCAGTACTGTATACTATTATGCTCATTTTCCTTGAAACTTCTAGTATTCCACCACAGAAAATGGTGTGTTTTGGTATATTATTAGGTTTTAGAATAACCTTCCCTTCTCTCCCCCTCCCCCTCATCTCTTGCACACGCATACCACTGTTCATGAATTCTGCAGTGTAATATGGTCAACAGTGAACAAAATCCAGGCTACTTTGCTTGTTAGCTTGTTTGTTCTTAAGTGATATGGAAGAACTCCAGTGAAGATGGAAATTTTCTTTAAAAGGCACCAAAACTAAATTTAAGGGGGTGATTACATGAGCCTTTATCCTGCTGTTTGATTCCTGGTTGGCAGGGGTTAGTTCACTCCTTTGGACAACGCCCAGATGCTATAAGCACCAGCGCAGATCACTCTGTCCCCAAAATATTTTTACTTGCATCTTGCTGGGTCCCTGCCGGGGCTCCTCTTTTTTAAAGGTATGGTAGTATCACTCTGTTTTGGTTTATTTCCAGTGTGTGTATAAGCACTGGGATCAAACCAATGCAGAATTTGCCACTTTAAATTTATCTTCCACTTTCCTTTTCTCAATACTGTTAAATGGTTGAAGAGGACAGTTTAAGACAGCATACTGGGAAATAAAAAAAAACCCTCCTATGCTTCTCTGTGGAGGAGAAAGGAAGGAAGCATACATATATACATATATACATATTAGAGATGGGCACGAAATGAAATATTTTTCATTTCCATTTTTGTTTTTTCATTTCATTACGCAATGAAATGACAAACAAATTTTGTCTCCAAAATGAAACGAAATGAACAGAAACACCAGAAATTTTGTCGTGTGTTTTGTTTCCGTTACTGCAATACAGTGAACTGCTTTAAATGCTTAAAAAAATCACAAAAATTGAAATAAATGACAACAAAATGGTAACAAAATGAACAAAAACGAAAATGATTTTTTTGCAAAAATTCACGAAAAACGGAAACGAACCAAAACGGACCCTCCAAACGACAAACGACAAACGAAACGTCATTTTTTTATTCATGCCCATCTCCAATACATATACATATATACATATACGTATACATATACATAGACATAGACATAGACATAGCCTACTGGGGCAATGGTGATATGCTAAGTCTTTTAGACTATATTTTCTTTGAAAGTTTCCTCTTGAAAGGAAGAGGAGGATAGGACAAGGAGGGGATACTCCTCCATTTTTTTCTTTATGGAGGTAGTCCAAGGAGGGTCGAGATGCCTCTGCTATGTACCACTATGTTCCACTTGCTGTTGATATAGAAGCTAATGTTCCTGGTAAGCTGGATGTTGTGCGGTAACTCAGAGACGGAGAAAGTCAAAGGCCGATGGTTGCTTTTGAAAGGTTTAGAAACTGAGCTTCAGAATGCCTTTGCAAAAGCTAGTTTGAAAGATTTCATAGAGGGCAGACGTAACAAGGTTTCAGGCTTTGGCTAATTGTAGTTCCAGATTCATTTGCATTACTATGTTGGAGACTGTAACCACTTAAGCTCATGCTTAGAGAACCACTTGTCTTCCAGATGTTCCTGGACTGCACTGCTTAACTCCTCCTGACCCCATTTTTTTTTTTTTACTCATGCACATATTATGCTAGCATGGAATTTGGGAAGGAAGGACTTATTATGGCTAAGGGCAAAGGGAGCCAGGGAGGGGTTGTCAGTAGAGTGATAGATCTCCTGGTTCAAACCCATGCTCAGTTATGGAAACTGGCCTTGGTAAAAACCCCTCCTTAAATGTCTCACATACCTTGGAAACCCTGTCTGAGTAATTCATAAGTGACCTGACCTGTGCATTATTGATGGCACTAACACTCAATGGTTAGCAGTGCTCAAAACTCTGGTTCAGAGCCACATCAGGTATGCACATCAGGAACGTAGGCTCTCCATGTCTAGTTGCCTTTTGATTCACATAGCTTGTCTCAGCATGCTTCCCGCCTCGTCTCCTCCAAGTGCCATTTCATCTCACAGATTTACAGGGGGCAGAGCAATTCGGCTGGGCTCTCTCCAGTGGCCCTCTCCATTCCAATTCCTGTTTGTCTTGTCAGACTCTGTGAGTATGCTTTACGTCCTTATGTTATTCCCTCACCCTACATCCATCTTGTCAAACTGCGGGATAGGGGCAGACAGTTTTGAAGCATGCCTCCTGCACGGCAGGCCTTATGCGCCATCACTCTTAATGCCTCCATCGTCTCGTGGTCGCTTTCTTTGCTCTCTGCGCTGAGCAACTCTGGCCTCTGGATGCTCTCTGTGTTTGCCGGCAGCCACAAACAGCTTGCTCTTGTTTGCGAGCAGACAACATTGAGCTAACCTTCTCATTGAGGGACTGGAATGAAACCATGTCAGCTGAAAGGCACCCCCCCCCACACACAAACACACTCTCACACACAAACTTTTTTTAGTTCAGGCCCTCTTGACTCATCTGAATTAACACTCAGGCAATGATAGAAAGGAGGTGTGGGGGGGAGGGGGGAGCCCAGCCTAGCCCAGCCAACCCATTAAAAATAATGCCTGGCAGTGAAACATTGTGTATTTAAAAGTCATTCAGCAATGTATGAAAATGTATTCATTAGCGGGGGGGGGGGCAGAGGGGATCTCTGGAACCAGCCATAGATGGAATTGCTAATACAGTTGAAATAATTTTGGATAATTCTGGCTTTTTCTGTTCACCCACTTTGCAGATTGCCTGCAGGGAAGGTGACAGGTTTCTCACCTTTGCAGTGGCCCTCAATGGAGAAATATGAAGGAAGAACACAGAAGTGGGAGAGTTTGACTTGTCTGATTATCTTATGAAGGAGCTTCATGAATACAACTGTTTAAAAGAGAACCCCATAGGTGCTACATGCTCAGCATTTCGGGGTCAGGTTCATGATTGTCATAAGTAATTCAATCCAGAGACCTAAAATATAAGGAGGAACTTTTCTGCTTTTTCCCTACTGCAGCTTACATTGCATGTGTTGTCCACAGAACCAGACTGAACCTGAGAGATTAGGACGGGAACTTTCTTTTGCAGAGGTGGACCATTGGACTTTCTCAACTTGGGACAATGGGGAATTTTTGGCCTTCTAGACTTGGTTGCGCATGCACAGATGAGCCAAATGCTTGCTTGTGGATCTTTGTGACATGAAAATGGCAGTACCCACCCACACCTGAAATAAAGAAATGGACACAGGTGTTGGAGTTAACCAGGGACACACTGCATTGATTTTAATCTCCAAGCACCCATATGCTGCAGAAGGGCCTGGATGTAGTGCCGACACCTAGGGCAGGCTCTAGAGGTACCTCTAGCCCCCTCCCTGACCCCAAACTGATGACTCCCAAGGCTTTAGTCAGAGCTGGCCCCTGGACAGCTCATACCAGACCAGCTACAGACTGGGAAGGAGATTTGCCATCTGCCCAATCCTCCAAACTTCAGACAAGCAAATTTTCAGACAAGCTAATGCACCTCTCACACCGGCTAGTAAAATTCTAGCTCCTGGTTGCCATGATACTGGATGCAATCTGCTTTTTGGGAGCTCGCCAACACTTGGTTTCAATTCCACCCTACCCGCAAATGTAACCTATTTAGAATTCAGCCCTACAATAGCCCTCAGATTCCCATGGGTAAAGCAGTGTGGGAAAGGCAAAAATATGTCTGCCCACCTTTTTATGCCAATCAGGTGAGACAGACCCAAAATTCTTATCTGACCCTGAACTAACCACTGAAGCCACACTGAATCTGGGAAAGATGGAAAAGTTGCCTCAAGGAAAAGATGGATGGCTGGGGGGTGGGAGGACCTTAAAACTACTCCCAGACAGCCCATGCCCAGCACAGCTTTGTGGGGCGTGCTGATTGGAGCTCCCACCTCAGAAGAGGTGGCCAAATAGCCCCCAGCAGCATAGTAATCCACGCCAGTGGAGATATGCATTTGTCAGTGATTTCCAGCATCTACTTGCATCCCCAAGGAATGCCCCTCCCCATTGCATTCAGAATTGCAGTTAAGGTAGGTGTGTCTGAGGCCTAAGGGGCTGAAATGCCGAACGTTGCTGTTGGACATACTTGTTGGGATTTTCTGTTGGATTTGGTATCAATCCATCTGCTCTTAATAATTACACTGCCTCCAGCTACTCATCCCAGGCAAAACACAAAATAGGCGGGCTCAGGATTGAACTAATATGGCTGTCACGTGTTTAGACCAGATATTTCCCTCCATTCCTTCATCCCCCTCTTCTTGCAGATGCCAATTTTATGTCATTAAAATGCAACCAAGGAGGGAGATGGCAAAGTCCTAAGCACCAAATGCGCTACTTAACGTCTATGCTGGTATTCCTGGCTTTTCACAACTGCTGTGTCTTCCTTTTTTTTTGCTCATTAGTCCTATTCAATTAGTATTTAATAGTATGGGGTCAGAGAGGAATGCTGTGGCCACATATCTTTTTCAGTTGCATTGTCCTTTTACATGGAGAGAGTGGTGGGCCTGAAGATTAAGGGGGTTGGGGTAGAGCTCTCTGCTCTACTTATGTTAAGTATCTACATACTGCCTGGGGCTACAGTGAATAATTTTGCATTTGGGCATGATCTCTGTCCTGAAATACTGCTGAAAGGTTATTTTTTGTTTTTTAATGTTTCCATCACAACTGGACATATTATTGCACAGCACTCTGTTGTTTTTTTAAGAATAACCTGGGACCTATGGGATAGAATGCATTTTGCAAACCTCAGACACCACCTCAACAAAACAGTGGGACCACCCTGGCTTTTAATCTTGCCATTCACAAGAATCTTCACAATGGATTCTGCTGGAGAAAGGAATAGCAGTAGTGATAGGAACCAAATTGTCTGGATCTACACATGGGCTAATGAACCTTTTTGTAATAGATGAGATTTTGATTCTCTCAAGAGCTTGTATTTCCCTTTCCTCTTAAAGCAAAGCAAAAAGCAAAGTGTTTTGCTTATATACCACCCCATACCAGTTCAAGTAGTCTCTGGGCAGTTTACAGTTTTAATTACAGTATGCAGGCTACACCCCCCCCCGAAAGCTGGGCACTCATTTTACTGCCCTTGAAAGGATGCAAGGCTGTGTCAACCATGAGCCGGCTACCTGGGATCAAGACCCAGGTCGTGACCACAGTTTTCGCAGTACAGACATTTAACCAATGTGACACAAGGCTCCTGGGGGGTCAATTTCACATAAGATATCTAAAAACTGTGATAAATAATGTTATGGTCATTACATGCTGTCAGTTCAGTTCTTACTGATGGTCACGTCTTCCATGATTTTGTAGATATGCTCAGAATTAGCTCGGCAGAGGAATATGCTGCCACGGAAGGTGGTGGAGTCTCCTTCTTTTGACGTTTTTAACCAGAGGCTGGATGGCCATCTGTCAGAAATATTGTTATGGGGTTCCTGCATGGCAGGGGTTTGGGCTGGATGACGCTCGAGGTCTCTTCCAACTCATTGATTCTATGATTCTGTGACTCTAGTTTGCCAACACTGCTATCCGTGGGCACCCAGGGACTGTGCAGCTTGTCCAAGGCTACACAGGCTTGCTCTTCTCCTGGAACTCACAATGGGGAATTTAATTACCAACTCACTGAGTTTATCTCTACACAAATGACTAGACATGGGCACGACTCGGCGAAATTATCGTTTCCATTTTCGGTTATTGTTTCTGTTACGTAACGGAAACGGTAACAATAATTAAGCCATCAGAACTCAAACTCGAACCGAAAAAAGAAAAATTTGGTCGCGTTTTTCGTTTCCATTTGTGGCATCACGGCGATCATGCAATGCGAAGCACAGAAAAAGTTTTTAAAAGTTTTTTTTTAAAAAAACCCGACTCCCGGCCAAAAAAGCAGGCGAAAATATGCCTGCCTGAGGCTTTGCCACCTACCAGAGGGGTGGTTTCTGGGGGGTCCCTGGCCTTTCCCCCGCTCTTCTCCTGTCCTGCGCTGCTTGCACCAGGCTGGGTGGGGTCATCCTCGTCATCTCGCCATGCCATGCGGTGGGGGGATCCAAAATGGCGACCACAATTTTTCTTTTGAAATCGTGGTCAAAAACACACCAAATCACCACCAAAACATTGTGAAATTTATTTATTTTAAATGCCTGAATTTTAATAGTAGCAGCAGTGGGGTTTTTTTATAGCAATAAAACGTTGTATTGATTTTATTTTATTTTATTTTATTTTATTTTTTTAGACCTGCCCATTTGGGCTGGGCATGGGATGGGACCATGCAAATTGTTTGAACCATTCCACCAATGGCATCGCCAGGTTTTTGACTGACACTGCTGGATGTCTCAGAGGGCATAAAAAGCCGAGGCACCTTCCAGAAATCGCAGTCGGGTGTATGGATGTGGTTGAGGGAGGAGGGCTGGCTGCTGGTGCTGGTGTGATCCGATCGAGATTGAGGAGGGAGGCTGGAGGCTTTAGGATTTAAGTTAGGCACGCAGGGAGGGAATTGAATTTAGAAAATAATTTATTTGATTCCCTGCAGCTTTGTCTGCTGAAGGGAATAGCAGTTTATTCTTTATTTCTTCTCTGGCAGTTTGTGAGGATTTTTTTCTGATATTGGGTAAAGGGGGAAGTTTGACTGGGAGTGGGAGGTGTGGATTTATTTTAAAAATATATTATATACTACCATTTATTTTCTATTTTCTCAACTTCAATTTGCTTGCACACACACACACATTTGGGGTGCAAGCCAAGAACAGAACCTCTATCCTAAGTGATATCCTAATTGCCTAGCCACCCGCCCGCTCACCCGCCCCCCGCCCTGCCCGCCGCCTAGGGCACAAAAACACCTAGTGCCGGCCCTGATTGCGGGACGCCCGTGTGCTCTGATTGCGGGACGCCCCTATGCTCACGGTGGAAACGACAAACGACAAACGGAAATGACAAATTTTTAAAAAATTTAGCGACAAACGGAAACGACCCGAAATGGACCCGTTCCGACAAACGAAAACTCGAAACGTCATTTTTTCTGGGCGTGCCCATGTCTACAAATGACATTTCAAAATTCTCCACTCTGTTTGTAGGAGGAGAAATTGGTATGACTATTTCACCAAATATCTCCAGGAGAAGGGGAAGTTCTTAAACAATTTCTTGGAAGTGGAGCTCACCATTATCAGTGGCTATGGGGCAACTTTGTTTTTGGTTTTGGTTTTACCTCCAAGGTTGTGGGTTTTTTTGAATGCACTGACATCACAAATGACAGGAACAGCAACTGTGTCAGCAAGTATTTCACCCTTTGGCTTCCTCTTCATTGCAACCTATATGATGACTTTTAAGGCCCTATTTTTGGCAATAGCAAGAGAAGTAGTGACCAAAGAAATTCTGAGATTTGTGAAATCAGATTGTAAAACATCCTTTAAGACAAAGGATTAAGTCTCAAAATAGTTTCTCAAGAAAAATATTTTAAAATACTTTGGCTCCATACTTAGTGTCTTCCTCCAAGTTCCAGGTTTTCTGAATGTTGCATTTGGGGAACAGGGAAGTGACTTTAGATATATTTTGTCTTTGCTGGATTTGCATATATAAGAACATAAGAACATAAGAACAGCCTTGCTAGAAGAGGCCACAGTCCATCCAGTCCAACATTCTCTCTCACACAGCGGCTCACCATTTGCTTCACGGTATTCCCAAGCAGATGTCTTCACCTGCTTATGATTCCCCACCAATGGCATTGAGAAATATCCTGCCTATCTCTACAACCCAGAGGTTTTCCTTAGGTATCCATAATGATGACCGTTGATACTCCTGTTGTCCATGAACTTGTCCCATCCTTTCTTAAAGCTGTCAAGGCTGACAGCTGTCACCACTTCTTCTGGCAGGGAGTTCCACAGGCCAGTGATCCTCTGGGTGAAAAAGTACTTTCTCTTATTTGTTTGAGATCTAGCACCCAAAAGTTTCATGGAGTGCCCCCTAGTTCTAGTGTTGTGCGATAGGGAAAACAGCTTTTCCTTATCTATTTTGTCCATACCATGTATGATTTTATAAACTTCAATCAGGTCACCTCTTAGGCGCCATCATTCAAGAGTGAAGAGGCCTAGCCCTTGCAGCATCAGATGGTGAGGAAGGTGTTCCAGTCCCCGAATCATTCTGGTTGCCCTCCTCTGCACTTTTTTCCCATTTCCATAATATGAATGTAGCTTCTTCATTGTAAGTCCCATAGCAGGTACAGGGGAAGGCAGTGTTCCTAACCTTCAGGAAAAAGATGAAGATCATGTTGTCCTCCAGTTTCCCTAAAGTTTTATTCCACCATGAAAGAGACTTTCCTTTGTCTCCTTCATATGAATTGTAGATAGTGCAGTGGTTTAGGCTTCAGGCAGCCCAGAGGTTGGGAGTTTGATTCCCCACCGTGCTTCCTTGACAGGACCTGGACTTAACAATTCATAGGGTTCCTTCCAGCTCTGAAGTTCTAAGATCATGATGATGATTTCTCAAAGCCCTTTATTTAGACTTTCCTCTGTATATATTTGAGCTCGGTATGACATTGAAACATTGCTGGCTGCCATAGATATGAATGGTTAAAATCCTGTGGTGCAGTTATGCAGAGTAACTTTTCAATGCAAATTGCCATGAGTTACAAAATCCACAGACCTTATCTCTTGTCTATGGAGATATCTTAACTTACAAAAATTTGCTTCAAAAATTTATGCTGTTTGAGTAGCTGGAAAACAGGACTTCAGCCAGTGAAAAATATGATGTGCTGTTAAATATGAAGGTGAACACTATCATCTATCTATCTATCTATCTATCTATCTATCTATCTATCTATCTATCTATCTATCTATCTATCTATCTATCTATCTATCAAACTAATCCATAAACATTTCTCTGAAATTCCTCCTCTTTTGAAATTATTTTCAAAGGAAAATTACATTGAATAGAAATAGTTTAAATTCCCATGGAAAAAAAGTTTTGCTAGCATAGCAAATGTGTTGCAGTTTTTTACATGTCTGTATCCATCAGATAAGGATTGTTCGTATTTAAAACAGATGCTATATTTTCCTTTCTTTAGTGGATTTTAACATTTTAAAAGTGTTTATTCATTTTAGGTTTGAACTATGTTTTCTCCATTTAACTCTACGAGGTCTTGAACCCTATTAATTGAAGAAAGCTGCATGATAAATTGAAAATCAATCAATCAGCCAATCAGGTCTACCCCCCCACCCCAAACACATAGGAAGTAAAAACTGTAATGCTATGAGCCAGCACTGCTACTAGAATGTGTGGGCCGCTTCAACACAGACTACCCCTTAAATATTACTTGAAAAATCTACAAAAGGTTAACAATTACAGAGACTTCCTGATAGATAAGTTATATGTGTGACCCTCTATTGAGGATAACATAGGTTGGAAGCTACACATGGTCTGCACATAGCAAGAAAAATGTAGGAGTATCGTCAGACCAAGAGAAAGCTTGCAATATTACTATAGCAGGTATGAAACAGAGGAAATGAGGCAACATATAACCAAGTAGATGTTGCATTTGGCTGATTTAGGTTCTGCAAATTCTGCTGAGTGTTTCGATCTGCATTTACATGGGAAGAAACTATTCATTCAGTGAAAATTCCGGTGCCTGGTGTCCATCATGGTGAATTCCTGTGATTGCATATTTCAGAAAAAGCAAAACAGAAGAGCAAACGTGGAGCTCAGCCATGCAACTTTCTCTACTTTCAAAGTGAACTGGGATTTCTCATTTCATACATCGTTTACAGCTTGCCACAGTGATTTCTGAAAGCCAGGATGTATTTTCAATACAAGGAGAAG
The DNA here is from genome assembly GCA_029282475.1 of Phrynocephalus forsythii. Taxonomy (NCBI): domain Eukaryota; kingdom Metazoa; phylum Chordata; class Lepidosauria; order Squamata; family Agamidae; genus Phrynocephalus; species Phrynocephalus forsythii. The sequence goes on from JAPFRF010000005.1 coordinate 37,735,829, forward strand.
AAAGAGGAAAGATGCATTTTTGTTACAACAGCCTGGCACATTGGGCTTCAATGTAATTATGCCATAACATCAAAAAAATGCATTAGGAGGAAAGTCAATGGTCCTTAACCCAGAGTAAAAAAATAATAATAGGATCCCTGTGCACACCAAGAAGTCCCAGATAGAACCATTGGGTGGTAATCTCGATGCTTTGACATATTACCAGTTATAATAGCAGCCAAGATGATGCACGCACTTAATACAGGTAAAATGGCAGCTCCATAAATTTGAGTGTTTCGGTGTAAAGCACACTACTTAAGCCTTCTCTGGAAAGTTACTGCTTTAACTGTAGCACTTATTGCTATAATGTGCCCAGCCTGTTCCTTCCGGTATTGCTGAGTGTACAGATGCCTGCTGGGCAGAACAATACATTTGAATGGAGATTCTCAGCAGGAGCCTGGCATGCTCAGCAGGACCTCAATGACCTTCCAGGAAAAGAGGACATCTGCATTTTCTCTTTCGTCCTTTCTCTGGGCCGCTGATGCACCTCAGTGTTGACATGGATGAAAGGAAAGAGAGGGGGGGGCAATGGTAAACAAATAAGGTTACCTAAATGCATGGAAGATGATGCTGTCACAAGCATTCTGTGCTCATAACATCCAGGTTACACCCACAGTATTTCCCAAAAGGCACAGCAAGTGGTTGGCAGGGTCTACTTTTTTCTGAGGAGCTTCTCTCCCCTTTAAGAGATGGCTTTTCTTTGAATCCTATCTCAGTGGCTTGCTTCTGATGGGATAGCTCAGCATCAGCATCAACCATTTTGTATCATAGACAGCAGAACAAAATGCCGCACATCTCACCTATGGAAAAGGCTTGATTTGAAGCCCCCCCCCCAAAAAAAAGGGATGGGAAGAAGGGCACATTAATTGTAACCAGGGACAGAATTTTCTGTAGATCATTCTTCTTTCTCTTCTTTTCTTTAAACATTTTCTGTCAAATAACACATCTCAGAAATGCCCTAGGTGTGCAAGGGTGGGGCTGAATCCCTGGGATTTTCTTGTTAAATTAAAATTGAATGGTGAAGATTGCAAAAAGAGGCAGATCTGTCAGTCCAAATAGATTATCCACTAGGGATAGGGACCTTATGAAAAACCACATGCTGCTTGTCATTTTGTAAGCTTACAAAACCTTATGAAATGAAACGAAACAGAAAACAGTCTGTCTTCAAGAAATGAACCAAAATACAAGTTTTTCGTTTCAGAAATGAAACAATTCATCCTAACCTCTTGATCCAGCCATCTTGAGAACAGGAGGTTGATTTTTAAACCATAAATCAACCGTAAATTTAAATTGTAAATCAATTTTTTAAACCATAAATAAACTGATTTATTTTCCTTTCTTCCTCCACCTCAGCTGTTGAGATAGCTTATCTCCGATCTTGATCTGCCTGAACCTAGCCAGAAGCAGAACTATTCCCTTTGCTGGGTGTGTCTGCAAATTGATTGTTTTCCTTTCCTTTTTAAGTAGGACTGTGGAAGTTATTTTTAAAAACATTTTCTTTCCTTCCCTTACCGCACCACCAATCAGCTGTGTTTATAACCCCAATCTCTCCATGCAACATCTAGGTATTAGTTTTCTAGCTTGTTTACAGAGGGTTCTTTGCTTGACAGAAAATTGATTGGAAGGTTTGAGGGTCTTTGATTTAGGGCAGTGGGTTCCCTGTTAAATAAAAACAGGAAAGCTCCCCATTATTTATAGCCTTAAGAAGAGTTTCATTTCATGATGAAAATTCTTTTTAAAAAAATCCGTTATTGATGAAATGATATGAAATGAAGAGTGAAATGAAATGAAATGAAACACTATATTTCCATTTCGTGCCCATTTCTATTATACACAGTTTTCTTTTCTTTTGTACAGTATATTTATATAGCACCAGATCCTTCAGAGCAGCTCATTTGATGTACTTATAAGAAAGTCATGCAAAGGTATGATCACAAAATGTCCATACAAAATGTACAACGAAAGAAATTGATTCTTCAAGGATGTACACTGGTGGCCAATGCAACTCTTTTGAAACATCGAAACGAACAGCCACTTCAAGTATCCTTTTACTCGGTACTTGAGGCAGAATAGGTCCTCAAGAATGAATGCTTCAAAGCGTGAAGGCTTAAAGCACCAAGACAGATAGCCTTATGTCCAACAAAGCATGTTAAAAGACAAACATCTAACCCTCTCCCCAAATGTTAAATGATAGAAGGGGAACAGAGGTAGTCATTTTATAGCTCCTAGAATACCGCTCCCCATGTGTGTGTGTGTAGTTTAAATATTGTTTGGGATTTAAGGTAGCATACATGTAAATGCATAAATTATGTCCAATATTGCCACTGTCTTCTTACCACTTACATATCCACAATGTGGATGTAAGTGACAACTTGTTAATTTGCAACAATTCACCACTGATAATTTTTCCAATTGTACTGATAGCATAAATCCCAAATTAGATTCCAACCATTCTGAAATAATCACTTGTATAGAGGAGACATACAATTTCAGTAGCTTCTGGCCTTTGCATCACAGATACTGGTTTTAACAACTGTATTGATTTTTCCTATTGGGAATTACCAATGGCATGAAATAAGGCTCCTCATATGGAGATAAGATCAATGTACAGACCTCATATTGTGCTTTCCAGAAAGCAGAGGTGTTGGCTTTTATTTTGCTCTGTGTCTTTTCCTCCTTCCCACCTTAATTTGGGTCTAGATCATTTCTTCATGAAAGAGCATACATATTTTTAAAGTTCCCAGGGAAACTCATACACATTTTGTACTCATTTATCCCAATGCACACATTCCATTTGCAGTTTTTCCTAATCTGCACATTTTTAAGAAGCTGCACATTATCTCCCATAACATATACATTTGTGTGTGTCTCTAATATACCATTTCATATGCACTTTTAGACCGGAACACTGCAACATAAAATATATGCATGAATTAGAAATGATAGACACTCCCCATATAGGCAAACCCTTAATTGGGCTGGGTTAATAATATTGACACCTTGCCTTAAAACTGGATCCAGATTAGAGATGGGTACAAAACAACAGTTTTTTTCATTACCGTTCTCCATTATTCGTTCAGTTACATAACGGTATGAATAACGACTGTTGCGATGGGGCAGGCTCAAACAGAACAGAACCAAGAAAATTTTCTCCGGTTCTGTTCATTTCCATTACTGGCATTGCGCCACTGGCACGATGAAAAATGGAGCAGCGAAGGGCTGCGAGAGGGGGCTGGGATCCCGCCTCCATGCTGGGCCTGGTGGAGCCTCTTTGCCCCCTCCCCACCGGAGCCGACACGAGAAGAGGTGGGATCCGAGCCCTTATGGGCTGGGCTCCAGGATCTTGGCCATGTGGTGAACTGGCAACGGTGCAGCCGGCTCGGAAGCTGGAGTAGAGGGCATCATTGGAGCACAGGGTGGAGTGCAGTGGCACCCCCCACAGGTTTCCCAGGTCTAGGCCGGGGGGTGCAGGGTGGCGGTCTGCTAGGGCAGTGGCTCCCAGGGCGGAGTGGTTCCCTGGGAGATGGGCCCCAGTTAGGGCAGTGCTGCACGGAGCTCTGGGGGTAGCCCGACGGTGGTGGCGGATGGCACGACAGATTGGTCCTTGGGGAGGGGGCCCAAGGGAGGGTGGCGCTCGGTGGTGCTCCGGGGGTGGCAGCCTGTTGGGGTGGTGATCAGAGCAGCACCCAACTCTGGGAGGACTCCCAGTGGCCACAGGATCGCTCTCCAGGCAGGCTTGCCACCGGCTCCGGTGGCACCCGGCCCCGGGAGGACTCCCCGTGGCTGCGGGATGGCTCTCCCAGGAGGCTTGCCCCAGCCCTGGGAGGGCTCCCCACGGCTGCAGGAATGCTCTCCCAGCCTGCCTGCCACTGGCTCCAGTGGCGCCCGGCCCTGAGAGGGCTCCCTGCGGCCGCAGCTTGCCGCACCCCAAAATTGAAGAAACGGAAACGAAGCGGGCCCCAGGGTCCCGAAAAACGAAAACAGAACAAAGCAGACCCCAAAGCCCAAATAATGACCACAAAACGCCATTTGGGCATTTCGTGCCCATCTCTAATCCAGACTCAGTCCACTATCCCATTCCCATCTATCTTTGGGCAGGTGAGTTGGCACACAGTTGGCCTGGCTCCCTTGCTTTCTCCCATGCCATCCTTATGCTTAGGGACACTGCTTAGAATTTTGTCATGGGATCTTGCATTGCCACAGAAAATTCTAGCTGCAAATGCTGAGGCAGGGTGTGAGCAGGCCACGGTAGTTCGAGATGAAGAGGAATCAGCATACCAGTTTGCCTCCCATTTGGTCATCAAGTTTGTACAAGGAGGGGAAAAGAGGAATAGCTGGGAGTAGGTGTTGGGCATGAGTTGGGAGTGGGAAATTCAAGTGGCAATATTACATTTGGTTGTTTTAACAGATGAAGCAAAGAAGAGAAAAGCAGGGCCAGGAGAATAGGAAGGCTAAAGCTACTTGATTTGAACTGTCCGGAGAAGGGAAGTGGGAGCCATCTCCCATGGAGATTGTTTGAGCTTGAATAGCCAGGTTTAACAGAGCTAATGGGCAGTCTTGGCAATCCTGTACAGCAGGTATCCTCAGTCTTCAGCATGCAGAATGTTCGATGTAGTGATAGCCATATATAGGATGACCAAACCACAACAGGTACCAATTTCTGGGGCTCCCTAATTTTGTAGATGGGGTTGGTGGTCCACTAGAGGGCATAGCTATCCCCTCCAATCATCAGAGTAGACAAAGCATGAGTGGGAGATTTCAGACAAACTGTTGTGGTCTTTGGTCTCTTACGAAAGAAGCTACTCTGCCTTGCCTCTTGTGAAGCAAAGCAAGGAAGGCCACAGGCTTGATGGCCCAGGATTGGACTGAATGTATTGTGAGCCATGCCTTATAGTTTTGGCAGACAAGCTGTCAGTCTCAGTAACCCGGTTGTTCCCTCCACTCACAGAGTACCGTATATACTCAAGTATAAGCCGAGTTTTTCAGCCCTTATTTTTGGCTGAAAAAATGCCCTTGGCTTATACTCGAGTCAATACATTTCCCAGATTTTTGGGGTAAAATTAGGTGCTCAGATGGCTTAGGGAGGGCAGCAGAGGGCAGTCCTGATCGGGCAATCAATAGCGGTGCCTCCACTTCCCATATGATTTCAATTAGAAGGTTTAGGGACACCCCCTTTGGAACTTAAAATCTCAGGCCCCTTATCTCAAATGTTTCCAAATTTCAGGGGATTCCCTAAAATTGCTTTCTGAAGATAAACCTGGTACTTGGATGCCCAGGTCACGGCTGTGGCCAGAAGCGCATTTGCACAATTAAGGTTAGTAGGCAAGTTACGCGCCTTTCTTGACAAAACAGTTCTGGTCACGGTGACACATGCCCTAGTGACATCCCGGCAGAACTACTGTAATGTGCTCTATCTGGGGCTACCAATTAAAAGTCTCAGGAAACTTCAATGGGTCTAAAATACAGCAGCCAGACTGCTGACTGGGGCAGGGTACAGAGATCATATTACACCCCTATTAAAACAGCTCCACTGGCTGCCAATCAGCTATTGGGCACAATTCAAAATGCTGACCTTGACCTACAAAGCACGATATGACCTGGGTCCTAGCTACCTTAAAGATCGAATATCACAGTATGAACCGAGTAGGGTGTTAAGGTGATCAGCAGAGGCCCTTCTCTCCATTCCGCTACCCTCAAGGTACGTCACATGGGTACCCAGGGAAAGGCCTTCTCAACTGCTGCACCCAGACTCTGGAGCTCGCTCCCACTAGAGGCCAGGACTGCCTCATCTTTGTTGTCCTTCTGGAAACAGGCAAAGACCTTTCTCTTCAGGCAAGCTTTACCTGAATGATGGATTACCATGTGTCTTTTATATGAAGCTATAGGTTCACGTAGACAGTGTGTTTATAACTACTTATAACCTTGTAGCTTTAATGTAATGTTGTCTATTAATGCTGTAAGATGTCCCTAAATTACTTGTTCTCAAATACTTGAACATGTCTTAATTGTACTGGACTGTATATTATCCCCCATTACTGTAATCTGCCCTGGGTCCTTTTCCAAGGAGAAAGGCAAGGTAAAAATGTTCTAAAATAAAATACTCTAAAATAAATACTTTGATGCCCCCGAGGTAAAAAATAGGCACTCAAAAATTATTTTAAAAAATATGCAATAAAATTTACTTACCTTGGGATTCCAAAGTAACAGGGGTACTTTCCCAAAGCAATTTTAGGGGATCCCCTGAAATCTGGGAATATTTAGGGGTAAGGGGACTTAGTTATGAAGCTCTAAAGGGGCTAGGGGTAGTATTGGCAACTGCGCAGGGAGCATGGAGGCGAATTAGGAAGTTTACTCTATGGTTTTAACTCCCTAATTGCCTCTACACTCCTAACACACATTGCCAATTACTACTCCCAGCCCCTTTAGAGCTCGGCTGGTATACTGTATATACTCAAGTATAACAAAAAAAAAAACCCTCAGCTTATACTCAAGTCAATGTTTTTCCAGTTTTTTGGGGTAAAATTAGTCCCTCAGCTTATATTCAGGTTGGCTTATACTCGAGTATATATGGTAATTTGCATCAAGAAAATAGATCAGGTGGGGACAACCTATCCCAGCAAAGGGGTGGCTCAGGTAACAGGCTCCTTTCTAACCAGACTTGTGTAGAACTGGGTTCTAAATTATTTGAAATTAATTTTGACTTTTGTCGCATTGATTTCAATGAGAAGTTGGTATGGGCTCAGTTTAGCACTTCAATTTTTGCTCCACTGCTTTGGATGTGCTGGCATAGACTGCAAGGTTCTGCTTCCGGCAGTGAAATCTCATTTTATTTATGCAGCAAAAACTGAAGATCAGCTTCAACATGTTTCAAACTGTTCTCTTGCTGTTAATGTGGGAAATGTCAGTGTGACCAAGTGCTAAGAACCACGGCCTCCTTTCAAAACACAGCATCCAAACCAATTGAGGTTAACTGGTCACAGTTAGCACCTTATTGTTTAATTGTGTATTACTTCACCTCTCTGGCTGTTGACATCAACTCCCCATAACCTGTATATTGCTGTATAAGGGCTAACCAGAGTTCCGTTAGCAATACAGATAAGATGGCTGTTCTGTGTCTTATGCCTGAGGATGTATGTGTGTACACTCTGTCATGCACACAATTAAAATTCAGTGTAAACAAAAGCTAATTGCTAGATTATTTTAGTGGTTAACATTGAATATTGAAGGGAAATAGGTATAAAGAGTATTGAAAGGAGAATCCTCACTTGTAATATCAAATAATAATCAGGCAGAGTTGTAGCATATAAAGTGCATTGCAAATCAGAATTTTAATTTAATTCAGTGCAAAAACAATAAGGGAAGACTTAGAGGGGGAGGATGTTAACAGATTATTCCTTTGAATTGGCAGCTCTGTTCAGTTCTGGTGAGGGCTTTTGCTCACATGTCTTTAACGCCAGCACAGAGACAGAGGTAAATATATGTATTTGGCCTTGCTTTTGTCTCTTTATTAGGGAGGACGGTCTGCTGAAGTGTCTTTTGTTCCTTTTGTGTTCATTTGTCAAAATGCATATGGTTGCTGTGGATTTACATACTTGACTTGAGAAGATGAAGAGATACAATTAGTAACATTACACTTATTTTCACGCTATCATTTTGATTTAAAATGTTGTTGGCTTTTTTTTTTAAGAAAAAGCTTAATTTCTTTGTTCATTTTCTGTTGCCTGTTTCAGTTTAACTATTTTGAGGTAATTGGTAATCTGTAACTGAATTTATCACTTTCTCAATAATTGAGTTAATAATGTCTGTTGAGAAATTTAATATCACATTCTAGTCAAGTTACATCTTTGGACAGTTTAACACTATTGCATCCATGTAAACACCATTAAAAATCCCTTCTCTGTCAATACCTCATGCAGAACGTGAATGCAGTGTTCTCACATGGATTGATCCAGTGCCACCACCATTGCCCAAATAATGTTTGTAGAATAAGCTGGGGTGAGCACCTCAGTCTGACCTATTGAGGAGGGTTGTTCCCTCTTTCCAATCATAAGCTCTCTATAGCTTCTACTGAAGTACTTATGATTGGAGAGGTGCATGGGTTCAAAAGTATTAGCTCCCACCATATGCCTTGTCTTTTGAGACAACAAATCTAGGGGACAACAGGACAAAACTGAACCAGAGAGAGCCAGATATAAACAGATGAAGATTTTTAGAAAGTTTGTCTACTGCTATCCACTGTATTGAATCAATGGACAACAGTATAACAATGGGACCAATTCTCCTCAGAGCTGGAGAGTGCTCCAACACTGGAGGCATTCAAGGAAAAAGAAAAGAAAAGAAAAGAAAAGAAAAGAAAAAAGAGGGGAATCTTTACTCCACTAAAACCCTGTAATTTTCTTTCAGAAAATATATTTTTCTCAAAAAGGATTGCCCTTCAAAATGTCCTCCTCCATTTAGAGAGCTTAGCTCATTTTGCAGCTGATCGATGAATTACACCCCATCATGCTACTCAACAGACAATATTAGCTCAACAGAACAGCAGCGATCCAAAATAATTTACTTCATCCTTATTATACCCCAACCTCTGATAAATTTAAATGGGCAATGGAAGCAATTATATAATTCACACCAAAATTATGATTTTCACACCACTTGCAACCTAAATCACAGAGACAGCAATAAAGTAAGCTTAACTCGACTAATTGCATCCATGTATTTTCTTGGATAAAACACATAAATTTGAGATGACATTTTATGTTTTAAGATTTATAAGCACGGAAATAAATCTAGGGTACATAAAATATCTGTAAAGCAAGAAAGGGACTGGAAAATCGCACTTAGTTTATGCATCTTTGTCAAGATGTTTTCTACATATACGTGCTCATGAACCACATTTTATCATGTCCTGCAGGGAGAACACAATACAGTGAATATGCTACCAAGACAATACCTTCTTTAGCTCATGAGTTTTCCTGCTTATACTTCTGTTCAAATGGGTCTTCCCATAAAGGACAATAGAGCTCAATTCAGATATTAGTGAAAGCTGCAAGGGCTAGTTTCAGAAAGCCACATTTAGGGAGGTTGTGCTGGACCACAGGGCAATTGTGCTGTGGGGTCTCTTTTATCCTCATACTTCTGAGACGAAGTATCCAGGGCATGTGTGGGCCTCCTCATATTTTTCTCACCAAGTGCACACTCAACAATGGAAGAGTCCAAGAATGCGGGTTTTTTATTTTTGGTGGGGGGAGGAGGGACAAGTTGAGCAAAATTTCCCACCTTTTTGCTTCAGTTGGGGGTCTGTCAGTGTTTGGTTTAATGTGTAATTAGAATATGTCAATTTTAAGAAATGGCTCTGTGGATATGTTAATGTTTCAAAACATTACAGATAGAGGTGGGCACGAAACAGAAAACCCATGGTTCAGGTTCTTGTGTTTCGTGCCCACCCTTGGTTTGGTTCAGTTCAGGGTCATATGAATTTTTTAAAAAGTCGTATGAACTTGAATTGAGCTGAACCGGTTCGGGTCTGACGTACTGGGCAACGGCAGCAATCCTGGCTGCGGCAGTGGCAGGGGCTTTTTTTTGTTTTGTTTTTTTTAAGCGCCAACCGCGCAGCCCCAGGAGTCAGGTCAGTGTTTGTTTTAATTTTTTTTATTTCTTTAACTTAGAGCACTGACCATGCACTCCTGGGGCTGGCTCAGCACTTCTTTTTATTTTATTTTTGTTTTGTTTTTAAAGTGCCGGCTGCGCAGCTCCTGGGGCCGGGTTGGCCCTCCTTTAATGTTTTAATTTTTCCCCTTGATTTTAGAGCAACTGACCATGCAGCCCCTTGGGTTGGGTCGGCTCTCCTTTAATTTTTTTTTTGTTTGTTTTAAAAGTCCCCGGTCGGGGGCTTTTTGAGGCACTGGCTTGGGGCCAGCTCTTCAGGGTTTTTTTAAGTGCCAACCGCACAGCCCCAGGGGACGGGTCAGTGCTCATTTTTTTTATTTCTTTCATTTAGAGTGCCAACCACATGGGTCCTAGGGCCAGGTCAGTGCTCCTTTTTTAAAAATTTATTTTATTATATTATATATTTTATTTTATTTTATTTTACTGGGGTTTTTAAAATTCCCAGTCAAATTTCAAAACGGAAATTTCCATTTCATTTCATTTCATTTTTCTTTGATGGGTTCATTCATTATTCATTTTGTTAGCTAACAAAATGAATAATGAATAACAAAACGAACTAAACGTTCATTTTGTGCCCATCTCTAATTACAGACTAGTTAGTAATGACAGGGTTTCAGTGTTCTGAATTATTTATGTATCCAGTAAGAAGCTAGATGCCCTAAGCACATCCGATCTTGACTGATTTCGGAAGCTAAGCAGGGTTGGCCCTGGTTAGTACTTGGATGGGGGACCACCAGGGAATACCAGGTACTGTAGGCACCTGGAGTAGGAACTGACAAGCCACTCCAGCATTCCTGCCAAGAAGATTCCATGGACCTGGTGTCATGGAGAGTTGGTCACGACTGTAATGACACAACGCACACACTAGCTTGGTAAAAAATCAAACTAATGAAGACAACAAGTTAAGATACCATAATAAGAAACCAGTGAAATGATTAATATGCCACTTAAATTAATGTAAGGTAAATATAACTAAATCTGACTAAACACTAACTATATCATAAGGTGCGTTGTAACTGAGGGGGAATTGTCAATTAATCTTATTAATCTACTCTGTGGGTTTCTGACTGAAGCTGTGGAAATTTGTTTTTCACATTTTAAAACCAGCATTTCCACATGTCCTGCCCAACAAACACATGGGGAAGGGTGGCTTCTTGAATCATCTCCTAACTATTTTAGTAGCATACATTCCTACAATAGCATATTTTGAATTAATTGATTTTTAAATCTATAATATAACATATCCATAAAGTCCTGTGCAAACCTGACAGAAAGTCTGATAATAATCAGGTCAAAGGACAAAACTGTTATAAAGGGATATGAAGAAGCCTTACCATGCATGCAATAAACATATGCTTTCGCAAGATAGCTAAAAATGCTTGGTTGTATAATAGTTTGTGCTCCACAGTGACCCTATGGTTTCTCTCAAAATCACCTGTCAAAAGATCTGACCTTCCAGAATGCGAGTTATGGGAATGAACCTTCTATACCAGTGCCTCAGACCAATCAATGACAATTCGATCTCAGCAGGATTCAGGCAAGAGCTTATTACAAGCCAGCTGAAACAAAATTTCAGCCCAAGAATTAGACATCAAGGAAAACGGTGCACTTTAGGTTTGATGTGAAACAACACAATTCAGTATGTGGTGTCAACTTGAGAGATTGCTCTGTTGCTCCTGCTTGATAACGTCACAGAACAGTAACTTGCCATTATTTGTCTTTGAAAATAAATGCATGTATACCCCCTGAAGGTACAGGACCTAGAGGGACATAATGGACAATGTCTGTTTCATTTAGGGAGTGATTTACTAATGTTATAGCTATCTAGAAAAGGAAAGTTCCTGTTGTTAGAGCCCTCAATCCAGGCTCAACTAATAAGCAATGAGGCATGCTCACATTCCTAAATTTTCAGTCAGAGTCAGCAGTTACTTATTTTCCCATGTCACAATTCATGTCAGAGTGAAGACAAAGAACAGCTACTTCCTAAGCTCCAACTGAGCAACTTTTGTAATCTCTTGCAAACACAGCAGACAGGTAAGTCACTTAATAGAATGTGTTCCCTAGTTGCACTTTAAATGGTTGGAGGAAAAAACATGACCTATGCCAGCTAATATGTATTGTGATCCTTAACACACACACATTCCCCAAACCCAGACAGCCACTGTTTGCTGCTTCTGACAAATGTTTGAATATTACTTCAGAGTGGTGCCCATTTACATGTTCAGAGCTGATTTCTACCATTCTGTGCTCCTTAAACTATGACTGTGTTCACATAGCAGAAATGTCCCTCCTTTATCTCACAATTCCCCTCTCATGGTGATTTGTGTGATCTTATCACTTGAGCACTGTACCTTACCAAGTGTTCAGATGCACGTACAGTGGTACCTTGTATAAAGGAATTAATTCGTTCCAAATGAAATTATGTTAAGCAAATTTTCCTTTATACAAATTCCCATAGGAATGCATTGAAAACAGAGTAATCCCATTTTATGTTGTACAGATTTCCCCCATAGGTGATTATGTTAAGCAAGTTTCTCCTATCTCAGGAATTTTTTTATGTTGTACAGATTTTATGTTATACAAACTGTTTGTTATACAAAGGTCCACTGTAGTTAGTTCCACATAGCCAGAACCACATTATTTTCATCTAAATGATTCAAAAATGAGTTGACACACTGCCAAGTAATTTTTTTAAAGTCTTTATGGCTGAATCAGCACCAGCAAGAAGACTAGACTATAGGCTGATAGGAGATCAGTAACATACATCCTGAGTCCACCAGCTCACACTCTGGAATGGGCAAATAAGGTGGAATGGAATGGAGAGCAAAAAAAAAGTAGTAGGTCCCTGATTTTCAAGATTTGCTGCAGATTTAGCTCAATTGGGGAGGGGATATTAGAACCCACATGCATCATTTCAACCCCCAAAACCAAAACCAAATGTCAGGTCCCATTTGGTGGAACCATCTTCCCAGCAATATTAGGACCATGGAGCCCCTCTCAGCCTTTAGGAAGCGATTGAAAACTTGGCTCTCCAAGCTGCATTTGGTGACTAATGGTGGTTTATCCTATTCTCTTTTCCCTTCTTTTTTGCTGCCATCATATATCCCATGCTTTTTAAATTGATTTTAAAGTTTTGATCGATTGGATTTGTTTTACATTTGTTTGTGTAGCTGAATTGTATGGATTTTCTTGTTGTGAACCACCCAGAGTTCCTTCAGAAAGTTGGGTGGTATATAAAAACAAAAACAAAAACAAAAACAAAAACAAACAAACAAACAAACAAACAAACAAACAAACAAAGCAAGATTAATGAGGGACACTTGAGAAACATTTTGGATGTCTGAAGACAGCTTATGGCAGGCACAGCACTGTCAAGGCTCTGTTTTATGAAGTAAGCCAAGAATTCTGAACATCTTCTGGGCAGGGCTTCAACTCCAAGAGAACATATAGCATGTGGGAGGCCAAATATTTATCTCTTACCCACCTGCATACGCATGGTTTAGACATGGGCACGACCAGAAAAAATGACATTTTGAGTTTTTGTTTGTTGGAACGGGTCTGTTTCGGGTCGTTTCCGTTTGTCACGCAATTTTTCAAAAATTTGTCGTTTCATTTGTTGTTTGTCGTTTCCACCGCGATTTAGTGTGATTTGACTTCCCAGAGCATAGGGGCGTCCCGCAATCAGGGCCAGCGCTAGGTGTTTTTGTGCCCTAGGCGGTGGGTGGGGTGGTGGGTGGGTGGCGGTAGGAGGTGCAGGCGGGTGGCGGTGGCGGGGGGCCATGGGTGGGCAGCAGCCACAGGCGGGCAAGTGGGCGGGCGGCAGCGCGGGCCGCAGGCGGGTGGCGGCGGGGCGGACGGGCGAGTGGGTAGTTAGGATATCACTTAGGATAGAGGTTCTGTTCTTGGCTTGCACCCCAAATGTGTGTGTGTGCAAGCAAATTGAAGTTGGGAAAATAGAAAATAAATGGCAGTATATAATATATTTTTAAAATAAATCCACACCTCCCACTCCCAGTCGAACTCCCCCTTTATCCAATATCAGAAAAAAATCCTCACAAACTGCCAGAGAAGAAATAAAGAATAAACTGCTATTCTCTTCAGCAGACAAAGCTGCAGGGAATCAAAGAAATCATTTTCTAAATTCAATTCCCTCCCTGCCTGCCTAACTTAAATCCTAAAGCCTCCAGCCTACCTCGTCAATCTCGATCAGATCACACCAGCACCAGCAGCCAGCCCTCCTCCTCCCTCAACCACATCCATACACCCGACTGCGATTTCTGGAAGGTGCCTCGGCTTTTTATGCCCTCCAAGACATCCAGAAGTGTCAGTCAAAAACCTGGCGATGCCATTGGTGGAATGGTTTAAAAAAATTGCATGGTCCCATCCCATGCCCAGCCCAAATGGGCAGGTCTAAAAAAAATAAAAAATAAAACAAAACAAAATAAAATCAATACGACGTTTTATTGCTATTAAAAAAACCCACTGCTGCTACTATTAAAAATCAGGCTTTTAAAATAAATAAATTTCACATGTTTCTGTGGTGATTTGGTGTGTTTTTTGACCACGATTTCAAAAGAAAAATTGCGGTCGCCATTTTGGATCCCCCCCACCGCATGGCATGGCGAGACGATGAAGAAGACCCCCCCCCAGCCTGGTGCAAGCAGCCCAGGACAGGAGAAGAGCGGGGGAAAGGCCAGGGACCCCCCAGAAACCACCCCTCTGGTAGGTGGCAAAGCCTCAGGCAGGCATATTTTCGCCTGCTGTTTTGTACGGGAGTCGGGTTTTTAAAAAAAATCTTTTAAAAACTTTTTCTGTGCTTCGCATTGCGCAATCGCCGCGATGCCACAAACGGAAACGAAAAACCCAACCAAATTTTTCTTTTTTCGGTTCGAGTTCGAGTTCTGACGGCTTAATTATCGTTACCGTTTCTGTTACGTAACGGAAATGATAACTGAAAACAGAAACGACAATTTTGCCGAGTCGTGCCCATGTCTAGTATGGTTATTTAAATGCTATCGACAAAGAGGTCACTCACAACCCTAAATGAAGACCAAATAAAATGGCTGCTCCGCCCGGCCTCGTGCTGAGCAGGGGCACCTTTGCCGGCCGGTTGAGGGAGGCGGCTATTGGCTCCGCTACTGGCGTAGCCTACGGCAGGGGAGCGCGCCCTTTATAAGTCCTCAGCGCGCTCCCCACAGCCTGCCTCCGCAATCGCCGGTTTCTTCGTTGGAGTGAGCGGCAAGCTTTCCTGGAGCGCCTGCCTGACGCGCCGTTGCTCCGGCTTTGCTGTGCAAGCTCCTGCTTGCTATAGACTCCCAACAATCAGCTGATTGTCGGGAGCTGCCGCTTCCTGGTTGCGTCTCTCCGAGCCCCGGTTTCAGGTTCACTCACTCTGGGGACGGGTCTGGGAGGCAGCTTTACTGGAGGGCGGTCGCGGGCGGTTGCAACGATCCGGAGCTCTCATCTCAGCTGCTTCTCGGAGCGTTCTCGACAAGCAGCTGGGCTGGCTGATAAGTACCTTCCTTCTCCTGCTTTCGGGAGGGGGGAGGGTGAACTTGCTCAGCTAGGCTTCTTCTGATTGTTGGGAGAGGCCGCTCTTCGTTTGCCTCCGGCGCGTCTTCAGGAGCGCCGGTTAGACTGCTTGGATGGAATTATTCCTTGGCTTCATTTGGGCGAGCTGCCGGCTCGCTTCCTGCTCCCGACAATCTGCCCTCCCGACGAGCAGCTGAGTCCCTTGAAAAGCGCTCACCCTTATTCAGCTTTCCAGTGGAGGTGGAGCACGGACTTATCGGGCTTCTTCAAAGGGAGGGTGCCTGATTGCCTTGAGCTGCCTATTTTGCCTTCCTTTTCAGGGGCTGGATGGGGATGTGGGCGAACCAGCTTCATAAGCTCTGTGAAGCCTCTGTGATTGCGGAGTGCCGCTGGAGGGATTGTGCCCCCGCTCCTTGTTGGCTGGTGTTGCTAGCCTCGCGGTGCTGTCATTTGGACAGGATTGGGGGGGCTTAGCCCTGTGGGGTTGTTTTGAAGCCTGCATGGGGTATCGTCTTTTTGGATCCCTTCTGCCCCCCCTTTTTTATCTTAGAACTTTTAGTTGTTCAGTCCTTTTGGGTTGGGCGACCATTTGATGGTACAGCCCTTGGCGGCCATTTTGGGCTGTAGTTCTTGGGCCCAATTTTGATCTTTTAATCCGTCCCGATCTGTTTGGCTAGGCACCCTAGGTGCCTTTAACTACACAGTTCTTAGTGGGGCCTCGTTTGGGGAGGGCTGGGCGCTCTTGTTTCTCCTCTTGACTTTATCCTGGCTTGGCCTTCATGCCTTTGTACAACCGGTGGGATCGCAAGGTCGGCCATTTTGATTGCCAATCTCTTTGCATCCTGGTGGTCGGTGTAATCAGTATCCATCCTCCCCTTTTTGTTGTTGTTCTGCTTTTGGTGCTGCTTGCTTTGGCATTACCACAGTGTGGTTCCCCTTGTTCCCTTAGGCGTTGATCTACATCCATCTGCCCGGCGGGACATAAGAACATAAGAACATAAGAACATAAGAAGAGCCATGCTGGATCAGGCCAAAGGCCCATCTAGTCCAGCTTCCTGTATCTCACAGCGGCCCCACCAGATGCGTTTGGGAGCGCATGAGACTAGATTTCTGTCTCCTGATACCACTCCCCTGCATCTGGCCCTTGAAGTACCCTGGTTTAAAGCCTAGAGATTACACATCTCCATCATGGTTTGTAACCCGTGTTGGACTTTTCCTCTAGGAATCTGTCCAATCCCCTTTTGAAGGCATCCAGGCCAGGTGCCATCACCACATCCTATGGCAGGGAGTTCCATAGACATCCTGAGTGGCCCCTAACCCCTCTGTCCGTTTGAGGACTTATTTGTGGAGTCTAGTGTTTTTGTATTGTTCATCTGAAGTTAATTGGCAGTAATTTTTCTTTTTCTACTTCAGTGGTGGCCTGACTACCCACACGTTCAGCCATTTTGTGCACACCATCTTTCAGTGTGTTTGGGGGTGGGCGTAATCCGCTTCCATCCTCTTTCTCCATTGTTGTTATACCCGTGCCACGATTTGTTTCGGCAGTCACAGACTAGGGCCATCCTTTTGATACTCTTGGAACCCATTTTGGACCCGTGCCACACCCACGTGGCTGAGTTACTTGTCCCCTGTTTTCCCCTTATGTTCTGCCACGCCATCTTGACCCCACCAGATGTGTTTGGGAGGGCATGAGACTGGATGTCTGTCCCCTGATGCCACTTCCCTGCATCTGGCTCTTGCAGTACCCTGGTTTCTCCATCATGGTTTGTAACCTGTGATGGACTGTTCCTCAAGGAATCTGTCCAATCCCCCTGCATTATTTTGTATGTCTCAATCATAGCCTCCCTCAAGCGCCTTTTTTCCAGACTAAAGAGGCGCAAATGTTTTGGCCTTCCTTCATGGGGGAGGTGCCCCAGCCCAGTAATCATTTCCAGGTCATTTGGGAACAGACTGAAAAGCACCGGTCCTAGGACAAAACCTGGGGCACACTGCTTTGCACTTCTTCACCGTCTTCCCTGGGACAGATGTAAGGCTAACGGGCCTGTAGTTTCTTGGGTCCTCCCTCCTTCCTTTAAGCAAACAAACTAACAAACATTAAATTGGTGTGACAGCTGCCATCCTCTAGTCCTCCGGTACTGTGGCCGCTTTAAGAGACAAGTTGCATATAACCATTAAGAGATCTGCAGTTTCATTTCCCAGTTCCCTAATAACCCTTGGGTGGATGCCATCCGGACCCGGTGACTTGTTAATCCTCAAATTATTGATTAGTCCTCAAACCTCCTCTCTGTTAGCCTGTATTTGATTTAATTCTTGAGGCAAGAGGGGCGGCCCATGCAGCGGAATCCGCTCAAGGTCCTCTCTCGTGAAGACAGGCGCCACTAATTGCGTTGGCTGTTACACACCACCAATTGGGTCGGCTGTTACATCCCAGGGCCATCCTTCTCATTCTCTTTGAATACGTTTTTTGGTTGGGGCCATGCCCACGCCGCTGAGTTAATTTTCACCTGTTTGCTCCTTATATTCTGCCATGCCGCCTAAGGAGGGAGATTCTAATGGGAAGGGTAAGAGTAAGGCCCCTGCCAAGTAAAGGCCTAGTCATCAGCCCCCGCCTCCTTCATCCTCTTCGTCGGATGATGAGTCGCCTGGTCTTTTGGCAGCTTGGAAGAAGCTATTCCGTTTGGAGCGTGAGTGCGCTGAATGGCAGGGGACGGCCGTGTCTTAAGGGGGTAGGCTACCTACGAGCGAGGACAAGGCTCAGAGCAGGGCAGAGCGTAACCTAACGATGGCTAATGATGACATGCATTTCTTCTCTTGAGTCCGCTTTAGCAGGATCTGCCAGTACCGTTTCTGCAGGTACGCCATCTGTGACTACTGAATTAGCCGTGTCACCGCATGCTCCGCTCGCCCCCCCCCGGTTGCTGGGTCTTCCAACGACGTCATGTTCCCGCCTGGCGCTGCAGACTCATTGTTTCCGGCCCTTGTTTCAGCCTAGGCTGTGTCTTCACATGGTAAGTCAGTTCCAGCAGTCCAGCATCCACCCGTCATAGAGTTGCGGCGCCTGGTCGTCCATTTTTTGCGCAGACTGTGCTATAGTATTGTGGGACTTCGTAGTCCTCATCATAGGTGCCACATTTCGGCCAAAATTGAGGAAGATCTGTGTATCTGGCTCGATTTTTTTTTGTCCAAATTTAATGGGATTAATTTTGGTTCTGAACATGTGGCGGCAGCAGACCGGCAGGTACAAACCGATGCTTCGGGAGCTCTGGGCTTAGGTTTGCATTTTAGAGGTAGATGACGTGCTGCCTCGTTCCCCCTGGGGTGGCAGCGCAGTTGTATTACCCATGACATAACCCATTTTTGGAGTTATTCTGAGGATCCTGATCTCTCCTAATACGTTATGTAGGCTGGCTAACGTATAGCCTCGAGTTTGTTCCACCAGTTGTGAGGTTGCCTTATCTCAAGCTGCCACTTTGGTACCTTTTCCGCCGCCTCACGTGTTAGCGAGCTGCTTGCCCAATCCAAACCGACACCTCGCTTCTGCATTACTTTGGTTGGTTATGGCCTTCGACCAGGAGCAAATGTGTAGATCGAAGACAGACTAGCGAGGTAAGGGCTGCGCGATACACCTTTGTAGGTGTTCTGTGCTCCAAAGTTGTCCTATCATAGTGTATATAGGAATGCCCGGCTCGTTGACAATTATCGGGGGTACCTATTTCTACATGAAGATGGATCGCCTGTGACCATTACCACGTTTGGACAATTTCATGAGGGCTATGCAGGTCGCTGGCAGATTGGGCTGTATTTTGGGGACTCATTCGTTCTGGACAGGCGCTGCTTCTCCAGCGACTGCCATTGACATCGTTTTGGTTGGCATCCAACAAATCGGGTGATGGAGATCCAGACAGTTTAAATCCTACGTACAACCACTAATGGACCGGTGAAACCGGGCCAGTTGTTCTTTCTTTTCTCGTTACAGGTTCTACCTCGGGGAGCCGTGCTCGAGTGTTGGTTTACGGCCACAGTTTTTTTTTGTTTACTGGGCCTCAAAGTTTCCAAGACGGTCTGGATGTGGCCGCGATCTCGGCCTGGGCCAATGGGCTGATTTCCTGTGGAAGGGCAGGAGGGGGATGCCCTTGCACGCCTTGCTTACTGTTGCTCTCAGTTGCCCCCCTGACACCTTGCCGACCATCGTGGTTGTCCATTTGGGAGAACATGACTTGACTCGCAGGTCGGGCAAGTCCCTCATTCTCAAGATCATCGATGATCTGAGAGCGTCCTATCGTACTCGCCCATCGGTGACTCGCATGTCGGGCGAGTCCCTCATTCTCAAGATCATTGACGGTCTGAGAGCGTTCCATCGTACTCGCCCATTGGTGGCTCGCATGGCGGGCAAGTTCCTCATTCTCAAGATCATCGTTGATCTGAGAGCGTACTATCGTACTTGCCCATTGGTGACTCGCATGGCGAGCAAGTTCCTCATTCTCAAGATCTTTGACGATCTGAGAGCGTTCCATTGTACTCGCGCATTGGTGGCTTGCATGGCGAGCAAGTTCCTCATTCTCAAGATCATTGACGATCTGAGAGCGTTCCGTCGTACTCGCCCATTGGTGGATCGCATGGCGGGCAAATTCCTCATTCTCAAGATCATCGTTGATCTGAGAGCATACCATTGTACTCGCCCATTGGTGACTCGCGTGGAGAGCAGGTTCTTTATTCTCAAGGTCATTGACGACCCGAGAGCGTTCCATCGTACTCGCCTATTGGTGGCTCGCATGGCGAGCAAGTTCTTCATTCTCAAGATCATTGACAATCCAAGAGCGTTCCATCGTACTCGCCCATTTGTGGCTCGCATGGCGGGCAAGTCCCTCATGGTGTGCATTTATTGGACAAGGGCCTGGATATCCTTCTTCAGAATCTTAAGGAGGGCCTGAGGGCCGAGTTGTTCGGCTGTGGGGTAAAGAGCCGCAGTGCACCTCTTTGTTGGCGGGTAGCGCATAAAAAGTTAACCATTTAGGTCCCAAATCTAATTACATCTTCATGTCTTCGGCAGCCTTCCATTAATAACCCAATAGGATTTAGTTAGGGAGCAAATAATAATAATAACCCAAAACCCTAGGAGGGCTGCCAACCTTTAATCAAGCGTTGATGCCAAAAGATCTCGTTGGCATCCTCACTGCGGCAGTTCAATGGGCCGCAGGAAATTGGTGGAGTAACGGGACCTAATCAATTTGGTGTTACCATTTTGATGATGCGCTACGGCTCAGGCCCTCCTAAAGTTATTGTTCATTGATAAGAAATTTAAAATTCGTTACTGTAGTTAATAAAGTTGTGGCCCTTATTTAACCCAAGCGGAACGTGTGTCACCTCTTTCAACCTGGCCCGGCAATAAGATTTAAAAGGCGCTGATTTATAAAATAATAACCTTTGAACTGCAGAGCTGTAAGGGACTGTGTGGATTATCAAGTCCAGCCCCCCCTCTCAAGGAGGCCCAGTACGGAATCGAATTCCCAACCTTTGGTTCCACAGCTAGATACCTAAACCCCTAAACTTTCCAGCATTTCATAGAACCAGTAATACACATGATTTCTTTTCAATCATTATATATATATATATATAATGATTGAATACATTATATATACAAGACATCTCCGTGGGGGATTGTGATTGGGATATCTGAGTCCTTTCTGAATATGTCAGCCAAATATTCAGTTTGAAAGAGAAAACGTTCCTTATCTTTCCTTCTGTATTTTTACTTATAAATTGGAGATGGACTTGATGGACTTTTAAATAGGGGACAAGATGAAAAGGGTGACTGTCCCTGGCAGCCCTTCAAACAGAAGGCACTCCTCTACAAAGGAGGATCCATGGCTACCCTAACCCACATTGGCCAGAATCCTATTACATACTTAGGTTGTTATAGCTTCAGTGGCACCCCTTTCAGTGGGAAATTGCTGTGTGTCAAGAATCCAGCATCAAGCTGCCCATGACAAGAAAACAAGCATTGACTTTTTAAACCAGCAGCAATTTGCTGTTGAAACTTATGTTGTCAGAGATATGTCAGTAGCTGTAGGTGGCAGAACATGTCAGTCATTCACAATACATAGGATGGGGGCAAAGGGAAAAGAAGAGATACCTGTAGTCTCTATACACAAGGGCAAAACTGAACTTTGCCCCATTATGAGATTCTTAAAAACAACACACTTTGAATTCATTTGCATGGGGCAGTGAGAAGGGCAGGTCTGGACCTTACAGAAGGTCCTTAGACTGGGAGGGGAAAAAAAGGCTGTGAGCTGTCATTCTACTCTGACTGAAACCATTTATATAAAATATATCTCTGGTAATCTAAAATGTAAGCAAACCATGGTCCTCATGCTCTAAAGGGGGGGGGAATGGCAAATAAAGGGCAGCTAAAATGCAATTGCATAGCATCAGAAGTCTCAAAGGGATAAATGATGATGGAGAAAGGATGGCTCTCAACTAGAGAAGGACATAAAATGGAAAAATAGTATTTCATTTTGTTTCTTTTTATTAGTCATTGTGTTTCATTTTGTTTCATTACTAATGAATTTTTAATAGAATTTTTGTAACAAAACAAAATGAGCAACAAAACGTTTTGGAAGTTGCCGTCACACAGCTGGGTTTTTTTGTTTGACAAATTCAGCTGTGGAGAGGGGGCATCCCCCCTCCCCTCAGCCTGACCTGTCAAAAAATACCAGCTGGGTGGGAGGGGTGGGGCGACAAGGGAGAACAAAGCAGTGTTTGAATTTACCGCTGCCTGCTCCGTTCTCCCTTGCCACTCCTGTCCCCAGGTGGGGGTTTTTTTTTGATAGGTTGGGGTGTGAGGAATGGGGGCTGCCAGAAAAACCCACCTGGAAAGAAGGTGGCAAGTGAGAATGGATTGTTTCATTTCAACAGTAAAATGGCATTTTGTTTCATTTCGTAATGAAACACTGTCTGCCATTTTGTTATGTTATGAAACATTTTGTAACCTTACAACACAATAAAACAGTGTGCCATTTTTTGTTTTGTGCCCATCTCTACTCCCAACTCAATAATCGTAGAGTTAATTATTAATCAAAAAGCACAGCTAAAATGTCTCGACAAAGTCTAAGGCTGCTTGTGGCCAATACCAAGGCCAGAGGGCATGCTTGTAAAAGCGGTAAAGAAGTGAAATGAAAAATGAAGGTGTAAAGCCTCAAAACATACTCTGCAAACAATATAATGCCTTGCTACCCTATCAGAAAGCTAAAGAAGGAAGAGGAGAATTGAGTGACAGACTGCATAGCTGTATCCAAATGTTGTTACAGGAAGGCCTGTCCTTTTGATGATCTGATTGGCTCTGCAGGGTGGCATTCTCCTGCTCAGCCAATTAGATTCTCTTTTGCCATTGAGAATTGCCATCCAAAAAGTGATTGGACTTCTTTTGCCTATGGGGGCCTCCTTCGCCCCAGCATTGACTCTGCTCTTCAGCAGTCTTACATGCATACATGCAGTGCATGAGGCACTGTAAGAAAGACCATAAATGCTCTTTCAACACAAGCGGTTTTATCACTGTGAGTGGCACCCACTACCTAAACCTCCTCTCAGCATTATAATTCAGACATCACAGCATAATAATAATGATAAGCGTAACAAAATCATAGGGCAAGGCTTCTTAGAATGTATTAAGATTATTATGACACAATGGGACTGGAATACATTAGCATAACTTTTGCTCTCTTTTCTCCCATTGCCAATTTTAATAGTGTTTTTCTACTCTAACCAGGGCTTGTAGTTAGAGTTGCAATTTGTTAGTGGCTAATCTTTGCTTAATTTTTATTTATGTTGGATCCTCCCTGGCTGCGTGCAGAAGCAAGAACCCTCCCCCTCCCCAATTAACCAAAGAAAACAAAGCAAGGCGAATTGTGGCTTCCATATGGAGCTGCAATGGATTGCTGGGCCTCCTAGCAGAACAGAGCTAATTCTTTCTGGGTGGGGGAAGAGGTGGAGAAGGTACAGATGGGCTCATTACTGGGGATCCCTGCTGACTGGTTCCATGCGGCGCTAACAGTTTCAAAGGAATCTGTCTACCCTCTTGACTCCAAGGGTGTGCTGTGAAGCAGCTCCTGGTGGAGAGGGCAGGGAGATGAGGCGTAGGTGGGGAAACTGCAGTCAAGGGGGAAAGCTGCGAGAGATAATGACTGAGGCTTTGGTTAACTCCCTTGGGTCTCTTGGAGGCTACAAAGATGCTGAGGTATACCCGTGAATTAAAGACATGAGACACCTTGAAACCCTCCAGAGGAAGTGTTCTAGGTGGGCTTTTGACAAGCAGGAACTCTTCTTGTGCCGTTTCCATGCCTCACCATGCTGATATAAACCCTTGACCATCTAAGCTGTTGTAGATCTGTCCCCAGACACTGTTCCCTAGGCACTGGATGCCCTTGGAGTGGTTCATTGCTTTCAACTCCTGCCTGATGTTTCCCTCCTTTACCTTCTGCAGCTGGCATGCTTTTGTGTGTTGTTTTGTTTTAACGAGCTGGATGGTTTTTTGCACAATGATTCTTTTCTGTGCTGACATAGGTCCTTTGGGAGCCCAAGACAGCAACCCATACTTCCATTCTCAACTCTTTGTTCTTTAACTTTACGAGATTTCTTCCTTCTTCCTTGGCTCCCTGCAATACCATGATCCCTACAGAATCCTAAATACAGGTGGACACTAGCAGCTGAACCACAATTAAGTGGAACTTTGTGGACAAGATTGTTAGTCTCCTAGGGAAACAATGTGTGGATCTGGTGTTCTCATTTGTGTGCATCTAGATGAGGCACTGCTCAGTGTAAAAATTTAAACATGGATGGATTGTTAGATACTGGAGAGTTTAAAAACAACTCCTAAACTCAGGGAATCCTGGAAACATATTGTTCTGGAAGTGTGGCTGTTTGTGTTCACTATACATGTGAATAGAAAATTCATTGCCATGTCTCCATATTGAATTGTCAGTTCAGAATCGATGTTAGAGATAGCCCATAATTACAGTAGAACTGATACTAAGTTAATGCTGCAGACAGGTCATTGAGGTAATTGTTTGTGTTACCAAAATCAGACCCTGTAGGAATCCTGTGATTAAATATTTATTTATTTATTTATTTATTTATTTATTTATTTATTTATTTATTTATTTATTTATTTGAGTATTTTTTACCCCACCTTTCATCTTGGAAAAGGACCCAAGGTGGCTTACGGTAATGAGGGACAATATACAGTCCAGCAAAATTAAGACATATTCAAGTTTGAGAACAGGGAATTGAGGGACATCTTACAGCATCAAAAATAACATTAAAGCTACAAGAGAATGTGAGCAGTTAAAGGGGGATGGAGAATAATATTGAAAACATAGTGTTAATGCAATGATACAAGAGGAGATATAAGCACAAAGTTATAAAAAGTCTATGTAATCATGTATGGTAGACATATAAAGACACATAATAGGTAGTCCATCATTCAGGGAAAGAAGAATAAGCTAAGGTTACATACAAGTGGAGGGAAGAGAAGTTTGTTCAGTGGTACTTACAGAGGAGATTCGGCTTCATTCTCTCCTTCTGTAATCTATGCATGTTTTCATGCTTTAGGCAAGCAAAACACGATGGAATTTGTCTAGTAGCTTTTGATAGCAATGCAACCAGATAGTAGTTGGTATGCATATGTGAATTATGAACAGTCATATGCCAGCCAATTGAGTTTTTGAAGGTCCTTGTTTCAAAAGAAGACAGGGAGACTCAGCGTAAGTCACTCAAAGGAACAACTCCATGGATTCCCCAACAATATTTGGGGGCAGGGATAAATAAAGTGAAAAAAAGGAGAGATTAGAGGGCAGCCTTTGCATATTTTTAGACAAAATTGCTAAAAGCAGAACTCAAAGTAGCTTTGTGAGTCCTTCCTTAAGAGGGATCTTCCAGTGTGGAAAGCCATTTGCATTTTAAGTGCATTATTTAAATATTTTAAATAAAGAAATAAAGAAATTTGCAAAAGACATACATGATAATTAAACTAACTACAAAGGGGTTTTCACAGAAAAGGTATTTAGTCTCCAAAGAAGATAGAAGATAAATTCCAAATTCCTGGTTGGTTGGTTGGTTGGTTGGTTGGTTGGTTGGTTGGTTTGTTGTTGTTGTTGTTGTTGTTGTTGTTGTTGTTGTTGTTGTTGTTGTTGTTGTTGTTGTTGTTGTTGTTGTTGTTGTTGTTTAGGGAAAGCAGAAGTCCAATAGTAGGTTGTAACTATAGGAGGTCCATTGCTTCAGTGGGGATATGGTGAGTCAACCCCTGCATACATTGTATTGATTCAAACTGCTATAGCCTGTTACAAGGCCAGGATGTAACAGAAATTGGGGGAGGGGGAGAAACAGAATAAACAAATAAATTAAACAAAATCAATACATTTTGAATAATGGATGCATTACCAAAAGGTATGGAAGGAGCAGAGGCACCATACTATTTAACACATCTGCATGTTGTTGGACATCTGGATATTTGTAACAACTGTAAACCAGAACGTCTTGCATGCTTCAATTACATGCATGTATAAACTCCACCAAGAGGCTTATATGGGGTTCAGAAATCATACAGAAAGTAAAGCACATTGTTTCTTCCTACCTTGTACGGAGTGGTGTCAGCTTGCACAATTTTCTGGGCTAGCTGGAGTTTGAAAGCCACAATGCTATGCCTTAGCTAGCTCTCTTCATGGAATCCTCATTGCTCTCTTCACATGTAGGTAAGCTTGCTAGGCCTAAGGGCTATGCTAAGAATATGGTGGACCCTCATATAACAAATAGTTTGTATAACATAAAATCTATACAACATAAAAAATTCCAGAGATGGGGGAATTTGCTTAATAGAATTGCCTATGGGGTGAATCCGTACAACATAAAAATGGTCGCAATTAGGGATTACTCTGTTTTCAATGTATTCCTATGGGAAATTTGTATAACATTGCTTAACAGAATTTCATTTGAAATGAATTAATTCCTTTACACAAGGAACCACTGTACTATGAACCCCTAAATGGATTGAGCCCAAGCTAGCTCAAGGATTAGGGCTCCCATTCTTAGCCTGCTCTGGTGTTAAGATCACTGGGAAAGACATTTCACTCGGTTTTACCATCTTCAGGTGTGTTTGATGTAGACACAAGAGAGGCTCTTCTGCTGCTCCCATACTCTGGAACTCCCTCACACAGGAGGCCAGGCTAGCGCCATCTTTGCTGGCCTTCTGCAAGCAAGTAAAAGTCTTTCTCTTCAGACAAACTTTCCATCAGTGACTGGCTGCCTGAGCAGGTTTTCTAATGGATGGTTGTACAGTGGACCCTCGTATAACAAACGGTTTATATAAAATAAAATCTGTACAACATAAAAAATTCCAGAGATAGGAGAAATTTGCTTAACAGAATTGCCTATGGGGCAAATCCATACAACATAAAAGTAGTTGTGATTAGGGATTACTCCGTTTTCAATGCATTCCTATGGGAAATTTGTATAAAGGAAAATTTACTTAACAGAATTTCATTTGGAACAAATTAATTCCTTTATACAAGGTACCACTGTACTTTACAACTTTGAAAATGTTTTGATGCTACTTTAGTTTTACTGTTTTAAGTGTGGTGTTTCATCCTTTTTAGTATCGCTATTAGCGATGGGCACAAATAGAAAAAAATGACGTTTCAGCTTTTCATTTTTCATTGTGGGTCCCATTTCGGTTCGTTTTCATTTTTTGTGAATTTTCTAAAAAAATCATTTCGTTTTTTCATTTTTCATTTTTCATTTTTACCCTCTTTTTGCGCGATTTAAAGCATTTCCTTGTGTGGGCGTCCCCCAACGCCCCAGTCCAGAGGAAAAACACTAAAAAAATGATGCTGTCAGTGACACTGTATAGACTACGTATGCAGGGAGGCTGCAAAGGCAGCGGCAGGAGTTGCCCAGGGCATAAGGCAGCTGCAGAGTGACTGCACTGTGGGGCAGGGGAGGGTACTCATCGAGAGGTATGCACGCACACAGGGAGGCTGCAAGAGAAATCTCTTCTTTTCTCCCTAAGAGCCAGGATGAAGTCAGCAGGTACACAGAGAGACACACCTGCCTGGCTGGCCTAAAGTAACGAGTCACAGAGACAGCAATCCCACATTCCCACCCTAACTCCCACCACAGACTGCAAGGAGGATGGGGGCTGCCAGAGCTTTTTATGCCCTCTGTAGCTGCCACACCTACCCAGTCTGCAAACTGGGCATGCTATTGGTTAAAATCGTGCAAGAATGTACATGGCCCTTTCACATGGCTTGCATCAATTTTGTGGCTGGAATCTATTTTGTGTCATCCTTAAAGGGAAAACAAAAAATACATTGCGATGGGAGAAAGACAAAAACAAACGTTTTAAGGACCGCAACCCCCTGGTAGGTAATAATTTCAAATAATTATCGCTGCATTTTAATGGATGTCCAGGGCGTTTTAATACCCAAGAAATCAATATTAGTCATCTGGGAGCCATTTTGGGTTGATGTCCCCTAACTCCCCTTAAAGAAAAAAATACAGCGATCTGAGAAAACACATAAATGCACGTTTTAAGGACCCCCCCCCCTGTAGGTATTATCAGGCAGAAGAAATAATTATTGTTGGGTTTTTATGGATATTCAGGATGTTTTTTAACATTTTAAAATAGCTCATTTCATTGCGCATCGCCATTAATGAAAACGAAATGTAATGAACCTAATTTTCATGGTTCTTTTCGGTTCGTTCCAATTTCATCACAATTTTTGTTATTCGTTTCATTATGTAATGAAACAAATAATGAATAACAGAACATTTTTTTATTTTGTGCCCATCTCTAATCGCTATGCTTATTGTTTTTACCTTCTACTATTTGTCTTTTAATGACAGAAAACACCTCAGTTCTTTTTAAGCAAAAGGTATGGTAAAGACAAATGCACAAACAAACTTGTTCTTCTTCTGCTGTTATGTGCCATCAAGTGGGAACCAATCCATAGCTACCCTAACAGGGTTTTCAAGGTAAGGGAGTGGCATTAAAAGTTCCACTTCCCCAGCGAGTTTCTATGGCTGAGTAGGGATTTGGACATAAACCTCCTGAGTCCTAATCTATCAATTGCACTACACTCCTTGAACTATCTAGAGCAGACCTGCCCAACAGGTAGACTGGGGGCTACCAGTAGCCTGTGAAGTGTTCAAAAGTAGCCCGCCAGCCATCAATAAAAAAGTGAGGGGATAAATTCTCCACCCCTCCCTCCCCCAACCCAAGGACCACCACTGCCCCAGCAAATTTCTGGGTCTGCCAGCCCACTGTCTCAGCCGAGTGGGTTAGTTCAAGGGCCATGGTGTGGTCCCGTTCTCTCTCCCCCCCCCCGGCCAGGTGATCAGCACCTCAGCCTGTTCAAAGATGGACAGCCCTGGCTTAGACAAACTTCTTCCTGATAATGAAATAGGAATCCCTTATAACATGTTGAAGTTTTACATGCATATAAAAAATGACCATTGCAAGTACAGTATGCTATACATTGTCTTATTTTCAATGCATTCCTATGGGAAACCGCTGCTCTACTTACAAAGACTTTTACTTATGAGCGTGTGCTCGGAATGGATAAAATTCGTAAGTAGAGGTTTTAGTGTAGTAGCCCTCAGGTACTTTGGTCCAAAAAAGTAGACCTCGGCCTGTTCAAAGTTGGACAGCCCTGATCTAGAGGAATGGCATCTGATGAAGAGAGCCAGAGTCCATGAAAGCTGATGCCAAAGAAAAATTAAAAGTCTTGAAGTGGCCACAAGATTCTTAGCGGTTTCAGCAACCATGAGGTTTAAGTAGCATGTCACACCGCTCTCCTGAACTCCCAGCTAATAATTCTGTGACTGAGCCACATTATCAGGGTGACGATTAAGTTGGCACTATTGGAAACTGAACTTCTGGAGGGAAAGTGAAATTAGAATGATTTGAAATGACTCCTGCAATTATGAGTGCATGATACGTATTTGTACATTAGAGGCCACAATTTACCCAGTGTTATCGCAATTGATTTAAATGAGAGATGGCAGGGGGTTAGCAATTCTCATCCTCCAGAACCATAGATATTTCCAACAGCTGGCTATAAATGGTAATATATATTTATAAACTATATTTACTCAGAAGAAACTACTCTTGGAATGGCAGCAAAGCATCATTCCTCTATTGAATTGAAGAAAAGTTCTTTTGCCATTGGCAACAAACTGCTTCTGTTCGTAGTTAATTTATGCACAATGTGTTTTGGAAAACTCCATAACTTTTTCTAACTAATGAAAGTAAATTGAAGCCATATTTGTGTGACTGTGCTGTGCTCTTGTGTGGAGACCATGCAAGCTGTAATTTCCCTGGAAGGGATGGCATTGCTGGGGAAAACATCAGCTGTTTCTACTGTAGTTTTCAAAGATGGCTAGAAAGACATTGCATACACAGAAATATAAAACATTCTTTTATTTCCCTCTGTGGTGGCCCACCAGCCAAGAGAGAGGGGGAGTGCCTCACCCTGAAATGGTTGGTTGAAAGAGCTCCCCCCTCAGGCCACAGGTTGCCACTAGTATTATCTAGTACAATGCTGAACGGAATCCTCTTAAAATTACAATATGTTATAGTGTAAGGATCTGAGTGTCACAGCAGGAGTTGGGGCAGCCTTTTCATTGAGTTTTAGAGCTATTCGGGACATTTTTTTTTGCAGTGGATTTTGGACTTTTCAAACTTTTTGATGCATTTCTCAAGCAGTAGAAAGATAGGGAGCCGAGCTTTTGTGTTTTCATGCCTTTTTGTGCTTTCTGCATTGTGGGTGGGTGGGGGGATGACTGATCGTCATCTTTTGCATGTTTTTTTCCGTGTGTTCTCCATTGCATTGCATTGCATGGGGGGTGAGCTGAGCTTCGTTGTGTGCATGTTTTTTGTTTTTTTATTTTAGAGTATTTTTACCCCACATTTTTCCTTGGAAAAGGAATGAAGGCGGCTTACAGTAATGGGGGACAAAATACAGTCCAGTAAAATTAAGACATATTCAAGTATTGAGAGCAGGGATTTGAGGGACATCTTACAGCATTAAAAGACATTACATTACAGCTACAAGAGAACCCGAGCAGTTAAAGAGAGAAAATTCCATGTAAGAGTTATGAGTGATGGAAACTAATATTGAAAATATAGCGTCGATGCAATCACACAAGGTTATAAGTTTTTATAAACACAAAGTCTATGTGATCATGTATGGTAGATTCATATAAAAGTGTCTGTGTATGTGGGAGTGTAAGCTGAACTTTGGCATATCCATGCCTGTTACAGTGTGTTCTGCGTTGCGTTGCGTTTTGTGTGTGTGTGTGTGTGTGTGTGTGTGTGTGTGTGTGTGTGTGTGTGTGTGTGTGTGTGTGTGTGTGTGGAGGGGTCAGCTGTGCAAGGCTTTTTTGACTTTTTTTTCTGACCTCCAGAACAGATTAATTGATTTTCAATTCATTCGTATGGGAAATCGCATTTCAGTTTATGAAATTTGCATCATACGAAACGTCCCAGAAAATGTATTAATTTTGTAAACGAAGGTACTGTTGTATGCTGAATCACATTACAGCATCCATCTTTTGAGAGCCATGGCTAGCTTTGAGAGTAACCTACCTGTTTGGGAGACCTAGTGACATCAATGAGGCTTAAAATGTTGATTTATCAAAAATCCTATTGATTCAATTGATCTACTTCAAGCAGAACTAATAACAGGTTTCAGGCCTATAGTCTAAAACTCTCTCTTCAGGAAGCAAAAATCCACCCACAGCTACATGCAGATTTAGTTCTGTGGGTCGGGCTGGATGTGTTCTTTTTTTCTTCCTTTGGCTGGATTTGCTCACATACCTGATGATTTTTCAGTGAGTGTTTAAAACAACTTAAGGTCTGGATAGATGAGATTGGTTTCTTTGACCATGGAATCTTTCCACACTTCTTTCCATCTTGAAAATGAAACAAAAATCTTTGCACCCCCAGACTTGAAATAAACAGGCAACACGTCATATTGGGTTTAGAATTGGGCCATAATTGTATTAAACCAATGTAATCAATTTAATCAACAGTCACTAAATTAAAATGGGGGGCTGCCATAGTGCAAGTAAACTTTGGCCTGATTTGTCCTTGACCTTCAGGCCCTTACAATTTTAGGTGAGTTCCTGCCTGGAAATGTGCTGTTAACTTTATTCAGCAGATTTCCATACTCTGTGGGGCTAAATCCCAAAGGAAGTCTTCAGTAAATTTACCACAACCAATTAACTTATTGCTGCTAAATGACTATTCCCTAACTAGTTAAAGTTCTATTAAAGGCTGCCCAACCCCCTTTAATCTGACCATACAATGAACTCACCTACCACAAAAGACTTGCAGTAACTGCCATGGCAGAGGGGCTACTAGGTATGCTCCTTGCCCCCCACCAGGCTGGCAATTTGGGCCAAAGCCCCCCTTTCCCCGATGAACTGCCCAGAAAATGTTTAGGCCCAAATAAAAAAAAGTATATGCCATCACCCATGTACCATACCAGGCGTTGCACCGAAATATCTGGGTGAGGCCTGACATTAGTCCTTGCCTCACTGCTCTCCTCACATCTCAGCTGACACACTACCATGTTTGGCCGGGTTTTAACACCATGCCAAATAAAACTTGGTATGTTCTCAAACCATTACCCCCCCCATGTGTGTGGGAATTGGCATCTAACCTTCCCCAAGTCAGCAATAACTTAGAGGATTGAAGGTTTAACCAACTCTCAGCCAGGTGGAACAGCAAGGCATCAATGCCTGCTCAGCAAGCACTCTGGGATGCCATGTCTAAGAAGAGATCCCCTATCATGCCTTTGCAACTTTTTTTTAAATTAACCCTGTGTCTTGGTATGATATCAGAGCATGCCACCTGAGTGTGCGGTAATTGGCTTTTTAACTTTCCTCAGTTCAGCAATAACTTTGAGGACTCAAGGTTTACCCCCAATCATGTCAAGTCATTGCTGCCCAGGTGGACCAACAAGACATCAACACGTGCTTCGCAAGGACTCTTGGATGCTGCATCTAAGAAACGATCCTGTGTCATGCCCCTCAGGGCTTTCCAACTGAGCAATGCATGTTCATCCAGGCCCAGGTTCTGTCCCCATGTTGAGCACCCTGCAGACTTGGTTGCCCAGAGCCAAATTGACCTCGGGGCAAGCCCATTGCTACAAACAGTCAGCCTACTGGAAGCATTCACAAGCCATTCTTGTCAGCTCCATTAATGGGATCTCTGTCCTTTTGAGACTAGCTAGTGTGCATCATATTCCCTTCTATATCACTGTCCTTTTAACTTTTACTGGTTATGAACCTGCTCAGATACTAAGGTCATCATAAGAGTCCTTTCTTTCTATCCCACCACCTTCACAGGTGTGTCACAGAGCAACACATGAAAATTCCTGCTCTGTAGCTGCCCCCAGACTTTGGAACTCCCTCCCATTGGTGGCCAGAGCTGCCCCATCTCTGTTGTCTTTCCAAAACAGGCAAATACCTTCCTCTTCAGGCAAGCTTTTCCTGACTGAGGGACTATCTACTATGTGACTTTTATATGTATTACCGCGGAGGCAGCCACATGGTCAAAAGTGAAAGCAGCGATTCTGCTGGAACGAAGTTCCCTCTGTGCTGCAAAAGTGGCAAGAGGAAGAAGCAACATCGAGCAGCCTTATTAAAGTCTTATCCAAGCCTGCGAAAAGCCTGCGATCACGTGGGCTATTCCTCTTGCCGCCTGCATGGATCAGGGATGCAAAATGTCCCCCATCCGGGACCTTCAGCCTCGTGGAGCTACCCTTCCATGTTGAACATTCTGTTTTAGAGAGAATAGAAATTAAATTCTTCTTCATCCTTATTAGAAACTGTAACTTCCCAAGCTGAAGTCCAACTTTAACCACTATACCATAATTGGTGGTCTTGTGATGCACCAAATCAGTCAAGCCCACATAATGTATACAGCTTCTCAGCAAGAACAAAAGGCCTTTAAAAAGACTTTAAAAACTATGCTTTTTAAAGGAGGCATATGGTAACCTTATTTCTTCCTAAATATTTTTTTTGTGCCCGCCATATCTTGCTGAGGGTCTCCCCTCTTCTGTTCATATTGTTGTTCTACTATTGCTGTTTTTTTTCCTTATTATTGTTTTTTCTTATGTCCTTTAACCTTGTAAACCACCCAGAGTTCCTTATGGAAGATGGTGCAGTATAGAAGTGCAACAAATAAATAATAAATAACATGATAACCCCCCTCCCTATTCAGCCAATGTTCATTAATTATGCAGACGTGTCCCACGACCTGCTTACTCCATTGCTTCATTTTCCAAATGTAAACACACATCTCCATTTTTGTATTTCCTAGCCACCAGTCACCTAACATTGTGCAGAGAACTAATTCCTTGCGCCTGTTCATCATTTACTGTTTACGGTCACATGCAGTACACTTGCTTCTTTGATATTTTCAAGGTTTGGCTTTACACAACACCTTTTGCCCATTGCAGGTATGCTAAGTGGCTAGGGCTGCACAGGAATTTTGAGTGAGGATGTTCGGCGCAACGGAGAAAATATCAAAGTGCTCCTGGTTGTTTGAAGATGGCAGAACATCCAAGGGAATGAATGGATGCAAAGAAGAGCTAGGAGATCTGAGCAGCCAGCAGTGTCCAAAGAGATGAAAGTGACATACTACAGTTCACAGCGATCCAAAATAGACAACATTGTCTTGAATGGGAATACTGCCACTTGCATGGGTAATGACACATGTTCCTTTTGTTTTGTTTTGTTGTAGTTCTGTAACAAACTGAACAAGATCATAACGCTTGCTTCAAGGTAATGCAAGGAAGGAACACAGGGAAGGAGTGGGCAGCCACAATCTTGCCACTGTGTATAACGCCTAAATAAGTAAGGCAATAAAAGCTGCCTTGAAGTGGGATTTATGTTCTCCTCTGCACTACTTGATGAGATGTCTCTGCAGCTGCTATGATCAGTTTGCCTCAACCACCTGCACTGTGAAGCTAAATTGCTGTAATGGCAGAGTGTCACAAACAATCACTGAGGAATTCAATTGCCCTTGCTGCTGTACTGCAAGAAAAAAAAAGACTAAGCATCAATACTACAGATGTTTGGGTTTATTTACATATGCAGGCCTCAACAGCTTCTTAGGGAATTATGTGCTCTTGCTATACCTAGGGAAAATCAGATCACTGCTCCAGTCTTTATCCATCACAAGAAACCAAGGAATATCCCAGACAGTTCAGTGGATACAGTCCTAGAGCTAGTTATTTGAAGAATACATCTCATGGTTCCAATTAGAGATGGGCATGAAATGGAAAAACAATGTTTCATTTTGTTTCATTTCGTGCTCACCCCTGTTTTGTTTTGTTTCATTTCTTACAATTTTTTTTTAAATCCATATGAAATGAAATAAAATGAAACGAAATGGCTCCCCTGGGTCCTAGAGGCACCAGATTTAGTGATTGGGACTCCGGGAGCCATTTCTAAAGGGCTTCTGCTGAGCTGTTAATGGCTGGAACCCTTTAAACCTGGCCCAGTTGACAACAGAGGGTCCCCCTGGTATTGACTGGGCAGGGTTTAAAGGGCTCCAGCCATTGACAGCTCAGCAGGAGCCCTCTGAAAACGGTCGGGTAGGCAGTTTTGTGGATTGCGCTCCCTACTCCCTACCTGACCATTTTCTGAGGGCTCCTGCTGAGCTGTCAATGGCTGGAGCCCTTTAAACCTGGCCTAGTCAGTACCAGAGGGTCCCCCTGGTTCCAAATGGGCCAGGTTTAAAGGGCTCCAGCCATTGACAGCTCAGCCTGAGCCTGAAAACGATGGAATGAAATGGTTCGTTTCAATGGGAAAATGACTGTTTCGTTTCATCTCTAAGGAAATGCTGCTTCCTTGTTTTTTTGTTTTTTTGTTTTGTTATATAATGAAACAACAAAACAGCATTTCATTTTTTTGTTTCCTGCCCATCCCTAGTTCCAATACAGCAAAGGAAAATGTCCTTAGGTTTACACATTTTAGTTGGCTCCGGAACATCTAACTCTATCCTGAAAGGTACCCAGTGTCTTTTGAGTTTTCATTTCTTTTTAATAAGGTCTATAGTTTTATCTTATCTTTTTTATATTAAAAAGTCATTTCTTGAGAGTTTCTTTTAATATTAAATAATACAAACAACATCCCTTTCCTCACAACAGTTCTCCAGTTCTTTGTACCAAAGAGTGTTAATTGCTGAGAGATTGCGAAAACTGATATATGACTGCAACTTTGTTGATCCCATTATTACCATGTCTATGGAGGTTTGGTTATATCTCTGTTGGACTGTTGTGATGGGTGTTATATGGGATTGTTTTGCAGATTGTATAGAAGCTGCAGCTGGTTCAGAATACATATGCCTGATTGCTTCTGAAGGCCAAAATATAAAAAAGCATAAGACACTGAGTCTGTACTTAGACCTTATCACACACCTCTTTACTCACAACCCTTCTCATCTAACATTAACCTAGGAATACTTGTACTTGCTTCTGAAACTTTCCACAGGTCTCCTTACCTTTTAAAACTCTCTTTCTACTTTTGTATTCCTGCTTCTTACCCCTTGCCATTTTTTACATATCCCTCAATCCAAGACTTATCTGCTTACATCAAGAATGATTCTCCACAGTCTGGTTAAATAAAAACAGCCAACTGTTTGAGACCTTGATACTTGGAAGAACACCTTCTTCCAATGGGTTCTGCCCAACCTGCTATGTCCTAGGAAAGGCAGTTGATGACACTGACCCTGAGAAAGGCTTGGAATGTAAAGACCAGAAAAGATGCCTTCTTGGTGGTTGCACCATGTTGGTGGAATCAACTCCTGCCCAATATTTGTCAGCCCCCTTCACTGGCTATTTTTAAGAGATCATTGAAGACTTGGTTATTTAGATAGGCTTTCAGGATATCCCATCTATAGGATGCCATTCCTGTAGATAGTGATTAGAGATGGGCACAAAATGCCAAGTTGGTATTTCATTTCATTTTTCATTTTGTTTTTTGTTTGTTTGGAATGAAACATTTTTTTAAAAAATTATTTTGTTCTTCATTTTGTTTCTTTTTCTTTTTTACAGCCGACCAGTCCCGCCGGTTGGCTGTATTTGTTTGTTTGCTTGTTTGCTTGCTTGCTTGCTAGCACTGACCAGCAGTCCCACAGGCCCAGTCAATGCTTTTTCTTTTCTTTTCTTTTCTTTCTTTCTTTCTTTCCTGCGAGCTGGGTCAGTGCTTATTTTTTTGTTTTTGTTTTTGCTGCAGGGCCAGCTGGTCAGCACTTATTTTTATTATCAGCACTTGTCAATATACATTATATGAAATAAATAATAAATGAAAATGAATCAGAACAAAATGAAAATTTCCATTTTGTTTCATTTCGTTTTTAAAGGGCACTTCACTTTTCATTTTGTTCTGTAATGAAACAAAAAGAAATTCATTTTGTGCCCATCTCTAGTAGTGATCCTGCCATTTTGACTGTTTTTATCAAATGTTACTGCTATTATGTTGCATGTTTAAGTTTATAATGCCTTTAATTTGTTATAGTTAATACATTTTGCATATTATTTTAATGTGTATTTTATCTTAATTTATTATGGCTTATTATTGTTCATATTTTGGTGTGAACTACTCAAATTGGCCTTGGTAGCCTGATGGACAATCAATCCATTGATCGATCAATCAGTTGCAAACATAAAACTTAGAAATCAGCAGAAACCCCACTCCTATGCTCTATGTTTGATTTCTGGTATTTAGATTTATATTTCCTCCAAGTTACAGATTCTTTCTGCCCTGGGTTTTGTCCTTCATAATTTCAATGGATCAGATCCTCCTTGGATCTCTGGGGAAAACATGGGGATAGTTTCCTTACATAAATTGCCTTTCAAACATTGCCTTTTCCTTATATAAATTGTCTTTCAAACACCTACCACAGCACTTCAGTGATGTTTCCCAACTGCTATACACAGCTGGCATTCTTGCCAAAATTAGGTTCCTTTGGTTGTTGTCCTTACCATCATAACCCATGCAAACAGAGATTGTGCTGTCTCGGGAAGTACCTTTACAATATAAACATAATTCCCATTTTCATTGAAGAAAATGTAATTGTTGAGCATGATCATCAACTATATACTGGGGAAGCACAAGGAACCCTTCTTTGGGTATCAACATGGAGTTAGAGAAAAAAATATGCCTTCTGCTGGTCAAAGTGTTTCTAACATCTAAAATTAGAAAAGGAACTCCTAATCACAGTTAGCTAAATGCTCTTAATATTCACATGTTTGCAAAGGTTCAGTTTTTGGACCTTCAACAACGGGGCAAATATAATTTTCACTGCTATTTATCACTGAATTTGCCCTGTAGCTGGCAAATGAAAAGTTAACTCAGATCACATGCCTACTATGCACATTCATAAACTGAGGCCATGCTTTCCACTCATTGCCTAAGAGTAACTCATAGTTTCTCACAAAATTGGCATAAAATGACTGTGTGTTTTGCCTCATACATTGGCTTCTGACAAGGACGGTTTTTTTTTAAAATAGAATCAGAGAATCTGATCCATTTGCTGCTATAAATGGCATTGAGTATCTGAGATGCAATCTGGAGAAAATTCAGTCAAGAAGGCAATGTGTCAATCCTACCTTTAGGGCCCAACATTAATATAGTGGGTTCGACAGGAAAAATGCCAGCCTCCAGGTATGATAAAACAACAGTTTATTCCAACATAACAAGACTTATCCTCCAAGGAGGAACCAACACACATCCTAACAAACCCAACCTAAATACACCTGGAGATAAACGTTCACTCCCAGCCGATCTTCCTCCCTTTTTCCTGTTAAAGGGAACTCTCCAATTAAGAGGTCTAAATAACCCATAACTCTGTTTTACCTGACCAATTCCCATCGGCCAAGACACAACACCAACCATGCTCATTCCCTCCCTTATTCTAGTGTCATAGTTTATTTCAAACTACAAACAGTATTTTCTCCATTTCCTATCCTTGCAATGACCCTTAAGACTTATGTATTTAGGAGAGCTTTCCATTACTCAGTTCCTTTTTTCTTTCTTCACTATATCTGAATAGAAAAATAGCATCAATGCATTATCACACTGCATTCTCTCACCCAACCTTCCCCTCTCTTGGCTCTTGATGTCTCTTACCCTTGACCATAGTTATGCTGAAAAATCCTTCAAACAGTTTTTTCTTTCACCCTTTATTTATCAGCTATTTTGGAAAACAAATGTTCTTCCCTCATCCTGCATTATCTATCTCCAGTTAAATTGCTCATGTGCTGTTTTTCTTTCTTTCTTGTTTTTCTTGACTCAGAAGAATTACCCTCTGGTTAATAAATTGATAACTCATGTACTCCTGTAGTGTAATCAAACAAGATAATAACTGATAATTGGAGGCAGGAATTTATCAAGTGGTAATTCATGAAATTGCACATCCAACCAGACAGAACAAAGTTATCTACGAGATGACTGTATTTATTATTTATTTTGTGCATTTATTTAGTTTGTTGATTTCACTAAAAAAGGCACTGAAGGTCTGTAATAGAGATGGGCATTTTCATTTCATTGAGTTACTCACTGCATTTCGTTCCATTTCACTACTAACAAATTTTAATAGAATTTTTGTAGCAAAATGAAATGAGTGACAAAACAATTCAGAAGCTGCCACCATCCAGGTGGTTTTTTATTTTGACAGGTTGGGCTGTGGAGAGGGGAAACTCCCATCTGGGAGATGGGGTAGCAAGGGAGAACAGAGCAGGCAGCAGTAAATTCAAACTTTACTCTGTTTTCCCTTGTCACCTCTGCCCCTGCCCCCATGTGGGATTTTTGACAAGTCAGGCTGATAGCCCTACCTGTCAAAAAAATACAGCTGAGAACCAGGGGTGAATTGTTTTGTTTGAACAGTAAAAATGGTGTTTTGTTTCATTTTATAACAAAACACTGTCTGCTGTTTCATTACATTACAAAATGTTTTGTAACCTTACCATATGACAAAACAGCATGTCATTTTTTTGGTTTTTGCCCGTCTCTTGTCTCTAATGCGATATGAATTTAAAACAAAAATCTAGATTTGTGTCAGGTTTTTTTTTGCAGAACTAGATTTACAAAGTACACATTTCATGCTCTCACCCAAAGAAATGTAAACAATGTCCCTGAATTACAGCCACTTCTTACATACATTTAAAAGTACTGTTTAATTTTATTTTGAAGAGTAAATATTACTGTGACAAAATCATCTCATATCTACTTATTTTGTCCATTAGTTTTAGTTTTAGTTTTAGTTTTGTTTGTTCCAGCAGGTGTAATGTACAGTGAAAATTTGTAGCATAGCTTTTTTTAACAAAGACCAAAAGTAGAAATGATTACTCTGTCCATCAACAGATTACAATTTGAAAACCACAGAAACCTTCTGGGTTGTTTTGGAAAGATAGTATTGCCTGTCCACTAGTTCTGAACCTAACACAACTGCTGAGTCTCATTCCTTTGGAATTTCCATGAGTTCAGAAAGAAGTCACTGAATCCATACTCTCTTCTCCAGCTGGATAAGGATTAAAAACATGGCATTAGACATGGGCACGAAACAGAAAAATGGTGTTTCGGTTTTTCGTTTGTCATTGAGAGGTCTGTTTTGGTTTGTTTCCGTCTGTTGGGAATTTTTTGAAAAATTTTGTTACCGTTTTTCGTTTTTCATTTGTCATTTCTACCCGCTTTTTGCGCGATTTTAAAAGCATTTCCATGCACAGGCATCCCCCAATGCCCCAGACCAGAGGAAAACACTAAAAAATGGATGCTGGCAGAGACACAGTATAGACTAGGTATGCAGGGAGGCTGCAAAGGCAGCGGCGGGCGTTGCCCAGGGTGCAAGGCAGCAGCAGAGTGACTGCACTGCGGGGCAGGGGAGGGTACTCACCGAGAGGTATGCAGCACACACGCACACAGGGAGGCTGCAGGACTGAAGCTAGAGTAGCAGAGACAGCAATCCCACCCTAGAGACTGCAAGGAGGACGGGGGCAGCCAGAACTTTTTATGCCCTCTGTGGCTGCCCAACCTGCCCGCCCAGTCTGCAACCTGGGCATGCTATTGGTTGAACATGATCCCACATCACATGGCTTGCCTCCATTTTGTGGCTGGTGGCAACATCCATTTTAAAGGGAAAAGAAAAATACATTGTGATGGGAGAAGACAAAAACAAATGTTTTAAGGACCCCAAACCCCCTGGTAGGTATTATCAGACAATATAAATAATTATCACTGCGTTTTTACAGATGTCCAGTGAGTTTTTTAACATTTAAAACAGCTCATTTCATTGCGTGTCGCCATTAACGGAAACAAAACATAACGACCACAGTTTTCATGGTTCTGTTCGTTTTGTTGCATTTTCATCACA
This sequence comes from Phrynocephalus forsythii, assembly GCA_029282475.1. Classification (NCBI taxonomy): domain Eukaryota; kingdom Metazoa; phylum Chordata; class Lepidosauria; order Squamata; family Agamidae; genus Phrynocephalus; species Phrynocephalus forsythii. The sequence continues at coordinate 37,776,501 of JAPFRF010000005.1, forward strand.
ATTTTTGTTTGTCATTTCGTTACGTAATGGAAATGACAAACGGTAACGGAAATGAAAAAATGTTTGTTCCGTGCCCATCTCTACATGGCATTATTGATCCAGATAAAGAGCTAGGTCTAGATAAAGGTACACCAACATTTTAAAGCCAAACCTTAAAAATCAAAGACCACTCTTGGCCAGTCTATACTTTGAACACCAGTTTGTCTAAGCAGGTGTGAATGAAAATGCCATTGCAGCTGGCAGAGTGATAGCAGCAGAAGCCCATGTAGCCTCTCTTGGCCAGCAACTCTATGCTTTCTCTTTGCCAACAATCTACTGAGGTAATGCACAGTGAGCTGGATCTAGGAGTGCAATTTTGGCCTTGGAAGCAGCCTCTGTAAGTGCAAGTCCAAGGGGAACAATCTGTATCTCCTGTTCCCATACATCCCCTTGCCATCCCACAGCAAAATAAAGAGGTGAGACACCAAGATGGGTTTAACCTGGGTCACCCTTTATTAAGTAACTTCAGGTAACTTCAAACCATTAGTCCAAGAGGGGCCTGATGTAGTGAGAAAGGAAAATTGGAACACTGGGGTCTCCCGGGACCCCTCCAACTAGCATGTTTTTGGGCAAGTCACTGTCCCCTGGCAGCACAATCCTTAAGACAGCATGACCACTGCCAACAAGGTTCTGCATGCTACCTGCATCCACAAGCCCCACTAATGGCAGCTCATGGCCTGGTCAGGAAATTCCAAGTGCATCTCCCCCTAGAACTTGTGGTCTCTAGATCTGCAGCATCTTGGGGTCGGATGTGCTAGAACCATATATTAGCCTTTCTGACTCTTCACGCTACCCCAACTGATCTCTGTCCAGGTCCATGACAGTATTTGTGTGTTTCTTGGGGGGGGGGACCCTCCACTGTGAATGAGACATGCAAATGCCATGGCCAGATCACAGACTGAAAGGTGCCAGAGAGAACAGCCTCTTGCCAGCAGCACTCTACAGACTAGGGACTCCTGTTTTATTTTTATTCCTCCCCCTTCCTTGTACTAGCTAGAGAAAGCTCTAAAGTACTAAGTCTGAGAGGGACTTTATAAGGTAAATTAGCACATAATACTTAAAAGGGCAATGAAGGGAGCTTACTCTTCTCTGCCTTCTTTGGCCCCGGTCCCACATCCCTTTAAAAGCAGTTTAAATTACCAGATAACCCGTGTCTAAAAATTCTGTCCCCACGGCCACCGGGCTTTTGAAAAAAAAAAAGGAAAAAAGAAAACCCGGTAATGCCCCTTGAAGCGAGGTTTCTGTGACTCACCAAAGAGGTAGGGAAATTTTTGCCTCGCTTTGAAAATCCAGCTTTTAAGGAGGCAGACGCCGTGGGACCACACAGATGATCTGGGTTTCTTTTTCTTTCTTTTTTCATAGCACCGACCGGCTGTTCCTGGGGCCGATGGGCTATGTTTTTTTAATTGCTTTTCACCTTTGGAGAAACAGGAAGCTCTGTCCGGTCCTACAAGTTTTCCTTTCCCCCAGCCAAGTGGTCCATTTTTTTTCAAATGCTAGTGCCACCTGCTGGCCAAGGGGGCTGAACTGCACTTTAAAATATATAAAAACAGCTTTTGACGTGTGAACTCCTGTCCCACTTATTCAATCATGTGATGGGACAAAGAGGAAAAGCCGGACCTTCAGAAGATCAGGATTGAAACCCAGGTGTGACCACAGCCTTTCTGTCTTTTCTATTGTTCCCCTTCTGCTTCTCTAGATCTGAAATCAGGGGTGCTGTAGCTACAGACCTTTTGATTATTTAATTAATGGCTTTACCACAGTTAGAAGAAGAAAGATTTATTTTAAAGATGAAGATGTTCTCTCTATTGACACCAACCGAGTTTCTTCCTCCCTTTTTAGTTTTTCACTTATAATTACAATGAATGAACATCAGAATTACCAAGAGGGTAACCCCACTAATGGCTCTGAGCTAGAGGATTTAAAAGCAAATTGCAAAATTTAGTTCAGATATAATTAATTCATCAATTCCTATTTACAAGAATACTGACACCCTTGATGAATATGAATTGGTGACATTCTGGGAGGGCTTGTAGAAGAAAGATGGGAGAAACTCTCTTGCAATTTTGGTATCTCTAGAGGCCTTGGGGGCCTATAGGTTTTTAAAGTCAACAGTGAAGTGATTTATTGATTCATTGATTCATAATGGGAAAAGGTACATTCATTATTTGTGGTTTATCAGGCTTGAGGAATTATGAGTCAAAATGAATTACTTTTTTTTAACAATTTGTGCCCATCTTTACTCTAGGCTCTTTGCTCCACTGTATGGTCATCTTAGAAACGTACAAACTGCCCTGATTTGGTTCTTCATAGCAATGCATTTTTTCCTGAAGACAGTGAACATCTTTAACTAAAATATGTCCCACTAAATACATTTAAGTTAAAAGATGAAGTGAAAGTAATTCATCTTAACTAGAACTTGGAAACATTTTATTGTGAACTATAATTCCTAGAATTCTCCAACCAACATATTGGCTGGATGATTCTGGACATTGTAGTCTGGAAAGGCAGTATCTCTAAGCTATAATCTCAACTGCTTGTATGATAAGTGAATAAAGACCAATTATAATTCTCAGAGAAGTTTATTTCCTAATTTGAGAGCAACATAGGAGAAAGCCCTTTCCTTCAACATTTTTGCTTGTGCTATATATCTAATTGGCCTCCCAAGATATTTTACAAGGGACAGTACAATTTAACAAATGGATGGAAGATCTCATAACACCCCCCCTCTTGACCGTACTCACTAGGACAGATGAGAGTTGATTGCAATAATATCTGGAAACCATAGGTTGCCGGTAGCATTCTAGATTATTTTTCAGCAATTTCCCCCTCAAAATTATGCAAAGTCAAAAATTTGCCTAGTGTAGTTTGTTGGCTGATAAAGACATTAGATATATGATCTGATAAATAAGCTTTGATGATCCGATAGAATTATTGTACAACCCAGACATTTATTTCTATTCATGGCTATTTTTGTCTTCTTACTATGTCATGAGAAAAGGCAGGAAATTTTCCTTTGGAGAGGAAAATCATTTCAGAATTTAACAAGTTTCTTACATGTTTGGTCTAACACACATTGTTCAACATGCCTTATGCTTGTAATAATCCATTAATTATTCACTTGCTTAAGCAGTTCAAAAGCCCTTCATTAATATGAACCCCAGTCCTAATAAATACCTTAGAATAATGTGAAGTCTACTATCTCGTAATTAGAAAAATCTATATTAGCACAATGTCTTTATTAGCTCAACTGGCATCATCAGTTTTACCCATCTAGCTATTTTATACATAAAATGAATGCATTAATATTATTTATTATGAACTATTGTATATTTTTGAAACAGTAGGACTTACTTGTGAGCAAGAATGCTTAGGAGCAGGCTCTGTGGATTACAGAGCCTGTTTTCTTATACTAGTTGGGGTTTAGTAGACTTTCAAATTGCTTTAAAAACTGCTTTGGTCATTTCAGGGTTTTTGAGGTGTGTGTGTGTGGGGGGGGGGGTTACTGCATGAAAACTTAAATCATCCCTGTCTCACATTTTTATTTTATATCTGGATTTCCAGCTAACCGAGATAGTACAACAAATTGGAGGTGTAACAGAAGGTCAAATGAAAAGTCTGCAATCAATATTCGTATTACAAACAGAAAAAAACTGACCTTGTTCTGATGTCCCCAATGTATGGGTGTTTTTAGAAGGGTGCTGTCAGGAGAGCAAGATCTCCATGCCTGTGGTACACATCATTCTTGCTGCTGCTGAGTGAACTCTTGTGTGTTTGTCTGGCTTGCGTATATATATTTCACATAGCATATTTGGTAGGATTTGATCAGGAGATGAAAGCCTGAAGGAAGTTCAATTTCTGTTGGGAAGAGAAAATATTTAAAAATTAAAAAGCCGCAGGAAAATAGAAAGACTAATGAAAATGAGCATGGATAGGCCAATATTAATATTTCTTAAGTATACTGAGATGGATTAAAGACAATGCTTGTTCCCAAAAGTTTTCTAATATTTTCCATGGTATAGTAAAATGGCTGCTTTAAAAAGATGACCTCCTTAACTTCGGGTCAAAAGCATGAATCAGATTCAGAATGGAAACCTCTGAAACTGATTTTTGATTATCAGGACATAAGTTATCAACACTCTTGAGAGTTCCTTCCAGATGTAAGCCATGAAAGAAGTATGTGGACATAAGGCATTTATTTATCATGTAGATGGGACTTTAATCATGCAGACATGGTTACATCTGGTACAGTTCTGGAAAGAAAGTGGCAGAAAATGTTAGAAATATATTTGGCTGAGGAGACAGCAATTTCAGGTTAATTATATCTGTAATTATATCTGTATAATAGCATTAATATGGAGGCAAGAAACATTCACGACATTTACATATTTTGTAAATTTATTGTAAGTGCACTGTGCTTTCTCCAGAGAGTTTACAATAAACCTACCATAAAAATCTTGGTAAATGCATGTACAAATGCATACACATACAAAGTTTCTTATAATGAATCAGTGGAAATGAGATGGAGAGCATAGAATTTCTCTGATTAAAGCTTATAGTATTTAGGATTTATTTTTAAAAAATCCTACTTTCTTGGAGCATGCTAAATTTCTACCTCTGTTTAATATTTACGAATTGCTTCCAATTTCATGACACCTTGAAGTGTGGAGTGGATTCGTGACTAGCACAAGCTCATCTAGCTACAGCTGGGCTGATGTTTTCAGACCTATTTTGAGAAGATGTAATTCAGGGCTTTTCTAAATATTTAGAGATCAGAAATATATTTCTAGAAATGGCAGGCCAGGTGCTGGATAAGCTTATCTTTTTTACATGAAGTAAAAAAGGTTGTGCACTTTGGCTCAGACCCATACTGTACATACAATACAATATGTTTGAATGTGAAGGGGTCCTAGAGAAGTGGGTGGAATAGGCTCCTTACCATAAACTCAGTGAGCTTCAATGCTCAGTAAGTTTAAAAACAAACAAACAAACAAACAGTAAATAAATAAATAAAAATAAATAAATAAATAAATAAATAAATAAATAAATTTTCCCAATATCTATCTCACACTTGGTGGTCTCAGCAACTGTCTTCTCTCAGCCACTGATTTTACAACAGTCATAGTCATAGTTGTTAGTAAAAAAAAAATAACTAGATCAACACATCATCTGCACCTCTGCCTTAATGTAAGACTGTATTCTGTGACCCATGTTTCTGGTGGCAGTTAACTGGAACATAGAGATTCATGGTATCAAGGCCAATCCTATTATTAAACAAGCTGAGGGCCTCAGACAGCGTGGTTTTGAATAGGGATGGACACTTTATGAAAAATGACAAACTGTTTTGTCATTTTGTAAGCTTAAGAAACCTTACAAAATGAAACTAAACAGCAAACAGTGTGTTGTCAAGAAATGAAACAAAACACCATTTTTTGTTTCAGAAATGAAACGATTTGTCCTAGCCTCTTGATTCAACCGTCCTGGAAACAGAAGGTTTATTTTAAAAATCTGATTGATTTCTTTTCCTTTCTTCCCACACCTCAACTGTTGCGATAGCTTATCTCCAAACTTGATCTGCCTGAAGCTAGCCAGCCCAGGAGCTGAGGTGCTTCCTTCGCTGGCTGTGCCTGCAAGTTGATTTAAACTGATTGTTTTCCTTTCCTTTAAAAGTAAGACTGTGGAGGTTATTTTTTAAAATATCTTCTTTCCTTCCCTCACTGCACTGATCAGCTATTGAGTTTATCTCTGTGATCTCTCCATTGGAGCAGCTAGCTATTAGGTTTCTAGCTTGTTTACAGGAGGTTATTTGCTTGAAAGCAAATTGATTGGAAGGTTTAAGGGATTTTGGTTACAGGCAGTGGGCTTCCTGTCAAATAAAAAAAGGAAAGCTCCCTATTATTTATAGCCTTATAAAGTGTTTCATTTTATGATGAAAATTCTTTAAAAAATCCATTATTAATGAAACAAAGTGAAATGAAGACTGAAACGAAACGAAACAAAATACTATATTTCTGTTTCATGCCCATCTCTAGTTTTGAGTATCCATGAAAGGATATTTTGTTCCTACTGCATTCTAACTGCCAATAGTAGGATTTTTTCTGTTTTAAAGCTAAGATGATTTGGCTAACTTTGAATACCTCAAGTTGGCTGAGTGATGTGGGCATGAGAGAGAATGGGAGGGAGAGACCGAGACGGTTACTTCACATCCATTCTCATCCCTGGAGGAAGTTCGTTGCATGTTGATGTCGATCACAGTCATGTGGTCTTCTTCCAGTTCTGTTCCTGTTCCCGTGTATGCACGGGCGTGATTGATGATACCGGCTTGACTGTTACCACACGTCCTCATTCCTTGATGAGATGTGAAATTCCATGCGTTTATTCTCCTTTTGTTTTCAGTTGGACCTTCCATTTTTAGATGTTTTGATTCTCTGAAGCCTTGCCTTCATTGAGTTACGGAGCAAACTTCGAGGCATTTGTCTTTTAAAAGCTATTCACTGCATTTTTAACTCCATAGGGGATTTACTGGCGTATGTCGCTTCACATTCCTGCCACTAGATGGAGAATGTGTTTGTTCTGCGATGAGCCTTACTTCATGGGTTCTCGTCTCGGATTGAGAAGTGTGACGAGCAGATTGCCAAGGCCAGGGAAGGGAATGTCTCATCCTGCTTAAATCACAGTTCAGGGAGCGTGGTTGGGACGAACTCCCTTCATCCCGCAATGGATGTGCGGTTAGATTACTTCGTACTGGTCCCAAGTGGGACCGCAAAAAGCAATTAGACAGACATGAAGTATCACCCTGAATATCATTTTTACCTCTACTCAAGACAGGAAAATACCTTGGTGCCAACCTAAAGCATATGATGATAGCAGAGGATAACTCATTATCACCAGAGGGGAGCAGCGTAGGTGTCTTCATGTTGCTGAACATGTGATACATCTGAGAATCCTTAGGTAACGTCAGTAATATTTTGTGCATACATATATAAATATAGGACAATCAACTTGATCCCATCCATGAAAGGTGCTCTGCTGAGATTCTTTAGAAACAAAATCTGACACTAGAATTTTAAAAGGCCCCTGCTTTTGAACTACAACTCCCAGATCTACACGGCCAAGAACATTTCCAAGCACTGCTTCAAGTACATGGGCATATGGCCAAACAACCCAAAGAACTATAGACTATCGTGCTAATGCCTTGGATAATCCTAATGATGATAGAACCCTGGATGTGTTTCACAGTCTAAAACAATGTGTGTTTAAGAGTTGAAAGACAAACAGTGTAGTGTAGTGGAAGGTAGTAGGCTCAAGAGACCTGGATTTGAATCTCTGATCAGCCATAGAAAATAATTGTGGTAGGTGGATTGGCACGGGTGTAACTACTCCTTAAATATCTCACATACCTCAAAAAACCCTCAATGGGATTTTCATACATCTAAGGTGACTTCTTGCCATGTGAACATAACATGCAGAAGTTGCAAAACCAACTTCAGAATGTTGGCTGACCTGACAGCACTTTCACTAGGTCAGCACTGGCTTTTCTGTAGGTGCCATAATGTAAACAGAAAGAAATTAGTGCCTTTCAGATATAAATGAGGTAGCACTATAGACCCATAATGTGCATTGTGATTGGCTGGTGGCAATGGCAGCCTGGGGCCCTCATGTCTCTTAAGCGATTGAAGTTCCATAGCATTCATTATTCTGTGTCAAGCCAAAATTACCTTGTAGCAGCGTTGCATAATGTCTGGTATATTAATCATTAGAGATATTTTTGAAGCACTCAATTACATTATGAAGGCTGGGTTATGTTCTTATCTTTCTAATGGTCACATGTAAAGCACCAAGGCCCCTATTACTTTGTAATAAGAAATGCATACCCAGCAGAATAATACATTATGCACATCCCCATCTATAGGACAGAAAAGGTCAGCCAGCAACTTGAATATTTTTGTCCTCTAGATCAATTTCACTTAAAAGAGTTCATTAGAAAGAATGGCTTTATCTTTTCAATATGTCCTAACAGCGTGGTATCACTTTACAGAAACAGATTTCGACTATTTTATTCCATTCAAAGTGGAATGAATTACATCAATCTGGCGGATGTCCATTCATTTTGAGCTTATCAATTTAAAAGTGTTTCAGGATATATATTAAAGCAGGCCTTTGTTGCCAAAAAAGAGCAAGAAAAAAATTAGAGAGAAGTTGAAAATGCACAATCTACTTACCTTAAAGTAGTTCCATAGACTGCTATGGAACAACTCCCGAATAGGTGGGCTATACAAGACAGCCCAAACTATTTCAAATCCTAATCTAATAATGAAAAGCTTTTGCCGATTCTGGCATTTTTAGCAGGTGTTCAGTTCATACACATTCCCATTTATGTCTTTACCTCCATAAAGCAGAAACCCTGCTGGAAATGTTCACGATTAACAAAAGCTATCCCATTTCAAAAACATCAGACTCTAACACCGGTTATACTAAAAAAGATCAATTGAAAATGTATTTATTCAGAGTTTTCATATCTCAAACCAGCAACCCCTCTCTTTTTTAGAAGTTCAAATTCATGCTACATGTTCTTTCTCAAGATGCTTGTTATAAATACCTTAATTTTGAATGGTGAAATACGTAAAAGAAGACAAAAAGGATGAAGAAAACAAAAAAGCAACCCATAGAGCATGTTAGGAGAAATATTCCTTCATTTCCATCATTAGAATTTATAAATATACAGTGATAAAACACTAAAATTCAAATATCATATCACACACAAACATGAAATAGCAACAAAAGAGAATGCAGCAATGCTTAAGGTAGAGAGCAAGGAATTTTCTTGCATCCTCAACGTCTTCTGGAAAAAACACCTTCATATCTTGCCATATGAGACCCAAGCATGATGGAGCCTCGTGGGCCAACACTGAAAGGAAGCCCCTCAACATTAGACACCACCACAGAAAAGGCTCTGCCTTCTGTGTAAAATTATGACATCATTGCTTCCAAGTCAAAGAAAACAATTGAAACAACAAGGTCACACCATTTAGAATAAATGTGGTGGAGATCTATGCAAAGGCTTCTCTGTTATTTAAAGCTTTGCCTTAGGAATTCCTTCTCTGGAAATGTTTGCCTGATTCAATCCTTACATTGGGTCCTTTTCCAAGGAGAAAGGCGGGGTATAAATACATATATACTTGAGTATACGCCAACCCAAGTATAAGCCGGGCCACCTAATTTTTCCCAAAAAATTGGGAAAAATTATTGACTCAAGTATAAGTCTTGGGTGCCTTCTCCAACAGGCAGGACTTGTCCTCCGCTGCCCTCCCCAAGCTGGCTGAGCACTCTGGAGGTGACAGAACGGGGAGGACTAGCCCTCCGCTGCCTTCCCCAAGCCAGACAAGCACTCAGGAGGTGGCGGAAGTGCGGTAACTATATTCACTTGAATATAAGCCGAGGGTGTTTTTTTCCCCAGCCAAAAATAAGGGCTGAAAAACTTGGCTTATATTCAAGTATATACAGTACTCAAAATATATAAATAAAATAAATTATATTTTGTGTCAAATAAATTTATCATTATTTTAACTATATTTTTATTCTGATCTGCTCTGATATTAGTGCACATTATGTCATTGCTCAGCTTTAGTGGACTGCTGTAAGAGCTTTGGCAAAAAGAAGAGGAAAGAAAAGAATAAACATTTAATAGGAAGAAAGAGCCTCCTATCCAACTCTAGGGTGGCCATGGATGAATTGCTAAAAGGACTGGAAATGCATAATCAATGAAAAGACAGTTTGCATAAAAGTTGCATGCACTAATTTATGTGCATCAATGCAAAATGAGACATAATCACTACTGAAAATGAAATAGGAGTACAAAAATCCCACCAACACAGAGAACTCTGTGACCTGAAGTATACATGCTTACTCTGTTGCTGGTTTAGACCTAATTATTTATGGCCAATGACAAGTTTTTTGTTCTCCTTTCTAAAGTTTCACCCCCATTCAAATTGGATTTGGGTGGGGCGCATGCTCAAAAACAGGATGCTTTTAGATAGAGGATTGTCTTCTGACAGCTCTTCAAACAGGGGACTTCCTGTGAAAAGGAAAACACAAGGCCACTTAATTAGTTGAAACAAACAGCCATGCTGTCCTACTACTGAGCATGGACTGATGGATTTCAAAGCACTATCACATTTCTGTAAGTTCATCAGCAGGTTGTTGAGAAAAGACAGGCTATGTCCAGGTTTAGTCCAGGCAGGCTTCATACAGTGGTACGTCTACTTAAGAATATCTCTACTTAAGAGCAATTCGACTTAAGAGTGGAAAACCATTGGTGTTTTAATTGACGCCTTACAAATTTTAGATGCAGTCCTCTCTACTTACAATTTTTAATTTTTTTTTAAAGATATGGTACCCCTACTTAAGAGTTGTTTGACTTAAGAGCATGCATTCAGAACAGATTAAATTCATAAAGCAGATGCTCTGGACTGAAGGGGGGAAAATCCTGTTTTTCTTGCTCATATAATCAGAGGCTTTTCCAGACACTAACAAAATAAAATGGAGCAGGCAAAGGATTGTACTTTTGGGTAAAGTATATGATAGATAGATAGATAGATAGATAGATAGATAGATAGATAGATAGATAGATAGATAGATAGATAGATAGATAGATAGATAGATAGATGTTATGACGTGTCACAGAGTCTGGTGAAACATCAGGAAGAAAAACTTCCAGAACACGGCCAAACAGCCCCCACAACTCACAACAGCCATCAGATCCCAGCCGTGAAAGCCTTCAAGGATACAAATAAATAAATACTTCACTTACTTTGCATTTTATGTTGTGTGTTTGGTTATTTAATACAAAATATACTGTATTATCTCAAAAACAGAGAGATATGGAAACAGACAACCATAATTTCTGCAGGGAAATGTGCTGCTATTTTAGTTTTTGTGGAGGGAGTGCTATGCACAGCCTTACTTACTTTCCTCTGAGCTTGGTAATGTGTTTCAATCGGCATTTTGTTGCTGAACACACTGCCTAGGAGATCATACTGGCAGCACTGCTCACTAATGTGTGCTTCCCATTTATTCATGTTCAGTCTCAAAACGTTAAACATTAGGAAGAACTTCATGACAGTTAGAGCTGTTCGGCAGTGGAATATGCTGCCACGGAGGGTGGTGGAGTCTCCTTCTTTGGAGGTTTTTAAGCAGAGGCTGGATGGCCATCTGTCGGAAATATTGTGATGGGGTTCCTGCATGGCAGGGGGTTGGACTAGATGGCCCTTGAGGTCTCTTCCAACTCTATGATTCTATGATTCTATGATTCTATGATTCTATGATTCTATGTATTAGCAGGGTTATCACAAGGATATGCTCAGATTCACCACTTTCCTACTGAAAGACTCTCTTTGCACACCATGGGAACCTGTGAGCAAAGCCATAGCATTGTCTGAGGCAAACGAAGCAGGTCTTAACATCTATGGAACTCCCAGGGAGATCTCAGTTTTGGGTTTGGTTTGGTTTGGATTGGATTGGAAGCAGAGAATCCAACTGGTACCTGTGCTAATGAGCTGGTGTATATGGGTCCTTGTGTGAAAGGCAAACACTCACTGGAAAGGGAAATCAGCTATGCAAAATAGAATATGTTTACCAAATTAAAGGGGGAAAAAAAAGAAAGAAAAGGCAAAAATGACTGGGCACATAAACTATTACTGATTAGAGATAAGCAGGAATTTAAAAGTGAACTACAAAATTTGTTCAAACATCACTAAGTTATAAATTTATATTTGCATGAATTGATAAGCTCCAACTAATACAAATGGATTAATTTTTGTGATTTTTGCTTTGTCAATTTGTCAGGCTATGAAATGCCCGCCAAGGCTCCTAGAAACATCAATGTTGCAAGAAGCTTCCTGTGACTCTTTTCCATAATCTTGTCAAGATTAGTGAAGACTGGATTTCTTATGTCTGAATTATGCCCCCTACAAGAACCCCCCCGGAACATTTCCCTGAGGCACCTAGAGACACCAAGCTCCCTATGACTCTCTTCTACAATCCGTCCAAGTGAAACTGAAGGTTGGGTTTCCTCAACCCAGTTGCTAAAGGGCACTTTTGTGGGGGCATTTTGTGGATATATATCTAATATGTCTGAAACCCAATTTTTGTCTAACTTGGAGAACCTGTAGAGGAGATATTCCCAATCTTCTCACCATTTCTATTAATTAATTCACCCTCCTCTTCTTCCCCCTCCTCCTCCCCCCTCCTCTATCCACCCCCCAACTCTATATACTGCAGCCAATGAATATCTGGACTACAGCCAATGAATATCTGGTATGAAATGTATATCCCATCTCATATTATATTTCACACCTCATTCTGCTGCTATATGTCTGAAGAAGTGAATGTGTAGTCCATGAAATGTTACATTAAAATAAGAAAGTTAGTTTTTAAGGTGCCACATGTTTGTGTCTTTTGTTTTGTTTTTCTTTGATTTTTGCCTGAAATTCTTCAAAAGACTAATAGGACTACCCTCTCTGAAACTCCTGCAATTTTAATGTCTCTAGGTGCCTGGGAGGCCCTATTTTGGGGTGCAATTTGGACATTCAGAACCCAAATGTCACCAAAGTTACAGTGCTTGTAGAGGAGCATTGGGGAGCCATTCCTGCAATTTGGGTGTCTCTAGGTGCCTTGGGGTAGAATAACCAAATTAACAAATCAATTTGTTGATTCTTAAGAAAAAAATCATAAATTTTCTATTCATGATTTGTTAACCTTGAGAAATCATAAATTGAAACAAATCACCATTATTCTGATTCATGCCCATCTGTATAATGCATGTCAGCATGAGCTTTCATGGATCAAATTCCATGACTTCAGATTACACCTCCCAAAAGCTACTTCTGATCCATGAAATCTTGCATTGAAATAAACATTTTTGTATTCCAAGTGCCAAAATATTTTCCTCTTCCTTCCTTCCTTCCTTCCTTCCTTCCTTCCTTCCTTCCTTCCTTCCTTCCTTCCTTCCTTCCTTCCTTCCTTCCACCAGGCTAAGATAGATGATGAACACACCCATCTTCACTTCTTGAGAAAGTGCTTCAGATGTCGGCATTTTCCTATGAAGAATGAAGGGGGAGAATCAGCTGAATCAATTTTGGGGGAATTAAAAATATTCCAGTACCTTGCTTCCTGCTCCATGGTCTACAGCAGTGGTTCTCAACCTCTGGGTCCCCAGATGTTCCTGGACTGCAACTCCCAGAAATCCTGGCCAGCTCAGCTAGTGATGAAAAATTCTGGGAGTTGTAGTCCAGAACCACTGGTCTAGAGGATCTCTTGGGATTCATTTTGTTGTTGGATGGGGAGTTTTAATTTCTGAAAACTAAAATTTCTGCCACCTGGATGATTTTATGGAGGTGGTCTGCCATTCAAATACTGCTCAGTCTGCTTCCTAGCCACTAAGGGCAGCTTTAAGGGCTATGCTTACCTTTCTCTCAGTTCTTTCAACCTGACTGAGGGTCAAATTAAATTTTACGGATAGTACATCATTAGAAGCTGAGAACATACTAGTTTTCTGGAGATGTGATATCAGCAAATTTTTGTGTGTGAGCAGCCATACTTTCAAAGCAAGCCCGTGATTACTTTCTGATGATCAACTGTAAAGCAAAACACACCAACCTCAGGTGGCAGGTGGTGTGAAAATGTCTCATTGTTGCACTCTGATGTCTTTGAGATCTTAAGGAGTTCATGCTTTTAATGTGAGCAATTGACTTCCAGCGACTCTAATTGGCTTTTCATGTTAGTGAAATATCTAAGGCTTGTTTGCCAATTAATCCCCTATTTTTTCAGAATTTGAACCCAGGTCTTGAAAGTCTATGATGTATTATGCCACACTGGGTTTGTCTTCTAATGACATGCCATCTATGATGTATAAGCTGAACTACAACGTATACAGCCCTTGAATTACAGAATGCTTTGAAAAAGAGTCGTGTCCTCTAAAAAGCAGGATACATGGCCATCCTTCTAATGGCCTATTTCAGCTCTATTCTTAGTAACTGAGATTCCTGTTTGGCAACAACAAGAAATGCAGCTTACAATAGATCCACATCATCGGGTAGACACTCTGCAGGCAGCAAGCCACCAGGAGAACCCAGGAGTGCTTTGTAAGGAAGCAGACTCCTGTAACCGTTAAGAGGAAACCCTGCATGGTCGCCCCCTCATATAATGTCAGCGGGATCATGCTTGCGAATGTGTATGAGTGACATTCAATTATTTTCATAGGCAATGCAAAAAGCCACTGAGGAAGCAATTTACTGCTGTAGCCCAGTATGCAATTCTTCACTTGAAATCAATTTTTCATTATATGGGAGAATAGTATGTTGAGTTGATATATTTGTTCTTGTAATTTGATAGAGTAGCTGGTAATGTGTAAAGCTTGTCTCTATCAGGGAGAAAAAAATGACATTCAACAAACTAGGGAAATGTGGGAGAACTTCAGCTAATGAAATAACATCATGTTTTCTGATGGGATTTTGAAATTAATGTCATGGGGATCTACGCCCAGCAAGAAAGCCAAAGCTTGAAGTCCAAACTGTTTCACTCAGCCCTTTCCCCCAGTGTGACAGGCGATGTTACATCTGGGTCAAAACTGACTGCTGACTTAGGGTATAACTTTTGTGTGTGTGTTTCCACCATCTGCCACCTGGTTTTCATTAGTGTCATTTGGGTGTGCATTGTTCAGCTGTTGCCATTGAAAGAACAACACCCTTAGTGTTTATTCAAGTATTCCAAGCAATGGCATCAGATATATGGTATTAGAACTATATCTTGGGAACCATGGGTAAGGCTGATGCACGTTAAAGCCATAGCCAAACCTAGATAAGTGTGCAAAAAACATTGCAAACACTTTTTAAAAACACAGTAGAGGTGATTGTAGGGAATCCAAGTTTTGCATATATCTCCGTGTTGGTCTCCATGTTCTTCTTAGTAACAGCTTTTAGTTGTACTTTTAAAAAATGGGACTTATTTTATTCTGTTTCTATGTAAGATGTAATTTTAATTTCAATATGTGCTGGCAGTTGTTTCAGTGTTTGTTCTTCTTCTATTTTTTTCCACTTGTGTCTGGTCTTTACTTATTATCGCTCTCTCTTTCAGTTTCAAAATCAATGGCTCCCTTCCAACAGGAGCCTCGTGGGCATAACTTAAAAGAATTAACAGGAAGTATACAAAATGGACAGTCCAACTCCACTGCCAGGAGAGGTCCTTCCAGCATTAGCACACCAGTCTCCTTTGTGCATGTGTGCATGTCCATGTTTCTACCAAAAGAGATCCACAGAATAATGTCTCAAGAAATTTGCACAGCAGTGGCAACTAGAGATGGGCACGACTAGGGAAAATGACGTTTTCTATTTGTCATGTGTCGGAGGCAGTCCGTTTCGGCTCGTTTCCGTTTTTTGCGAAATTTCGCAAAAATTAGTCGGTTCGTTTTTTGTTTTTTGTTGTTGTTAGTACTGTTTTTTTGGGGGGGGTAGTGAGCTCCTGGAGGGAGCTGCAGGAGTCAGCCAGAGCCACAAGTGACGGACTGGCAGACTCTGCACCCGCTGTGTCTCACGTACTTGCATGTAGTGCAATGCAAGTAGATCTGGCTTAGGGTTAAGACGGGTTAGCACAAGGGCTAGGGTTAGGCTAGTTACGGGTGAGGTTAGGGTGAGTATTGGGGTGCACCTCTGGGTGCCTCTCTGACCCACTTAGAAGGACAGTGTACTGGTGTATGGGTTAGGCTTAGGCTTAGGGTTCGGGTTTGGGCTACGATTAGTGGGCGATTTATGCCCAATTGGCACATCCCAGAAGTCTCTGTGGTCAACCTGGCCAAGTGGCCATGCGATTGGTGGAAAATTTGCATGGTCCACTCCCATGGGCGAGCCCATCATTGCAAATGTGCAGGTGTAAAAAAATAAAATAAAATAAAATAAAATAAAATAAAATAAACGGAGACTTTTTTTTTTGCAAGAAAAACCCACTGCTGCTACTGTAAACATTCAAGCATTTAAAATAGCTAATTTTCGCATGTTTCTGTGGTGCTTTGGTGGGGTTTTGGGCAACGATTTCAAAAAAATATTGCGGTCGCCATTTTGGATCCCCCGCACTGCATGGCAAATGGATGCGCCCTCCCAGCCTGGTACAGTCAGCAAAACCTGGCCATGCGATTGGTGGAATGGCTCCAAAACTTTGCATGGTCCACTCCCATGGGCAAGCCAATCATTGCAAATGCGCAAAAAAATGTAAAATAAAATAAAATAAAACAAAATAAAATAAAATAAAATAAAACAAAATCACTTTTTTTTGCAAGAAAAACCCACTGCTGCTACTGTAAAAATTCAAGCATTTAAAATAGCTAATTTTTGCATGTTTCTGTGGTGCTTTGATGGGGTTCTGGGCAACGATTTCAAAAAAAAATTGCGGTCACCATTTTGGATCCCCCGCACTGCATGGCAAATGGATGCGCCCTCCCAGCCTGGTACCAGCAGCGCAGCAGTAGCACTAGCCAAGGAGAGGAGGGCGGGGAAACCCCCCCAAATAAAACACCCTTCTGGCCTGGTAGGTGCCCTCAGACAGTTTTCGCCTACTTTTAGGGCCGGGAATCGGTTTTTTTTAACTTTTAAAAACTTTTTTTTGTGCCGCTTGGCATTGCGCGATCGCCGTGATGCAAGTAACGAGCACGACAAATCAGACCAAATTGTTCATTCGTCGGTTCGAGCTCGAATTCTGGCAGAGTAATTCCCGTTACCGTTTCCATAGAGTAACAGATACGAGTAACAGAAATGGAAACGGGAATACCGCTAAGTTGTGCCCATCTCTAGTGGCAACCAATACCAGTCTTGTCAGGAATGCATCCTTCCAGCCTTTTCCTGCATGCCTGCAATCTCTTATTCAGTGTTTGAGCAGGTCTTGGCTTTGGGAAGCAGAGAACAAAGAACAAAGGTGCATCAGTTTCCCATTGCTGGGGATTCCTTGTCCTGTTTCTCCAAAACTCAAAGAAAGAGGCCCATACCAAGGCCTTTTTGGCTGGGTGGGGGCAAAGGGGAGCAGTTGCCTCAGCTCTTCCATGTGAGCACGTGACACATGAAGGAGGCTGCCTCAGCTGTGGTTCTGTGAGAAGGAGGGGTGGTTGGGTGGGTGTTTGCGCCATCAAGTGGGAACACTATGCA
This sequence comes from Phrynocephalus forsythii, assembly GCA_029282475.1. Lineage (NCBI taxonomy): Eukaryota > Metazoa > Chordata > Lepidosauria > Squamata > Agamidae > Phrynocephalus > Phrynocephalus forsythii. The sequence continues at coordinate 37,793,726 of JAPFRF010000005.1, forward strand.
AGATGACAATGGAGTGGTTTTACTAGTGCTTCACCCATATCCCTGAGAGTTACAAGACCAATACGTGGAGACCAAGTCATTAAAAAGAAAATAATAACCCTCACACACCATGAATTTCAGGACATGTCCTTAATTTTTTTTTTGAATGCCAAGTTGCACCTATAGTGTTGCCAATCACTTCTCATAGTGGTGCTGACTTACTGCATGACACTTCCTAATTTCTCAGCTTTTACCAGCCCACCATGCATCCCATACATCAAAGTTTTCCCACATTACATTCAGAATAAAGCAAGCAAGCTAAGCACATTGATTCGCCTAATTTAGCCTTCAGTCTTGTACACTCTTACCTAGGAATAAGCTCCATTGAACTCAGTGGGATCTGGTAGCAGATAACACACAACGGATTGTGCTGCATGTGTGAGCGGTAGAATTTGACTTTCCATGGTGGAGAAACAAAATACTGTTCAGTCATTTACATGGTTTCTCCTGTAATAATAAATGCCTGCTGTTTCATCATTGTAAGGCTTTTCATATGCTGGTACAAGGCTTTCTTTTGTATCCATGAAACAATTATTGGGCTGAATTTAAGGAGTTGGAAAACATGTGGCGTGTTTGAAATGTGAATGAGAATGTCCAAATATAGACAATAAGGCAAAAACCCCATAAAATATCTTATTAGCATACCTCTTTGGAAAGTTCCAATGCCTCCCTCCCCCCAAAGTATTGCCAGTCCACCTTGTACTGTCTAAAATCTTAGATGTACCATTTTAACCACTCTGTTTTATCAGTTGAAATGACTCCTATGAGATGGATGGCAATCCCACAGCCAGTGGGATAAAAACATCCAGCTCTTTCAATGGTGTCTCTTTGCTTAGCTTAGCAATGCACAGTGATGAAATGCATCTTAGAACCATCTTGTAGGCTTGGGGGTCAGGAGTTGCAAGCAAGTGGACTCTGTATCTAAAATAAACAGATTTTCTCTGGGTTCTGCTACTTACCATGTGGTGAGCATGGGCCTCTGATTTTGTATGTATACCCAAATATTTATATGCATCTCTCTCTCTCTCTCACACACACACACACATCTCACCTGCATATATACATACTAGATATCACAACAAATAATGTTATGCAGATGTAGCTATCCAACTTTTTTTCTAGCAACCTACTTCTTCATACAAAAATGCAGATAACAAACCCCCCTTCTTGCCACTGAACTCAGATTCTAGTATTTTTCAATAAACTTGTGTGTTATGTTCTATGCCCTTATTACCTGGTAGAGTACTTTTCACTGCACATGATAAAAGCAGTTTGAGGCTAGAGTTCCTTCATGTATGTGGATTGAGAAAGACAGAGAGAGGGAGGGGAGGGGAGGGAGGGCTCTTTTCTTCTCCTACTGAGATGTTAAAGCACTTTGACAATTACCATAAATTGCTAGAATTATATTCAGATATGATGTGACTTTACGTTACATGTTTTTCTTGCATTGTGGCTTAAATTGAATTGAACTATACAGATAATAACAAGTTGTTCTGAAGTGCAACTGTTTTTGCCAACCGTAACAAATGCAACAATAACAACAAAAATGTGGTTCAAAGAGATTGATCTCTGCATTTAAATGAAAAGTGTGTGTCACCCAGAGAAATGGAAAGCAATAACCAGGAAAAAATGACCTGGCTTCTAATAAGCTGCAATAAATAGAAGAATGTTCTCAATTTCCCTATCTGTTTGCTTTGGGGGTTTAGGGAGCCCAAATCCCACTTCTTGGGCCATAGATGAGGGGGTGGGTGGGAAAACAAGTGGGGCATGTGTCCCTGGTGCCATACTGTGAGCACCAAAATGACAAATTAGTTATGTGACACTAATTGCAGTCCTGAATTGCCAGCCCAGTCTCTCTTGTCACTTCCAGCTGAGGGAAGTGAAGGGCATCAGTTGCCTGCAGCCCCCACTATCAGACTCAAGGTGTCAGTGTCACAATCAGCCTTCCTTCTCTGCTGGGTTGGTGGCGGACACTGGCAGGATGGGAGAGGAAATACTGGGTCACTCCTCAACTCTGACAAATGGCAGAGGAGGGCTTGGAGTGGAAACCCAGACCCACAATGTTTGGATGCACTTGGTAGGCCAAAGAGAGAGGGGGGGACATGAAGCCCCCCCTTTGCTACCCCTACCCTGGGATTTGAGGAGTTAGTTGGGGAAGGAGAGCCCAAGCAGTCTGCTCAAGACTGGCCCCATTGTGAGGGGAAGTCACTGAGAAAGGCAAGAGGCAGTGGGGATGGATGGCCCTGAGGGCAAGGGAGGCCATGTTTGATTTGCCAGCCAGGGCTTGCTTTGCTTCATCCTGGGCATCACTGGGGGCAGGTAGGTACCTCAGGTCCCCTTTTCCTTCTCCTCCAGTGAGGGGGAAGGCAGCAGTACCAGCAAGAGCAGCAGGGCAGTGAGAGAAATGGGTGACCAGTGCTTGGCTCTTATGCCCAGTGGGTACTCCCATGGCTGGGCAAGGTTGGTGTGTGGGGGAGTGTTTTCCTGCCAGGCATGGGCATACCATGTTGGGCACTACCAGCACCAGTGGCAGTGGCTCCTCCCTCTCTTCCTTCCTTCTTAGCTGGGACTCCATGGGCCTACTTCATCAATGCACGGGGGAGGCATGGAATCCTTCTTTGCCCTGGGCAACACAGACACTAATGGAGGGACTGCTTGCACCCACACTCTACTATGGGCTGCACTGGGCCTGTAAATGGCTCAAAACAATAATTAGGGTGAAATTGTTACTTCCCACTTCTATTTCTGGGATGTGGAGTCTTAGAAATATCACCCCACAGGCCACAGGGTGAAAACTAAAACTTTTGGAGGTCAAAATGGAAAACAAAATAATGGCTCACAAACTGGAAATGTTCAGTATACATTCCAATCAATAAGAAAGGATGTGCTAAGGAGTGCAGTTACTATAGTATCATTGCTTTAATTTCTGATGTAAGCAATGTGATGCTCAAAGTGCTGAAACAATGTTTTTTTACCTTACATGGTGACAGAAATGCCTGATGTTCAAGCTGGATTTTGAAAAGAAAGGGACACATGAGGTCATATCCGAAAACACCAAAGCATTTTAGAAGATCAGGCTCTGCTTTTTAGACTACAGCACAGCCTTTGACTGTGAAGATCTTGAAAAACTATGGTCTGTTCCAAAAGAAGTGGATGTGCCTCAGGATTGTCCTGAGGTGTGACTTGTATTGTAGACAAGAAGCACATCAAGACAAAACATGGAGGACAGAATGGTGCCTATAAGCAAAGGTGTTGAACAATGGTGCATTTTATCCACTTTTCTGTTCAGTTTCTACACAGAACATAACATACCCATAGCCAGACGAGATACAGATGAAGGAGGAGTGAAAATTGGTGAAAGCTATATCCACCATTTTATTGACAGAAATGGCTTCAAATGACTATGTGAAAGTGAAAGAATAAAGTGCCTAAGCAGGACTACAGTTGAACCTTAAGAAGACAAAATCATGACTATTGAAAAACTACACAACTTTAACACCGATGAGGAAGAAACTGAAATAGAGATTTTTATATACCTTGGTTCAACCATCAATCCGAATGAAGACCACAGCCAAGAAATCAGAAGAAGGCTGAGACGCAATGAAGGAATTAGGAAAGATAATTAAGTGTAAGGATGTGACACTAGAAACCAAGACCAAGGCCATCAAACAGACTCTCGTATATTTGATCACAATGTATGGATGTGAAAGCTGGGCAATAAAGAAAAGTGACAGGGGAAAAACAAGAAGAATCTGAAATCCAGTACTGTAGGGGAGTTTGGCAGGTACCCTGGGTTACCAGAAAGATGAACCAGTGGGCCCTAGCTCAATTCAAGCCTGAACTACTTCTGCAGGCAACAGTGTCAAAACTGAGCCTGGAAAAGACAATAATGCTAGTGATAAGAATAGGTGGTTCCTCAAAAATTGCCACACAGAGAGTTAGTTCATTTAGTTTATTAGACAGACATAGAAACCTAGAATTATAGATAGTATACAGCAAGTATATAGCAAACAAGTAATATACAGAGCACAGGTATTAGTAGGAGTTCCAGCACAACTTAAATTGATCCCTGCACAGATCAAACCCTGCTGGTCTGGATTCCCCCCCCCCCCAAATGGTCTCTCATCATTTTTATACCCTTTTTCTATGACCACAACTTACGCATTTTACATGTGTTGTTCCTCTCACGTTTTCTTAGCTCATACCCAGTTGGCCATCAAAAGCCAGAATGACCTGACCTTAGGCTTGCCTCCAACTTCCTAGCTAACCGCAAAATATTTGCTGCTCTTCAGGAGACTGGTATCCCCACATTCATCTTTTGTGCTCATGCCAATCCCTTAGTTGCAGAGAAGATTGGGTCAATGAGACCTCCTGTTTTCTCAATGCATCTGATAATCGCATAATGCTTATAATAATGTTGACTTTCCTTATAAATTCTTATCACTAGGAAATGCAGAAGGCAAGAAAAAAGGAAAAGAATAAGGAACCCACAACCTTGGGTTGCCCATTCTTGGTTGCCCATCCTTAGGAGCAGGTTAGGTATGCCTTATATCAAGTCCCAAGTAGCTTAACTAAAATCTTCCAGAATGAGAGGCATATATTGTATCCTGAAGCCATGCTGTGTCTGCAGCATTCACGTTATATTAGCTTATTTGATACAATGTGATTTTCCTTGGTTTCTAATTGTGAGCATGTATAATTCTTTATTCCTGCTCTGTCCTGGGTATGCTTCCAAGAATGGTTTTGGGCTAGATCCCAGGTTGAAACATCCGGGAGACATTTGAATAGTCTATGCAACTGCAATGCTGTAGACTTGCTAATAGAAGCATCTGGCCTTGAAGGGGGTGACTGTAGGGGAACATGAAAAATAAAATAAAATAAAAACAACAGTCACCCGCTAAAGCTGGCCTGTTAGCCAGGAATGGATCCCCTCCTGTGGTTACTGTGTTGGACTGCAGCTGTATCCAATTTGATGTGAGCTGAAACAGCACCGGCAATGGTTGCCTTCTCAAGTCCTCTTGGGGGTGTCCTAGGTAGAGATTATATTGAATTTGGATTGTAATAAGATGCATTTGTCAGAGATAGAACTATCCATTTTAGATGACATTTTGTTTCTCATATGAGAAATGGGAATATTTCCCCCTCCCCCAAAAAAAAACTCCATTTTTTTAACCTTAGCCTGCTCCAGCACAGAGCAATACTCCAGGATCTAGAGATGTGTAACTGCTGAATGGAGCAGCTGTGCCATGGTTATTGGTATAGCCATGTAGACCCAAGGTTGTCCTGCCACTCCAAGCAGGCCCCAAATCCTTCTAATGCAGTGGTTCCCAACCTTGGATCCCCAGATGTTCTTGGATGAAAACTCCTAGAAGCCTTCAATACTGACTGCGTTGGCCAAGATTTCTGGGAGGTGGGGGTCTAAGGACATCTGAGAAAAGAAGGTTGGAATCACTGCTCTCATGGTATATTCCTAAAATTGAAAGTAGGGGTAAATACAAGATTTGAACTGATCTCAAACTATGAGATGGTGGGATGGTGTCATCGATGCAACCAACATGCATTTGACCAAACTCTGGGACACAGTGGAAGACAGGAGGGTCTGGCGTGCTCTGGTCCATGGGGTTATGAATAGTCAGACATAACTTAACAACTCAACAACAACAACAACAACAAGAACAACAACAAGAACAACAACAACAACAACAACCAACAACAACAACCTATGAACTGAAACAACTAAGTCAGAATCAATTTCTGTGATGACTGGTCAAAGAAGAAAAGTAATTTCAGCTATGGAGCAAAGTGAAGTGAATTTGCAGATTATTGTATGTCCAGAACACAAATTGAATTGAATGAGTTGCAAATCCCTTTCCTTTCCTTATATTTATTTATTTATTTATTTATTTATTTATTTATTTATTTATTTGTTTGTTTGTTTGTTTGTTACACTTTTATGCTGCACCATCTTCTGTAACGGAACTCTGGGCGGTTTACAGACTTAAAAGAAAACACAGGATAAAACAACGATAAGGAGAAACATCCAATAAAAAACACAATACAGGCAAAAGAGGGGGAAACCCTCAGCAAGATGCAGCGAGCACAGAGATGGAAAAAAAGTTAAGTAGAAATAAGGTCACCATATGCCTCCTTGAAGAGCATAGTTTTTAAAGCCTTTTTGAAGGCGGGCAGGGACTGTGCAAGGCGTAGCTCACTTGGTAGATGGTTCCATAATAGTGGCCCAACAACACCTTGGGTTTCTTTGGTGAGCAAGGTGGGATAGAAATATTTTAAATAAATTGATAAAATAAATCTATCAAAAGACAAAGATGCCTAATATGCAGCCCTCTCAATAGAGCTGCATGAAATTTGGTACATTTATTTCATTCTTTCGGGGGTCTATCATGTCTCTAATTTTCATGTACAATCAGCACAAAAACCACTCTCAAAACATTGTACCACTTTGGTCTTTCACTGCAAGTCAATAGAAGGCTTTGCAAATCAGTTCAGATCAGGACATAAATCAAGGTGGATGGGTGCAAAGATTGTTGCAGACAAAATTGGGGTACCTCCGAAAGCCACAAATTGGCTTCTAAACCAAAGCATGGGACCTGCGCACACCCCTAATTTATTCCATTTTCAATATTCCCATGGCCTAACAACACCAAGGCCCTCAGGGCTTGTTTTGTAAACAGGCAGTACTAGGATGGTGATCTCTCTGGATTTAGGCTGGAGTGCTCTCCATTGGAACCATTGTTCTCTTTTTGGTTCTGCCTCTACAGAATCTAGATTGGGTAGTATGGTGGGAATGATGGTTGTACCCCTTTTTTTCACCACCTCCTCCTCCACCTACTTCCTCTTGCTCCCTTTTCTTGCTGCTGTAACTTCACACTGCTCGCACTTGGATACACCCTCTCCTTCACCTTATACTTTTATTCTGATCCTTTAATCAATTACTCTCTTCTGAATGCGTGCATATAGCTATTATGTGCCACAGAAGGCTTATATCTGAGTTAAGTGCTACTTCAGTGCAGTCTCCTCCTTACCTTTTACTAATTTTTAACTTCCTTTATGGTACAATCCTATGAATGCTCATAAAAATGTAGCTTTTTCATGAAGTAATGAAAAGTAACCCTGAATCAAATAAGGCATATTTCCACATAAATTATTGGATGGCAATCTCAGTGGATAATGCTCAGAAAAAGAGTTGAACTGACAACTGAAATTCAACTCTCCCTTTTGTTCCGGAAAAAAATGAAAAAACAAGAATAAAGGTAGGAAAACCCTTTCTTTCTTTCTTTCTTTCTTTCTTTCTTTCTTTCTTTCTTTCTTTCTTTCTTTCTTTCTTTCTTTCTTTCTTTCTTTCTTTCTTTCTTTCTGATTATGATTTATTATTCTTTCTCTAGGAACTTTGAGAGACCAGGCCTAATTTTCAAATCTTGCACCCTGTAATCTTGCGATTCTGTTGCTTTAATAATCTTCAACCTGTATTCCATGAAATGACCCCTCCCTCCACCACATAATGTAATAATCATAGTTTTAAAAACAACTATATCATCCTTCTTGATATCTATAGCAAGAATATGTGTATGTACCATTCATTAAATGCCTCTAAATTATGAAAATGCTTTTGTGTTCATCTCAGAGAATTACTGGAGGTTTTCTTTGACACTTTTCTTTACTTTTTGAGTTTTTGGGAGGGTAGGTTTATTGTGTGCATCCAATGAGTAAATAATACATGAAAAAAATCTACTGAAGTCATGGAACCTCTAACTAGCATTTTTTCTTTAAATATTAAACATTACTTCTGAAGTTGTTTGAACTGTTTCAACTGTTTTAGAAGGAAAATGTGCCAGTCTCAGCCATTTTTTTCTTTGATGTACATGCATACTAATGTTGGTCAGGGGATCATGTTAATGATTGCAGTACAGTATACATTGCAGACAATTCCTGAACCAATTATTTACTTCTGAGTGAAAGGCCAAAATGGTTTAGCTGGATTGATTTTCCAAATATTCAGGGTGTAACTCATCCTTGCTTTTCCAACCAAACTTCACCATTCCAATTTTGTCATTTCAAGATGGCTTCAGGTGCCGTTTACCAGAAAATTCTGCTGTGAAAGCATTGACAAAATGAAAAGAAACTGTTCCACCACTCGCTGCATTTCATGACAAAGAAAATTAACATACTGTAAATAAAACAATAGGCCGGGTTTGTTCTCACAGAATGCAGGCTCCTACCAGGCTTGTCCTGGATTGGGGCCACTTTGTCACCCCGGGATCCATACTTTGGTGCAAAAGAGGAGGCCACATGATCCCAGAATGTGTGGGGATTAAGGCCCCTAAAAGGGCAGCCCTCGCAACACCCCTACTCTTTCGTGCTGAACAGCACCCCACCCTTCCTCCCTTTAGAGGTTATGAGAGTGAGATAATCTGGTTGCCTTGGGGCCAAATGGGAATTTTTGACTGCTACCAATATTGGCTGCCTGGTACCAGTGTGTTTTTGCCCATTCCATTCTCATTGACCGGCAGGCAGGGCTACCTGTATTCGTGGGCGGGTAGTGCAACTAAAAAGGGACCAAGACTGTGATGTCAGAACTTTAAACGTGCCTCGGACAGGGCACAGGGCAGCTGTACAATAGATAATAATAAATATAATAACATCCTATAGGTAGACCACCCAGAATGAAAATAAAATAAAAGACCATAAAGTCACTGAGCTCGTACGGCTGCCCCACGTTATATATTGACCTAGTTTTGGCTGGGAGGGCTGCTTTATTTGAACATCACCCCAGAACTGGGCCCCAACATGGCGTCACACTAAATGAACAGCTGTAGACCAAGAATTAAGTTGCACTACGGAAGGCCCATCCCTCGGCTACAACTATTTAGGGACAGTTACAGTTACAGTTAATAATAAAGTTATTAATAAACTTATCAATAAAGTTGTGGTCCATTTTAAAACCCAACACTCTGTCTGGACTCGTTATTTCGGGACTGGGGGGACAATGATCTGTCCCTGTGGAATCTGGGCTATTTAGGCTTTTAGAGTTGGCCAATATAAAATAAAATAAAACATACCAAAAATAAATGTCACATTTAGGGCAGATAGCCTTGTTTGTTGTATTCCCTTATCAGGTGCTGGACTTGAGCCACACAAGTTTTGAAAAACCTTTGTGAAAAACAAGAGTTCAAATCATTGTTTTCAAGAAGTTGTCAATAGTAGAGAACTTAGAAAACATTGTTGGGTTTTTCTTTTGCAATGTAGTCCTATATGACCCGGTTACACAGGTTACCAGATCAGAGCCAATGCACAAAGATCTTTGAGCAGGCACAGGAATTTCTGATATGCTCTTCATCCTCAATAGGGAATTGTGAAAAAAATGGAAGACCAGATCTTGAGAAACTTTATATTACAGAAGAAATGTATCGGCAACTGCAACTCTTCTCAAATAAATGCTCTGTTCTTATAGTGACTTTTAAAAGGGTTTTGTTTTGTTTTGTTTTGTTTTTTTTGTATTTAGTGGAGAAAAGCTGAATACAAAATTTTGAAGGCCCACTTTGGGGAGGCACACTTCTTCCTGAAGTCTATAACTTCTTTATTTCTTTATAGAGAATCAGGATTGTAGATAATTTAAAAAAAAATAAGAGGTGAAGGAAAGGAAATTGCTGATGTGATTCTGCTCTTTGTGCTGAAGTAGAGGAGACACTGCATGTAAAAAAATGGTCCAAGTGTTTTGAAAATGGTTGTGTTCTGAAAACATTAGATGGGAATCATATAAAAATAATGTTTTAAAGTTGTGGATTATGATACACCACAATACATGGTACTTAATGGAGTTGCCAGCTGCTGTTAGGCTTCCCGAGGAAAGCTGCTTTCCTCAAATTTGAAAATACTGTACAGCTTGTGTGTATGTCTATGCGGGATCTTTTGGGCCAGAGAGAATTGGCACTACTTCTAGGGGCTTTTTGGAATCGCTAGTCTTATTACGAGCCTGCACTAAAAGAAAGAAGAAAATAGTCCATGGTAAATGTTGTGTAAGAAAATGACCTATTGTCCTCTTGCCAGATGGCACTTTAAAAAAATCAAATCAAACCAACCATCCAACTAACCAACCAATACCTCCATGTATAGGTTGCGTTTTTAAGCCAAAGCACGTTGATGCCACAGTTTCTTTGATTGCACTGAAAGCTGATCTAATTGCTGAGTTGTTCTCTAATTCTCTTCTGCGTTCATTCTCATTATTTGCCTTTTTATCCCCCTCAGTGTCTCATTGGCCTAGAAAAGCCCCACTCTGTTCCTCTTGCCACTCCTGTTCTGTTGAGCATTGCATTCTCTGTCCCTCCTATGAGGTCTCCTCACAGTTCTTTTTCATAAGCATCTCAATTACTGCATGCACAGGAGTCTTTCCAACTTTACTGGTTTTTCTAATCTCACAATTTAGGCTCCTTCCCCAGATAGCAGGATAATGAAAAATGGTGTGCTGGGCAAATTATTTGAAAGGTATAGGTTACATTGATTTATGCAGTTTCTTGAGGGTGGGGGACTATTCAGATGGCCTTCACATAGCTTCATTTAAAGCTCTGCACCTGATTCTGATTCCAAATCCTCCATAATTTCACAAAGGAAAATAGTTCCAAGTTCATTAGGAGACTAAGGATACATTCTAAAACACATTTATAGGGCAGGCTTCCTCAACCTACTATCTTCCAGTTGTGTTGAACTCCCCCCCTTTCTTATCCCACCATCTTGCCATACATATTTTTTCTTTATTATTGTTATTGTTATTATTTTTAATTGTTGACTTATTGATGTTGTTCACTGCCGGAATTCCTTTGGAAGATGGGTGGTATATAAATAAATAAATAAATAAATAAATAAATAAATAAATAAATAAATAAATAAATATACATATCTATGCAGCATGGTCATGATGGCATCAGTCTTTCACATAAGGATGTGCCGTGTATGGAAGCCATCCTGGAATAAATATCATTAAATTCAGAGGACTTGTGTTGGAGGAAACCTGATTTGACTCTCAGAGTCTGAAGATTCAGCCAAGCAATGAAGTCTAGAGAGAGACAGAATGACAAAATCCTGCCACATAACTACACTTGGTACACTTGCAAAGCTGAGACTGTAGAAGAAGGCATAGGGGATTCTGACAAAGAGGAATGGGAACTCATTCCAATATGTGATCATTGGGTGGGACAGTGGGATGACCTCTGTGTCCCTCCAGAGGAAGTGGCAAAAATGTTGGACCCCAACTCTACACAGCCCACATCAATAAGCAGTGAACCCACTGAGCTGACTTGTTCACCTCAGGCTCTCCAATCCATCTCCTCTGCTGGTCAAGTCCAGCTCGGCCTGGAGCAGGTAGGTGGCTGCCCATAGTGACTCCTCGGAATGTTAGGGGTTTTCCCTCCATGCTGTCCTGAATGTTAAATCTACACATGTCCAGAGCCAGGTGTCAGTGGCTATCCAGCAGCCCTACTGTGGCACTCCAAACCTTGCTCTGTGGTATACTGGAACTGGTGGAGAAGAGGGAGTTCTATCCTCCTGTCCTGAAGACCCCCTAAAAACTGACGGAAGGCTAGAGACTTTACTATGGACAGGCATCCGATTTATGTAGATAGTTAAGCCTTGTTGGGCCAGACCTTGTTTCAAGTTTGATAAATGGTTGATTTAAAAGAAGCAAATCATGTTGTGATGGTGCACTGACACTAAGGCAAACACTTTTCAATTTTAGCATTGCTATTGGCAAACTTTGCTTGAATCATTCGTTGATCAATGTGAAACTATATAGATTACATGCTGTCATCTTGGCCCACATCCAGAGGTGTAACTAGGGGGGAACAGGGGCAAATGCTCCCAGGCGCAGCAACCTGGGGGCACAAAACTGATGTTATATGGCCACCAGAACCTTACCGAAGCAAGCAACCTCCTTCAGAAGAGAAGAAAGAGAAGGAAAAGGAAGAGGAGGGGTCCTAGATGCTGCTCAGCTGGGTCACCCAGCCCTCTACAGCCCGGCTTCCCACCCTCTCGTCCTTGAGCAAGGGATCCATAGGGAGCAGGTGTGTGTGTGAGTGCATGCATGTGGGGCTTTTGGAATGCTCCATCCTCAGAGCCAGTTTCTTTTCCCAGTTTGCCATAGTAGCTTCGCACTCTCCTTTCCCTTTTCAACATACACACTGCTGCCATCAGGGAGGGGGCGCAGTGTGAGAGGGAGGTTTCTATGGAAATGGGGAGTGGGCCTTGAAACATGGCCCTTTTCTTTGTTCTGCCAAATCATGCCCCCAACCCATCTCCCCAAGTAGCCACCACCACCACCACCACCACTGCTGCTTCTCCCCTTCTGTTGTGAGAAGGTCCTGTCCAGGAATAGCTAGGGGCTGAGTGTGCTGGGTATCTCCACAGGGATGGCCTAAGTACCCCCCACCCCATCCACTCCCATCCAGCAGGGAGGAGAGGGACTCACTTTCTCTTGGCGATGCCCCTTTCTCTCCTCCTCCTCCCTTCATGACCCACTTCTTCCCAACACCCCACTTTGCACCACACCCCTCTGTCATACCTCTGTCAATTGGGTGGATGGGGTTGATCGACTGCCAAGAGAACTTTCTGATTCCTATCCCTCCCCCCCCTTTTGCCTCCTTTCCATTTTTGGCCTTTGGAGAGGAAAGGATGGCCTGTTTGTGGGGTTTCACATCCATTGAGGTGGGGGGGATTCAGGGAAAGAGAGGTGTTTGATGCATGGGAAGTCTAAGCATGTATCCTTTGATCCTCACACCCCTTCCCAAAATTAAATTTTTTAGTTTGGGGATTGGGGGATAGCCGCAGCTAACCCCCAACCCTCTTGTTGCCTTCATGTGGGTTGATCTGCCAACAGAAGGGAGCCTCCCAGAGAGAGAGAGAGAGAGAGAGAGAGAGAGAGAGAGAGAGAGAGAGAGAGAGAGAGAGAGAGAGAGAGAGAGAGAGAGAGAGAGAGTCCAGTGCAAAGAAGGCTCCAGCTTCCTGTCTGATTCCTTCCAGGCCTCTTGGGGACTTGTTGGCTGCCTCGGCTTTCTCTCCTCTTCCCCTTCTTCTCACCACACTCTGTGTCCCCCACTCCACTGCCTCCACCAAGCAACCTAAAAGCCACGGTGGCTCAGCAGGGAGGGTAGGGAAGTGGTGATGGGACAGAAGGCACGGCTGCACAGTGCAGCATTGGGCAAGCTCAAAAAAGAAGTGACACCATGTTGACTCCCTAACTGTCTCTGAGTGCACCTAACCGGCTTTCACAGGGCATTTATACACGACCCCTAAACTCCGGGGCAAATGGCTCCCAGCTCCGGAGCTTAAAAATGTTTCCCCACCAGCTCCGGAATTTACAGGAAATTAAGTGCGACCACGCCCACTTTAGCACATCCCAGCGCACCTTTCAAGTGCCTGCTCTCTGGAGGTGAAAATTCTTTGATGCGGTGTAACGACAGTGAGTGCGGGGCTCTCCTCGCTTCTGTTTGTTGTTTTTTGGCTCCCGCCCCTTTAAAAGCTACTTAAGAGACTGGAATGTTGCTGCGGCAAGAGCGAGAGGCAGAACGGAGGTGAGCCATGTCTCTTTTCTTCCTTTTTTTCTCCCTCCCCTCACGCAGCCAGCAGCTAGGAGTGCGGAGGGGGTGGGAACGCAGGAACAGCGACAAACCCCTAAGATTTCTGGTCCAAATTTAAGTGGCCAGCAGATCTTAGGGGTCATGTGAAAAGGCCCAAAGTCACTGAAATTTGGATTTAGAAATGCATCCTGATGTTGTTTTGCTGGATAAAAAAATTCAACCAGAGAAATAATTGCTTTCTACACTGATCTGTTCTTAATGACCCTCACTGGCCTGGGGTTTCTTGAGTTGCTTAATTCACCAAGGAAGAAGGAGGCAAACAATGGTTTGCATAGCAGCGTGAAGTCTTTTTGTTGAATTCAGCTGTCTTCATCTACTTCCCTCCCTCCTCCATCAGGAGATCTTTGGAGAAGCATTCCTATTTATGAAATAATAATCAAATGCTTACGGGGTGATTTGGCAAGCATAGTTGTTGACAGATGTGACTCGGGCCTTTGTGCTGTAAGACAATGGTTTGAGTTAATAAAAGATATTTTGGTGAAGTCATGGCTCTTTTCAGCATCAAACACAAGAGTGCAGTTTCGGTAATGAGAATCAGCAGGAATGGCAATATGAGATGAAATGAATAGATTTCCTTTTCTGGAAAAAAAAACCAGTCATGGTTTTTATTTATTTATTTGGCAAAGCTAAACATTGGTTAAACTGCAATTCAACAAATTAATTATTCTGGGAATTAAGACATACGTATGCTCATTCATTGTTCATGGCACAATTTTGGACAACTTGCTTTCTACCTTTCAGAATCTGGGATACCATGTGCTCAAGAAATGTCAAGTGCATATGATAGAACTGGGCATAAACTGAACAACAGCAGTGCCATATGATTTGGTAAATATAAAGAGTTTTTTTGTATCTCTTTGGTCTCTGACAAGTGAGATAATTTGGACCATTCTGTCACTGAGCATTATTCTCCACCATCTCTAGTCTACACCCAAACTGTTGATGGTCAGTTGAGCTACTACAGTATTTCCGCAAGCCATCGTTTTAGGAGGGAAATGACTTATCAGTCATTTGTATTTAATATTAATGTCTTAATTTCACACACAGAGACACACTGAACAGAGACGCACGTGCGTGCGACACACACACACACACACACACACACACACACACACACACACACACACACACACACACACACACACACAGAGAGAGAGAGAGAGAGAGAGAGAGAGAGAGAGAGAGAGAGAGAGAGAGAGTTTAAAAGAGTTTAAAAATGCTTTTGTGAGCTACATGCAGTAGATGAAGTCCCATTACTTTCCATAGGGTGTGGTTCACAGATGGCATAGCTAGATGCTAGAAGTATTTTGGCAGTTACAAGTGGCTGGAAAATTCCAGTGAGAAACCAAACCAGTCATCCAAGTTTCTGTAGCAATCTACAGAGTCCACTGATCATTTTCAATTAGCCGTTGAAGTGTTTAGGTCTGTTTAAAGGTTTCATATTATCATACTATTGGAAGAAATACCAAGTAATGACAATACCAAGACATGCATTCATGAAACAAGGAAGTGAAACACTATGGCTACTCCATGTCATGGACTTCAGTGGCTGAAGTCCTGTTCCATACATTATGCTGCATAAGGCTGATGGGCATCATCAGCCTTATGAAGCATCAGCTGAAGTAACAGGAATCCATCCATTGTGTGCATGGGAACAGATAACTGGAAATTGAGTCATGGAAACATGACTTCTTTTCAAAATTCTTCACTACTCATCTAAGTAGCAAAACATTTGGTTCTAACAAGAAAAGAAGTCTAATTACCATGACTCAAATTCCAGAAAACCTCACCTGAATGACTGAAAATCTTCCCAGACAGATGGGAACAGATTGATTTTTACATGGGCAGTAGAATAAAAATGGGGGGAAGGGGCAAGTTTTATCTGCACAAAGATAGAATTGCCCACTGCATTATTTGCACATTAGGTGCAGGCAGTGAACCAGATTATATCAACTCATGTTGGAACTCACACAGTGGACTTTTTTTGTCTGTCTGTCCTGTCTGTCTGTCATGTTTCATTCCTGCCTTTTCTCCCCCAAACAGGTACTCAAAGGGGGTTAAAACACTCTTAGCTAAATACACAGGTTATAATACTAAAACTCCATCAAACATATCATATAAAAGGAATCACTGAATTAAAACAATTTAGAAGTACATCTGTGTCAAAAACCTAGTGATTTAGAATCAAAACAAAGCAGTACTTTTTATTCTCCCATTACAAGCCATTTCTACAGTAACTTGTTCAGTTCCAAAAGATGGCCAGATAAGCAAGTTCTTCCCCTGGTGATGGATGGTCAACAGGGTTGGAGAGGTCAACCTACCCTCAACTGGTGTTGATGAGAAAGGTGGTTCTGTTCATAAAAGAAGTGGTACTTAATATCTACCAAGCCTGCCTTCATTTCACTTTTTAAACATTACTGTTATTCTAAAAAAATTAAAGTTCTCTCACAGAGACTTGACACAATACTGTACTGTATATTATTCACTCATATTGCCAAAGGAATAAACACACAACTACTGATGATTTATATAAAACATTTACCTTGGGATTATTTTGCCAAGGGCTTCCTTTTCTAGATTTAATATAGTAATGACCAGTATTGTGCCTGCACAGTGGAAATAATGCATTATCACTGGAAGGATGCCCTTGACTCAAGGCTCCTGTTTTCAATTTTGGAGTTTGTGTGACATTGTCTCATTCCATGTGAGTCATATGCACTTCAAAATTGAAAAAAAAAGGTCTTTAATCTGTAACAATCTGCTGCCGGTGTCGTTATTTCTTTTGTACTGGCAGGGCTGCATAAGTGGATACTAACTTCTGAGTATAGTGCTGGAAGTCCATCTTAGCAAAAAGTTTGCTACTGTTATTGAATAAACTGGTATGGAATCATTTAAGCACAATTGTTAGTGGATAAATTGATTCATCACCTGAGAATTTCAGAAAACCTGGACTGAAAGGGGTTTCCTGAGAGCCTTTGTACACGACCCCTAAATGCCACAGCAAATGGCTGCAAGCTCCGGAGTTTACAATGGTTTCCCCACCAGCTCTGGAGTTTGCAGGAAATTAAGTGCGACCCTGCCCACCTAAGCGCATCCCAGCGCACTTTTCTTGTACCTGCTCCAGGAGGGTGAAAATCACCAGGTCCGGATTTAATCTGGTCAGTGCGGGACTCTCCTGGCTTCTGTTTTTTTTTTTTTTTTGCCTCCCGCCCCTTTAAGAGAAGGGGCGGGAGGGAAAAAAAAGCAAACAAAAGAGAAGGAATCAGCAGGACGGAGCTCCTGCAGCTTCTCCGAGGTGAGTCTGCACCCCCCTCCACTTTCTTCCTCCCTCCCCTCAGCAGACAGGTGCAGAGTGGTGGGGAGGAAGGAAGAGCAATGAACCCCTAAGATCTCTGGTCTGAATTTAAGTGGCCAGCAGATCTTAGGGGTCATGTGAAAAGGCCCTGAGAGAGAGAGAGAGAGAGAGAGAGAGAGAGAGATTCAGACAAACCAATTGTAATTCAAATATGATCTATCAATTATAGTTGAAGATTACCACTGTTGTCAAGTTAATTTTCAGTAGACTAGTATTCTGATGCAATTTGCATTTTGTTGGCAACTCAACATCACAACCTGCAGCAGCAAACAGCTGCTAGTTCCCAGGTTGCTGCCTGTATCCTTCATCACACACCAACGTACACACCTGTCACGCAATGAGGGACACATGCAACAACCTCTTAATTGGTAGCATTTCACTGCTACCACCCATGCCATTGCACTTCTGCCAGTGTTAGTGACCCACAAGATTTTGATCATTGTCTTGCACTGTGCTTAGAAGATTGCACTTTTCGTTTAGAAGATTCTACAGTATTTGTACTTTTGTATTCTGGAGAGAAAGGCTAATATTGTATCTGAAAGAAATGTGAAAAAACTGCTTTAGAATTCATAGGAGGATGTTAATAGTTAAAATATACTCACAAGGCTTTTAACATTAAGACCAAGGGACATGGTTCACATGTTTCAAGTTTTAAAAGAGATGCAGCTCAAATGAAAAATTCTGTAGTCACTTCACTGATACCCAAACGAGTGAAATATGTTGTTACTCAGTGTACAGATGGCCTCCCATTTCAATGCCAAATTAGCAACAGTTTTTCTCCACCCTTTAACATCTGCCCTGAGTTTATAAATTGTTGCATTCTAGTTAGCTTCCTTAATTAGAGGAAAGACAAAGTATAATTTAAAAGCCCAGCTAGAATTCATTTCCTAAACTGTATCACCAGGGAGAGATTCCCAAACTTTGTACCAAAGGGACCTACTGGTGGGATTGTGTTTGTATTTAATTTAAACCGTCTGGCCTTATTACTTGGTGCAGAAATCACATACCCCTTTGTCACTGCACAGCCTAGAATCTCCCTTGATCACAACCTAACTTTCCTTGCAGAAGGGTTTCCAAACGTATCTACAGAAGTTCTCCAAAAGGTGTTCTTTCAAAATTCATCCCAACCATATTTATCCTGATATTCTGAGGTGTGAAGTTCCTGATCTTCTCTTCTGAAATGCATTTGTTACAGCAGTATTACCATCTTTCACGGCTTAATATCTGGATCTTGCACCACACACTACGTATGCACAGTTGGGTACAGATTTAACTAGCTTCACTCCATTTATGTCTATTCCATATGTCCATTGTTCACTCATTGTGGATGTGATGAATTCCCCAAACCATCATCTGTTGTCAGCTAGACAAGCTGTCCCAACATGTCAAAGGCAGACTGTTCAGAAATTGTCAAACCACCCTCACGAGAGTTCTCATTTCCTGTATATGAATGTGACTAAAATCTGTATCTTTTTCTTATTGAGATTTCAACAATTTGCAAAAATCATTTATGTCTTGTAAAACAAACCAAACATTCATAGACCCAAGAAACACAAAAGGAATGACCAACCAATAAAAAAGACACAAGCAACCTATCAGATGTTAATTAGTCATAGATATCCATGAAACAAGATAGCAGCTATCATAGTTGTTGCCATTTATGAAGTTTCCACATAAATCGTTCTCATCAACACAATGTTTAATCAACGCTGGCAGAAATCATCTTGCAGGTAGGAAGAAAATGTTGCAGTGCCTTCTTCTGATACATAACAAGTACAGAATAACAACCGTTATTAGAGATGCACTGAGAAATTCCTTTGAAAGGAGTTAAATCCTCCATGTATCTCCTTGTGCTCTTCATAGAATAATGGAATACTTGAGTTGGAAGCAAGTCAAAGCGGATCTGACAGATAGTTGTCCAATTTTCTCTTGAATGCCTCTAGAATTGGAGCAGTGAAAAGTGCTATCATATCTCCCCTCAATCTAATTTTCTCAAGCTTAACATGCCCATTTCTTTCATCCTTTCCTCATATGGCTTGGTCTCCAGTCCCCTGATCATCCTTGCTCCCCACCTCTTGAACATGTTTCCAGTTTGTTTGTATCAATTTAAAATGCAGTGGGCACTGCACTCAAAGTGAGGCCTGACTGGTCCTGAATAGAAGGGGACTAGTGCTTTGTGGAATTTTTAAACTATACTTCTGTCAATGCATCTTAAAACAGCATTTGCTTTTTCTGCAGCCATATCCCACTGTTGGTTCATATTCAGCTACAGTAGTGACTTCAATGCTCCCAAGATCCTTCTCACTCATAGAATTACTGCGCTACATCTTACCCAACTTGTAAGTGTGAATTTGGTTTCCTCATCCCCTTGGTGTAGAACTTTGCATTTATCCCTGTCAAATTTAATTCTGTTCTTTTCAGCCTAGTTCTCAAGCCTATCAAGATATTTTTGAATTTTGTCCCTATCTTCCAAGCTATTGGCTATTCCACCCAATTCTGTGTCATCTGTAGATTTGATAAGTATATCCTGCAACTCCCTCAATAAAAATGTTGAACGGTACCGAGACCAGGACTGAGCCTTGTTGTACAACACAAAATATTAAATTTTCCTCTAGAAAAGTGCAAAGTTTGACAAGAAACTTGATATACAAAGGGTCACCCAATAATGATAGCAGTCTGAACTAGAATGGGTCAGAAGCATATTTGTGATTTCCAGTGGAGGATATGGTAGAGATAGGGAGGCTTTTCTAACTCCAGCCCTACATGTTGTCACCTGGGAACAGCCCTACATGTTGTCACCTGTTACAATGGGAAATCTATGCACTGTTGCAGCAGATAATGTTAATCAGTTCATTTCAAGAGAAAGATTTGACTGTTCTTATGGACCAGTATGTTTGCTCATGCCTGCTGTGAAATTAATTATCAGAGCAGCTTGACTTCTTGCGCCATTTCTTGCACCACTGTTAGCATGGAAGTAGATTAATTATACCAACCAATGCTGATACTATCATTAGTGCAGAGTTCTACCAGCAATGGGGTAAGTCCTGGCATAGTTGCCATGGCCTTCAGCTGGACTTTTTTGCAGGTAAGTGGAAAATGCTGCATCCCTTTGTTAAATAATGGGAAACTCCCAATTTGGGTAAAAGAGATATCTTTCAGCCTTTAGTTCCAACCCCTCCTAGGCAGGATCCCACTTATTTTGCTCTAACTCTTGTCTCAGCATAAGCCAGATGACACCTGACTGCCCACAAACCTAGCCTGGCATTACAAAACTTTAGTTATTTAGCTTTCTTGTTTTTAAGTTATGTTCTCTTTGTAACAACATGACAGTAACTTGATTCTTATACAGAAGACATAATACAGTTCTCACCCATAAGTTTTTCACTATGGCTGAAATCCTGTAGTAGAGTTATACAAACGGTGTGACTTTTAGGTGTACAGTTCTCTTAAGTTAAATAATCTGCATAGACTTTATATGTTGTATGCTGAGACACAACATGTAACATCTACAATGATTTCTGGATGTATGGCCGTTTGATTCCAAATTGTGAAGTTATGTCATTTGTGTAACTGTGTGGGAGCAATTTGGCCCAATGGGTATTTAACCAAAAACAGAGAAGAAAAGCAATCATATTCTGATATCTTTGAGTCCAGAAAAATTATCTCAGTTGGAACTGTGGGGGGAGACTTTACTTTTTTCGGACTTCAGAGGATTGCAATCTGGAAAAGATCACAATGAAACAAATTTGTTAGTCTTAAAAGTGCCCTTGTTCCTGTATAAAAGAGAGTAACATGACTACTAGGGATGGGCATGAAACAATTTTTTCTTTCATTTTTCATTTTTGTTTCATTCCCTAATGAAACACAAAGAATGAAATGACCCATCAAAGAAAAACAAAATGAAACAAAATGAAAATTCATGGCCCCCTCGGGCCACCATCGAGCCTCTTCACTGTTGTCTCCCCGGCAGGCAAGTAGGCAAAATGGCTCCCGCACCACATTTGTAGTGCCTATAGAGCATTAGAAGAGCAACAAGGAAGGACCAGCCTAGCCTCACTCGGAAGGACGTTCCACAGCCTGCAGGTCAGCCATTGGAAAGATGGCTCTCACATTCCTACAGAACATGCCTGCTTGGGCAGTGTGGACTAGACAAGAAGAACAAGCTTGATCGAGATCTTAAAGGACAGCTAGCCTCATTTGGCTGATACTGTTCTTCAGATGGCCTGGACCTGAAGTCATATAAGGTTTTGTAGGTCATAACTATGCCTTTGAATGGTGTCCTGGACATAGCATGGTGGCCCATAAAATGTTGATGCAAAAGGAAGATCAAACTTCAACAGAGTTGGATCATCCCTATCATGGCCCTCACCAGCAGCCCAGTTGCAGCATTTTAATGCCTATTAGGGTAATCCAAACATCCCGACTTTCTGTTTGTAAGCAAATTGCACATAAAATACAGGACTGACTTAAACAAACAACCAAGCAACTGACAGTTTTAAAGTGAAAGCAGGGCTTTTCTCACTAACATACTACCAAATTTCACTGGCAAAAGTGAGAGTGGACACAGCACCAGTGGCCAAAGTGGATGAGGTGGTTACGTGGGGACTC
Source organism: Phrynocephalus forsythii (assembly GCA_029282475.1). NCBI lineage: Eukaryota > Metazoa > Chordata > Lepidosauria > Squamata > Agamidae > Phrynocephalus > Phrynocephalus forsythii. The sequence goes on from JAPFRF010000005.1 coordinate 37,815,371, forward strand.
AATGACTATGCATTGCCCATCTCTGCTATAAAACACTGTAAAGGCAGTAGAAATCTTGCTATACAACTCAGAAAGCCAGAAGGTCACCTCTCCAGTTGGTTTTTCGCCACCCTCCCCAGCTCTTTCTTTCAAAAAATGCTTTTGAAGGTGTGGAGAATATTAACTCCCCAAGGGCTCCTCTGCTAGTAGGGTGTCTATCAAGGTGTTCATCTTTTGTGCTCACCCATAATTTGTCTATTTCATTACCAAATAAAAGATGACGTTGCTACAGCAACAGTTTGCCTTCAGTGGAACAAAGCCTTTGATGGAAGTGGAAGAGGAATTTAATGTAAAGCATGGCATTTGCTTTAAAATGCAGAGAAACAGTCTCTACAAGGTCCTTGGGTTGAATGGAGCTCTACATAAACATAAAAGAAAATTATCTGTATGGCAGGAACATCTATTGAATTATACAGTGACAGTATACCCATACAGCAAGTGCTGCGTCCAGAACATAGGGGGTTCATCAATTCAGTTCATTAGTAAACTCACCAAACCAGGAAGGTGTAACAACAGAAGCAAATAGCCTTGATGCAATATTTAAAAAAAAAAAAAAAGAAAAAGAGAGAGACAGAGACAGAGAAGAACACAAATAGAAAAGTAGTGAGAATTCATATACCTTAAGGGTAATAAGGCAAAAGTTGTATACACTCATTTATTCCTTTATTGTATTTCTTTCCTACCCTTCCAGGAAGCTGAAAATATAAAACAGTAAACTGACAATATAAAACATGGTTTACAGTATATAGGAGAATCATTCAATCAACCGCAAAACAAAACCTTGATCATTAAGCCAATTTTAAAGCATGACATTAAAATAAAGTACAGTATACACACACAGAGACAGACAGACAGACAGACAGACAGACAGACAGACAGACAGACACACACACACACACACACACACACACACACACTTTTGTTTCATTATTTGTTTGTTTCAGGGAGAGTCTTTATTGTTTTCATTTGTTTCAAGCAGTAGGCCTTTCGTTTCACAAAAAGACTGCTTCTCTCTGACCATTTCATTTTGTTTTACCCATTTGTTTTCTTCTTATGCAGAGCATCTGGGCAGTGGGGACTGCCATTAGAAGCAAGCATCGGCACTGATTTATCACCCAGCAGAAAAAGCACAAGAGCTGATCAGGAAGGCGGTGGCGGGGGGAGGGTGCAGCCCTGAAAGGGGATGGCAAGGGGCCTTCTCTCTGTGTACTTTAAGAACTAATGATGAAGTATGGGGGCAGGTCGGCAGAAATAGAAATGGAGGGGGCAAGGGAAGGGAAATCAAGGCTGACTCCCAAGCTTGGTACTAACGAAAGAGATATAACAAAGGAGATATGAAAATTTTCATTGTCTGGTCTTTCATGGAAGTGTAGCCTACAGCAGTGCTCCCCTTTTGTCCCCACGGACCGGTAAATGTTTGATGATTTTGAAGGGGGAGATGGGGGGTGCGGGGGTCGGGGGGGGAAGGGGAGGGTGTGGGGGCGGGGATGGGGGAGGGAGGAGGAGGGGAGGGGGGGTGGGGGCTTGGAGCGTGTGCCTTGGCGGGGGCCACGGGAGCGGCGGCAGCGGCGCGCGCCGGCTGGGGGCATCGGGCGTGCCGCTCACCCCGTGCACGGGCGGGGTGGGGAGCCTGGGGCTCCTGGGCGGGCGGGCCCACGCCTCCTCTCCTTCGGCGGCCGCGCCGCCGCCCACGGCCGCCGCCTGGGTTCGGCCGCCGCCGCCCCACCTCCGGCTTCGGCCTTCGGGCGGGTGAGTGGGAGGGGGAGGGGAGGGAGGCTGGAGGGGGTGGCGTCCCCGCGCGCCCCAGAGAGGCCAGTGTCCTTTCCTCAGCCCTCCCCGACACACACACACACACACACACACACACACACACACACACACACACACACACACACACACACACACACACACACACACACACCTGGCCACCTCTCAGGAGGCGGGCAAAGCTCATCCCACACGCGCGCGCCCTCCCCGCCAAAAACTTGCCCCCTCCCGCCGGGTCTCCGGGCCGAGAAGGGGGAGCCCTAGCGCCTCCGCCGCCACCGCCGCCTCTCACCTGCTGCTGGAACTTGTCCGCTTTCCCGGGGAGGCGGCGAGGCAGCCGCTGGGGACTGGCGGAACCCGCCCCGCCCGAAGGGGCTCCAACGAGGGCGGTAGCGCCTCCTCCTCCTCCTCCCCTCCCGCCGCCGCCGCCGCCGCCAGAGGAGCAGCAGCAGCAGCTGGGGCGATTGCGGGGTGGGGGGTCGAGGGGCGGCGGCGACGCGGGGGGGTCGCGGGCGGTGGCGAAACACCCAGGCCGACCCGCGATGCCCCCGCCCGCCCCAACACAGGTGCGGTCCGGAGGGAGGGGCCAAAGGGCACGCGCCCCAGGGGAGGAGGAGGAGGAGGGGCACCCACCTCCTTTCAGGGGCCCCCACGCTGCGGCGGCGGTGCGTTGCCAGTGCCTCCCGCAAGACGCCCCTCCTCCCCGCCCGGCCCCCCGCGCCCGGCCCCCAGCTTCCTGCTGCTGGTGGTGGTGGAGGTCTTTCAGAGGAGGGAGGCAAAGGCGGCGGCGGCGGCTCCTCCTAGCCTTCCTCCTCCACCGGCGGCCCGCGGGAGAGAAGAGGAGGAGGAGGAGGGCGGCGGAGGAAAAGGGGAGGAGCCTCCCCGTCCTCCCCAGGCGGCCCGGTGCCGACAGCATTCATTTCTAAAAGGCAAATAGAAGTCTCCAAAATAGCCAATCCTCTTTTGCTGAAATTTTCATTCACTGCCCACCCAAAGTCTCATGCCTAAAATTTATATATACATATATAAATACTAACAAATGCAGTCACAACTTTTCAATTGCATGCTAGAGAAAAGAAACAGGTTTAGAAACTATGACAGACATGACCACATATCCCGCCACTGTGTTCTAAAGATGTGTCACCCCAAGCTGAAACTCACCACCAAACTGTTTCATTCACTATCATTAATTTTTTTTTAATCAGAACTTCAATGAATGTTTCAGGTAGATTCATGGCTGGCAAAAAAGGGTCTGATTCTTTTCAGCCTGTATTGTATATTAATACCCATAATTCCATTATATTCAATTTTCCATTAATGCTCTTTTTTAAAAAAAAATCCTACCAAACCCATATATAAATATATATCAATGGGTATTCTGAGATTTAGAATGGTTGTTTTACATCATAAAACTATTTAAGTTTTAACAGTGGCTCCAAGCTAGATGGGTAAAGTAAGTAAGTAAGTAAGTAAGTAAGTAAGTAAGTAAGTAAGTAAGTAAGTAAGTAAGTAAGTAAGTAAGTAAGTAAATGCTGAAATTACCAGGATCAACTGCACAATATTCATTTAAGTGCAAAATCCAATGGAAAACTGAATTTTGATCCTTACAGAATTTGGAACCTCATGGTGTATACCAGGAGATTTAATACTGGTATTTACAACTCTCAGGTTCTTAGAAAATTTCACATGACCCTTTAAATAAGTGACTCCTTAGTACCTAGTAATGCCTTCAGCCACAGCTAACAGTCCAATTACCACTGATTTCCATAAGATGGAATACATTTTACAGAAATATTTCAACTACATATTACTTTAGCTCTGCAGTTCTGGCTTGGAGTCAAGCACCTCCTCCCCAAATGGCCAAAGCAGGGCTCAGACCTGATCTGATCATCCTTCCCTGACTTACAGTATGGTGAGTGAAAGAGGGTTTTCAAGATAAGTGAGGTATTTAAGGAATAGACATGGGCACGACTTGGCAAAATTCTCGTTTCCGTTTCCGTTTCTCGTTTCCGTTACGGAACGGAAACAGTAACGACAATTACTCTGCCAGAACTCGAACTCGAACCGACTAAAGAAAAATTGGGTCTGATTATTCGTGTTGTCGTTCCTGGGCATCGCAGCGATCGCGCAATGCCAAGCGGCACAGAAAAAACGTTAAAAAAACCCGATTCCCGGCCAAAAAAGCAGGCAAAAATATGCCTGCCTGAGTGAGGGCACCTACCAGAGGGGTGGTTTCTGGGGGGGGTCCCTGACCTCCCTCCCCTCCTCTCCTGGGCTATGCAAAGTGCGCATCCTCGTCGTCGAGTTGCACTCGCCCACGCCAACTCGCCAAGCAGCGCGGCACAGGAAAAAAGTAAAAACAAACAAACACCCGATTCCCGGCCAAAAAAGCAGGCGAAAATATGCCTGCCTCAGTGAGGGCACCTACCAGAAGGGTGGTTTCTGGGGGGCGGGGGGGCCCCGGCATCCCCCCTCTCCTGTCCTGGGCTGCTCTGGTGGGGGACATCCTTGTCTCTCACCAACTCACTCGCCATGCCATGCGGTGCGGGCGGGGGATACAAAATGGGGCGACCGCAATATTTATTTTGAAATCATGGTCCAAAAACACACCAAAGCACCACAGAAACATGCAAAAATAGCTATTTTAAAACTGCCTGTCTTTTTTCAGTAGCAGCAGTGGGTTTTTCTTGCAACAAAATGTCTCCATTGATTTTATTTTATTTTATTTTTATTTTTATTTTTTTACACCTGCGCGCATTAATGATGGATGGGCTGTCTATGAGAGTGGACCATGCAAATTTTTGGAGCCATATCCACCAATTGCATGGCCACTTGGCCAGGTTTTGACCGAGACTTCTGGGATGTGCCAGTCGGGCATAAAAAGCCACTAACTCTAGCCCGAACCCGAACCCTAACCCTAACCCTAACCCATACGCCAGTACACTGTCCTTCTTAGTGGGTCAGAGAGGCACCCAGAGGTGCACCCCAGTAACTCACCCTAACCTTACCAGTAACCCTAATCCTAGCCCTTCCACTAACCCCTAACCCCAAGCCAGATCTGTGTACTCGCATTGCACTACAGCAAGTAAACTTCCCTTCTTAGTGAGTCACAGCGGGCGCCCATAGGGGTCCCCACTGTGACTCACTCCAGTCCTCTGTCACTTCGCTCTCCAGCAGGCAGTGAGGCACCCAAAAGAGGTGCCTCTGCCTGCTACGGCTGCTGCAACTTAATGGTATGCATATCCAATTGGCTATGCATGCCATTTTGTAGCGTGCTAGCGGCTAGCTGGTGAGGAGAGGAGGCACCCACGAGGTGCCTCCAGGAGCCCGCTTTCACTCCATGGCGGGCCAGAGGAGGCACCCACCCAGAGGTGCCTCCAGGAGCCCCCAAAAAAACAGTACTAACGACAGATGAAAAACCGACAAATGAAATGACAAATTTTTGAAAAATTTCACGAAAAACGGAAACAAGCCAAAACGGGCCGGCTCCGACACACGACAACTCGAAAATGTCATTTTCCCTGGTCGTGCCCATCTCTATTAAGGAATGCTTTTACCATTTCTGCTAGAGATGGGCAAAAACTGAACTACAGACACAAACTGAACACCTCACACAAATTGGGGTAGTTCGTGGTTTGGTTTGGCTATCTTGTTTTGCCCAAGCAAAATGAAGCACTGAACCTTTTTTTCCCCATCCCAGTGCTTCATTTATTGGGGTGGAGGAGGCAGAGACACGATGTCCCACTCCCTTCCCATTTTTCCTGTTGGCTCCCTAGCTATCCTACTGGCAAACATATACCTGTACATGCAAAGGGACAGAGCAGGTTTGGCTTCCAGAAGGGAGGCTGGGCTGCTGTCTCTGAAGATGATGGGGAGAGAGGAGAAAGAGGAAGAGGTGGAAGGACTAAGTAGGGAGGTGACATAGTGAGCAGACCAGGGGTTGGTTGGGGAGATGGTAGAGAAGGTGGAAGGTTTTGGGTTTCGTCCCCCAGGCACAAATCAGAATAAATGAACTACAAACTGATCCATTTTTTCATGGTTCAGGGGTAGTTCATAGTCCATGGATAGCCAAGGCCACTAAATTCATCATTTCTAAAATATTGATTGATTGATTGATTGATTGATTGTGCCTATCTCTAATTCCCACATATAACTGCAAGAAAATGAAAAATAAGTTAACCCACAGCAATATATTTTTTCATTTACCTGAAGGGGTCCAGAATAGGCACATATACTTTTGATAAAGTAAAGTGGTTTACAAGACCCTTTTCCTGATGGGATTCTGGGACTGTGGAGGCTGCACAGGTGGCAGGCATGTAAGCCTATCTGCTATGCATGTGCCAAGCCATCTTGGCTGGCATTTTTCCCAGGAGGCACGCTCAGGTCTTAAACTCCTTGGTTCCACAGCCAGGCACTCAAACCCACTGTGGTAGGTCACCTCATCTCTCAACATATTTATAGTGACGTGTATTTTATTTGTGAAGGAGGCTGTTAAAAAAGGAATTATAAATAATGATAAAAATATTTGAAAAGTAGGATGCAACAAAGAAAGAAACATGTAAAGAAAAACATTCTAAAGAAACAAAACAATTGAATAAATATTAGAAAATAATGTAAACAAGCACAAGAGGGGCCATATGGGCTTCCCATATTGTAAGTGTGTGAAACTATCATGGCTACATAATAAAACATCAGGTATAATTAAGGTTTTTTTAAGTTAAAACACCTTTATTGGCATTAACAGGTATAATTGAAGCACGAACATTCTGAGAGACCATGTGGATGGCCTGGATGCCTTCAAAAGGGGATTGGACAGATTCCTGGAGGAAAAAGTCCATCACAGGTTACAAACCATGATGGAGATGTGTAATCTCCAGGCTTAAAACCAGGGTACTTCAAGGGCCAGATGCAGGGGAGTGGTATCAGGAGACAGATATCTAGTCTTGTGCACACTGAGACACATCTGGTGGGGCCACTGTGAGTTACAGGAAGGTGGACTAGATGGGCCTTTGGCCTGATCCAGCATGGCTCTTCTTATGTTCTTAAATACTTCAGCAATACATCATGACTTTTTGCATTTGCATTTGGAAGCTGTCATTAGAATTGAATCTTTATTTACGGTTGTTAACCAAGACAAGAAATACCAAATATCAATTTGCCACAATAAAATGATTTGCAAGAATAAAACATTAAATTTGCCAGAATAAAACACCTTAAAAACACTTTAAAAACATTGTAAGACTTTTGATAAAAGCCACTAGATAGAAACAGGACTATTATAAAAATAGTCAATATCAGAAGGGTAGATAATGTAATATATCGAAGATCAGGCCAACATCAAACCCCAGAGTGGAGACCACACTCCATATGGTGATCAGGAGCTAGAATTACTGGCAGTCATAAGCCTATGTACAACTACTGCAGCAGTGCAAAATCTGGCAACACAATTTGAAATCTGTTGGGACCTGTCAGAGAGAAGTAACTTTGCATAGAATTTGGCAGGTCTCCCAGGAAATTTGTCGATAGCAGGTTGAATAAGTTCCTTACGTAAGTCACGGTAGAAGGAACAATAAAGAAGGACATGGGTGACTGTTTCTACTTGGTTCATTTCGCATGGGCACAAGCAATTTGAGAGGGGAATATTTTGAAATTTCCCATCCAAAAGCTTGGAAGGGAGAGGGTTCAATCTGGCTAAAGTAAAAGCTCTTGTAATCTTTGGAGGCATTAAACCAGTCAGGTATGGGGATATAGTAAATTTGTTGTAAGTGACTAGACTGTGATTACCCAGAAGGCTCACATGATCTTGGAATTCTATATCCCAAATCCTTTGTCTAACTGCAGCTTTGGCATTAGCATAGCCCATCGCTTTTAAGATACAGTTAGAGAAGCCAATTTGCTGTATTTCTTTGGCTGCAAACTGTTTCCATTTGGACTGGAAAGAATCAATTAGAACCAAGGGGGCCAACCCTTCTGTAAAGAATATAAGTTTTAGCCAATAGTTAATCATAAGGGCTTTGACCCATGCTCTTATGGACACTAGACCGGCCTCCAAATGAAGGGCTACATTTGATGTACATGGAGGTACAGCCAGAATTGATCTCAGAAATTTAGTCTGTACTACTTCCATGGAATGTAAGTTTGTACCTGCAAAAATTTGGGAACCATAAGCTGTCATTATGAATGATGCCACTCCATATGTCTCTCTGTCATGAGACGGTGTGCATGCAATTCATTTGAACTGAGTGCAAAGCAATGCACAGACCATGCATGGTATTTGCCTGTGTGCTGCAGTTTGCAGTTCTGCTTACTTCGTGGTTGCTGGAAGTTGGTCAGAATCTCACCACTTTTCAAAGCCTGGAACTTTGGAGAGTGTGGCACTATAAGTATACCTTTGCTTAGCTATCTACTATTCAATTCTGGCTCTGTTTACACTTTCAAACATCCTCCCAAACTCTGTTGACTGATCTAGTAAAAGATCTCTTACATTGTCACTTGGAGCTCCCTTATTAGCTTCAAAAATTACCTCAATTGGTATTAACCTGGACACTCTGACTAACTGCAGAGAAATTCAACTTACTGTGTTGTTTGTCAGATAATTCTTGATATGGAGCTTCAAATTCTGGCAGCTGATTCCAACCCAATTTGCTTTCCCGCTTTGTATGGGCTACCCCCTCTTTCTGTATCTGGCATCAACTATTTTTCAGCCTTACTAATCCATTATGGTGCTGGGCATTCATGTTAGCCAGACTCAATATCTTCCCCTCTGTAGTTCTATATGGTAGCTTTTACGATATTCCCTTTGCCTATGCAAACACTGTTTAGTGGAACCTGATTCAGTCATACACATTCTTCTCTACTGTCCAAAACTTAAACCACCCCTACAAACCACTATTGAATTCTGTTACTTCTAGCTTCTCATGTCCCTCTGAGAATCTAACCTGGCTTTTGTTAGCTGATAAACAACCTGAATTCACTGAGCGTGTAGCTATTGTCATGTGTAAATATGATCCCTTATGAAGAACCTTAATGCAGTTTGATTATACTTATTTTATATTATCAGGAACTTATATGTTTAGTTTAATGTCAATAAAGGTTTTATTTATTATTATTATTTATTTGTTTCATTTTTATACCGCACCATCCTACTATAGGAACTCTAGGCGGTTTACAGGATAAAAACATCAAGTTAAAACAATATAAACAAAAAGAGGGGAAATACCCTCGGCAAGGTGCGGCAAGGACATAGGGGGGAAGAGGAAAAAAAGAACAAAAAATAAATACAGATAAAGTGAGAATTAAATAAAATTAGAGGTCGCTATATGCCTCCTTAAAAAGCATGGTTTTCAAAGCTTTTTTGAAGGCGGGCAGGGATGGTGCAAGGCACAGCTCACTTGATAGATGGTTCCACAAGGAGGGGGCCACAACAGAGAAGGCGCGGCTGCGCGTAGCCTCCCTAGGAGTGGCCACCCTAAGTAAGCGCACCTGCAACATTCAAGTGGGCCTGGCCTCAGGTATTCAGGACCCAGGCCATGGAGAGTTTTGAAAACCAAAGCCAAGACCTTGAACTTTATCCGGAGAGCCACGGGCAGCCAACGCAGGTTAGCCAGAACTGGGGTGATGTGATCGTATTTGCGAGCACTCACCACCAGTCTGGCCACTGCATTCTGCACCTGTTGGAGTCTCTGGATAAGGGTCAAGGGCAGCCCCACGTAGAGTGTGTTGACTGATTGACTGACTGACTGTGTTCACTGAAGGATACCCTCAGACTCTGGCCAAGGTCAGAACATAGGTAAGAAAAAAAGAGTAGCTTAATCCTAAGGGCCTTGTTGAATACAGGCCAGATCTGTGTTTCCGCACAATTGTCAGCCCCAGCTCTTAGAACACCTGTTAGTTGTTTGCTTTTTGGCATGCATAAAAATTTCTAAGGAGCTCTTAAAAGATGATGCAACAAATAGCATGGCCTGCTAGATTTCAAATCATTATTCTGAGCATTCAAGATTGTTTCTTCCAAATTTATTCGATATTTAGGGCTTAAATCTTAGCCGCCACCACCACTTCTTCTTTCATCGTCTATTTCAGCCTTCTCCAGTTGTGCTGCCAACTGGTTATGCTACCTGGGAATGATGGGAACACTTGTAGTGTAACACTTGAGGAGGGCAACCACTTGCAGAAGTCTCTTTTAGAGCCCTCTTCCCCCTGCTTCATCTGTGAATTCATAGCTTCTTTCCATTTAACATGGAAACAAAAAAACCACTGTTACAAATACATGTTTTTTGTGGTTTGTACTTAATTGGCACATTCCCTTTGCAAAGTTTGTATTTGCTGAATGGTGAAATTGGGCTTGACTGAAATCTGTGGACATTAAACTGGGCATGGCACAGTGCACTGTTCTTCTGGGACTTGACAAGGAACCTAGTCCTATGGTTTTGATAGTAGCACCATCTCTCTGTAAAATGTACCAAATTTATTTGTTAGGGCACATCTGGCCACCTTTGACTTGAACTTCATGAGGCAGAACAATGGAGGAATACAGTCCAATCTCCTCATTTATTGGCTAGATTGGAAACCATATTTTCCCTCAGGTACTTGGACTGTTTATCTTCAAAGCTTATAACCCTATCAATTGGGCACTTATGCCTGCAAATCTGAGCTTTAAAAAGAGTTTTTACAATTGCAATAACAAAAACCTGCAAGAAGGTAGCTACAGTGGATGCTTGTATTGCTTGTTGCATGTGTCTGTGAGTTTCAACGATATTTTTCATTTTCAACCCCTTACTTCCATTTGTGCAGGACTGTCACCTATAATATTTTGCACTGGCAGAATGTCTTCAGTGGCAGACTTCCAGGAATTCTCTCTCTCTCCTCCTCCACAAATCTCTCCCCCCCCCCCTGCCGCCCTTCCCACCCCAACTCTGTGGTGCCTTTTACACCAGTCAGCAGACTGGAGCTGTAACTGAGGGTATAAGCATTGTTTATAGGTTTTCTGTAGATTTTTATTAGAGCAGTGACAAGAGATTGATGGTCTATTTCCATCTTATTCCCTGCCAATTGTGTGCTGAATGGTTATATGACGGCATGATGGATGGGTGACAAGGCGACAGCTGCTGTATTCACAGCCACTGTGGTCCTGGACATGGTGCTAGCCTTCTCAGACTTGCTGCTAATTCTCTTTAATCTAATGGCTAACAAAACTTCCCACCCCACAGAAGGTGGGGGAATGCTTGTAAAATAATAAAAAAAGGAACGGAGGAAGAGGACAATGCCTCTTCCTTGGCCAATTAAGGTAATTCTCCACTGCATTGGAGAATGTCCTCCATGAACCTATCAAAAGGAGAATATGGCTATGTTCTAGACAAAGTCAGAGGTCAGCCTGGCTAGAAAAGAGATGTATGCTCCACTGAGGGAAGACCGGAAGAAAAGTCCGCATGATAACAGTTGGGAATTTCTAGGTCTTGCCTTGAAAAAAGCATGAAGCTTGCTAGGAAGTAACCATGGGGAGGTTTGCGTTGTAGAGGGGAAATGTGATTCTGAGGGAAGTCATCCTTCCCTTTGATCACTTAAAAGTGTAAGCTTTATTTATTGTTTCAAAGAGTGACTAGTAGCCTCTCTGGAGAGATGTTAGAAATTGAAGGGAAATAATTCCAGCCTTGGTTTAGCATTTAGGGGGAAACAGCAAAAACAACCCCCTGTAACTGGTTTCATTCACCAGCAGATTCAGAGCTAAAAGAAAAGGAGGGAAAACAACAACACACACACAAACACACAGGGGGTAGTGGAGGGAGGAAGGGAGAGGGAAAGGGAGACAGAGAAAGAGAGTCAAGGGCAATGCAACTTAACTAGCCTCAATTTGATACTAACATTGTCATTGTTATATTTTTTCCAGCATAGTAAAGAGGGATCAGGGCAAACCCTAATCATAGTAAGGAAGCAGTTAAAGAAATTTTAATCCATTTATGTAGAGTAGACTGACTATTGAGGCTGTTTGTAGGGCAGCTAATGCTGTTGTCACTTTGGTGGATGGTCTGTTCTGAGATCCAGAAAGGGAAAAGGTATCCCTGTTAGCTATGTAGAACTTCTAAATGATATTCAGTGCCATCAGCCATCTGGACATGGCACCACCATTTTATAAATACTTAACCTTTTGGCACAGTGGTTAAATGCCTGTACTACAGCTAAAACTGTGTTCATGACCTGGGTTTCAATCTCAGGTAGCAGGCTCAAGGTTCACTCAGCCTTCCTTCCTTCCAAGGTCGATAAAATGATTACCCAGCTTGCTGGGGGGGGTGGCGGCAATGTGTAGCCTGCATACTGTAATTAAAACTGTAAGCCGCCCAGAGACTACTTGAAGTGGTATGGGGCGGAAAAAAGCAGAACACATTTTTGCTCCCCCTTTTTAGTGGCAGCTGCTGTCCTGGGAAGGTGGTAAAGTGGAGGGCAGGCTTGGCATTGAACAGACAAGAGAGTCACCAGAACTTATGTCGGACATTGTTGGAGGCAGTGCAGGGGGAGAGGGTCATTGGACGCTAGGCCAGCCATATCTACTACCTTTCTCTCATAAAATACCTGTAAGATAATAAAGAGAAGCCATCTACAACCCAGAGCAAGTATACTCTTACACTTTGCTCTGTATTATTCTGGAATAAAAGATGGGTGGCCTCATCACCCTGTTGAGTCCACAGCAGGCTATTCCTGCTGTATGCTGCTGGGCCTCAGAATTATTCCCAATAAAGAGTCCAGCAGGAGAGAGATCCAGGAAAAATACTGCTTTAATTGGGCCCAATAAAGAGAACAGTAGGCAAACATACCTCCCAGGACAGTGTTGAGATGTTCCACTCCCAAGACAAAATGGAGACACATTTTATTCCTTCCTTTTCCCTCCCTCCAAGGTGGTGCCTCCCCTGGGGGCAGGCAGGGGCAGTCTTCGGGGATCGTCCAATAGATGCAGTCCGGAGGTTGGTCCAGGGGTGGGCCTGGGCGGTCTCAAGGCGTTCCTGGTGATGTGGGGCTGGGCATCTGCCCAGGTGTGCCTGGCCTAATCTTTCCCTTAATGGGCCATCAGGGGTGTGACAATGATAAGGGGGGCAGGGTATTGTTTTGGGGTCTTGGCAAACAGAGAACATCAGTAAATCAATGGGAGGGGAGCAGTGAGTCAACAAGCAACATGAACAACTCAATGGGAAACCAAGGTATCAATAGAATAAGCCTGGAAGCTGCTAGACAGAGTTCCTGGTGGATGTGGAAACAATAGACTGCCTCAGGCTGGGGTTAATCCTTGTTGCCTACATGCCAGTGATGTCTTGGAGAAATGGATTCCATTTAGAGATTTGGCTCTCTTGACCTGTGGCTTCTGGAAGATGCAGCCTTTGCCATGTGCTCATTGCCCAAGATGGTGTAGGTCCAGAGAAGCAGCAGAGTGCAGGGACACGTTTTTAAGCACATCCAGAGTTAGTGGGGTAGAGGGAAGAGAGTGGGAGAGAGGGAATCTGAAAAGGGAGAGAAAAGGGCAAGCAGGGATGGGTGGGAAGGAAAAGACACAGAGAGAAAGAGAGAACGAAAGAGAAAGAGAGAGGGAGAGAGAGAAAGAATGAAGGAAGAGGGGGGACTCAGATTGGTTCAGGTTGGAAGCCAGGACTGCCATGCCATAGGCAGGGAGAGACAAGCAGGGTTGTTTTCTGGAGGGAAGGGAAGTCCCTGGGGTTTGGAGATGATTATCTGTGAAAATCATCTTGTGAGCCAAGGGCATGATGGAAATAAATCATCAGAAAAGGGCAGGCAGGAGGGGTGGAAATGAAAAGAGAGAGGGGGGTGAGGTTGGCTGGGGCCAGAGACCTGGGCCAGTGTAGGCAAATGGATATGATGGAGGTAAGCTTCCCAGAGGGAGGGGGGACTGGCTATGGCTAAAAGCCAGGGTTCATATAGATAGAGGGGCAATGGAGGTAGGTTTGAGAGTAAAGGGGTGTCCTTGGGGGTTGATCTGTGGCCGTCACCACATGAGCCATGATCACAGTAGGGATGAACTGCCAATTCAGGTGGATTCGACCTGAATTGTGTGTTTGGCTCTTTTGAATGTCCTGGAAATGAATTATTTTTTCCTGGCCCAACAAGGAATGTTTTGGGAGGGGTCTCAGGGGACCCCAAAAGCATCTCTGAGAATTTCATTATGCCCAATTATGACTTAACAACCCTTTGATTGCCACCCCTGGTCACCATTAAACAGAGTGGCAGCAGGGGAGCTGAGCTTGGGGAGGAGTCATTTGCTGTGCGTGCAATATAGGCATATTTAATAGCATTGCTATGGAACATGGATGTTTCTTTTCCACTGGGTAGCTCGTGCACTGGTGCCCCATTCCCATCATATGATAAGCTGACTCTGTCCTTGCATGCACCATTTTGAAGGTCAGCGGATTGCAAAGAGAGGTAGACAGCAGGGCACATGAAAATCTATCCATTTCCATTTCATTATGGTTCTCGAAATTCTCTCTGGTTCCTTTGCTCCTAGTGTTATTTTCTAGAAAGTTGCAAAACTTTCCCCCCTGTTCTGATAGCTAGACTAATTTGCACCTCCCCATACCCTACATGGATATTTACACACACATTATAGGTGTTGTATACATTTATGCATTTTGCCTATCTTACACATTTTCCCCTCTGACCATAGGCGTGTGTTTATAACAGTTCAGACTTTAGCTGTCCACTTTTTAAACTGTGCCTATATTGTTCTCTCTGAAATACCTCAAAAGCATGTGAGATCTCGTTTGTTTTCTTCTGAAACCTGTCTCAGTAGGTGCAAAAAGGAGAGAGATACTACTTTTGTCAATACTATAGAATCCACTTAAATTTTCCTGCATCCCCAAAAAAAGGGAAAGGAAATCAGTATATGGCCTTCTTCCTTTTTGGCCCATCTGCTAGTAGCCTGACTTGGTCATCCTGGGTGATCTAACCTGAAAATGCTGTGATGGGAGCAATGCAAACGTAATGTCACAAGGCATTTGGCCTCAGAATACAGATTTCTGTACTTCTTTGACACAATGCTGCATCATAAGATTCGGGGATGTCCAAAATTCCAAGGATAAATGCATTCTGAGCGACACATTAGTCGGGGACATGCCACTTAAATCACATTGTTTCTTAATATAGACCAAACAAAAGCCTCAAGCATTCTTGTTACACCCCGCCATTTCACAGTCTCCAGCTGTTCAGGTATATTATAAACTCATTGCTCATAGGCCCATGTTATTTTTCTTATATTTATTCTTACCAAAAGCAATAAACAGGCTCTTGGTCTTTAGCAGATGGCAGGCTACTGCAAGGGAAGAAAACATGGCAATCAGGTAGCTAGTTCAGAGCATTCAACAATTATATAAAATGGGTCCATGGAGCAGGTGGGGTTTGTGCAATATTAATATAATAATAAGGGGAACATTACAACCGGGTTTATATATAGAGTTTTACCCATAAATGGTCTTTTTTACAAGCTCTGAATTTTCCAGTAATATATTTTATACTGTTTTATCATATTATATTTTTATTTTATTACAATTTTTGTATTATGTGTTATTTGATTAATAACCGTAAATAAACATTCATTCATTCATTCATTCAGGTCCATATTTTCCTCTGTGAAACACTAAGATAGTATGATAAAGTCAGAGATACAAAAATCCAACTAAAAGAGGTACAACTGGTGGTGGGGGAATTGAAAGAGACTGAGTAAAAATAGCAGACCTTTTTTAAATAAAATGGCAGGCTGAGTGAAGACATTGCTGATGATGATTTTCTTAGATTCAGACTTCCTGGAGTCTATTTTTGTCTTCCTCTTTCTTTAGTCATTGGGATTAGTAAGATGCACATTCAGCTGCCCATTACCTCCAGAGATGGGAAAGAAAATTTTAATGGTTTCCATCCTCCCTAATTCATCATGATGGGACAGTCCACTCTAGAGTGAACATGCAGTTCAACTACAACTTGGTTTGTGTAATGATCTGCATAATATGTGAAATGGGTTGCCCTGGCAAAGCTAGCTGAAAGATGGCAAACCTCACAATAAGCTACTTTATTAAGGTCCAGATGTCCCTGATTCCTTAGCATACTTGGAGGGTCTTTTTCCCAATGGGACATATGTAAATCATGATTTCCCATTGTCTTCTGATTACACAAATTTATTATTAATTATTTTATTTACTTATGTATTTATATACCGCCCATCTTCTGAAGGAACTCCAGGCGGTTAACAATGTAACAAAAAGAAAAAATACTAAAGCAAAAGATAAAATATGTAAAATAAAATAACTATACTAATACAGAAGAAAGAAAAAAATTAGAAGAGATATCTGGCAAGATGGCGGAATAGGAGGGGGGGAACTAATCAGTGTCACCAAATGCCTCATGAAAAAGCCAGGTCTTCAAGGCTTTTTTAAAGGGTGGAAGGGACTGTGCAAGGCGCAACTCACTCAGGAGATGGTTCCAAAGGCAAGGACCAGGCACAGAGAAGGCTCAGTTGCGGGTTACCACTTTCCTAGACTCCCTGGATGTGGCCACCCAAAGTGAGTGCACCTGTGACATTCTGGTAGGTCGGGCCTCAGTTGATCTCTGGAAAATCCACTCTGCCAGGTGTTTGGGTCCCAAGCTGTGGAGGACCGTGAAGAAGAACCCATAGAAACTGCTACCAGAATGTACTATGCCAGCAAAGAAGCCTGTAAGCATGCTTAGAAATACTGTACTGGTGGCTGCACTGGAGAGTAGAGGATGACATATTTCACTGTGTTGGGTTGAGATACTTTTCCTATTTTGCTCCATAGGCCAGTGGTGCTCATGGTCCTTCCAAGTAGAGATGGGCACGAAATGAACAATTTTTCGTTTCTGTTTTTGTTTTTTTGTTTCATTACGTAATGAAATGACAAATGAATTTTGTCTCTAAAATGAAACAAAACGAACAGAAACACTGGGATTTTTGTCGTGCGTTTTGTTTCCGTTACTGCAATATGAGTGAATTGCTTAAAATCCTAAAAAAATCACAAAAATTGAAATAAATGGTAACAAAATGGTAATGAAACAAACAAAAACAAAATGATTTTTTTGCAAAAATTCGCAAAAAAAGAAACGAACCAAAACGGACCCTCCAAATGACAAATGACAAATGAAATGCCATTTTCTGATTCGTGCCCATCTCTCCTTCCAAGCCTTGTTCCTTCCATGGCCTGCAGGCATCTCCTTCTACCCTCACCATGAGCTACCCTTCTAAATTATGGTATGCTTGCTTCAGAGGCTGGGATGATATAGGGAAGGGGTGGTGAACCTTTGGCACTCCAGATGTTTTGAACTACAACTCCCACAGTCCTTTGTCATTGGCAATACAGGCTTGGAATTCTGGTCCAAAACATCTGGAGTGCCAAAGGTTTGCCACCACTGGTATAGGGTGTCAAACTGTCAATTGATAGCTTGTCAGCTATAAAAGTGGCTTGCATAAGACTCTGGAGACAGGTTTGAACTGATTGTGTAAAGGATAAGAATTTCTGAGGTAGGACAAATTATTTTTGCGTGTCTCCAGTTTTGAAATTTGCTGTGATCACTATAGAGCAGTGGCTCCCAACTTTGGGTCCCCAAGTGTTCTTTGACTAACACTCTCAGAAGCCTTCACCACTAGCTGTAGTGAAGGGACAGTCCAAGGATGCCTGGGTTACCTAAGGCTAGAAACTACCAGGACAAAGAATAGCGGCCGTAATTGTGTAGAGTGAAGGACTCGTAGTCAGTCCATTCAGTATCCTGTTGGCAACTACATTTTATATAGCGATAGAACAGCGGTGGTGAACCTTTGGTACACCAGATGGTTTACATCACATCAAAACTCCCAGAATTCCAAGCCTAGATTGCCAATGACAAAGGACTGTGAGAGTTGTGGTCCTAAACATCTGGAGTGCTGATGGCTCACCACCACTGCAATCAGGGATGTTCAGTTTATAATACAGTACTCTGCATTTCTTCTCTACCTAATTCACAAACTACCCATCAATGACAGTGCTAATTCCCACACTGGTTACTTCCCCATAGCAGCATGGTTTTGTTGGATATTCAGGTCTAACTGTCCAAACTTTCTATCAAAGCATTGCATTTCTGCAATTTGGACATTTTAGAAGTTGTGATAGGGTACTCACTCTTTTCTTGCACAGTAGGCAAACTAATAATTATATCACATACAGATATTATTTAGTGAATAATTTATATTTTAATATTTCTTGTAATTAGACCAAAAGAAAATGAAATACATGGCCTAATTAAGATTATTATTGCTAATTATGCTTCCTCCTCTATGCTAAATTTGTTTTGCACTTGAAACATATTACTGTTTCAGACTTACAGCAAGCTTTTGCAAGAACTTACATTTTAAATCTGTTCTTATAGAGAGCAAAGGGAGCTATGTAAGGCAAAGAATTTTGGAACAAGGCTTGATCCTTCTAGCAAACATTTGATTAATAGAAATCCTTTGAACTGACTATGTTCTGCTGTTTTAGTTGTTTGTCTGCATGTTTGATGTTTTTATAGAATGCCCTTTAATGAAAGCTTCACAGAATAGCTCCCATAATCAAAATAAAGAAAAGTCAAAAATATGACAACATAATCAAAGTTTGATAACATAAGAAAACATTAAAAGTGGCAGCCATAGTTAACCTGATGTTAAATAATACTAGGTACCAGATGGTACTTTCCAGAACAGAATGTCACACTCACAATATCATTGCTGAAGAAGGGCTTTAATCCATACCTTTCCACCATATGTCACTTGCTAGGATAAGAAAAAATCAGAGGTTTAGGGAAAGACCTAAGAATTAATTAATTAGTTACTTTATTTATATCCCATCTTCCTTTCAGTAAGGGGATGCAAGGTGGTTTTCAACATGTTAAAAAAAAAACCCTACATATGATTAAAATCACAATGAATCAAGCATTTAGTTTAAATATATGATTAAACCAAAGCCATGTCAAAAGCATCAGTAGTTAAAACAAATTAATACAAAACAGGACTACCATGAAGGTAGATGCCATATTTTAAGTAAAGGGTTTCTTAGCTCTGGGATTCTTTAGAAGTTAAACTAGTACTTTGAATTGTGAGCAAAATGGGCTGGGGATCAATGAAAATTACAGAGATATAAATTCAATTGATAGCCTCCAATTAGATATGGGCACAAGATGGAAATATAGTGTTTTGTTTCATTTCATTTCATTTCAGTCTTAATTTCATTTCATTTTATTAATAATGGATTTTTAAAAAGAATGAAATTAAATGATTCGTAAGGCTATAAATAATGGGAAGCTTTCCTTTTTTTATTTAACAGGCAGCCCACTGTCCTAAATAAAAACCCTCCTTAAACCTTCCAATCAATTTGTTTTCAAACAAACAAACAAAAAAACTCCGTAAAGAAGCAGGCAACCTAATGGCACTTGCTGCACTCAGTTTAAAAATAAACCTCCTGTTCTCAAGATGGCTGGATCAAGAAGCTTCTCACCACTAGGATGAATTGTTTCATTTCCAAAACAAAAAAATGTGTTTCGTTTCATTTCTCGATGAGATGCTGTTTGCTATTTTGTTTCATTTTGTAACATTTCGTAAGTTTATGAAATGACGAAACAGTGTGTCATTTTTGTAAGGTGCCCATCCGTACCACCAATTATTTAATCAGTTCTAATCAATGAAAATACTTCTTTAAATCCCATTGGTTCAATGTATCTACCCTAGTTGGGACCACCAGTTGTATTCAGCCAAAACTAGACCGTCATCGCATGCCCACTATTTCAGCTAGCAAACATATCCATATGTTGCACCAATCTAAGTTTTCCAAACCAAGCCATATGTAGTATATTTTCCACCAACCAGTGGTTGCTGCTGTTTTCTTTTATTATGCTTTGTCCTTTGATTTAATTATTTGTGATTTTAATCTTTCCCATAACTCGCCTCTTTCTTTGCAGTAGGACATAAGGTTGGAATAGAATGTTTAAAAACCATCAAAGATAATTATGACTGCCTCTACAGTCAGGGAGAACAGCTGGTTTGAGCAGCAAAAACATTGTGACATTTTTCTAGTCCACTTGCAAGCCGACTAAATTTCTCCAGCACTTTCTGCCACATATAGCTAAACAATACAATGAAATTATTCTTGAAACAGTCCAGCCAGGCATAATCCCAGTTTATGTAAATATACCTTCCACTAAAACATCTTTCATCATCCACTGTGAAACAATAGGACTTAAACAGGCTTATCTTTTTGCTGGATCAAGCTCAACATGATCATAGCTCTGGGTGTTCATATCTGTATTGTTTCCTGCGTTTGTGTAGAGAAATATTCCAGGGGAAATCCCAACTCATTCAGATAAATGTGTCTGTTCTTTCTATAATCTGCACAGAATTTGTTTAAATGATATTTGAAAGCTTCAATGGGATAGAATTCCACAGGATTAAATACTTGAGGGGCTTGAGGCAGAGACCTTTTTTATTTCATTTAAAGGTGGATTACTGAATGATCCATTTATTTCAAAATATTTTTTCCATATCATCACTGAATCTATTACTGAATCTCTTTTTTCACAAACATTTCCTTGAATGGGTTTTCAGGACCAGCCAAAAGGACTGTGCTTTTGGAAGTAACTCCAGTGTTTAAACTGAGCTAGATGGAACAATTAACTTCCACTCCTTGTCAGTTCTGCATGCAGTATTTAAGTATTTTCCTGTTCAGTTCCCTTATCATGTTGTAATTTGTTTTTAGAAAGCTGCACAGAATTTTCCTTTATGTTAATATCCCTATTACTGCATGCAAAAGTCTCTCTCTGGGCTCTTAAACATCACCACTACAGATGGGCACGAACTGCCCACTCAGAGTTCGTGCTGGTTCACTAACACCCAGCCAGGTGTTTGTTCAGTAGTTTGGCAGCCTCCAGCAAGTGCTCACACAAAGGCAGTGCCTGGAAGAGGCAAGACCAGGGCAAAGAGGGCACTGCTTCTCAGTGGGTCCCACTGGAGGGGACAGGGTGCTGAAAACCTGAGTGAAGACCTTTTTTTTACCCAGCGTGTTGGTAGTCTGTGGAACTCCCTGCCACAGGATGTGGTGATGGCATCTGGCCTGGATGCCCTCAAAAGGGGATTGGACAGATTCCTGGAGGAAAAGTCCATCACGGGTTACAAACCATGATGGAGATGTGTAATCTCCAGGCTTAAAACCGGGGTATTTCAAGGGCCAGATGCAGGGGAGTGATATCAGGAGACAGATATCTAGTCTTGTGTGCTCCCAGACACATTTGGTAGGGCCACTGTGAGATACAGGAAGTTGGACTAGATGGGCCTTTGGTTTGATCCAGCATGGCTCTTCTTATGTTCTTATGTTATTAAGACCTCTTTGGATATCTGTCCAATGCATAACTACAGCCTCTCTCTCCTCCCCCCATGTGTGTGTGAGTGTGTGAGTGTGTGTGTGTAAATCAAGCATTTTGTGCAACTTTTCCATTTTGGGGAGGGATTCACCATTATATTTCATTCATCTTAAGAAATTCATGCCATTGCAATAAACAGTGACCTCAGAGCAGAGAATGGTAGACTCTGTGTGTACTTATTTTATTCCCTTTACACTGTGAAAGGATGGAAAGAAGGAAGGAGGTGGGGGGGAGACGTAGTTTTTAATTGCAGCCTTAAAGTATCCAACAATTACAGGCACATTCTCTGTAGCTATCAACGGTGATAAAGTGTTAATGGCAAAGATCGAGGACATAAGTACCTAGTCTCTAGTCAGAAAGAAAATTAACTGGCAGAGTGATTTGAAATGCAAAAAGATAAAAGGAGCTGAGTGCACCCACTAGACAAATAATATGACAGGGATCCTAAAATTAGGAATGTCTGCATTCAAGATGGACTCAATACAATTTGAGGCAGGTGAAAAGGTACCTGTCGAGGGAAAACTGAAAGGAAAATGGGTCTCAAAGGAGAAAGGATATCCTTTCCTTCTGCCATTTCTCATGTTCTGAACACTGCCATAAGTCTGTAATTGCTATAATTATTCTACCAAGACGGCTTGGAAATGCTGCTTAATATATAGGTGGGAGGGGGAGGATTGCAATTCTTCTACTGAATTTCTGGAAAATCTCCTGGGTGCTAATGGGGATCTCATTATTTCCCCCCCAAACAGGAAACACTTACTGTCAGGGTTGCCCTCGCTTCTGTACATGCTACACTTACCTATGTCTGGATCCCCTTGGCTGACTTTTCCAAAGAAAAGAGTAATTGGCACACCTTGGTTCATGATGACCAAGAAGCAAAGTTTGCCACCTCTGAGGCATATTTAAAAGGAAGCGAGCGAGAAACAAGAAAGCCTTGAGATGCATCTTTCCAGGATGATTCTTGGGAGAGAATTACAGAAAATGTGTTTTCTCACTCCATATCTCTGTATATTCAGTAGACATGGGCATGGAGTGGCAAAATTCTTGTTTCCGTTTTCGGTTCTCGTTCTCGTTACGTAACGGGTAACGGTAAGAAGAATTACTCCGCTCCAGCTTGAACCCGAACCGAAAAAGAAAAATTGCGTCTGATTTTTCGTTGTCGTTCATGGCATCGCGGCGATCGCGCGATGCCAAGCAGCACAGAAAAAAAAGTTTTTAAAAAAACACCCGATTCCCGGCCAAAAAAGCAGGCGAAAATATGCCTGCCTCAGTGAGGGCACCTACCAGAGAGGGGTGGTTTCTGGGGGGGTCCCCGGCCTTCCCCCCTCTCCTGTCCTGGGCTGCTGGTACCAGGCTGGGGGGGCCATCCTCGTTGTCTCCATTTGCCATGCGGTGGGGAGGATCCAAAATGGCGACCACAATATGTATTTTTAAATCGTGGTCTAAAAACCCACCAAAGCACCACAGAAACATTTGAAAATTAGGTATTTTAAATGCCTGATTTTTATAGTAGCAGCAGTGGGTTTTTCTTGCAATAAAACGTCTCCATTTATTTTATTTTTATTTTTATTTTTATTTTTATTTTTTTACACCTGCGCAATGATGGGCTGGCCATGGGATGGGACCATGCAAATTTTTGGACCCATTCCACCAATTGTATGGCCAGGTTTTGACTGAGACTTCTGGATGTGCCAGAGGGCATAAAAAGCCCACTAACCCGAACCCGAACCTGAACCCTAACCCTAACCCGAACCCATACGCCAATACACTGTCCTTCTTAGTGGGTCAGAGGCACCCAGAGGTGCAGCCCACTAACCCACCCTAACCTTAACCGTAACCCTAAGCCTAGCCCTTACCCTAACCCCAACCCAGATCCGTACGCAAGTACACTTTCCTTCTTAGTGGGTCACAGGCACCCAGAGAGGTGCCTCCCACAGCCCACTATCCCCTACCCCTACCCCATTCCCTAACCTGTACGTCAGTACGCTAGTACGCTCCCCTTCTTAGTGAGTCAGAGGCACCCAGAGAGAGTGGTGTCTCTGCCACTTACCCCCCACCCTAACGTAATGTATGGCATGCGGCGGCTTCGCGTTATGCTTCCCTTCCCTTCCCTTCTTAGTGGGTCAGACGTCAGAGGCACCCAGAGAGGTGCCTCCCAGAGCCCACTTACCCCAACCCTAACCCTAACCCCAACCCAAACGACAAACGACAAACGGAAACGACAAAATTTTGAAAATTATCGCAAAAAACAGAAACGGACCCGTCCTGACAATTGAAAACTCGACACGTCATTTTTTCTGGTTGTGCCCATCTCTAATATTCGGTGTTACATCTGCCTACTATAGTGAAAAATGATTTCCCACTGACTGTCTCACTGTCTTGTTAGCTTTGCCAAATTAAGGCAAGAGAGCATGAGGTGGATGTTTCAGGTTACCTCAGTTTGCATCTCATCTGTCATCTCCACACTCAGGAATATTCTCTGAGTCCTTTTACATGCCCAACTTTAGCTCAGATCCCATCTTTCAACCTCTTATTCAGAGGGGCTGGTAGTACTCCATGTATTGGCCCTTACAGGGTGCTACTGGTAGTATAGTGCAATGTATAAACCAACAACACTTGGAGAGATTTCTAGAACATGGATCTTAAGTGTTTTAAAAGCTCACTACAAATAGTCAACAATTAATATCCAGCATCAAGATTTGACATCCAATGACTGGAATCCTATTGCAGCAATTTACACCACATAACTGTGGTGATGTCAGCACCTGCAGCTCCGGGAAAGATTTAAAAGCTTCCTCTCTCATTCCCCTCAAAGTTCCATGGTTTTCTTGGGAACCCTTTGATCCTGGGATAGCCTTTGGGAACCCTGGAATAGTTAAGGGAACTCATTAATAGCTTTAGATAAAACATTGTTCAGGCTATTGATTGCTGACATTATATGAGAACATGGTACTTGAAGAAGAAGTTGTTAATGCCTGAAAATTACTAAAATTGGTCTGTGGAGAGTGGATAGGAAGCTTTTAATTCCCTCCAAATGTTGTGGCTGACGACATCATCACACTTGTGCAAATCAAGGTTGTGCAATAGGATTTGGGCCAATACAATATTTTAAGCCTAGACAAAATAGCAGCAGCCACATACGTAAGAAGCATATTGATTTGGAACAACCCAGATCATTATAAATGCACAAATATAGTTTTGCTAAAAAAACAACAACACTCAATGAAGAGGGTAAATCCAACATTGCTTAGTGAAGACTGAAGTTCAGTGGACACGGAACACTGATGAATAGTGAGGTGGTGGTTGGGATGGTGAATCAGTGGATGCAATGGAAAGATGACACAGCAAAACTTCTGCATGCTGAAACATTTCATTGCACATCATCCTTATCTTGATATTCAACCTCATTAACAGAACACATCTGAGTGTCCAAAGTACAGTATTTTGAAGGCATGCCAAATGTTTCATAGTATTATTGTAGACAAGATATTTTGTAGTGATTGAAGGAATACAAGTGCCTAACTAAACTGAATCAAAGCAGAATGCAAAAGAAAATTTTTAGAAGTACTGTATTTCTTAACATATACAATGCTTAGCCATTGTAGTGATACTCTTCAAGTAGTTAAATGATGACAACATTTGATAATTGAATAATGAATAACAGCTGGGCAAGAGATAAAACATTTTTTTAAAAAAAATCTTAAGGTCAAATTTTGAAATCTGGATTTTGCTAACTCTCTTTCCTTCCCGTAAAACATAAAAATTGTTGCCATTGGGGATTACTCTGTTTTCAATGCATTCCTATGGGAAATTTGTATAGAGGAAAATTTGCTTAACATAATTTCATTTGGAATGAATTAATTCCTTTATGCAAGGTACCACTGTATTATACTGAACTCTGGCCAAGGGTCATGTGCATTATGAAATAACTCACCTTGACTCAGTAAAAGAGGTCAGCCCACAGAAACAGCTTTCTACCTTCACATTATAGCACTTTTCTCAGCCTCCCCATCTTCGTTGAAGGTCCCCTTCTTATACTGTAGCTTTTGATTGTTTTCAACAGATCACTGGTCTCTAGTAGAGATGGGCACGAAATGAACATTTTTTTCGTTTCCATTATTTGTTATTTGTTTCATTACATAACGAAATGACAAACAAAAATTGTGATGAAAATGGAATGAAATGAACAAAACCATGAAAATTCTGTTCGTTATGTTTTGTTTTCGTTAATGGTGACGTGCAATGAAATGAGCTGTTTAAAATGTTAAAAAACACCCTGGACATCCATAAAAACGCAGCGATAATTATTTATACTGTCTGATAATACCTACCAGGGGGGTTGGTGTCCTTAAAATGTGCATTTATGTCTTTTCTCAGATCGCTATTTTTTTTCTTTAAGGAGAGTTAGGGGACATCGACCCAAAATGGCTCCTGGATGCCTAATATTGATTTCTTGGGTATTAACACGCCCTGGACATCCATAAAAATGCAGTGATAATGCAATAATTATTTGAAATTATTACCTACCAGGGGGTTGGGGTCGTTAAAACGTTTGTTTTTGTCTTCTCCCATCGTGATGTATTTTTCTTTTCACTTTAAGGATGACAAAATGGATGTTGCCACTCCAGCCACAACATGGAGGCAAGCCATGTGATGGGACCATGTAAATTCTTGGACAACTTCAACCAATAGCATGCCCAGGTTGCAGACTGGGCAGGTCTGGCAGCCACAGAGGGCATAAAAAGCTGTGGCAGCCTCCGTTCTTCTTGCAGTCCCCGGTGAGACTTAGGGTGGGATTGCTGTCTCTGCGACTCTAGCTTCAGTCCTACAGCCTCCCTGTGTGTGTGTGTGCATACCTCTCAGTGAGTACCCTCCCCTGCCCTGCAGTGCAGCCACTCTGTGGCTGCCTTGCACCCTGGGCAACGCCCGCCACTGCCTTTGCAGCCTCCCAGCATACCTAGTCTATACTGTGTCTCTGCCAGCATCCATTTTTTTAGTGTTTTCCCTCTGGTCTGGGGCGTTGGGGGACACCCCCGCACGGAAATGCTTTAAAAAATCATGCAAAAAGCGGGTAGAAATGAAAAAAATGAAAATGAAATTTTTCCAAAAATTCGCGAAAAACGGAAACAAAATGAAACGGACCTCTCAACGACAAATGAAAAACCGAAACACCATTTTTTGATTTGTGCCCATCTGTAGTCTCTAGTATTTCAGATTTGCCTTTGTTTGAACTAGAGATACATAGTCTTCCCAAGGAACTGCCGCCCAAGGTCATGAGGTGATTTACTTGAATGCTGAAATAATGCTAAATAAATTTTGAACAGATATCTGTCACATCATTCAAAGTACTTCATTAAGTCCATGCTACTGGCAATCTAACACACAAACCCCACAACATTTCTGTGCAATGTGGGGCTTCTTTGGAATGAAAGCAGTTGCACACAATCATTCTGCAGCTGCTTGAAACATTATCATCACAATAAAACATTGCCTCCAAGAAAAACATTACATCCTCATTCAGAGACTCCTTAACTTGACCAGTGCTTCAGATTGCCAAATAAGGTAAGAGGCTTGTTATCACAGTCATAAATATTTACGTCCAGTGGTGACAAATACATAAAGAGTATGGAATGACTGTCATTGAATGCACTATCCACAAGAGAGCCATGAGTTCTCTTATCTCTCAAAGGACAAGAATGAATTGCTCCTGCTGGCTAAAGAAAAGCACATATGCCAGCTGTTGTATTTGGCCTAACTGACTGGGTCTGAGGTGTTACTTACCTGTGAGGCCTGCCTGGCTTTTTTCATATCTCTTCAAAATACAGTATCCCTGTGTTATGATGCAGATGGCAAGTGGGTTTTAAAAAAACAAAACAGGACAACAGGTTGTTTGGACTGCTTTTCTGGTTTTCAGAAGATAGGGTTATCTCAACCCATGCTTTCTAGAGTGGTACCATATTGCTTCTTGGTGGGCCTTGAACAGAGAGATAGGGAATAAGTCACCTTTTGGATGTTGGTGAAAGGCAGCTACCTTCATTCTATACTGTAGCTAATGCTGGCTTCTGCTACAATTGCGAAGAATTCTAAATAAACACTTGCTAAATTCAGCCAACAATTCTATGGATTCTATTGAGAAATTGCTAACCCCACAAATATTCTTGTTTTTGGCATGAAAATGGGACATCAAACTTTTCTTCTTCTTTGTCAACATTTTATCCTATATGTCTCCGGGCAAAACTACCGTAGTGTCTTTTTCCTTTGTGAAGCTAAGCACACAAACATGCATAAAAAGAGGAAGCAAAGAAAGACTGGCTTGCTGATTGAAAAGATGGAAATGAGCAAACCATTCAATGCCATTAAGAAGTTGATGAAACAAGCCAGGAATTCTCATTGGTGTGCACACTTGTCCAATGTGTACCAAAATTGATCTTGCAAATACAGAAACTCTTGTAAGGTGCCAACAAAAGTTGTCATCCTGCAGGGGAACATTTTCAGTGTGCATCATTCTTGTGTGCAGACGAAGCTGGATAAGAACTGCACTCCAATATATGGATGTGGGATGAGTCAACAACAGTGTTAAACTGTAAGGTTCCCTGCTTCTTTCTCATTGATTCTCTTTCCAGCCAATAAAGACAGCCTACATGGTGAGTCTGTTCATCAGAAAATGTGATAAACTGATAAAAACTCCTGCAATGGTGTGCCAAAATCTTATTTCTAATTTAGTAAATGCTGAGATGCGATAAAATTGTACCAAGAGACCGAGGCATAATACAGAAATGGGAGGAAGGCTGGAGTGATGGGAAATGATGCATCCACTTATTTTTTGGGCATTGTATTATCATGTGCAGACATTTTCTGTTCCTCATTTCAAAACCACAAAGTTCCATGCTTTGTGGAAGTCAGACTCACCTCAAGCCACTATCATACCAGCCCAATCTTCCCCTGTTATATTCCAGTTACATCAGAGGATAAATTTCCAGTCACTCGACATATGGTCATTTGTGAATAATTTTACTGGCCAGCAGTGGAACTGTAGAACATTCCCCCCTTGCCTGGAGGCCTCTATTTTTGTTGTTGCTTTGGTTTTTGGTTTTTATTTTTATTTTTTGGGTTTTGTTTTGTTCCAATAGCATTTCAAAATACAGCAGTACCTCTACTTACGAGCAGCTCTACTTATGAGCAATTCAACTTAAGAGTGGAAAACCATTGGCGTTTTAACTGCTGCCTTACAAATTTTAGATGCAGACTGCTGTACTTACATTTTTTCCATTTTTTCATTTTTTTGACATATGGCTGCTCTACTTACGAGTTGTTTGACTTATGAGCATGCATTCAGAATGGATTACACTCATAAGTAGAGGTGCCACTGGATTCCTTAGTGGCATGGCATGTGTGTACAATCCTGTCAGTACTTTTTGAAGCCAATTCCCTGGAGAAGGAGGTTGCCATTACTTTCTCACTGCTGCCATTTTTCTTTTTCTTTTTATGTGGGCAATAATCAATGTGTTGGTAAATTTCTGCCAATGGGTTTAAAGCACAAGTATTCCACTGAGTGCCTGGCCAACAGCACAGCGCTGGCTGGGGATGCTAGGTTCACTGAGTGCATTGCATTTTGAAGGCTCCTGTGCAGCATAGGGGATTCTACTCATCAGGAAACACTACCCAACATGTCAAGGTATCATTTATTTATTTATTTTAAGTTGAATAGCTTCAGTGCCCCATAAAACAAAAGGGGAAATAAGTTGGTATTGTGGTATAGCTGGCCATAATGATTCAAATGAATGTTAAATGAACTGGCAATGTTAAAAGACATGGGGATATTCATCCAGATATATACACCATGTGACCACAAAGCTTATTGTCCCCCAGTCCCGAAATAATGAGACCACACAGGAATGTTGGGTTTTAAATCGGGCCACAACTTTATTAATAACTTCATTAATAACTTTATGAATAACTTTGTTAACTGCTATAACTGTCACTAAAGTTGTAGCCAAAAGGATGGGCCTGCCGTAGTGCAATTTATATTTCAGCTCTCAGATGTTATTTTAATTTATTGTGACGCCATAATGTGACCCAGTACGGGGGTGCTGTTCCATGAAAGCAGCCCTCCCTGCCAAAACTAGGTCAGGGTGTTACTTGGGGCAGCCGTATGAACTCCTAGCCTTTATGATGTTTAATTTACTTTCCTACTGGGTTGTTTTACCTATCAATTGGTCCTATGTTATTATCTATTGTACAGCTGCCCTGAGCCCTATTCAAGATGCCTTTACCATTCTGACGTCACAGTCCTGGCCCCTTTTTAGTTGCACTACCCACCAGGACACACAGGAGACCCTGCCTAACGGTCAATGAGAATGGAATGGGTGAAAACACACTGGCACCACGAAGCCAATAGTGGTACCAGTCAAAAATTCCCATTTGGCCCCGAAGCGACCAGATAATCTCATTCTCACAACCACTAAGGGTGGGGGGGCGGGGTGCTGCTCGGCGTGAAAGAGGAGGATGGGTGTGCGGGCGGCCCTTTTAAGGGCTTTGATCCCCGCACACCCCGGGAGTCACGTGGCCTCCCTCTTTCGCGCCGAATAACAGCTCCTGGGGCGACAAAGCGGCCCCAATCCGGGACAAGCTCAGCAGGAGCCTACATTAAGAAAGGGCTGAAATATCTCATTACCAGAGGAGAACGTCTCACTGGTTTGACTTCATCCTAGACTGCTACTGCCTTCAAACTATCCACCTAAATGCTTGAGAGACGGGCTTTAGTTTTTAGTCTACATTCCAGATAGGGGGAAATGGTTTAGTTCACATTTTAGTATGAACCAAGAGAATTCTGAAATTAATGCATGGCTCTACATGAAGCTTCAGGTCTTGTGCTTCTCACCCACATCTTTATGAGAAACATCTGCAAAGATGCATACCAAAAAAACAAAAACAAAAAAAACAAACCCAAAACAAAAGAAGGACCACCCCTGTACATTAGAGAAAATTCCATGGGGGATGGGGGAAGTATACTGTACTTAAAGACAACTAGCATCCAAAAACAAAAACCCTCTTGTATTGCAGAACATTATTTCAAGAAAGGCATACAATTTTTATACATGGTAAAGTGGGCAGAATAACACATGCAGTATTTCATGCCAAGCTTTGTTCTGTTTTGCTTTTTTTAAACCCCAAACTAAGTGGTGAGAGGACAGGACTTATGGTTCAAATAAAAATGAAAATTATAGAATATAAAACAGACAATTTTTTCCAACCCATCCCTACTCTTGACTGCTTCTGGACTGCTTCAGATTTGCTTTAACTCTAGTAGAGATACAGGCATAAGGAAATTGAACATTTAATAAACATAAATTGCAGACTCTTCCTTAGCATTTCTTTTCCTGCACAGCAGGAAGAGAAGAAGAATCTGATACACAGTGCTTTTTTGTTCTTTCATTCTTTCTTTCCAGGAACAGATGCTAGGAAAGGATGCAGCATGGCAGACTCAGAAGCAGACTGCATATAAGCCTATACGGTAAGTGGGTGAATGGGTAAATTAGAGACCCTTGAGCAGAATGTATAGAATACAAGTCCAAGAGAACAGTATCCCTTTGCTCCTTTTCTCTCCCTCAGGAGCCCCAGCCAGGCTGAAGAGATGTTAATTCACTTTATTTCTCTATGTATCTAGAAAGACCGTCAGAAACAGATGTATTAGATTCTGGCGCAAATGCTTCAGTAACATTTACTTTGCTGAAAATCACCCAACAAGGGAAATATTGCTTGCTCATCAACAAAAAATGTGCTTTTGTTAAATAGAAAGAGTGAATAGGCAAATACAAGCGATTAAAACAACTACGTTATTTAAGTTCTGTGTGAAATGCATTAAGGATAGTTGCTCTGCTTCTTTCTACAGCAGATATGCAGCCTTTTCTTACGAAAGCCAGCTGGTGGGTTTTATATACTGTTGGTTAATAGTTTGCAAGGAGGCATTCCCAAACCCTCCCCCCGACCCCAAAAAGGAGCTCATCTTGCTCTTTCATATCTCCCTCTATTTTTTAAAAAAAATAGACAATTGAAGCCATCCTCTCTGGCTATTTTGTAACAGCATACTTAAGCATGCAATCTGTTGAGCTGTTGAAACATATTCTCTTAGTCTTGCAGTGCTCAATCAACTGTCAGAGTTTCCTACAGAAATCTAAGGGTCAGGAAACAACAACAAAATCATCAAAATATTTTTCACCTCTCTTTTTCAGTTCCGCCCTCTCTCTATTTCCTTTTCTGTAGCACCTCATTAGCCACACTATGTTATGCACAACTTTGAGCGAAACTAAATTTTGGACATGTTGCCCCTGCCCTTTGGTCTCCCATAGCTAGTTTTAAGAGGCTGTTTTGGGATATTTACCAAGCTTTCAATTTCAACGCAGGCCATGTGAAAAAACAATCACTCCGTATGATGTTCAATTGATGGTTCTAGTATAGGTTACCTCCCTGTAACTCGCCTTAGTGCTGTTCTGTTGTCTCTCTGCAAACTTCATCTCTAATACATCTGGGATAGGTATTCCATTCCTTCTTGGACTGTATTCAGGTGCCCTGCCGCTCACAAGGCTACAACAAGTAATAACCCATTTTCCCTTCCCTGACTGAGGAGTATTTTCTTTCTTTGAGATGCTACAGAAGGACAGTTACTGGGAATTCACTTTCAAAATGCTCCTCAGAATTGTCCTCTATAATTATGTGTGGGACCAAGCTGGAGAGCCAGTCTCTGACATTTACTTCATGTCCACACTTGTCCTGGGAGGAGGTTTGTTGCGTGTTGATGTTGGTCACGGTCACATGGTCTTATTGCGGTTCTGTCCCTGTTCCTACGTATGCACGGGTGTGATTGATGATACCGGCATGATTGTTTCCACACGTTCTCATTCCGTGATGAGATGTGAAATTCCATGCCTTTGTTCTCCAGTTTTTTTCAGCCCGACCTTCCATTTTTCAATGTTTCGATTCTCCGAAGCCTTGTCTTCAATGTGTTATGGAGCTAAGTTTCAGGCATTTGTCTTTTAATCTCTCTGCACTGTGTTGCTGACTCCATAGGGAATGTACTGGTGAATGGCACTTCACACTCCTGCCACTAGATGGAGAATGGCACGTTGCATGACGAGCCATACCTCACGGGCACTCGTATCAGAATTAGAAGTGAGATGAGGAGATTCCTGAGACCAGGGAGGGGAATCTTTCATCCCGCTTAGATCGCAGTTCAGGGGGCATGGTCGGGATGAACTCCCCCTGTCCTGCAATGGATGTGCGGTTGGATTTCTTTGTACTGGTCCCCAGTGGGACAGCAAACAGCGATGAGATGGACGTGAAGTATCAGCCTCTGTGCCTTGTAAGAGAAAGCAAAAAGCAAAGTGTTCTGTTTATACAATGTTCAATAGCACTTAAAGCACTATCTGGGCAGTTTACAATTTATTTATGCAGGCTACACATTGCCCCCTCCCCCAGTGAGGTGGGTATCAATTTTACCAACATTGGAAGGATGGAAGTCTGAGTGAATGTTGAGCCAGCTACCTAGGATTGAGCCCCAGGTTGTGAGCACATTGATAGCTGGAGTACTGCAGGTTTAACCACTATGCCACAAGTCTCCTGCCGGAGCCAGCCTATGTAACTTTGGACAAGATACCTCGTTCCAAGTCACCACCATCTGAAGAAAATGTTGAACTACTTTGGCACACTATCTACCCTGGAAAGAGTTGTCATAAGTTGGAATAAACACAATTGCATGTAATTGTTATTCTCCGCCTGCTTTTATATTTGTTGGTTATTTATAAGGTGTTTGACATGCAATTGTCTTTTAAATGTTTGAGAATTTGGAGCGGATGGTGGATATAGAATGGTATTTAATATATGGCAATACTTGACCACAGAAATACAATGGTGTTTCATTTTTAACTGTATGTAATGGTGTTTACCAGTTGTTTCCCTTTGACAGATGACATTTAGCAACATTTTTGTAGTTTATAGGATTTAGTGGCCAACAGCTTTGGAGACGGTATACAATAAGCCTGCCAAAATTAAAACCGTTGAGAGACGCCAGTGAGTTTAAAGCACTCCAATTGTGACATCATATTCAAAATTCCCAATGTGTTCTCTATATTATAAACTGAATACCTTGCATTCAGCCTATGAATGTTAGGAAAATCTGGCACAAATGTGGAAAATCTGGCACATTTCATATGCTTGACCTCTAATTGAAAACATGCTTGGTTTGCATCAATACCAGAAAGTGAATGACAAAAATCAGGTTGCAAGTCCCAGTTAGACTAGGCTTGTTGAATCCGGTTTTGAATGGAAAATCCATAAATGCCTTTGACCCAATGGATATAACCTAGATTGGACAAAGGATTGAATTTAGGGCAATTGCTTTATTGAGAGCTTCCTGGCAGAATTTCTCTTAGGAAAGGGGTGTCAAACATTTGAAACTCCAGATGTCTAAGACTACAAAAATCCTGAGTCCCCAGCTTGTATCCCCAATGCTTAAGGATTTTGGGGGTTGCACTTCAAAGCATCTTAGTGCCATATATATGCCATACCTATCCTGTGTTAAGAGGTTGCAGATGGGGATGGAGGTGGATGGAGCACGGGTGCTGGGTTGTCGACAAGGTGACAGTGCATTCAAGTAATTGACCACGCAACACATTATAAACGGAGGTAGAATTTTGTATGCTAAGAATTGGAAGAAAACTAACATAACGAACAAAGAGGAGTTGATGGGAAAGATCTTGGAAGTGGAGGAGATGGACAAACTATCAGAAAAGTGAAATGAACTATCATCAGAGACCTTTGGGTAGTGGGTGGCATATAAATTGTATAAATAAAAAAAACATGAAAGGCAAGTGGAAGCTTGGAACTGTTTTGTAGATGGATCCATAACAAGCTCTGAAGGAAAAGTCAAAAAAGATAATGAAAATTTGTTAAAGAATTGTAAGTATAGCTAATAGAAGAGCAACAAATACAGTAGTTTGCAACAGGGCTAAATTACTATAATTGTATTATGCCTAAATATGTGAAAATCAAATATAGGCATGGTACTCTCCTCCTCCTTAGTCTCTTTACCCCTTCCCCATTCCAGTTTCTTTATATGCCTTATAAGAAAATGGATAAAACACTATTTGAAAAAATATAATAGACTGTGCTGTAATAAAGCATGATATGTCATTTATTAGCTGTTGCACTACAGTCTATTCATTTGTTTAACATTTTGAAGCAAAATAAATTGGTCAGTAGCAGTTGTTTTCACCAGGTGTGCATAGTGGGTTTTTAATGCCTACTGACTCTGTTAAGAAAAGGAAAGAAAGAAAAGCTTTAGAAGAATGTTCTCTGGAAGTTGAGTCATGACTAGAGATGGGCACGAAATGCAAAAACGGCATTCAGTTTCCGTTTTGATTCGGGCCCTTTTCATTTCAGTTCAGTTAGAAAAACTTCATTCCGTTTGTCGTTTCGGTTCGATTGTCGTTTTCCCATAGGAATGCATTGAAGCAATGCATTTCTATGGGAAAAAGCAAGTACGGAAACTGCAGCATTTTTTGGCACAGCCCCAAGCGCCAATCAGCTTGGGATTCAGCAAAAAAAAAAAAGTTTTAAAAGCTCGTGCTTTCCGGGTGCATTGGGGCAGAAGTGCCCTGGCTTATTTTTAAATCTCCTTTGTTTTAAAAAGAACAAGAATAATTCTCGCCATCTTCTGCCACTGCCACCGCCTCCCAAACTTCGGAACAAGTGTGGCTAAAGAATACCAAACATCAGACCACCACCCAGCAACCCCCCACCGAAAGAAAAAGGAGAAGTTGCCTTTTTCCACCACCACCACCCCAATATGCCCACATCCTTTTGGTCTCTCTCAACAAAACTAAAATAAAATCAAGAGATTCCTGGTAGTCAAGGTTTGGGTGCTCGCTTTCTTAAATTCTCCCCCTCCCCCACACCGCCCTTTACCATACCATCACAAAAAAGCAAAATAGCAACATAGCGAGCTCAGCGAAATACACCCTCTTTTACCCCCACCTTGATTCGGGATCCCCTCCTGGGGTTGTTGCCTCCTCTGCCTCATGGTCCCTCACCCTCATTGCCAAACAGATGCGGAAAGACAACCCGCCCCTTTAAGAAGCACGGCATTTTTCCCAGAATCCCCACCAGCTTCCCCCTCTTCTCCATACACATGCGCGGCGCGCACATACAAACGCACACAGCATGACCATGAGGATGGAGGAGGCAAACCCTGGAGATCCAGAGGAAAGGTGAGGCCAAGGGGTGTACTTTGCTGAGCTTGCTCGTTAATATTTTCCTTTTTTACGATGACACGGCAAAAGGTGGGGAGGAGAATGTAAGAAAGCGAGCACCAAAACCTTGGCTAGGAATAAATTGCTTGATTTGTTTAGGCATGCTTGACCCAGAGCTCCAGAAGTGGCAGTGGGAGGCGGCGAAAATTATCTTCTTGTTCTTTAAAAAGCAAAGGAGGTTTAAAAATAAGCCTGGGAACTTTCCTTCTCCAATGTGCCCAATCGGCGCCGGGAAAGCAGGGGCTTTTAAAACTACTTTTTGCCAAGTCCCAAGCCCCCCCCGCACTACAGCTGATCGGTGCTTGGGGCTCTGTCAAAAAAAGCTGCGGTTTCCTGCGCCGTTTTTCCCCCACAGCTCCAGTCCATTTTATCGCACACCGCCACTAACGGAAATGAACAGCACCGAACAAATTTTTTTGGTTCTGTTCGGTTCGAGCCTGACCCATCCAAATTGTCATTCTTCGTTCCGTTATGTAACGGAACAACTAACGACTAACGGTAACAGTAATTTCGTCATTTCATGCCCATCTCTAGTCATGACAGCTGGAGGTCTTTTCTTTTGTAATCCAAATGTTTCACTACTCATCCAGGTAGCTTCATCAGTCTGACAAAACTACTTGGATGAGTAGTGAAACATCTCACAAGAAAAGAAGTCCAGTTGCCATGACTCATCTTCTGGATAACCTCATCTGGATGATTGAGAATCTTCACAGACTTTTGGGAGAGTGGTAACCATGCTAATCAAGTTATTTAAAGGATGTATTACAACTCACCAAGAGGATATATAAAAGCATATTTAATAGATATATCATAACATGCATCCTGCCCATACTGTCAGAAAAGGAGGCCTACACCTGGCTTGTTGGCATGGACACAATTTTCTTGAGTGACATTAAGTTACCCAATATCTTAACAGCATATGCCAGCCTTCCATGACTGAAAAATGTAACTGAGCTTGTCTTCTAAGGATATTGCCATTGAAATTCTGGCTTGGAGGATTCCTGCGCTTAGTGAGAAGACATGACTAATGATTCAGAATTAAATATAACCCTTCAGCTGACAATGACAGATGTATTAGGAGCACAAGAACTAGTCAGATAGTGCTAATACCAAATCTTGTTCTCTCTGTCACTAGGTTTTAATTGACATTCCACATTTTTTTCTGTTTTCTTTTCTAAAGGCATCAATATTTCAGCATTGTGCCGTCATTTTTGGAATCTGTGACACCCTTTAGTTGTTTGTACAATGTATTGTCTACACCATTCTGTTTCCTACCAAAAACAAATTACAGACTTTAAATCTGAGCTGTCAGACAGATAATATTTTGGCAGGCTGTTAAGTGCAATGGAAAAAAAAGGAAAGGAAGGAAAGTACTGTGACTCTGATTTCTTATTGCTTTGATATTGTTTATTTCCCTCTTCTTGAAACTTAATGCTGGTTTTTAGAAGGTAATATTTTTGAGGGGGCATCAGAATCTGGAAACCTCTTAATTTTGCTCTTCTAAAAAGCTGACAGCCTCATCTTCCTTTTCCCATTTTGTCTTCTGTCCTTGTAATTCCACTACTCTAAATAATATAAATAATTATTACACCAGAACAGCAAAAGTCTTCCAAAAAGAGATTATAATAGTTGGCATTGGAATAGATTTTTTTTGGGGGGGGGGTGACTTGGTAAGATTGGCACGTTCCAGGTGCTTTACACAAAGTTTTAAAATGTAATATCTGACAACATGTCAAATTGTGTTGGCAATGCTTGTTGTTCCTTTAGGAGAGGCTGCTGTGAGACAAGGATACCACACAGAAGAGGGGAAGAGGGTTAAAGAGCTGTACATTCCTTTATAGATATATATAGCAAAGGATGGAGATGTAGCCTTGTGTGTACATATTCCTGTTTCAGAAGGTTACTGTTCATTGGCAAGTCTTAGCTCAGTGTATAGTGTGAAGCTGCACTAACACACACACACACACACACACACACACACACACACACACACACACACACACACACACACACACACACACACACACACACACACACCTTGATTCTGTGGTAGAAGCCAAACTGGCAGCTGAAAATATGAGAGGAATCCTGTAGTTGTTGCTGGTCTTTGCCTTGTGGATGAGGCTGGGCAAGTATTTTACTTACCATGTTTATTTTCTTCCCAGGAAGTAAGGTGTCCATTGATATTTTACCTGGTGTCAGAGGCCAAATGTGCTTTTTTCTGCTTTTTTATTACTAGAGAAATTGGCAGTTGGAACAATTTTTACTGGCAGAAGATTATCTACTTGGAATGGGTGTAATTCAAGAAAAGGTATGAAAACCCTGTTCCAAATGTTGACAGGACACACTGAGTAGCTAGAGACCTGTCTACCACTAGAAATATGTGGTATCTCCATCCCATCTGATGAACACCCTGTGGAGGTACATAGGAATGAGTCCATTGAGTGCTCCCATGAAACACAAGAAGATATTCTGGCAACAGGTTTCTCTATGACTAAAGCTGTACTTGATCTAAACTGTCTCCTAAGTCCTAGGCCGTTACTTCACGAACCTCTCGCTTCGCGGCAAGCTGTCATTTCTGTGCGAATCGATCGTTTCAGTCCGCACGCTCCTCCTTTTTGGCTGCGGCGCCACCCCGACCACGCCCCCTAAACCGTGCTCCGAGCGGGGTGAGAGATTCCCCTGCCGGAGGCCGAATCTTTTCGCTTGGCATCCCGCTTCCAAAGTCACGTGTGGCCACTAATTTTTTTCAGTTACTTTTTCTCCGAAATACCGATGAACGCGAGGGAGGCATGATAGCTTTGTAATGGTAGTTTGAGGCGGAAGTTGCTTGGTCACTGCTCTAATTTAGGAAGGGATTACTGTGCCCTTGGAGGACCGATGGATCATAAACAACAAATGTTGTGTGCTGGTCCACCTTGACCTGACGGAGAACAGCAATTTTTTCACGTCGCCAATGGACAAAATAATACAATTTGGGAGTAGAAAACGAAGGATCATACAGAAATTTTGCTCAGCCGCAAATGACAGCCGGGTATTGATGCATCGATACGTCGAGGTAATTTTTTTAAAAAAATTAAAGAAAGCTGAAACCGGATGTTGCAAATAAGCTTCCCAATGCGAAGGGAACACGTGAGGTAGTAATGGATTCGATCCTAAAACTTCGCCACGTGAGGACAGAGAGAGGGTGGGAGCGAAGGAGACCACGTGACCGCCTTCGCATTCAAAGCGAAGGCAATCCCGCTGCAAAGCGAAGTACTTCGTGAAGTAACGGTACTAGTCTGACACCATCCATTCTAGTGCATTGGCTCTTGCACATGATATATTAAGGACAGCTTTCTAAAAAATATCTGTTGTAAGTGCTTGGCTATTTGTGATCTTTCATTTTGTTTCTGTTTTAAATCCCCTCCAAAACAGAATAAAATTCAATCATCCTATGTTCTCTGCTGTAAATCGTTTCCCCACCCCTTCTTTTATATCATCATCATCATCATCATCATCATCATCATCATCATCATCATCATCATCATCATCAAAGTGCAGTGCTTGATGGGACCCTATGCATCATTAAATCCAACCCCTATCAAGGAGGCACAGTGAGAAACTGAACACCACTGATCCATTGGGCGGTCCAACAGGTTGGCCCATCTTCTTTTACACCGGGGTTCTTTACTTTTCATTCATAGGTTCCAAGGAGTCTGATGCTGTTTAAATGTGGTGAGTACTGAATAGAGTTCATGGGACAAATACCTGACTGTCTGAAGCACTGTGCTTCTCAACTCTCTACTCTTGAGAGCTTAGCCAAAGAGGTTCCAGTTCAAGGCTCCTCAGCCAGGACTTAGAAATAATTTCAGAATAGCTAATCCTTTCTAAGGATGAGCAAGGCAAGTACAGGATTTATTCTACACTTCAAATTCTGCTTGCTCTGATAGGCCCTTAAAAATGGTTGAGGAAAATGTACAGATTGGAACAGAGCACCATGCAGGAGTATCTAAATAGGAGAAGCTGCTAACCAGCAACAGATAAAGGAACCCTGTTTGGAGGGGACAGGTGAGTGGAGCTGCTGGGAAACTTATCTGAAAACAAACAGGGTGTCATGCATGAGGAGGTGTCATTTAGTATTTCTGAATTCACTCCATCGACACAGTTGACCCAGAGAAATGACAGAAAAACAGCCTTTATGATCCTCCCAATTGTTTTCTTCTGGGGGACTGGATAATTCTTTTGAAAGATTGTTCACACAAGACAGGACTTCCTTCCTTCCTTCCTTCCTTCCTTCCTTCCTTCCTTCCTCACAGCCAGCCTTCATTATGCTGACTTGTACACAAGCAGTGTGGAACAACACAGTTGACAGCCATTCCAACTGTTTAGTATTGTCCTTGTCAATGTCTACAAGTGAGGGATAAGACCAGCAAACAAGAATTTTAATGGCACTGAATAGTAGCTTTGCCTCCTCAAAGATGAACTAGTCATTCTCAGTCTGAATATAATCCCTTCAAACATAGTTAAAGGCTTCCTGCAACCCAGCAATAGAACATGGGAGCAAGTGTTTGCATTTGCAACAGTGCCTCCCATGCAGTATAACCAAGACTGAGAGCCATTTCAACATATTTTCCACACTCCTGCAGCAGGAGTTAGATCAGTCACAACAAATGTGTCAGTATAAGGAGAGTTCCATGCAAAGTTCACCATCTCCATTAAGGCAGGTGACACTGTTTGAGTGAAATCAGCAATGAACTTAACCAACAGTTATGGAGTGCATGAGAAACACTATGAGAGGGGGTGGGGGAATAACATCCTAGGTTTGGATCAGCAACAAAACAGTAGACATTTGGAAAGTACTCAACAATTTATTTCCCATGGGGAAAGTATTTCCAGTGGTGTGTACAGTAAATCTCCTCAGACTGGTTGTTGGAATCACTGGAACTACTTCTAAAATAATGTTTAAATTACCCTTATCCTCCTGTTGGGAGG
The DNA here is from genome assembly GCA_029282475.1 of Phrynocephalus forsythii. Classification (NCBI taxonomy): domain Eukaryota; kingdom Metazoa; phylum Chordata; class Lepidosauria; order Squamata; family Agamidae; genus Phrynocephalus; species Phrynocephalus forsythii. The sequence goes on from JAPFRF010000005.1 coordinate 37,855,873, forward strand.
TCTGTTTTAAACTCAATAGAGTCCAGTTTGGGCTGGATAGCTAAGTATCTGGCTTTGGAGCCAAAGATCTTCATTTCCCTAAAGTTCCTCCTAGAAGAGCCAGCCTATGTAGCCATGGGCAAGCTGCAGTCCCAGACCACCTCCAGGAGAAGAAAAGAGTAAATCTTTGCTCTATTCCAGTGGTTCTCAACCTGTGGGTCCCCAGATGTTCCTGGACTGCAACTTCCAGAAGCCTCTACCACTCGCTGTGCTGGAAGGGGTTTCTGGCAGTTGCAGTCCAGGAACATCTGGGGACCCACAGGTTGAGAACCACTCCTCTATACAGTACCTAGAAAACCCTGAGAAAGGTTACTATAAATCAGAATTGACTTGAGGACATACAATTGTTCTTACTGTAGATCCCAATGATGCTACTGTGAAGGAAATCTGCATTCACTGTCAACATTTGGGACTCTCCCCTAAGGACAACTCAGTCACTAATTTCTTACCCTTTTGACTCATCTACACTTGCCTGAACATTCCTTTCTTACTTCAGTCCCCGATTTTCTTTAACCAATTGTACAGGGTAGACAAAATGGCTGCTTGGAGGAACATTTGGAATGGACAAATGAGCACGTGTAACACCTCCCTTCAAGAAGAAGAAGAAGAAGAAGAAGAAGAAGAAGAAGAAGAAGAAGAAGAAGAAGAAGAAGAAGAAGAAGAAGAAGAAGAAGAAGAAGAAGAAGAAGAAGAAGGGTAATAATTTCATTCTTCAGGAGATATACAGTATATAAGGCCCCTGCAAATAAGGGTCAAACCTCTGCTTTCACCTCAGCATCTCCCCGCATCTGCCTGTCTCCTCACAAGAGATATGCCTCCTTGTAAGATTTTATGCTAAAATCCTTAACCTTATAGAATTCCTTACAGATATTTGTGATCCATGTGTGTCAATCTAGACTCTAGATTCTAGAGGGAATCCAGCTGCATTTTGACATGGAGTGGAGGTGCAGCTTGGATGAATGGACCACATCTTCTCTCCAATTTAACTCCACTCATTTGCAGATGAACACCTATGTGGGGCTTTAGTAATCAATATTTCTAGGTAGCTGTTCCATTGGCTTTTGCTGCAGTTTTTGGTAAAATTCTTGTTTTGTTACATAGTAAAAGTTTAGATATCCACAGAGGAAAATAGCTACAAGTTTGACAGAGATCACCCCTTTCTCATTAACTGGCACTTAAAGTCTCAAGAAAAAAATTGAAAATAGTCAGCATAATCAAAACTGACTTGAGATGTGATTATTAATAACTGAGATAGGATTATCAATAACTCACTCTGAGATATTTGTAGAAGAAAAGAGAAAAAAGGAGTCTTTACTTACAATTGCTTGAATATACTACTTTCTTTACTGTCCACAGACCAGCAACCAAACAGACCACCAGAAAAAAAGGCAAGAAAGAAAAAAAAGGCAATGACCAAACAGGAAAGAGAAGGATAGAACATTCAGCAGAGAGGCAGGATTCTCTCTCAATTTCAAAAGCTTAAAAGAACTACTGGTTTGTGCTGGATAGGTAAGCAATCATCCCAGCCCAGAAAAAGACCAAACTACAGACAACATGTGAGGTTAAAAAAAAAAAAAAAGACCAACAGCTCCCAAGCTGAAGATATAGCAGAAAGCAGCATGATAAATCTTTGATATTAAATGTCTTAAGATCCCAGGAATCCTTTTGCTTTGTTTCTCTGCCTTTGTCTATCCTTCCAGATGGAGAAGGGGAGAAAGGCAAATGTCGAGCCACCCATCAGAATTAGTTTATTAATGAACAGATTCCCTGCTTTCCTTTGATAAAATTAGGAACTAGCTACTGTTGGCTCAAAATTCAAGGAGAATGAAATATTTTCTGGAGTCATGGAAACTAATAAATCCTCCCTTGACAATTAAACAGGTTGGCAGAGAGGGATAAAATTACCTTCCATAAAAAGCACTGTACAGATGGAGGAACCACAGGAAATAAGTGTGGATCAAAAATGCTCCAAAAACATCAAATCGAGGAAATCTTAGGAGCAATTGATTAAGATGCTGTTGAAATTGTTTTCTGTTGCAAAATGCCAAGAGGGCTTGTTCAGCTGTTTGATATACAGTCTCAGAGGTACCCCCTCCCCCCAAAAAAAAGATGTGTAAATGGCATTGAAATCCAGGTTTGAAGTACTATAAGGTATATTTCTCCCTTTACACAAGTTTGAGCCACATGGTTCTGGTTATACACATATTCCCTCCCTTAAATAAATAAATAAATACATAAATAAATAAATAAATAAATAAATAAATAAATAAATAAATTAATACAGACAGGTAGATAGACAGACAGACATATTCAATAAATACTACATTGCTACTTGTCTCCAGAAAGTCACCTGAGAAAGGTGGATCTTGGACTCACGGAAGACCCTCTTGTTGGCAGTGTGGCAGCCCCTGATCTGATGGCAGCAGCCTAGCCCCCCCCCCCGTTTCCTGTCATGGCATCTCCTCTGGAGGACCAGGGTGGGTGCTAGGGTAGGCCTGGAACCTGATGCAGGTTGGGGAAGGTCACCGTAGAGTTCTGCTCCATTGGGGCAGGAAGGAGGAATGATCACACCTCTGCTTTCCCCCACTGATAGAGGCTTTAGCAACTTTCATGCATTAGGTGTATATGTGAATCTACTGTTTATGCCTTATAATTATATTTTAGGGCCATAAGAGTTATACATGCATTTTAAACTACTTCAGGGAGTTGGGCCTCTCTGACCCCAGTGTTGTTGAAGGGAGAAATGTACTAGGATCTAGACTTTCTACCATATAATTCTTACTAGCAATTAGGAAGTGTTTTCTGATATTCAGCCAAAATCTGGCTTCCTATAACTTGAGTGCCATGGTGCATGTCTTGCATACTGGATTGATCGAGAACAGATCCTGCCCCCACTCTGTTTGGCAATCTTTCAAAAATGTGAAAACTGTTATCACTGGAGATAGGCACAAAATGCCAAAATGCTATTTTGTTTTATTTTTTCATTTTTTATTGTTTTATTTCATTTAGAATGAAACTTTTTTTTTGAAAAAAGAATTCATTTCATTTTCATTTGTTTCATTTTTCATTTTTCATTGTTTTCCTCTTCTCAAGCCTAAACATGCCAGTTCTTTTAGTCTTTGCTCATGACTTGATTTCCAGTCCCTAATCATAAGAACATAAGAACATAAGAAGAGCCATGCTGGATCAGGCCAAAGGCCCATCGAGTCCAGCTTCCTGTATCTCACAGTGGTCCCACCAAATGCCTCTGGGAGTGCATGAGACTAGATATCTGTCTCCTGTTACCACTCCCCTGCATCTGGCCCTTGATGTATCCTGGTTTTAAGCCTGGAGATTACACATCTCCATTAGGGTTTGTAACCTGTGATAGACTTCTCCTCCAGGAATCTGTCCAATCCCCTTTTGAAGGCATCTGTGTTTCTCTCCTCTGAATGTGTTCCAATTTGTCAGCATCCTTCTTGAGGTAACGTCTCCAGAAATGTCCAAAACCTAACCAGTACCAAACAGAGAGGAACTAGTATCTCATGGGCTTTGGAGAATATACATCAATTCATGCAGCCTAAAATAGCATTTGCTTTTTTTGTAGCCATACCACATTGTTGGCTCATATTTAGCTTCTGGTCTATGACAATTTCACGATCCTTCTCGCTCATAGTATTGCTGAGCCAGATAGTCCCCATGTTGTAACTGTGTGTTTTGTTTCTTTTTCCGGTCTGCACGTCTTGCTGTTTATTTATTCCTGTTGAATTTCATTCTGTTGCTTTCAGCCCACTGGCTCAAGCCTCTCTAGATCATTTTGAATTTCATTTCTTCCAGGGTATGAGCTAGTCCACGCAATTCTGTATCAGGTTAACTTCTTTTTCGTCTGACTGTGCATTTCTTTGGAAAGCCTTGAGTTGATCACACCGTGTTACTGATCTTACAGATGCAAGCAACACACCTCAAAATCAAAACGTTTGTAGTATGAAACTTGGCTTCATTATTTGGTTTACTATTCTTTAATGGGGAGGAATCCAAGGAATTCTAGAGAGTAAAGATTCCCTTTCCTCCTTCGTTTTAAGCAAATAGAAGTAAATCAAATATGGTTCCCAGTGGTGACAATATTTTCCCTAGAGAATTTTAGAACAATTTTCAAAGCCCTAGTGACACACAGAGATAAGATTTAAAGAAACTGACAGATAACATTATTCTTGAATTCTACCTTAAAGGGCTCCACACAGCATGAGAGTGCCCTTGTCAGGTTTCCCCCCCTAGCAAACTACCTAGAGGCAACATTACTCTCCGGAATCTTTCAACATTTATTTCTGAAGCAGACAAAAATATAAGCTCAGCTGAGAGGAGGCAGTGACTTGAGAGGTGAAAAAAGGGCTGGAGTTTATCTGACTTCTCTTTTCTTTATTGGATATTGTGGAAGCTTTTGCAAAACAGTAACAGTACTATACCTCCACATTGAATTGTTTACTCTCCTGGGGTAGCTTTGCTTTGACTACGCTCTTTAAAGCAGCAGTGCAGTTAGGGAGTCTTATGGGAGCCGTCTTCTCTTGTGGCCTCAGTTGTGAGTGAGGGAAGTGCAAAGAGGAGGAAGTCCAATCACACATTAGACAATGTGGTCTGGTTTAGGCCTTATCGCTTGCTTCATTATACCCAAGTCATTGTAAAACTGCCCCATCATCATGCAAAGATAAAAAACAAAAAACTTCACTAATCTTTTAAAATTACAATTAACAGAGACAAATTTCAAGAGAGAAAGGCTGGGAAGGGCAGGATGAAACCTCCCCTCTTTGTGTGTTCTTGTCCCAGTTCAGACAGGGCTCCTGTATATTTGACACAGGATGAACCAAAATAGACAAAGAAGTGAGCAGTACATCTTCAATGTAACATGCAGTCTGATCCTTGGTATTCTCTCAGTTTTGTTTCATGTCAGAAACTTGAAATAACAAACTTCTCTAAACCTCTGTGATTTTGCAGACAGCCCCCCACCCTCCTTGAACTGGTTTGGTTGTGTAATGGAGGGATGGGTCCAGATGTATTGTTGTCTAAGGCCAAGGTAGTACTGCAAGTTGAGATGCCAACTACATCGACAACAGGTTTTTTGCTGGTTGCTCTTTGCTAGGTTGGCTCAGGGGAGAGGACATACATACCTCAGTCTCTACCATTTGACATTTCTAAGATTTTTGCCTAAGGTGGTGACCCAGCTCTGTCAAATGATAGGGCTGAGTTCCTAGGAATGAAGTGAACTGTTGCAAGTAAATAAGGACTATCAACTTTACTTCTTGGATACTGTAGTCAAGGCTTTTCCCACAACCTGAGTTTGATCCTCATTCATTCTGGCAGCCAGCTCAGGATTGGCTCAGCCTTCCATCCTTCCAAGATTGGTAAAATGAGTATGCAGCTTCCTGGGGGGCAAAGTGTTCCTTGCTCAATTATGTTGTCCAGAGAGTGCTCTAAGTGCGGTGATAAGTAAGTCAAAACAACAAGCAGACAGACAGATCCTGTCATAGAACCTGGCACCCAGACTCTTCACGATGGCCGTTGTGCAACGCTGCCTTCTGCTTTCTCTCAGTGAGCACCCGGAGAAAGCAGGCATGAGAAGGTTAAGAGTTCTGGCAGGCATTTCTCTACCCCGTTAGCACACCTTCAGCCTGCGAAGCACTGTGCCCCTGGGGTTCAATAAGTAGCATTATGATATGCTGCCACTAAATCTAATAAAAATCAATATAAACAATTTCAGTAGCAAAGTACTGCAAAGTTAGTAGCACATCTCCACTCTCAGTCACCTTGCATATACTTGTGTGAAAGGATTTTTTTTTTTTTTTTTTAAAAAGGAAAGAAAGGGGAAAAGGTCAGTTCAGAAAAACAAGGAAGGGGAAATGTTCCAGAAGCAAATTGTAGCTACAGGATTACAGCATACAAAACAGAAAGACACCAGAAAATAACAAAGGGTAATTCACCCTCTTTGACAGTTTCTTCATGTCCATTCTCATTCCAGGAGGAAGTTTGTTGCGTGTTGATGTCGGTCACAGTCACGTGGTCTTCTCCCACTTCTGCCCCTGTTCCTGTGTACCCACAGGCATGATTGATAATACTGGGATCACTGTTACTGCACATCCTCTTTCCATGATGAGATGTGAAATTCTATGCCTTCGTTCTCTTTTTTTTCGGTCTAACCTTCCATTTTCCGATGTTTTGATTCTCTGAAGCCTTGCCTTTAATGCGTTATAGAGCAAACTTTGAGGGATTTGTTAAAATGTCAGCACTGCATTGCTAACTCCATAGGGAATTTACTGGTGAATGTCACTTCGCACTCCTGCCACTAGATGGCAACAAGCTACAATCGGCACTCGTTCTGCGACGAGGCTTACTTCACGGGCTCTCATCTTGATAACGAGAAGTGAGATGAGCAGTTTCTGGAGGCCAGGGAGGGAAATCGGTCATCCCGCTTAAATCGCAGTTCAGGGGGCATGGTCGGGATGAACTCCCGTCGTCACACAATGGACGTGCGGTAAGATTAGTTCGTACCGGTACCAAGCAGGACCGTGAACCGTGATGAAAGGGATGTGAAGTAACGGCCTTTGTCTCACCTATGTAGAAGAATGGAGTAAATCTGGGACACTCCCTGTGCTCCTCGGGACAACTTCATACATGGCAGAACTCCTTGCAAATAGCATTGCTGCCAAGAAATAAAGCATATCCTCCATAAAGCTGAGTTTCAAACGATTGAAATTCCCAGTTCCCTTTTAAACAAATGAACGTGCCATTAACACCTGAGGCTGACCATTATGTAATTATTCTTAGCCCACTTTGATCATTCTTCCATGCCTCTCTCTCTCATGTTGGAAGTCTACATTCCCTCAGGGAGGGAAGCACAACACTTTCCTAACTCACAGATACATACAGATGTTGCCTACTTTGATATAAAAAGATAAAGTTTGAGGTGTTAGGCTCTGCTTTGAACTCTTGAGCTCAGTTCTTCTTTGAAGTGACCCCAGCCAGGAAATACAGGAAGGAAAGTTAGAAAAGAAGAGCATAATAGGGCTGGGCCCTAAATGATAAATGAAACACTAATTTGTCAGTTCATTACGTAACATAACAAAATGAAATGGTGAAGCAGCGTTTCATTAGTAACAAAATGAACTGATGGGTTTTTTTAGTTTAAAATGAACCAATTTGTTTCTCTGTAAAACTGCTCCCCTGGGTTTCGAGGCACCAAATTCGGTGTGAACTTCATTGCTGTAAAGGAGGCATCCAAGAAGGGAAGCCTGCTTATAATGGGGGACTTCAATTGCCCTCTAATAGACTGGGTGAACAGGACACAATAAAGATATAAAGTTCCTAGATGTGCTAAATTATTGTTCCCTGGATGGTTGATGAACAAACTAGAAGTGCATCTGTGAAGTTGCCATGGCTCAACTTCCAACTAGAGGTATGAGAATCCTTGACTAGATCCTGAGTAATATACAGGATCTGGTGCAAAATGTCAGTGTGACTGATCCAATTGGAAGCAGCGACCACAACACAAGTACTTTTAATTTAATCATAGACTGTAAATCACTGATAAAATCTAACACAGAGATCTTAAATTTTCAAAAAGGAAATTTCCCAAAGATGAGGAAACTAGTAAAAAAGAAGCTGAAATGGAAAACTGAGAGAGTCCAAACACTCCAATAGGCATGAAGGCTGCTCACAAAATCCATAACAAAGGCCCAATTGAAATGCATACCCAAAAGGAAAAAATGGCACTGCCAGGTCCAAGAGGACTCTGCTGTGGCTTACAGGAGCTGTTCGGGAAGTGATCAAAAGCAAAAAAGCTCATTTAGAAGATGGAAGGCTTGTCCAAATGAGGAAAACAGGCAGAAACATAAATTCTGGCAGACCAATTGCAAGGCAACAATCAGGAAAGCAAAGACTTAGAGAAGCATATAGCTAAAAACACTCAAAGAGATAACAAGGAGTTCTTTAAGTACATTAGAAGTAAGAACCCAACTAGGAAGGCCATTGGACCATTAGACAACAAAGGAAGCAAAGGATTATGAAAGAGGAAAGAGATTGCAGAGAGACTCAATGAATTCTTTGCTTCATTATTCCCTGAAGAAGTCAGAGACCACATGCCCAAAACAGAGCCTATCTTCATAGGGAGGGAAACCGAAGAATTAAGCCAGATAGGCTGATACTTCACGTCCATCTAATCTTGTTCCCTGCCAGAAGAAGTTGTGATTAGACAAGTTCATGGAGAACAAGGGTATCAATGGCTATCATTATGGATGCCTAAGGACAACCTCCTGGTTGGAGAGATAGGCAGGATATCTTTTAATGCCATTTGCAGGGAATCATAAGCAGCTGAAGACATCTGCTTGGGAAAAAAATGATGCAAATGATGAGCCACTGTGTGAGACAGAATGTTGAACTAGATGGGCTGTGGCCTGCTCCAGCAAGACTGTTCTTAGGTTCTTTAATGTCCCCAAACTGGCCAGAACAGAACACAATGGACCAGAACAGCAACTTCTGTGTAGAACAAATCAACCAAAACCACAACATACATAAGACCAGAAGAGACTGGAACAGCAAGCCACAAAACAACTCTAGGAACAACATTCCAGTCCTAGTTCAGGCAGAAAACTGATGCTGTGCAAAACAGCCTGGAATGTCAACTTCTGAGTAAGACAACTCAATGAACATCACCTGTCATGTTGACTAGACCAGAATGATGCAGCCAGCCACAAAAGATAATTCCCAGTGAACAACATTTCAATATCCCTTTCAAGCAGAAAACCAATGTTATATAAAAGGGCCTAAAAAGATAACTTCTAGGTAGTGTAACCCAACTAACTTTACCCATCCCATTGGACTAGAAAGGACAGAGGCAGCAAGCCAAAAAAACAAACAAACAAACAAACAAACAAACAAACAAAACAACCCACCCCCAGAAACAACATTCCAATATCCATTCATGCAGAACATTGATATTGCACAAATCAACCAAAAATGATTATTTCTTTGTAGGACAGCTCAACAAAATCCAGCCAAGCCAAGAAGTCCATTTTTCTGATGCCAGCCTGTCCAATGAACTATGGGGTTTTAATCAGCCTCACCAAGCTTCAGCTATCTCCTTCCCAATACCTGATCAACCCAGGGGGCAGAGTCAGTACTCAGGAAACAATGCGGGTGACGGACAGTAGGTTCTTAGGAGTTATTCTACAGGAGGATTTGACCTGGAGTGCCAACACTGAAGCACTGGTTAAGAAGGCCCAACAGAGATTATATCTTCTGAGACTTCTCAGGAGGGAACAACTGTCTAAGAAACTGTTGGTAACCTTCTACTGGGGCTTTATAGAAAGCACTATCACTTACTGCCTCTGTGTCTGGTTCGCCAGTTGCACAGTGGCAGATAGAAGGGCACTCCAGAGGGTCATAAACACTGCTGAGAGGATAGTGGGCTGTCCTCTTCCTCCTTTGGAAGAATTATACAACTCCAGATGCTCAAGGAAGACATCTAGAATTTTGAGAGACCCTTCGCATCCTGGCCACCAATTTTTTGAACTGTTGCCATCTGGCAGGAGATACAGGACTCTTAGGTCAAGAACAAATAGACTAAAGAACAGTTTTTATCACAGAGCGGTATCCAAGTTAAATGTGACAGTTTTAGCACCATCTTAATCAGTTTTTAAGTAGTGTTTTAAATTTTGTAAGCAATTTTAAGAGTTTTTAATATTTTGTATGGTGTTTATGTGTTTTATGTGTTTTATGTGTTTTGTATGTTTAGAGTGTGTAGTGGAACAGCACTCTAATTTCGTTGTGCATATCTTGCATATGCATAATGACAATAAAACTCTATTCTATTCTATTCTTCTATTCTATTCTATTCTATTCTATTATTTCCTTGTCGCCCAGCAGAATTTCTGCAATCTAACAGAGGCAAAGAGGGGGCTGGCTGGGATGGTTACCACAACATGGTTCCTGTGGAATTTCTGCCTGTTGTTACACTGCTGTTGCTTGAGTTTTATTTTTGTGTAAACAGGCTTTGTTTGGCTCATTCAAAAGCTGCTCTTCTGAGATGCTCAACAGAAGACAGATAATTTTTTTTGCCCAATAAAAGAACTAAATGACTTGTAGTTCCTGTGAAAGATTTGCTGCTAGTGATGGTCTATTTGGTAGCTTTTCCCAATATGGAAGTTGCCACTCTGTGCTGTTTTCTGGATAAAAAGAGATAACAGAACGTGTCTCCTTTGAATCTTCTGTAGCTTGCTGAATCACTTCCACTGAGCCCTGGACAAGTGGGGGATGAGGTTAGCTTTTGCTACTGAGGAGTTTCTACTTGAAGCATTTTTTGTGTCTGTGTGGAATATGATTTATTTTTATTTGTATTTATTCGTATTTTTTGGCGGGGAGGGAGGCAGAAGAGCAACTGGGATGTAATTTTTGTGATGTTTTCAGGCTGGCTGAGTCAGTCCTCTCCAGCCACGCTCAATCATTAATTTATCCAGTTACTACTATTTAAAAGTTACAATTGCAAGCTGTTTCCCACAATATTGGTTTTCTGCCAGCAATGGACACTGGAAAACTGTTCCTGGGGATATTTGCAATTCACTCCACCAGTGCCTTCTCAGGGTAGGATGGGCAAATTATGTTCGGTTGTTCTACTCAGAAGTCATTGTTCTGGTCTGTCTTGAATAATATTAATTTTCCTCCCTGGAGTGGATCCTGAAATGTTTTTCCTGATCATGTTCTTGTGCTAGTTGTATCCCCTCCTGTAATACAATGAAGGGGGATAAATTTTGCTGGATGTTGCTGTTCAGGCCTGTTTTGCACAATATTAATTTTTTTCCCTAGATTGGTCAATAGAATGTTACTCCTAGTGTGGTTTCATGGATTACTGCACCATCTAGTCACATGTACGTATGTCATGAATTTGGTTGATATGTTGTAAAAGGTAAAGGTTCCCCCCCTTGCACATGTGTGCTAGTCATATCTGACCCATCTCTGTTTTCAACCCAAACAGCCAGTGTTGTGCAAGTCTGTGGCCATGTGACCAACATGGCTTCAAGGAAACTCTGTTTTCCCTTCCCACTTTTTATGGCAGTACCTATTTATCTACTTGCATTTACATGCTTTTGAACTGCTAGGTTGGCAGGAGCTGGAGTTAACTTCAGGGGCTCATTCTGCTGCATGGCACCTGGGATTTGAACCGCCGAGCTGCTGACTTTGCAGCCAACAGTTTCAGTTTTCTAGCCCACTAAGCCACCACGCCCCCTTGATGTATCTTACACATCGATAATTCAAGATATGCAGATGACACCCTTTTACTGGTAGAAAGCAGCAAAGCCTTAAAACGACAGTAAGGGAGCGTGAACTATGGTGCCAAAGCAGGTCTGCAGCCAAATGTTTCGAAGATAGAAATCATGACTGCAGAAGAACGACACAACTTTGACAATGAAGAAATCAAAATGGTTAGAGATGTTGTATAACTTGGTTCAGTCATCAATCCAAATACAGACTGCAGCCAAGAAATCAGAAACAGACTGGGACTAGAGAGAACAGGAATGAAGGAACTAGGAAAGATCATCAAATGAAAGGATGTGTCATTGGAGGCCAAGACCATCCCCACTTTTGTATTTATCATCACCATGTACAGGAGTGAAAGCTGGGCAATTAAGAAAACTGACAGGAAAATAAATAATTCACTTGAAATAGGGAGGTATAGGAGATGTTTGCGGATACCCTGGACTGTCAGAAAGACAAACAATTGGGTTTTAGATCAACTCAAACCAGAATGATCTCTGGAAACAAAAAAATAATAATGTAGAAATGGAGGTTATGTCATGAGAAGACAGGATTCTCTGGAAAAGACAATATTGCTGAGAAGGGTAGACGGCAACAGGAAAAGAGGAGGAACAAATATGAGATTGACTGATTCTCTAAAAGAGACTCATGGCCTTGAGTCTGCAAGAGATGAACCAGATGGCTGAGGACAGGGCATTTTGGAGAGCACTCCTTTGTAAGGTTGTCCTGAGTTGTGTTGACTTGGTAGCATATGACAATAACATATCCTATTCAGAAGTTGCCATTGCAGGCTGTTGCATTCTGTTTTGGCTGGCTTCAGAGTATCAAAGGGTCAGTGAAACAGTAACATTTAATGGATTTGATGTCTTTTAATTTATTTATTTTTTTAAAATAAAATAAACAAAACATTAAAAATAGTGCAAAAATAAAAGGAGTAAAAGAAACATATACTAAATAATTTAAAAACACGATGCAAAATATGTCTTATATCCCTCCACTCTTAGAATATATCAATATTTGTTTGTTTGTTTGTTTGTTTGTTTAAAACATTTCTATCCTGCCCATCTCCCTGAAAAAGACCCAGGGCAGCCTGCTTCTGTCCAAAAAGTAAAAGAATCTTGTCCTTCACTTTTCCATTGGTTTGAGGTGTTTTGACGTGTGCCCATCACCTCCCACTAATTCTGGTGTTAATATTTAATAATTGGCATTGATTCCATTCAATTCCTGCATTTACCTAGTTGCCATTTTTTTTGCAGATAGAGTGAGCAACAGCAGCATCAAAATACATTACATGAATTTCACTCCTTCGTATTTTAATGTCACAAATGTAAAAAAACAAAAAAGGCAACATTCGTGGAAATCACAGTCATCTTTTCCCCCTTTCCCCTCCTCTTTCAAAATAACCATTCCATGTAAAAATGGCAGATATTACTGCTTAGAATAGCAACTCTCCAGGGAGATGCTTTTAGTTTAATAGCGGGAATAGAATCTAGACTACAAAATTATTACTTTTAATAGGAGTAAATAACCCGGCAGAATACAGACACATGTGTATGTATATGTATATATTTAGAAGGAGAGAGCTAGACAGTTCCCATTTCACCACGGCATGATAATTTTACTGAAAACAACAATTTTATCAAGAGCGCTGAAGGACATCTACATTTTGCAACAGCTAATAAATGTGCATGTCAGCCATTCTGCCCTGCAAGTTGGAAGCTCTAATATACATTAATTGACTGTGATACCACAAGACGAACTGACATCGGTATCAATCACATGGCTTCTACTTCTTTGCCTGCTCAACTCCTTTCCTGTGTTGTCGACTGCTTATTTTTCCATTCTTTTTGAAGAGCTGGGGTCCCTTCTTGACATTCCATGGTTATAGTTAGCAGGTGCATCATTAACTCTCTGCAGACAGGTTCACTCTGAGTTTCCTCTGTTGTTATTTTCCCATCTTGCAGTATATTGTTATTTAGCACAGGCATGGTGGATATGTAGCCCTATGGAGTTGCAGGAGGGTGAACCACAGCAAATTAGTGTGTGGACTCCAAGGTGTGTCAAATATCTAGTTTTAAGATCCTTCTGAAGGAAGTTGTAAATGCCAACATCCCTGAAAAATCAAACTCAGTAAATTAATACACTTTGTCATGCCAACATTTTAATAAAATGGTGGCAGTGTGGGATACAAAGACAAACTATTTTGAAAAAGGCACATCAAATTTAAGTGTCTATGCTGGGATGGATACAAAGAGGGAGAGCCATTTTGGGGAGCTATAACTCCTAGAATTTTTGATTGGGTACAGTATTCTGAGAATTGCAGTCCAAATAATTGTTTCACATTACTGGGTAGGCACTTGGTAGATCTACAGATAGATCCAGAATTGATTCTGAGTAGAGCAGCAAAGCGTTTCTGTTCTTCTAACACATAACATTATTATTTTTTCCTGTTTAAATTAAGCTTCTAAAGTGAAGATGGATGGGGTAGGGGAGAGATCAGGAGTGGATGTTTGTGTGAAAAGGCTGCCAACATGGCAATGATAGTATAAATAAATGTAGAACCCAAGCACATGGTTGGACACAATCAGCTCATTAGCAGCTGTGTTTCATACAAACCACTCCGGTATACTTGGTGCTCATTGACAAACTTCAGGACTCCAACTTGTAGCCTTTTTTTAAAAAGGCTTGTGCGTGCCTGCCTACTAGTCCCCTAAACCCAGATTTTATACTCCATGTCCTCCAGCATGATAATATTTTGGGGAAACAGGAAAGACAAAAATCTGCACTTAGCAGGCTTTTATTTCTGAAAGTCGTTGATATACTTCAGAAGTCAGCCTCTCTTACTTGGATGTATTTGGTCCTTTCTAGATCAGGACCAGATCTTAGAACAAGAAGGCTCAAATGGAGCATCTTCAGCCGATGGATGGAGAGCTATTAGCCTGAATGCTGGTGTTCTGCAAAGGAAGAATAAGGGCAAAAAAGAGGTACTGCAATCAAGCAGGGGCAGATGGACAGACAGGGTCTGAATGATTTATACAGGAGTCATGTTGAGTTTGGTACATCAATCCATGCAACTTGTCTCAGAAGTGATTTCAGCTTCACCTCCTGTAGGCTCTACAAGACACTGACTGGGAAACTCTCTCTCTCTCTCTCTCTCTCTCTCTCTCTGTGTGTGTGTGTGTGTGTGTGTGTGTGTGTGTGTGTGTGTGTGTGTGTGTGTGTGTGTGTGTGTGTGTGTGAGAGAGAGAGAGAGAGAGAGAGAGAGTGCATATGCATACCTGCATTGAATAGCTCACACCATGGGGATGGGGGAGGCAATAGCAGGGAACTAAGATTTGAGGGTGCACATTAAATTTGCAGTTATGCATCTTGTCAACAGGCAACTTTTATTTGAGTGAGATAGAGCCTTCTTATCATTCAGCTCCAGTACCTCAAAGAAGGAGAAAACCCACTCCTAAAATGAAACAAAAATGGAAAATTGCTGTCGTTGAGGATTCTATCTCCCTTTGTCTCCCAATCAGTCACACAGTTTTGATAAAGCTATCTCTTTTCTTGGAATGCCTTTCCACCTTACTGGTTTTTAATCTTGTTAAAAGTGCTTCCAAACTTTTATTGCCAGGGGATGAATTAACCTGCAATTCAGCAGATTACAAAAAAATTGGCACCTCTTATATCTATCATAATGGAATCAGTTGGGTTGCTTATATTGTACTTCTTTTGTGTAATGCAGAACTTCTCAATGTTTCCCTCTTTCTCCTCCCTTCCCAGCCTTCTCTCTTCAACTAAGACACTCCTTTCAAGTTTTCCTGCTGTATTTCCAAGATGGGGTTAGATGCCAATCAAACAATTGGTTGGATGATATTTTCAAAGTAAAGAAGTCAACTTAGTGTGACTAGATTTGAGATGGCATGCTGGTAAATGAAAGAAAAATTATTCAGTAAGCATCTATTACTAATAATATTTTGCTCTGCTATTCTTCTGTTTGGTAGTATTCTTTTGAGATCTAAGCAGTTTTAATTTTTATTAGAATTGTTGTGAACAGGATCATCAATACTTATCTGTAATGAATTACTAAGTTTGGATAAAGCTGGCATGCTAAGCAGATGCCACAATGGCAGTGAAGTACATGTGGGATGTTGATTACAATGTCTATCACCCCATACCACTGCTTGTAGTGGATGGGTGGTTGCAATCCAACAACTTCTATGCATTTTCCATGCTGTGTTACAGTCTTTTGATATGCTTGTTTCCTTGTGGATTTTATTGTTATACTGTCCAGAATCCTACTATGTTTTTGGGACAACATATCCCTAATTGCCAAAAGTTTAAGAAGGCCATACAGGCCTTTGCAATTGTATGTTAAACTGAGGCATCATGTTTTCTTAAGCTATGTTGTCAGTGTTTGCCACTGAGTTTTATGTTGGCTGAGGTACACCAGTGGATATGACTAATAGGATTCCTGTCAATGTTTACAATTATCAATTTTCATTTTAAAAAAGTGCCCAACAACACTCATTCTCCAATTTGAGACCAAAGTCAAAGGCTTTTTGAGGCACTTCTTGCTAGAGATGGGCATGAAATGAATTCCTATGGGGAAAAGCGGGCAGATCCCATCCCCAGCATGCCCCATAGGTACCGGGGAAAGGGCAGGATTTTTTTTCATTGAAGCCACTGCCGATTACCTGGAGTGCGGGCTTTGGCAGGAGGAGGAATTTTAAAAGCCTGTGCTTTCCTAGTGCCCACCTGTCATCCGCTGGACCCCTTTAAAAATGGCCCAGTTGGCACTGGGGGAACCCTGGTGCCGACAGGGCAATTTTTAAAGGGGTCTAGCCAATGACAGGTCAGCAGCATTCTTCTGAAAATGGCCTGGTTGCCGGCAACCAGGCAATTTTCAGACGTTTCCTGCCACCTTATCATCAGCTGGACCCCTTTAAACGTGGCCCAGTCACCGACAGGGGATCCTCCTGCTGCAGACTGGGCCATTTTTAAAGGGGTCCAGCCAATGTCAGGAGAGCAGGAGACATCTGAAAATGGTCGGGACGCCAGTTCAGAGCTCTCCTGCTGGTGTCCCAACCATTTTCAGACATCTCCTGTTGACCTGTCATCAGCTGGACCCCATTAAAAATGGTCCAGTCAGCACTGGGGTGGGATCCCCGGTGATAAATGGGCCATTTTTAAAGGGGTCTAGACGATGACAGGTTGGCAGGACCACTCTGAAAATGGCCCATTTGGCAATGCAGGAGCTCCACATTGGCAACCATTTGTTCCTGCCCCAGCACTGATCAGCTGGCACGCCGGCTTGGGGGAGGGAAAAATACACACAGTGCACAATCACCACACATGCACCCCCACCACCCAAAACAGTAAAAAAAGTTAAAAGATTTATTTATTTATTTATTATTAAATTTATACCCCGCCCATACAACACACAGAAACGAAATGAACCAAACTGAAAAATGAAACGATTTTTTTTTATAAAAAATTCATTTCAAACGAAACAAAATGAAATGAAAGGGGAAATGAAACAAAATGTCATTTTGCATTTTGTGCCCATCTCTGCTTCTCACAAGCAGATGGTTTCCTATTCTGCACTTTTGGATGTTAAGAACAGGATTTACCAGAAATTATTGCAATGTGGTTGAAACAAGATTACCACCCTGAAAGAGGGCAGCAAAGGTCCCTGCTTCATACAGGGTGGAACACAGAGCAATCCAAAGCTCTGCTAAGCAGAGGGACAAAAGAGACACCAAGTAATGAGGAAAGAGGATATTTAATGTTCCACAGCTAAGCCTTCATCAAAAGACAATAGGTGTTGGGACCTCCTAGTGGTAATTACAGCAAAGGAGTCAGAACTCAAGAGCAGTCAATTGCTGCTGTCAGCTTTGGCTTTGTAGCCAGAGATCTGTTTTCAAATCCCCATTAAACAAGATTCTTACTAACTAACAGATCCAGTTTAAACATTATTCTCTTCTCCAGTAGGTAACAGGGAGGGTATTAAGAAAAGATGTTATCATGCACGGTGGGGGACGCTGGGAGGCAACAGTTTCTCTGTTGTGTCTTAATGGAAAGAAACTGTTGTTAACACAATTGCTCAATTGCTCCCGCTTCTTAATTTCTGTCATTTTTCCAAACACATTTCTATTTCTGTCAGTAACCTGAATCTGTAGAGGTGAATCAGTGCAGAAAAAGATAGGCAGCTGGACTTGGACATCTCATCACTTCTTATCCACACTAAGTAATTATTTGTTGACACAAATATTACTGTGGTCAAGATTAATTACTTTATGGGAAGCTCATCTAGTTCCTGCTGTCCTTTTATGGACAGGGTGCCCTATATATTAACTGTCACCATGAGGAAACCCCATGTGTGACCCATGGGTTCCGGCTTGGGTGCGGTCAGCAAGCGTTTGTGAGTCTGAAGCATTTTTTCTCATTATTTATTGGGCTTTTTACTGCTTTAACAACATTTTTCGGCTGACCTTGTTGATAACGTTATTAGCAGCAGAAAACTGACCTTGGGAGCTGTGCTTGGAGGCTGCTTGCAAAGGTGCCGGCTGCTTTGTTTACTTACTTAATTGTGATAAAGCTCCGGTGATTTTGAACTGCCCTCTCTGTGAATTCTGCAGCTCACTGAGAGCTGAGAGCTTTCTTATGAGGAACTCAAATACAACTCTAACATCTGCTGAAGTATTGTTTTAAACAAACCTGAGTGAATACTACATATTTATTTACACTGTATGATATGGAAATCTTCGATCTCACCCTATCGCCTCCAGTGTTAAGGCAGCTGCAGCTGCAGTGCAATACTCCGATTTCAATTACGCCCATTTCTGATCTGGGAACCAGCAGAATACACAGCAGTAATCAGTTTTCCAAGCCTATGCAGTCTTCAGAGTGTGACCATAGTGATTTGTCTTTCCCATTTAATTTTAACATGCATTCTGCTAAACAAGGCAGTAAAGCGGGACTCTACCCTGTGCATCCAAGGAAACTGAGGCAAGTTAAGATGACTGACTATATTACCTCCCAGAAAGTCTTAACAATTGGCAAAGAGAATCCTATTTCTCCTCACATTGACTTATCTGATAGCCTTTTGATGAATGATCAGCTACTGGAAGGACATCAGTCAATTGGTAGCCTGCTAAGCAGCACAGTGAATGCAGACTTTGGCAAGTTAAACATGTCAGATTTTGTGTCTGATCCAGTTTTGGGCCTAGAGGGTCCGATGCAATCGAATGAGCCAATCTTTGGTCCAAGGGAGGTAAACTGTACAAATGTTAAGAAGCCGGAAATTATAGATACCACATTTATAACAGGGAACCATGATTCTTTTCATTCCTGCTCACTAGTCTCCTTGGCCTCTGCTAAATCAACCACACCAAAGGTATCAGACAGTTGCAGAATACAATGCTTTTAACAGAAATTAGAGATATATTAAAGGAAGTAAAGCAGTCCGTGTCTACCATAGAAGGTTACCTGAAAGAAAATAAGATGTGCCCAGAAGGAAATCCAGAAGACCTGTTGAACCAGAGACAGACCGTACATCCACACTGTCCATCCGATAAGATGAATTATTATAGTCTGTCACCCAAAACCATTGACAAAATTGACAAACTTTCACTGGAAGAACTACTTCTATGTGTAGGTCCTCAGACAGGGGCGCAGGGGAACCCTAATGTCTCTGTACCAAACACAGTTGACTTTTTCAAGCCTCCACTTGTAACTGTCTCTCCAAGCATAAAGCACATACCTTTGGGTAAGGCCCCCTCAAAGATCTGTGAGAAGGCTCCTGCCCATCCCCCAGTGGAAGACAAGTTGAAACATGTGAAGACAAAGAAGACAAAGGGGATCCGGAAACAAACATCCAAGAAAAGAAGAAGCATGAACTTCAAACCCTTATTTAAATTATTAGAATCTTCTGAGCATACAGTGAAAGGGAAGTCCTCTGGGGCTAATGTTCAGCAAGCTGATAGTCAAATTCCAGCATCATCAAAGGACAATTCTAGAACCAAGAAGGCAAGGTTCCCTATGGATAGTGGTATCAAACAGCTCACGGACCCCACCATTTCAACTCCCATCCAATCCTCTACTCAGGGTCCCAACCCTCTGACTGGGGTTCACTACAGCCACAATCCACAAGGAAATTATCCACCATTCAATCCAGTTCGATCTCCAACTCGACAGTAGGGAACCCAATTCCAGTCATCATAAGGAAAAGGAGTACGAATGTAAGATTTAACAAGAGGAGAAGTAGGTGGAACAATGAATTTCCAGGTCGAGTTAACTCCTGTGGACGTCAGACCCACATCCCTGGCATGGTATATGATTACAGTTCAGTTTGACATGGAGATGGGAGATGCTCTCAGGGAAGGATGTTCCAGTGGTCCCTGTGTGCGAAGGTGCTGGAGAGAGACTCTGTGAGGCTGAGCTTTGTGATGCTGAGCTCATTGCAACTAGTGACACAGGAATTGATGTTAACATGCAGAGTTATTTTAAAATAGATAGATTGTTATCTCCCACTCAGTTAGATCCCACTTCATCCCATGGCTTTGGTAATGTTTCTCCTCTTACTCAATTAACAGCTCTGCCACACCCTACTTTTCATCATAAGAGATCTGTAATTAAATGTTTGTCCTGGAACAATTCCAAAGCAGAACAATTAAACATACCAGTCGGTATTGTTTCATGGAACATAGCTGGGTGGAAGGCAAGTGGAAATAATATGAGGGTAAAGTCTTTTCTATCCAACTACTCAATATTAGCACTTCAAGAAACATGGCTCCTTGAAACTGAAAACCTAGTAGTGCCAGGTTTCAAAGCATGGGTAAATCCAGCACAGAAAATAAATGGGAAAGGAAGAGCCATAGGGGGGTTAGCTGTTCTTGTGAAGCAAGATTTAGGTTGGGAGAGTAGTATGGTTGAGTCACTTACCTCTGACAAAAATGTGTTGACAGTTAAGATGCAGACTCAAGATCTGATGATTATTCTGGTAAATGTGTATATTCCACCTGTCTCATCCCAGTATTATGCTCCTGATATATGGTTACATTTGGAACTATTGTTAGAAGATCTTAGAATCAGATTCCCAAATGCGTTGCCTATAATATTGGGTGATTTCAATGCAAGAATTGGAAATGACCTGTCGAAAATTGCGGAGAAATGTGGAATTTTTGATGAAGATACTTTAGATTTAGATTTAAAATATTGGAATTCCCAGGATGAGAAGATAAATTATGCTGGTGTAAACCTGTTTAAGCTGTTATATATGTTTGATATGCAAATATTAGGAAATAACAATAGCAATTCCCCATATCCATATACTTATTTTTCCCAAAGGGCAGGGAGTGTGCTAGATTATGTATGTATTCCAAGAATAAAGGTTCATTTATTCTCTGGCATAACTGTACACCCTATGTCAGACAGTGATCATCAGCCTATAATAGTGGAAGTAAAAGCTAAATCAGACCAGAGGAAAGTAAGTCCACATGATAAATGGCTAGCTCAAAATTTAACTATACAAGGGGAGAGGAGACTGAAATGGCAAAAAGTGGATGTAAACAAAATTTCAGAATTTCAAAATTCAAGCTACTGCTTAAAATTAAGAAATATAATTCTAACCCCAGATGATAACATAAACACAGCTATGGAAGCATATTATCAAATCTGTGAGAACATAAGACCTTTTTAACAGCAGATTCACATCTAAAGCCACCAGAAGATACAAGGTCCCCATGGTTTGATAGGGAATGCAGATTGCGGAGAAAGGTATTGAGGAGACAGATGAGGAAAACTCAAACAATGTATGATCAGGAGACACATAATAATATGTTAAAACTCAGACGTGAATATAAACAATTGATTAAATCAAAGAAAAGGCAGTATCAGGAAAATATGTGGGCAGAGCTAGAAGTAGCCGCAACAGGGATAAATGTAACACATTTTTGGCACTTAGTGGCTGATAGAATCAATGAGGCAAAGTCTGTCATGGATATTCCTATCCCAGCTGCCACATGGGAATTATATTATAGAGAACTATTTAAGGAAGTGAAAGATGTAAAGCAGACTGACAAACCTTTAGAAAATGAAGAGCCAAGTCTAATTCCTCAGTGGTCACCTGTAACAATGATTGAGATTAAAACGCTTATCCAGACACTGAGAACCAATAAAGCCCCAGGAGAGGATTTCCTACCCCCTGAATTATTTAAGAACTATTTAGACTGGTGGGCCCCTATATTGTCTGGATTGTTTACTCATATAAATAAGACAGGCTGTATACCTATAGGCTGGAAAATGAGTATCATCATCCCACTATTTAAGAAAGGCAATCAATATGATCCCAGTAATTACAGGCCTATTAGCCTAATTGATATTCCAGCAAAAATTTATGCAAGACATCTCTTGAACAAATTAGAGGACTGGGAAGCAGAAAATTCCTTCTTTGTTGAGGAACAGTCAGGTTTTAGGAAGGGACGCTCAACCCTAGACAATTGCTTTATATTACAACACCTAATAAATAAATATACCTTAAAGGGGGGGCAGCTTTTTGCAGCCTTTATTGATCTAAGTGGAGCATTTGATTCGATAAATAGAGGACGCCTCTGGGAAAAATTGGCAATGAGAAATATAGATCCAAGATTATTGCTATTGCTCAAAGCACTGTATACAGAAACCACACTGAAGGTGAGAACAGGTTTAAATTTTGCATTGACAGACTCTGTTCCAACATATAAGGGGGTCCGCCAAGGATGCATCCTATCTCCATTTTTATTTAATTTTTATATAAATGATGTGGTGCCATTTATACACAATCAGAGTTATCATATGCCTAAGATTCTAAACAGAGAAGTAAATATATTATTATATGCTGATGATATGATATTGCTATCAACAACCCAAGTGGGTATGAGAAGACTTTTGAAAAGGTTTAATATCTATTGCCAAGAAAATGATTTATGCATTAATAATGATAAATCCAAAGTGGTGGTATTCGGTAAAAAAAGAAAAACTCATAAGTGGTCTATAAATTCTAAAGACTTACAGCAGGTTAAATGTTACTGCTACCTGGGCATTAACTTTGAGGCATCTGGATCCTGGGCATCGCAAATAAAGAAAAATACATTAAAAGCACGGGCCAGTTTACAATCGGTTAACAAACTCTTAAACTAGTTACCCAGGCACTTTAATCCCAATTTTAAAAATTTTTAAAGCTAAGATAATTCCTATGTTAATTTATGGTGCTGAAATATGGGGTTTTGCAAACCTTAAGAAAATTGAACAGATTCAAACACAATTTTACAGGGCTATCATGGGAGTTTCACATTCTACCCCTGCACATGTAATAAGAGCAGAACTTGGTGCAAAAACAATTTCAGGTCTGATTCTTGTAAGAATGGTAAAGTATTGGTGCAGAATAAGTAGCTTAAGTGAAGAAAGATTGCCCAAGATTTGTTTGGAGGAGCAGTGTGTTTCTAGGTATGAAAATTCATGGTTAAATAACCTGTTTAAGCTCTTTCCAAAATTTGGTTTTTCAGCTCAGGCTTTAAATCCTTCACATGAAGATACAATTCATATTTTTAAGCAAAGAGTTTTTGATGTTGAGGCACAGATGGATATATCTGCTGTTGCATCTACAACAACAACAAAATGGTTGGCTAATACAAAACAGCTGCATCATTATGAACAATATTTAACTGTCCCAATGAAAATGCAATATAGGAAAGCATATACTCACTTACGATTTGAACAAATGGATACTATGATGAAATGGGGTAGGTTTCAGGGTATCCCTATAGATAATCGTTTATGTGTTTGTGGAAACCCTGCCCTCGAGGACTTAGCTCATTATGTATTAGACTGTCCCCTATATAGCAATATAAGTGAAAAATATTTACAGCACATTTTAAAGAAAGTGGAAAACAGAAGCATCTCAGAGAAACTGAGTTTTTATTACAAACATCCAATCTAGATATAATAAACAGAGTTGCAATATTTGCTTTTAAAGCCGCTATATGCAGAGCTAAATATTTGGATGGTATAGGTGTAAAGTGCTATAAAGATTTAGAAGTTTGAAGACAGCCTCTTAGAATGCAAATTAAATGTTTTATGTAAAGGTTTTAAAATTGTAAAGTAAATACTTTTTAGGGGATTTTAGTAAATTGGCTTACTAGTAAACAATATTTTATATTATATTTTAAAGCATTAATATTAAAATGTTTATTTTATTGTATAAATACAGATTAATATGACATGTTAATATGGCTTGTTTGCAATGATCTGACGATTATGCAATAAATAGTTTAAAAAAAAAAAAAGATAGGCAGCTGGACTTGGACATCTCATCACTTCTTATCCACACTAAGTAATTATTTGTTGACACAAATATTACTGTGGTCAAGATTAATTACTTTATGGGAAGCTCATCTAGTTCCTGCTGTCCTTTTATGGACAGGGTGCCCTATATATTAACTGTCACCATGAGGAAACCCCATGTGTGACCCATGTCTCACTAACTTGCAGAGGGGCTTCTGTGTCAGCGTTTGGCACCTCTTCTCTGACAGTCCCTTGAAATTGGTTCCCTGAAGCAATACATGTAAGCTCTCTGTTTTTCACCTTGTTACATTTTACCAGAGTAAAAGTCTGTCAAGGCCCACAGTCCAGAAGGGGCCACTGCCAAAGTCCAGACTCCCCTCATTTGACTCATCCCTTGTTGGTATTTTCTCACCCATCCTTTCCAGGATGGTCAATGTACAGTGGGGAAAGGAACAAGGAGAAAGAAGAAGAGAAAGCAACAAACAAAAAAACTTCTACTCACCTTGGCCTCTATTTTGAGGCAGTTGTGCCAGGTGGGCCCTGAGGAAGATGCTGAAAAAGTGGGCATCAGTAACAAGAGTGAGGAAGTGGATGTGTTCTGGGATGTTCTGAGCATCTCAATCATGGGTTTCCTAAATCTGGAGCTCCCCTTGCCCACTATAGTAAGTCCTTGTATTTCAATGAAGGTGGAATCTTTCTTTGTATTACACAGCCATAATGACTTTTTAAGGTTACTACTTTCCACAAAATGTGTGTTTCCATCCCTTGGTCTGCAGTTATGCCTTGCTCCTGGGCTTACCCTTGGCTTTATGATGTGACTGTTTTACTTTGCTTTATATTTTGAGCTATGTTTGTCACTAGAGATGGGCATGAAATGAACTTTTACTTTGTTTCATTATTCGTTATTTGTTTCGTTAGCTAATAAAATGAATAACGAAGGGACCATCAAACAAAAATGAAATGAAACGAAATGGAAATTTCTGTTTCATTTTCTTTATTTTTCATTACCCCAGTCCCACTCCTACCTTGTCCACTGCTGGAACTCCAGTAGAGGCGCTGGCCCCAAGCCAGTACCTGGGGACTTTTAAAACAAACAAACAAAAAAGGAGCACCGACCCGGCCACAGGAGCTGCACAGTCAGTGCTTTAAAAAGAAAAAGAAAAAAAGGAGCACCAACCCGGCCCCAGCAGTGGCTGGCTTGGTGCTCCAAATTCAAGAATAAAATAAAATAAATAAAAGAAGTGCTGATCCGGCCCCTGGGGCCGCACGGTCAGCACTTGAAGAAAAAAAATGATGGACTGGCCCCAAACCAGCACCTCAAAAAGCCCCTGCTGCAGGGGCTAGGATCACCCCCCACCGCCATTGCCACTGCCGCCGCCACCACTGCCGCCCGGTAAGTCGACCCGAACTGGTTTGGCTTGGTTCGGGTTCATACGAATTCTTTATAAATTTGTACGAACCCAAACCGAACCGAACCAAGGGTAGGCCCGAAACAGACAAACCCGAACCATGGGTTTTCTGTTTTGTTCCCACCCCTATTTATCACCCTTATGTCTTAAGAGAGACATCATATTACTTCTTTATTTTGTCTTACATTCTTACTTTTCCAAAGCACCCAGAAAGCTTTCACTGCAGAAGTAGGCAACCTTTAGATATTAGAGAGCTACAGTTCCCCTTATGCTTCAGTGTTAGTCATGCTGGAAAGGGCTGATAGTATTTGCAGTCCAATGGTTTTTATGGGGACACATTTTTCACAAGCCTCCTTAACCTTAGCTATCGGCAGTTATACAGCTAATAGAGAATTAAAAAATTATCAGTAGAATGTACACCCAAGTGTAGCCTTTCCCAACTTAATGCCCCCTAAAACTCTTGCAGAGAATTATGGCATTTGTAGTTTGACACATTTTAGTAATAATCATGTGCTGTCAAGTCAATTATGACTTACCCATTCCTGGATTGTTCTAGTTCTTTAGCCACGCTGCTTTTAAAAACAAGGTTTCATTGACATTTTTCTTATAGGAAAATGAAGAAATCAACACCATTATAATGTTGACAAAGCCATTATTATACTGTGTATTTATAATGTTTTTGCAGATGCTTCAAAGAACTAATAAAAGCAGACATGGGCCATAGGCCAGAAAGTTAAGCCATGGAAAATCCTGGCAAATAAAATGGTTGACTCAGGCGGGGATATTCTTTTTATTTTTCTGATAATGACAAAAAGCCTGTGGTAGTTTAAAGAGTAATGAATGTATTGTGGCATGAGCTTGCATAGGCTACGGCTCATTAGATGCAATGGATATTTCAAAATATTTGCTTTACAACCCTTTCGCAACATTTAATATATCAGCATCTTATCAACAAACAACATGAAAACCTAGATTGCACTCTGACCAACGTTGTTAGGGATTGATTTTTAAAATGAGATACTTTGTGAAAAACAGGTATTCCCATTAGTCTATGAGATTAAATGATTTCCTCCCCCAAAAAAAAAAAAAATATGTCAATTATCATGTTGTTGCTATTGTGAAAGTAAGGCAGATGATGCTCATTTTTAAAAGAGTATTTTATGAAAGAGAGGAGAAAAGCAACCCTTATATTAAAGCTGCAGTGCAAACACTTACTGAGCATATACTATGTGATCTAGTCATCTAATAGCAGCAGCCTTTGCATGGTGTCAACTAAGATTTAAGTCATGTTGAGTTCAGTGCAGAGACTGCAAAAGTTACTTTTTCAGACTACATCTCCTAAAGTCGCACAGCCAGCTTGAGCAGTATAGTTAAAAATAGAGACTTTTCCACATTCTGATTTAATGTTCTGTTGGTGAAACTTGTCTCTTCCAAATGGATCTTGACTAGAATCCAGAACCTTCTCCAACTCTTTATCCTGTACTGAGAAGAGCTAGCTGGATATACTCTTTAGCACCAACTGCGTGGCCCCAGGGGCCGGGCCGGTGCTTGTTTTATGTTTTTGTTTGTTTTAGAGTACCGACCACGTGCTCCTGGGGCTGGGTCGGTTCTCCTTTTTTTGATTTTGATTTTTTTAAAAGCGCCAACCACGTGGCTCCTGGAGCCGGGTCGGTGCTTCTTTTATTTTTTATTTTTATTTTTTTCTTGATTTTATAGCACCTGGGGCTGGGTTGGTGTTCCTTTTTATTATTTTTTATTTCTTCGCTTTAGAGCACCAACTGTGCACTCCTGTGGCTGGGTCAGTGCTCATTTTATTATTATTTCTATTTCTTTGTTTTAGAGTGCTGACTGTGCACTCCTGGGGCCGGATCGGCACTCTTTTTTTTATGTATTTTTTTAAAGCGTCGACCACATGGCTCCATGGGCTGGGTTGGCGCTTTTTTTATTTATTTATTATTTTTTCTTGATTGCAGAGCTCTGACCATGCAGCCACTGGGGCCGGGTAGGCTTTTTATTTCATTTCATTTCATTTTATTTTATTTTTAAAAGTTCCCAATCAGGGGCTTTTTGAGGCACTGGCTGGGTCCAACACCTCAGTGGTTTATTATTATTATTATTATTATTATTATTATTATTATTATTATTATTATTATTATTATTATTATTATTATTATTATTAATTGAGTGCTGACCGTGCAGACCCTGGGGCCATATTGACACTTGTTTTAATTTTTTTTTAATTTCTTTGTTTTAGAGTGCTGACCACACAGCCCCTGGGGCTGGGTCGACACTCCTTTTATTTTATTTTATTTTATTATTCATTTTGTTTGGTTTGGTTTGGTTTTAAGAGTCCCCAGTCGGGGGCTTTTTGAGGTGCTGGCTTGAGGCCAGCGCCTCTACAGGACTACCTTCCCCCGTCAAGTTCCAGGACCAGGAGGACTGCGGTGAGGACAAGGTAGGAGGGGGTAATGAAAAACGAAGTGAACAAAATGGAAATTTTCATTTTATTTTGTTTTTTCTTTGATGGGTTGGTTTGTTATTTGTTTCATTAGCTAATGAAATGAATAATGAATAACAAAATGAACTAAAAGCTCATTTCGTGCCCATCTCTAATTAATAACCACATTTAACATTTTCAGAGAGATGCCTTACTTTGGCCAGAATATAAGGAGTACTTGGAAAAGCAGTTTTAGAATGGATCACTGCCTTCAACTATACTATAAGGTAACTACAGCTACTCCATAATCAAGAAATGCATGCTTGCAGAAAAATCAAACTGCCTGTGAACACCTGTCAATTCATAAGCTGTATGGTTATCACCCTCCCATGAATAGAAACCAGCATGGCACCTGCTGTTTTCCTTTAAAAGCAAGCTAATGAAGATGCCCAATAAAATCTTGCTAAAATACTGTCCCCCTTCCCATTGTTTAACTGCCAGTTATCCTCCTCCTCTCTCACCTGACAGTTAGAATTTGTAAACCTGTGTTCGATGTCAGCATGTCATGTATTGTGTTTGAAGCAAACAGGGGGGAAAGAGACATGAGATCTATAAGAGTCTTGCCTTATCATTCTCCTGCCACATTTGATTTCCTTTTCTCCAAGCAATTAACATGGTCATGAGCAGTATCAACCTCTTTTGTTTTGTTTGGTGCTCAGGCCAGCTTGGTTCTTTTATCCCCCCTCTGGTTTATCTGGAAGAATTAGACAGCCTTATTTCTGACCTGTCTGTTCAAAGCAAAATGAAGGGGACAAGGGAGATTTATGCATTTTTATTTCATCTTTCCATTTGTTTGCCTTAGAAAAGAGAGGGGGGCTGTTAGGATATAAATGTCTCTGGAAACTGTAGCTTAGAACTGGGCTGGTGTAGCTTGTCCATGGCTCCATGGGCTGAGCCTTTTCAGGAGGAACAGTGAGGAATCAAACTACCAATCAGATGTCTAAACTAGAGATGGGTGTTTCATTTCAGAAGGGGACTGGTTCCAAAATGAAACACGCCAGCAGAGCTGGCATCCGGAACACAGTCCCACCCTCCGGAACAAATTCATCCACTGTCTTACCTTGCTGTAGCGCACACTGGGCAAAATTCCAACCAGGAAGCAGCCTCCAACACATCACCTTTCCATCTCTCTAGTGCTGGCCAATCAGGAGCTGTACAAGGACATGCATCATCCCGCCTCCCTGTCTGATTGGCCAGCGCCAGGGAAACAGAAAGATGATGCATCGGAGGCTGCTTCCTAGTTGGAGTTTTGCCCAGCATGAGGGAAAGCAAGGTAAGACAGTGGTTTATTTTGTTCCAGAGGGTGGGACTACATTCTGGACCCATGTTTCATTTTAGAACCAGTCCCATTTTGAAATGAAATGAACTTCTCTAGTCCAAACCACAGAACTCTCCAATCTGTTCTTGAAATAATCATTATTTGTGGGAGGCCAAGAAGGTACTAACCCAAGATTTTAATGCATTTATTTTGAAACATTATTTTAAAACATATGGACAGGCTGGAAATGCAGCAGCAAAGTGCAGCTAGAGTAGTTCTAAGGAATCAGTGGTTACTTAATAAGTCAACTCCTCTATGAGTTCCATTGATGCAACAGGCCTACTCTAGCTGCAACTTACTATTAGATTTTACCCATTGTGTTGTCATGGTGCATGCTATGTGTAAAAATTATGCAAAGTTTCCAACTATCCCGGCATCTCTAATTTCTCTAAATATTGGTTGTCTCATCATGATGTGCTTCCATTGCAGAGGTGGATAGAGCTTCTCAATGATTTCAAATATATCTACAGTATATATTTATACTGATACAGACCACCCTACATTTGAAGTATAAAATTTACTCCCAGTCCTCACCAATGGCAGTAAGCAGCTGGGGTCCTGCATAACAGTTTTGCAAGCAGGTCAACATTAATTTTCAGTGAAAATTGAGGGTTAAATGCCTTTGATAATATAATTTCATCTGCTGTCAACAAACTACCTGTCTAAATTTGCATGCATGCATGATGAGATTACCTGAAAACCAACAAAGGCACTTTTAAGGTAGAAATAGAGCCCCTGTGTATGAACCACCTTGGATGACTTCATTTAAAAAATGGAAGATGAGGCCCAAAGACACCCATACATATTATTGAAAGGTGTTACACATGTCCCACAGACAATGATTCAACCAATTGCTCAGGGCACATTTCTAGTTCTGCTAAAGATAAGATACACTTTACTGTCATTGTACTTTAGTAGAATGAAATTAGATGCCATCTCCAGTGCACATCATAAAACACATCTCTCACATTCACATTCTTCACATTCTGCTCACCACTGCACAAACCCCTATTGTCACATTTATACTACACTATACAGAAGAATTCAAAATGGTTGCAGCTCTGGGATAAAAGCTATTTTTCAATCTATTTGTCCTTGTTTTTGTTATTCTATACCATCTGCCACATGGTAATAACTGAAAGAAGGAATGTCCTGGCTGTGATGGATCTTTAAGAATGTTTTGAGCTTTCTTAAAGCATTTTATTTATTTATTTATTAAGGCAGCGGGAGCTGTTGAGTTATTCCAAAGAAGAGAGAGGGCAACTGATAATCCTCTGGGCAATAGTGGTAGCCCTCTAGAGCAGTGCTCCCCAACCTTTTTATCGCCGAGGACCGGTAAATGTTTGATAATTTTTCCCTGGTCCGCTTGTTTTGATTTAATAATTTTAATTTAATTAAAATGCCCCCCCCGCCGCTGACGCACATGCGTGCTAGTCATTTCCCACTCTAGGGGTGGTGCTCATCTCTGTACTCAAGCCGAAGAGCCAGTGTTGTGCGAGTCCTTGGCATCGCTGCAAGGAAACACTGTTTTTACTTCCTCGCGTTTTTTTCCCCGGGGGCGTCTCTTTATCTGACTTGCATTTCACATGCTTTCGAATGGCTAGGTTTGGAAGCATATAAACGCAAGGAAATCATTCCAATTCCAGAGTTTATTCGCAACCACTTTGGAAGACAGGAGCCACTCTTGGCAGGGGGAGCTCCCCGTCCACGCTGTCGCCTGACCTTTTTTTAAAGCTACCGAGCCGCCGTGAGGTCTTGGGACCCTTCGCCCTTCCTTGACATGAGGCCGGAGAGTGGGGGGGCGGGAATTGGTGGCCTTCATGGGGGGGGACAAAAACACCTCAGAGAAACCAAATGCACACTCGGCATGTGTGTGTGTGTGAGAGAGAGAGAGGGAGAAAACACACACAGTGGAAATGGCGCTCACCTGCACGGGAGATCCTCCACGACCCTCCTTCGGGGGAAGCTTGAGGCTGGAAACGGAAACCCGGCCGGCTTCCGGGCATTCCTTCTTCCCCGAGGAAACCTTAATGGCGCAAAGAGGTTCCCTTTCTGGCTTTGGAAGCCCCACCCCCTCCTTCCCTCCCTCCCTTGGCAGGGGCGGTGTCACTTTCCCCGCAGCAGCGAGGCTTCCCCTGGTTTCCTCGGGTGGCCCGATGCCGATTGATCCACGGACCGGCACTGGTTTGCGGCCCGGGGGTTGGGGAACACTGCTCTAGAGCACTTTCCTATCCACCACTGTGCAGTTGACACAGTGTATCACGTGTGACATATCTCGTGTGCAACTTTCTTGATATGTGTACCAAGTGCTCCAGAGCTTCCTGGAGCACTACTACATCACAATATATGTGGAGAGGGAGTCCAGGCTCCTCCCACTTCCCACATTACAAGCTTGATTGTTATGTAGCATTTATTTGCACTGTCAAAACACCATATACTGTGGCATTAATGCTCACATGTACAATAGGGATGGGCACCAAGCGAAAAACAAAATGCTGATTTGTCAGTTAATTACATAACGTAACGTAACAAAATGAAACAACACAAAACGAAGCAGCAGCATCTTGTTACAATGAAACAAAACTGCTTTTTGGGGGGTTTAAAACAAACCATTTCATTCTGCTTGTAAGATGCCCACCGCTGAAGAGGCGCCAGTGCTGCCACCTCCTAGCTGGGAGGTGATGGGGAATCCCCCATCAGGGGGCTGAGAGGGGAGTGCTGATATCATTGCTCTCTTCTCAGCCCCCTGCCGTAGGATTCCCCACTGTCTCCCAGCTGGGAGGAAGCAGTGGCAGAGAAGGGTGTCCCAGGCTGCCCACCTCTGGAGCCTCACAGAGGCAGGCAAAGGAGCGGAGCTAGGAGGTGAGTCCTCTTCCAACACTCTTCTCTGCCTCCACTGCCTTTTTAAACAGCCTCCAGCCTAGCTGTCACTCTTCTCTGCTGCCACTGCCGAATCTCACGTGGAAGGCAATGGGGAACCCCCAGACAGGGGGCTGAGAGGGGAGTGCTGACTACCCTCTTAGT
Source organism: Phrynocephalus forsythii (assembly GCA_029282475.1). NCBI lineage: Eukaryota > Metazoa > Chordata > Lepidosauria > Squamata > Agamidae > Phrynocephalus > Phrynocephalus forsythii. The sequence goes on from JAPFRF010000005.1 coordinate 37,887,746, forward strand.
CCCCCTGCTGGAGTATTCCCTTACCTCGTTTCATTTCATTATTCATAAGTAACAAAATTCTTTTGAAAAATTTCATTACTTCTGATACAAAATGCAGGGGGGACGAAACGGAAAGAAATGAAACTCAATTTTTCCATTTCGTGCCTAAAGTACAATGAGAGTGTCTGTGTGACATGAACAGACCCAAAACACATTTCACTATCTTCAGTGTAGACCTTGGCTTCAGAGTCATGCAACTGCCTGAGAGGTATGTAGTGTGCTATTACATTGTTCTTCTAAAATTGTCCATCCCAGCAGTCAGAACCAAAGAGAGATAGGGAAAGCTGAAGTCTGTCTTCCACTCTCCTTTTCCAAGCCCACAGCTAAACAAGAGGATTTTAGTTTTAAAAGCGACCCTTCTGCTGCATTGGAAAAGCTCTGTTCAGGGACTTTTGCCTGTGTGTGTTTGTGGGGATAATGCATAAGCTTACTGCTGTGGAGAAAAGCTTCAAAAGCTGAGCCTTGGCAAGATTTATTATGACCAGGGCTGCAAAGAAGCAGAGACTGACCAAACCTTTTTGAAATACAAGAAGCAAATGCCACATGAAACTTACAACTCTGATTGTCTCAAATCAGTTTGCTGATTCTTAATCTGGGAGTATATCCCATAGAGTTCAATGGGGACTATGTGCAGTCAGATCTTCATTTCATTATGCTTACAAGTCTCCTGTTCCCCACCCCCCCCACCCCAAAAGAGAGATAAACCATTTCCCTTTCTTTGGAAAACTATTTAACACAGTGCCCTTTAAACAAAATGAGTGTTGTAGCTACTGAAATGCTGCCCATATTCACCAGTAAATGGCAAAGAAGGCAGCCACCATCCCCTGCAAACCCCCCATATTCAATTTTATAGAATTCAGACCCACAGCAAGGCCATCTAAGTAACTCAGAATGATAGATGCTCTCCTCTTCTCATCACACTCAAGTGGAACAGTTAAAGCAGATGAGAACCAACTTTTGGTAATAAATAATAATAACAACTATAAGCTGTCAAGTCAGTCCTGATTTATGGTGACCTTTTCCAGGGCTTTCTAGGTACACAGAACTCAGGGGTAGCTTACCAGCCTCCTTATCTGGGAACACTATGAGGTTGTGCGGTTTTCTCAAGGCTACACAGATTGGTTCTTCTCTTGGAAGTCACAGTGGGGAGCTCCGAGCCAGTGGCTCCGCAGTCAGATACCTAGCTCACCGGGCTGTACAACCAACTCTTGAAAATTCAACAGCCTTTTAATTATGGCTGCCAATCTGTTCTTTCTTGCCCCGCCCCACCCTGCCCCACCCCACTCCTGGCAAAATCAAGTGTAAATGATTAGGGACAATTCTGTTGTGGCAAGGAAGTTGATTTGAGAGTACAGTGAAATCCTATGCTAGATGAATCTCTTGAAATATCCTCTTGTGTGTAAACAGTGACTGAAGGCTATGAATGATTGATGCAACTGATGTACATCTCTGTAAGTGTTTTCCTCATAGGAAGCATGGAGAAGCGCTCATAAAATAAAGGCTCCAATCTTTGCTTTAAAGCCCGTTTAATGTTTATTTACCAATACCTTGTTATTTTATTTATTAAGTTTGTCAGTCGGCTCTGCTTTGCATATGCTCATGTTTGCTCATGCATACTTTATGAATATAGAAATTAGTATCTCATTAACTTGATAATTAGGCCAATGATAAACAGCTGTTGGGTTGCCATGTGGGGCAGTTTTCTCCTGCCGTTCCCTACCTTCTATGCTTTTCTTTAAATGGTTTACTTTGGCAAGGGAGAGATCCACCAATCTACAGGCTCTTGCGGCAGCATCCACTCTCTTTGTAATTGTGGGACAACGTTCTAAAGCTGCTTTTTTAAAAAGGGGGGGATGTAGCTTTGGAGCCATGTGTTCTGCATTTCCCAGTGATTTGATTATGCTCAATAGAAGGATTTACTGGGCTATGCAAGACATACATGCACACACACTTTTTAAAAAGTGGCAGAGTTTAAATGTCCTGCCTTCAGCTGGATTATTACCTACACACTGCCTCTTTTTGTTCCAATTTGAATTATGTCACTCTGTGATCATTAAACACTTGCTGGCCTAGAGTGGGGTTTTCGCAGCTTCCACTCTGAGATCAGTTCATGCCCCTTTGGCTTACCTCCAGTAAATTCCAGTATCTTAATTACAGTGATCTCAGCACATGCTGGGGTATCAGCCGTTTAAGGCGACTGGGATAGGCCAAGCTGTGGCAGAGCTGATCTGAATGGTGTTTGAGCTAAATGTAGGCTTTGTGTGTGTTCCTGAGTATGCATTTATTTATTTATTTTTTAAAATACACCCGCTCTTGGAAGCTTCCTGGCAAAATTCCACAATAAAACTGAAATTTAAGATCTGGGGTGTTTTTGCTCCTTATCAGTTTATAAGCAAAAATCTGCAGGCAATGACTGATGGGGCATTTTAAAATCCTGTATTTTATCTTAGTTACATTTCTTTCTCTAGCAAGCACACGGATACATATTGGGGTTTCTTGTGATCCGCTTTATTTAACATCCCTGAAAAGTAAGGACTGGCTGAGAAAGAGAGAAATTATTTTTAATTCAAGTGTTTGTGCTTTTTGAAAATTCTCTGTCTTATTCCCCCCCCTCTTCCCATTTGGCCTTCTTCTCTTCACTCCATGCTTCTCTAATTTCCAATGGACCTTTTCTACTTACTTCACCTCCCTGAATTTCACCTTCCTTAAGTTAGGACAGCCATATTTGAGTTTTCCAAATCTGGGCAGGCTAGTTTGCTTGGTATAATTTTTTTATTAAGCAATCATATTTGCATATAATACAAATGAAGAGCAGTAATTATGACATTGCTTTCATACCAGAATGCCTGGCATCATTTATACACTAAGTACTGACCTGGGGGAGTCAGTGTAGCTTAATGATTAGAGAAACAGGAATGCCTGAGTTCAAATTCTAGCTTAGTTATGAAGCTTATCTTAGCTTACTTGTCTCTGCAATGTTTGAATACACATGGGGGCAGGGAAGTTCCAATCCAATATGGTACTTTATTCCAAAACCTCTACCTCCATTAGCTTTGTGTTATTTCACTGATATGAGCCATACTATAGTAGGAACAGAGATACATATCAGACCTTGAAATTTCAACTTTTGGACTATACAGTACTACCCAGAATTCCTCAGCTAGTATTCTCACTAGTAGCAACTTTGTCAGTCTTCACTTTTTAATAATTATTTTTAATAATAATTAACAAATATGTCTCTTTCTCATACACATTAGTCAAGACTTAAATCCCATGTAATTTAACTCTCTCTGTGTGTGCGGGTGCGTGCGTGCGTGCGTGCGTGCGTGTCTGTCTGTCTGTCTGTCTGTCTGTCTGTCTGTCTGTCTGTCTGTCTATCTATCTATCTATCTATCTATCTATCTATCTATAAGCAATTCAAAAAGGCATATACCATATATTTCTCAACCAAATATATTATATAGAATTAGTTCTTCAGAAAGGATATGTGTGATTTCCTTGTTGGTGTCTGAAACCACTTTCCACTCCAGTAATGTAATATTTACAGCAACCATAAGTTCAAACTCTAGAAGAAGCCCTCATATTTTATTTTCCCCGCCCCCTTTTGGCTTTTGTCAATTCTTTTCCTCAGAGCAGCACCCATCTAAATCACCAGCTGTGCTCCAGGAAATTGAGGAAGATGAAATGAAATGGGTGCTTATAGAATGGTATGAGAAGCACTTCGTTGGCGTATAACTCTTGTCCAAAACCCAATCTTCACCAAACTTGGAAATAATCAGTGGATGCTTCCATGCAAGCTTAGTGCCTCTAGGTGCATGACGGGTGTGTGTCCTCTTTGGGGCTGAATAACCCAGACATCCAAAAATTCACAAATTTGTGATTAATCAAAATCGATGAATCATTAATTAAATTGTCTGATTCATATCCATTAGAGATGGGCACGGATCAAAAAAATGATGTTTTGTTTGTCATTTGTCGTTTGGAGGATCCGTTTCAGTTCGTTTCCGTTTTTTGGGAATTTTCACAAAAAATCGTTTTTGTTTTCATCCATTTCATTACCGTTTTGTTACCATTTATTTCATTTTTTGTGATTTTTTTAGCATTTAAAGCAGTTCACTGTATTGCAGTAACGGAAATGAAACGCACAACAAAATTTCCGGTGTTTCTGTTCATTTTGTTTCATTTTGGAGACAAATTTCGTTTGTCATTTTGTTGTGTAGCGAAATGAAAAAATGAAAACAGAAACGAAAAATTGTTCGTTTTGTAGCCACCTCTAATATCCATCTCTAAAAAATTTCCATTCTTTTTCTATCTAAACTGAAGATGTGATAAGACAATAAAATAGCTCATGTTTTGGAATGCTTATGGCATGGGCTGGTGTGAGATCACATGACACACAGAAAATAGTCATCCAGATTGACCTTGACCCATGCCCAAAATGAATCCATACCCAATCTGGACCTTTGGTTCCAGCAGCCAGGCTCCTTTTTGTTTGTGGGGTCAGGCTGAAGTGATTTCAATACAGATGGAAAGGTCCCAGCAAAATGACCTTTTCCAGCGTAAAGAGGCATGACCCTTTCTTACCATCTGGTCACATCCTTAGATTCACATTTTTCATTTTAAAACTGGTAGCTAGCCACCACCTGGAGAAGCTCAGAAGAACACTTACTCCCCTTTGACTTGGCAACAGGATCAAAATGGTGTGAAGGCAATATTTATGTGTTGTTATGATTTTTAATTGCTTGTCTTCACAGTTTTAGTAAGTGGGTCAGACACAAAAGAAAGCAGGGCTTTTGCATCATTAACACCACAAGAAAAGAACAAGAGGTGATGTCATGTCCTACACAATGATTTCTACACACAAATAAAAGAAATCATGCCTTCTTTTTACAACCCGACAAGTAGTTTGACCACCTCATGAGGACAGAGGAATCCTTGGAAAAGTCCCTGATGTTGGGAAAGATTGAAGGCAAAAGGAAAAGAGGACGGCAGAGAATGAGATGGTTGGACGGTGTCATCAATGCAACCAATATGGATTTGACCAAACTCCGGGAGGCATAGGAAGATAGGAAGGCCTGGTGAGCTCTGGTCCATGGGGTCACGAAGAGTCGGACATGACTGAACGACTGAAAAACAACAAGTCATTTGTGGAGGGGAAAAAATGAAGCCAGGACTAATTCTAAAAATGTCCCTGTTTCGAACTTGGGAAAGCACCATAGATAGTGGTTATAATCAAAGAACACTTTCTACTGAACTTTGGTGTAGGGAGCAGAATATATAATAGCCACTCAGGTGACCTGGGTTCAAACTGGCCACAGAACATCACTGTAGGCTGGTAATGGGAAAACTACTCATTGAACACCTCAGATACATCTGATATCTTAGAACCACCATAAACATGAAGCAACTTGAAGGACATATAACAATGGTATGCCTAGAGATATTTTACAGGGATAACTAGACCCATTCACCAAACCTCCTCTTGGCTGATTCTCTGTTTGAATGCATCCATGCTCAACAAGGCACAGAAAATAGAGTTGGGTTCAAAACAAAAAAATGACATGCTGTTTCATTGTTTCATAAGGTTATGAAACATTACAGAACAAAATGAAACACAAGCAAGTGTTCTGTCAAGTAATGAAACAAAATGCCATTTTTATTTTGGAAATGAAACATTTTGTCCTCCCTTATCAGAACATACTGATACCATCCAAGGCAGTCAGGACAGCAGATTAGAAGTTGCAAACTGTGCACAGAGAGATGGGACCTAGAAATGGATGATGTACCAGTAGGATATTGCGGTCTGTCTGGGAAGAGATGGGCCACCAGGTGGATCAGTGCGGATGATGATTTGATGGTGATTAGGAAAGATCCCATGCAGAAATCATATGAAATAAGAGGATATGGTAAGATCCAGATTCTTCTTCTACCCATAAAATAAGCTGGGTTTTTGTTTAGCAGCACCACAGCTAAACATAAAAAAGCAAAACCTATGGCATCTGTCCTTGCCCCTGAAGGAAAGTGGCACAGTTCCAAAGTGTCTAGTCTGACCCATTCGGGATTCCTCTTGCATGAGTAGAGACTCTGAGAGCTTCGGTGTCAAAAGAAAAATGCTCTCTTAATTAGGCTGAGACAAACTTAACAGCCACATGTCTGATTAGAAAGTAGCATTTGTTCCCTATTCGTCAACACCAGAGGGAAGGCTTCAAAGGTGGGGAAAGCTTTTCTACAATGTTGAGGAGGAATGTTGAGGAGAATGAAACTTATTGCTCTTTCCTGAACAATAACAATATGGTGGAAGCTGAAGGAAATGGATGTTGGCGACACTCTTCTTTGTGCCCTGCATAGCAGCATCATAGTAGCCGAAGAGCATGAACTGAAAGACAAACACAACAGCTAAGTAATGGTGTGAGCCCCTCTTTTTCCATTCTTTGCTGCAATAGAGCAAGAGGTGCTGTCACCTCCCTTCCATATTCTGCAGCAAGTCACAGCTTTATGTGGGACGGAAAATGGTGGGGTGCTGATTATATTTCTTTTCCCATTTAATGTCCTGTTGTGACGTGAAGTGCAACAAAAGTAGTAGTAGTAGCTTTATTACGGTCGAAGACCAAAAACATCAAACAATTTGCAATGAACAAATACAATTGGAAATTTGAAGTAAGTACAAAATTGTACGTTCTTCCATTAAAATAATAAGAAATCAACCCTTACTTACAGGTTCATAAATTACATACTCAACTAAGCTGACTCTCTAGCCTTAAAATAGGATAAAACCATGACCAGGTTTATGGTATAGAGGTATTATTATCTATCTTGGGTTGCAGCCCATACATCTGTTTGTGAGTCACTATTGCTGCAGCACAGGATTTAGCCACGTTTCTGGTCATATGATGGATATTGACAGAAAGTAGCAATTGTACCTAGAATTCCTCTAATCTCCCTGGAAATTTAAAGACCTGGCTTTTCTGTGAGGCATTTGGTGACCAATATTTCCTCCCCCCCGTCCCGCCCGCTGGTAAATGAATTCAGTTTTTTTAATGCAGTTTTATTGTGATATGTATATTGTGATTTTGTTTCTAATTTTCCATTTTTTTCTTTACTTAGTTTTGTTACTATTGCTACTGTTGTAAACCACCCGGAGTTCTTCTGGAAGACGGGCGGTATATAAATAAATAAATAAATAAATAAATAAATAAATAAATAAATAAATAAATAAATAAATAGGAAACAAGAGCTTCATGATGAGATCCCAATAGCAAGAACAATACAAGAGCACGTGTTTAACTGTTTCAACCTGGTCACTATGGCCTGGGCAAATACAGTTTAGGAATAGGAATAGGAATAGGAATCTGATGGAAGCAAACCTTGGAAAAGTTTGGAAGTTAGTGTATTGATTCCAGCCAGTGTAAAAGCCCTTCTGGCATAAGTGCAACAAGAGATGAATCCTGAACAGGAGCTGCTCTACAGCGAGAAAGAGAAGCTACTGGGTTGGGTGAGCCTTTCTCCATCTGTGGTGCTTTCCAAGCTGCAACGTATCCATTTGAAAATAAACTAGGCTGTTTGTGTATGCACACATACATGCATGCATGTGGGTGTCCAGGATACCATGTTTGTCCCATGACTTTTCCTCTCCAAAGTATCCTGAAGACAATATTTGGTTCATGGTCTTAGAAACCAAAGTGTTGGATCAAAGCTCGTGTTCTTAGTTTGTGGAACTCCCTGCCACAGGATGTGGTGATGGCATCTGGCCTGATGCCTTCAAAAGGGGATGGGACAGATTGCTGGAGGAATATGGGCAAGATTGTATCTCCAGACATCTCGTGATCGGTATTTCTGACACAGAGAGGTCACTACCTGAATTAGTTCCATCAGGAGCGAATATAGGATGTGGGTCTGATTGAGTACAGGGCAGACTATGATGGGGACAAATCAGTGGATACATAGGAGCACATATGGGGGCAGATACCGGGTTACAATACTCTTCCAGGATCATCCCATGAGCTAAGTCGGGCACTAGCGCAGCACTATTCTCAGATATCTGGGGCCCGCAAGTTGATCCATGGGGAAGATAAGGGTAATTATGATCTCCATGGGAGGCAGTATGGTACCCGGCTGATGTGAAATTATTGGTGGAAATCGTGCCCTCATAACTAAGAGCCCGATATTCGCTGGTGACAGGGATCCAGGTAGATTGGCAGGGTGGAATCCAACTGGTCTTGAACTTTGTCCTTTGTTCCTTTCTTCTTCTCCCACCTTTAAGATTGGGTCTATTCCTAATAAGGACTGGGATAGGGTTACCTAAGCTGTGACTGTGGTCAGGTAGCACAGCATTAGGACTCGTAGCATTAGTAGAAGTTGAGTGTGCAGATCGCTTGTCAAGGGGATGTACCAAGGGTGCAGTGGGGGCAAAATGGGCGGTGTCAACAGTCAAGGGAGAAGATGATAGGTCGAGTGAGTAAAAAGTCTGATGCTTTCTGGAGGTGGTAGTCACAATAGGGATTTTGGACCCCTTCTTCTCTTCAGATGGTAGAATCCATCACAGGATACAAGCCATGATGGGGATGTGTAATCCTCAGGCTTAAAAACAGGGTACTTCAAAGGCCAGATGCAGGGGAGTGGTATTAGGAGACAGATATCTAGTCTTGTGTGCTCCCAGAGACATTTGGCAGGGCTACTGTGATTAGAGATGGGCACAACTTAGCGGTATTCCCGTTTCCGTTCCGTTAAAACTCTCGGTAACGGGAATTACTCTGCCAGACTTTCTGGTCTGATTTGTCGTGTGGTTGCATCACGCGATCGTCACGCGCACAGAAAAAAGTTTTTAAAAGTGAAAAAAACCCGGTTCCCGGCCGAAAAGCAGGCGGAAAAATGCCTGCCGTGCCTCAGGGCACCTACCAGAGGGGTTGTTTCTGGAGGTCCCGGCCTCCCCCATTCCCCGTCCTGGGCTGCTCTGGTGGGACTCGCTTCAGCCGGCCGCCACAATTAAAGCGCAAGCAAGCGGCACGGACGGCACAGGAAAAAACTTTTAAACTCTCCCCCACCCATTCCCGGGCCAAAAAGCAGGTGGAAAAATGCCTCCTTGACTAAGGGCGCAGGGCACCTACCGGAGGGGTGGTTTCTGGAGGGGGGGTCCCGCCTCCCCCCCGTCCTGGGCAGCTGGACTCAAGTCGCCATGCCATGTGCTGCAGGCGGGGGATCCAAAATGGGGCGGCGAACGCAATATTGTTTTTGAAATCGTGGTCCAAAAACACACAAGCACAACAGAAACACGCGAAAATTTATAAACTGCCAGATTTTTCACAGTAGCAGTGGGTTTTTTTCTTGCAACAAAATGTCTCTCCTCTCCTCCTCTGTCCTCCATTGATTTTATTTTATTTTATTTTATTTACACCTGCGCAATGATGGGCTGGCCGAGTGGCCAGCCATGTGGGAGTGGACGACCATGCAAATTTTTGGAGCCATCCCACCAAACGCATGGCCACTTGGCCATGGAGACTTCTGGGATGTGCCAAAACCTGCCCTAGCCCCCTAACCCTAACCCTAACCCTTGACTCCGTACCCATACGTCACAGACTGTCTTCTTAGTGGGTCAGAGAGGCACCCAGAGGTGCAACCCACTAGCCCACCGTAACCTTACCCGTCACTAGCCTAACCCTAGCCCTAACCCTAACCCACCTTAACCCTAAGCCAGATGTACTTGCATTGCACTACACGCAAGTACAATTCCCTTCTGTGTGAGACATGGTGTTGCGAGAGCCTTAGTTAGGCATCTCACCTATGGCTCTGGGTTCAGTGCCATCCACTAGTCTTCACAGTCACTGTCTGCACATTTGCACAACTGGTATGCAATATCCATATGGCTATTGCATACCATTTTGCAGCAGCAGCAGGTGAGGAGGGGAGACCCCCATGTAGAGGGGTCTCTTGGAGCCTGCTTCCCCTTCCTAGTGGGTGAGGATAGGAGGCACCCAGGAGCCCACTTTCCCTTTATAGCGGGCCAGAGGAGGCACCCACCCCACAGAGGTGCCTCCAGGAGCCCACTCCCCCCCCCAAAAAACCCAGTACTAACGACAACGAAAAACGAAAAAATGAACTGACTAATTTTTGCAAATTTTCGTGAAAACCAGAAACGATCCGAAACGGAACCGGCCCGACTAATGACAACTCGAAAAAAATTTTTTTCAAGTCGTGCCCATCTCTAACTGTGAGATATAGGAAACTAGACTAAATGGGCCTTTGGCCTGATCCAGCAGGGCTCTTCTTATGTTCCTAAGTTCTTAAGAAGGAAGTAAATCTGGGAGCTCCAAGCAGTGTCCTAAAGCTGCAGCCATTTTGCATGACCAGAGCAAGAATTGGGGCAAACCCTTTTGACACACTCACTGCTCTTGATTTATGGAGACTGTAGCAGCAAATATTCCCGGTATTTAGGCTACCTTGACAACATCTGGTTCCTCGATCTTGGCTATAGCCATGAAATTTTTAATCAGGACAAGGACAAGCAGAATCTGTGCTTGGAGATAGCTGAGGGAGTGTAACTATCCTATTATATCCTATTATATCCTATCATAAAAAGTTGATACAATTGTGGGAACTATCAGGCATTTGTGTCTGGGTTTGAGTTAATGTACTCATGACAATGTGCAGAGGCAAATAAGGTTCTCTGGACCACTGGGCTAGTATTCTCCTGTGTGCCACTCTCACAGATCGATGCATTGTAAGGATGATTTATAGATAGCTTTTGTAACTGAAAGACCTTAATTAGAAATCTTAGTTCTGTTATCTTCTCACCTGCTTAAACCTTAACTGCTGTTGATGGCCAAGAGCTTCAACACAAAACCTGTTTAGCTATACGGACACATGTACCATTGAGTGCCATGCTACTTTCTCTGAAGGAAAGGGGATACTGTAGTTCTCAAGGGAACTCAGGGCAGTGAACAATACACACTACACAATACACACTACTTCATAGGATGCCTTTCAAAACCCTGGAAGGCTGTTGGTGTAATATGTTGAGTGTGTCAAGTAACAAAGACTAGTGGGAAACTGGCATTAAATATGATAGGTATTCTTGTAGCCTCTAGCGTGATTGTCACTGATTGCTGTAGCATTTTATGCCCTCTTTAGAAATGGAAAATGCCACGATGTACTTCCCCTCCCATCTTGGCAAAAACAGAACACCTTGTTAGTTGGAAACTTTTCTCATTTTTCATCAGTCTGCCTTGAAAAATACATATGATCACACCTGGCTCCTTCCGAAACCCATGTCTGAAGATGAGAGAATGAATTACAGAAAGCTTTAAGATGAAGAGTCAGGGAGAACATATGTCTTTCAGACCATTTCTCTGCCTTAAATGATAGTTGTATTTTCTGAAGCAGAAACTATAATGATAGTATCTAAGTGAGGAACAGTTCAGTAAGGACGGCTGGGGACTTTTATTCCAAATGAAACCGGAATTGAATCTGGGGGTATATTTTCCTCTACTTCTAATTCTCTCAAGTTTCTGGTAAAAGTGCCAAAGACAAGACAAAACAAAACATGTAACAATATTTTCCGATACAGAAGTTAAACCATTCATTTTTATTGGTTCTTAAAACAAATTTCACACACATACACAAAATCAAGCATGGCGATGGTGCTGTTCTCCCAGCATGGCTGGCCTGCATCCCTCATTGACTTGCACTGCCATCTCTGTTGGGCAGGCTGCATGGGAGTTGCAGGGTCAACAGGATCTAGAATGGTACTGATTGCCATGTCACAGAGGGACATTGTAGTGAATCCCTTTCCTCTCTTGGGATAGGGTAGGATTCCAAACACACACCCCTTTTACATGGCACATAGACCCAGGGAACTTTCTTTTCTTTTCTTTTCTTTTTGCTAGAAACTTCAGTATGTTTCAACCAGCATGGCAACACTGTGCATGTTATCTTTTGGGAAGGGCAAGCCAAAGAAAGAAAGAAAGAAAGAAAGAAAGAAAGAAAGAAAGAAAGAAAGAAAGAAAGAAAGAAAGAAAGAAAGAGCGCTTCTGAGCTGTGGTGTGAAATGAACCCTGCGTATGTTCCACTTCACTAAAGTCAATGTTTAAAAATGATTAAAGGCAGGTGCAATGGAGGTGTAAGAGCAGAAACAATGGAAGGTTCCATTCTTTCTCTCTTTTGATTGGGATAGATAGATAGATAGATAGATAGATAGATAGATAGATAGATAGATAGATAGATAGATAGATAGATAGGTGTGTGTGTGTGTGTGTGTGTGTGTGTGTGTGTGTTTCATATGCTGCTGCTCCCCCACTTGTGAATGTGAAATGCCTCCCAAAGCAGAGGAAGAACAGGGGCAAAGACATCTAATGCCTGGGAGTGGCTGCAGAGAATTCCCACACAACAGACCGCTGAAAGTGGTGGGGTTGTAAGAAAGACTTCCCCAGAAGATCTCAAAGCCTGGGCAGGCTTGTATGGAAGAATGTGTTCTGTGAGATAGGGTGACCCAGGTCTAATCGTGCTTTATTGGTCATCACAACCTTTTGAATTTTACTTTTTCTCCCATTCAGCCATCCATTCATTCACATTTATACGGTGCCTTTCTCCCAGTGAGGGGACCAAGGTAGCTCACAATGTTAAAACAAGTAATGTTAAAAATTACATTATGTCTGAATAGAGATGATCAAAAATACATCGTGCACACTTATCCTTCCTATGTTCCCTTTACTTTGCAGGGATTTAACTGACTGTTAAGTGTCCAAGTAAATTTATGGATTGTTTTTACCATAGTATAAAGATATTATGGTGGCTGGTGTCATATCAAGCCTCTGCTGAGTGGCTCAGTAGGACACTAGTGTAATAAAACTCCTTTTGATAGCATTGACCATGGTATCTTTCTGGGCTGTTTCTCTGGGATGGGGCTTGGGGGCACTGTTTCACAGTGGTTTTGGTCCTTCTTGTAGGGGAGAACTCAGAGGATGGTGCCGGGGACTCTTCTTCAACACCCTGGCCATTGGCCTGTGGTGTCCCTCGGGGTTCTGTTCTCTCCCCTATGTGAGAGGTTGTCTGGAGTTTTGGGGTTTGGTTTCATCAGTATTGCTAAAGACACCCAACACTATCTTTCCTCTCCAACTCCAAAAAAGCTGTCTGAGTCCTAAATCAGTGTCTGGCATCAGTAGCGGACTGGATGAAGGTGAATAAACTGAAACTTAATTAATACAAGATAGAAGTACTCCTGGTCAGTTGAAAACCAGATCAAGAAATAGGGTTGCAGCCTGTGCTGGATGAGGTTATGCTCCTGCTGCAGACACAAGTGCACAGCTTTGGAATGCTCCTGGATTCATCCCTGAGCCTGGATGCCCAGGTTCCAGTGGTAGCCAGGAGTGCCTTTGTACAGCTAAAACTACTATATCAGCTGCACTTGTTTCTTGAGAGGTCTGTCTTGGCCACAGTGATACATGCCCTGGTTACATCCCAGCTTGATTACTGTGACACACTCTATGTGGGGCTGCCTTTCAGAAACTTCAAAGGGTCCAAAATGCTGCAGCCAGATAGTTAACTAGACGGAACATGTACATCCCTTGTTGCTGCAGCTCCACTGGCTGCTGGTCGATTTCCAGGCACAATTACAAGTGCTGGTTCTAACCTATAAAGCCCTAAACGGCTTGCATCCAAGTTATATAAACCATCTTCTCATCTGAGCCCGGCTGGGATTTCAGATCTTTAGGGGAGACCTTTCTCTTGGTCCTGCCAGGTCCATTTGATGACTAATCAGTAGAGGGCCTTCTCTGTTGCTGCACCCTGACTCTGGCATTTCCTCCCACTGGGATGCTAGCCTGGCTCCATTTCTGCTGTCCTTCTGCAGCCAGGCAAAGACCTTTCTTCTTCAATTGCCTAAGTAACCTCACTGGCCAGAGGTACTACCCATCTTGGTTTGGCTGGGTCCCGGTAAGGCTCCATTTCTTGGCAGGCCTCAGACCTGTCCAGAAAATAGCCAGTGTTGTACAGGTGCACCACTGTGGTCTTGCATTGACAGATAAATATTACCTGTGCCGCTCTGCAGCTCTGTGTCAGAAATCGCACCAAGCAGGAAACCTTCCTGTTCCAAAGTAATATGATCACTCCGCTCTTGAAGCCAGCTGATGCACTGGCACTATGAATAATTGCTGCCTAGGCACTTAGCTCTGCTGCTGATGGAAAGACAAAGCAAGATGCCCAGAACAACCTTGGGGAGCTTACCACCATTGTGACCTGACCTCCAAAAGACAGCTACTTCTTTTGGAAACACTCAAAAGACTATGAATATGTCTGTAACCTTTGTAAAATTACCCGAATAGGTATCTTATGATAATATCCAGCTAAATCTAATATTGAACATGTGAAACCTTTGCTACAGAAGGAGAAGTTCATGGAGGCGCAGAGCCTTGCCTGTGGAGAGAACCGAAACACAAGCAAATTAGCCTGCAGCTTCCTCGAAGGAAAGAATATATTATACGGGGGCAGTGGTCGTGGGGAGGTACTGCAAGTGCTTTCTCCCTTTTTTGTATCTCCAGGATATTCCTCCCACGTGCAACCCTTAAGGGAGAAAATTCATCAGAAATGCCAGTCAGGGATCTTTGGAGTGTTACAAAAAAGGCAATCAAGGGAAGCCAAGGGAAGAGACCTTTGGGTAGTGGGCGGCATATAAGTTGTAAAAATAAAAAAAATAAAAATAAATAAATAAATTTTGTTGAGTGAGGTCCCAGTAGTAGTAGTAGTAGTAGTAGTAGTAGTAGTAGTAGTAGTAGTAGTAGTAGTAGTAGTAGTAGAAGAAGAAGAAGAAGAAGAAGAAGAAGAAGAAGAAGTAAGGGCTAGGCAGCCTCTTCTGGACAATAAGACAAGCCATGGAATGCACAACCCAATAACAGCCCCATAAATCTGTAAAAATTGTTTCAAGTGGATATCATTTCGACATTCAGAGAACCTTAGGGTAGGATAAAGCATTTTATGCCCCCATTGTTGTTGTTGTTGTTGCTGCTGCTGCTGCTGCTGTTGCTGCCGCTGCTGCCATGTGCTGTCAAATTGCCTCTGAACTGTGGTGACTAAGGATGGGCACCTTATGAAAAATGGCACACTGTTAGTCATTTCATAATGTTCTGTACCATTTTGAAATGAAACAAAATGGCAGACAGCGTGTCGCCCAGGAACCAAAGCAAAATGTTTTCCGTTTGGGAGGAACTGAATCAGGGGACTGCCACCAGATCTCGCTTCAGCAGCAAGATCTGCCCGCTGTTTCTCTCATTGGTTCTTGCCTCCCACCACCCCCACTGCCCTCAGCACTCTGTGTCCAAAACATCCCCCAAGGAGGACAGGGTGGCAGGGGAGAAAGGAGCAGTCAGGCAGCCAGTTTACTGCTGCCTGGCTGCTCTTTCTCCCTAGCCACTGGCCTCCCAGCTGGGAAATTTTTGATAGCTTGACCTGTCAAAAAACGTCACTTGGGTGGTGGCAGATTCCAAATAATTTCATTACTCATTTTGTTTCATTACTAAAATTCAGTAAAAAGTTGTTTACTAATGAAATGAAATGAATAACAATGAGTAACAAAATGAAACAAAACAGTAGTTTTCCTTTTCCTGCCCATCTGTAATGTTGACTCTATGAATGCACAATCTCCAAAATGTCCTGCCCTCAACAGTTCTGCTCAGCTCTTGCAAATTCAAGCTTGTGGCTTCCTTTAGGGAGACAATCCATCTGGTATTTGGTTTTCCTCTTCTCCTGCTGCCTTCAGCCTTTCTGAGCTTCATTGTCTTTTCCAGGGAATTGTGTCCTCTTATGACATGCCCAACACAAGTCTGACTAGTGCTAGTCATAGCACAGTTGTGGATATGTTGTGTGTGTGAAAGACAGGGGTGGGGTGGAGAAAGAGAAAGCCAAAAAAATAGCAAAGGATGGTTTCTTTTTCTTCAATTATGTTAAGAAAAGTCTGTACCTGGTGACAATACTGTACACTTTCTGTTGCAATCCATTGTTGCTTATCTGCTTCAGAACAATTATAGGACATTGGTGATGATGTGCAGACCTTGTGATGCTCAATTTGAACTCAAGGCTGGCTGCATCAACAGTGGTACCACCACTGTCTTTGCTTGAATAAGGGAAAACAAATAGAAGAATCAACATGCCCATTCACTCACACACTTCTGTGGGCACGTGTACAGACAAGGAGACCCAATACTAGAGGGTAGAGATGGGCACGAAACGAACAATTTTTCGTTTCCGTTTTCATTTTTTGTTTCATTATGCAACAAAACGACAAACAAATTTTGTCTCTAAAATGAAATGAAACAAACAGAAACAGCCTAAATTTTGTTGTGTGTTTCGTTTTCGTTACTGCAATATGAGTGAATTGCTTAAAATGCTAAAAAAACACAAAAAATTGAAATTAATGGTAACAAAATGGTAACAAAATGAACAAAAATGAAAATCAATTTTTTGCAAAAATTACAAAAAATGGAAACGAACCGAAACGGACCCTCCAAACGACAAACGACAAACAAAATGCCATTTTTTTTATTCGTGCCCATCTCTACTAGAGGGTGAGAACAGTATGCAAGTTGAGATTAATCTGTGCCATGGGTTTTGAAAGGTGAGTTTTGAAAGGTTGGTGATTTTTTGTGTGAGATCATGCCTCCTTTCCTTCAGTCCCCCCAGAAGGCTCATTTTCTATTCCTGGAAGGGAATTACTTGGAACTCCTATCTTTTGCCTATCCAGCTTAAATTCACAATGAGAAGAATCTTGGAGGGCAGCCTGAATGTGCACAGGAGACTTGCTGGGCAGACAATGACGCTATGCAAACGGCAGCTTGAAACATTGTTTATTAGCGAGTGAGGACAGAGGGCTTTGACCTCGACTCAGAAGAGGGAAGCTGCTTCCAAAAAGTATAGGAAACGTGGCCAAAAGCAATCTCTGAGCACAACAGTGGTACAGTCAGCACGTTAGGAGGTGGATCTTGGTCCAAAGGCAAGCACAGCAGGTGAGAGGGAAGGAAATGCACAAACTGGTAGTGTGTGTGTTTTCAGACAGCTTGACTTTGAAGGAAGCAGTAATTTATGTGCAACCATGAGGAAAGCATCTGCTGGAAACAGGAAAATTGGGACATTTTTATTGCCAGTCAATCTGTTGCTTTAAAAAGCAGCACTTTGCATTCCATTGGGGATGGTGAAGTGTAGCTCCAAAACAAACAAAAAGCCCAAACAGGTTCTACAGACCAGCATTTACCTGGGAAAATTTTAGCATGCCTTTCATTTTGATTAGATTCCTAGCATTAAATACCTTTCAATCTAAACTTGAAAGGCTGTTGAAGATGATTAATATTATTTGAATTAGGAGGCTTTCACTGTAAAGCACTGCTCTGCTTTCTACAATAAAAATTCAATTCTTCAAACAAACAAATAAAAACTTCTGGTTTATGACTGTGGGATATTCTGACTATCCAAAATTCAGAATGCCAGGAAATGGCCCAATAAGTCATGGCTTGAAGGATAAAAGAAAGGATACCCTCTTGGTCTCATTATCATTCACAATAAATAAATAAATAAATAAATAAATAAATAAATAAATAAATAAATAAATAAATAAATAAATAAATAAAGCAAGGGAAAATCAGTTTTCCAACAGTTAACCACTGTTCAATAGAGGCGGGCATGAACTGCTCCCTTCCCCCAACCCCTCAGGCTCAGTCAGCCACTGCTTTTTCCCACCTCATCAGCTAATCTCTCAGTCATGAGGAAGATTTCTCTGACCTGACCTTTGACTGAGTGGTAGATCCGCGAAGAGGGTGGGCTCTTTCCTGGAGCAGGAGATCAGTTGAAGCTAGCATGCTAGCTGATGAGATGGGGAAAAAGCAACCAAGCTAGGCCTGTGGGTGGCTGATCTGCAGAGGGGGTGGGGGGGGAGCAGCAGCACCCATACTGCCACCTTTACAAATGGCACGAACCAGGATGAACTTCTCAATTCTCACTTGAACACAAAACAATTGTCGGAGCTGTTCTTCAACAAATGTGAATGGTAGTGAAAAGAGGTGGGCACAAAACAGAAAAATAGAATTTCATTTCATTTTGTTTCATTTCCTTTGCTCTTTTACTTCTATTCATTATTAGTGATTTTTTTAAAAATGTGAACACAACAAAACAATGCAAACTGATTCCTATTACACTATGCTCCCCTGGGTCTTAGAGGCACCTAATTTTGTGGGTAGTTCAAGAGTCAGGGCAGCAGGCTAGAAACTGCAATCTTTGCAGATAGAGATGGGACCCAGGCACCTGTGTTCATTTATGGACATAATAAGACCAGATGTACCCCAGCTTCATATCTGGGTGCCTGCATATTCCTTCTTACTTCCTCAGTATGTTCCAATAGGCCAAAATATCCATTTTCCAGTCCTGATATATCTGAGCTGAAAAGGTACATTTTCCAGGTTTGAAACAAGCCAGAATCTTAAACCAGTTTCAAGCATCAGATTAAAATCCTGGCTTGTTTCAGGTTTAGTAATCACATACCCTTGATCAGAGGAAATTATTATATTTATTGTTCTTGGTTTATTGCCTTCTTCTTGCATTTCTTTGGATGTTGACCCTGCACTATGAAGAGTTAATGAAATCAGTGTGGTTTAAGTTATTTATTAAGCCCAAATTATTTCAGTAGGTCTACTCTAATCATAACTGAACTTAGTTCCAAACCATTTCATTACATTTTATAGATGGTTATAACTGAATATTTCTGGGCTTGATCCCACCCTGTCAAGAAAAGAGGAAGGAAAAGTTGTCACACGCATGATGACCACATTTTACCATGTTAAATTGGATGAAGTATACTTCATTGCATGAACCACTACAAAAGGCTATTGTCTTCATTCTTATGTGCAGTTTTCCTGGCTGAATATGATTCTGAACTGACATGCTTCATATGTTGCAGATATTCTAATTTATCTTATTATTGTGCCACTGCTTGTCTCATAAGGTTCAACATTTCTGTGATACTATTATGTAGTTGCTGGTGAAAACATTGTTTAAAAACTAAACAGGTAATGGATAAACCCCACTTATCTGTCTTATGCCTATCACCATGGAAGTTGTTGCTCTCTCTGCTTGGTTCCTAGTTTGTAGGGGTGACTTAATGTTTCTTACATTCTTTGACAGTCCATTCAACTTTGGCAAGGGCACAACTAATGGACTCTTCTGTGTTCTGGGATGCCCTTGACCCATTCAGTCAACACCACTCTGTAGAGGATTATTGAAGACAGCCAGGAGACAGATGCCACATTTTATCCTTTGCTCATACAATTTCCTTTGCCCTCTTTTATCGTTAGTGCTGATGACAAGATGTGTTATTATTGCCTGTTGAATAACTAGTGGCTATTTCCTGGTCTGCTGTAAAATAAAGCAAACAGCAATTGTGCAATTGGGTTTTCTTTTAACAATGATTAGTAATATTTTTCTGAGTAAAACGGGAGAAGTGGCTATTCTGGCTAATATTGACCCTACCTGGGGTCATTTCATTGGGAGAGTGGCTGAAATCCTATATAGCAAGATACTGCATGTGAAACAGAGTAGTTTTCTCAATTTCCTGGCTGCCAGTCATGCTCTGAAATGCACAACTGGCTGCATACCCTTTTGTGAAGCATTACACTGTCTGCCATTGCTCATGTAACAGTTGCTAATGCAACCACATAATGGAGTAGAATTTCATAGAACAGTTTATGATTTCTGATACAGCTAACTAGATAATTGCATAATTCATAAAAGGAACAGGAAATCCCAAACTTTTTAAGTACTCAGGTCAAATATATTTCTATGAGTACTAAATGGCAAGTCTGTTGATTTCTGTTTGGAATAAACCTTCAGAAATATTCCATTAGAACTCAAGGTTGTTTTGGTGCATAGATTTAAGCTGAAGAGGTCATCTTTGTCATGACTTACTGTGAAGTCCATTAACCTTGATGGAACATTTATATTAGCAACTGGACCTCTCTGCAGCAGTGACCATTTCATGATGGTACCTGGCCATCTTCAAGAGGAAATGCTAGAATTCCAACACTGTGGAATTTCTGCCATAAATATATAAATATATTTATGATTTTATATCAATATATAAACATATTTATGATAATCATAAATATATCTGATATGGTTGCTAATGGTAAACTAAGGTTCATGGAAGATTTGCATGCTGTTGATGGTACATAAGGAAAGTGTGACACAAGGAGTGCACCAGCAAAAAAAAAAAAAATGTACATATCTCTGTGTATTGCATGAACATGTGGTTTTATGAGCCAGACCATTATATTCTGGCCATCAAGAATGCATCTTTAATTTTTAGCCTGCATTAAGAATGCACCTTTATTTTTTTTACTCTTCACATTTTATATGTGCCAAGTACTGTACACCCAAATCTAAATGCCCAAACAAGTCCCTGCTTGTTTGTTCTTGGACTTGAGTGTTTATGTTCACCTCCCTCTTAGACAAACTTTCCCTGAATGAGGGACTACCTACAATGTGACTTTATATGGATTACCATGCATGATTGCATTGACTGATTTCATAAGAATACTAGTGTTTCCATGCTGCTTTTCACCCCTCATAATGGATTTTTCTTCTTGCGTACTCTTTGTAGCTCTAATGGTACCTTTTAATGTTCCAAGATGCCTCTTCAAACTCCCTGTTCTTAACTTGAATATGTCTTAAATGTTCTGGGCTGTATATTATCCCTCATTATTGTAAGCCACTTTGGGTCCTTTTCCAAGGAGAAAGGTGGGGTAAAAATATTCAAAATAAATAAATAAAATAAAGTGGTACTAGAACTCCAACAAATATAGAACTCCAAAAGAGAGTTCTGGGATTTGATGTCATATGCTGTTTAGTAGTATTCTGCTCAGCATCCTCCCACTCTCTTTCTTTCTTTCTTACTCCTCCATCCCTCTCAATTGCTTTCTCCTCCACCATTTGCCTGCCTCTCCTGTAGACCTCCATTAAAATAATGTGGAATCAAAATATGACTCATGTTTGTCATCTACATGGGGAGAAAATGTTCTAAATCAATGTCTCCAGTCACTTGCTCACTCCCTTTCCTTTCCAGAGGGGTGTGTGATGGAGTGGAGAGATCCAGAGCATAGCAACCCCAAAGATCCACTTGATTGGGGCCCCTCTTTGCTACACTTTATATTACATCCTCTTGGCAGAAGGTGTTTTTATTGTGGTGCACATTAGAACATAAGAACATAAGAACATAAGAAGAGCCATGCTGGATCAGGCCAAAGGCCCATCTAGTCCAGCTTCCTGTATCTCACAGTGGCCCCACCAGATGCTTTTGGAAGCGCATGAGACTAGATATCTGTCTCCTGATACCACTCTCCTGCATCTGGCCCTTGAAGTACCCTGGAGCCTGGAGATTACACATCTCCATCATGGTTTGTAACCTGTGATGGACTTTTCCTCCAGCAATCTGTCCAATCCCCTTTTGAAGGCATCCAAGCCAGATGCCATCACCACATCCTATGGCAGGGAGTTCCATAGACTAACAATGCGCTGGGTGAAAAAATATTTTCTTTTGTCTGTTCTTACTCTCACAGCCCTCAATTTGAGTGCATGTCCCCTAGTTCTGGTATTTTGTGAGAGGGAAAAGAGCTTCCCTCTATCCACTTTACTCATGCCCTGCATTATTTTGTACGTCTCAATCATATCCCCCCTCAGGTGCCTTTTTTCCAGACTAAAGAGCCCCAAATGTTTTAGCCTTTCCTCATAAGGGAGGTGCCCCAGCTCAGTAATCATTTTGGTCGCTCTCTTCTGCACCTTTTCCAGTTCCACTATGTCTTTCTTGAGATGCGGTGACCAGAATTGTACACAATACTCCAGATGCGGCCTTACTATTGTTTTGTATAATGGCATTATAATGTTGGCTGTTTTATTTTCAATCCCCTTTTTGATAATTCCCAGCATGGAATTGGCCTTCTTCACCGCTGCCACACATTGGGTAGACACCTTCATGGAGCTGTCCACCAACACACCAAGATCTCTTTCCTGATCTGTCACGGATAACTCAGAGCCCATGAGTTGATAGATAAAGTTTTGATTTTTTGCCCCAATATGCATTACTTTACATTTGGCTACATTAAAACGCATTTGCCATTTCATAGCCCATTCCCCCAGTTTGGAGAGATCCTTCTGGAGCTCTTCACAATCTTCTCTGGTTTTTACCACACGGAAAAGTTTTGTGTCATCTGCAAACTTGGCCACCTCACTGTTTATCCCTGTCTCCAGGTCATTTATGAACAGATTGAAAAGCACCGGTCCCAGGACAGAGCCCTGGGGCACACCACTTTTCACCTCTCTCCATTGTGAAAATTTCCCATTGACACCTACTCTTTGTTTCCTGGATCTCAACCAGTTCTCAATCCATAAGAGGACCTGCCCTCTTATCCCCTGACTGTGCAATTTTCTCAGCAGCCTCTGGTGAGGGACTGTGTCAAAGGCCTTTTGAAAATCCAGATAGACTATATCCACCAGTTCACCCAAACCTACATGCCTGCTGACCTTTTCAAAAAATTCTACAAGATTTGTCAGACAAGACTTACCCTTGCAGAAGCCATGCTGATTTTCTCTCAGCAAAGTTTGTTCTTCTATGTATTTTAAGATTTTCTCTTGGATGAGGCTTTCCACCATCTTCCCTGGGACAGATGTAAGGCTAACTGGACTGTAGTTTCCCGGGTCCCCCCTCCTTCCTTTTTAAAAATTGGTGTGACATCTGCTATCCTCCAGTCCCCCGGCACTGTGTCCGTTTTAAGAGACAAGTTGCATATTACCGTTAAGAGATCTGCAATTTCATTTCTCAGTTCCCTAATAACCCTTGGGTGGATGCCATCTGGGCCCAGGAACTTGTTAATCTTCAATTTATCAATTAGTCCTAAAACATCTTCTCTTTTAACCTGTATTTGATTTAATTCTTTAGTCAAGAGGGGTCGTTCAGGCAGCAGAATCTGCTCAAGGTCTTCTGTCGTGAAGACAGATGCAAAGAACTCATTTAATTTCTCTGCAATTTCCAAGTCCTCCTTAATCTCCCCTTTTCCTCCCTCACCATCCAGAGGGCCAACTGGTTCTCTGGCCGGTTTTCTACTTCTAACATATTTAACGAAGCTTTTATTATTACCCTTTATATTGCTAGCCATGCGTTCCTCAAAATCCTTCTTTGCCTCTCTTATCATCTTCTTACATTTCTTTTGCCAGAGTTTGTGTTCCTTTTTATTTTCCTCATTTGGGGAGGATTTCCATTTACAGAAAGACCTCTCCTTGCGCTTTAGAGCCTCTCTAACTCCACTCGTTAACCATGCTGGTGCCCTCTTGGACTTAAATGAGCTCTTCTTTCTTTGTGGTATGCACTTGTGCTGGGCCTCTGTTACCGTTGTTTTAAACAGGTTCCATGCACTCTGAAGAGATTGGATTCTTTTTACCTTCCCCTTCAATTTCTTTCTAACTAGTTTCCTCATCTGAGGGAAGTTTGCCCTTCGAAAATCAAGGGTTTTTATGTCTGATTTGCTTGACACTCTTCCTCCAACATGCATGGCAAAGGAGATTGCAGCATGGTCACTGTTCCCCAGAGGCTCAGTGACATTCACATCCCTGACGAGGTCCTGAGTATCAGACAGTATTAGATCCAGAGTTGCCTGTTCTCGGGTGGGCTCCATGACAAGTTGCTCTAAGGCACAGTCATTCAGCAAGTCGAGAAACCCAGTTTCTCTTTCTTGCCCGGAGCTCGCATTGGCCCAGTCGATGTGGGGATAATTAAAGTCCCCCACGATTACTATCCTGTGCTTCTGAGACACCTCCATGATTTGTCTCCTCATTTCAAGGTCCCCCTCAAGTTTTTGATCTGGTGGTCGATAGCATACCCCAACTATCACATCACTCCTTGGACCTGGTAGTTTAACCCACAGTGATTCTATGGTGGAGTCAGACCCTCTGTCAATCTCCATTCTGCTGGATTTTACCCCTTCTTTAACGTAGATGGCCACTTCCCCTCCAACCCGCCCCTCTCTATCCCTTCTATAGAGTTTATAGCCTGGGATTGCTGTATCCCACTGGTTCTCTACATTCCACCAGGTTTCTGTTATGGCTATTATATCAATGTTATCCCTAGCTGCCAAATGTTCGAGTTCTCCCATTTTTGGTCGGAGGCTTCGAGCATTGGCATAGAAGCACCTGTACAGTGGGTTCTGCAACAACAGCTGCTGCTTTGTTCTTTCCCCCCCACAGCTATTATTTTCAGTAGATGAACTATCACATTCCATTATTCTCCCAGTACTAATACCTGCTATGTCATCTCTATGTGATTCTCTACCCTTTCCAACCTCATTCCCTGTGGATGAGGTGTTCCGAACCAGATGCCACACAGCTCCTGTCGGCTTTCCCCCAGTTATCAGTTTAAAAGGTGCTCTGCAGCCTTTTTGAGGTTGAGTGCCAGCAATCTGGTCCCATCATGATTCAAGTGCAACCCATCCCTCCTGAACAGGTTTGGCTTGTCCCAAAATGTTCTCCAGTTCCTGACAAATCTAAAGCCCTCCTCTCAACAACATCACCTCATCCACGCATTGAGGCTTCTGAGCTCTGCCTGCCTGGCGGGTCTTGCACGAGGAAGAGGTAGCACTTCTGAAAATGCTACCTTGGAAGTCCTGGACTTCAATCTTCTTCCTAACAACCTGAACTTGGCTTCCAAGACTGACCGCTTGGCCTTCCCGACATCATTGGTACCAACATGTACCATGACCACTGGCTCCTTCCCAGTTCTCTCTAACAAGCTATCTAGATTTCTCGTGATGTCTGCAACCTTTGCACCTGGCAGGCAAGTGACCATACGGTTATCATGCTCATCACAAATCCATCCCTCCGTATTTCTAATTATAGAATCCCCTAGCAGAAGGAGCTTCTCTCCTGCAGCCTGTTCTTCTACATGTACCTGATCCTGTATCTCATCAATTGTGATAAGGGAGAGGTCCTCAGGTGGAACCAGTTGTTCCTCGGTGTGTGCCTCATGAGGTGTGATGAGGGAAAGAGCCTCAAATTGATTGTGCAATATGAGACTCTCTGAGCGATCCCATGGCCTTCTACTCCTTTGAGTCACATTCCTCCACACATCTACCTCCTGGGTTGGGGAAGTGATTACATCCTCAAAAGTGTGCTCTGTCTCTTCTTGGACCTGGATAGTCTGTTCTGCTCTGTCCAAGAACCGCTCAAGCTCCTTAATATGTTGCTGGTTCGATATGCGGGCCTCTAGCTCCTGGACCTTCTCTTCTAATAGTGCAACCAGCTTGCACTTGCAGCAAGTGTAGTTCTTGGTGCGATTTGTCAAGATGACAAACATGGCACAAGTGTTACAGGTAACTACAGCTGCTCCCTCAGACTCCATTTTAATGAGTGCAGTATTCTGGGCCTTGAATATTTTTAGTGTTACTAGCTACTACTCTAGAAATAATAATCTAGTACCAATGTTCCTCTTTTTAAGTGAAAAATAAATTCTCTCACACCGTTAGGCGCGCGGGCCGGTCAAACAGCCCTAGCTGAACTGTTCAAACCCAGAAACTTACCAGTGCTGTCTTCTTTTTCTCTCTCTCAGCAGTAGCTCTGCTTGGATTCACACCCAGGCTCAAATGCTGAGGCTCAAATGCTTCTTCAGGGGGAAAACACTTAGTGTAACTCCACCCCCAAGCTCAGTGGAAGGCTTAGTCTGGCACCAGCCCTGCTTCCTAGCAACTTCCTTTGTTTAGCTGATTAATGGCTCTTTGTATTTAAATGAGCAGTTAAGGTTAGCAGAGGCAGAGGTAAAACAGAGGTCAAACAGCCCTAGCTGAACTGTTCAAACCCAGAAACTTACCAGTGCTGTCTTCTTTTTCTCTCTCTCAGCAGTAGCTCTGCTTGGATTCACACCCAGGCTCAAATGCTGAGGCTCAAATGCTTCTTCAGGGGGAAAACACTTAGTGTAACTCCACCCCCAAGCTCAGTGGAAGGCTTAGTCTGGCACCAGCCCTGCTTCCTAGCAACTTCCTTTGTTTAGCTGATTAATGGCTCTTTGTATTTAAATGAGCAGTTAAGGTTAGCAGAGGCAGAGGTAAAACAGAGGTCAAACAGCCCTAGCTGAACTGTTCAAACCCAGAAACTTACCAGTGCTGTCTTCTTTTTCTCTCTCTCAGCAGTAGCTCTGCTTGGATTCACACCCAGGCTCAAATGCTGAGGCTCAAATGCTTCTTCAGGGGGAAAACACTTAGTGTAACTCCACCCCCAAGCTCAGTGGAAAGCTTAGTCTGGCACCAGCCCTGCTTCCTAGCAACTTCCTTTGTTTAGCTGATTAATGGCTCTTTGTATTTAAATGAGCAGTTAAGGTTAGCAGAGGCAGAGGTAAAACAGAGGTCAAACAGCCCTAGCTGAACTGTTCAAACCCAGAAACTTACCAGTGCTGTCTTCTTTTTCTCTCTCTCAGCAGTAGCTCTGCTTGGATTTACACCCAGGCTCAAATGCTCTCCCACGGAGAAATAAACATGGGCCACAATTTATTTAGTACTAAAATGAACTTTCAATGTAACTCATGAGGGGTGTAATGTAGTGCAGAAGTAAAGTTGGAGCCCCAAGGTCTCCCACAACCCCTCTAACTAGCCAGTTTTTTTTTGGGGCCCCAGCAGCACCATAAATAAGACAGTGCCCCTGCGGTTGGTAACTTCTGTAACCGTATCTTGCCCCCCCAGTCATTGGTATTGATTCCTAGAGGCCCAGGTGGCATTTGGGTGCATCCTCCTACCCCCCCCCATACTGTAATCTCTGGATCCTCAGTGTTCTGAGGTTGGGTGGGCCTTAGCTGGATGCTTCCCCTCCTCTGACTCACCAGCTGCTTCTCCATACTACCTGCCAATGTGACCAACACTAATATTCTAACAGCCCAAGAAATATCCACCCAGTACCAGAGTGGGATAGGGAAAAAAATCCCAATTCCCTAGCAGCCAATCTTGGGAACAGGTAAAAGATTCCTATCCGGCCCAAGAGGGCGGCCGGTCAGACTCGCACTAGCACTATTAAAAGTGGTGGGTGGGAAGGGAATGCACAACTCACAAAGAAGTTTGGGGCAGGAAGAGTCCTGTTTTATACAAGCCTCCCCGTCCCCTCCCACTCAAGATCTCTAGCCTCCTGGGGAAGTCTCTCGTTACTTCACTTGGGAGGGCATAGCGGCACTGCCCATCAGACAAGCCTCCGGTGGAGCCCTCCTTTGCTGTAGCTCTATAGGTAGGCAGAAGGAAGCGAAGTACCATGTATGCCTGGACATGGTCTGGCAGATACCTGTTGGTCTATGGCACTTCAAGCATTCTGCAGTGGGTTTGTAATTTCATTAGGCGGGTGACACATTGAGTATAAAGTTTACCAGCCTCAGAAGAGTTATGAGTGGAGTTTTGGTGGCAGTACTGCAGTTCAACCACTACACCATGAGGCAAAGCTGGGGAAGGCACAAAGTAAGTTGAGGAGGGGAAAGACTCTTTTTATTCAACATAAAATGAAACAGTGTAAAAGCAAATTTGACAGACATTGTAATTGGATAGCTATGAAAAGAACTATAAATTGTGATTAGTACTTGTGGTATATGTAAGGAATCATCTTCTTTCATAAGTGTGGGAAGTGAGAATATTTTTTCTCATGTCGAGTGAGCAAGTTCCTTTTTCCAAGAATTATTTTCCTCATTGGAGCTCAAGTGCCAAGCTTCCTTCAGCTCTGTATTTCCATAATAAAGTGCCCTGGGAACATATCCTGCTCCCTTAAGTAATACGCTGTAATTAATGGGCTCTTCAAAATATGCTGTCTCCTCCTGCCTATCCAGACCTGTTAATTGAAACCAAATGGGGAAAATTAGGTTTAAAAAAAAACAGTGGATTCATCTAAGACATCAAGCAGCAAAATCCCCCCTTGCTTCACCCTTCAATCCAAATGATTTCCTAAAGAGCCTTTTCAACCATAAGACACCAACAGTGTGGTTCTACTTCTTCTGTGATGGATTTCCTGACAAAATACTGCCTCACAGATCAGACTCGCAAATGGAGTATGGAGTCAGTCCCGATTCAGTGCTCCTACTGAACCAGGGGCATTAACAAGCTCTAAATCCCAGACTCCTTTCAAATCACTGCCTTCATCAGATTACTCCAGCCAGCCGTTATCGGGCCTGTGCAATCAAATTACTCCAAAGATGGATTTGAGTCTTTAGGGCTGTTATCAAATAATAATCCAGTTTTGATATTGTGCTTCCTCAGGAGAAGAGAAAACAAAATCTAGGTTGTGGGTAGGGGTGTGCACTGTATCTGGATATAATGCATAAATATGCACAAAATGGTGGGCTATTTGCACATTTTTGTGGGTTCAAAGGAAAGGCTCCAGGGCTAGGGTGATGCCAAATGGTGCCTCAACAGATCTGTTGCTTCCAACAAAATTATTGCATTTTGGCATCCCCAAATCCTACTGTAAATGATGAAAATACTAACAAAATGCCTATGTACATATTAAAATCTTGGAGTAGAGAAATGAACATTGTGTATCATGGTAGAATCAAAGTTCTCAGACAAAGGAAGGATAGATCATAAGAGATGGTGGGTGGAAAAACCAATGTTTTAAAGCACAAATTATTTTTGCATTACTTTTATGATTAAGAAGTAATTCATATTCTGAAAAATTACCATCCAGCTTTCTCCACCCATTGTCACCCATGGTTTTTAAATTAAAAATGCCATGGAAGTTAGATTTTACAAATACAGATCTGCTTTCTCCATAGTAGCTCAAAATGAAGAAGTGCAGCGTGAGATGGGTATCCTGTCTGTCAAATTTTCTTCCCACATACCGCCATTCAAAACTCAAAACATCTCCATTGTACCCAGGGTTTTTTTTTTTTCATAGCTAGATATAATCAGATACAGTGATGAAAGATTCTAGTGGCCATTACTCCAACTGCTTGCTGCTATTAAATGTTATTTTATTAAATTCTAAAGATTTCCCTGCGTCTCCAAAGAATCTCACAACAAAGTCCTAAATAAATAAATAAGGATGGACTGAATCATCCAAAACTTATAAACATTCTGATAATCCCTAATAAACATCATTGTATCGCATTGTGTATTAGAAGTACCACAACATGAAAAAGAGCAACAAAAGTTTCATAAAACAGGTTTTGATCAGTCTTTTCCATGTAGATTATTTTTTTCCATTGAATTAGTCATTCAGTGCTACAATTCACCAAGTGCCTCAAATTAAAATCCTTACTTTGGAAAGGATTTATTAACATGTCTGTTTCCAAAAAATAAAAAAATAAAAAATAAATTAAATTGTGCTGAAGAGCTCTAACTTAGTTCATACAACAAAAAACTTTGATTTGTCTGAGAAGTGTTTTCATATTCCAAACTGGCTTTGCTTCCTCTTGGTACAGAGTCACATAATTGAATTTCAGGAATCACATAGTGTTATGCCATTATCTCCTTGACTTCATGACTTATGTCAGAAACAATGCTGATGCCCTCATTTGTTTTCATGTGCCCTGATTGGATTGGCCACCAAACAATATAACAACACTTCATATTCTTTGGATTTCTCCAACTGACTGCCCATATACTGTATTTTGTCATCTATAAGACATCCCCATGTTTAAGATGACCCCTACTTTTCCAAACAAAAATTATAGTTTTGCAACCATGTGGTTTTCCCCTCAGTTTACTTCTGTGTAAAAGATGACCCTCAATTTTTAGTCTAACATTTTAGAGAAAAATATAGCCTTATATATGGAAAAATACTGTAATTAATGGAAGAACACACACAGCCATATTAGATGTATGTAGAAGCTTGCTTTGCTTCCCTCTGTGGCATTTCCTCACAGTTATGAGCCTCAGTAATGAAACAAATTATCTTTCAATGTGCTTATCTTCCACTGATGAATCACAAAACAAAGAATGCTATCTGCATGGGAAAAATCATTTGCTGTGACGCATTGGCATCTTGCATCACTTGGAGGAATATCTCTGCAAAAATGTGAGAAACATATTGTCCAAAATCATCTTGCATAATGTTACGTTTGCAGAATCTGATTATATCTTTAGAGATAGGTTTTTATTACCAGTTGGAAGTTTCCTATTTTGTACACACAAACACTCTTGGGTCCCATTGTTGCCACAAGACTCATTTTGGTGTGGAAAAGACTTTAGGAGCTTCAGGACAAGGGTCTGTGGGCTTCAATTATTGAAAATTGCCACCATAGGTCCTGCTGTCAGGATCTGGAGTATTGGTAGCAATTTGGGGGCATTAAGGTTTCTCTGCCTCCCAAGGCTCCCAAGTCAAAATGGATCCATAGGGAGATTCAGAATTCAGTGATGGTGTAACAGGAAACTACTAATATGAGTAAAAAAAAACTTGTAGCTGATGGTGTTATCAGTTTGTGCAGACATAACTTTCTTCAAAAGGATTTTGGCTATAGTTTAACATTCACTAACAGGATGGAGGGGAACACCCTGTGCCCCAGGTTCTTGAGACAATGACAGTCAGCAGGACTAGAATTCACTTTGAATTGTTTCTTTAAAAGAAATGCAGAGAGCCTATGGTATAACCTAGTGTCTTCACTCAGACAATCTCAGTGCATTGGAATGGGCAGCTGAGGTCTTTGGCTTCACTGGTGGATGAAGCTTTCAGTCCCTTCATTCGGCACCCATTCAGCATCTAACTTCTAAGGTGTTGATTCATTTAATGCTCTCTTCCCCACATCTGATCAGAAGACAGGTAGATGCTGCTTCTGCTTTGTGAACACTCCTGGGACTCTTTCATTTGCTCTGTGATCGCCACAAAGAATCACAAATAGCCCTGATTCAGACCCTACGCAGACATCTGTCTGACAAGAGGGCACATCCTTAAATAATACTGCTCACTGTAAATTTGTTCGAATAAAAAGGTATGAAACACAATGATAACAATGGTGTCATTCCAAAAGCATTTCCTTGAACAAAAATGGCCTGCTGTTTCAGCTGCCTGGAGGCCTTCTTCATTCCACCAGTCTCCAACCTTGTGTGAAACAAGTTGCCTTCCCCTTTGGCTTGCCAGAAATTTTGGGAACAGAGTAAATGGAAGAAAATCTAATAAAAACAGAATGCTGGGGAAAACCAAAGGGCTTGAATGAGTGAATTTAATGTGCGCATGGGGTGCTATTTGTCCAGCTTCT
The DNA here is from genome assembly GCA_029282475.1 of Phrynocephalus forsythii. Taxonomy (NCBI): domain Eukaryota; kingdom Metazoa; phylum Chordata; class Lepidosauria; order Squamata; family Agamidae; genus Phrynocephalus; species Phrynocephalus forsythii. Next base: position 37,919,001 of record JAPFRF010000005.1, read on the forward strand.
CAGGGGCCTTGTAGGTGTAGCCACAGCCATGATGGAAGTCATCTGTGTCTAGTTTTACATGGTTTCCATTTGAAACCTAGCCAAACGTCATCCTTTCAGCCGAGTTTCATGGAGCGTTCTGGGCTTTGTTCAAATGTGGAATTCAAATTCAGGGGAGCAACTGGGCGTGAAAAACACATGCACATGCACGTACAGCACACTGTTTTTCCTAAGGTCTTTGCAAATGGAATCTATTAAACTTTGCACAGCGTTGTTGGCTCACTGGTGTTGACGTTCTCAATGCAGCATAGCAAGTGCGAGCAGTCAGCTCTCAGTGCATGAGAGAATAAAGGAGCCATAAATGCGGCATCCGCTCCTAGAAGCAGCAACTTACTCTACACACACACACACACACACACACACACACACACACACACACACACACACACACACACACACACACACACACACTTCTTATTTGAGTCAGGATGAGTAAGCACAGCCATTCCCATCTTTCTTTTGAAAGCTGTTCCAAAACTTGTTTTATTCATGCTCGTTCTTCTCTCATACATGGATGGTGCTTCATCCCATGTAGACCAGAATGCCCTACCACATCAAAAAGGCCCCTCTTGAGACCGTGCAATTACTGGCACAGTCAGGATTTTCTATAAGCATAAATATACCATTCATACGTAGCAACATAACTTGACAACATAACCTTTTCTTTAGGCGCATGTTTGAGCTTTTGTTTATAGTCCCACACCACCACTGTGAGTAAGATAAATACTAGGAGTGAGCAAAATACCATCGAAGGGAACACAGACACTGACAAATGACGTCCTAGTCAATTACAGTGAAAACAAACCACCTTTTGAAATGGAGCCTGAGCCAAAAATAAAAAGAAGAGAAGAGAAGAGAAGAGAAAAGAAAAGAAAAGAAAAGAAAAGAAAAGAAAAGAAAAGAAAAGAAAAGAAAAGAAAAGAAAAGAAATAGGGAAAGGCAAAAATCTTCCTGTTGCTCTAGCAAAGGCCAATTATGGTATCCAAATTAACTCGGGAGTAGACAGGTTATACATAAATGCCTCTGGCAGTAGAGGCGACTTTGGTTTCAGTAGGCAATGGGAACTGAAAATAAATAGCATCGTCAATGAGAAGAAAGAAATTTCCATTTATAACATTCTGTGAATAGGCAATAATTTATGGTGAAACAAGGATGCAAACAAGTGCAGCAGCATTCCCCCCCCCAGTAGAGATGCATGTATAACATGGTTTATCACATTTATATTAATGTTATTTATATATGTGCATCCATATCATAAAGAGCTGCTGATTAGTTTTTTTCTGCTGCTCCTTCTCATTATGATTTTGTTCCGTTCAGGAACAGGCAGGGTGGTGAGAAAGGGAGAAGGCACTACAATTGCCTACCAGGATTTCTAAACAAATATGTGTTTGGAAAGCAGAGCTTCCCCAAAGTCAGGGCTGGCTCCACTTGCATCCTTCTGCTTCTAGGTCCTACATGGATAATAAATTAGAAAATGACAGGCTTTAAGAGCACAGGGGAAAGAAAGGGGGGAAGATGTTAAAATAAGAGGGAGACACTGCATTCAGACTAAAAGAAATGAGCACAGAGCTGAGAAGCCTCCCTGTATTGGGAGACAGGTGTGATATTAAATAAATAATATATTTTTTAAACTTAATATGACATACTGGAGGATGGACGGCATTTGTTTAATTCAGTGGTGGGCACACTTTGGGTCTATAGGATTGTTTCATCTTTTTTACTACAGTTCAGCAACCAGAAAGAAGCCCAAGAGTAATGGAGTGGGGCAAGTTAAAAAATGCATTGATACAGGGGCCGAGCTGTACCTTCCTATAAATCTGCACCTGCAAGTACAAACTAACACACCATTGATTATTCTCTGAGTTCACAACAGTGGAAGCAAATCACAAACTTTTTGAGGGATTTTTTCAAACAAAAGGAGAAGGAGGAGCCTAATATTTTAAGGACGTTTATGCTGCTGAAGAAATCCAGGATACATAACTGGGACGTCAGGTTGAGAGTATTTGGGTGAGAATTAAGGGGGAGAATAATGGGAGGGATGTCACTGTGTGGGTATATTATAGACTCCCAAACCAGCCAGATGAGTTGGATGATACCTCCTGTGGGCAGATGGCCACACAGTCAAAAGGGAGGGATGTAGTACTAATGTGAGTTATCCTGATATATGTTGACATTTTAACTCAGCTAAGAAGGCAAGGTCCAATAAATTCCTTAATGGCCTTACAGACAATTTTATGGCCCAGAAGGTAGAGGAGGCAACAAGAGGAACAGCTATTTTAGATTTGATCTTAACCAACAGGGAAGACCTTGTAAATGGGGTCCAAGTGGTGGGATCTTTAGGTAGAAGTGACCATGCTCTTTTGGAATTTGTTATACAGTGGGAAGGAGAAGCTAAGTATATTAAGACAAGCATCCTGGACTTTAAGAAAGCCATTTTTGTAAACTTAGGGAATTATTGACTATAATTTCATATACCGAGGCACTGAAAGAGAAGGGAATCCAAAATGGATGGGAGTTCCTTAAAAGTGGGATATTAAAGGTGCAGTCTAAAATAGTTCCAACAAGAAGAAAAAATGGGAGATGTCTAAGAAAACTGCAATGTTTGACTAAAGAACTTTCAAGTCAGCTAAATATATAAAAATAACCATGTACAGGAAATGGAAAAATGGGGAATTCACCAAAGAAAAATGTAAGCAAATATCCAGTATATGCGGGGTGGTGGTGGTGGTAAGAAAAGCTAAAGCACAGAATGAACTTAGACTTGCCAGAGAGATTAAAGATAGTAAAAAGAGTTTTTTTTAGTTATGTCCGCAGCAAAAGGAAAAATAATGAAATGAGAGGGTCTTTGTGTGGTGAGGATAGCCAGTTACTAACAGGAGACAGGGAAAAGGTAGAACTACTCAAAACCTTCTTTGCCGCCATTTCCTGCAGAAGGGAAAAAAAGAGTTCAGTTGGGTTGAAGGGTAAATGAGGTAGGGTGGAAATTGAAGCATAGAATAGGTAGGAAGATAGTACAGAAATACTTGGAAAACCTAAATTAATTTAAGTCTCCGGGGCCAGATGAATTACACCCAAGGATATTAAAAGAACTGCAAGAAGTAATTTCAGAATCATTGGCAATAATATTTGAGAATTCCTGGAGAACAAGGGAAGGCCCCATCAATTGGAGGAAGGCTAATGTTGTTCCCATCTTCAAAATGGGGGGAAAAGAAGATCCAAGTAATTACCACCCAGTCAGCTTGACATCTATTCCTGGAAAGATTCTAGAACAGATTATTAAGCAGACTGTCTGCAATTATTTAACAAGCAATGCTGTCATTACTAGAAGTCAACATGGGTTTCTGAAAATCAAGTCATGCCAGACAAATTTGATCTCTTTCTTTGCTAGAGTTACAGGCCTGGTGGGTGAGGGGAATGCTGTGGATGTTGTTTATCTTGATTTCCGTAAGGCCTTCAATAAGGATCTCCAGTTAGTAGAATGTGGGATAGATAATGCTACTGTTAGGTGGATTTGTGATTGGTTGACTGATTGTACACAAAGTGTGATCGTAATGTCTTTTCCTCAGCATGGAGAGGGGTGACCAGTGGGGTGCCCTAGGGTTTTGTTCTGGGTTCAGTGCTATTCACTGATTCTGGGTGGTTTTGTGGGACTTTGGGTGGTTCCCCCTATGGCCGGTGCTACCAGCTGTCCCCGTCCCGTCCCGTACTCCCCTTCTCTTCCCCCCTCTCGGAATTTCCATTCTGCCCTGGTTTATGCCCTACTTTTGTTTTATTCCCCTTTTCTATTTTATTGTCTTGCGTTGTATTTCACCCTGTATTTTTGCACCTCCGTGGTGCTTTTGCTGTTGTTAATTGTATTAGTTTTGATTGCTTGTTATCTGCTTTTGTTTTTCTTTCTTCCCCTTCTTCCCTCTTCTTTCTCAGGTCACCATGTCGGCAGGGACTCGCATCCCTGTGGTGTCTTGCTGTGGGAGGTACGCTTTGGACGGAGGGATCGGTCGGGTAAGAAGAACTAGGGTCCGGCATTTATTGCCTGTCCCCCGTTCTGATCCCCTCGTCCACCGCCATTTACCTGGGTGCCATCCCACCAGCGCCTCCGATCTGACCTGCCTGCTGATTAACGCCAGGTCGGTGCATAATAAGACCCCGCTCATCCTAGACTCTATCTTGGATGAGCACGCCGACCTGGCGTGTAATACCGAGACTTGGGTGGGCGCGGAGGGTGGGGCTTCCCTCTCTCTCCTGTGCTCACCCGGGTTTCAGGTTCAGTGGGCGGGCAGATCGGAGGGTAGGGGGGTGGGGTGGCCATCGTTTACAGGGAATCCCTTTGTGTTAGCAGGTCCGCGACGATGGTGTATTCTGGGGTGGAATGCCTTCATCTATCTGTGGGTCAGCGAGATAAGTTTGGCATTGTGCTGGTGTACTGTGCTCCCCGCAACCCAGCGCAATCCCTACCAGAGATTGCTGAGTTCATCTCGGCTGCTTTGTTGAGATCCCCCCGCCTTTTGGTGGCTGGGGACCTCAACCTGCATGCCGAGGGGGAACTCTCTGGTGCGGCTCTGGAATTCATGGAATCCATGACTTCCATGAACTTATCTCAGCATGTTTTATGCCCCACCCATAGAGCTGGCCACACCCTAGACCTGGTATTTTCCTCCATGTCGCCGGATTCGTATCTGGGGGTTGGGGGCATTTTGCCCCTACCCGTGTCATGGTCGGACCACTACCTGCTAAAATTTTCCCTGTCGATCGCCCCCCCCACCCTGCAGGGAGCGCCCTTCTTACATCTGGGCTCGACCCCGGAGGCTCATGGACCCGGCCAGGTTTATGGAAGCCTTCGGGGAGCTTTCTGGAGGTCTGGCAGACGATCCAGTCAATGCCCTGGTGGAAAGGTGGTATATGGGTTCTGCCGGGGCATTAGACCAGATCGCCCCTAGGCTTCTCCTACGATGTCAAGGCCGCTCCTCCCCGTGGTTCACGGAGGAGTTGCGGTCGATGAAGCAAGAACGTAGGAGACTAGAGGTCATATGGAGGGCAAACCGGACGGAAGTAAATAGGGCTGCTCTTAAACAGCTGACTGGTCGCTATCTTCGCGCGATCAGGGACGCTAGAAGATCTTATGCCTCCCTGAGAATTGGCGAGGCCTCAAACCGCCAGGCGGAGTTATTCCGGGTGGTTCGAGACCTCTCCAATCCCAGTCAGCTGCGGCCTCCTCCTAGTGATTTCACTAGTGAGCAATTTGCAGCCCATTTTAGATCAAAAATTGAGGCCATCCATTCTGACTTGCCCCCGAGTTGCTCTAGCCCTTCCTTCGGGCCTCCGGTGCCTCACCCCTTCGTTCTCCCCTCCTGGATGACTTTGGGCCGGTTTCTTCGGCGGAGGCCTCCAGAGCTATGGCTCGCTGCCGGCCGGCAGCCACTTCCTTCGACCCTTGCCCAGCTTGGATTATAAAATCTGCCGAAGGGAACATGCCAGAGTGGGTTTCCTCTATCGCCACGGCCTCCTTTTGGGAGGGTTGTTTCCCTTCTCGTTTGAAGGAGACTGTGGTGAAACCCACTCTTAAGAAACCTGGCATGGCGACGGACGATCTTTCCAACTTTCGTCCGATCGCCATTGTTCCCTTCCTGGGCAAGGTTGTCGAGGCGGTGGCCGCTGTCCGGCTCCAGTCATACCTGGAGGTAAATCATATCCTGGATCCCTTCCAGTCTGGATTCAGGCCTCTTCGCGGGACCGAGACCGCCCTGGTCGCTCTGCAGGATGACCTCCTCAGGGAGGCCGACAGGGGGTGTTCCTCCCTGCTTGTCCTCCTTGACCTTTCAGCAGCCTTTGATACCGTCGACCATGGTAACCTTCTGGCCCGGCTCGCTGGGGTGGGAATTGGTGGTCAGGCTTTGGCCTGGCTCCGTTCCTTCCTCCGCGGCCGGACTCAGCGGGTACAGCTGGGGGATGTCTTGTCGGCTCCTTGGACTCTCCTTTGTGGGGTGCCCCAGGGGTCAGCAATCTCCCCCGTGCTGTTCAATGTTTATATGAGGCCGCTGGGGGAGGTCATCAGGAGATATGGAGTTCGCTGTCATCAGTACACTGATGACACGCAGCTCTATATCTCCTTTTCTACATCTGCAGAGGAGGCGGTTCGCTCCCTCGATCTGTGCCTGGAGGCCGTTCTGGAATGGACCAGAGATAACCGGCTCAAGCTCAATCCGGAGAAGAAGGAGGTTCTGTTCTTTGGGGCACCCTCATCTCGGTACAATGGCCCCCTCCCTAGTCTGGGGGGTATTTCCCTCCAGCCTACAGACAGGGCCAGGAATCTGGGCATGGTCCTGGACTCGGCCCTCTCCCTGGAAGCCCAGGTGATGGCCGTCTCCAGGGCTGCTTTTTTCCAACTCCGCAGGATCGCCCAGATCCGTCAGTACCTTGATGAGTCCTCCCTGAGGGCAGTTGTGCAGGCCCTGGTGATCTCGAGGATCGACTATTGCAATGCCCTCTATGTGGGGTTGCCCTTGACCCTAGTCCGGATGTTACAGCGGGTCCAAAATGCGGCAGCCAGGCTGGTGGTGGGTGCTCGTAGATACGAGCACATCACCCCAGTTCTGGTCCGCCTGCATTGGCTCCCCGTTGTCTTCCGGATCAGGTTCAAGTTCCTGGTTTTGATTTTCAAAGCCCTCCACAGCTGGTGGAGCGCATCTCCCAGAGGGCATCTGGATCCAGACCCACGAGATTGTCACAGGCGCGCTTCATTGAGAGTGGCCACACCCAGAGAGGCACGGAAAACGCTTACGCAGAACCGCGCCTTCTCTTTGGTGGGGCCCTCTCTTTGGAACCATCTTCCTTCCGAGCTGCGCCTGCTGGAGTCCCTGCCCGCCTTTAAGAGGGCTCTGAAGACCTACCTCTTTAAAGAAGCTTATGGTGACCTTATTAGTTGGTTTTTTTTTCTATCACCTGCCGCCATCTTGTTCTCCGCTGTATTTGCGTGGAGATTTTGTTTTTGTTTTTTTTATGCTTTTTATCGTTGTTCGCCACCCAGAGTTCCCGTTAGGGAAGATGGTGCAGGATATAAGTCTTTAAATAAATAAACAATAATAAATAAATTTATTAATTACTTGGACAAAGGAATAGAGAATAGCCTGATTAAATTTGCAGGTGATACCAAATTGGGAGGGGTGGCTAATTCCCTAGAAGACAGGATGAAAATCCAAAATAACCTTGACAGATTGGAGTGCTGGGCCAAAGCAAATGAATGTGTTTCAACAGAAGGAAATGTAAGGTCCTGCATCTAGGCAGAAAATGTGGATTGCACAGATATAAGATGGGAGACACCTGGCTGGAAAATAGTACCTGTGAAAGGGATCTGGGAGTCTGATGGACCACAAACTGAGCATGAGTCAGCAGTGTGATGTGGTGGCCAAGAAAACCAATGCGTTTCTTGGTTGCATCAATAGAAGTATAGTTTCTAGAGCAAGGGAGGTGATAGTACCACTCTATTCTGCTCAGACCCCACCTGGTGTACTGTGTACAGTTCTGCGCTCCACAAACTAAAAAGAATGTTGACAACCTAGAGCGGGTACAGAGTAGGGTGACCAGGATGGTTAAATGTCTGGAACATATGTCTTAAGAGGAGCAGATTAGGAATCTGGGAATGTTTAGTCTTACAAAAAAGATTGAGAGGGGATATGGTGTGTGTGTGTGTGTGTGTGTGTGTGTGTGTGTGTGTGTGTGTGTGTGTGTGTGTGTGTGTGTGTGTGTGTGTGTGTGTGTGGTGTCATTACAGTTGTGATTGACCCTTCGTGACCCCATGTCCATGGAGTTTTCTTGGCAGGAATACTGGAGTGGCTTGCCAGTTCCTACTCCAGGCGCCTATAGCATCTGGTATTGCCTGGTGGTCGCCCATCCAAGTACTAGCCAGGCATGACCCTGCTTAGCTCCTGAAATCAGGTGAGATTGGATGTGCTTAGGTCATCTAGGCAGCTTCAGGGGATATGATAGCCATGTTTAAATATTTGAAAGGATTTCATATCAAAGAGGGGACTGGCTTGTTTTCCTTGGCTTCAGAGACTAGGACTCGGAGCAATGGTTTTGAACTATAGGAAAAACGATTCCATTAGAGATGGGCACTTTATGAAAAATGACACAATATTTCATCATTTCGTAAGCTTCCAAAATGTTACAAAATGAAACAAAATGGGAAAAAGTGTTTTGTTAATAAAATGAAACACTTCTTTTCCCCTTTGAAAATGACATGTTTTATTACTCTGTAAAAAGCTACCCACCAAATTTGGTGCCTCTGGGCCCAGGGGAGCCAATTTATAGAGTAACGAATATTTTTTTATTGTTTCATTTCTTTATGATTTGTTGTTGTTTTTTTTTGCAAAATTAACTGCTGGTAGAAACAAAATGAAATGAAATTCGAGTTCTCTGTTTCGTGCCAACAGATTTGATTTGATTTGATTTGATTTTTAAACTGCCTATTTAGCAACAAGGCCACATTTTAGCGGTTTTCTCTCTTTACTTTTCCACAGATCTTCAGTACTTTCACCAAAATTCACATCAATTTCAAAGACTTCCCTTCAAACTTTTTCTTTTGCCTCTGCTATCTTTCTCTTCTCCCTCTGTGCCTCCTCCCTGATTATTATATCTCCATTCTGTTCTGTTCTCTTTTCAATGACCCTTTGTGTATTCTCCATCTCCAGTATACTCCAACCTTCTCAATATCCCATTGGCTTACTCTTTAGTGTCTGCACCCCTCGTTTTTTCACTCCATCTCTTCTACTTTGGGAGTTTAATCATCACATGCTATTCAATAACCTACTTCATATTCCCTCACTAAATCCTTTCCTGGTCATTAGTAAATTTTGCTTACCATAGCTCATGGGCAATCTAGGAGCATACTGTGAAGTCTCTCCAAATATAACATCCACAAATTATGTACAGGGATCAAGAAGTGGATTTTAAAGAGCTGTGAAAAACAAGAGCAAGTTTTCAGCTCTGGGGCAAAGAAGCCTGTGACATTTCAACTCCAAACCAAGGTACATAATATCCAAAGTCTAGTGGGTTATTTTGGTGCATATCATAAATCCCCCTACAGGTAGCAATTCACCATTCTTGGCAATGATGATGATGATGATGATGATGATGATGATGATGATGATGATGATGAATAATAATAATAATAATAATAATAATAATAATAATAATAATAATAATAATAATAATAATAATAATAATAATAATAATAATAATAATACTTTGTTGCATTTTCACATATACCCAAAGTTGCTATCTGAGGTAGTTACCTCCCTGTGCCTGATGTTAGAGTTGGCCTGAGAATAAGGAGAAGAAAGCTAAGGCAGAAAGTACTTGCATGGATGACTATGCACTCTTCTGAGTAAAACTTGTTTTTCTTCCTTGCTTATTACTTCTAAAGTGTGTCTAGATGGGTTAGCAAAAAGACTTCTAACTCCCCCATCTTTCATGCATGCATGCATGCATGTTCCTCATACAGTTGCTATTGCTGAATATTGTTTTTCAAAATGAGCAGCACAATGAAAAATAATACATCCCATTTAGTCTGGTGCAGGTTAGAAGAAGGGAAAGCCACTGAGAACCCAGGATGGTCTTAAACATTTTGTCAAGGTAATTGGTGTTTAAGTTATTTTATGATAATACACTCACCAAATGTGACTGGTTACTTTTATCTAATAAAATCTCAATGGGGAAAATGTAACCACATTTTTGCCGCTCTCCCTGAAAGATTCATTATGATACATGGTGTTGAAGAGAATATGTCAACACTTCTGAGGGATTTGTAAAAAAATGTGGAGGATGAAACAGGAAATAGCTGGCTGTGGGGGGGAAGAGGAGATGAAAAAATATAATAAAATATTGCATAATGTTCAATAATATACAGGCAGAATCATTGCTGCTGTGTGTGGAGAAGGTGATGACTATGGGATGTTGAATGGAAGCCACATTTTAATGTTTTTATTTTTTTCTAGTCTGTTTAAGGAAAGAAGAAAAGCACAAAAATGGCTACTGAGTGAATGCCACTGTGCTTTCTGACAGTATGTAATCTCTCCCCTTTTCATTCCCATCACACACTCTGCCTACTGACACAAAAGTCTAATAGCTACTGATTGTACTCAAATTGTACTTTCCAGCTGCCTTGTGTCAATGAGCAGTGTGAGGTTGGCCTATTTTGTCTATCTTCAAAAATGGAACAGAATCAGTCTTTCTACCATGCAATTGGAGAAGATCTCTCTCTCTCTCTCTCTCTCTCTCTCTCTCTCTCTCTCTCTCTCTCTCTCTATTATTATTACTGTTGAGTTTTGTGTAGTAACACAGCAAAACAATAACAGAACAGTTATAAACTTAGAATTACAGGCATTCCTCATTTTTATGATGGAGTTCTGATACTATGACTAGGTCATTAAATGAATTTGTTGTTAAGTGTGCAGCTTAAAGTGGATGCCCTGTGTTGGGTTGAGGCTCCTCTCCTTGTAGGCAGGCCAGAGAGGGCGTGCTCTGAAAAGCAGAATAAAAGGAGGGGGAAATGACGTGGAGATAGCTGAGGCCTCCCCGGCAGAGGCACTGTGATGTTTGCCGCAACATCCATCCCTACAAAGCAGTGGTGGAGGAGCAAGGGGTGTGTGTATGGAGAAGCCCTGCTTCCTCCCCTCTGAGCTGGTGACAAGGTAGGTGGAGGCATGCAGAAGCATGATGAATGTTGGCCCAGGGCTTGTGGGGTGGTATAGCAGGTCCTTCCTGAGGCAGCAATTAGACAGTGCCAGCTTTTACCTCTGCTGCTGGTCATAAGTCTGAGCGGCCATTAAACAGGTTGGTTGTTAAGTGAGGAGTGCCTGTATCAATAAGTTCCCCAAGAATTCTCCTTATATAAGTAGACCAGCGGAAATATTCAGTCAGACAATAGCAAAAAGAAGAAACAATATTTTCAGTATTTAAAGTGTCTTTAAGTAAGTCTGAGGAAGTGGACATGTCCACGAAAGTTTTTAACATTTTTGTCATCTTTATTTTTTTAAAAATTTTTGTTTGTTTGCCTGCTTTCTCATGTAACTCATGTATTGAGTAAAATGGTCTGCTACTTCCAAAAATCTAAATATGTTAACTCTGAGAAACTGAAGGGGTTATATGAGAACAACAGAATACAATGTCAAAAACTTCTGCAGAGAAATCCTTCTAGCAAGCTATGGAACTCAATTTCCCTCTCCACCTCCCCCACTACCCATCCTGATTCCCTCACTGTCAATCCTTAATCAAGCTGTGCTTCTTCAGCTGTTTCCCCACTTTATATTCCTGGGCTTTCTGCATACCATTTATCCAGCAAACTGGTCTCTGGTTTCCTGTTATGTCTCCAGGCACTTTTTAAATAACTTTGTTGCGTTCACCACTTTCCAGTCCCCAAGGGTCTCTTCTAAGTTAAATGAACTTGCGAATATCTATTAATTTCTTTGTTGCTGTCCTCCTCTTTCTTTAAAGGTATCTGGATATTTGTATGCCCTTGGTTTTTAAGAGTGTGCAACCAAGTTAATAGGTTTTAGAATTACATTCTATCTTCTTTGCTAAATGTGGCTGTTATTTAAGTAAACATTTTCATTGGGCAAAGAAACACAAAACCTTTCTTGCTTTGTCCTTTCAATTTGCATGACTTTAATTGCAATCTTGCTCTTTTTCTCTTTTCCCTATCACTTGTTCTGCAAGTTTCCATAAAGACAAAGAGTGACTTGGAAGCAGACATGAACATGGATTATCATTCCACTCTCAGCATGGCTTTGCTGGAGGCCTTGGGTGACTCAATCAGCAGAGATGGATGGAAGCTCCGAGTAAGTTCTGATGTAGTTCACCTCAAGTTTGAAATTTGGCAGCAAATGAAGTGGTTCTGAACTTCACTTCAAGTTCATCTGAGCAAAAGCCTTCATGTTCTTCCTTCCCCCTGAGGTTTGTTCTATGTAAAACTGGATATGACTCTAAACAAGACATTCTTGAAAGACAGTAAGAACTAGTGGATAAGATATTAGACCAGAAGAGTAGAAGTTGGAAATCTGTGCTCACTTCTCAGATGGGGATGTAGATGACCCTAATAAGCAAGCCACCCTTACAAGCCATTAACAGAGATCTAACTGAAATAAAAGTTGGCTGTCAACAAAAGAAATACTGATTGAAATCCTTTTGCTTAGTATAAAAACATGTGTAACTTTCAGTTCATTCCTATGGGCAAATAGAAACTCCCTCCTGTGGCACTCGGGACACAAACACACTCACAAACCAAGCTAGATTGCACATACACTCCCACTAGAGACTGCAGCAATGATTCTTTATTTGCCAGTTAGGACAGACTGAAAGCTATGAATTTTCATACTTTAAGACAATAGGATTTCAGACACAATACAATAAATTAAAGTAAAAATGCAACAACAACAAAAAGTAGTATTGAACATGGGAATAATGACAATGGTAACCACTTTGCAAATACAGTGGTACCTCAAGATATGGGAGTCTCATGTCACGAAAAATTCAAGATACGAAAGTGAAATCTGTCTGGGGCGCAGTGCTCCTTGGGAATAGAAAATTTCAGCAAAATCTTGAGATATGAAAATTTCCTATTGAAAGCCCTGATATATGAAAATTTTGCAGAAGACTCCAATTCCCAGGGTGCATTACACCCCATTTGGATCAGTGATATGAAAATTTTATGATACAAAGTGTCCTGAGGAATGAATTAATTCCGTATCACGAGGTATCACTGTAATATCTTTCAGCTGTCTGCTTGCTTGATTTAGGTACTGCTGATTAGAGATGGGCATGAACCAAAAAAATGGCATTTCAGTTTTTCATTTTTCGTTGAAGAATCCATTTCGGTTCGTTTTCATTTTTTGTGAATTTTTGAAAAAAATCATTTTTGTTTATTTGTTTTTTGTTTTTACCCGCTTTTGCGCAATTTTTAAAGCATTTCTGTGCACGGGCATCCTGCAACGCCCCAGACCAGAGGGAAAACACTAAAAAAAAATGATGCTTGCAGAGACACAGTATAGACTAGGTATGCAGGGAGGCTGCAAAGGCAGTGGTGGGTGTTGCCCAGGGTGTAAGGCAGCCGCAGAGTGACTGCACTGCACGGCAGGGGAGGGTACTCACCGAGAGGTACTCACGCACGCACACAGGGAGGCTGCAGGACTGAAGCTAGAGAGAAATCTCTTCTTTCTCTCCCCTAAGAGCCAGGCTGCAGCCGGCAGGAACACAGAGACACACACCTGCCTGGCTGGCCTAAAGTGAAAATAACGAGTTGCAGAGACAGCAATCCCACCCTAACTCCCACTGGAGACTGCAAGGAGGACGGGGGCTGCCAGAGGTTTTTATGCCCTCTGGGGCTGCCAGACCTGCCCAGTCTGCAACCTGGGTATGCTATTGGTTGAAGTTGTCCAAGAATTTACATGATCCCATCACATGGCTTGCCTCCATTTTGTCTCAGGCGACACCATTTTGTCATCCTTAAAGGGAAAAGAAAAATACATCGTGATGGGAGAAGACAAAAACAAACATTTTAAGGAACCCAACTCCCGGTAGGTATTATCAGACAATATAAATAATTATCGCTGCATTTTTATGCATGTCCAGGGCATTTTTTAACATTTAAAACAGCTCATTTCATTGCGCATCGCCATTAATGAAAAACGAAACATAATGAACCTAATTTTTGTGGTTCTATTCGGTTTGTTCCAATTTCATCACAGTTCGTTATTCATTTTGTTACGTAACGAAACAAATAACGAATAACGGAAATGAGAAAAAGTTCATTTCGTGCCCATCTCTACTGCTGATCTATCTGGCAGCCACTCTACCTCTTATGGATTGCTTACATCTTTTCCTCTTCATCATAAATTCCTCTTTTATAAAGGAAGCTACAATACTTTACTAAGAGAAGCAGATTTATCTGAAATGAAACAGCTGATTTTCAAAAGCCAGATACTAGACTTCTGGATAAGCAACAAAGAAAAAAAGGACCTTATAGAAACTAAAGTTCAACAAATAACCTGAAAAGTTAGGAGCAGAGTGTTATATTGAACAAGCTGCTTAGCAATTTACTTGAGGTAAGAACACAGCTGGGAATAATTGCAGTAGCACCTTGTGCTTTGAGGAGAATATGGGTTCTCCCACCAAAAGTGGTGAAGAACATTTAGCCATCACCTTACTTACCCCAGGTCTCCAGTCATTCCAAGACACTTTGCTTTATTCTGTCATCCCAAAAAGAAAAGTACAGAAAAATGGCAACACACACACACACACACACACACACACACACACACACACACACACACACACACACACACACACACACACACACACACACACACACAAGCCCCAAGAACCATAGAGGCAAAAATTTGAAAAACTGTGGAAGCAATATCAGGTCATCTTCCTCTCCATACTATACCAGTTTTTTTAAAAATTCCACTGGATATAACAACATCTCGCTTGCAGTTTTTTGGGAACTTGGCTTTTCATTATTAGGATTTACCCTTTGGCCTGCCCCCCTCACTCTTTGGCATGATACGGCTATAGTAATACATTGTCCATAGTTGCTATTCTTCTCAGGGATGGGGGGGCAGCTTCCACTGGTCTGGAAGGAGCCAATTTTGCCTACTAGGAGCACACTGGGAGCTGCAGCCTGCCACTGCAACATTTTAGTTACTACAGCAGCACCTGGTGCTTCCATGAGCATGATTCAGCTTTTGCACAGTGTTTCTGCTCTCTCCGGGTCTTTCCTGCGAGGGACGTTGAGGTGTGATTCATTCATGCCACACCACAACAATGAACTTGGACAATTATATGGTGTCAAAGAATCTGCAGAAACAGACAGCCCGAGGGCCACCGGTTGTTTACCTCTTCTCCCCTACATTGGGTAGCCTTGGTGTTTTGCCTCTAGTTTCCTCTTTGCTGCACTTCCAATTTGTTTGGTACTCTTGCCTATCCCTAGAGTTTGAGCTCCTCATTTTAAAAATGCCATTCAACCCTGGGCTCTATATTCTAAATAGAAGTTTTTTTTTTCACTTGGGCTTTATTTTGTGCCAACTTTTGGTTTTCTTTCTTTTTAAAAAAACTCACTCTAAATATTTTTTTCTTTCTTTATTCCCTCACAGAGCACATCTTGTACCAAGTGATGCCCTTGTTACAATTTCATAGCACCACTAAGAACAAAGCTTTTACTATGGTGCAAGGAGCAGACTATTCCCCCTTTATGTTGAAGGGAAATTACATCTTGTCAATAGAGCACCAAGTACTGTAGTAAGTTTCTTTTCTCCTCTACCTAAACACAATGGAGGAAAAAATAATATCTGCTGTTCTTAAGGCGGCAAAAATCTTAGCAAGCATTGATTGCTCTAGAAAGTTGTTCCTCACATCCATTAACAGCCACTACAGATTTCTTCCTTGACTTGGCTGTCTCCAGTGTTTCCCTGCCCACATTACCTTTTCACTGAATCCTACTTTGGTCTTTACTAGCTGGAATGAAGCAGTTGTGCTGCTCCTCTTATAATCCCAAACATAATTAATGGTGTCTGACAGTATGTGAATATGTAACAAAGAGTGAGACTGAGTGTCTGGGCTTTCCATCAGGTTCCATAAATGGGCCAAGGAGAATTGTAGGACAGAAAACGTTGTACAGAAGCATCAAGACAGGGAGGAGGACAGGAAGAAACAGCCTAAAACAGGAGGAAGATGCAGCAACACAGCGGCCTTATTACTGAGGTAAGCGCCTGCCTCCCCCCAAATTTGGTTTGAAGCATCCTCCATGCTTAGTTCAGAATAAAGATGTAAATTAGCATTTCTTTTATTTTCACAGGTAGTGAAGAAATTAAAAAAATCTCCCTTCTGGGAAAGGCTATAAGAGTTTTGTGCATTTTCCTGGGTTTGGAGTCTTTGGGGAATTTTTCCCCTGTCAAGGCAAGAAAAAAGCCGAATTCTGCTATCACTAGAATCAAGTCAAATTATACTTGGAATTCTTCAGTCCCACAAGAGATAATGTATTGCTATAGGAGTCAACTCCACAGTTCTGCCTGTAAAGACACCAAACATCCTATCAATATTCAAGTCTCCAGTTGACTTCTACCTTTAATTGTTGTAAAGCTGGTTACTGGCTAATTAGACAGTTATTGATTTTGTTTATAGATGGCTTGTAGGCTGGCCTCAATTCCTAACCCTGATCTTTAAAGCTAATGATGCTGCTTCACATGCACGTGAGGCTGACAGATGATTTGTGTACAAAGTGCTAGACGTTTATTCATTCCAGTCTCATTAATCTTGGTTCAGGGCCTAGTGCATTGCTGAAAGGCCCTGTACACCTTTTGGTCATGTGAAAATCTTGGGTAAAAATAAGCTGTGTGTGACCTCCAGGAAAAATGTAAGTTTCCTCACCTTTACCTACATAACTTCTAATTACTGCTCTGTCCTCTAGTTAAACAGCAAAGCCCTTTGAGATAATCACCTAGTCAATTATACATAATTCGTGTGTAGAGCTAGAGTTGATTCTCTACAAGCAGGGGGACACCTTCTGCTAGTGAAGAAAATGATGATTAGTTGGAGGCTCCATGCTGGATGGATGACAGTTTTCACATATGCACCAGATTTTTCTCCCCGTAACCCTATATTTCAGGCTCTTCTTACAGAGATTTGCTCTGAAGCACACAAGTCTAGATTGAACCCATTATAGTCCCATTGTATCTTGTGAGAACCCCCCCCCAAAGCTAGCTTCCTTTCTGTCCCATAAGGTTGGTAAATATTTTATCTTATTCTTGGCATGTTCATTATCTGTTAAACTGGGCCAAATCAGAGTAATTTGTGCAAGCCCAGAGAGATCAAGTGTGGGTGGGGAGTGGATCTGCTTTTTATCCCAAGGGAGAGCAACATTAGTAAGATCAGATGAGATCCTTTGTAACTCTGTGGGTACAATGTATGTGAGTGTGTACCCACTGATAATGTCTCAAAGCTAGGAAAAATGTGATAAGAATGTCTACTCAAGTGTACAGAGTAAAGATTGGCACGAAATGAAATTTTCTGTTTCATTTTTCATTTTGTTCTCTAACGAAACAAAACACAAAGTGACCCATCAAAGAAAAGCAAAATAAAACAACATGGAAATTTTCCTTTAATTCTATTTCATTTTTTGTTTCCCCATAGGAATGCATTCCTATGGGGAAACGATCAGGCACAGGAAATGGTGAGGGTTTTACACTTTCTTTCCCCGCCTGAAGCCCTGTGTACTAGCTGATCGGCGCTGGGTGGGAAAAAAAGTTTTAAAAGCCTATAGTTTTCCCCACCAAGGTTTTTGAACTTTCCCCCCTCCCCCAAGCCCTGTGTGCCAGCTAATTCGCACTGGGGTGAGGGAGAAATGATCAGCTGGTGCACGGGGCTTGAGGAGAATTTTAAAAAGCACTGGGCTTTTTAAAAAAATTCCCCAAGCCCCACGCACCATCTGATCAGTGCTAGGGTGGGGGAAAGGTTTTCCCCCACCCCACACCGATCAGTTGGCGTGTGGTGCTTGGAGGAGGAATAAAAAGGGATGCACGTTTCCCCTGAATGCACCCCATGGGGAGGGGAAAGCGTGGATTTTTAAAAATGTCTTCAGGTCACTGAGACTGTCTCAATGGCTCAAAGACATTTTAAAAACCCTGCACCATTCTTTTAAACTCCCCTCTCCCCCAAGACCTGCACACCAGCTGATTGGTACTGGGGTGGGGGGAACTCCCCCCCCACCCCAGCACTGATCAGCTGGCTTGCAGGGCTTAGGGGAGGGGGAACCAAGGACCTGCACCTTCCCCCCGATGCACCCCATGTGGTGAAAGGTACAGGGTTTTTAAAATGTCGTTGAGCCACTGAGGCATCCTCGCAGCTCAAAGACATTTTAAATAACCACCAATGAAAAACAAAAAAATGGATTTTTTAAAAAAATCATTTCAAATGAAATGAACAAAAAAGATAGGAAACGAAAAATGAAACAAAACACCATTTTGGCATTTTGTGCCCATCTCTAGTACAGAGTATGTTTACACTCATCTGTATGTCATTTATTCAGGTATAGAACAGATCAGGGGGCTTTGCGCCCCATAATATGAACATTGACTTTTCTAAGTGGTGGGATCTCTTACTTTTTGAATGGAAGGAATATAATATTCATATTTTAAAAATCCAGTTTAGGTAATAGGAGATAACAGCTCAGTGGTTTAGGTTTCTGTCTACAGATTTAAAGGTTGAGAGTTCAGTTCTCAACTGTGCCTGGATGATCCACAGTATCATTTGTAGCTCCTTCCATAGACCTTCCCACTGCTAACATGGCTAGATGCATATCCCAGCCATAGACAAATGCATGAGCAGTGGTGTTTGTTGTCCGTGGATAGGGGGGTGGAGAGAGACTCTCCCAATCCATTCTGCTATCATCCTGTCATTCATCTAATCAGGCACAAGAGTGGTTGAGCTTTTATTACCTCGCAGCCCATTGTTCAGGGGAAAATATTAATTGAGAGATTCCAAACACTCCAAGAGGCATGAAGGTAGTTCACAAAAATAACAGAAGCCCAATTGGAATGCATACCCAAAAGGAAAAAGGGCACTGCCAGGTCTAAGGGGACTTTGATGTGGCTTACAGAAGTTGTTCAGGATGTGCTCAAATGAAAGAAAACCTCATTTAGACGTTGGAAGGCTTGTCCAAATGAGGACGTTAGGCAGAAACATAAATTCTGGAAGAACAAACGCAAGGCAACAATCAGGAAAGCAATGCAAGTCTTGGGGGAGCATTTAGCTAAAAACACTCAGAGACATAACAAGGACTTATTTAAGTACATTAGAAGTGAGAACCCAACTAGGAAGGCCATTGGACCATTAGATGATAATGGAAGACAAGGGATAGTTAAGGAAGAAACAGAGATTGCAGAGAGACTCAATGAATTCTTTGCTTCAGTATTCACTGAAGAAGAAAGAGACCACATGCCCCAAACTAGACATGGGCACGACCAGAAAAAATGACGTTTCGAGTTTTCGTTTGTCAGAACGGGTCCGTTTCAGGTCGTTTCCGTTTTTCGTGAAATTTTTCAAAAATTTGTCATTTCGTTGTTTCGTTTGTCGTTTGTCGTTTGTCGTTTCTACCATGATTTAGCACGATTTGACATCCCAGAGCAGGTGGAAAACACTTTAAACTGGGTGATGAATAATATATTTAATAAATATATCATTGCATAAGACGGTATCCTATGCAATAAAGCAAACAAAGTGGGCAGAATGCAATATTCTTTTTTTTCTCTTGGTCAATGCTGACAGAACCGGCCACCCTACTTGGTCTGGCTGCCTGTTATACTTTGTCACTCCTTGTAAAGCCAAGCAAATGCAACCCTGGTCAACTAGCGGTCAGAGATTCAGTCTGGTAGTGGCATGACAGTCCCCCCCACACTCTTCTTTTTGAGTGCCCCTCATGCTCTTGGGGTATCATTGCCAGCTCGAGTATCCAAAGGAGCTGACTGGAGCCAATGGAGGCCATCCAGAAAACCCCGGAGTTCAGTCCACCACTCTTTGGGCACGGAGGATTGAGTGCTGTGCTGCTGGGATGGGATGGCAGCCACAGAAGAGCCAAGAGAACCAAGAGAAGCCAGAGCACCAGCAGGGCAGGGATTGTTTCAGCGACCTACTTTGGAGGCCACTAGGAGACACAGTCCACGCAGGGAAGCCACAAAGCCAGAGTGCCAGCAGGGAAATTGAGGGAGGGACATTGTTTGCAGGCCACCAAGCCAAAGTTCTGCAGCCCACCAAGCCAGAGTTTTGCCTACCCAGTGGAGACACAGTCCATGCAGGGAAGCCACGAAGCCAGAGCGCCAGCAGGGAAATGGAGGGAGGGACATTCTTTGCAGGCCAACAAGCCAGAGTTTTTGCAGGCCACCAAGCCAGAGTTTTGCCTACCCAGTGGAGACACAGTCCATGCACGGAAGCCACGAAGCCAGATCACCAGCAGGAAATTGAGGGAGGGACATTCTTTGCAGGCCAACAAGCCAGAGTTCTGCAGCCCACCAAGCCAGAGTTTTTGGAGGCCACCAAGCCAGAGTTTTGCAGGCCACAGAGTTCTGCCTGCCCAGTGGAGACACAGTCCATGCAGGGACTTAACTGGCAGGAACAAGCTGCTGCAGTGGATGCCATTGGGTGCTGCCAACCTGTGTGCCTGCCTTGATGCGCCCTTTTGCCTAATCAGAGTCCCAGCTGTGTGCCAGGATGCCAGTAAGCTATCTGTCCTTCTTAGTGGGTCAGAGTATCCACCAAGAACCAAACTCTTCTATTTGTAAATGGTGACAGTGGGGGTGTTGTTTGTTTGTTTTGTTTTTGATAGGGGAGAAGTTGTTTGTATGTAGCATTAGCATCATACAGTCACTAAAACAGTAATGAAAAAGATAAGGGGAAGGAAAATAACACGTTGAATGTAAAGTATGTTTATTCTGTTTTGGAAAAAAATATGTAGGCACATGTTTGCATCTTCCTGCTTTCCTTAAGTATGTCTATTCTGTAATTTAAAAGTCACAGATTCATAATTTTAGATGGTTATTATTTGGAGGCCACCAAGCCAGAGTTCTTGCAGGCCACAGAGTTTTGCCAGCCCAGTGGAGACACAGTCCACGCAGGAAGCCACGAAGCCAGAGTGCCAGCCTACCAAGCCATACAAGGAGTATGGGAGGCCAAAGAGCCAGAGTATGGGCGGCCACAGGGCCAGAGTATGGGCGGCCACAGGGCCAGAGTATAGGAGACCACAGAGCCAGAGTATGGGTGGCCACAAGGCCAGAGTAGGGGAGGCCACAAGGCCTGAGTAAGGGAGACCACAGGGCCAGAGTACGGGAGGCCACAAGGCCAGAGTAGGGGAGACCACAGGGCCAGAGTATGGGCGGCCACAAGGCCAGAATAGGGGAGACCACAGGGCCTGAGTATGGGGGCCACAAGGCCAGAGTAGGGGAGGCCACAAGGCCAGAGTAAGGGCGGCCACAAAGGCAGAGTTTTGCCTAATCCCAGCTGTGTGCCGGTACGCCAGTAAGCTGTCCTTCTTAGTGGGTCAGAGCAATCCCGAGTTTTGCAGCCCACTAAAGCAGAGTTTTGCAGGCCACAGAGTTTTGCCTGCCCAGTGGAGACAAAGTCAACCCAGTAAAGCCACGAAGCCGGAGTGCAAATGTTAGGGGGGGAATGTTTGTTCCGCCTTTGGAAGCCGGAATGCTAGTTCAAAGGAATCACCCATCCTTAGGCAAAGGGATTTCCCGACCTGGACTGTAACTGGTGGGAGTGAACCTCCCATTTTGGAGGACAGAGTACCCCAAATATAAACAAAACAGTTGATGATGACTGTGCCTCTTAAATTTGTTCTCCTCAACTGATTTTCAGACTAGAGGTGGGGGCAGCCGGGTTTGCTGCCTGGGGAAGTTGAGGAGAGTGGCCAACAGGGTGCATGTCGGCTCGGAGGCTGAACTTGAAGCACTGAACCACTGATAGGCTGAAGGAGAAGCACCTGGAAGGCCTCCTCCAAGCCGTGGTGTCCCGGGAGCCTGACAGGCAGGCAGGTAGGCAGAGGGGTGGGCAGGCAGGGAACCAGGCAGTCTGGCTTACACATAGGAAGATATTGGGGTGCAAATCAACAAACACAATATATTTTACTAGTAGTTGTTCAGGCCAGGGAATGTAATAATAAAAAAACAAACAGTGGAGTAATGAATGATGATGGAATCAAAAACATTGTAAATCTGATATTAGATTCAGCAGGCAGCCTCCAAACAAGAAAGATATTGGGGTGCAATTCAACAAACACAATATAGTTTACTAGTAGTTGTTCAGGCCAGGGAATGTAATAATAAACAAACAAACAGTGGAGTAATATAATAATGGAATCAAAAATATTGTAAGGCTGATATCAGATTCAGCAGGCAGCCTCCCAACAATAATGATATTGGGGTGCAATTCAACAAACACAATATAGTTTACTAGTTGTTCAGGGAATAAAATGACAATAAAATTCAAAATTCTTCTGATGCACTTAAATGGAATGCGGCTGTGTGTTCAACTGCACACACAATGCAACACACAAGCAAGTGTACGAAAAGTAACTATGTATGTATGTATATGTAATAAAAAACAAACAAACAGTGGAGTAATGAATGATGATGGAATCAAAAATATTAAGGCTGATATCGCAGCAGCAGCAGCAGCCTCCCAACAAGAAAGATATTGGGGTGCAAATCAACAAACACAATATAGTTTACTAGTAGTTGTTCAGGGAATGTAATAATAAACAAACAAACAGTGGAGTAATAAATGATTGAATCAAAAATATTGTAAGGCTGATATCAGCAGCAGCAGCAGCAGCCTCCCAACAAGAAAGATATTGGGGTGTAAATAAACAAACACAATATAATTTACTAGTAGTTGTTCAGGCAATAAAATGACAATAAAATTCAAAATTCTTCTGATCCACTTAAATGGAATGGGCCTGTGTTGTTGAACTGCACAGTGCACTCACAACAAGTTAAAAAAAACAATGAAGTAAGTAATAGATTAGTAAACTAAATAAATAATATTGTAAAATATTCTCTACTAGATAGAGGTGCTCTTGGCTTGCACCCCAAATGTGTGTGTGTGCAAGCAAACTGAAGTTGGGAAAATAAATGGTAGTAGTAAATGTAATATATTTTTAAAATAAATCAACACCTCCTCCCAGTCGAACCTCCCCCTTTACTCAATATCAGAAAAAAAATCCTCACAAACTGCCAGAGGGAAAGAAAGAATAAACTGCTATTCCCTTCAGTTTATAAAATCATCCACAGTGTGGACAAAATAGATAATGAAAAACTGTTTTCCTTATTACACAACACTAGAACTAGGGGGCACTCCATGAAACTTTTGTGTGCTAGATCTCAAAAAAATAAGAGAAATTACTTTTTCATCCAAAGGATCACTGGTCTCTGGAACTCCTGGAAGAAGTGGTGACAGATGTCAGCCTTGACAGCTTTAAGAAAGGATTGGACAAGTTCATAGAAAATAAGGGTATCAATGGTTATCATTAGAGATGGGCATGAACGGAAAAAATGGCAATTCTTTTTGGTTCAGTTCATTTTGTTTTGTTTTTAATTATTTTTTCCAAAATATTTGTTTCATCATTTGTTTTGAATCATTATACGTTTTTTCCCACTTTGCGTGATTTAATCCATTTGACAGCACGCTGGCAGGAAAAAAAACATTTAGTTTTTTTAAAAAACACACAGATGTTGACAACAACTGCACAAACTGGACTGGCAGCATCCTCATCCTCATCATTCACATAATCATCTTCTTCTTCAATCATCATTCATCACATCATCCTTACCAAGCGGCTGTGGCAGGGTGATCCTGGACCCTGTGGCAGGGGTTTTTTGAGGCGCTGGCTTGGGGCCAGCACCTCGGGTTTTTTGTTGGTTGGTTGGTTGGTTTTCTCAAGCTCTAACCGCACACTCCTTTTTAATTAAATTAAATTTAATTAGTTTTTCAAGCGCTGACCACGCAGCCCCTAGGGCCGTGTCGGCGCTGGTTTTCTTTTTTTCTTTCTTTTTTCTTTTTTTCTTTTCTTTATTTTAGGGTGCCAACCCAGTGCTCCTTTTTTATTATTATTTTATTTATTTTTATTTTATTTTTATTGTATTTTTTTACTGTTGACCACGTGGCTCGCACTACAGCTGTAGTGCAGGCCAGTCAGCTTTTTTTTTTAACTTTTGCCAGCTGCGGTTTTTAGGAGCCGATTCACCCTGAATTTAGAAGTATATTTTAGTGGATGTGTGATTGTCTAATGACCAATAGGTTTATAAGGACAGTACCTCTAAAGAGCAGAGCAAAATCTCATTACAATACTTTGTGCAGCAGTTTTGCCTTATGGTAGATGGGGGACAGAGAGTGGGATTCAGTGTTCAAAGCACTTCAGATGCATTATCTCAATAATCCTTTCATCAACCCTGTTAGTTTACATCACCTTTTATTATCTTTCTATATTGCAGATGGAAGGGGAAAGCTGACAGTGAGAAAGAATGCCTTGGCTAAGGCCATCCAGTGAGTTCATGGTTGAGGTTAGATTCAAATCAGCAACTGTACAACACTTATGCCTGTAAACTTAGGAACACACAAAAGAGATACATTGGAATCATTTCAATGAACCTGAAACTTTTAGACCTCAACCCCCCCCCCCTTATTATCTCTTTAAAGCTGAAAGGAAACCACTTGAATTGGAGCATGCATTTCACCATTTCCCTTCAGTCTAAACATCTCCCTAAATTTATGCTATTTGCAAATCAGTACCACATTTTAAGCATCAGGAGGATATTTATATCTTTCCTGCCCAGTTTCTTTTCCACCCAGAGCTCATCTTAATACATCGGAGGCAACTATCCTTGTAATGAGCTCGTGTCCTTCCAAGTAGAGTTTAGAAAAAGTTACTTCACTGAAGTGCAGGCCCAGAAACGACAAACTAGAAACCGAAGAAGCATGATCAATGCTGGAAGGTACAATTGAAAAGAGTAAATTTCCCACAGTCTGCCCCAGAGCTTTTTTTGTTGTAATGTGCTGCCATGTTTCTTCTGACTTATGCAGCCCTAATATGACCATGATGTATGTGAGCTCTTCAAGTAGTAGTTAACCATTGCTACCGTCAATTGAAATGCCATGGTGAAGCAGGAACTTGACGCCATGTCTCCTGAATTCTATGCCAACACTTTATCTACTACGCCACTCTGGTTATTATATTCTAAGATGCATGGACACACAAACTTAACCCATCTCTTCTGCTGCCTGGAATATTGCTATTTTTGTTTTTAAAAGGCAGCGTCACTCTGCGCGATTGTGCAAACAAAGGAGTTAACTTTGGCTGAAAGATTTCCTTGATTATAAAGAATGTCCATGAGACTGGTTGTCTGCACAGGCCTGTATTTTTTTAAGCCGGAGCTGTATTTTGTTAATGTCTGCCATGAATGATAGGTTGTGCAAATGGGCTTCTTGGGAGTCCCAGTTGGATAAACTGAGTAGACAAATATATTTGCTGGTGCAGAGATTAGTTGTGTGATTTTAACCAGGCAGTCTCTGTCATTCCCACCTCCAGCATCATGATGGGTACTTTAGTCCATTCAAAGCTTCTGACTACTAGACAGCATTTCAAATGCAACAGACACACCTTATAGGGAATTTGCAGCTCACCTCTTCTTAAATTAAGAAACATTGAGTACTCCAAAGTTTATTTGACATTAGTGATTTTTCCTTTTAAGCCAAAGTATGATGCTAGACGATTTCCTGTGATATATGTCACTTCACTGATGGAGAAGGCTGATTTGGATGATCTGATGGGTAGAAAGATGTCATGCTCCTTCAGCTGTGGCCTCAGTGGAAGAAGATGACCATCCTAGTTAGAAAAGATGCACCACTCTTTGCTCAAACATTCAATAGCTGCACTACCTTAATAGAACTTTTAAAGAAATCTAAAGTGCACTTGTAGATTATTATGGCACTTACTCTACCACATTGTTTAAGCTCAGGGCAGCTGGCAAGAAACTGCTATATAGGTTTATAGAAACATTATAGAACAGGGATGGCGAACCTATGGCACGCATGCCAAAGGTGGCATGCAAAGAGCTTTTGACTGGTATGAGACATGCTCCCTGCCCCCCCACTTCCCCCTCTGCTGGACCAGCCATGAGGAATTTCTGGAGGGGGAAGTGGGGGCGTGGGAACATGTCACATGCCGGACCGACCCTACTGTTGCCATCCCCATTGCCATTGCCATCGCTGCCACCACTGCCACCATCACCAACAGGAATCCGGCTTTGGTCCCAGTCCGGAGCCAGTGGGCTCCTCCTCTCTCATCTCCCCCCCACACGCACACCTTCCGCTGGGAGGAACCAGATGGCAGTGCACTAAAGGGAGGGAAGGAGGGTGGCTGGCCAGGAGATGGGCAGGAGGGCCGGGGAGAAGCGGCAGAGGCAGGAGAGGAGAGGCCCAGGCGTCACCACTGCTGCAGAGAGCGTCTCACTCGGCCAGCTAACCAGCCAGCCCAGAGGGAGGTGAACGCTGTGGGCCTTTCCTCCGGCCGCCTCCCCAGTTCACCTGACAAGGGGCCTGCAGGCAGCTGGTGGATGACACAGCCCCCCGGGAGAGGCCTGACGGACTCCGGGAGGTGGCAGCCAAGGCTCAGTGTTTTGAGGCAGCACCCTCCCACTGCCGCTGCAGATGACCCTGACCCCGCCACCCCCACCACCCTTGCTGCCCCTGCGCTCACCCCCACCCCTGCCACCATCCCCGTCGCCATCACCCTTGCTGTCAAGCCCCACACACAGAGCACACACACAAACAGGGTTCAGTTCTTTGCCAAGATCTTTAGTGGAAAGCCAGGCAAGTTCAAGTCCATTGCTAACAATCAAGTGCCAGATAAATAACAGAATCCAACTCCCAGCAATTAACAGTCCAAGTCAAAACCAGAATATCTCACGGAAACCGGACACAAAACCCAAGGGAACAGATTAAGCCGTTGTCCAGGAAGCCAGTCCGAAATCAGGAAACAGAGCCAAGGTCACAGACAGGAACGTGGTTGCAAGTTCAAATGATGTGTTGCTCCCACAGAGAGCTCAAGGTGAGCTTACCAGCTTTATCTCAAAACAGGGAACACACCCTTACTTCTGGAAAGGCTCCTGCTAGTACTCAGGGCTTCCCGACCTGATTCCCCGTCTACCATCAAAGACCCTTTCCCTAGCTCTCCTGGTAGCACGTCTTTGCAGAATCCTGCTCATAGCCCTTCTAGGGGGAGAAGATATGTTTTCAGCTGAGTCATCAGACCCAGCTGCCTGCTGACTTGAGCTGCAAGGCTCCTCCAGCAGCTCTTCACCATTTAACCCCTCAAAGTCAGGTCTGTGACAGGCAGGTTCCTGGCACTTGCCCCCCCCACCGCCGCCACATCTGCCACCATTCCTGCCCCTCTCACCGCCACCACCAATTACCCTGACCCTGCCACCCTGTTGCCCTTGCTGCCTTGCCCCCCCCACTGCCACCGATCCTGATCCCCCCTGCTGCCGCCGCCATCCCCATCACCGAGTTTGGGCACTCTGTGATGAAAAGGTTCACCATCCCTGTTCTAGAAACATATCCCAACATAACACCATCCCACATTTATCAGTGGTTGCAACATTCACTATCTCCTGACTTGTGAAACAGGGACATGAGATAAATTTAGATTTTGGATTTAGATCTAAATTCTATTTGAAGAGAGAAAATGTTCCTTTGAAGAAATATGCTATATCATCATCATCATCATCATCATCATCATCATCATCATCATCATCATCATCATCATCATCATCATCATGTTTTGAAATGCATAAACTTATTCATTCTTTTAAAGGAAGACGGGTTAATACTTCACCTCATCTTGCAAGTATGATTTCAGTAATTAAGAAATGTGCTTTAAAAAACAACTCATGAATAGGTAGTAAATCTGAATGTACAGAAAAATTGTTTATTGAGCAGGGGAGTGTTGATTATCAGAGTGCTTTTGTATTAGTTTGTTGTGAGCTAACAAAAAGGATAGAGAAGTAGGAAGCACATTATTCTAGGCTTGTTCAAATAAGAATGGCATGAATTAAAAGCAGTGGAATGATAGCCTTGAACTCTTTAACCTTCTGGAAACAGCTCATTGAAAGAGAGGGACCAATATGAAAGTTACAACAAAATGTTTAAAATAAAGAATTCTAATAAGTGCTTCTAATGATTGAGTGTGGGCCCATTGTTAGCATGGCATTGAAATCTACTAGCACAAAGGAGCTTTCTGTCTCTCCTTGATTTTGAAAATGACATATCTGCAGAGAAATGTTGCCATTAAAATGCCTAAATGCAATGCAATGTGTCTTAAAAGAATGCATGTATGTGGGCTACATCATTCAGCTCAATAGCTCAATGGCCACTGGCTCCCTTCAGTCATCCAGTGGCCATCTCCCTATTCATGAATAAGATGTGAGGAAAGCTGCAGAAATTGTGTTGATTGTGTTATTAGGTTGTGCAACTTCACTTATACACATGTAAATCATCAATAGGATTCTGGCAAATGTTTTCATAACCGAGTGGCAGCAAATTCTCCTGAGATATACAGCCATGGCTTGATCCAGCATTCATTACTGTAAGCCACCTTGGGTCCTTTTCCAAGGAGAAAGGTGGGGTAAAAATAGTCAAAATAAAATAAATTTAAATAATATAAAAGCTGTTCATTAGGACACAGGTCCAAGTGGTCATGTTGTTCTGCATTCCTGAATACGCCATTTTTTCGGTTATTATTACCAGCACTTGGGAACATAATGTTGTTTTGATCCTCACCCTTTACCTTTCTTTCTCCAATGCAATGCCAATGAAACAACAATGCTATTGTTTTGCTAGTGTAAACAATAATTTTAAAACTTTGATTATTTCTGGTTTTCTTTCTTTTTTGGACAGGGGAATCTGCAAACTCTTGTAACAAACTAAATGGAAAGGGAGAGGAACAAGAGCTGCATAACCAGGAAAATGTACATTGCTTCCTTCCTGTCCAACAAATAAGTAAATAAAAGTAGAGCTCACAGGCTCCAGTGTTGCTATACATGACCCATCAAGCCACTGACTATGCTACTTAAGGTGATATTAATATAGCAACATGTATGGGCTGGAAAAAAAAGGAATAAAGGTCTGCACATCATGTCTTGGCAGTGATCTTTGAATGATCAGACATAATATCACTTTTGAAACTATAATGCTCAAAAAACCTATTGGGAAGAACCATGTCCATAAGGACAATAGTGCAGATATTTTCACTTACTGCTTGCTGTTTACCATGGAAAATCACGTGAGAACAGTCACAAAATGGTTTCCCTGACCAGAGGAAGCTTAACAGGTACTACAGCTGCCTGGGAAAGCAGGTAGACTCACTTGTGCGGTTCAAGAGCCAACAGGATTCTGAGTAATACATTATTTAAAGGCAGGAGGGACAATTTGCTGTATTTCATTGTACATAACGGTCTAAATTTAGTGTGTCCACCCCCATGTTTGAAAGGGGAAAACAGCAATGAAAGAAAATCGGGCAGATCTTTTCCACTAAGGCCCATGGCTTTTACTGTTCACTCTGGAAATGTCAAGTTATAATCCCTGTGTGCATTTTTACTGCTAAATTAGTGTTGCTTCTCCAAAAGCAGCACTCTTTTTCACTTTGCTTTTTACCGAATTGACCCAATGCCTGGAATAGATATAAGGCAAGGAGGAGCAACATGCTTATCTCCACTCCAGAAATAAGTCTAGAACATTTAGCTGGAACTGGTATATCCAAATATTGATTTTATTTTATTTTTTGACCTAACAACATTTTCCAATTGCATATTCAGGACAGAAAGATTTACAGTGTTGTAGAATGCAGGAGAAACCAACATGGACAAAAGAAGAGCAACAAAACCCATTACTATTTTTAAAAACTCATTCTAAATAACTGCTAGATGCAAAGTCTTAGCATTTTGATTTATGCCTCCTGATTCCCCTCCCCCCGCTTAAATTGAAAGTGGATGTGCATTTATGTGAGCACACACTCACACCACACATTTACCTTTGAAACCACTGACAGTGAAGCTGACAGATGAGAATCAAATGGAGTGTGCTAAGTGGTACTGCCATAGGCTTTCATCTGCCCACCTTCTGCATTGTGATTTATCTTGGAGATGCATCACATGCAATGCTGATTTTACTCAGCATTAATTTGCCACAAATAATATCAATGGACCATCCGCCATGAGTACTAAGCAGCAGTAGATTAGCAAAACAAACTTAATCTACAGAACTCATTTGTCCCCCAAATCTGATTAGAGCCACTGGTGTTGCACGAAGACATTTACTACAGATGAACCTCATTTATTAAACAAGCTGCTTCATGGGTTTGCTGCAAATTATTATGCATAGTATTTGCCGAGATTTTAATGAAACACTTAAAAAGTGACTCTTTTATATCTCAATCACTCAGGGAATTTCATGCATCTGAAATGGTTATTTCCAGTTGCCCTGTCACTTTGGTCTGAATCATTACCTCCAGCCTAGCCATCCATTTCAGCAACATCACTCTATTTCTGAAAAATGGTGGTGGGTGGGGTGGGGGAAATCGTAAGTGCTTATGGAGTTGAAAATGATCCTTCTTCATAATCCTGAAGATGCACTTTCATCCTTCCTCTTCACCCCTCCTTGCCATCATTACATCTCCTTCTGCACCATAAAGGTTGTAGAGACTCTTCAGATGCCATTTGATGCATTAACCGAACACAATATTTTTATCTATGGACTTCCAAATTTTAAGAAATGCTTTGATATGATGTGGTTCATAATTTTCTTATCTGAGGCCTTTGAACTCATCCACACTTTCCCCCCTGAAGGGAAGGCAAAGGGAAACATGAGAAATAAAATTTCAATGAGAAGTCATTCATAAGACTATTCGTTTCAGCTGGTGAAAGCTAATGTGGCAATAATACTGCTTTTTAATGGCACATAGAACAACTGATGTGGATTGAGACTTATGTCCTTGCCTGCGAAATTGGAACAGAGGTTAAAAATGGCTCAGAGGAACTTCTATAAAATGTGTGGTGGGAATAAAGAGAAGCCAAATTAGAAGCAACTAAATGTGAAAAGTTAACCCACTGAAAGATTTTAAACAGTCAAAGGGGAGGGAAGGAGTAGAGCATGGGATCAACATGTAAAGGTGCTAATTTGTTAAGGAAATGTAAATAAGCGGTATAGAAGGCAGAGAGAATTATGAATGAGGTTCATAATAAATACTTGCTTGTTGTCAACTGTTTCTGACTTAAGGCTTCCCTAAGAATAAATGACCTCAAATAGGTTTTTTTGTTAACTTCTTACTTGACTCTTGAATACTACATGCCACAGCATCCTTCTTTTTACTATTAGTAGATATTACTACCATGCCTTACTATTAAACAGAGTGGGGAGTTGGCTTTTGTTTGCAAATTCTGGGTCTGAAGGAAGGAAGCAAACTGTTTAGAGATGGGCACAAATCAAAAAAATTATGTTTCGTTTGTCGTTTGTCGTTTGGAGGGTCCATTTTGGTTCGTTTCCATTTTTTGTGAATTTTTGCAAAAATTTGTTTTCATTTTCATTCATTTTGTTACCGTTTTGTTACCATTTATTTCACTTTTTGTGATTTTCTTTAGCATTTAAAGCAGTTCACTGTATTGCAGTAACGGAAACGAAATGCACGACAAAATTTCCGGTGTTTCTGTTTGTTTCGTTTCATTTGGGAGACAAAATTCATTTGTCATTTCATTGTGTAACGAAATGAAAAAATGAAAACGGAAACGAAAAATTGTTCATTTCATGCCCATCTCTAAAACTGTTATTTTGACTTCCAAGCAACTCTGCCTATGGTTCAATCCTAGGTAGCCGGTTCATGGTTGACTCAGCCATCCATACTTCTGAAGTCGGTAAAATGAGTACCTATCTTGGAGGGGGGGGCAATGTGTAGCCTGCATACTGTAATTAAACTGTAAAACACCCAGAGACTACGTGAAGTGGTATGGGGTGGTATATAAACAGAAGCAGAACACTTGTTTTCTTTCTTTGTTCAGGTGTTATGTCAGGGCACTCAGTAAACATTTCTTCTCCTCTATGAGGTTCTCCTCCACAGAACAAACAAGTATGGATTGCAACGCTGATCCCATTACCTGTTGCGTGGCCAGTTGTATAAATGGGAACATGTCAAATGACTGATTGGTTAATTGATTATACAATCCATCTGACCAGGTTCCCAGCAGAATATGACAACAGACAACAGTTATGGGGGTGTTAAATGATATCAACAGAGATTTCAAAATAAAATAAAATAAACAAAACCTATGTTAAACATTATAACTTAAAATACCATACGATAAAACATGGAATGAGGTGGGGAGAGGAAGAAAGGCCAGAAGTTAGCACCCCAAATAATGGAATCAAGTTACAAAAAAGAGAGAGAGATTTTTCCTAAACATTAGCTAGAATGTCTTAAAAGCTCTCCGGCAGTTGAATGCACTGCCTTGGAGAGTGATGCAGTCTTCATCACTTGGGGCTTAGAGAGTTAGAGAGCCACCTTTCTGGGGTTCTTTAGTTGTGAATTTCCTCTTTTGCTGGTGGTAGGTTTTACTAATTCTTTGGGTTCCCTCCAGCTCTGCAATTCTGAGTCTATGAATTACCCTGGGACTAGAGATGGGCACTTCATATTCCTCTCCCTGTGGAAATGAATATGATCTATAGAACCATGGGTAACACAGTGGCCCAATCCTGCCCCACTCCCAAGAACCAGCCAGGCTAGGCCACTTACCAGGCTCTGTGTGGTGCTGGACACCCTTGTAGCTCCAATCTTGAAAGGAACATGGCCAGCTCTTCCCCACCAACCAATTCAGCCAACTAGTCATTGGCTGAGTGGCGAGACTTCCCATCCTGCCTCTGTGCCCAAGTGGTGAGCTGCATGGTGAAGCAGAGAAGGGCTGGCACATTACTTCTGGAAGTGGCCTGGTCAGTTCTGGGAGGTAAGACTGAGCCACTGCTGTACAGGGAAAGGAATATGAACTGCCCATCTCTACCTGGGACTCTTCATTGTTAGTAGAACAGTGAATAAATTAAGAGAATACAGTGATACCTTGGTTAATGAGCATAATCCATTCCAGAAACATGCTTGTAAGCCAAAACACTGTTATAACAAAGCAAATTTCCCAATAAGAAATAATGGAAATTCAGATTATTTGTTCTGGGGTCCCACAGACCAAACACTGAGCCCTGTTGTTCAGTGGTTAAATTCTTGTACTGCAGGTAAAACTGTGCTCACGACCTGGGGTTCAGTCCCAGGTAGCAGGCTCATGGTTGACTCAGCCTTCCATCCTTCCGAGGTTGGTAAAATGAGTACCCAGCTTGCGGAGGGGGGGATGTGTAGTCTGCATACTGTAATTAAAACTGTAAATCACCCAGAGACTACTTGAAGTGGTATGGGGTTGTATATAAGCAGAACACTTTGCTTTTTTTTAAACTGTGCACACAAATGTCAAAACTCACAAAAGGCGTTGGCTAGAAGTCCACATCCACAACATGGTTTAGGAACCTGGTTACAGAATCTGCTCTGATTGGGAATAAGAACTGTGTTATACTCTGTGTTTTTTATGTGACAATAAATAATAGTCTGTAACTATATATACACTTGACTAGCTGCCCCGTGACTAGAAATGGCTTGAAAAAATAAGAATGTTGAAAACAAATTAAATAAAAATACAAATATAAAGAAAAAAAACCCCAAACCCTAACTTGAACTCTCCTTTGAAAACCTTTGTGGATGGTGCAATGGAGACCTTCCTTCCTCTCCCCTCCTTCTGCTTTTGAGGCTTGCCTGAGATGGAACATTTCAGACAATCCCCCACAACCCAGCAGTTGGGGGGAGTTACCATTGGCTCTCTTGTGACCATATGACCAGCTCCAGTATTCGTATTGAAAGACATTGCTCATTGATCAAGGCAAAATTGATCAGAAATGGTTGCTTGTCTTGCACACTATTAAGCCAAGTCACTTGTAAACCAAAGTATAGTGGTACCTTGTATAAAGGAATTAATTCATTCCAAATGAAAATCTGTTAAGCAAATTTTCCTTTATACAAATTTCCCATAGGAATGCATTGAAAACAGAGTAATCCCTAATCGCGACCATTTTTATGTTGTACGGATTCGCCCCACAGACAATTCTGTTAAGCAAATTTCCCCTATCTTTGGAATTCTTTTTATGTTGTACAGATTTTATGTACAGATTTTATGTTATACCAACTGTTTGTTATATGAGGGTGTATTACTGTAAATAAACCTATAAAATCCATTGTAATTCTCTGTCCATTCATAATGTCTTCTTCCAAACAATCTGGAACATAATGAATGTGTTAGTAGCAGCGAATGATAGAAAGTAATTGGTGGCAATTGTTAATAAAGCATCTTTTTTTTTTTTTTTTTTTTACATTTCTCTTAGGGCTTTGGCAGTCCTGCCTTCCCCTTCACAACACACCTGCTCATTTATCCAATTATACTACATCAAGAATATATCAAGGATGTAAAATGCTGTGACATGTTCTACACTGACAAAATATCACACATGCTTCTTTAGATCATAATGGCTAGCATGTCAACCAATGCTAAGGACCTGGAATTCTTTGTGAAAGGTAAAGTAAACATTTCAGATGCCGCACATGTCTGCGTTACGAGAAGTGACACGAGACGCACAATGCCTTCTGTTAAAGTAGAATCACGGATTACATTTTAAAGGACTGGAATATTGCCACTAAGTAGACCTTGAGTCAAACACAAATGGCTTTAGCAGATCCCATTATTTTAATTCGATCTACGTGGCAACAAATGGCAACATTTTCCGCTCGGATACCTTCCTTTGTGCACTTTTTCTTTTCTTTTTTTTTACCACATCTGCATTTAATAGCAGTGTTTCAACTAATGAAAAAAAGAAGTGATTTCCATTTTAGGGACTGTGATGTACATTATTGGGGGGGGGGCTTCAAATTAACTATTTGTCCAACAATGGAGCTAAACGAGCAAGGAGAAAATCTGTTTTAGCTCAGGAAAGTGGTGCAACGTGCATCATCAAATGGATCGTCTGGCTCAAGCTATGCTGCCTCCATGCACAGAGAGCCCCAACTACCATCAAGGACCCTACCATGTGTAGTTAAGGAATAATAATGGATGCCTAATAGGCTATTTTAAAAACACAATTTTCTCTACCATGTTAAGCCACAGAGTCATTAGCATAATACCCTGGAGGCAACTCTGGGACAATCTCTACAGCCTATAGATCACAACAAGATGGAGGTCAAAGCATTGCCATTTACAATGAAATGTTGACAATATTGGGCAGGGGGGAGAGAGAAGACATACACTTTTTCTATGAGCGACTTAAAATAACTTTCCTTTCAATGTTTTTGTGATAGGAAAAACAGAAAAGAACAGTGCATAATAGACCACTATAATGTTTCTAACAGTACTTAGAGCAACTCCAGTGCATCATTGGGGAAATCACATTGTGCAACTAAAAAGAACTAAAAAGACATTTTCTAGATTTTCTTTTCCTTGTGTCTACAAGCAAAATGGGGGATAAGTACAGCTTTCCCCCCACTCAGGATTGAGTTTTGGCCTCTTACAGCTTATAGAGCAATACTTTATTTACATGGGGACATTTTTTAAATATAGAGACTAAAAATTGAACTACCTTAGAGCTAGAGTGAAAACTATTGGGTATAGAAGCAGAGGCAGGTGAGTAGGTAGATATTAAGAGAGTGGGCTTCTCGTTTTCAAAAACAATACCAAGCTACCAACTTTTCTTTGTAAGAGTGGCCTGGGCCCAGGTTAAAGGGCTGGCTTTGGACTTCAAACCTCTGCTGCTTGGGATCACGTTACCTCGAGGACACTCGTGGCAATGCCAGCCTGTATCTTAAGATCTGATGGAATGAAGCACCAACACATAACCTACACCAGTGTCCTGGGGGCAGTAGACAAGATGTAGCTCGTGTGCAGTGTACTTTGATTTACAATAGTATTGTATGCACATGTTTGTTGATTCATGCATGCACAAAATTAGAATATTTCGGTATAAAATGCAAAATATCTAACTTGAATAGGAATGTTTAGGACCAGGTGACCAGCGTTTTTACTGAAAGGTGACAGTGAGTCAAGGTCTCTAAATTCCCTCCCTTTCTATATCAGCATGCAGACAGCTACTCTTGGGGTCTTATCTCTTTCTTTGCCCTCTAAGCCAGTGATGGCAAACCTATGGCACGGGTGCCAGAGGTGGCACTCAGGGCCCTTTCTGTGGGCACCTGGCATCGCCCCTTCATAGCCACCTGTATACAGGCTAAATTACTGTATTGTCACTTTGCAAAAAAAATTAGTGGGTTTCAAATTGCAGTTTGGGCACTCGGTCTCTAAAAAGTTCACCATCACTGCTCTAAGCCCTTCCTCCTTCTCCCTGCTCCTACCTGGGCTGAGGTAAATAACAAATGCCAACAGACCTGAATGGAAAGAAAGTAACACAAAAAGGCTTCCGTAATAAAGTTTAGAAGGCTGTTGCTTACTGCACTGTCTTAAAAGGATTTGCTAAACAGTAAGTTGTTTTTGTTTTTGCTCACTGCCAGTCTCTCTGGGGGGATTATTCCTCTTCCATTGTCTATAGCAGTCTATTGACATCTGCAAATACAATTACAAAATTCACTAGAAGCTCTCTCTCTCTCTCTCATTCCCTCTCTCTGGGATATGCAGTGAAAGTTGAAAAGGCTCAGAGTGGCTTACATACCAATAAAAACTAAGATAAGATAGCTCCTTCTACTATGTAGAGTATGAGTTACTGTAAAAAGGATCTTTTTAGCTATGATACTCTTGATACTGGGACACTGCAGAGAGTTGCCTAGTACCCATTTTAGCATTGTTTTGATAGGAACAAAGGCCTCTTTATTCTCCTTGACATTTCAGTCTTGATTACCTGTTTTAGTCTGCTTTGTGCCTTATTTCTTCAGACTGTTTTGACCAGAACTTGGAAATGATCCCACACTAGAATTAACACAATAATGTTAAATTCATCACATTTTTGGATAGGTGTCAGAGAAAAGCTCTCAAAACTCAACCGTCAACAGTGATGTTTGAAAAGTAATATTAGCAGAAACGCCAAAAAATGTGTATACCACCCAGACTCTCAATTTGGGAACATAACAGAGCAATACCCCATCTGTCCCTGCAAGCGTACCAAAAATATCATAACATCCACCATTTTCAACAAAACTCTTTCTCCTTCAAACTATAACAGCAATATACCACAGAAGGAGGGGATAAAAACAACCTCAGCTTTAAAGCATCATCTCCAACTCACCTAAACCCTCTACTTAAAATATACAACAAAATTTCACACCAAATACCACAGCCACAACAAAATGGCCAAGCTTCGTTTCAAGGCAGCAGTCGTGACCACCAGTTCTTCACAAAAAACAAAGGGCTTGGGTAGTCTATGTGAATAAGGCTTGTGGGGGGGCACAATGTTTTATAGAGCAATACCAAAATCCAGCAGCCTCATTGCAAGATGAACCTGGGTTGGTTCAAAAGGACACCCCCTACCCCTCCTAAATGGCTCTCTACCCTGGAGACAAAGGCAGGCTGAGGGCGGAAGGCTCCATTGAGCCATGGGTCACTGCAAATAGGCCTGCTGCGATAAAAAAGCAAACACAGTCTTAAAATGATTAATGAATGTGAAATTGAAAAAAATAAAACCAACACTCTAGTGGTGCAAGCCGTGAGAGTGAGCCTACTCTTCAGCTGTCAAATATAGGACATTCAAACTGCTTCATTTCTGAATCCAGTTTTTTCAGGCCAATGATGAACAGCCTGCACAACCTCTGCAGTCTTTCACCAAATACATGAATATGCCAGACAGTAGTGTGGAATGGAATTGACAGGTAGGGTATATTCGAGGTGGGTGAAATGTCATTCCAATTTGCAGCTAAAGCACCCAGAGACCATCACAAGAAGGGTTAAATTTCCATGACAGAATGTTGTGGGGTAGTGCCTAGAATCCTTGGCATCTTTTAAAACTTAAAAGCAGCTCTCTGGAAGGTACTATCAAGTCCCCCAAAAAAAAAAAAAAAATCAGGTTTGCAGGCTTGATTAGAAGGTAAGCATTAGTTTAGACTGTGTTTTTTGTCTGTTTGGTTGAGTCTATTTGGGGGAGGGGGAATTATACTAGAGGTGGGCAAAAACTGGTTCCTCCCAGTTCATAAAGCTGTCAGCACAGGCACTGCTGCTCTCTTCTCCCACTTCCTCTGGCTCAGCCAGCCACTCAAGAGGCCCAGTGTGCCAGTTTCCAGCAACTCCTCAACTGATCTTCCATTTCCAGGAACAGCTCAGGCTTCTGTGCCCCACCCTCTTGGCTAAGCTCCCATTCAGACAAAAGGGCCAGACAGAGAAGTCTGTGCTCTTGCAAACAAACAGGAGATTAGCCAAGTAGATGGAAAAAGCAAATGTACTGAATAGAGATGGGCATGAAATGAAAAACAATTCATTCTGTTATTCATTATTTGTTTCATTACATAACGAAACAAATAATGAAAATTGTGATGAAATTGGAATAAACCAAACAAAACCACAAAAATTAGGTTTGTTGCATTTCATTTTCATTTATGGTGACGCGCAATGAAACTAGCTGTTTTTAAATGTTAAAAATGTCCTGAATATCCGTAAAAACCCAGAGATAATTATTTATTCTGCCTGATTATAGCTACCAGGGGAGTTGGGGTCCTTAAAACGTGCATTTATGTCTTTTCTCAGATTGCTGTATTTTTTTCCTTTAAGGGGAGTTAGGGGACATCCACCCAAAATGGCTCCCAGATGCCTAATATTGATTTCTTGGGTATTAAAATGCCCTGGACTTCTATTAAAATGCAGCAATAATTATTTGAAATTATTACCTACCAGGGGGTTGGGGTCCTTAAAATGTTTGTTTTTGTCTTTCTCCCATCGCAATGTATTTTTTCTTTTCCCTTTGAGGATGACACAAAAGGTGTCACAAGGTGGATGCAAGCCATGTGATGGGATCATGTAAATTCATGGACAATTTCAACCAATAGCATGCCCAGGTTGCAGACTGGGTAGGTGTGGCAGCCACAAAGGGCATAAAAAGCTCTGGCAGCCCCTGCCCTCCTTGCAGTCTGCAGTGGGAGTTAGGGTGGGATTGCTGTCTCTGAGCCTTGTTACTTTAGGCCAGCCAGGCAGGTGTGTGTCTCTGTGTTCCTGCTGGCTGCAGCCTGGATTCTTAGGGGAGAGAAAGAAGAGATTTCTTTTGCAGCCTCCCTGTGTGTATGCGTACCTCTCGGTGAGTACCCTCCCCTGCCCTGCAGTGCAGTCACTCTGTGTCTGCCTTACGCCCTGGGCAACGCCCGCCACTGCCTTTGCAGCCTCCCTGCGTACCTAGTCTATACTGTGTCTCTGCCAGCATCATTTTTTTTTTTAGTGTTTTCCCTCTGATCTGGGGCATTGGGGGATGCCTGCATGTGGAAATGTTTCAAATCGTGCAAAAAGTGGGTAAAATGAAAAAATGAAACAATTTTTTTCAAAAGATTCACAAAAAATGAAAACAAACCGAAACGAGACTCACAATGAAAAACAAAAAAACGAAACATCATTTTTTCGATTCGTGCCCATCTCTAGTACTGAACTTGGAAGATGGCTGATCAGCAGAGGAGGGCAACATCAGCACCTGTGCTGCTGCCTTTATGAACTGGCATGAACTGGGACGAACAGGTTCGTGCCAATCTCTAGCTCTTCCCCATTCTCTCTTATTCTTTTTCCCAGTCTCCTAAAATCACCTTCAGGTTGGGGTGGTCATACAAATCAGTCCAGGAACAACCTTTCCAGAGCCTGATGGATTTCAGTTTCCCTCTCTGCTGTAATCTGAAGAAGCCTGGGGATATATATATTTTTCAAATGTTGGACAACATTTGACCTGACCTAGTACATTAGGAACTGATAGCCATGACTTAGCTAAGTGCCTTGGAAGATAGAGGACTGTGAGTAACATTCAAATGAGAGCCTTGTTTTGCACATAAGATGGTTTTAGTATTGCACTAAAAATGAAAAAAGAGTGATGTATGTATAATTTTAAAGATGGGGTAACAGAATGCGTGCTGAGATGCTTGTGGATTTTATTTTAATAATTAAATGCTTTGTTAATTGTAAGGCTGTGCTGCAAATCACTGACGGTAATGATTTTTATTTTTATATGTATATTTATAATCCATTTATGTATTTTAAAAAATCACAACATTATAGATAATATAACAACACTGCCAAATATATTCATTTGTGGTTCCAGAAGCAATATTTGGTGGTCGTTGCCTCTGTGTAAGATACTGAGATGCCTTATCAGCTCTGTGTTGCTGTTCCTTTTGAAATAAGCTGGCCTGTGGATTTCTCAACACTACAATGACTAGGAGGAATGTAGTAACGTCAATATCTGTTGCGTCTTTTATTCATCTACTAGAAAGGGGCAGGATCACAACTCATACCTTCCTTCTTTGGTGTTATGGTAGATGCAGTAAAGCAAATGGTTCAGCAAAGTGTTAGGTAATTTGAAGCATCCTGATTCCATGTATTAAATGATAGGCGGTATAATCTGCTATAATTGCTTGGGAAAGTTACACATGAAGAAGTTTTTGGCTTAAAGAAGTTGTCCAAAGGCTGAAAAATCCTTCAGAATGTTTTCAGAACCTGTGATTTACTTGGAGCTGTCAGGCCTATTTAAAATATTTCAGAAGACACACGAGGCCAGGTTGCCTTGATCATGTCATGATTGATGACTGAGACTGTGATATAACCTGGCATTATTATACATTCTCCAAAACACATCTCACTGATCTGTGACAGTCTGCTGGGTGATCTATCGTTTTATGTCCTCTGGTTTTAGTTTATGTCTAATTGAAGAACGTAATTTTGACAGGGATGTCTTTATTGAAAGAGTTTATATTAAACTGCCCACTAATTTGAAAATGGCATTTATCTAGTAACAGAGCTGCTGTTAAACTTTGAGAGAGTTTTTCTTTTCACTTGAGGCTATAGTTTTGGTTTGACCCTCAGGTTTCCTGAAGGAGATTCAGTGAGAGTCTGCAAGTCCTTCATTTTCCCATCCATGCAGATGAATATGAGGAACCACAATGTTTGTCTTTTTTTGCCAACAAAAGATGGTGAATAATTCCCTGCTTATCCATGATTGCCATTCCCAAATTTGACCTGTTGTGTAAAGGAGGCCATTTTGATGCATTAACCCTCCCTTTAAGTGCAGCTGATGCCAGAGCCTGACAAAAGCAAGGTTGGCTGAATCTTTCTTTAAGAATTTGAGGCAGAGGATTGTTTTCTTTCCTCTTTTTAAACAATCTGACAGCCCCCCTGTGTTTCTTAGATACATGTATGTGGCTTTGCTTCTCAAGAGGAAAGGACAAGGAGGCCAAATGAAAGGGACCTGGGAGATGAGAAGCGATCTGGTGTCTCATCTGCAAGACTACTGAGGGGATGTAGAAATGGATACTACATACATACTACAGTAATTACCCAGAGGCAAGAAATATCACAGGCTTTAGCATTCCTCATCCAGGGCTCTCATTTTGTCTGGACAACCTACATAAAAGAATGCAGGTGATTTCACAAGGACTCTTTCCATTCATTTTCTGCCATCTTTGTTGTGAGCCTTTGAATGTTATTTACTTGGGCCTTTTAGTGTTTGGCAATAGATGCACTCTTTACGTATCGTGCACACATGGCAGGATATTACTTGAAAAACCTCTCACAGCACATGAGACAGGAAAAGGGAAAAACATCAACACCCCATCACCCTACCAAATGAACTGCATCCTATGTACCCTTCCTCTTCAACACATGTGGTAATGGTCACTTACCTCACTACCTGTGGATATGTAAATGTATTTGAAATTATGAAAAGCCATTGGCCGTGGGATAATGGCAACAAACCATGACATTTCTAACCTTAGCAGCAGGTTACAAACGATTTGCGTTCCTGTCCATTAATATTTTTACCCTTTCTGACACCTCTATTTAGCTCTGTTTTCAGAGAGAAAATCACATTAAGATGACCAAGACCATAAATGAAGACTGCCTTGTGCCAAGTAATCTGAATATGCTTAACTATTTATGAGCCACCTGCTGGGTATCTGAGGTGACTATCCATCTAATAATGGCCCAGTAGGAAAGCTGAGACTCTCTACATAAACACTGAAACGCCAGAGAGCTATCAATTAGAAGATCTGTTTCTCTCCTAAAATTCTGTCCTACCACCAATTGTGAGTTTCTATAATCGGAACAAATACTTTTGTGTGAGACACCCTACCTTCAACAATTTCCACCTTTTGCTCCTTTTTCTATCTCTTATACCAGGGCTGTCCAAATTTTAACAGGCCGAGGTCTACTTTTTCTGGCCCAAAGTGCCTGGGGGCTACTACAATAAAACTTCTACTTATGAATTGTATCTGTTCTGAGCACATGCTCATAAGTAGGATGCATTCCATGGATAGTCTGATCATGCACCCACTTCTCTTGCACCTGCTCGAACCGGTGTGTGGTGGGTGCAAGGTGTGTGTGTGCATGCTTGCGCAGATTGCCCCTTCCAAGGGGCAACCCACACGACCATGCACATGCCTCCCTTGCACCCAGCTCAAGTGAGCTTGTGCAAGCAGACCAAATCTACCAACACCACTTGCCTGGGCTGCTGGAAGACTTTTTAAAAGGTGCACTTTCCTTCCCTGGGGTCTGACTCGACTCACCTACCCATCCGGTCTCCTCCTCCTCCTCTTTCCCCCCTTCTCCCTTCCTGTCCCTTGCTGCCGCTGCCGCTGCCGCTGCTGCCGCTGCCGCTGCCGCTGCCACCACCTGCAGCTCTCACTCACCTCTGCCATGCTTGCCACACAGCTGGGGCTAAGCCAGCAGTGGGGCAATCACATTGCCACAGTGGCACAAGCAGGAGAGAATGGGTCAGAAGGGGAGCAGGAAGAGCGGAGGTGGTGGGTCATGATCTCTGTGAGGCAGCTGTGGGGATATGGAGGAGGGGGAGGGGAAAGGAAGAGTGGGAGGAAGGAATTCTCCAGGGGAGAAGAAGAGGGGAGATGTCACTGTGCAAAGGAGATGAGCATGCCCACGACCCCACCTCTCGTTGTCCCTTCCCCTCCCCTCCCCTCCCCCTCCCCTCCCCTCCCTCCGCTCCACACCAGCGACTCAGCTGGTCACAAGACAGTGGCATGCCGATCATCTGGCCAGTGGGGGGGAGCAGGAGACTGCACTATGGCCCTTGAACTTCCCCACTCAGCTGAGACATTGGGCTGGCAGACCCAGAACTTTGCTGGGCCAGTGGTTGCCCTTGGGATGGGGGAGGGAGGGGTGGAAAACTTATCCCCACTTTTTTATTGATGGCCGATGGGCTACTTTTAGAACCCTTCATGTGCTACTGGTAGCCCATGGTCTATCTGTTGTGCAGACCTGTCTTATACTATAGGTTCTGGAGTGGCTGGGCCACTGTCATCATCTGTTGTCACGGTCCTTCTTCTATGGTGTTGGACCTACCTCCATAGGAGCCCAGACAGCCCTTCCCCACCTCCTTAGGCAGCTGACCATTCACTGGCTGGATGGGGAGAATCCTC
The DNA here is from genome assembly GCA_029282475.1 of Phrynocephalus forsythii. Taxonomy (NCBI): domain Eukaryota; kingdom Metazoa; phylum Chordata; class Lepidosauria; order Squamata; family Agamidae; genus Phrynocephalus; species Phrynocephalus forsythii. The sequence continues at coordinate 37,962,313 of JAPFRF010000005.1, forward strand.
ATCTTGCCTACTTGATGCTACTGGAGGAGGTGGAGGCAGGCAGCATGAGTTCCTGCCCAGATTGGCACACCTCCTGAGCAGAAGGACCCTGTGACACGTGATGAAGGTAAGTGACCCATCCAGACCAAAGGCAAGGAGAAGGTCTATGCAGCACCTGTAACTCTACGCTAATGGCTTTGTATGAAGATGTCAAGCACATAGAGCAGCAAACTCTACCTTGTTTCAACAGGGACTCAGACTTTGGGATTGAGACTCAGGATTTGGTACCAATGACTCAGACTTGGACTTGGAGACAATGAGTTGTCAACTTCATTGACACTTGCTTTTCTGTTTAGGGACTAATTTCTATCTGTGCTGCTATCTACTAAAAGGCTATGTTCAGACATCTTCCTCTGTAAAGTTATCCTACTTGCAACCAGCGCTGGAACAAAACATTTTGATATGTGAGCCACTAACAGAACAGGCTGGTACTCCTTACTTATCATGTGCTGTGTTTGACCAGACTGTTAGCTGAACCTTATTTCAATATTGGAAATAAGTCATTGTGGGCTTTTTTCTATGTGCTGTAGGGCAAGGGCATGTGTATGAGGCTCAAAGCCAGGCAGCATGGGATATAGGGCTATTCCACAGTATCTTGCCACTGTGGCGCACTACAACATTTGCTGCCTGAGGCTGCCACTGCACTATACTTAATGATATGGACATTCATGGTGTCTCCCTTCTTCCTTCACTGACATGCACACATACATAATTATCCTGTGTGATATTTTGTTTGTTTAACTTTCACTGTATTAATGTCTTATGGACTTGTAATGCCAATTCCCTCATGTGTGATTCAGATTCGTTTTATATTTTTAATATAAATTCTTAATAAATGAACTAATTGCTTTCAAGGATTAGTTTTTGAATGTTCAGTTCTTTTTCTATAGGTAGAGTTCTGTGATAAAAAGCCGATGACACACATGTTGCTTTTACATGTGCAGAATGTATAAATCCTCATGTGATTAAAACCATTTCTTGTCACATACTATTGAGGCAAGGCTGAATCTTGACATGGGGGTAGAAAACATAACATTCTCTTGATTCAGTATTCTAAACCTTTCCCTCAAAAGAAATATGTGTGAATTAGGGATGGGCACAAAACAAAAAATGAAATGCCGTTTTGTCATTTCGTTAGGTAACAAAATGAAATGAAATGAAATGATGAAACAGCATTTTGTTACAGATGAAAAAAAATGGTTATTTTTTTCCCATTAAAATGAACTGTTTTGTTTCCTCTGTAAAACACTGTCATGGGTTTTTAAAAAAGTGCCAACCCAGCCCATGGGCCAGCTGGTCAGCGTGAGAAAAGATAAATTATTATTATTTTTAAAAATGTGGTGACCCAGCCCATGGGTATGCTGCTCGGTGCGAGATATGAAAAATAAAAAAATAAAAAAGTAAAAATTACGCCAACCCAGCCCATGGGCCAGCTGGTTGGTGCGAGAAAAAATAAAAATAAATAAACGGACCAACCTGGCCCGTGGGACAGCTGGTGGGCACGAGAAAAAAAATAAAAATAATAAATGCACCAACCTGGCCCGTGGGACAGCTGGTGGGCACAAGAAAAAATAAAAATAATAAACGCACCAACCTGGCCCGTGGGACAGCTGGTAGGCATGAGATTAAAAATATATAAAATACAAAAATAAAAAATGCACCAACCTGGCCTGCGGGCTAGCTGGTCAGTGCAAAATAAAATAAAATAAAATAAATTTAAAAAAAAAACCACCACCCCAGTCTGCCGGCCAGCTGGTTAGTGCCAAAAAAAACCCCAACCAAAATGAGACAAATGGAATATGAAACAATTTTTTTAAAAAAATAATTTCTTAATGAACGAAACAAAACAGGAGGGGAGAAACGAAGAAAAAAACAAAACACCATTTTGGCATTTTGTTCCCATCCCTAGTGTGAATCAAGGAGTTTTGTTTTTGTGTTTACAGATTTATCCCATGCATTGTAATATTATCAGAACAGCACATGACCCTCTTCTATTTACTTCTCATAGGGAAACTACCATAAGCATTAGCTACTTTTTTCACCTTCCAAAATCTAAGTTATTAAATGTGGCCTTTAAAGGACAGCACACAGCCCAAATCCACTGAGGTTTCTAGGCAGAAGAGGGAAAACGAGCTTTATGACCTCATATAGAACTTGGAAAGAATGAGAATGCTGGTGGGATTCAGAGAAATGTAATGCAAATGAAACTGACAGGTTTTCATATCCCTGCCCCAGTTTGCCAAACTAAATACACTCTGCGGACCTTATGGTATGGCCCCCAAACCTCTGTTTTTTCCCTATTCTAGACAGTTAACAAAACCAGGCAGTTTTTTTCAAGCCTAGGCAAGTTGCCATACATAGCTGGGAAACTCCATTTGGCTCGATGAGTCTTCTAGCTACTAGCCTAAGAACATTAATTTGAAAAGGCAAGTTTGTTGTGTTATTCATTATTTCTTTCAGCCAGCTCGCTGTTCTCTCTGTTCATATCTTCCACAAGTAATTTGTTGTGATATGTATTGTTAGTGTATCAAAAGCATCAATTCTGCAGTGATCAGCCTTCTTTATGGTTCAGCTCTCACTTCCATACATCACTACTGGAGGCTTCGTGAGGCATTGGCTGGCAGGCGGGGCGTCTTTACCTCCTGGTATGAAGAGGTGACAAGATTTTGTGCCCTTCCTGAGGAAGAGGGCAAGGCGAGCAAGCCGATTTAGGGCTTCCCCTGCGCTTCTCCAGCCTCTTGCCTCTCTATGCTTCACCAGACAGAAGCGCTTCTGCAGCAGCAATGGGTGTCTGCCTCTTTCCCGGCTGCTGCAAGGACTCGGCTTATGCCATCTGCTGAGCTGAGTGGTTTGCCTTCACTTCATTGGGGCACTTGGGGGAGTCTTTTGTTTATATTGTAAATTAAGGGATTATGGTTACAGTTGTGGGGTGGCGTTTTGTTAGGCTAGCCTTATGTGAGGCTGCCTGGCTTAGTGCTGGTGGAGAGGTGTGGAGGGAGTTAGGTAGTTAATAATAATAATAATAATAATAATAATAATAATAATAATAATAATAATAATAATAATAATAATAATAATAATAATAATAATAAATAAATAAATAAATAAATAAATAAATAAATAAATAAATTCCATTTATTTGGCCAGATGCCCTATTTTATTGCATTTGCCTGGCTGCCCTATTTTGGTTCTGCAAAATAAAAATAAAAATAAAAATAAATAAATACAATAAAAACCACAATAAATAATTAGCTGGAGATAGATAGCATTGTTGTCAGAGTTAACCAGTAGGGCTTCCCTGGGGGTCTTCACCCCCATGCCACTGGTCCTGTTCAGCTGGGTGGGGGGATTGTTTAACTTGTTGGGAGGGACTGTCTACTTTACATCTTGAAGTTGTGCTGGATTAATTTGGGTGTTAGGCTTCCTTTACCTTGGTGGAGGACGACACTCCTGTCTGACCCATTGAGTAACTGTGGTTAACGGCCATTGGCCAAAAGTGAAACTGTTAGTGGGAAGCCATTTTGTATCTGTTAGTGAGAGGCCATTTGCATGTTTGATTGTACCACCCAGATCCCCCTCCCTCCCCATCTCTCTCTCTCTCTCTCTCTCTCTCTCTCTCTCTCTCTCTCTCTCTAGCGTAGCGTTTGGATATTTGTAAGCTGCTTCATTTTTGCAGCAGTGGTGCTTGGGCATTGTTAACTGCATTTCCTGCTTAGTTCAGCAGGTCTTGTTTCATTGCTTCTAGTTCTCTTCAGCATGCCTCCCAAGAGGCCATCTACACTGGAACATTGGAAAGAGTGCACCCAGAAAGGGGTCCAGCCCTTTTTCACTACATTGACACTATCAGTTGAGCATGCTTGGACTTCACTGGGATAGTGTGGCTGTCTTATGATGAGGGATTCCATTGTAGGATGGCACACAATGATGTCTTGAGATGAATGTCCCTCATGGGTCCTGGTGGCTGAATGATGAGCCCATCTTGCCCCATGTCTGCTGAAAGATTTGAGAGTGGCCACCTAGTGCAAAGGGCAAGACAACTTAATTTTGCCCACTCAGGGATGGGCCAGATGGTTCAACCCTGTCTGCTATGAGTTTAACAATAAGGGTTCATGTGGTAGGAGGCAATGCAAATTTAGGCACGTACGCTCCAGTTGTGTCCACCTGTCCTAAGCCCAAAGCTGGTGAAAACACCAACAAGGACTCTGGAGACAAAAACAACCCACTAGGACCAGCCGCTTTACCTAAAATAAATTGGACGTGCTTCAGGCATGGCTTCATAGGTACCATGTTTTTGAGGATGCATAATATTTGAGTGAGGGCTTTCAATTTGTTTTTTGAATACCTGTGACTGGTGAGCTTGTGTTGTGGTTTGCACAAAATTTGAAATCAGTCCAGGGTTTTGAATTGATTGTGAGGGACAAAATATTAGCTGAGGTACAGGCAAGTTGAGTTTTATGTCCTTTTGATCAGCTACACTTTCATGTGTCCCCAATGGCTCCAGCCTTGCCAGAGAAGGGGGAGGGGGTTTGGTGCTGAAGGCTCATGCATTTCATTCGGGGATTGGGATAAAATTTGGGAAAGTCCACTGGGTGTAGCCAATTGGATCAAATAAAAAGGAAAGAGATTACTCAGTGTTGCAGTCTTGTCATGTCTCCACTGATGGTCCATTTGCCTCTTCCTTGGCACCTATGGGAGGGTGGCTCATTCCTGGTATCCCATTGGCCTCAATGAGCCACATTGAGGAGAGGTGTGAATGTGTGTACGTGAGCCATGACATGTCTTTGGAAGGACTGGGACAATAAAATACTTCCCTTCATTTCGGATGCAGCCTAAGAACATCCAAACTCCGAGCTTCAACTAAGAAACAGCCTGGCTTTTTTCGCATCTTGCCAAGGAGCTTACATCTAAGAAATAACTCCTGGCAAATCCATCTTTTGCCATGTTATAATCTATTGGTATTGTTCTGAGGAAGGGGATTTCACCATTGAAATATTAGCAACATCTATCCATTGGCTGTGTAGTCGTTGTCTCCAGCATGAGAATTTGAACACATCTGCTTTATGTTTCATAACCATTCAAAGCTGTTGGAAATATGATCAAATTAAGTAGTTTGCCTTTGATTGGGAGGTTGATGTCTTTATTTTTCCAGATGTTTTTCATACATACTTCTTCCAAAAGTCTCTAGGTCTTCTGATCGCTGGGCTGCAGTCACCAATTTGATTTATTTTTTGATCCATGGAAGTTATTACTTTACTGCTTCAATTACCTCATTTTTGATCTTAACACTGACTAGAAAGTTGTAGGTAAATCCATTACATTTAACTACAATACTTACTTCCAAGTTCTGGACCTGTATGAGAGGTTTAATTATCAATATTAATTAGAAATGTATATTATATTCCTCTTTTGCAAACTCTATTTGTGTGGTTTATGTAAAAATATCCATGTGTTTTTCGTACTTATAAATACTAAGAATCAAAAGGGGTAGGTGGAAAGGCACAAGTGGTAACAAATTTATTTATTTATTTATTTATTTATTTATTTATTTATTTGACTTACCACCTGAAAATTGATGGCTGGTGGCTGCATGATGGGCAATCAAAATAGAGATGGCAGGATACTGTCAGTAAGGACATGCAAATTGTCAGCTTGTGCCACAAAGATGTGGTTGATTGGGCAAAGTGTTGTTTCAGGCTCTGCAAAGTGAAATCCATGCCTACAGGGAAATCCTAGGAAGAAGAAGAAGAAGAAGAAGAAGAAGAAGAAGAAGAAGAAGAAGAAGAAGAAGAAGAAGAAGAAGAAGAAGAAGAAAAGACTTTTAATCTTATTATGCTTAATAGCTTTATAACGTTGGAAATGTCAAGGCTGCAATTTAGCCAAAATTTAAGTTGATATTAGATAAATAAGATATTCATAATTTTGCAGAAAAGGAATAACAATTCAACTTTAGTCTGTTATTGCAGATATTAGATGCCAATTGCTTACTGTTTTAATCTGAAAGTGTATCAAAAATAATGCAGGGAATATGTCTGTTCTACAAATCTGCTATTGGAGATGGCAATGTTCAGCATATTTTGTGTAACTTTATACGAAAAAAATCTCCAGAGCTTGTGAAAATACTCTTAAAAAATATACAGGAAATTCTTGTGTTTGTTTCTATCCACTAAAGACTACTGGAGATTGGAGTTTGCCCTCAAGTTGTCCTTAGTAATCAAGTTTTCTTTTGTGTATTTCCCACTCTTAAACAATCTGTACGTTTCATTTCCCATCAGACATGGAACGTGAGGCTTTCAACTCTTTATTCTTGTACAGTAAATATTCTGTTTACCTTATTCTATATCTAATTTCTTCTGTGATTTAATTGAAAGCCTGATTTCTTTTGCAGTGCAATTGGCCACAAACAACCCAGAAACGGCAAATTCTTCAACCTCTTTTGTCTCTTTTGGAGTTTCCCCCCCCCACTGCTAGAATGATAAACTTGTTTATGAAATGGGAAGCATGTGAAGGGGACTCAGTGCATATAGAACATAGTTTTGAGCTTTTCTTCTTAGTGTATCATTTCCTCTTAAGTTATTTGTTTCTGTCCAAGACCATTTTGGTCTTGTATAGTTTGTCTGAATTGTTTTATGATTTGATCAAAAGTCCATATTCTGTAGCAAAGTTAGGGATAACTGCCATTTTGGATTGCAGGTCCCAAATCCTGCTGCTGGTTTGGCCAGTTTGCCCAGCATTTCTTTTAAAGCAATTCCTTCATGCTTAATCGTGGCAGATATTAGATTCTGAATTTTAAAAAAATCATACTGCAGTGATTTGAGCAAACTCGGAAAATCATTCACTCAGTGCTTGGATAGTTGCTTCAAAGTGATTAATTATAATTCCAAAGTTCTAAATTAATTAATTATAATTAGTATTAAAAGTTACTTCCTTTTCATCTTTCCATAAGTTTTCCAATAGTAAATGTTCAGATATTTAAACCATTTCAGGCTGAAATGCAATGGGATGATGCACTAGAAGAGGCCTATTGAATGCGTAGGGTTGGTAAATCAACATCAATGTATGGTCCATTGATTCCATTGGCCTATTCAAACTTACTACTAAATTTCATCCTCTGCTATGTGTGACTATTTTTATGTGCCATCAAGTCAGAACCAACCTATATTGACCCAAAAGTTGCTTTCAAGGTAAAACAGACATCTAAGGAGTGTCATACTACCACCTACAGTTCCACACACCCAGTATGTTTACATGCCTAAGCAGGGATTTGAACCCAAGTCCCTTGAGTCTTAGTCCATCACACCATCCACTGCACCACAATAGGGATATCTGGTACTTTGACACAAAGCACATATTGCCCTTCAGGCTAATTTGTTCCCACCTCATGACCCAGCAGAGAGCAAAAAGAAGCAGCAATGGGTACAGCAAGGCTGGAATTTGAACACTCACATCTATTTCTTCACCACCGTTTAGTAAGACCACATATCAAAGCTATAAAACTTTACCAGGAAAAACAGAGGAAAGGTGTCCCCTATTAAATTTGGCAGACATAGGTTGGGCTGGGGGCATGTGACCATTAGACATGGGCACGACCAGGAAAAATGACGTTTCGAGTTTTCGTTTGTTGGAATGGGTCCGTTTTGGGTCACTTCCGTTTGTCGTGAAAGTTTTCAAAAATTTGTTGTTTCCATTTGTCGTTTGTCGTTTCTACCGCGATTTAGCACGATTTGACTTCCCAGAGCATAGGGGCGTCCCACAATCAGGGCTGGAGCTAGGTCCAGGGGCGGGCAGGCGTTGTTGTTGGTGGGCCATGGGCAGGCGGGGGCTGCGGGCGGGTGAGTAGGCGGGCGGCAGCGCGGGCAGATGGGCGAGTGGGCAGTTAGGATATCACTTAAGATAGAGGTTCTGTTCTTGGCTTGCACCCCAAATGTGTGTGTGTGCAAGCAAATTGAAGTTGGGAAAATAGAAAATAAATGGTAGTATATAATATATTTTTAAAATAAATCCACACCTCCCTCTCCTAGTCAAACCTCCCCCTTTATCCAATATCAGAAAAAAACTGCCAGAGAAGAAATAAAGAATAAACTGCTATTCCCTTCAGCAGACAAAGCTGCAGGGAATCAAAGAAATTATTTTCTAAATTCAATTCCCTCCCTCCCTGCCTAACTTAAATCCTAAAGCCTCCAGCCTTCCTCCTCAATCTCGATCGGATCACACCAGCACCAGCAGCCAGCCCTCCTCCCTCAGCCACATCCATACACCGACCCGACTGCGATTTCTGGAAGGTGCCTCAGCTTTTTATGCCCTCCGAGACATCCAGAAGTGTCAGTCAAAAACCTGGCGATGCCATTGGTGGAATGGTTCAAACAATTTGCATGGTCCCATCCCATGCCCAGCTCAAATGGGCAGGTCTAAAAAAATAAAAATAAAATAAAATAAAATAAAATAAAATAAAATAAATACGATGCTTTATTGCTATAAAAATCCCACTGCTGCTACTATAAAAATTCAGGCATTTAAAATAAATAAATTTCACATGTTTCTGTGGTGATTTGGTGTGTTTTTTGACCACGATTTCAAAAGAAAAGTTGTGGTCACCATTTTGGATCCCCCCCACTGCATGGCATGCAGCGAGAGACAGACGACAAGGATGACCCTCCCCCAGCCTGGTGCAAGCAGCCCAGGACAGGAGAGGAGGGGGGGAAGGCTGGGGACCCCCCAGAAACCACCCCTCTGGTAGGTGGCAAAGCCTCAGGCAGGCATATTTTCACCTGCTTTTTTGGCCGGGAGTTGGGGTTTTTTTAAAAAAAACTTTTAAAAACTTTTTCTGTGCTTAGCATTGCACGATGACCGCGATGCCACAAACGGAAACGAAAAACTCAACCATTTTTTTTTTTTTTGGTTCAAGTTCGAGTTCTGACGGCTTAATTATCATTACCGTTTCCGTTATGTAATGGAAACAATAACCGAAAACGGAAACGTGAATTTCGCCAAGTCATGCCCATGTCTAGTGACCATGATACTTTTAAAGCCACAGCTGCACTAAATAGATATATATTTGCAGAAGAAGGGATTAACTATAATTAACTCATTATTTGTAAACCTTTTTCTTCCCATCTCTGTTTAGTACAGTCTTCTGTATGGGCGGAAGGCTATTTTTGTGTGTGGGAAAACAGTGTTTGGTACAAATACTAAGCGTTGTTGTACTACTTTGGCCAAAAGATTAGAATATGCAAAAACAAAGTTTTAAATCCTCACAAATTCCTGACACTTATTGGGTGTTTGAGAGCCAAGCACAGCTGTCACCCTAGCCTGTCTGCCAGGATTCTCGGGACAGTAAACTAAGACTGAGATGAAATGAGGTGGCAGGCTGAGTGCCACCTACATGTGATACATGGGACCTTGAGAAGAGCTCTGAAATAATTATACACCATGTAAGCAGTGCCAAGAAAAGGTAGGGAGGCAACAGGGGCAGGGGAACAGGCTGTGGGAGGGGTGGTGGAAATGATCCAGGCAGTTCATTCCATTGCGAAACAGATTGGTTGCTTCATGAACATTCAGGTTTTCTGGCTTGAATGAACCCAAAGCTACCTGAACCAGCAAACCGGTGATTTTCCATGAACTTCCTGGTTCGTTTTAAGGTTCACGCCCATCTCTATTGATGAGCCTATTTCCTAGCCTTTTTAAAAAGCTTCAAAATTCACCCCCTATACAGTGATGCAGTGGTTCATTGTCCAATATATTTCATGACATCCAAAATATCCATTAAAATGTTGGCAGTACAATTGCTTGACATCAGTGGACTACATACAGGCATCCTATCTTAAAGCATAACTGCTGAAAAATGTGGAGAGATGTAGTGGCTATTAAAGGAAAAAAATGACATTGAGGTTCAGCATTCTTTCCGTGGAAGTTGAGTCATGGCAACTGGACTTATTTTTTTCTTGAGAGATTGAAAAGTTTTGCTGCTCATTCAAACAGCTGTGTCAGTCTGAGGCATTTGTGTTAAGTGTTCCGTTTTGGTCAGGACACTACCGGATTTCAGTCTTTTTCCCACTGGAAAACATTTGTTTTCCCCAAAATGTCCCGGGAGGCGGCAGTTGACAAGTAGAGGGGGGATAAGCTGGTGCAGCTATGACTCTATCGGGTGGAAGGGGCAAAGCAAGCAGTGTGTTTGTGTTTGTGTGTTTGTGTTTGTGTTTTTGTGTATTTTTGTGTGTGTGGTGTATGTGTGTGCATGCATCATGGCATGAAACTTTCTCCCTCTTTGGTAGCCCAGCCCCTGCCATTGCCCACTGCTTCACACTCCCTCACTCACTCCCTGCCTCTGCCCCAGTGGCACCTGTTCTGCCATTCCAAGGTGGCCTGTGGCAGAGGCATGCTCTTGCTGGGGCAGAGGTGCAGGATGCAGGGATGCACAGGGGCACTTCCAAGACAGACCCCCACCGGCCATGGCAGCACCAAGCCAAGACGGATGAGGGCCAGGAGTTTGAGAAGGAAGACAAGTGGCGGCAGGGGTGTGTGGCACTCTTCCTTGGCCGCAAGCGGGCAGATGGCAAGGTGGCAGTCCAGCAGCAGGGCTGCCCTGCCTCAGGTTCAGCCTCTGAGCACTCACCCACCCCTGAACCCCACCCCCAGGACTGCTGGCCAGGCGGGAGGGAAGTGACACTCCCCCTTTCACCCTCCCGGCGGTGGCCACCTTCTGCCCTCCCAGTTCAGTGCCGAAATCGGCATGGGAGGGGTAGTTGGAGCAGCCCATGGACATTTGTGGTAGGTTTTTCACATGCACACATTAGTGCACACACATTTCAAAACTCTCTTCCCATCCTGGCTGGTACCTGGGAAAACTTGACAGCTATGATCTGAGGAAAGCTAGTTGTGACTCCTCCATTTTATAGTTCACTTTGATCTCATGTCAACCTGGTCTGAAATAGGTGCATAAGATGAACAATGGCCTGAGTAGGCTCGTTAGGTGGACAATAGGCTCATTAGTCCCACCTTTAACCTTCCCAACACCTATTAAATATGGGTTCTTAGCTATGGCCTTGGTGGTGGAGATGTGAAGTATTTTTGATTTGTCTGTGGATTGTTGAAATCACTGCCTGATAAGTAGTAGATAGACTGTGCCCACCACCTCTGTTGAGAGAGAGGTTCTCAATGCTCACATGAATGGCTTCCCTGATCCCGCTTTCAAACCACCTATCTTCTCTGTCTAATATGTGTACATCTGATTGCCCTTTGCCCTTCAAGTGGAGGTGTACTGCTGATTCTGGTCCTCAGCTGTTGCCCCACTATGTTGGGCCATCCTCCTGTTTAATGGCTGTTTAGTTTCGCCACCATAGAGATCTGTACACTCCTCACTGCATTGGACTTCTTATACTATATTGCTCCTTTGGTGTTTTTGTGTCAGGTCATTTGGGTGAATGAGCCTCTGCCTTAGTGTGTTTGTGGGTTTGAAGTAAACAGGGATGTGGTGTTTGTCAAAAACCCTTTTAAGCTTTTAAGCTCCAGCCATGTAGGGAATGACCAGGTTCTTCTATCGGCTCTGAGTCTCAGACTGATCCCTTGTTCTTCTGGGATGGCCCACTGCTTTGTTGAAGGTCCACTTTGGATATCCACAGGCCTTAAGTGCTGTCTTCAGGTGCCTATCTTCCTTCTTTCTGCTTCTAGCTACTAGATGGCAAGTGAAGTAGGAGACCTCTACAGTGAAGTCCTGCAATGGTAGAATATAGCCCTGGATCTCTTAGTGCAGAGCTCAGAGGTTCAGATTCATTACCTCAGCTTTTCTCCAGCCTGGATATTTTTATAAAGCAATGCAAGGAAATCATTTAGAAAACTGTTATGGTTTGAATTGTTATCTTTTCATTCTGTCTTCTGCTAAGGTATTCCTTTCAAATATTAACATTCAATTTTATTATTAAAAGTTTTCTTAAAGTGATATTGGATATTTCATTTAATGTTTCAGCATTTACTTTGAGGATATTCTACTAATATTAAATTATTAAAACAAATGAAATGGCATCGCTATTCAGAATCTTCTTTGCAAGAAATTGCCAGTCAAGGAGATCTCAGACGAGGTCCATTGTGGAGCCTTAATAATGATTGCAAAATATATTATCTGCGGAATGCCATTCAACCCAAGTCAAACATCATTCTTTGTACAGATTACCATCTGAAAGAGAATGAGAGTGGGAATGTGGGCTGGATTTAGTTCTTGGAAAAGTTACTTCTTTTGGATTACAACTTCCCCAAGTCTCCAAGCCAATGCAGCTGGAAAATATATCTTTTCAAAATTCTGTAAAAGGGGATTGGACAGATTCCTGGAGGAAAAGTCCATCACGGGTTACAAACCATAATGGAGATGTGTAATCTCCAGGCTTAAAAACAGGGTACTTCAAAGACCAGATGCAGAGGAGTGGTATCAGGAGACAGATATCTAGTCTCGTGCACTCCCAGATGCATCTGGTGGGGCCACTGTGAGATACAGGAAGCTGGACTAGATGAGCCTTTGGCCTGATACAGCATGGCTCTTCTTATGTTCTTATGTTCTTAAAGCTATCTTTATAAGATGAGAAGTTTAAATACATAATTGTCATAATATTTGATTTATTAACAGCTCAACAATTAATAACAGAAAGGCATTGGAAAGTAAAATATGCATTTTGTCAGTTAAATGGATGGTATAAAGAAATTTGGGACATAGCTATTAATGATAAATTGACATATAATTATTAAGGTAAGAAAAGTTTTATAGACATTTTGGGAGGGGATTTATAGATTATGTATTAAAAATGCAAATTCTAAATTTTATATACTCTGCATAGTGCTTAAAACACTCCCTGGGAGGTTTACAAGTGCTGTATTTTCCCATTTATAAGACAGCTCCTTGTATAAGATGACTCCCACTTCCTAACCCAAAATTACAGTTTTACATCTGTGTGATTATCTTATCTTCTATTTTGATGTATAATTTTAGTCCAACAATTTTAGACCAAAATGTAGCCTTATACATGGAAAATATTGTAATTATGTGTGCTACACATTACCCTGTCCATGAGCTGGGTACTGGTTTTGCTGACCTCTGAAGGATGGAAGGCTGAGTGAACCTTGAGCCAGCTATCTGGGATTAAACCCTTGGTAATGAGCTATAGTCAAAGCTATGGTTTTTCCAGTAGTGATGTATCGAAGTGAGAGCTGGACTATAAAAAAGCTGATCACCGGAGAATCAATGCTTTTGAGCTGTGGTGCTGGAGGAGAGTATTGAAAGTCCCCTGGACAGCAAGGAGACCAAACCTATCCATCCTGGAAAAAATATCAACCCTGAATGTTCACGGGAAGGACAGATTTTGTAGCTGAGGCTCCAGTACTTTGGCCACCTCATGAGGAGAGAGGACTCCTTGGAAAAGTCCCTGATGTTGGGAAAGATTGAAGGCAAAAGGAAAAGGGGATGGCAGAGAATGAGATGGTTGGATGGTGTCATCGATGCAACAACTATGGATTTGACCAAACTCTGGGAGGTAGTAGAGGGCAGGAAGCTCTGGTCCATGGGGTCACGAAGAGTTGGATATGACTGAATGACTGAACAACAGAAATGAGCACTGTTTTGGCTGCTGTACAACAGTTGAAACATTGTGCCATGAGACTAGAATATATAACAAACAAAACTGTATATACAAGTTGTCCACTAGCAACATAACAGGCATAACAAACAAGATAACATAATGTGCCCCCCATCCCACCAGGACCATTTGGAGATATAAGCAGTTTTCTACCTCATGCAAAGTCCTCTATTCCATCCAGAACTGCACTGAGTCTTGTGCTAGTGCACAATCCTTCCCCCTTTTGCTTTGTTTTATGTGTGTGTGTGTGTGTGTGTATGGTAATCTTCTTTTTACAAATACCTAATTGTTTTATGTTCATCCTCGATGTAATCCAGTGGGTTCCTTCCAGTCCAGAGAACACCTGTTACCTAGGGATCAGGGAGGAATCTGGCTCATGAGCTCCTGGGCATCTGGAAAATCTGCTGCAGAAGACTGGAAGACTGTCTGGAGGACATTGGGCAGAGAGGCCAGACTGAGGAGCTCCCAGGGAGTGGGGAGGTTTCATCCTCCCAACAGAAATCTGTTGGTGGGCAAGATGAGAGGGAAAGTACAAATGAAGGAAATTCTCCAAGGTAAGGATATATCTTGGTTTAATTTTATACAATTAAAGAAATGGACTGATACTTGGATAAAGAAAAATAATAAATTCAGAGAGTACACAAAATATGAACAACTCTTATTGTTGTATGAGGATACTCAGAAGGAAATAGTAGTAAAAGTTATTGTCAGCAAACTATATAAAATTATTTCGGATTTAGATGAAAATAGGGGAGGATCTGGATCGAAATTATAGTGGCAACAAGATTTTAAAAAAGAAATAAGAGAAGACTGGGCTAAAATGTGGAGAATGAGAATACTTAGATCTACGTCTGTTAGAATAAAGGAAAATTTCTTTAAAATAAGTTTAAGATGGTATTTGATGCCAGTGAAACTGAATAAAATGAATGCAAATTTTCTTATGCTTTGCTGGAAATGTGATAATGAGATTGGTACCATTTATCATTTGTGGTGGGAATGTAAAAGATACAGAAATTTTGGAAATGTATTTTTAAAGAACTAAGTGACATACTGGAAATGACTATAGAGCCCAAATCTGATATTGCTTTGTTATCAATATTTGTGGATCATAGTTATGATGTTAAAACTAAAGAGTTTATTACAAATTTGTTGACAGTAGTTAGATTAATAATTGTTAGAAATTGGAAATCTAAATATGAACTATGTTTAGAAGAATGGTATAATGAAGTATGGAATATTGCTTTAAATGATAAATTGTCTTGTTCTCTCAAGGTTAAAAAGGGAGAGTTAAAAAGAGATATTTTCTATGATATATGGGGTAGATTTATTGAATATGTGCTTGTACGGGATAAGGGTAAGGTTTCCACGCAACAATCGATTTTGTTCTGGAGGGGAGGATGACGAATGTAAATATGAAGAGTGATCCTGTTGGTGAAGGGGTGCACTGTTGTTGATGTTTGTCTTTTTTATGTAATTTGTATATATAAGAAATCTGTTGGTGGGATATAGAAGGTTGTACAATTAATTCAAAGTGTTCTGCTTATATACCGCCCCATACCACTTCAAGTAGTCTCTGGGCGGTTTACAGTTTTTAATTACAGTATGCAGGCCACACATTGCCCCCCCACAAGCTGGGTACTCATTTTACTGACCTTGGAAGGATGGAAGGATGAGTCAACCATGAGCCTGCTCCCTTGGATTGAACCCCAGGTCATGAGCACAGTTTTACCTGCAGTACAGGCATTTAACCACTGCACCACATGGCTTGGCTGAATTCAAGCTGCACTTGGGATTCATTTAGAAATTCGTTGTTGTTTTGGATACAGGAAAATGTGAGCCACCAATGTAGGACATTGCACTATAGGTTTTATCAAACATTACACTCTTCCCTCACTTCTTCAAATTGGACTCACTCCTTCTTTTAGGTCAGCACGGAGTACAAAATGAAAACATTGTGTTAATATTGGTTTCCATTCCTGAGGTGATAGAGATGGTTAGTGAGGGGATAGGAAGGATGTCAAGGATTCTGTTTTGAATAAGGGCTGCTCACTCTTCTCACAAGGCAACAACAAATGCCAGCAATGAGAAACACAAAGTTAATATGACAAAGAAAGAGTAAGAACATGGCAAAGGGCAGGGGAGGTGAACAAGCCAAAGAGGGTTAGAGTGTATTATGTATGAGAGATTGAGCCAGCTGTGCATACAGCCATCCTAGAGCAGCTGACCAGCAGCCTGACTGAAAGAATGCTCACATTTAGAGAGTTGCTTCAAAATCCTGGAAGGCCATATAGAAGTTCCACTGCAAATATTCTAAGCAATGCGCTCAGTTGTTCTCTGCAGACTTAGAAAATGGCACCTTTTCCATCGGGCAAAGCAGCAGGAGATTCCCCTCAAACTTTTTTGTAGTTTGATTAATACTTGCTTATTTCTGGTGAAGTACTATAAAGGACCATGATTCAATAAAGATGGCATTTACTGCCATCTGCCTTGACAGTCTTTGAATAGAAAATGTGAGAGGTGAAAGGTTTACTGGTGGGGCTTATTGCCTGGAACATACAGATGGAAGAAGAAGAATTAGCTGTAGCACACATTACGCATTATAACAGACAGATGGGGTGGGAGGAATATTTTGGAGGGGGGTATTTTTTCTCCTTGCCTGCTTAAATCAGTCTTGCTGCCCAAAACAGGTTTGTTTGAAAAGCAAATCCAAGCAAATTTCAGGCAGCTAACTGCTGCAATAACTTCCTTGGGAGACCACTGAAACAAATTAGGGGGACAACATCATCAGAAGAATAGTGGATTCTCTCCTTACTGGATTGCTACCATTTCTTTCATGGGAAGAATCCTTGGAAAATGTAGAACTTTAGAACTACAGAGCTGGGAGAGATCCTATGGATCAGTTAGTCCAACGTCTGTCAAGGAGGAACAGAAAAGGTTTGAACTCCCAACATCTGGCTCTGTAGGCAGCATCCTAAAAGACGGAGCTGTCCCATTATCCTAAAAACACACTTGGAAGATGTCTCTATCAAGAATATGGCATTGGGAGGGGGAGGCAAAGAGCATTTTGTTAGCTCAAATCCAATACCTGCTTTCTGACTTAGAAAGGCTGATACTTCACATCCATCTCATCGCTGTTTGCGGTCCACTGGGGACCGGTATGAAGAAATCTCAAGTCAAGTCAAGTTTATTGCGGTCATATGACCCATATCTGCAAATATACAGTAAAGGCAAGAAGAAAAGCAAAGAGAAGTACTAATAAATAGGAGCATGGGAATGGGTGGCCAAAATGATCTCTGCTCTCTTTCGAATGGCAGCTAGAAAGAACTTTGCAACCTGTGATGTAACGTGTGAGTTCTTGTCTATTAGACAGTATTGAACTAACCACTTGGAAGGGTGGCCTTGGAATTTTTTCAACAGTGGACAAATTAGGGTATTCCTAATTTGTTCATAAAGTGGACAAAATAAATGCACATGCTGAAGAAACTCAGGAGCCTCGTTTCCACATGGGCAAAATCTCTCTTGGTGTGGTATTCCCTGGAACCTACCCTGGAGCAGTGCTGAAGGCAGCACATTCATCCTGGCCAGCATAAAGGCCCTGCAGGCCTGTGGTGAACAGAGTGAGGTTAGATAAGCTGCAGGAGTCCTATACGATGGGAAAACACCTTGTGACAAAGGGGAGCAGGTTCTATGTGCCTGCAAAAGGAGTTCCTGCCTTTCTATGTCACATAACCTCTGGGTGAGAATTCTTAGGGCCTGTTTCTGCCCTAGCATCAGGATATGTTCAAGAGGGATACCTATGGACCTAATTTTTTGTTTAATGGAGAATTGCCACTGGCTTTGGTAAGAATCAACCAGCATGTTATACACAAACCCCAGTTGGTCTGTGCAGAAATGTAATCTGAGCCAAAACTTTAAAGTTTGAGTCCAAGCAGAAGTTTCCAGGTGACCTACTCCTACTTCAAGGCACAGGACTGCATAGGATACACAGTTAGGGACCCCTAAGATTCGACGCAAGAACATGGATTGAATTCTTTCAACGTTGGGGTTATATGCATTAATCCAGATGGGGATGCCATATAATAATTGTGCCCTTGTTTTTGCGTGAAAGACCTGTATGGCTGAAGGAATGTAGCATCCTCCACTCCTATAGAAAAACTGGGCCACTGCAAGAGAGCTACATTTTGCAAGGTTAAGGGCATAATTTTGATGGGCTACCCAGCTCATAATATATCTAAAGGATATCCCCAGATACTTGTATTCTTTAACCTGCTCCAGAGCATCATTTTGTAGGGGCCAACACATTCTTTTCCACCTCTTTGAGAACACCAGGATCTTTGATTTTTGAGCATTGATGGAGAGACAGTTATTGTCACAGTAAGTTGCAAAGGCAGTTATAAGCCTCTTTAGGCCCAATTGGGTTAGAGACAGAACTGCCACGTCATCTGCATACAGGCGTAATCAGATTTGCTGAGGGCCAAGCTTGGGGGGATGGCCTTGGACTTGGTTTAGAGAATCACTCAAATAATTAATGAAAAGGTTAAATAGATAGGGTGCCAAGATACATCCCTGTTTAACCCCCTTATTATTCAGGATCGTATCAGACAATTTACCAGTAGGTCCATAACAGACCTGGCAGCTCGTATTAAGATACAACATTTGAATAAGAAACAGCAATCTCCTGTCAATTGGGGATTTTTCCAATTTGGCTCATAGTAGTTTCCTTGAGATTGAATCAAAGGCCCCTTTTAGATCGAAAAAAGCTACAAACAGTCTCCCCCCACCCATAGAATTATACTTTTCTGCAAGATGAGCCAATACAATGCAATGATCTAATGTATGTCTGTTTTTACAAAACCCGATCTGTTCTGGGCCCAATATCTTTTGATTAGAAATCTAACCGCACATCCATTGCAGGATGAGGGGAGTTTGTCCCGGCCATGCCCCCTGAACTGCAATCTAAGTGGGATGAGCAATTCCCCTCCCTGGCCTCGGGAATCTCTTCATCTTGCTTCTCATTGTGTTCTTAGTTGTTATGTGCTATAGTAATTGTATCCAACATGATTATCCTAATACAGTTCTGTCGGGACATGAAATATTTAAGGAATTGTTTTACCAGTCTCAGTAAGTATGGGTTACTGGATAGTTGAACCCAGGTCACCTAAATACAGGTTCACTAGTATAATATACAGTACTGTCTGTCTGTCTGTCTGTCTGTCTGTCTGTCTGTCTCTCTGTCTGTCTGTCTCTCTCTCTCTCTCGCATCAGCATGAAATTCAAATGGATGGAACTTAGGTTCAAGTCCTGTGAAGACTTTTGAGCATCTTTTATCTCCCAGATATTCTATGGATGGCCTAGCCCTCTATCCAAGTTTTGGGCTTCAGTTTCTGTCATCCCCAGCCATTATGGCCAATAGTAAAGGAGTTGGCAATACTTCTATAGAGGGCACTAGTGTGTGAAGGGAGGAGGCTGTGATGGCCAGTGAGAGAACCACAAAATTACATTCAATTAATGCAATAAATCTGCACTATTACTGTAAATGACCTCTGCTATCCTCAGCCAAATATCTGTTGGACTCAGATAATGGGATTTCCCAAACCTCAGGATTTTAATCTCAGGATTTGATATTAGGAGTCAGTGAAAGTTAAAACTCTGAAGTAAAAGGTGAAAGATTTATACAATCTGAAGAGAAACCAGAGTATGAAACTCTGAAGTATATCACTGCAGCATCTCAACTATCCTCTTGGTGGTGAGGAAACCCCATAAATTATGATTTGTGCTCTAATGGTTATGAATTTTCTGTGATGACTTTAATGATTACACAACCTCTCAAGATTGCAGGCATTTTTAGTGGACATCTCCGAGTTACAGGCTACCTTCTCCATGTAGGCCAGCCATGTAGACCAGACTACAGATTATTGGCATTTTGTAGGGGAAAGTTGTGAATATCTTAAGATTAAAGAGGAAAACAAAAGATGATATTTTCATTAGTCCTAACATACATGCTTGAGTGGTCCCTGTGTCCAGTATTTAGGAGGGTTTTCATACCATTTTCTCCTGTCTCTGTACTGATCCTGTCTCTTCCATAGGGTGGGAATCAACAGTCAGAAATGTGGCCTGGTGCTTTAAGATGACAACTAGAGATGGGCACGAATTTTAAAAATGCGAAATTCAGCAAAATTGCTAATTTGTCTTTTTCATTTATCCATGCACCAATGGATTTGGGTATCTCCCTACTCAACAACATCACACATGATGCCACAACAGCAACTAGGCATGATATCAATAACAGAGAAAAGCCAGCTCCACTGGTTTGGAGTGGTACCTTCCACCGTTGCTCAAACTACTTACCATCTGAAAATCACAGGTTTGTGGCCACATGGGTAAGCAAAACAGAGGTGGTAGGACACTGCAAAGGTAAAGATTCCCCCTGCAATGCCTGCAGGGGGGAATGTCCAACTCTAGGGGTGGTGCTCATCTCTGTATTCAAGCCAAAGAGCCAATGTTATGGAAGTCTATGGCCATGTGGCCAGCATAGCTGCAAGGAAATGCTGTTTTACCCTCCTGCTTTTTATGGCAGTACCTATTTATCTACTTACATTTCCATGCTTTCAAACTGCTTGGTTGGCAGGAGCTGGGCTTAACAGCAGGAGCTCACTCCGCTGCATGGCACCTGGGACATGAACCGCTGAGCTGCCGGCTTTGTAGCTGACAGTTTTCAGTGCTCTAGCCCACCGAGCCACCACACCCCATACACTGTAAAGAAGGACATGCAAATCATTGGCCTGTACCCTGAAGACATGGTGGAGCAGGCAAAGTGGTGTTTCAGGATCCAGAAAGCAGATCCCACATTTTCAGGGAAATGCTGGGAAGAAGAAGAAGAAGAAGAAGAAGAAGAAGAAGAAGAAGAAGAAGAAGAAGAAGAAGAAGAAGAAGAAGAAGAAGAAGAAGATCTATATATGTCATTCTCTTTGCTCCACCCCACAATTGTCTCAGAAATGCACAGATACTCTGATTTAGTTTGTTTTGACACATTTATTTTAAATGTATTTTGCAATGCTATTAAAATCACTAAGAAATATGTCTGCTACCTTTTGCAAATGAGGGTTATCATTTCTTACTTACTGATGAGCCTGTGGGCAGCAAAAGTTAAACCATAATTACTGTGCTGTAGGTAATCAATTTGGTTAGTCGGGTGGGTTTCATATTCAGGGACACAGGTTTTTTTCTGTCTTCAGGAGTTCAGAAGCATTATTTCCCTAAACCCTTCTTACTACGAGCAGCAAAATGTTTCAATCTCTCAAGAAAAAGAAGTCCAGTTGCCATGACTCAGCTTCCTTGTTTGAGGATCTCTTTCATTTATTCCCAGCACCTCCCCCAGCTACTGCTTCAAAGTAAATCTTCTCACAAATATCAAATGCCAGGTTGCCCAGCATTTTCAAGAATAAGAACAGCTGCTTTTGGAAGATACTGTTAGGAGGATACGTTATGAAGACATTGATTTTTTCAATTAAAAGGGGCATTTTATTTCATTGCAATGTCTCTCCACTCCAGTAAAATATAATAACAATCCCCTGAAGCTGTAATATCAATTGCAGCATCTTTTCCAGAACCATCAAAAGGATGTCACCAAGTGGGCAAAGGGTCATTTCCCCCTTCGCTTTCAGTTTTCCATTATTGGCTATACTTTTGGAATCGTTTTAAAATAATATTGACTCACTCTCAAGTGTTTTTCTTATTGGCCCAATGGGTATATATTGATTTCCCAAACCCACCCTGCACAAGCAAAAACCAACTATGCCTTGTCTTGTTTATCATCACTGATGTTTCATCTGTTAGGCTATCAATAATGTCAACATGATCTAGGGATGTGTTTATGCTTTGCAGTCCAACATGAGAGACAGTGTGGGACCTAATGGAAGTTACAGCATACAAGTGTCAAGTCAACTACCAAAAAAAAAAAAAATCTGAAATCTTAAATGAACATGCTAGAAACACATACAAATAAGAGTCTGGCCCTCCTTGGTGTCAGATGATTTTTAAAAAATTATCTAAACCAAACCAAGTCACCATTTATAAATTATTTATTTATAAATAATTTAGTCCTTCCTTCCTTCCTACATTCCTACCTTCCTTCCTTCTAGCTGGCCTGCCTTTTAGAAAGGCAGAGGTGGGCAGCTTCAGCAGGTTTGGAATCCAGTTTTGCCCCTAACTCTGGACCCACTAGGACCTGCAGCTCCAAGCACTTCAGAAATTCAACAGAAAAGACAATGAAATATTTCTCTTTTTTTTTTAAATGGGGTGTTGTGGTTTGACTCTAAAATTGCATAGTAAATCTCTACAGGCCAATTAGTGCAGCTATTCATGATCCCATTATTTTTAATGCTCATTTCTACTGCCTTCATTCATGGCCAGATGCATAGCAAAGGGCCTTTTTACACGATCCCTAAGATCCGCTGGCCACTTAAATTCGGACCAGAGATCTTAGGGGTTCCTCGCTCTTCCTCTGTCCCCACCCCCCTCTGCACTTCCTGGTTGCTGGCTGCGTGAGGGAGGGAGAAAAAGAAAAAGAAAAGCAAGCCGGTTTACCTCCCTTTTGTTCCCGACAGCATTCAGATCTCTTAAAGGGGCGGCGCGCAAAAAAAGAACAAACAGAAGCCAGGAGAGCCCCGCACTCACTATCCTTACACCGGATCAAATATTTGTCACATCCAAAAAGCAGGTACAAGAAAACTGGTGTTTGGTCGCGCTAAAGTGGGCGGGGTCGCACTTAATTGTCTGCAAAGTCCGGAGCTGGTGGGTAAACATTTTTAAGGTCCGGACCTTGCAGCCATTTGCGGCGGAGCTTAGGGGTCGTGTATAAACACCCAAAGAAGCAGGAGTAGACCTGCTAGCCAATTCCATACCTGGGTATTGTATTCCTTCTTGAAGGCTCCATTAAGCAAAATGATGGGGAAAGGGGGCCTTCCTCCACAATAGATGTATTTATGTTATTTATTTATTTTTGGATTTATATACCATCGAGCTTAATTCAGAGAACAACTGCAGGTGGTGTACAAGTAAAGTTAAAACAACAAAATAAATATAACATTTTACATTTATTAAATAAGCATAATAAACACAGAGAGTAAACAAATCATAATAATCAGGTAGCCAGGTAAGTGGTGAGTAATCTGCATCATTGCCAAAAGCCTCACGGTACAGCCAGGTTTTTAAAGAACTCCTAAACATTGCCACAGATGGAGCTAAGCGGATGTCGACTGGCAATTTCTTCCAAAGAGCAGGGACAGCCACTGAAAAAGCCCGGGTTTCTTGTAAAAGTTTTTCGGGATTCCCTAGGGGTGTCCACTGTCCTCCCTAAGTGCCAATGCTAAAGAAGATCTAGTTGGAAAGGCAGTTATTAATCTAAGGGACAGATGCTCTGTCATATATTGAGGTCCCAAGCCATGGAGAGTTTTATAAGTTAAAGCCATCACCGGGATGCAATAGGTAGCCAGTGCAGGTGAGCCAGGATCAGGGTGATACGGTCATATTTGACTACCAGCCTAGCCACTGCACTCTGCACCTGCTTTAGTCTATGGATCAGATTCAAGGGTAATCCCACGTACAGTGTGTTTCACTACTAAACAAACAAACAACAAACAATCAAACAAGGGCTTCCTCTAGTGTGCGGAATTATGTCAGCCTATACGTGTGTGTGTGTGTGTGTGTGTGTGTGTGTGTGTGTGTGTGTGTGTGTGTGTGTGTGTGTGTGTTCACCCATATTTGAAATAAGGATCCTATGCACCATTCCCATTTTTAGTCTCCATTTTTTAATTTAATATGCACTTGATTCTTGTGCACATATTATGTATGTCTGGTGCCGATAGATAGTTTCAGATGAATTCATGGAATGCAACAACCGAGACAAATGTGCTTACTTTCCTTGAATTTAAAATATTCAGACAACTATTGGTTAGACATATCACTTTGTTAGTCCTTCATAAAATAAATCTTTCACTAGAAACAAGTGATATGTCCTACTTTGGCAATGACTTGGACTCAGATAGAAGGACTGATAGCTTTGTAAGCAAATATGTTTCTAAGTTTT
This sequence comes from Phrynocephalus forsythii, assembly GCA_029282475.1. NCBI lineage: Eukaryota > Metazoa > Chordata > Lepidosauria > Squamata > Agamidae > Phrynocephalus > Phrynocephalus forsythii. The sequence goes on from JAPFRF010000005.1 coordinate 37,986,052, forward strand.
TTCCCCCTATGAGTTCTAGCAGGAGGCTTTTTCTCTGTAAAATACTTGGTCAAAGATAATACTGGCATTTTCCTGCCATTGCCAACAACGCATGGCTAATCTCTGTAATTTCCTGTAACTTTGTGTGTCTTCTTTCCTGAAGGCATAGTTTATTTATTTTTTGGTTTGGGATTGGAGCAGAGTTTTGTATTAAAGTACTTCCCATTAATTTCGATGGTTATAGTTTCCCAGTAGAAGCTTTCAGTTTGTAATCAGTTCATGTGGGACACATGCAAGTGAGAGGAGGAGGAGGAGGAGGAGGAGGAGGAGGAAGGGAGAGGGAGGGAGAGGGAGGGGGGGGAGAGAATCGCTCCAGAAGAGAAGCTATGCCAGCAGATTGATTTTTAAAATTTGTAAACAAAGATTTCAAATTTTGTTAGGGGGGGGGAAGCAATTTTATGATAGCTTGCTTTTAACCGTAGAATTCAACATGAATTCCAGAAAGGCCTATGCTCCTTTAGAATGAATGTGGCAAACTGGGGGAAAGAGAGGTAGAACTTAAGTCTAACCTTACACGGGTTTTGAAGCATACATGGGGCTTTACATTCTGCCCTTCCAATGAGAGCACTGAAATGGTCCAGCAGTGTATTCAAAGATACCCTAATGCCTTGTCTAGGCACTTCCCTCAGTATACAAAATCTTCAAAAGTTCAAGAGTGTGTCAGACTACCAGAGTTTATTGAGGGTATCTTAAATCTTGCAGCTTGTGTGAGTGTCCAGAGACTTATATGCATCTGTTAAGTTTTTGGTTTCATAAGCCCTCATGGTCTAAGCTTTCCTTTAACAGATGAAAACTATGTAGATTTCTACAAGTGATATTTTACAGGCCTCTCCCTTCCAGTTAGTCTCTACTGGTACCACATCCAATGGATGCATTAGGGGTTCAAAGTATATTCTTGATCCATAAAGGTTTAGGCATTAGCCTCAATTCACCTGAACAAGGCAAACTGGAGTCCCACTGGAAGTAGGGCAAAGTACTCTCTCAAGTCAATTTCAAGAAGGCTTAATCGCAACCAGCTTAAGTGGGGCCATTTGGTTTAATTTTACTTGAAAATTAAACCTGAGATCGAGTGTGTAATTCTTCTTTTCCTGTCCCCTCTGATTCACTGAAATTGTTTTAAAGAGAAAGCAGAGACAAGCCAAAAACCACCCCATCCCATATAACCTTTATCCAGACTGTTTTACTCCTCAGTTCTCCCCCAATGGGAGCCTAAAAAATAGTTTGATCTATCTCTGGGATTCCCTGCTGCCTAATGTCTCTTGCAGTTATAAAGCAGGAAGCCTCTTTGCACTCCCTTGACTGTCAACTAAATATTTTCATTCATTCCACAGTGTTTTATGTGCCCCTTTCTCCCCCTTCCTCAGTAATGCAAAGGTATATTTAGATATTAATGATATCATTCAGTATCAACAAATGCTGGAAACCTTCTATACTGCCTCAGTATATTTTGGAACGATGAACCATGGTGTATTACAGTTTGCAAACAGCATGAATATGTTAGCCTTTGCTGCTTCATCGGCCGCCAAAATGCAGCTCTGCTAGCATCTGTTTCCACTACCCACACTATCAAAATCATTAAAAATTCAAAGTTGGAGAGCAGACACAGAAAGCATGTCTGATTCTCTCTGTGTGTGTCTCTTTCCTGAAAAGAAAGAAAGAAAGAAAGAGAGAGAGAGAGAGAGAGAGAGAGAGAGAGAGAGAGAGAGAGAGAGAGAGAGAGAGATTGTTTATATCTGTATATTGTCCTACATGTCTAAGGTGATTAAGGTGATTTACACACTTAAAGAAAAGATTTGTTTAGTTTTGTGTTGTCTAACATGATAGTAATATAGCTATGAGGAAAAATCACATTAAAGTGGAATTTTTCTGCTGCTCTTTAATACACTTGAAGTAGTTGCCATTGAAATGATTTAGATAAAAAAATTGATAAAGCAGGGCAGGTTTAAGATGTTTTTCCTCTTGGGTGTGGGAAAGAGAAGAAGAAAAACACCCCAAATGAAAACATAGGAGCAAAAAAAATAGGAGCAAAAAAAAAGGGAGGGAAATCTTATACGGGATCTAACCTGCTTCCACTTATATGCATTTCCACTGAAAAACATACAATTCCAGTGAGATCAGCAGGCGGATTCAAAGCCTTTGCTGGAATGGGTTTTATGTATTTAAAGACTAGCTCATATGCCTTTACGAGTGTGTGTTTATCTCTGGGTTCAAGAGAAGTGCTGCATGAAAAAGTTAAGTGTGTAAATACTGGCAGGAAACAGATGAAAGCGACTCGCTTTCCAAAGCTGCCAAGCAGCTGCAGTTCTCATTGCCAAAATGTGCTTCGGTCCTGGACATGTATAGCATTTTCTGCCATGGCCAAAGTTGAGGGCATTTTAAGGGCGTTTATACACTACCCCTAAGCTCCGCCGCAAATGGCTACAAGCTCTGGAGATTTAAAATGTTTTCCCACCAGCTCCGGAGTTTGCAGACAATTAAGTGCGTCCCCGCCCACTTTAGCGTGACCCAGCGCACTTTTCTTGTACCTTCTCTCTGGAGGTGAAAAATATTTGATGCAGATGTGCCAGGCTCTCCTCGCTTCTTTTTGTTTTTGTTTTTTGCCTCCCACCCCTTTAAGAGGAACCAGGAAGCAACCGGGGCTCCCCCGGCAGCATCCACCAACACCGGGAGGTAAGGTTTTATTCTTTTGTCCCTTTTTTCCCTCCCTCCCGTCATGCAGCCAGCAGCCAGGAAGTAGGGAGGGGTGGAGACACAGAAGAGCGACAAACCCCTAAGATCTCTGGTCCAAATTTAAGGGGCCAGCGGATCTTAGGGGTCGTGTAAAAAGGCCCTAAGTTAACTCTTAAACAGGGCACAGAATTTCATTTACATTCCAGGCAATAATGTTGTTGTTGTTGTTGTTGTTGTTGCTGCTGCTGTTGCTGCTGCTGCTGCTGCTGTTGTTGTTGTTGATGATGATTTTTTTTGTTTTTTTGTTGCTGCTGTTCCTGCTGTTGATGCTGCTGGAAAATGATAATTTAACAATTTGCTGTTCTAGATTTGACAAAAGATCTAGCCAAATCCAATCTCCAGCCATGAACAATGGTTTATGTTGCCCATTATGCATGGCTGGCACAGGACTATGGCTGCTGGAGGCAAAGGTCAAGATGGTAGTCTCTATTAGAGATGGGCACGACTTAGCGGAATTCCCGTTTCCGTTTCCATTACTCATTTCCGTTACGCAATGGAAACGGTAACAGGAATTACTCTGCCAGAACTCGAACTCGAACTGACTAAAGAATAATTGGGTCTGATTTGTTGTAGTAGTTCCTGGCATCGCGGCGATCCTGTGATGCCAAGCGGCACAGAAAAAAAGTTTTTAAAAGTTAAAAAAAACCCCGATTCCCGGGCCTAAAAGCAGGCAAAAACTGTCTGAGGGCACCTACCAGGCCAGAAGGGAGTTTTATTTGGGGGGGGGGTTCCCCGCCCCCCCTCTCCTTGGCTAGTGCTACTGCTGCGCTGCTGGTACCAGGCCGGGGGGGCATCATCTCGTCTGCCTTTGCCATGCGGTATGCGGGCAAGGGGATCCAAAATGGCGACCGCAATATTTTTTTGAAATCGTGGTCCAAAAACCCACCAAAGCACCACAGAAACATGCGAAAATTAGCTATTTTAAATGCTTGAATTTTTACAGTAGCAGCAGTGGGTTTTTCTTGCAAAAAAAGTCTCCATTGATTTTATTTTATTTTATTTTATTTTATTTTATTTTATTTTTTTACAACTGCACATTCGCAATGATGGGCTCGCCCACGGGAGTGGACCATGCAAATTTTCCACCGATCACATGGCCACTTGGCCAGGTTGACCACAGAGACTTCTGGGATGTGCCAATCAGGCATAAACAGCCCACTAACCGTAACCCGAACCCGAACCCTAAGCTTAAGCCTAACCCATACGCCAGTACACTGTCCTTCTAAGTGGGTCAGAGAGGCCCCCAGAGGTGCACCCCAATACTCACCCTAACCTCACCCGTAACTAGCCTAACCCTAGCCCTTGTGCTAACCCGTCTTAACCCTAAGCCAGATCTGCTTGCATTGCACTACACACAAGTACATTTCCCTTGGAGCGGGTGCAAAGAGTCTGCCAGTCCGTCACTTGTGGCTCTGGCTGACTCCTGCAGCAGCATTTGTGTGCCATGCAAACCATGCCTGCAAGTGCTGCCTGTGTCTCACCGACTGTTGCAGGGAAGGCACCCCAAAGAGGGGTGCCTCTGCCAGTCTGCTGCGTCTGCAATATGCATATCCATAGCATATGGCTATGCATGCCCTTTTGTAGCAGCGCTGGCGGGTGAGGATAGGAGGCACCCACCACAGAGATGTGCCTCCAGGAGCCCGCTACCCCCCAAAAAACCAGTACTAACAACAAATGAAAAAATGAAAAAACAAAATGACAAAATTTTGCGAAATTTCACGAAAAACGGAAACGAGCCGAAACGGGCTGCCTCCGACACACAACAACTCAAAAACGTCATTTTCCCTAGTCATGCCCATCTCTAGTCTCTATCCTTGAAAGCTGACTCTGGTTGGCAGTGGAGATGCTTGATGGATTGCCAGAAGGACAAATAAAGGGTTCCAGTTCAAGCCATGCCTGCAACTTTCATTGGAAGTATGGTTGACAGAAGCAAGGCTACTGCTCCTTTGAGCTGGAAGCAACTATATGGGACCTCATGGCACATGGTTCTTCTTTAAGACCGGCTTGCTTCAACTGCTTGACTTTCACAACTCCATATACTCAGAGTTTGGAACATGAGCGCAAAATATTAATCCATTAAATTTAATTTGGGTGGAACATCCCTTCCAATTAATTTGTTGTTCTTAACATTAATTGTGAAAATCTTTGTTACATTTTATTCAAAGATTATCATGATATGTGAAAATATTTGCAGCCATTTAGCAAACCCAAGGCACTATTTATGCAAAGCCTTAAAGAACTGGGGGGAAAGAGCCAATTTCACTGCCAATTCCTCCCAAGCTCTCAGTAGCCACTTCTGTCAGAGACCTGACCACTAATATTATATATAAAAAGTATGGTTACTCATGAAACAAAACATAGCATGCTTTCCTGCGCACATTATTCCCATGATTAGTCTGCAGTATCAAGATACACTCCAGGCAGGGGGACAGTATTATGGGAGTGAAAAATTGTGGCAGTGATTAAATAAGGTGCTTTATCTGAAATTTAGATGGGATAAAAATAAAACCCACACTGAATTAACAACTGAAAACACTGAACTGATAATGACTTATTGCAGCAATTCGCAAGAGTTCTTCTCTTGCTCAGGACCTCTATGCATAGAGAAAGGATCAGATAATGGGGGCTGTCAATACTAATACTTTATGGTATAAATAGGAACAGCATCTCAGGGCTGAACTACCATAAAATTTGGGAGTCTATAGCTTCCAGTTTCCGTCTTGGGACTGAGCTCATTTCCTTCTGATGTGAGAAACTCATATTTTATCTGTGTGCCAAGTTCTTGAGTACGAAGAGAATGCTGTAAAAAAGCTTCCTAATTCTTCACTGAGAAGAACATGATATACACTGCAGGGTACTCTGAGAGGCTTAGTTTACATGGAAATAAAGTCCACAGAATTCAATAGGATTTAGTTCAAGCAAATTATTGGTGCTCCTAAATGCATTTGTTCCACTTGACTTCCAGTACAGGTTAGGCCTAAATTGATATCATTCCCATCAAATAGGCTGATAGTCCATCTGAATGGCACAAGGTCTGGCACCTGCATTCACCCATTCCATAGTGGCCCAAGGACTCGCCATTTCATTTGCCATCAACAATCATCATTGGGCTTATATGTGGGGCCCCCGAAGCCTCCTCCAGTGCAGAACCCACCCCTTGCCATGGTTTACAGCAGAATTGTGGGCGATGAAGCAGGAATGGAGGAGGCTGGAGTGCAGATGGAGGAAAGACCGGATGGCATTTAACCGGGCTGCAGTTTGCTTGATGACCAGGTGCTATGTTCAAGCATTTAGGGACGCTAAAAGAGCTTATGTGTCCCTACATATTTGTGGGGCCTTGAACCATCAGGCGAAATTGTTCCAGGTAGTTCCCGACCTCACCAATCATGATCAGCCAGGGCCTCCTCCTAGTGATTTCACTAGTGAGTTGTTTGCAGCCTACTTTAAATCTAAAATAGAGGCCATCCATGCCAGTCCGGACTCTGATTCCACTAATCTATTCTTTAGAATTACCAGTGCTTTACCCCCTCACTCTTCTCGTTTTGTTGAGTTTGGGCCTGTAACAATTGCGGATGTCTCCAGGGTGCTGGCATAGTGCCAACCAGTGGCTTCCCCACTCAACCCCTGCCCTTCCTGGTTAATTAAGAGCACAGGAGGGAGCATGACAGAATGGGTTTCTCTTATCACTTCCATCTCCTTCAAGGATGGGATTTTTCACAACCACCTGGGGGAGATGGTAATCAGACCCATTCTTAAAAAACTTGGCCTGCCTATTGATGATATGAACAACTATCACCCAATTGCCAATGCTCCCTTTTTGGGCAAGGTTGTAAAGCGGGTTGCTGCTGTGCAGCTGCAGTCATTCCTGGAGGAGGATCATGTCCTTGACCCATTCCAGTCTGGGCTCAGGCCGTGTCATGGGACTGAAAGAGCTCTGCTCTATGTTCAGGTGTTGTGTGTCATTTGGGGGTGATCTTCACATCTACATTGAAGGGTCAAGTGTTTTTTGTGTCAGGAAAAACCACTGTACAGTAGCTCAAGAAACCCACTTTGGCCCTTCCTCCTTTTAAAATGGAAGAAAGAAAAGAAGAAAAAGAAAAGTCCCGAATTTGATTGTTTTAAATATCTAAAATACTGATACCTAATATTCTGCATCCCATTTACTCATATGAATTAGAATGCAAAAAGATTAGCCTCTGTTTGCTAGAGGAGGAAGTGAAAGTGATATCTTTTCTCAGACATCCTGAAGAGATTTCTTGATAAATGAAACATACAATCTGGCACCAAGGGTAGTGACTTTTGATATATTTGGTGAATTCCAATTATTTCTGAATCTGAATGCATATCCCTGTTCCAGAGTCTCTCCCAACTCTTGAAAATCCAACTCTCTAAGGATCCACCTTCTAGTCCCAGGACTGAGCTGGCCATCTCAATGGATACCTTTTATTTCAAAACTGGAGTGGGTGCATTGCTTGCTCCTTCATCAACTTAGAAGTAAAGGAGGTTATAACTATTTGCATATATCCTCTGAAGGCAAATTGTTAGAAATTAGGAGAACACTTTAAGATTAAGCTAGGGGGAATTGTACATGCTTCTGTGCTATTTCTAGTCCTGTAATATTTGAATTTATCATTAGCCAACTTCAGTGCAAAAATAGGGGAACTGGATCTTAAAGCAGCTTACATGGTGTTTTACCAAGCAGTATTGAGGTTATTTCCTGTACTAGATTCTCCAAATGGAAACTCGCTATCGCTTGACTAGGAGTGTGTTAATGATATGTATAGAAAATGCTGCTTTATACAACATTAATCTGATGTCCTATTAGGCCTTCTCCCACTTCTAATTACTTTGATTTTCAAACTAATCAGACCTGTAGTGGGGAGGGATGGATGGCACCAAATGTCCAGACATATGAATACTGAGATGATGCAAAACTTTCTGGCAAAGCAACAAGTAAGCACTTAAGCTTTCCTGTTTATTTTTATGTAAAATATGGAGGAGGAGAAGTGTGTTATATAAAATGGGGAGGTGGAAAGAAAAAAAGTGGGTCTCTGCTCTTTTAAATCAGCTAATATTAGCTGATGTTCTCATTACTGATGGGGGTGAGTCTAAGTTTGTATGTCTAGTATGATGACGTAGTAGTTTCAGACAGCAGGCAGTGTGGTAGTTACTATGGTGACAAGGTGCTTTTCATTGAAGAACTGTTCAAATGGAGGCATGTAAATAGCATATGTACAGTATGTTGTCTCTGACAGAGCAACAGAGTGCAATTCTTATCCAGCTAATAATTGTCATGACACCTTGTCCTCTTCTTCCTCCACAATGACACTGTGGTGTCCTGAGTAGGCTTGTCGTGAACTTAACGTCATTGTTACTAGTTTGCCCTAGTTTTCAGCAGTGTTCTTTGAAATTCTATAGGTTGTGGTTTTGATGTCAGGAAATGTAGCGTATGTGGCTAAAATTAATGACTGGGGGGGGGGGAAGTATGCTGAAAACAAGTACCTTGTTAAGTAAGATATTCTTACAGATTTAATGAAGCCCGGATTTTACTATCAGCTAAAGAACAAATTATGGAGAGTGCTGAATTGTCTCTTTGCCAATTCCAACTGTACTATGTGTGCCACAATACTATATTTGCTTTCACTAAGACGGTTACTTCACATCCATTCTTGTCCTGGCAGGAAGTTCGTTGTGTGTTGATGTTGGTTGCGGTCATGTGGTCTTCTTCCAGTTCTGTCCCTGTTCCCGTGTACACAAAGGCGTGATTGATGATACTGGCATGACTGTTAACACACATCCTCATTCCATGATGAGATGAGAAATTCCATGCCTTCATTTATTTTTTGGCCCGACGTTCCATTTTTTGATGTTTCAATCCTCTGAAGCCTTGCCTTCAATGTGTCACGGAGCAAGCTAGGGAATTTACTGGCAAATGTTGCTTTGCACTCCTGCCACTAGATGGGTTCTGCTCCTATTGTCACTCATTCCGCGACAAGCGTGACTTCACGGGCTCTCATCTCAGAACAAGAAGCATGATGAGCAATTTCCCGAGACCAGGGAGGTGAATCTCTCATCTCGCTTAAATCGCAGTTCAGGGTCCGTGGTCGGGATGAACTCCCCTCCTCTTGCAATGGACATGCAGTAAGATTACTTCATACCGGTCCCAAGCAGGACTGCAAACAGCAATGAGATGGACGTGAAGTATCAGCCTAAGTAAGCCCTAATAGGTTTTAGGGGACATGTCCAATCATTAGTCTCAAAGGTAGATAGTGCAATATTTTCATGCTGTGTACTGGCCACAAAGAGACTGATCTTAGAGATGAATCAGTCTCCTTTTGCTTACCATCAAAGTGACTTATAAATTTAAAACTATATAAATAAAATATAAAATCATCATAAGTAAAAGAATTAAGTAAAAGAACTGCAGATGCAGTAAAACCAATTCCAGTCAAAGAAATATGCGAAGATAGGCATACGATCAGAAGTGTCCAATCATGGCCGAAGACAGAAACTAATAAAACATTTATCGAAACAAGGATAGGCTATCAGATGCTGTTGATGGTCAAGGGGGAAATGAAGTTAAAGTCCTTATCAGGTACTCTCTTTAGAAGGCCATAGAAGACTACATCAGAAAAAATGATGGAGAACTCCTCACCAAAAATGTTTACATTTTCATTTTCACTTTGGTACTCCAATGCTTTGGCATGGAAAATATTAGCCTAGTATCCTTAGCTACTATTCTCTCTCTCTCTCTCTCTCTCTCTCTCTCTCTCTCTCTCTCTCTCTCTCTCTCTCTGTGTGTGTGTGTGTGTGTGTGTGTGTGTGTGTGTGTGTGTTCTCCTTCCTATGTTTATAATTTGGCTCTGAAGGGAAAAATGGTAGGATTTGGCTCTGCATCCTACATTCACATTACAGGAAAAGCACAAAGAGAGGAAGCCTGGATGATATTCTGCATCCTGTTTTCTTACTTCTTGAAATGGGCCTTAGCATCTGAAGTGCCAAGTATAAAGGAGCCAAGCAATGGTCAGGTTCCTGAGAATCCTAAGGGAGTAGACATGACATTGCAAGGGACGGCAAATGACATCCTCAAGCAATGGGCATGTTTCTGCCTGGAGATCATTTTTGACCATGACTGTCTGAGGACACACATTATGGCACTGCTTTACCCAACATGACTCATTTGCATCTGTTGGAGTGTCTACATGACTGCAGTGCACGTTTTAGGCAGCATCTGAGATGTCCAGAATGAAGAGCACAAGCCAGTCCAGATGTTGCTGTTGGTATGAGAATGATGTTTGTGATAGCCTACGCACAGAAACGTTAACATTTAGAGATATCAGGCATTTAGTTGCGGTTTACTGTCCTTCTCCTCCTAGTACTTCAAGTACTGGCAGAGTTGGTGAAGGAGAAAATGTTTTCCCCAAACTTGGGGTCTAAGTCCTTGCAATTACCTAAAACCCTGTATAACACTAGAGCTTTGATATGGAACACTCTTTTCCTCATTGATTTGTCATAGAGGCACACACACACACACACACACACACACACACACACACACACACACACACACACACACACACACACACACACACACACATTTTTCTTTCTTTTGAAATGATGCTACTTTCTGTGCCCAGCCAGCACCATGGTAATGGATAATAAGGGTTCAGTTCCATAGGAGCATAATAAATGGTTGACTACCACATCCAAGGAAGGCAACAGGCACGCAAATTAAACTCTCCTGAGTCCGGCCCATGGAGGTATTGACAAAAAGATAACAATGCAGGAATCCATCGAGGACCTGTTGATCCAGTCATAGTTCTGACCGTCAACAATGCCGACAAGTGATCTGGGAGCATTACTCCCATGATACACCTGGCAGCTTACAGGAAGGAAACCAAAGTCTTTGGTTTCCGGGTGGGGTATGGTAGCAAAGCTGTAAATTAAAGTGTCAGGGTGGGAGCCAGCTGGATTCATGAAAAGAAGGCAAATAGCAAGGGATGCTTCCCTTACACCCCTATAGCTTCAAGCTCCTTGTGACCTCAAAATAAGGTTTCTAAAAAACTCAATTTGGTATTTCTAGGACCTAGGGGAGCCGTTTTACAGAGAAACAAATCAATTCATTTCAACAGAAAAAAATGCTGATTCTTTCTGTAACTACTGAAATGGCACCTCCCCATTTTGTTTTGTTTTGTTTCATTAGCTAGCAAAATGATGAAACAGCGTGTCATTTTTTGTTTGGTGCCCATCCCTATTATATACCTGTGAATGCATCTGTATCCATTCAGATAGGGTACTGTTGACAGTTAAGTTATGTAGAGTTAGAGAATGATGGATTCAACGTTACAGTTTGATAGAGAACTGCCAATGTAAGGTCTAGTAAGATAAGGTCTGGCTGTTGTATAGATAGTATATAGAGGTATTGCTGACTGTATGTAATTTTGTTGTTTCGATAAATTTATTTATTTTTATTTCAAAAAGAACTTAACCTGTGAGACTCCAGTGAGTTCAGTTATATAAATAAATTTTAAAGGTGGTGGTGTAAAAATCCAGAACACATGACAAGGAAGTAATGGATTTTGTATATTGAAATAATGGCCAGAATCCAGTTGGTGCAGCTGCACTGTGCAACTCTGATGATGTCATCAGCTTGGAGCCATTCCATGGCCCCTTTTAAAGGAATTGAAACCTTCCTCATCCCTTTGCCTTGGAAGCCTTTGGGTGCCACAAATGGGATATTTTCCATATTTAAATCTGGAAAATACCTGGTGGTGGTCCTGGTTGTGCTGCCAGGATGTGTGAGGGCAATCTTCTGCAGAGACTACTTGAAGTGGTATGGGGCAGTATATAAGCAGACCAGTTTCTGTGGTTGCATAAAAGCTCAGTTGGATGAACGGGGTCTCTAAGGATCCCCAGATTCTGGCAGGAGCTGAAAAATATTCCTGGGAAACAGCCACAGCATGACTACAGCTAATGATGTTATTGGAGTTCTGCCATATAACTTGAGCAGCAGGATTCCAGTTGACACACTGATTTTGAAGACTACAATTCCATTTAAAGCACTATCACCACTTCCTTGATGAGGCTAAGCGGTGAGGTGGATTTCTTTCTGTGTTGCCCCCCCACACACACACATAGGCCTCTTTGAATAATTGACCCTTCATTTTTCACCCCTAAAGAGGAAGAGGAAGATTAGCAGGGAAGGAAGAAGTATTTCTTAATAACAAGGAGGGGAGCCCATTTCAAATGTGGCTTGTCGTCTGGCAGGCAGGGGAGCACAATTAGAATGTTAAATGGGCTACTGGTGGTCCTATAATAGGAGTTCAGATGCATGAAAAATTCAGAACCTGTCAAGCTGCTTTGACACAGCAAGGAATATTGGGGCTTGATGTATGCGGCCACGGAATCATTTAAACCTTGAATTTAATATGTCCTGCTTACTTCCAGTGACATATGAGACAAGGGGTTTTTTTTACAAAGTTTGCAGTTTCTCCTTATTGGGCAGTGAAATGTACTTTGTACAAAGGAGGCAAACTCCATTTTCATTTTCACTTTGGTACTCCAATGCTTTGGCAAGAAAAATATTAGCCTAGTATCCTTAGCTACTATTCTCTCTCTCTCTCTCTCTCTCTCTCTCTCTCTCTCTCTCTCTCTCTCTCTCTCTCTCTCTCTGTGTGTGTGTGTGTGTGTGTGTGTGTGTCTCAATATTCAAAGCAAGCTCCTTTTTTGTTGTTTTTGCTTCTTTTTAAGAACACTCTGTAACATAAAACAGTGGTAAGTGATCCATACAGACCTCAATTTATAAGACTATTATTTATTTATTTATTTATTTATTTATTGCATTTTTGGACTGCATCATTTCCCAAAAGGACTCTGGGCAGTTGACACGAATGCAATTAGTCAACAAATGAGTACAAAATAAACAATGGTTGCTCCGCCCGGCCTCGTGCCGAGCAGGGGCACCTTTGCCGGCCGGTTGAGGGAGGCGGCTATTGGCTCCGCTATTAGCGTAGCCTACGGTAGGGGAGCGCGCCCCTTTATAAGTCCTTGGCGCGCTCCCCTCAGCCTGCCTCCGTAATTGCAGGTTTCCCCCTGGAGCGAGTGGCACGCCGTCCCGGGTTTGCGTGCCTGACTGGCTGCTTTCAGTTTCTCCACCGCTTGCTACAGCTCTCCCGACAATCAGCTGATTGTCGGGAGAAGGCTTAAAAGCCTCGGCGACAGGCGAGTTCTTTCGTGAAGGGCTCCGGGAGGCTGGTGGGTCGGCTGGCCAGGCTCTTTCGAGCCTGTGCGATAGAGCAGCAGCTGGAGCTCTCTGCGTCTCCTTTGACTCAGCCGCTTGTCGGTAGTTCCGACAAGCAGCTGGGCTTCGCTGAAATGAGGACGCCAGAGCCGCTGTGGAGCTTTTTCGGCTCCTTTCCTCCAGCGATCTAGCATGGGCTGCCTTGCAGCCTCCCGGAGCGGCTGGCTTTCAGGTTCAAGCTACTGCTCCCCCTTCGGCGACAATCACCTGATTGTTGGGAGCAGCTGTCCCTTCGCCTCCCGGATCTCCTTCGCTCCAGGGATGGTCGCTCCGGGGTGTTTCGGGTGATGGGTGGTTTAGCGTGCAGGGGCGGGTGGAAGCGAGCAGTCGGAGCATTCCTGGCTCCCTTTATCCCTAGGGAAGTGGCGCACCCTGCTTCTTAGGCTGTGTCAAGCCTCCAGGATTGCTGAGCGCCGGCTGAGCTGGGGAGCCCCGGTTCCTGGCCGGCTGGTGTTACTAGCTTGGTGGGGCGGTCGGTGAGACTGAACTTGCGAGCTTAGTCCCGTGGAGTAGTTGGTTGCGCTCGCCAGGGGTGTCGTCTTTTGGGGTCCCTTCTGGCCGCCCGAATTTCTTGTATTATCATCTTAGTTGGGTAAGGTGGATTGGGCCAGTGAACACGTGAACATAAGCACATAAGAAGAACCATGCTGGATCAGGCCAAAGGCCCATCCAGTCCAGCTTCCTGTATCTCACAACGGCGCCACTGGATGCGTTTGGGAGTGCACGAGACTAGATCTCTGTCTCCTGATACCACTCCCCTGCATCTGGCCCTTGAAGTACCCTGGTTCTTAAGCCTGGAGATTACATATTTCCAGCTTGGTTTATAACCTGTGCCTTTGGGTTGGGCGGCCATTTTCTGCTTTGCCACTCGGTGGCCATTTTGGTTGGTCGTTCTGGGCCTACTCTTAGCCCCTAAATCCATGCCCATCCGCCGGGCTGGGCGCACTGGGTGGCTATACCTACCTCCAGTTATCCTGGGTTGTAGGCTTTTAGCTTTGTTTAGGGGATATTACACCCTTCTATCGGGGGTGACTCAGGGAGGCTCATTTGGATTGGTACCCGGTGGCCATTTGGGCCCGGCCTCATGGGCTCACCCCTTAGGCATCGATCTACATCCATCTGCCCGGCTGAACACTACGAGTGGCCCTGAACCCCTCTGTCCCTTGGTTGACTTATTAAGGGGGTCTAGCGTGCTTGGATTGTTCATCCAAAGTTAATTGGCGGTAAATTTTTCAACTTCGGTGGTGGCATCCCTGCCTACCCGTTCAGCCATTTTGTGCACATCATCTGTCAGTGGGTATGGGGGGGTGGGTGTAATCTGCATCCATCCTCTTTATTCATTGTTGTTATACCCATGCCACGATTTGTTTTGGTGGTCACATAATAGGGCCATCCTTCGGATACTCTTGGAACCCATTGTGGCCCCGTGCCGCACCCATGCGGCTGAGTTACTTGTCAACTGTTCGCCCTTCTGTTCGACTAGGCCATCTAGGCCCCACCAGAAGTGTTTGGGAGCGCATTAGACTAGATGTCTATCTCCTGATACCACTCACCTGCGCCTGGCCCTTGAAGGACCCTGGTTTCTTCATCATGGTTTGTAACCTGTGCTCGACTGTTTCCCCAGGAATCTGCCCAGCCCCCCCCCCTTTTTGGAGCTATCCAAGCCAGATGCTACCACCACTTCCTGTGCCAGGGAGTTCCGTTGACTTCAAGGCGCTGGGTACATAAGTACATAAATAATATTTTCTTTTGTCAGTTCTTACTCTCCCGGCACTCTATTTGAGTGTAGCCCCCCCCTCTAGTTCTGATATTTTGGGAGGGAAAGAAGAGCCCCACTTTAGCCACTTTATTCATGCCCTACATTATTTTGTACGTCGCAATCATACCCTCCCCCTCAAGCGCCTTTTTTCCAGACCAAAGAGGCCCAAATGATCTCGGCCTTTCTTCAGGGGGGAGGCGTCCCAGCCCAGTGATCATTTTGGTTGCTCTCTTCTGCACCTTTTCAGTTCCACTGGGTCTCTATTGAGATGCGGTGACCAGAATCGCACACAATACTCCAGGTGGGGGGCCTTGCTATTGTTTTGTATATGGCATTATAATGTTGGCTGTCTTAATTTCAACCCCTTTTTGATAATCCATAGCAACGAACTGGCTTTCTTTGCTGCTGGGGGAGACCCTTCTGGAGCTCTTCACAATCTTCTCTGGTTTCCACCGCACAGAACAGTTTTGTGTCATCTCCAACCTGCCCCCCCCTCACTGTTTATCCCTGTCTCCAGCTCATTTATGCTTGTTAATCTTTAATCTACCGATTAGTTCTCAGACCCCCTTTGATTTGATTCTTTAGACAAGAGGGGCGGCTCAGGCAGCGGACTACACTCAAGGTCCTCTGTCATGAAGTCAGGCGCCACGAATCCTGGGGGGCTGTTATACACCGCAATCCGGTTGGCTGTTACATACCAGGGCCAACCTTCCCATTCTCCTTGAATCCGTTTTTGGTTTGTGCCACGCACACGCTGTGGGTTACTTTTCACCTGTTTGACCCGTATATTCAGCTACGCTGTTTAAGGAGGGAGGTGCTAATGGGAAGGGGAAAGGTAAAGCCCCTGCCAAGAAGAGGCCTCGTCAGCAGCCCCTTACTTATCCATCCTCTTCATCAGGTGATGAGCCACCTAGTCTTTTGGCAGCTTGGTAGAAGTGGCCTCGTTGGAGTGCGAGCACGCTGAGAGGCAGGGGACGGCCGTGTCTTATGGGAGACGGCTTTCTACAAGCGTGGCTAAGGCTCAGAGGGGGTGGAGCGTACACTAATAATGGCTAATGGTGCCATGCAGTTCTTCTCTTGAATCCGTTTTAACAGGATCTGCCAGTATCGTTTCTGTAGGTACGCCATCTGTGACTACTGAAGTAGCCGCGTCATCGCATGCTCTGCTCAGACCCTCCCCCAGCTGCTATGTCTTTCAACGTAGTCATGTTCCCGCCTGCCGCTGAAGAGTCATCGCTTCCGGCCCTGGTTTCGGCCTGGGCTGTGTATTCGCGTGGTAAGTCGGCTCCAGCAGTCCAGCATCTACCCTTCATGGAGTTGCGGCGCCTGGTCGTCCATTTTGGCGCAGATGGCGCTATAATATTGTGGGACTTTGTAGTCCTCATCGTACACGCCGCATTTCGGCCGTAATTTAGTGTGCTGCCTCGTGCCCCCTGGGGTGGCGGCGCACTGGTATTACCAAGACCTAATCCAATTTTTGAGTTTTTCTGAAGACTCTGATCTCTCCTCATAGGTTAAGTAGGCTGGCTAATGCATAGCCTTGAGTTTGTTCTGCCAGTTATGGGGTTGCCTTGTTTCAAGCCGCCGATTTGGTACCCCTTTGTTCGCTGCCTCACGCGTTAGCGAGCTGCTTGCCCAATCCAAGAAACCGACTCCTAGCTTATGCATTACGTTGGTCGTGTATGGTCTGCGAGCAGGATCTGGTCTTTCAGCATATTTGTAGATTGAAGACTGATCGGCGGTAAGGCTGGCACGATACACCTTTGTAGGTGTTCTGTGCTTCAAATTTGCCCGGTTCTAGCGTTATATAGGTCCGCCCTGCTCGCTTACTATTATCGTGGGTACCTATTCCTGCGCAAAGAGGGGTCGCCTTTGACAGGTTGCCAATATTGGACAATTCACTGAGGACACTGCAGGTCGCTGGCGTATCGGGCTAGCATTTTGGGCGTCATTCGCTACGGATAGGCGCTGTTTCCACTGCAGCTGCCTTTGGCGCCGATCGGGTGGCAACCAACGGATTGGGTGATTGAGATCCGGAGACCTTAAACCTTCTGTACGTTTACTAATGGACCGGTAATACCGGGCCAGTTGTTCTTTTCTTTCAATTACAGCTTTTACCCCCCGGGAGCCAGGTTCGAGCGTTGGTTTACAGCCTCAGTTTTTGTTTACTGGGACTTCGAGTTGCTACCCAGTCTGGACGTGGCCACGCTTTCAGCCTTGGACGTGGCCGCGCTTTCGGACTTGGACGTGGCGGCGATTCGGCCTGGGACGTGGCCGCGCTTTCAGCCTGGGACGTGGCCGCGCTTTCGGCCTTGGACAATGGGCTGTTTTCCTGGGGAAGGGCAAGAAGGTGATGCCTTCACACGCCTTTCTTACTGTGGCTCCCAGTGACCTCCCCCCTTGCCACCTTGCCGAGCATCGTGGTTGCCCATGTTGGGAGGAATTGAGTTGACCCGTAACTCGGGCAAGCACTCCATTCTCAAGATCTTCGTGGATCTGAGAGCGCTACATCATATTTGCCCATTGGCGGCTTGCATGGCGGGCAAGTCTCTCATTCTCAAGATCCTTGTGGATCTGAGAGCGTTCCAGCGTACTCGCTCATTGGTTCGCGTTGTTTAGTCTGTGATCTTTCCCTGGTTGTACAGGGGTTCGCGCCACCATGGCTAGCACAATTTAATATTAAACATCATGCAGATCTCTATAAAATAATCAAGGTCCTCGGCAGTGCTATCGTAATAACCAGTTAGGTAGCTGGTAGGCTTCAGTAATAATGACCCCAATGTGATCAAGTGGCCTGCCTAGAAATTGGGAATGGGGGATGCCCACAACACTCTGGCATCCTCATTGCATGCATAACTGGCTGCAATAAATTACTTCAGAGAGTGGACCTGATAAAACTTATCCGTTGCATTAGTTGCCCGCGCTGTGCAGGCTGAAGCAGGAGCTGTCCTTTGGCACTCCAACATCCCTGCTGGGAAACCACCTTAATTCGTCCAGATGATGTGCATTTATTGGACAAGGGCCTGGATATCCTTATTCAGAATCTTAAGGAGGGCCTGAGGGCCGAATTGTTCGGCTGTGGGGTAAAGAGCCGCAGTGCGCCTCTTTGGTGGCGGGTAGCGCATAAAAGTTAACCATTTAGGTCCCGAATCTAATTACATCTTCACGTCTTCGGCAGCCTCCCATTAATAACCCAATAGGATTTAGTTAGGGAGCAAATAATAATAATAACAACCCCAAACCCTAGGAGGGCTGCCAACCTTTAATCAAGCGTTGATGCCAAAAGATCTCATTGGCATCCTCACTGCGGCAGTTCAACGGGCCGCAGGAAATTGGTGGAGTAGCGGGACCTAATCAATTTGTTGTTACCATTTTGATGATGCGCTACGGCTCAGGCCCTCCTAAAGTTATTGCTCATTGATAAGTAATTTAAAATTTGTTATTGTAGTTAATAAAGTTGTGGCCCTTATTTAACCCAAGCGGAATGTGTGTCGCCTCTTTCTTTCAACCTGGCTCGGCAATAAACAACAGGAAATGAAAACAAACACACAAAGCATTAAAATAATACAAAAAAGTCATACAAACCATCCGGCAAGAGGCAAAAATACTAAAGGGTTGTGTGGGGAGGGGGAATACAGAACAGGGAGAAGCACAACATAACAGGTTGCTGATCACCGTAAGCCTCTTTAAAAAACCAGGTTTGTCCAGTTATGGGGCCTCACTGAGCGAAAGTGCCAAGTGTGCTCTGGGGGGGGGGGCGAGGTCAACGTTGGCATGATGTGGTCAAAACGACCCGTACCAACCACCAATCAGGCTGCCGCATTCTACACCCACTGCAACCACTGGACAAGGTTCAAGGGAAACCCCATGTAAAAAATGTTGCAGTAATCAATTCTCGAGATGACCAGTGCTTGCACAACTGTCCTCAGGGAATCACCATCAGTATGAATGAAACTAGTTGTGAGTCCTCCATCTTATAGTCTGCTTTTATTTCTTGTCATCGTGGTCTGAAATAGGCTTATAAAATGAACAATGCCTGAACAGGCTTCTTGGGTAGACAACAGTATCAATAGCCTTTAGGTGAATAATGACCTAAGATGCTAAAACCCATAAAGTATGGGCTGTTAGCTATGGCCTTGGTGGTGAAGGCTTTTTGGTTTGATTGGGTATTGGCCTGAGAAGTAGAAGATAGACTGTGCCTGAGTCCCCCACCTTTGTTGAGAGAGGGGGTTTCAATGCTCACATGAATGGCTTCCCCGACCACCTATTTTATCTGTCTAATATGTGTACATCCCAATCTTTGAATGAGTGCCCTTTGTCCTTCAAGTGGAGGTGTACTGCTGATTCTGGTCTTGAGCTGTTATCCCTTCTAAGTTGGGCCATCCTTCTGTTTAATAGCTGTTTAGATTCTCCAATCTATCTGCTACTTATCAGACTGTGCTTTCAACAATACCCAGAAAAATCAAAAAGCCTTCACCACCAAGGCCATAGCTAACGACCCATACTTTATGGGTTTTAGCACCTTAGGCCATTGTTCACCTTAAGAGATGGCCTCTATGTTGGACTTTTAAAAGGCTGCGAATGACTCACTAGTGAAATCACTAGGAGGGGGCACCGGCAGACCAGGATTGATGAGATCTTGAACCACCCAGAAAAGCTCCCCATGGCAATTTGAGGCCCCACTAATTATCAGGGAGGCAAAAGATTGTTGAGCATCCCTGATCGCTCACATTTAGCATCTGGTCATCATACAAACTGCAGCCCTATTAAATGCTGTCTGATCCCGCCATCTGTTAATTGTTTTTTATTGTGTTTTGTTTGATTATTCCTAGTTTTAAATTATTTGTTGTTTGATTCTGTTTATATTCCTCTGTTGTAAACCGCCCAGAGTTCCCCCGGGAAGACAGGCGGTATATAAGCTCAATAAATAAATAAATAAATAAATAAATTTGTCCTCAAACCTTCTCCTTTGTTGCTTCATTGCTTGCAACTCTGCCATAAACCATGACGAAGAGCGGGTTCGGCACTGGATGAGGCACTTTGGGGCAATTCGGTCCACAACCCCAGTGATAGCAGCATACCACCTATCAACCAGGGAGTCAACCAGATCATCAGCCAATCCATCCGGAAAACCCCTGAGAGATTCCAAAAATCAAGGTCCAGAAGCCTATGTGGGCTGCCCCAGATGAAAGGGCCAAGCTCCATGCAGGATGGGGTGGCAATTGCCACAGGAAAAGTCAGCAAATTATGCTCTGACCATGACACAGGCTGGGAATGCAAATTCCCAACCCTCAGATTATAGTTTGTGGACGTGGAGGAAAATACCAGGTCCAGGGTATGCCCATACCTATGGGTGGGACCGATCTCATGTTGGGATAGTTTCATAGAGGCCATGGACTCCATGAAATCCAGAGCCGCTCCAGATAATCCAAGCCCAGCATGCACGTTGAAATCACCCACCACCACCAGGCGGGGGACCTCAACAATGCAGCTGAGATGAAGTCAGAGAGCTCTGGAAGGGATAGTGCAGGGTTGCAGGGAGCAGGGTGCACAAGCTCCCCTTCAAATGTGCTGGGAATCCCGAGGGCAGCCAGGTTTTAAGGGCTTTCTTGAAGGCTGCCAGTGAGGGAGCCTGGCATATCTCGCTGGGAAGTTTCCTTGAGGATGTCTGGCTTAGAGAATAAAACCCTTTTTGTGGTGGCATAGTGCTTGTGATTTCCTCTCCTTGGAGGACGTCTTGACGCCATTTTGGCACTAGGGGAAGACTTCTTTTACTTCCATAGGGTGAAAATTTAATTTGCGACTGGTTTGTGTATTTCTGTTTTAATGGGCTAGGTTTTTTCTAAAGAGATTAGAATATATAACTCTGCTTTTATTTTTCAATCTGTTTTTAAGAGGCCAGGAAAATGTTTTGATGTTATTGTTGCCGAAAGGCAGGGATGAAATGCTTTAAGTGAAGAGTTTGCCTCTCAATAGGGAGCACTTGAGCAGTCTGGGATAAGACAAGAAAACAAAGTTAAGTGGAATGTAGGTGTGCAATATCACTTAATTCTCACATATTCACACATTTGAACCTTAACCTTAAATTGAGTGAGGAGCAATTTGCAATTGATGGCAGAAAGTTGTGGTTTGTTTTGCAAAATGCAAGATGGATTTAACTCTGGAAGTCATTTTGCTAATTACATGCCTTGCTGATGTTTGATTCACAGAGAAGATAAACTCTTCTCCTTCCCTTTATTTCTGTCAACAAGTATCTCTTACAGATTAAATAACTAACTGCCTATCGGGTCCAACATTTTTGCTTATGATGACACCTTTCATTTTGTTTTAAATACAAATATCTCTGTTTTGAAGAACTTTGCCATGCATTGATGTAAATATATTTGTTTGTGAATGACAGGTATAAAACATATTTGCTTAATTCTTTGTTCTTATCCATGTCAAGTATGTCAGTATGGTGTCATGGAAAGAATGACAAACTGGGACCCAGGACACCTGTGTTCACATCCCCACATTCAAACTCACTATGGTGTTATTTTTAAGCTTTGTTTTGTGTTTCTTGTTGAAATATTCCACAAGCAGAATGCTCTCTGAGAAGAACCTTGAGTGAGTAAAACTTTAATGACAACTGGTCCTTCAATACTTTGGACCCCTTTTTTCTCAGAAAGAGTAAAAATAGAGTTGTTGGCTCCACAACTACATTCTTTTAATATTTGTCAGTCACCTAAGTTTGTCTAGGGTTTGTTTTAATAGGTGAAAATTGGCTTAGACTTATGTGATTGAAGGGTGTCCAAACTTTTTGCAAGGCGGGCCAGATTTGGTGAGGTGAAAATTTGTGGGGGGGACCATTCAGCCACATTTGGCCCCTGGGCCAGACTTTGGACAAGTCTCTATATAACATGCAAAGAGGCAGGGAGGATGCTGTAGCAACAGTAGGATAGGCTGGTGGCTGGGGGCATGGACAGAGGCAGGAGGGCAGGCAAACCATAAAACTGCAAGCTGATGTCTCCATCTGGTATGGGGAGGGGGCAGCTGGTGGGGATGAGTGACAGGCTGACCCGGTGGGCAGAAGAGAACGTGGGCCGCTCAAAATTTGAAAATGGGCTGCATTTGCCCCCCGGGCCTGACTTTGGACATGCCTGATTTAGCCCCTTTAGCTATGCATGATCTCCATATGGCTTCAAAATTATCAGTCTTCTGTTTCTGCTATGCTGTGAACATCGAGATGGTATAGCATTGAAATTGGCTTCGACTACTTCCAAAATCTTACCATTTTCATTTGGTTGTGGCTAGTAGGCAGGATGACCTGCAAAGAACTGAGAAGTTCAAATACCTTGGTTCCATGATAACAGCCAATGGGAGCCTGAGTCATGAGGTGACATTGAGGTTCAATAGTGCCTGGCTAAAATGGCGTACAACATAAAGCGTCATGTGTGACAAAAAGATTAGTGACCATTTAAAATCAAAGATCCATCACACCATTGCATGACCTTTGCGCTCTATGGTGCAGAATGCTGGCCAATGACTAAAGAAACAATGTAGCCTTGGTGTCATGGAGACAAAGATGCTTCTATGGACCTCCAGCCTCATATGAAGGGTTCATGTGTGCAATGACTGCACTGGTTTGGACATGTCCTGCGTGCTGATGAGGAAACTCTGGCCAAAAAGGGTCTCACCCTGGAGGTCAGCAGATCCCAACCAAGGGGTCATCCAAAACAACACTGGATGAACAGCATTGAGGATGACATGAAGTTTTCCTGGGTTCACCTCAACCTAGCCATGACTGTATCAAGTGGAGGGCCAAAACAAGAATAGCGGACTCCATCACCAAGTGTTTCCAAATGTGAAGAAGTAGAAGGAGGAGGAGGAGGAGGAGGAGGAGGAGGAGGAGGAAGAGGAAGAAGAAGAAGGGGGCTAGTTGATGGGTTATTTCATTGTAGTGGAGTCTTCACACAACACTGGTTTTTCAGATAGAAGGGGAACTTTGACCTAAGAAAATTCAAATCAAAATTCGTTATCAAGTAGGATTGTTAATGTTTCAATATAGTCAGGCATAGCGTGTGACATAGGCTGAAATCCAATAGAAAGTCCCAACTAGAGTAGGCCCATTGCATCAATGGAACTTATGAAACCATTGGCTCAACAAATCCTCACTGAACCAATGGCCATATGGGACACTTTTAGGTTCAGTGGCAATATTGGCTTACTTAGATATATACTGATGAACTTTGCAATCACAATTTCAGAAAATGAGTTCCATTGTATTCACAGGTACATTAGAACTTTGCCACAATGTGGTTCATATACTACCTTCTCAGTATTGTGATTTTTTTCTTAAGAGTAGCATGCTTCAAAAATGGCTTTTAACCCTCTCCTGACATCTCAGCAAACAGACCTTGGGCTCCTGGCAGTGCGCTCCAGCAGCAGCAGCAGCCCCAGATGTGTTTGCTGATGAGTCAGGAGGGGTTTAAAATCAACTCTTTGCAAGTATACACCAGCAGGAGCAGCCCAAGATCAGTTTGCTGAGGTGTCTGCATTTTGCAGAATTTTTTTTATCATGGGTGGGTCTGGTACCTAACTCCTACAATAAACAGGGGAGTACTGTATATTCCAAACAAGATGAGCAATTCTAACAACAAAGAACAACAAACAACAATTTGTGCACACACAGCCTAGTTGACAACAGCAATACAGAAGTTGCTTGTAGAACTGCAAAGTTCATATGTCACTTTGAACTCTTAGGGATGGGCACCATACAAAAAATGACACACCGTTTTGTTATTTTGGTAGCTAATGAAATGAAACAAAACAAAACAGGGAAGCAATATTTTGTTACAAATGAAACAAAACACCATTTCCCCCTCTAGAATGAAATGATTCATTCTAGAGGAAATGGCAGGGGAGCTTCCTCATGCTTTTCCATGAAAGCCTCTGACATTTGGAAAGATTTGGGTGTCAGGGAGCTGAGTTATGAAGCTCCAAAGGAGGTGCCCCTAGGAAAACACCTTCTAATTGGCATTGGAAGCTGATTGGGCCAGTGATGGCACTGCCGCCACTTCCCATATGATTCCAATTAGAAGGGTTTTTCCTAGGAGAACCACGGTTGGAGCTCCATAACGCAGCCCTCTTACCCCCAAATGTTTCCAAATTCTTCTCTAAAATCACTTTCTGAAATTAACCCTGCTACTTTGGTGTCCCAGGGAAAGTAATATGCACTCTTCCCCCACACACCCCAACCTGTCCCCCACACACCCCAACCTGACAGGTGCCCCAGGGAAAGTAAAAAAAAATATGCACTCAAAATTATTTTTAAAAATATTCAATCAACATTTACTTAACTTAGGGCTCCAAACTAGCAGTGGTACCATCCTGAAGTGATTTTAGGGAAACCCCTGAAATCTGGAAAGGTTTGGGTGTAAGGGTCTTTAGCTATGAAGCTGGGGCTGGGGGTAGTTAATTGACAAAGTGTGCTGGCAGTGTGGAGGCAATCATGGAGTTTGCTGTATGGTAATTGCCTCCATATTCCCAGCACAGAGGCAGCAAGGGTAAAAACCCTGCTAATTTCTGCCTTTCTCCCCTCCCTCCCCTCCCAGCTGGGGCTCTTTGACAGGTCAGGGTTTGGAGAGGGGGAACCCCTCCCCCCAGACCCCAACCTGTTATAATGCCTCAGCTGGTAGGCGGGGAGGGCAAAGGCAGAAAGGAGCAGGTTTATCCCCTCACTGCTCCTTTCTGTGTTTTCCCTCTCCCCTTGCTTCCCAGCTAGA
The DNA here is from genome assembly GCA_029282475.1 of Phrynocephalus forsythii. Classification (NCBI taxonomy): domain Eukaryota; kingdom Metazoa; phylum Chordata; class Lepidosauria; order Squamata; family Agamidae; genus Phrynocephalus; species Phrynocephalus forsythii. The sequence goes on from JAPFRF010000005.1 coordinate 38,010,644, forward strand.
GCGTATCGACAGGTTAGGGTGTGGGGGGACTGGTTCCACCCTCTTTAAGTTCCAACCTGTCAAAAAGCCCCAGCTGGGAGGTGAGGGGACAAAAGGCAGAATGGAGCATGGAGGGGGAAAACCTGCTCTGTTCAGCCTTTTGCCCCTCCCCAACTCCCAGATGGGACTTTTTGACAGGTCAAGATGTGTGGGAGGAGATGTGCCCCCTCTACAGACCCTGACCTATCAAAAAGCCCCAGCTGGGAGGCAGAGGTAGGGGAGAAATACACAGAAGAGAGCATGGAGGGGGAAAATCCCTGCTCTGTTCAGCCTTTCACCCCTTCCTCACCTCCCAGCTGGAACTTTTTGACAGGTTGTGGGGGGAGGAGCCCCCCTCTTCAAACCCCAATCTATCAAAAATTCCCAGCTAGTAGGCAAGGGGAGGAGTAAAAGGCAGAAGGGAGCATTGAGTGAAAAAAACCCCCTGCTCCATTCAGCCTTTTGCCCCTCCCCTGACTCCCAGCTGGGACTTTTTGACAGGTTGGGGTGTTTGGGGGGAGGGGTGCCCCATCTCCAAACCCTGACTGATCAAAAAGCTCCAGCTGAGAGTCAGGAGAGGGGTGAAGAGCAGAACAGAACATGGAGGGGAAAGCCCCTGCTCTTTTCAGCCTTTTGCCCCTCCTCCTGCCTACCACTTGGGACTTTTTGACAGGCTGGGGTATGTGGGAGAAGAGGTGCCCCTCCAAACCCTGACCTGGCAAAAAGCCCCAACTGGGTGGCAGGGGAGGGGTGAAAGCCTGAACGGAGCATGGAGTGGGGGGGACCTTCTCTGTTCAGCTTTTTGCCGCCCCCGCCTCCCAGCTGGGACTTTTTGGCAGGTCATGGTGTGGGGGGAGGAGTTCCCCCCTCTCCAAACTCCAACCTGTCAAAAAGCCCCAGCTGGGAGGCAGGGATTGCAAGGAAGAAAGCAGTGGTAAATTGAACCTCTGTTTGAATTTACCTCAGCCTCCTTCCTTCTTCCATGCCCCCCTCCTCCCACAGTGGTTTTCTGGACAGGGAGCGCTATGGGCAGTGGGGCCTGGCAGCATTGCCCATATCACACCCTTTCCAAAATACACCCTTGAGATAAGGGAGTGGCAGGGGAGAAAGGAGCAGTCAGGCAAGGAATTTATTTCTGCCTGGCTGCTCCTTTTCTCCTATGCCCCCCCCCCAATCCCAGCTAGGATCAAGCTGTCAAAATCAGCTGGAAGGAGGTGGGGAGGAGGCTTTTGAATCTCCTACCACACCAGCTAAGGGGGATTCATTTCATTTCATTTTCTTTCATAAGTAACAAAGACATTTTGAAAAAAATCATTACTTAGAATATGAAACAAAATGTGGGGGAATGAACTGGACTGAAATGAAATACAGTTTTTTCTGTTTTCTGTCCAGAATATCAGAAACCCTTGACCAAATTACTAAGGAGTTTAAGTGCTAACATCAGTTTAAGTGTCAACAACAGCTCTGGCCTCCTCAGTCCTCCCACTCTTTCTGGTTCAAATTTCTTACTTACAGTCCCTCTCTTTCTTAGTCCTAGCCCTTTGGGATGAACCCAATATTCCATAGGGGTTACATGCAATTTACTGACCAGCTTTGGGTGGACTCTTTCTGAACTGCCTGCAACTAGAGTGGGGACACTTCCTGGTAGGGATGAAGGTGCCAGAGGATCTGAGACCTGCTGAATTATCCCCACATTTTGTTCTTCCAGTGCAATCTGCCATTTTGGATTCTTTCATGTACATCACAACTATAAAATGTGGTTACGCTGGTTGGTTGCCATGTGAACTAGCTTGCTGAAAGTGTTTCACCATCTGGGTGCTGGCTCTACATTTAGTTGGTATGCTTTTCGCTCATGTTTTGAACTGATTGTATTTTGTGTTACCAAGATTATATTTTCCATTCTATTCTATTATCAGTCTGAAATTTCTATCATTATACACCTTGAGTGTCTGCTATTTTTGGAGGGAATTAAATAAACATATAAAGTCTGACAGCAGAGTTGGGTAACAGTTTTATGAACATGAAAATATTATCAGAAAGGCAAGCTTTTCAGGCAATGCAAAACATGAGATGAGGAAGAAGTGGAAAAATTAAAATCTATTTCTGGGCATATTTTAGAAAAACAAAGCTGCTTTCTTTACAATGAATCCTTGAGGAAAATGGATTCTATGGTATGTGCAACACATGGCGTAGGTTTCGGGTAGTTTACACATGTACACATGCAATTTTTCTAATTGCTCACCTTTTGGACCTACCTTTGCCGCTAACATTGTAATAATTATTTCTTATAATTCAAACATATCTAAGATAAGCAGACAGGCTGAAGTAAGAAGGTTTCCTTTTCCTTTTCCCCTCAACAATATCTTGGAGAAGACAGAGAAAATAATATCTTGTGTCTTCTTGACTAAGAGAATGTTCCGACTGGGTATCTCTCATCTATTCTGAGGAACTTAATTTTCCAGAAAGTCTTTTTGATTCAAAAAAGGAGAAAATCTTATTGCTGTATTAATTCTCCCTATGACCTCTTCAGAAAGGGAAGGACTTCCCCTTTTCAAAACTCTTTTTTTTTTTCAAAGTCTCCCACCTCTTCCTAAATGCTGCTCCTTTCCTGTTTTCATTTTAATTAAAAATCATCTCAATATTAAGGAAATTGAGCTTAATTAAGACTTTGAAAAAATGTATACCGTAAGCACAATGGACTTTGAAGGATTCAATTCTGGGACTGTTTGGAAGAGCCTTATGGCTGGCATCCTGCTTGCTTACCACCTCTCCAAGTTTCAAGAAGCCAATAAATAGAAGACTTATGGTAGCACAGGCACCTGCCACAGCAGTAACTTGATTTACTGACCAGCTTTGGGTGGACTCTTGCTGAACCTGATGGCTTTCTTCATCTCAGGTCTCTTTACAGAGATGGTTGCAAAGCAATTACTTTAAAAATAAATAATTTCAATATATCTATTCTGTTCCTTTGCATAATGTATATGTTCTGGCCAGGAACCAAGGAATCATGAAACTTATTCCAGGAACCCCTGAGGGTGCTTTAGATTTGTTTTCCTTGAACAACAGCCTTCCCATTTCATATGGAAAATGGCTTCTGAAACTGAAATACTGCTAGCATTAAGGCACAAAGGCAGGGGGCGGGACAGTCATGCTATTCAGACTGAAAATTAAAATCATACTCAGAAACACCACTGGGCTTTCACAATTTCCAGAAACTTTGGATCTCAGCTATTTTTGCTTCTGCTTTACTCTTCAGCCCAAATTAGCACAAGAACAAGGAATAGCTTGATGGCTGGAGGGTTCTGGGTTTGTAACCCAAAAAGTAACATATTCATAGCTTGTGACCAATCATTAAAATTATTTTTCCCACTGCAGAAATATATGGGGGCTTGAGCTTCTGCCTGTCCCTTGCAGACAGTATGCATTGTTTTCTGCCCCTACAATGAAGATATAAGCCACTTACGCAAGTCATGATTTATTCCTTAGCAATCAGGCCATGTTGGATACATTATGGCATAATCAGTTGTATGTTAAAAAGCATTTAATTTCATGCCTAATTAACATATTACAAATTGGAGAGGCAAGATTGAATTATTATGGACAGTTTGCAAATGTACAACTACAGGGGTCTTCAATAGCTGCACGAATACTAGATGGGCTCTGATGAACTACTTCAATGAGTGCTCTTCTGTACTTGGTGATAGAGCAGACTTGGTGGGCTCATGGGGAGATGTTTTGTATTCCTCTTGATTGGTGTCCGATTGCCATTAATGCGAGTAGAAATGACGTGTGTGAACAAAAGGCAGTGTGTGTGTGTGTGTGTGTGTGTGTGTGTGTGTGTGTGTGTGTGTGTGTGTGTGTGTGTGAGAGAGAGAGAGAGAGAGAGAGAGAGAGAGAGAGAGAGAGAGAGAACAGGAATGTAAATAGAGATAGTTAACTTCTCTCTGTGTAAGCAAATAACACCAGTTCAATGAAATCCTTTGGATTTGGAGAGGATTTCTTGTCCCAGAGAAGCAATTTCCTGCCACTTGATTATTTTGCCAAAGCCTACGGGGGGGGGGGGATCCTGATTTTCTTGCTTATTGTCTGGTTGTTGGGGAGAAATCTTCATGGAACAGGAGAAGATGTCTGCCTTTGCATAAAGCTCTGTGTTTGCGCGTCTTTGCAGGTTTCCGAGGAAGTTCGTGAGACTCCGACATGATGCGAAAAAAGTTGACAGAAGACAGGGTGCACCTTGGGGCTCTTATGATCTACGAAAAACACAAAGTGTTCATATAGACACCTGCAATCTTTACTGCCCAGTAATGGAATGGTGTAGACTCTGTCACACGAAAATGTCACTGAATGGCATTGTGCAACCTGGCGTACTCTCAAAGAGGAGTGACGCTTGAGTCATTGGGTTTGTTTATTTATTTTTCAGCCAATTTTCAGGATCAGACCTTAGTCTGATATTTCAAGAGAGCACTGCAATGTCTATATGTTCAGGAAACACAACAAATAATTCAGTTGAGATGGTCGTAGGGATTGATGGCCATAGCAATGGGGAAAACTGGGACAAAGAAGGAGCTTTTCAGATGTCAGGTTAAGATCCCTTTTGCTAGTAAGACCCTGCCCTGTGTTGACCATTCATCTCTTCCAACCTGATGGTTGCATTTGTAGCTGTTGACACTGAAGGAATCTTGACTTTTGCCACACCGACTGTAATTTATGATACATTTTCAGTGCAGCAAGATATAATCAGCTTAATCAGTTGATTCATCAACCAAATATTTAGTCAGTGGGGGCAATTTTAATCAGCAAGGTCCTATTTTAATTAGTGGGGCTGTGAATTAAGAGCATACTGAATTATTTTTGAACTTATTTTTGTTCTGGTATGTTACTGCAATAGAAAATGAAACAGAAAATAATTGGAGGCGGCTTTGCTTCATCCCGTAAGACATAGTTTTTGTTAATGCCTTTCTTAATGTTTTAGCATTAAAATTCATGTTACCAAGGCTTAATAGCATGCATATTTAGAAATAAGATTATTAAAAATTGGAAATATTTAATTGCCTGGCAGCCTTAATTTTCTAGAATATTGAGATTTTGCATAGAAACTGAGCGTAAAGCAGAGCTGCTTCATCCCCTAAAAAGAAGGAGCTCTATTAGCGTCAACGGAATGTATAATTGATACATGAAACAGGCTTTTTTTTAAAGTAAGCTATTCTTGCACTGAAGCAAACACATGCAAGTTATAGCTCTGAATTCTACTCAAGTATAAGTACAAGAAAAAATTGAAATTAATTATATAAACATTCATAGAGGAGATAGGGAAATGGTATATCAAAAAGTTTAGCCACCTCAGTTGATATCCGGACAGTTTTGTAAACCACTTATGGCTGTGATAAAATCCTACTTGACTGGCCCACAAGCAGATGTGACAAGTTGAATTTATTTCCTCTCTTACCAGGAAGCTTTGCAGGAAACTCTTAACATATGGTCCTTTTCACTTCCATCTAGTGCTATAAATGTTATTGGAAAGGGATGTTCCCAAGAGCAGTGAGTTTCTGACATTTTTGCCAAATGGACTCCAAATGATCCTTCTGTGGTCCGGAATTCCCAGCGTTCCTAGGAACTGGCAGCCAAGAAACTCTGATCTAAACACAGCTCACTAATTTAATTATTTTATTATAGGTTTGTGGAAGGCTTTTGCAGGCCAGTGATCTAGCATCTGCATTGTATCTGAGTATACAGGAAAGATACAAGTTAGAGGAGGGTAAATATTTTACTTCTTAACATCTCTGAGTTTTGAAACTTGGAAGCCATTTTTCCATAGAAAACTAGCAGGCACTGCAAGCAGAAATCACGAATTGTGAAAGGAGAAGTCATACCAGCCAGCATTACTTCAATATTTTGAGGGAAATTTGCATCACCAGTGAGAAAATGACAGTTTCATTTCAATCTTGTACTCAAAGTGATAAAATGGTGTGGCACAACACTTTTTACTTTTTGCCTTCCCCCAAAGGAAACTCTAAATTCCAAATAAAACAACTTGATACACATTTGTCTGATTCGTATGTGAATCGCAACAAACCTGTGTTCACAATTCTCCACCAGAATCCATAATTCTCCAAATGTTATGATACAATTATTGTTGGGATGATAACAATCTTGCATGCACTAATGTTGGGTGTCTGTGATAGTCCTTTGCCACTAACTTGATTGGTCAAGTTCTTTTCCCACCTCTGGCATGTGAAGCAAGGCTCTGGACCCTTTTCCTGTTTGTTTTTGCTTCCATTGTTTAGTTGATAGTCTTTCTTCTTAGTTTGAGCATCTTCCAAGCGGCAAGCATGAAGAGTCTCCAGTGTGCTGGAAGTTTCATTTCCCCTCCTTTTTATTTCTCCTGACTGTAACTATAGATGGCAGTTCTAAGCAAAGATATATGTTTCTACTTGAACTGCTCCTAATATGATTTCATAATGCAAAGTGCTAAGAAAACAAAGCAAAACAAAACAAAATAAACAAGACAGGGGAAATGCCGATGGAACTCTCAATATTTCTGTTGTCATGGTGGTGATGCAGCCGGTGCTGGTGGTTGTCTTTTTCTTACACTGCTAACTCAAGATGAATAATCAAAATTTGCCAATAGTTCTGAATTGATATATGCATGAATTTAAAAACAAACAAACAAACTAATTGTGGTATTCATAGAAAACCACTAATTCGTTAAACATTGTGGCTTCATTCAAAACAAAGAGTCCAATTAATAGGAAGCCATTAATGTTTACCTTTTTTTGGAATCATTGATTCGTCAAACACTTTCTGGGCTTTTCGAGGGTGTTGCTATCTGCTGCTTCTGTCACTTTCCTGGGGGGAGGTGTCCCTCTTTGGGGAATGTATAACTCAGGTTTCTAAAACCCAAATTTCACTAAACTTGCAAGGACTGTTGAGGAGAGTCACAGGAAGTTTCTCTCTGACCCTAGTTGACCAGGGGATGTTTTATAGGGAAATGAACTGATAAAGTGATTTTGAATCACAAATCACAAATTTACATTTTTAATGAACTGACAAATTGTTTTGTCAGTTCATTAAAAAAACCCCTTAAATTTGTGATTTGTGATTCATCAACACTGATAAATTATGAATCATGATGAATTGCCATTTTTACTATTCATAGCCATCTCTAGATCGGAGCAATTCAAATAGATGAAGATATAATATAATCTTTATACATAAGAAAAATATATTTTAGTTTTCCAAAGTCCCATTTTCTTGCTGCAGTGCAGACACACATACCTGTACTGTATATAGGTTTAAAATATAAGCCTTTGTCTGAAATTGTCATGGAGGAATGGTAAAAAAATGCCCTTATGTTACAGTCAAGGACCATGTACAATATTAAGTTTTACAGACAAATATATGGTGGAATCAAAAATTGAATCCCAAATAAATTTGATTCAAAGTTGAGGTGCTTTTTTCTTCTTGTGGATGTAATATATGGTGTGTGTGTGTGTGTGTGTGTGTGTGTGTGTGACATTTTATGTTTTAGTGAACCATAAGAATAAATACAATGGAGTTCTCATTGGGTCAAAAATATCCCACAACCCAACCAGTGCCTTCCTGGGGATAAACTGGAAGTAAAATGGAGGGAATTGTTTGGTACCTGGCATGCTATCACACATGTATGGTGTGCTTCATTTGAATGAATGCACTTTGTGCTCAAGTGCCAGTACTCTTTAACACCTCTGTGAGTTGGAGTATATTATAGCCGTTAATAAATGAAGATATTTACTAGCATATTTTTACAGCCCTGGATTAAAATATGTGATCAATAATTTACCATAACACCTTAAGTAACCTAAATACAATTAGGAAAGCCTTTGATTTTCCCATTGAACTGTTGAGCAATCATGTGTTACCTAAACATTAGATAAGTAGGGAAAGTCCATTTGTTCAATCAGGCTCTGTTATTGACCGCAGTTGTACTGCTCTGATGAACTTGAAAACAGATTCCCCCTCCCCTTTCTCCTATTTCTCTCTTCCTCTGCCTCATCTGTGCTGGCCTTATAGGGTTCAATGATCAAAAATTCAACAAAAAGTTTCAATAATCAATAGAACTTTAATTAACATTGAAGAAGTGTTCTAATAAATCTAAATTTAAATCTCATTTAATCGACTTAATTAAGAGTCCAGATTGATGAGCTCTATCGATAAGAAGTGCCTTTTGCCATCGAACTGAAGAAAAAGAAATCAATTTCATACTTGCATTATGTTCGATACAAAATATTTCAGACCACAGCACTCCCATCTTTGTAATAGTATAATCTACAGTTTCACCATGCATATCAGGGTATTCTGAATGCATAATCCATAAGGGTATTTTTTTCAAAGTCCACATTGGCTTCCTCAGTTGCTTTCTTAACCCAATTCTATCAGCTATATAACCATCACGGATTATGCAGTTTAATCAGAGATACTATACATATATGAATTGTGAGCACAGTTTTTTTGGTGGTTTACACTTCTGAATGAGATTCAGTCTTCAGATAAACTGAATGTCACTGATGGACTTTTGTCCTTTCTAAAGTCTGGAGGCTATGCACTGGGCATGCCTCCCATCCAGAAGGGATGGGAAGCCCTATCAGCTATGGGGCTGGCCAAGCAGGGGCCTGGCAGCCTACATAGGGCTGTCCGTGCCTGTTCCCCTTTCTTCTGGACTGAAGCATCCCTCCCTCTCACCCTGTGATTAGTGAAACTGAGAGTAGCTGGTCACAAGTTGTTTGGGCCAGATGGGAATTTTTGGCTGGTTCTCATATTGGACCAAAGAACCAGTGTGTTTTTGCCCATCCCATTCTCACCAGGGTTATTTAAAAAAATGAGCAGTTCTGGTCACAATTAGGTGGGTAGTGCAATATGTTAGAGGTGTCAGATCAAAAAGTCTAGGTCAGAAATCAGACTTTATTTAGTGACAGGCAACCCTCAGCTAGCAATTGCAAAATGAACAGAGGAATATAAGAATTATAAGAAATCACAGAAGACCGTGGTTCATAATTATTGGAGGGCTGCCTGATTCAGACCCTGATGTTTAGAAGAGTGCTGAACAATGGGGCAGAGCTCTTCTGAAATAGGAATTGAATGAAATCTGGTTTCGGCTGGAGGTCAATATACTCGAATCCCATTCCTGCTTGGGTAAATTTAAAATATAGTTAATAAAGTTGTGGCCCAGTTATAATTCTAATCATTGTGCCTTGTCTTGTTATTCTGGGTTGAGTGGACAATGGGTGATGCCAGTGTTTTTCCATTTTTGACTTCCTGGACTTTATTGATTGATTGATTGATTGATTGATTGATTGATTGATTGATTGATTCATTCATTCATTCATTCATTCATTCATTCATTCATTCATTGTTTTATTGTTTTATTGTTTTATTACCCTGTCTTTCTCCTTGGAAAAGGACTCAAGGCGGCTTACAGTAATGAGGGACAATATACAGTCCAGTATAAAGACATATTCAAGTTTGAGTTTATTAATTAATTAATGATAAAGAATGATGAAGATGCTGGAGCCACCCAATAGGGCCATGAACCTCTGGGTAGCTCACTGGTTTAGATCTCTGGCTGTGAAGCCAGAGGCTAGGAGTTCAAATTCCCCACTGTGCCTCCTTGACAGGGGCTGAACTCAGTGATCCATAGAGTCCCTTCCAGCTCTGTGGTTCTATGATGATGACAACAAGATGGTAACCCTTCCATGGATGTAAGCGTAGATGACACAGGATATGAATGCACTGGAGTTCTTTCTGTAGGTTGAAGGAAAAGCCATTTGCCAACATATGTCAATATTTCTCGGAGCTTAGATATTACTCCATGGTAGGACTATAGAACTTCTGCCCCTACTGATGCTGATGCACTAGTTCTCTCATAATACCCCTCACCAATTAAAGTTTAATCATGCCTGAATGGCCATCAGCAACCTAGTACTATTCCAAGGATTTCTAAGTTACAAAAGAAAATCTATGTCTACTCATCAATGTCCTTAATAGCAAACTGTTACCTAATACCTCAGACAATAATTATTACCTGTTTCTAGATAACAACATGTTAGAAACATGAGCTGTCATGTTGTTGTTATATTCCCAAGTAGCAGCTGCCCTGTTACAAAGACGAGGACGTTGTCATTTGTGAATATGTCATTGTATATGCCAGTGTTCAGATTCAAAGAGGTTTTGCCAAAATTTTGAATCCTATTGGAATTATAGGAGATAAAGGGGCTCTCAGAAAGGGACAGTGTTGAATGAATGGGAATTTACAGAATGAGATACTTTTATGAGACTGGAACCCCCATCATTTAGTAGAGTTAAAATAAAAACTACAGTGGGTATAAATCAATTAGATCCTTTCCCATTAATTGTACAGTCTAATTATGAATCCCATCATAAAACAAAGTATGATCAGAAATATTTCACAATATGAATGTATTTTAATGGAACATATGAATAACACAAAGGGATTTATCTCTAAAATGTACTCACACTTAATTGAAGTCAGTCGAATGGACTGAAAACAAGATGGGAATATGATATTGGGGGAAAATAAAACAACACCTATGGAAGAAATTGTGGCTGAGCCATTCAATGAAAACCATATCATTGGAGAAAATCCTTTATGACAATGAACTGATATAGTGCTATACACATCAAGGATAAGTAACACAAGCAATACAATATGTTGGAGAAATTAGAGCCAGCAAAGTGTGTACATTCTCTTGTGGTAGTCATGCTGTGCAATATCAGTTTTGGGGGAAAATATTTGCATAAATGGTCAACACTGTATGTCAGATTACCCATGCTACATGAGCCTTGGGATTATTAAGAATCTAGGTGGAACAAAGTGGAAAAAGTGGCACTCAATTGATTAATAATGTTTGTGTTATTTTCAAGAAAATTCAAGAAATGAAAGGGAAATTCAAGTCTAGATTAGAAATGATGAATGGCCAAGGGGGAGGCACACTATCAGACCAGAAGAAAATGAAGAGAAGAAACAGAATACCAAAACCTCTACAGAAGGGATAAAATGATGATGGGCTTCTTTGAAGAAGAATCCCTGCAGGTCAAAAAAGCCAAATGAGAGCTGCTCTGAAAGCACTAAAAATAAATAGATCACTAATGACAGATGGAATACCAATAAAACAACTTCAAGTTACAGAGATGAATTTATCAAAATGCTAACAAGAATATGCAAACAAATGGAGCAAACAAAACAATAGTACACAGACTGGATCTGTTCAATATACATTCCAATTCTTAAGAAAGGAGATGCCAAGTAATGCAATAACTACAGGACCATTCTTTTAATTTATCAGCAAAGTGTTACTCAAGGTGCTACAGCAAAGACTTTTACCTTATATGGAGTGAGAAGTGCCTAATCTTCAAGCACTTTGAAAAGGAAGAGTCATTCAAGATCACATTGCAAATATCTGCTGGCTACTGGAGAACACCAAAGAGTTTCAGAAGATCAGTCTGCGCTTTATAGACTACATTAAATTCTTTGGTTGTCTGGATCATATGAAACTATGAGTTGTTCTGAAAGAAATTGTTATGTCTTGGCACTTGATTGTTCTGATAGGTAACTTGTATTGTGGACAAGATGATACCATCCGGACAGAATATGGAGGGAAAGAACTGTATCAATATTTTAGCCCCTTACCTCTTCAATTTATATGCAGAACATATCACGATCACACATAAAGCCATAATATATTCAGATGAGGGAAGAGCAAACATTAGTGGAAGAAATAATACACTGGCTGAGTGTAGCATAGTAGGACCCCCATATCCACTGATTCATTAACCACTGTTTCAATTATCCACAGTTAAGAGAGGGAAAAATAAATAAGTAATTCAGAAGCTGCAAAGCAAGCTACTGTCATAAACAGCAGCTCGTAAACCAAGCTACTGTTGTAAAACAGCAGCCATAAAGCAAGCTACTGTCACAAAGAGCAGCCGTAAAGCAAGCTACTGTTGCAAAAATCAGCCATAAAGCAAGCTACTGTCACAAAACAGCAGTGGTTTTTTTGGAGGGTAGGGTTGGTGTTATCTTTTATCCACATTTTTCGTTATCCACAGCAAGGCCTAGAACTGATCCTCAGTGGATACAGGGGTCCTACTGTATTAAAATAGATGGCTGTACTTTGCTGTATTAAATATATTGTATTGTAACTTGTGTTTACTATTTTTAGAGTGATATTTGATGGACTCTTTTAGCATTACTTACTGTTTTTAGTTTCAAATATTGTCTTTTAAGGGTGCAAACCACCTTTAATATTTTTAAGGAGAAAGGCAGAATAAAATGTTTTAAGTAGCTGAATAATTTATGGTATGCAGACAACACCATCTTACTGGCAGAAAGCAGCAGGGACTTGAAACTCCTGTTAAGGTAAGTGAAAGAAAAAAGTTTCCAAGGGGGAGTGCAGCTGAATGCTAAGACCACCAATATCATTACTACAGAATAACTACACAACTTGAGTGTTGACAGTGAAGAAATGGATATAAAGATTTTGTATACCTTGGTTCACTCATCAAGCCAAATGAAAACTGCAGTCAAGACATCAGATGACTGAGACTCAGAAAAGCACCAAGGAACGAGTTAGAAAACATCACAGTGTAAGGATATGTCACTGGAGCCCAAGATTAATCTCATCTCCCACTCATATTTCTGATCACCATGTACAAGTGTGAAAGCTGGACAGGTAAAAATGGATATATTTGAAATGTGGTGCTGGAGGAGAGCCTGGCAACACTCTGGATTATCAGAAAGACAAGCGAGTGGGTTCTAGATCAAATCACGCCTGAATGCTCTCTGAAGGCAAAAATGTTGTAGCTGAACATGTCCTACATGCATCACGTTCTGTTCTGGAGAGTAAAAACAGCAACTAGGTGAACAGAATGAGAATCTCTTTTGTATTTGTCCCAGAGACCAGTGCCTGGTAGTGTTCTGCTTTTTGTAAGCAAACGTAACGAAAAGATACAAATGACTGGTACAATAATGGCTTTTACTATTTTTGAGTAATGGAAAAGTTAAGGAGTTGCTTTCCAAAAATGCAAGAACCATTACAAATGATATTTGGGTGCAAAGGAATGAGAACTGTAACCAATTACTTTTTTAAAAAGTGGATTTCCAAGCCGATCCTGGCTGTGCCATTCGAGTTACACCGAACACCAATCTGTTAAGGTGCTGCTGCTGCTGCTGTTGTCGCCACCATTGCTGCTGTCCCTCCCTCCCTCTCCCTCCCTCCTCCTCTTTTTCATGACATATAATGAAGGTTAGATTAAAATTAGTTTTCTGCACAGAAAGGTCTCAGTGGCACACTGCCATTCCCTGCCTAAGGCCATCAAGCTCGACAGTTATCCATTAATGCTTTAATTCTATCAGTGGAGCAAGCATCAAGGAGGGGCTCACACAGAAAAGGTGATAAGTTTTCATACTTTCAAGCAAGGCGGCTTCACCAACCTTCATCCAGAGAGGATAAATCTACATTTAAAAGCAAGGACACCATAGATGTTACCTTTAAAATAACATACAACATGGCAGAGAAAATGAATGGATATTACTGTTACTTTTTTCTAAAGTCTAAATTAGCCTCAGGGGATAAAATGCTAAAAATAAAAGCACAATGTAATTCTCCTTTTCCATTAGCATTGGCAGAAACTATCAAAATAAGGGAACACTCACTCTTATATCCTGAACATATAAAAATCATTACACAAACTATTTGTATACTTATTTCCGTCATTTTAAAACAAAAATACTGTAGGAGGAAAGCCCCCCCCCTCAGAATTAGGCATAAAAATTTTAGGAGGTTGTTTATGGTACACATTTCAGTTAGAAAAAAAGAGAGAATGATTGGTCCCTTATAGAAAAAATATTTGGTATAAAACATTTTCTTGTAAAAGCTTGTCTTTAACCATTTCTCTTTTATTTAAATAAAAAAGTGGAACAGGTGATACATTTAGGCTACTAGAAAATTAACAAAAATGTTGCTAATATTTTGAGAGCAAAACCCTCTTCCTCAGAGCAGTACCAATAGGCTCTAACATGGCAAAAGATGGATGTGCCAGGAGTTATTTCTTAGACGTAAGGTCCTTGGCAAGCTGGGGGGGGGAGGAGGGAGCCAGGCAGTTTCTTAGCTGAGGCTTAAGCTGCATCCGGAGTGAAGGGGGCAGGTATTTTAATTGTCCCAGTCCTTCCAAAGACATGCCATGGCTCAGGTACACACATTCACACCTCTCCTCAGTGTGGTTCATTGAGGGCAATGGCCCCTGCCTTGCCAGCAAAGGGGGAGGGGGCTGGTGCAGAAGGCCCATGCATTTCATTTGGGGATTCAGCTAAAATTCGGGAAAGTCCACTGGGTGTAGCCAATTTGATCAAATAAGAAAGAAAGAGATTACCCAGTGTTGCAGTCGTGTCATGTCTCTGTTGATGGTCCATTTGCCTCTTCCTTGGCATGCATGGGGGGGGGGCAGCCCTACATATACATCAGCCTCCCCACCCCCAAAGAAGATAAATTACAAAAGAAAATGGTGTGCAAAAAATTGCTTCATTTAGGTATAGAAATGCAAAATGAGGAAGTATTTTTATGTTTTAATCAGAATTGCATCCCATCTCAGTAGGGAAGACTATGAGCAGATGACCTCTCTTCCTGCTGGGGCTGCTGTCCAAGTCCTCACTGTGGATGTGCAATATCAAGGTGCATGATCTCCTTTTTTTTATGTTTTGTTGTTTTCCAGTCAGAGAGGGACAGGATGCCTTAAAAATGAGGCTGGACCCATGGGCAGCTCATCAAGTGGTGGAGAGTTTTAGCTACTTAATGTTCAGGATACAGTAGCCACACATATCCCTTTGGTTTATTTGCTCCAGGAAGGCTAGCATCACTTTCTTCTGCTTTGTGGTGCATACGATTGCCCAGTCCAATGCAAAGAGGCAATACTGGGGGCATGAGTGGGCATGCTATCACAGTAGTTCCAAATGAATGCCTGTTGTCTTCCCTTCTCTATGCATTATTTGTTTTATTTTCTCTCTCTCTTTTGGTTATGTTTGCTGAAGGTAGTGATGCACCAGATAAGTGCTATTGTCACCTTGGTAGCTATCTAGCTATCTAGCTATCTAGCTAACTAACTAAGGCTGTTTTTACATGACTCCTAAAAAACGCTGCAAAATGCTCGCAGATGCGGAACATAAAATTGTTTCCCCACCAGCAGCGGACTTTTAAAAAAATAAAGTACTACCACGCCCACTTAAGCGTGCCCCAGCGCATTTTATAAGTACCTGGTCTGGAGGAGGTAAAAGCCTTGTTGCTGTTCCTTGTTGCTGTTTTAAAGCATTGCATGCCTGGCCCTCCTCCGCTTTTTGTTTGTTTGTTTTTGGGTCCCCTCCCCTTTTAACAGACAGGAATCCTAACAGGCTGGAACAATCAGCTGCTGTTGAGGGCAGGCGGAGGTGAGCCTGCATTTCTCTCTCTCTCTCCCCTCACCACAGACAGAAGCAATAGAATCAAGAGTGCAGGAGGTGGAAACACAGGAAGCAGGACAAAAACCACGTTGGGGGCATCTGCATTTAAGTTGCCAGCAGATTTTAGGGGTTGTGTAAAAGCAGCCTAACTCAATTAAGCAATTAGGAGGATGAAAGGAAGGGGTTCCAGTGGAAAATGCTGATCTTAACAAAGGCTGCTATCCCATGGCCAGAAAATCTGGATCAAAGTAAAATGCAAATTTTCCCCTGGAATGGTCATGTGCTTGAAAACGCGGTCCCTGTGTCCCCACGGGTGCAGTTTAAAGAACTGCATCTTTTGTGGCCCCATGAGCGGGAAGCATAACACAGCAGAACAAAAAGGTTTTGATGTAAATTTTCTGAGTCCCCACAGACTCAAGTACCGGTTTATTTATTTATTTACGGCCAATGACCAAACTAAAGTACCGGTTTAAAATCTGCATTGGAACTGAGACAAGCTTTGTACCACCTCAAGACCAGGTACTTGTAAAACTTGCTGGGTCGTTCTTCAGTGGGTGTGGTCAAAGCCCATTGGTCATGGGGACACAATTTTATTAACTGCATCTTCAAGCAGTTTGAAGCGTTTTTTAGTGGTTGGGGGATAGCAGCCAAAGATGGCATTTTTCACAACTTTCTGCCCCTGTGGATTCCTGCATCACAATAATTGGTGTGCATGGCTACAGTGATTCCACCTGCAGAAATCATCAGGGACATGGATTGAAAAGGTGTAAAGAAAACTAGGTTTTCCCCACTGTGTAATCCCACCCTCAAGCAGTGGTTAAAACACAAAACAGTGGAACTTTATTTTCAAAGCATGGCTATAACAAGAGAGCTAGGCTGGTTAAGTAAAAAAAATCAGTTTTCATTGCAACTAAGTATTTTTACTGTACTGTATTTAAAATATTTTTAACCTGCCTTTCTCTCGGTTCTACCTCAGCAACCACAGTATCTCCATATATGGCTCCTCCACTCTACCCCCAAATACCATTTCAAAGGTTTTGATAAGCTGAGTCCAATGCTGTCTATCATAGTCATAGTACTATTTACCTATTGCCACTATATAATGACTTCTAGTTGGGGGGGGCACATTGAAACCATACGTCGATGTAGACATCAGAAGAAATTGAAATTGCCATTGGCTTTGGCATTTTATTCATAGTTTCTATTAAAGTACAGTATGTTTGGTTTGGCTTTTATAGCCCTTGACCTGTAAGATAATTATGGTACATCCATCCTGTATTGTGCCTTGCCATGTCCTTGGTGAGTCATCTCAGATGAGCAAACATATGGACTTCTTCCTAAATCCTTGATAGGCCACCAACCATGTAGGTTTCTCAAGGCCTATATTTTGTAGGTTTTCCTCCCACTAATACATGCATGTAGGTCCTGAACCTTTACACATTGCTCTGTTAGTGTCATTCAAGCTGATAGCTTGACAATAATAAAGTGTTGTCATTTTTTATCTTTTCCTCCGCATTGCTTTATTGCAGAAAGACCTGCCCTTTTAGACCCACAGGAGAACCACATGGGATGTTCTGCTGTATACAGGCCACCTGTGATTTGTGAAGGCTCAGGGACTTTTGAATATACAATATAATTATATACTGACCACAAGCTATGACCAATTAATAGCAATGGAGATGGGGAACTTGGGTGTGCATCAAGCAAAAAATAGCTTCTGAGATGGTGCCCTTTCAAATCTGTTTCAAGAAACCTTCATGTCCAAATTGTAATATGTATGCTGGCAAGCATCAGAAATTTGAGCACTAACTATTATGAAAATCCTATATTTTCCTCGCTTTTTAAAAAAGCTTGGGTTTTTTCCTACTAAATATGAAAGTCACTGGTCTGTAAAATGAGTTAGTAGACATTAATATTTGTAATCTTTCTAGCACTGAAGATGTCTGCATATAAAACTAACCAGAAGACTTTGTTCCTCTAATAAGCAAGGGGAAAATCGTGGCGCACTCTGTCAGAGAGAACAATAAGCACATAACATTGCTTCTGCGGGAATTTGGATCTTGGCAAAACTTGATGTCTATTAAATAAGGTGACGGGAACCTGGGATATTTAAAATACTTTCTCTCTCCAAATGTTACCATAAAATCCTAATACAGCAGGCTATCTGTCTGAAGCTTATCCAACTGAAATGTTAGACCCTTGTCAGTTAATATTATGGCTTTTTAGATCTGGATATTGCCAAAGAAAAGTTTGAAATAGCTGTAACAAGTCCAAGATGTATTAACGTCACTTTGAAAAGATGCTAAAAAAATGTGAAAGGTTCAGATCTCGTACAGGGTCTATACTGAAATAATGGAGAAAGAGAAAAAGGCTTTCTTTCTAAAGTAACAACACATAAACTCAGTGAGAGAGACAGAGACAGAGAAAGAGAGAGAGAGATTATCTTGTGTGTCTTATCTTGGGATCACCAATGTCAACATCCAGGCTGCTCTTTGCTATAGAAAGTTTTGCACCCTTTTTCCTGCTGGCAACGCGGGTACACTATTGTGTAGCAATACCGGGCCATTTCCCATTGTTTTGATTCATGGATACAGAAAGCACAATAGCCCACCTTCATAAAGTGGTGGGGTTTTTTTTTTAGATGATCTGAATACAGTAGGGCCACCATATCTGTGGGGGATCGGTTCTCCCCCTCCCCTATGGATAGAGAAATCTGTGGCAAGGAGGAGGTAAGAATAATGGCGGTGACAGGGGCAGTGGGTGCCGGAGTAAAAGCTTTCACCCCCAACACCACCCAAACACTGGGCATCAGAGGCGGTGGTTGCAAGGGGGGGAGAAAACTTACCACACCACCTGCCCTCCTCGCTGCCACCGCTGGCCAATTACCCTCTTTGCTGCCAGGCTTGGTGGCTGTTCAGTAGCAATGGTAGCAGCAGCGAGGAGGGCTCAGCATCAGTAAATTATTTCCCGCCCTCCTTGCTGCCGCAGCTGGCCTATGGGCCCAGCAGTGGCAGCAGTGAGGAGGGTGAAGAAAAAATTACTGATGCTGAGCCCTCCTTGATGCACATTGGCCACCCTCTGGAGGGATAGGGTGGGGACTTAAGAGGACCCACCTGGCCAACTAACCTTTGTTCTTTCTGCTTGGGTTCCGGGCTGCAACCAGAAGTTTTGAACTTCACGCTCAAACGTCTGATCCACTGCCTGGTACTCGAGTGGTAAGAACAAAGGCCGGTTGCCAAGGCAGGTCCTCTAAATCCCCACCCCACCCCTGCAGAGGGTGGCCAGCATGCAGCAGCAGTTGTGGAGAGGGAAAGGAAAAGAAAAAAGAAAACTTAACACTCTGGCTGTCCTCTGGGTGGGGGGACTTAAGAGGACCCACCTGGCCAACTGGCCTTTGAACTTCC
This sequence comes from Phrynocephalus forsythii, assembly GCA_029282475.1. Lineage (NCBI taxonomy): Eukaryota > Metazoa > Chordata > Lepidosauria > Squamata > Agamidae > Phrynocephalus > Phrynocephalus forsythii. The sequence continues at coordinate 38,029,550 of JAPFRF010000005.1, forward strand.
TGCTTGGGTCGCAGGAGGCAGATCAGAAGTTTTGAACTTTACACTCAAGCTCAAACCTCCGGTCCTCCACCCAGGACCCAAGCGGGAAGTTCAAAGGCTGGTTGACCAGGCAGGTCCTCTTAAATTCCCACCCACCCCTCTGGAGGACAGCTGGCATGTGGTGGTGGCAGGGATGAGTGTGGCTGGCCGACACCAGCATTGGTAAGATTTCTTTCTTTTTCCCCTCTTCACTGCTGTGCTAGGACCTCCCCTGCACCCTGATCACCAACAGCAGATAGCTGAATCATTGTATCAGCAGATGCAGGGGCAATACTGTACTATATTCATATTTACAGATTGGTTACTGGGCATCAAGTCTTTCATACCCTTAGGATTGTGCATGTGTGTGGGTGGGGAGGAGGATGTATGGATGATTGGCTTTGATTTACTAGATATTATCGTTGCCCCCTTCTTCCCCATCATGTTCTACTCTCCTCTTTTTAAAAATACCTACTGCTGGTATTTATTTGCCTATCCTTCACCCATCTCCTGCCTATGTTCCAGAGTGGACAGGGGCTAAATAGTCAGCGCTCTGATTTGGTACAGGGAAGAGATGGGCACGGAACGAACAATTTTTCGTTTCCGTTATTCGTTTGTCATTTCATTATGTAACAAAATGACAAACAAAAATTGTGATGAAAATGAAATGAAATGAACAGAACTACGAAAATTTTGTTTGTTACGTTTCATTTCCATTACTGGCGGTGTGCAATGAAATGAGCTGTTTTAAATGTTAAAAAACGCCCTGGACATCCATAAAAACGCAGTGATAATTATTTATACTGTCTGATAATACCTACCGGGGGGATTGGGGTCCTTAAAACGTGCATTTATGTCTTTCCTCAGATCGCTGTATTTTTTTCCTTTAAGGGGAGTTAGGGGACATCGACCCAGAATGGCTCCCAGATGCCTAATATTGATTTCTTGGGTATTAAAATGACCTGGACATCCATAAAAATGCAGCGATAATGCGATAATTATTTGAAATTATTACCTACCAGGGGGTTGGGGTCCTTAAAACGTTTGTTTTTATCTTCTCCCATCGCAATGTAATTTTCTTTTCCCTTTATGGATGACAAAATGGATGTCGCCACTCCAGCCACAACATGGAGGCAAGCCATGTGATGGGATCATGAAAATTCTTGGACAATTTCAACCAATAGCATGCCCAGGTTGCAGACTGGGCAGGTCTGGCAGCCACAGAGGGCATAAAAAACTCTGGCAGCCCCCATCCTCCTTGCAGTTTCCAGTGGGAGTTAGGGTGAGATTGCTGTCTCTGCGACTCTAGCTTCAGTCCTGCAGCCTCCCTGTGTGCGTGTGTGCGTACCTCTCGGTGAGTACCCTCCCCTGCCCTGCAGTGCAGTCACTCTGCAGCTGCCTTGCACCCTGGGCAATGCCCACCGCTGCCTTTGCAGCCTCCCTGCGAACCTAATCTATACTGTGTCTCTGCCAGCATCATTTTTTTAGTGTTTTCCCTCTGGTCTGGGGCTTTGGGGGACGCCGTGCATGGAAATGCTTTTTAAAATTGCGCAAAAAGCGGGTAGAAATGACAAACAAAAAAAGAAAAACAGAAACGAAATTTTTCCAAAAAAATTGCGACAAATGGAAATGAAAAAAAAATGGACCTCTCAATGACAAACCACAAACGAAACACCATTTTTTTTATTCGTGCCCATCTCTAGTACAGTCTTTTTTTGTTTAGATAGTTAAAGTTATGGTTTTTTCCAGTAGTGTTGTATAGAATGAGAGCTGGACTATAAAGAAGGCTGACCGCCGTAGAATCGATGCTTTTGAGCTGTGGTGCTGGAGGAGAGTCTTGAGAGTCACCTGGACTGCAAGGAGATCAAACCTATCCATTCTGAAAGACATAGAGTGCAAACAAGTTGGAAGGACAGATTTTGAAGCTGAGGCTCCAGTGCTTTGGCCACCTCATGAGGAGAAAGGACTCCTTGAAAAAGTCCCTGATGTTGGGAAAGATTGAAGGCAAAAGGAAAAGGGGATGTCAGAGAATGAGATGGTTAGACGGTGTCATCAATGCAACCAATATGGATTTGACCAAACTCTGGGATGCAGTGGAAGATAGGAAGGCCTTCCGAGCTCTGGTCCATGGGGTCATGAAGAGTCGGACATGAATGAATGACTGAACAACAACAACAACAGATTTGGGAAAGGTAGTTAATGGGCAGATTTCATTCAGGGTTTACTGTATATTGAAATAATGGAGAGGGACATAAAGGTTTACTTTTAAAAGCAACACCTTTCTGTTTCTGTTTTGCACAGTGTTTCACCTAAGAGCTCTAGTCTTTTAAACTTGATTGTGGACATGTCTCCATTTTACATTTGCAGTCAGACAGGAGGAATGCTAAGGCACTGTATCATTGTCCATGAACTTGTTTGCACTTGTAGGAACAATATTGCTGCAAATTGCAAAGGGTTTTATTTTTGCACAGAATGCAACACCTGCTGCCTTGTACTGTGGACTTTAAAAAAAGCACTGTGCATGTGGCTTAGCTTCAAAAAGGTGGGGGAAGAAATCAATTTCACAGAGAGACATTTTGGGCAAAATATATTGGTGGAAAGGATTTTAGTTGTCTCTGTGGTTCTTGATACAAGGACCCATATAGGCCTTTGTAAAACCTGAGGGGAGGAAAAGTGGGAAAAAATGAAAGCACCCATATCTGTTGAATATATCTGAAGGAATCCATTAGCATGTAAAACCATGTCTATGCTTTTGATTGGCTGAAAATAGGTACAACTGCCCAAAAAACAAACAAACATATTTTGAGTTGGGGATGTATCAAGAATATGTCAAATGAGTTCATTAGAAAAAATGCTTATGGAAAATGCACATGAATTTCCATATAGGAAGAAAAAAATGCTACCAGGAAACAATGGAGTGTTGGTGTAGTCCAAAGAAATCTGAGAATCAAGGCTATATTATTCATAAGGCTGACTAGAATTCAGGCAAGAATAATAAAAGGTGGGAGATGCTTCACACATTTTTTAAAAAAATGTGAATAGAATTCTTCATGAGACCCTCAAAATCAATGTCTGGTACCCACTGTACTAGGATCAGGCTGCCAGCTCTAGCATGATGAGAGACTGAAGTGGCAGAGCCCCCCCCTGAAATTCCTGAAAGCCTAGAGGCCCAGTCATGGGTTTAAAAAGCCCTGCTGCGAATATTGCTCATCACAGGATAAAACTTGATTCAATTCAGTCTGGTTTCCAGCCAGATACTGGCACTGCTAAAATTACTTCAGTCACCTTGGCAGGTAGAGAGAGTGCAGTGTGACAATGCTAATTCTTCCATTTCGAACTGCCCACTGCTGAAACATTTTAATTCTTTTTAAAAATGGATATGGGAATTTTATTTCTTCTTTGGGTATTTGTACATGACCCCTAAACTCCGCAGCAAATGGCTGCCAGCTCCGGAGCTTACAATTGTTTCCCCACCAGCTCCAGAGTTTGCAGGAAATTAAGTGCGACCACGCCCACCTAAGTGCGTCCCAGCGCATTTTTCTTGTACCTGCTCTAGGAGGGTGAAAATCCCCAGGTCCAGATTTAATCTGGTGAGTGCAGGGCTCTCCTCGCTTCTGTTTTTTTTTTTGCCTCCTGCCCCTTTAAGAGAAGGGGTGGGAGGCAAAAACAAACAAACAGAAGAGAAGGAATCAGGACAACGACGGGGCTCCAGGCAGCTTCGGAGGTGAGCCTGCATTTTTCCTCTCTTTTTTCCTCCCTCCCCTCACGCAGACAGGAGCAAGGAAGTGCGGAGGGGTGGGGACGCAGAAAGAGCAACGAACCCCCAAGATCCCTGGTCTGAATTTAAGTGGCCAGCGGATCTTAGGGGTCATGTGAAAAGGCCCTTTGTAGCACTTAACTGGGCTTTAAAGCAGATTCCTACACTGTAGCCTAGGCTTCAGGTTGTTTTCTGTAAGGGCCTAGATGACTCTCAATCCATATTTATTCATTTCTGAGGTTTTGGGGTAAAAATGGGCCTAACTTTAAACATATTTACTTGAAAGTAAATAGTGCCGGATGTGATGGAGCTGCAACAATTTATTATTTGCTAACGTATATATTTGCTAATTTATGTACTTAAATTTGCTAATATAGTCATTTGAGGATCATTTGGGTAGCCCCGCCGAAAGTCTAGGCCTCAGTCCTCCTGGAAATACATGGGTTGGCTCTCTGAGGTAATCGGAGGCACTCCATTTATTTCCTGGATTGGGGGAGTTATTCCCGTATTTATGCTTTTATTATTATTTCATTTTTGGAGTCTGCTGTCATCAGTACGCTGATGACACGCAGCTCTCTCTCCTTTAACACCTCTGCTGTGGAAGCTGTGGAAGTTCTCGATTGGCCGTACTGGCTTGGACCGGGGCGAACAGGCTTAAGCTATTATGTTCTTCGGGAGCTCGCCGTCGGGTACAAAACAATCTGGGTGTGTTCCTGGACCCGGCGCTTGCCATGGAGCACCAGGTGGCGTCGGTGATCCGCCTATTTCCATCTCCGTATAGATCCGCCCATCCTAAAACTCGAGGCTGGATATCCTCTACATGGGGTTGCCCTTGAAAAACTAAAATGACCACATCACCCCAAAATCCCGTTGCGGCCCGGATCAGATTCAAGGTCCTGGTTTTAGTTTATAAAACCCTCCATGGCTTGGGACCGGACTACCTGGCAGAGCGTATATCAGCGGTCAACTTCGCCCGTCCCGTTCGGCATAAATCGCCACCGGAGGACGCAAGCACTCGGACCCGGCTTTCTCTGTGGCGGCCCCCAGCCTCTGGAATTCCATCCCCAGTGAAGTGCGCTCTGCAGAGTCCCTGCTGGCCTTCCGAAAAAAACCTACCTTTTCGTGAGGCCTTTGGCGAAGTTGATTTTTTTTTTTTTCTTTTTCTTTTTTTTTTTTTCTTTTTTTTTCTTTTTCTTTTTCTTTCCCTCCAATGCATTTTAGTCAGGTGTCATGTGGTTTTAACAGTGTTTAGGAGTTTATAGGTTTGTCTGTGATTATTTATTGTATTTTATTGGCTTTGTAGCCTTTTTTGTTGTAAGCCGCTTAGAGTACCCTGTAGATAAGCGGGATATAAATATAATAAATAAATAAATAAATAAATGTATTTATGAAAGTCTAGGCCTCAGCAAAACATGGGGGCCTGGTAACAGTCCATCTGTATGGGTTAACCCCTTCAGAAAGTATTATCACCAGTACCCTGTCCAGTATTTATAGATGCCTGGAACTCCAACTGTGGAAGCTCCCATGGCAGTTTCACAATGTGGCAGCTGTTTGCATCCAGCCATGTGATCAGTGTCAGTATATGCCAGGCATGCCCAAACTTCAGACCCCCAGATGTTTTGGACAGCAGCTCCCACAGTCCTTTGCCATTGGCAATCTAAGCTTAGAATTCTGGGAGTTGTGGTCCAAAACATCAGGAGGGCTGAAGTTTGGGCATGCCTGGTATATGCAATTGAATAGTGTTCCAGTATGCAGTGCCAATCACCCTGTTCTGGCTTGCTATTGGTCATTTGGGCCATTCTGGTTCTGGCCCATCCAGACCCGGGGCTGCATTGCTCACCCTGGAGGAGGGGCAAGATAGGTCAGGGGCCTCATGAGGTTTGGGTGGGGTTGGGGCATGGGTCCCTATCTTATACCCAGCTCCCATGCCCACACCCCCTCTTTCACTGTGGACAACAACACACCCGCTCACCTGCCACCTTTTTGCATGCTAGTGTGGCCGTGATGAAGTCGCCTTTGGGGGCCGGATAGGAATTTTTGCCTTGCTTCTTCATAATTGGGTCAGAAAGGAGGGCAAGGATTTTTCGCCTCTCTCACACTAGCTCTGGTGGCGCGGCACTGGCCACGCTGGTGGGTAGTATGGGGAATTGGGCATTAGGTGAGCCCCAAATGCTGGACTAAGAGGCCGCTGACCCCCAGACACTGCAGATCCTGAGACCACAGAGCCTGGGGCGAAGTGGCTTTTGAAATCCAAATGGGGCAGGAACAGCCAGATGATAGCACCCCTGCCCTGGAAGGGAAAAGGTTTGACTTGGCCAGCCTGGGGGGAGGCCAGACTTGAATGGAACCCCCTAGGGGCCATGGGGGGGCTTGCCCCCACCTGACAATGCTCTTGGGCTGGATCCAATTGGTGACCCCAGGGCCAATCATTCCCCACATGTCAGCAGGCCCCTCTTAGGACTAACAAACAATGTTAAGCTTCAATAAAGCATGGCCCACATCAGCAATCTAACTCACTGTCTCACCTGTTATTCTGACCGGGGGGGACTGCAATGTACTTTGCTCTTTTCTGCCCTCCTCTCTAGCTCGTAAGTCTCGTGAGTAGAACTGAGTTATACGGTTTAAAAAATGACTGTTTTTCTTCTTTTTCTCCTGATACCTTCTTAGATGGAGATTCACAGTTGCATTCATGCCATGCAGCTCTAGGGGATGGTTTGCTCAGTTTAGGAACATTCTTCAGGATAAATTAATACTAACATGGAATATGTAAAATAAATGATTATTTCCCCTTTTCACTCTAATGTTATGGTTATGACTCTTTACTACTGAAGTAACTGAGTCTGTAATGAATAATACTTTTTCTAAAGTTGTTAGAAAATAACTCTATCTCTGACTTTACACTTAACTTGCTCTGGGGGTGTTGTAATTGGTCCAAGCAGACTAAGGGCCTTTTTACACGACCCCTAAGATCCGCTGGCCACTTAAATTTGGACCAGAGATCTTAGGGGTTCATCGCTCTCCCTGTGTCCCCACCCCCTCTGCACTTCCTGGCTGCTGGCTGCGTGAGGGGAGGGAGAAAAAGAGAAAGAAAAGCATGCCACTCAACTCGTTCTGCTTTTCATCTCTGTAAAAGTAGCTCTTAAAGGGGCGGGAGCCAAAAAACAACAAACAGAAGCAAGGAGAGCCCCGCACTCACTATCGGAGCAGGTACCTGAACGTTGCACTGGGGCGCACTAAAGTGGGCGGGGTCGCACTTAATTTCCTGTTAACTCTGGAGCTGGGAGCCATTTGCCCCGGAGTTTAGGGGTTGTGTATAAACGCCCTAAGATCAACAAACAGGGCACTGCAATTACTCTCACATTTGTTCGATGATGCAGGTAACGACTGAAAAACATACCTGCCTTTCATGACAACAAAAAGATCTTTCCCATATTGTAGAGCTTGACCTTTGATCTTCTTCTCTTTTCCACCTGTAAGGCAGATGGGGTGCCCATCCCCCTTTACCGAATGTGTCTAAACTATACAATGATCCACCATCATGCAAGGATTGCCTCTGGTTGTGATCAGAGCCTCATGAGACTTATTTTGCTTTGATGCCCATTGACATAATTCGTGGAGCTTTGTGGATGCTCTTATTGTGTTAGGCTAGACTTTCAGCTGTTCTATAGCTGAATAAAAATCAAGTTTTCTCTTTCCCTCACTGTGGTCTAGGTTCCTGTTCTGAATTACACCATCTGGCTAACCCTTAAGCTGACCTTTTCCAGCCTATATAGACCTCTCTGTTTGTTTTAGCAATTTTCAAATTAAGTGTAATGCTATAAACCATAATATCTGCTGTGGTGTCCTCCATTTTTATTACTAACCACTCTTAATAATTTTCAGGAGATGTATTTATTTTGCTTTCCTGAGAAAAATACAGTGAGCCTAGGGAAACAAGTAATTTACTGTGAGTGTGTAGTAGAAGATTATGGGGTGAGATGTCCTTCTGCAATATATGGAAGTGCAAGAAGCATGAAATGGCCATAATAAATATTTTCTTTTCCTGAAAAAATAATGCTGTGGTCTTCCCTGGTTCCTGACTTGGGCACCTTTGTATAAGATACCAGGATACATTTCTGTGATATTTTAAAGAACAAAACAACACAACAGTGAATAATGCTTTAATTCTTCAGCATTATAAAGAGGTTAGGCATCATGTACTGATGATATGGAATAAATCAATGCTTCCTCCTCTCCCCCCCAACCTCCCCCTTTCTGTCTGACTAAAGATGCAGGAAATTCTGGGAAGTTAGAAAGGGGTGGGTGGAGGAACGATGTTACCAGAATGCATGCATCCTTTGAAATCCCAGTGGGTTTCCTCTGGCTTGTTAGGCTATTACTTTTCTTCAGTTGCAAGTGATAATGATATTCCGTTTGAGAAAATATTTAAATAAAGCTTCTTCATCTGCAAATGAGATGCAGCATATTTACATTTTTATTTGATGAAGCCTCTTCCTGCTATCTTTGTTCTTAATTTGGTCTCAAAAGAATTAGTAGTAAGAGGAAGAAATAGTCTGTAAATATGTATGAAATCAAATTTAGAGGGTAAGCTAAAAGGTATTGACTGCCAGTGGTGCTAAACGGCAGGAGGCAAAATTTCCTCCATGGTTTTCTTCTTGGCTGGAGACGCATTGCCTTCCATCTAGATTATTTAATCCTCAAAATGCACATCAAAGCCTTCCCATCAGGTGGTGTATGTCTTTATAGGCAGTTGAATGTCAAAGATCTAGCGTAAAGATTTTTGAAAAATGTAAAACATAATAGATCCCAGATAATAACACAGCAGTGGAGCTCCTGAACTATTCCTTCTAGCAAAGTACTAGCATCACAGTTTGTGGCTAAATCTTTGTGGAGAATTAAGAGAGAGAGAGAATGAGAGAGAGAATGAGAGAGAGAGAGAGAGAGAGAGAGAGAGAGAGAGAGAGAGAGAGAGAGAAATTTTCTTACAAGAGAATGTGTGACATCCTTCCAGCTGATAGAAATAAAATGATGGCGTCATGTTACCAGACTAACATTAGCTACTAGTGAACAATTGGCTTTTCCCTTCATGCCCATGGCTTGCATGAAGAAAATGGGTTATGAATGTCCTGTGTGTTCTCTTCAGTTAGACAGGAGGGAAGTGCATGCAAAACCACAAGAGCGAGAGGCTCTCCCTCCATTGTATGCTTCTTGGGGCGAAACACTGGTCTGTGAGATCCCTGATTATCACAGCAGACCTAACTATACTTATTCAGAGTCAGCCCAATGAAGACTTGTTCTCTAGTAAGCATGCCCATGACTCCAGCCTAGCTCTGGTAACTAACCATTGTTTAATTATTTAAAACAGGCTAACTATAATGGGGAGACATTTAGCTTCTCTTTTTCCCCACTGTTTTTCTTATCAAAGTCCACATTACCAACAGTAATTCTGGACAACACCCCCCCCAAAAAAAAACCCTTGCATTTTATCACTACTCAGGTTTAAGTAATCTCATTATTTCCAGTTTGTTTGTACTAGAGATGGGCACAACATGAAAAATGACATGCTATTTTATTGTTTTAGAAGGTTAAAAATATTACAAAATAAAACAAAACAGAAGTGTTCATTATAGAGCCTCGTGGTGCAGTGGTTAAATGCCTGTACTGCAGGTAAAACTGTGCTCACAACCTGGGGTTCAATCCCAGGTAGCAGGCTCAAGGTTCATTCAGCCTTCCATCCTTCCGAGGTCGGTAAAATGAGTACCCAGCTTACTGGAGGGGGGGCAATGTATAGCCTGCATACTATAATTAAAAACTGTAAACCGCCTAGAGACTACTTGAAATGGTATGGGGCGGTATATAAGCAGACCACTTTTCTTTGCTTTGTTTTAAATAAAACACTATTTTCTATTTTGAAAATTAAATACCTCAACTTTCCTTGTTGAAACATACTAATGTCATCCTAGGAAATCAGGATAGCAAGCTGGAAATTGCAATCTGTGTGCAGCAAGGTTGGACCTAGGAATGGATGATATACCAGTAAGATATAGTAATCTGTGTGGGAATAGATGGGATGCCAGATATATCAGTGCAAATGATTTGATTTGATTGGGAAAGATCCCACATAAAAATCATGTGAAATCAAGAGGATATGATAAGATCTGGCTTCTTTTACCCACAAACCTCTTTTATTTAAATTTAAATAACAGAAGTAACATATTCTGGTTGGTGAGTGAGTGTTGAATAATGGGCTGAATGGTGGTTGGCTGGTGGGTTTGGAATGTGACATGCAATGGTCAATCATTGTTCATTTGCCAAAGCACCAAAGAAGGCTGTCCAAGCCATCGAGCACAACATGTGCATAAAGGATAAAAAGAGCAAAAGAATCAAAGGCAAACAGGAAATCATTCAACAATGATAAGATCATTTCAGTGAGACCTCCAAGACTGATTTTCTGTACCCACCAATCTTTGAAAACATGCAAACCTATAGAACAATTCTGCCCATTAATACCACAAAACTCATCAGTGCATTAAACAGTATGAAGAATATGAAGGCCCGTGAACTTGATGATCTGCCCACAGATTTCTGGAAATGACAGGAACTCTAAAACATGGATACCTTGGCTGACAAGAGTTCCGCAATGCCATATTGAAGAATTCTGCCAAGTGACTGGAAGCATAACAGTCCCCATATTCAAGACAAGGGTGACCCAGCCGACTGTACCAACTATCACCCAATTTGCCTCCTGTCCCACACTTGGAAGATCCTTGGGAAAATTCTGGACCAACTCATTATCAACAGTCATTAAAGGATGTGGAATGACTGATGCCATCTTTTCAGCTTGTCAGCTTATTCAGAATCACCAAGAGAAGACACACCAATTGCACATAACATTCATAGTCAAGATGGGGACAAATCAGAAAAATGTGATGTTTTTTATGGTGGGGGGCAGTATATCCTACAGAGTCATCTCACCTGGATCCACAAAGAGCTGTATTTGGGGCACTCAGAGAGAGAGGACTTGGTCAGAGTATCTGTTTGAGTCAGACAGGAGGAAGGAGTCTTGTAAAGAGTATGTTGTATAGAGTCAGTTAATTTTAAAGTTTGAATAGAGGGGAATAGTGTATATATAGAAGTATGTATAAATGCTCTGAAAGATTATTCTTATATCTATATATTCTTCTTGTTTTTTCCACTTCAGTTTAAACTTCATGATAGATTAATCTTCCCTTCCTTCCTTTTGGCTGAATTAACTCTATTTTGTTTGATCTTGAAAAAAAAAGATAAATTTCCCCACGAACATGAAGAAATTGGGAGACTTATTTAAATTAAGGAAAGTGGCAAGACTAAAAGATTGGATTAAAAAGATGACATCAAAACAAGAAATTAAACGTATTCTGCAAACTCAGGAATTGTCGTGGTTGAATTACGCCCAGTTAGAAAGCTGGACGAAAGAATGGATTAGGAGAAATACACAACTTAGAGGATATACAAAATTTGAGCAATTTCTGACAACATATGAATCAGAGAAAGGAAATACAGGGAAAGGAACAGTTGGCAAATTATATAAAATAATTCAAGATTCATTTGAGAATAGGGAACAGGACACAATAAGAGAGCTATGGAAACAAGACATAGAGAAAGAAATAAATAATGACGAATGGAAAAGAATTTGGAATTTGAGGATTTTACGTTAATTTAAGATGGTATATGACTCCAGTCAGAATGAATAGAATGAATTCAAAATATTCTAAGCTCTGCTGGAAATGCGAAAAAAATGATAGGTACCTATTTTCATTTATGGTGGGAATGTGAAATAGTTCAAAAGTTTTGGCAAGAGATTATTGAGGAGATAAGAGAAATACTACAAACTGATATTAAATGTGTACTTCTTGTTGCTTTGTTATCATTACCATCTATCAATGAATATGATGTGAAAACTAAAGAATTAATAGCAAATCTTATGACAGGAGCTAGACTGATTATTGCTAGGAACTGGAAACTGAAATCAGACCTTAAAATTGCTGAATGGTATAAGGAAGTGTGGGACATAGCACTAAATGATAAACTATCTTGTAATATAAAAGTTTTGAGAGGTGAAATAAAAAAAGATACTTTCTATGATGTTTGGGGGAAATTTATAGATCATGTACTATTAAAAGGGAAAGGGATACAACCAACTTATAACCCAACACAGTTCTTTTTTGGAAGAAAAAAAAAAGATGAAGAAGAAAGAGAAGATGCAAGAATACTGGACGGTTTCTTGGGGGTGGGGGGCACTTTGTACTGTTTATGATTGCCTATTACTGTTTTTTTTATATAATTGTTTATCATTGTTGTTTTGTCTTTTTTATGTTCAATAAAAAAAATTTAAAAAAAAAATTCTCCCCATTTTTTATTTTTAAGCATAATTTGAAAGATGTTTAGCAGTCAGAGAAGTAAACAGTGAGTATTACACCCACACCAGCTTTGGAAACACAAGAGCAAAATGAAGAAGAAGAAGAAGAAGAAGAAGAAGAAGAAGAAGAAGAAGAAGAAGAAGAAGAAGAAGAAGAAGAAGAAGAAGAAGAAGAAGAAGAAGAGATCATATATCAAATAAACCATTTTTGTTAACAATTTAATATTTGGGCTAGGTGGGGCAAGGGAAAGGAAATGGGACAATATTTGGATATATTTGGAACTAACTGTTCTTTGACCTAATACTGTGGTTTGAGAATGAAGGTGCCAGGGAGAAGCCCACGACCACCCGAGGAATCTGTAATTCACTAGAGGTATGAAAGAGAAAAGAAACACCTCCCTGCGGATGCTGTACTCTTGTTCACAAAGATGCTGGAATTCTCAGTAGGGCCACAAAGTACAAGATATCTGCATTTAAACTCTTAGCCTAACTCTAACCCTACTGCTAACCTTCAATATACATTAATTCTCAGTGGATCAGAAAATGCCTGACAATGCTCTCAGTGTATTACATTTTAGGCCTGGTAGATGAAGGTTAAATGACAATTTGTCTGAGTCATTACCTGCTCTGAAATTTATGGGGACATAGTGGGTTAGAATACATTCCATGCTTCATTGCAGATTCTAAGATTTATGGGCTGGAACACATAGAGATGATATGTACATTCAGAGGAGTTTAGTTCTAAAATATACAGTTGGAGCATTGTTTGTCATTTTCACCCAGTAGTTCTGATTGCTGAAGAAGCAAGCTGCCAGGCAAGTTAAAAAGTTGTCTCACCTCTTCAGCTCTGGGATTTCTACAGCAAAATGGCAAACAAAGCTTCATTAGGGAACACAATACTATTACTGTATCATGTGGGCCTATCAGTTATTTGATGTTGACTTTAAAGACCCCTATTGCCCTTATTGTTCCGTCATTTACTCAATCAATTAACTTGATTTATAGGCTGCCACTCTAGTGGACATACTACTTGAGGTTTACAAACTAGAAATTCAGAACCTTATATGGCTGCAATAGTGATGCAATTGTCTCTATCTCATTTCTTTCATGCATACTTGAACAAGCTATTTGTGTTCCCATTTCTAATTGATTGGTGTTAATTTGCAAATTGTTGGGTGAACTATCAAATGTTTTGTTTTGCTATTTTACAGTGTAATCAAACTTCTTTCATTATCAGACCCACTCTTTCCTACAGGTATTTTCCTCTTTCTTTGCACCTGAACCTTGTATTTTAGTTGTTTCAACACTCATTTTTAAGTCTTTCAGGGTTTTTAGCAGTTTCTCTCATATCAACCTCCAAGCACCTCCAGGTTTAAGGATCTTGATATATCTTGAGCATCTAATTTCTGGCAATTGCATTAGCTGTATACTCCCAAGCTACTGGAAGGTGATTTTAGCTGTTGCTCTTTTCAAACACTTCCTTGCTTTGCTCACGGGGCTTTGCCACAGAGAATTCAGTAATTTCAGAGGACTTTATAGATAAAACTGTTAAAATACACAGACAACAGTGTGAAGAATTGAAATGACAAGGCTACAGAGGTAGTTTAAACTCCAGTGTGTGGGGGGAGAGTCATTGGTTGAAGTAACTATCAGTACTCAATGGAACAGAAAGTGAACTGGATCGGTACCGACTTTTGCCTTTGTCAAGCCTTTCCAAGCTATGCTGCATTCATGGTGAAACCTTTTCCTCTTGTGATGCTGATGTTGTTAGGTTGCCTCTTAATTAAAACTCATAACTGAACATCTAATACTGTATATCAGCCTAGGAACAGACAGAGCCGAGTACAGTCCTATGCCTGCTTATGTAGGACTTCACTGCTAGTCCCTGTCAAGTTATGCATATGTTTACCAGGAAATGAGTTCCATCTGAACCCTATTTAGGCATTCAAATTCTGAATGTGTTTGAGGTTCAAAATAATGTTAATCTCACTCTTTCCATTACCATGCACTATGTCTGAGGAACAACTGTCTGAAGGAAAGGGACTGGGTTTCAAACTGAAGCCTTCCCTCAAAAAACATGGCTCCCAGCTGGATGATGACATTCTGCATGTGCAACAACCATTCAGATGATCACTCTCTCCAAATGGAAAATAGCAAATGAGATCGAGGAGTTACCACTCTTCCACTCTCTAAGGTTTATTTATTTATTTATTTATTTATTTATTTATTTATTTATCCTACCTATCCTCCTGGAAGGACCCAAGATTAACCCTTTTTGAATTCCTAAATAATGCTTTTGTTTCCACAACAATGCTGGCTCTAATCTATAACACCCTGAAGGGATTGGAACAAATCTATCTCAATGAACCTGCTTGAGTCTTGGACTCTTCAGGAGAGGCCTTTCTCATGGTCTATCTATCTATCTATCTATCTATCTATCTATCTATCTATCTATCTATCTATCTATCTATCTATCTATTTTTATTTATTTATTTATTTATTTATTTATTTATTTATTAGATTTATATACCACAGCCATCTAGCCCGAAGGCTACTCTGGGTGCTTTACAAGAATACAAACTCTAAAACACATTCTTCTCTCTCTCTCTCTCTCTCTCTCTCTCTCTCTCTCTCTCTCTCTCTCTCTCTCTCTCTCTCTCTCTCTCTCTCTCTCTCTCTCTGTATTAATATATGTTTGTATATATAATACAAGCAACATACAAAATAACAAAAATAACCATGTTCATCCAGAGCTATCATCTCCCCAAAGCAATGAATAATTCCAAAGTTTTTGGATTTGCAGAAGGCCTTTTCCTGCACACCCCCACAGTAGCTTGGAATTTATTCTTGACCTCCAGGTCTGGCATTCACTGCCTCATACCTCTTGCTATTCATATATCTTCCTCCCTGCTTCCTTGGGCTGGTCACTCAATCTGCACCCTTACCCTTCACAATAAGGAAGCCACCTGCCTCCACAGGACCACTTCATTTGCCAAGAACAATATCCTGTGCTGAATCTACAGGGGGGTGAGCATGCTACTATTAGAGAAGGGGCCCAAGTGCTACCCATGTTCAAGCACCCTCTTGTAGTGAACCTCTGTTGCAGCCATGTGAACATTCTTTGCACAATGTTGAAAAAGCTTCTAAATTATTGGTTTCTTGGGAGCTCCAGTTTTGAAAAAGCTTCTAAATTATTGGTTTCTTGGGAGCTCTAGTTTTTGACTACATGTTCCTAACAGGGATGGCTAATTTGTCACTATTATGCCCACCTTTTAATTAGAAAGAACCAATGTATCTGGGGTTGCTTCTAGATATCATTAGTGCAAACAGATATTTTTTACAAGTGTTACTGTCATCCCAGCCCTGCTCCCCTGGCAAATTCATCGTAACTCAATGCAGGATCCATTGAGTTCTCTGCCTCCACTATCTGTCTTCATGTTTCTTATTAGGGATGGGCACAAAACAGAAAAATTGTGTTTCATTTCATTTCATTTCATTGACCCCCTTGGTTTGGTTTGTTTCATTTTAAAATGATTTTTAAAAGAAATTGTACAAAATGAAACAGAAATGAATTCATTAATTTCTCTTAAAAATAGGTTTCGTTGGTCCTAGAGGCATCTAATTTGGTGGGTACCTTGCATGGACTCTACCCTTTAAGTCCTCCAAATTTGTAGAAATTTGGGGTTTGGGAGCCAAAGTTATTAAACTTCAAATGGGATACTCTTTGGAAAAATGTGTAATCCTCTGTGCTAGAAAATAGTGACTTCAGGCAGCTAGCAGCATGGAAATTGCTGTGAAGAATCCTCAAACTCTCCCCTTGAAGCACCCCAAATTTGGAGAGGTATGGGATGGGGGGACAAGTTATTCAACTCTAAACAGGGTGCCCATAGGAAAAAATATGTAATTTTAAAGTTCTTGAAAATACTGATCCCAGGCAGCTAGCAGCATGGAAATTGCTGAAGCATCCTCAAACTCTGTCCTTGAAGCACCCCAAGGCTCATTGGGTTGAAGGCTCTCTCTGCACTGTCCATGCAAACCACGCACACAACTACACAAAGCAGCTTGAGATTAGCTTTGCTTTAAGCTGAGCAAAGCAATCAAGAAGATTAGCACAGCAGCAGTAAGAAGAAGCAGCTAGCCAAATCAACTTTTTCAGGAGTCCAGCTAACTTTAACCTCACAACCTGCCAGAGACGTCTGTCTCTCCTTCTCTCTCCCACCACTCATGAAAAAAAGTGAAACTAGCCCATGGTCTTATATATCCTGCTGCCATGAGGCAGTTAGAAACTACACCCACACCAAAAAAATAAAAAGTTACAATGGATTCCTATGGGCACCTCATCTGGAATGAATAACTTGGCCCCCAGAGCCCAAAGCTCAATAAATTTGGGGTGCTTCAAGGGGAGAGTTTGAAGATTTCCATGCTGCTAGCTGCCTGGGATCAGTATTTTCAGGTACTTTAAAATTACATATTTTTCCCTGGGGGCATCCTGTTTGTTGAATAACTTGGTCTCCTGTACCCCAAGGCTCTCCAAATTTGGGGTGTTTAAATGGGAAAGTTTGAGGAAGGTCCAAAGCAATTTTCATGCTGCTAGGTGCCTGGGATCACTATTTTCAAGTACATTAAAATTTTAAAAGTTTTTTTACTGGGGGTGCTGCATTTGTAATGGAATAACTTGGCTCCCCATAGCCCAAACCTTTCAAATTTGGAGTGCTTAAAGGGGAGACCTTGAGGAAGGTCCACAGCAATTTTCATGCTGCTAGCTACCCAGGAACAGTATTTCCAAGCACAGAAAATGGCCCATAGAATTTTTTTTCCAAGGGGCACCTACTTTGAAATTTAATAACTTGGCCCCCAGACCCCAAATTGCTCCATATTTGGAGGGTTTAGAGGGGGAGCATCCAAGGAAGGTACCCACAAAATTTGGTGCTTCTAGGACCCCAGGGGGTACATTAAAGAGAAACAAATTGGTACATTTCAATATAAAAACTGCCAATTCGTTTCATTAGTAACGAAACGGCACATCCCTGCTTTGTTTCATTTTGTTTCATTTCATTAGCTAACAAAATGACAAAACAGCATGTCATTTTTTTGTTTGGTGCCCATCCTGTTTGTTATCTGAAGAGGTAAGTGCAGGATGCCTGTGAAATAGGTTTCACTCTCACTACTTCCTAGCCACCTTCACAGATATGTTTGGTGGATGCCTTCTCTGTTGCTGCTTCCAAACATTGGAACTCCCTATCACAGAAGGCCAGACTGGCCCCATCTTTGCTGTCCTTCTGCAAGCAGGCAAATATCTTTTTCTTCAGACAAGCTTTCTTTTAGTAACTGGCTGTCTGAATGGGGGTTTTCAAATGGACTGTGTTTTTGAATGTGTTTCCGTGTCGCTTATGTTCATTTCTTTTTATGGTGTGGTATTTCTTTGATCCTTTTTATTATATGGATACATTAACATTAAACACTGTCTCTTAATGATGTAAGCTGCCTTGGGTCCTTTTTAAGGAGAAATGCTGGGTAGAAACAAACAAACAGGATGTTGTTTTAAAAAAGAACTCTAGTCTTAACGAGTCTGAAGAGCTATTATGGGTGTATAAAATAGGAAATATCTTCTGTCTCAAAATGTGTAGTGCAAAAGCCTATGTTCTCTGAAGGCAAACATTTCTTCATATGTAGGTTGGTTCTGCGTCAAAACATTCAGGAAGAACAACAATTGGTGGAGTGCTAAATTCCCACAAGTGCATTAGTCAGGGACTTGATAGGTCACACTGCTTGAAAATTTGCAAAGATCAACTTCTTCAAACATTCTTAAAAACATCCAGTGAACATTTAAAGTGGGGTCATAGTCTTAATATCAATGAAAATTAACAAATGGTAACAGTCAATACTGGCCTGTCTGCTTCATTCTTTATCCGAGTGGAGTAATCTATTTCGGCAGAAATTTTCATTTCTGTTCTTCTGAACTTCAAGAACATAGCTAAGAAATCTAGTATTTGAACAGTTTCAGGAGCTCTAGAGCAGCTTCAAGTGATTTGTTTTTTACTGTATCTCTCAGAATTATCTACCATTGCTGGCTTAAGTTGATGTTTGCTGCAGCCCTTTACAGCACTGAAGGTTGAAAGTAACAACCCCCTGCTGTAAACCAACTTTTCTCAAGGTGGCACTCTTCAGTTGTTTTGTACAACTCTTGCCATATGTCCAAGCCAGCACCACCAGTGGTGGTAATAGGGATAGTACTTTGCCTGGAAGGCTCTGTTGTACTTTTTTACGACCTAACATGCTGTCTAGAATGATGTGGCTATAAGGGATCTTTCTAGGCAGAGCAGACAGTCTATCCAGCACTGGCCAGTTGTTCCTTCCCTGCCTCTGAATGCAAAGGGAGCCCCTCCACTTTGTATGCTCCCCCCTTTGTCTGTTGGCAGTCAGTTGTCTGAAGGAAGTCATGAATCTCTGCTTATTGCTTGATCTCTTCACCTGTAAGGAGTAAAACTTTTAATTCTCTCTGGTACAAAGGTGTCAGGGTGAGTTTCTGGGACAGTGAGTGCCTGATTAGTACTAAATGGGTGGACTTGTCTGGAAATCTCAAAGTTATTCTGCTTTGTGACTCTCTCCATATCACCTGCACAGCAAGAAGGACATTCAAACTCTGCAACAGGTGCCAGGTTGTAGTAGCCAGGTAATACTAACTTCTCTTGAGGCTTCAGTGGAGCTGCATGTTATGTTGGAATGCTTAAAAGCCACTTGAAGCTAGTAGTGAAGATGCTGTGGCAGAGACAAAAGCATGGGAACATCATGAGACAACTTATCACAGGAATTGTAGCATCCATTTAAACAAGACTGATTCCCTGAGCATATTTATAAAGAATAAAAGTAACAAAAATCACTAGCATAAATGTTTAAACAATCTTGGGCATGATGAAAGCATACCCTTAACTCCATTTGGATTTTAGAGAATCTGAGGTCTGTACACCCTTTACTATAAAAATTAAAGTTTCAGCAACAGCTATTCCCAGATATGGAATGTATGGAATAGAGATGGGCACGAATAAAAAAAAATAGTGTTTCAGTTTTTTCATTTTTTGTTGAGAGGTCCGTTTCAGTTCATCTCCATTTTTTTGTGAAATTTTGGAAAAAAATTGTTTTTGTTTTTGTTTTTAATTTTTCATTTCTACCCACTTTTGCATGATTTTTAAAGCATTTCCATGCATGGGCATCCCCCAGTGCCCCAGACCAGTGGGAAAACACTAAAAAACATTGATGCTGGCAGAGACACAGTATAGACTACGTACGCAGGGAGGCTGCAAAGGCAGCGGTGGGTGTTGCCCAGGGTGCAAGGCAGCTGCAGAGTGACTGCACTGTGGGGCAGGGGAGGGTACTCACTGAGAGGTATGCATGCACACACACACAGGGAGGCTGCAGGACTGAAGCTAGAGTCGCAGAGACAGCAATCCCACCCTAACTCCCACCGGACACTGCAAGGAGGATGGGGGCTGCCAGAGCTTTTTATGCCCTCTGTGGCTGCCAGACCTGCCCAGTCTGCAACCTGGGCATTCTATTGGTTGAACATGATCCCATCACATGGATTGCCTCCATTTTGTGGCTGGCAACATCCATTTTGTCACCCTCCCATCCATCGTGATGGGAGAAAACAAAAACAAATGTTTTAAGGACCCCAACCTCCTGGTAGGTAATAATTTCAAATAAGTATTGCATTATCGCTGCATTTTTACAGATGTCCAGGGTGTTTTAATACCCAAGAAATCAATATTAGGCATCTGGGAGCCATTTTGGGTCAATGTCCCCTAACTCCCCTTAAAGGAAAAAAATACAGTGATCTGAGAAAAGACATAGATGCACGTTTTAAGGACACCAACTCCCCCTGGTAGGTATTATCAGACAGTATAAATAATTATTGCTGTGTTTTATGGATGTCCAGGGCATTTTTTAACATTTAAAACAGCTCATTTCGTAACGAACCCAATATTTGTGGTTCGTGGTTTCATCACAATTTTTGTTAGTCGTTTCGTTACGTAACAGAATGAATAACAAATAACGGAAACGAAAAAAGTTTGTTTCATGCCCATGTCTAGTATGGAATCCATGGTCTATAGGTCTTCAAAGTGTGCAGGACTTTCTTAAACAAATGAATCCAGACTCTGAAACCACTTTCATCCTGTGGAAAAGATAATGTCAGTAGGTGGGTCTAAACATATGGGTGCTACAATGGATTATAAGTCTGGTAGGGTTTGTTTGTTTGTTTGTTAGTTGAGAGAGAGAGAGAGAGAGAGAGAGAGAGAGAGAGAGAGAGAGAGAGAGAGAGAGAGAGAGAGAGAGAGAGAGAGAGCTTCCTGTTCAGAGCTCAATGGGCAGAAATTACCTTTTATAACTCATAACCTTTTATAACTCCTGCTGAGTTTAGTCCTGCCCATTTGTGTCCTGTCTTCTCTGCAAGATGCAAGCAAGAGTCTGAATTTAAGAACTTGAAATCACCTGTCATGACTTTGTTCCCTTGACTAAAGCCCCCAAGAAGTCTTGTTGGGGATATTTCTGGGAGTTGTAGTCTACAAATTTCAAAACACTCATCCCTTGTTCTTTTGAAAATCCTTTTTTAGTTACTGCTTTTAGACCTTAATTTTTGATCCATTGTGCTGTAGGGAAGGGCATTAAACAGAAATGTTGTGTTTCATTTCATTTCATTTCTTTGACCCCTGTGATTCATTTAATTACAATTTTGTTATAAAAATTCATATAAAACAAATCAGACACAAAATGATAAATTTCTCTATAAAATGCCCCCCCCAGAGTTCCATGGGCACCAAATTTGGAGGATACCTTCCCTGCAGTCTCCCCTTTAGGTCCTCCAAATTTGGAGAAATGTGGGGTTTGGGGGGCTGAGTTATTAAACTTCACATTGGGTGTCCCTTGGAAAAAAACATTTCTAAGTGTAATTTTTCTGTGCTAGAAAACAGTGATCCGAGACAGCTAGCAGCATGAAAATTGCTGTGGAACATCCTCAAGTTCTATCCTTGAAGCACCCCCAATTTGGAGAGGTTTAGGGTACAGTGGGCCAAGTTATTTAACTCCAAATGGGGTACCCCAGGAAAAACATTTGCAATGTAAATGTATTTGAAAATACTGATCCCAGGCAACTAGCAGCATGGAAATTGCAGTGGAGCTTCTTCAAACTCTCCCCTTGAATCCCACCAAGGCATATTGGGCTGTATCAGAAGAATTACACTCCACCAGGCAGGCAGGCAGGCAAGAATTAAATCAAGAAGGCCAAGGCAGGTCTTAGAAATGCATGGGTCTTTCAGATCCCATAACATGCAGGCAGGCTCTCAGGCCAAGGAGGAAGGCAAGAGTTTGCTGGAATACTCCAGCTAGGAATATTGGAATAGGAGGACTCTGTTTCTATTTTGTTGGTTTTTTTGAAATGGGGCCATGATTAACAGGGATGGCCAGGTGCATTCTTATTGTGCCAGGTGAGGATGTGTGTGTTGGTGGGAAGGAGTGTAGTTGTAAGGGGGTTGGAGGGGAGGGAAAGAATAACACCCTTCCCAAAATGACTCCCCTGGACTACATCACAACTCCTAATAAACCCTCCCAAACAGAAGCTGTGCTGTTGTGCCTTCAATCTGAGCACAGAGAGATACGCACAGACACATTTTTCTGTCCTTTGAATTGATGCGATTTTCTGTCATAGCTGTCAATTCCCCCCCCCCCCGGCACTGGCCGGGACAAGAGGAGAGAGGTGCAATGTATCCCTCCCACCACTCCAAGCCACCATCCCCTCTCTACCCAGTCACTTGGGCACACAAAATTTAAAAGATGAAAAGATGTGCCTTGCAAAGCTAGGAAGAAGGTGCCTGGGCAACCTATGCAGGGCTCCTTTTCCTCGAAGTGGCTTCTTTGCCTTTGTTGCTGCCTTGCTATTCAAGGAGCTCCTTCCATCTCCCTCCCCCGTCCTTACAAGGCCTCTGGCCTTTGTACAGTCAAAATGGGAGGGGACAGGTTGGGAAGGAATGGGAAATGGTCTCCCCCACCCCCACCCCAGCCACCAACTTACACACACATGTCATGCAGATGAATTCGCCCGGCATTGGCAACCAACTTGCGCTCGGTGGGTTTGCTATTGTGTCTGTAAGGCATGAGCAAGTGCAGAAACCATTGGTCCAGTTGAGAGTGGCAGTGCTGCTGATCCTGGGGATAAGTGGGCTGCCCCTCTCTCCCCCACCCCTCCCGCCCCAGCTCCATTGCAAAAATTGCAAACCAGAGGCAGGCCCGAGGAAAGTTGGAAAAATCCTTCTAGAGTCAACATTTAGTGGGTGGCTGTTTGGATAGACAACAAGAAACTGAAAGCAGCCAGGCTGTTATATAGCCTGCTGCCAGGAGGCAATTAGGAAACCACTCCCCGTCCCCACCCCCAAACCCCAATTTTTTTATAATGGATTCCCATGGATACCCCATTTGGAGTTGAATAACTTGCTCCCCCCTGTACCCTAAACCTCTCCAAATTGGGGGTGTTTCAAGGGGAGAGCTTGAGGAACCTCCACAGCAATTTTCATGCTGCTAGCTGCCTGGGATTACTATTTTCTAACACTGAAAATTGCACTTAGAATTTCTTTTGCCGGGGGCACCCATTTGAAGTTAAATAACTTGGGGCCCTGAATCCCACATCTCTCCAAATTTGGAGGACATAAAGGGGAGAGTCCAAAGAAGGTTCACACCAAATTTGGTATCTCTAGGATCTGGGGGAGCTGTTTTATATAATGGTTTGTAAAAATGAAAAAAAAAACCTCCATTTTGTTTCATGTGAAATGGCACAGTGTGTCCCCGTTTCGTTTAATTTCATTTCATTTTGTTAGCTAACAAAATGACAAAATGGCATGTCATTTTTTGTTTGCTGCTCATTCTTGTTGTGCTGCTTTGACAACACGGTGTTCTAGAACCCAGAGTATATGTTCTCTTGTACATGGAGCACACACATCAACATCAGTGCATTTTTTTTTCTTTAAAAAAATCAGGGTGGGGGAACCTCCCTCTGGTTGATCATTATCCTGTCACTTTCAATTTGCAGTCGTAGTGAAGGGATATGTTTTCTGTTATGCAAACTGCAGCTGTGCTAACCCATCTAGATCAGGACCACAGACAGATTAAGCTCCCCTCCTCCATAGCAGTGCCCTGATCCCACAATGATCACCTGCACTGACTTCTGGGTAAGAACAAAGGACCACAATAGTTGCATTTTTATATTTAGAAGGGACCGTGTAATTAGGGTCCAAGTGGAATTTCTTACATTAAAATGCAGTGCATTGATAGGAAGCCACTAAGTAATGGTCAAGGTTAGGAGGTTGAAAGAATACTGCTTAAAACCCTGTACACCACTGCTGTCAGAATTGACAGCACTGGCTTAGATGGAGTAGTAGTAGTAGATCTTTATTTTGGTCACTGACCAGACAAAATACAAAATACATTCCTATATCAATTCAGCATAAAACCGAAATAAATGCATATAAAAAGCAATAAAAGCATGCACACAAGAACAAACATAACACAATAGCCTTTACACCAAAACCAGAACAGGTAAAATCTTCCCAGCCCAGCAGGCCCAATAGCAGAGTAGTCAACTCAATAACAGTCTAAAATCTAAGCATTTAATCATTGTCTCCAGCCTGGGAACATGCCCGTGCTCCAGACCAAAGAATACTGCTTAAAACCTTGGTACACCACTGCTGTCAGAATTGACAGCACTGGCTTAGATGGATGGATAAAATATAGCAGTTGGTCTTGTTTTGTGTTTCTTGTTGAAATGCTTCAAGTACTGTAGGTGATAAATCTCTTTCCACTGTTCAGGTTTTTGGCCATAGACAAGTATTGAAAGCAGTGAAAGAAAAAGAAAAGCATTTCTTAATGTCTCCCTCCTCCCCACACATGCAACACCCATTCTTCCTTTTCTGGCTCAAACCTTTATTCACCCATTCAATAAAGCAGTGGCTCCCAATTTGGGATCCCCAGGTACTCTTGGACTTCATCTCCTAGAAATCCTGGCCAGCACAGCTGGTGGTGAAGCCTTTTGGCAGTTTTAGTTCAAGAACATCTTGTGACTAGAGGTGGGCATAAAACAGAAAACCCATGGTTTTGGTTCATCTGTTTCGGACCCACCCTTGGTTCGGTGCAGTTTCGGGTTCATACAAAAATTTTAAAAATTCATATGAACCTGAACCGATCCAAACCGGTTCGGTCCTTACCAGGCAGCAAAAGTGACAGCGGCAGTGGTGGATCATTGTCCCTGTGGCAGGGGCTTTTTGAGGCGCTGGCTTGGGGCCAGTGCCTTGTTGTTGTTTTTTAAAGCGCCAACCACACAGCCCGTGGGGCCGGGTCAGCGCTTCTTTTATTTTTTTATTTTCTTTCTTTATTTTAGAGCACCAACCTGGGTGCCAGGTCGGTGCTCCTCCTCCCCCCCCCCCGATTTTATTTTATTTTATTTTATTTGTTTTTAAAGCGCCATCAGTGCGGCCCCTGGGGCCGGGTCAGTGCTGGTTTAATTTTTTTATTATTTTTCTTTACTTTAGGGCACTGACCCAGACACCCTTGGGGCCAGGTTGGTGCTCCTTTATTCTGATTTTATTTTATTTTATTTTATTTTATTTTATTTTATTTTATTTTATTTACTGCTGACCATGTGGCCCACCTACCATCTGTAGCGTGGGCCAGTCAGCTTTGTTTCTTTTTTCTTTTTTACTTTTGCCAGATTGGTTTTTAAAATTATTTTATTTTATTTTATTTTGCTGACCATGTGGTCTGCCTACCGGCTGTAGCGTGTGCTGGTCGGCTTTTTTTTTTTTTAGAAAAAGGACCGGACCAGGACTCCACCACCACGCGGGAGACACTGGTGAGATGAAAAACGATCCAAAATGAAATGGAATTTTTTTTTTTCTTAGAAGGGGCAGTTCGTTATTCATTTCATTAGGTAACAAAATGAATAATAAATAACAAAATGAACCAAAAGTTCATTTCGTGCCCATCTCTACCTGTGACCCAAGGCTGGGAACCACTGAAACAAAGCATAAGATTATAAAAACTCCATTTACTAGACATGGGCACGACCAGAAAAAATGACGTTTCGAGTTTTCATTTGTCGGAACGGGTCCGTTTCAGGTCGTTTCCGTTTGTCGTGAAATTTTTCAAAAATTTGTAGTTTCCATTTGTCATTTGTCGTTTGTCGTTTCCACAGCAATATAGCGCAATTTGACTTCCCAGAGCATAGGGGCGTCCCGCAATCAGGGCTGGCGCTAGGTGTTTTTGCGCCCTAGGTGGCGGGCGGCGGGGGGAGGCGGGCAGGCGCTGGGTGGGCGACAGTGGCAGGGGAGGAACAGGCGGGTGAGTGGGCAAGTGGGTGGGTGGTGGCGGCGGCAGGCGTGACGGGTGGACGAGTGGGCAGTTAGGATATCACTTAGGATAGAGGTTCTGTTCTTGGCTTGCACCCCAAATGTGTGTGTGTGCAAGCAAATTGAAGTTGGGAAAATAGAAAATAAGGTGCCTCGGCTTTTTATGCCCTCTGAGACATCCAGAAGTGTCAGTCAAAAACCTGGCGATGCCATTGGTGGAATGGTTCAAAAAATTGCATGGTCCCATCCCATGCCCAGCCCAAATGGGCAGGTCTAAAAAAATAAAAAATAAAATAAAATAAAATAAAATCAACACAACGTTTTATTGCTATAAAAAACCCACTGCTGCTACTATTAAAATTCAGGCATTTAAAATAAATAAATTTCACATGTTTCTGTGGTGATTTGGTGTGTTTTTTGACCACGATTTCAGAAGAAAAATTGTGTTCGCCATTTTGGATCCCCCCCACTGCATGGCATGCAGCGAGGCAGATGACGAGGATGACCCCCCCCAGCCTGGTGCAAGCAGCCCAGGACAGGAGAGGGGGGAGCCCCCCCCCAGAAACCACCCTCTTGTAGGTGTCCTCAGGCAGGCATATTTTCGCCTGATTTTTTGGCCGGGAATCGGGGGTTACTTTTAAAAAAATTATGTGCTGCTTAGCATCGCGCGATCGCCACGATGCCATTAACGACAACGAAAAACCCGACCCAATTTTTCTTTTTTTGGGTCGGGTCCGAGCTGGAGCGGTGTAATTATTGTTACTGTTACCGTTACGTAACGGAAATGATAACCGAAAACGGAAACAACAATTTTGCCGCTCCGTGCCCATGTCTACCATTTACTACTCTTTTGGTTAGCAACCCACTTTCTAGGCATGTATCCCTGAACACTCACCAGGATATTATTATATTTACTAGGTAACAGGAGAACAGGCTTTGATTCCCATAACAGAAACTCACTGCAAAGGTAAACCATTCTTTCAATATTTCATATACCTCAAATGCCCAATTAGGGGCCCTATAAGTCAGAATGGTGTAGATGACTCATAACGCCTCAGCATGCATTCCTTGCAAATGTTACATTCTAACTGAGCAGCAACTGAGCACAAGCTAGCAAAATAGTGACCTACAGAACGGTTCCAAGAGAATGTATGCAGATCTGATGAACTGGTATAATGCAATACACAACACTGCCTCTCAGTTGTCTTTAGATTGGGAAACTCTTTAAAGGGACATTAGCATGACTCCGGAGATGTTGGCTCAGAAGACACAACATTTTCCCCCCAGATGCGTTTAGGATTTTCTGCATTTCAGTGCCCACCACGCCTCATAAGGGACTGCATTGCCTGTCTCTAATTATTAATCCAACAGTCTTTGTCATACAACCAGCAGACTGTTTGGCTCAAAGGGCATTCTAAACTCATGAGCTTACATAGTTTGTAATGAGCAGAGAGATTTAATTACTTTCTTCTATCAACTGATGCAGACCCTCCAGGTCAGGCTTAAAGCATATTGATGAATAAGTACGGGGAAACCTCACAGACGAGCAACCCTGCAGTATTCTTTGCTTTGTAGTTAACCCAGAAGAATACTTTCTCGTCCTGTCTTGTTCATAATTTCAAACATAGCAGAAGAAAAGCTGTGTGGTGTGTTTTGTGAACAGGGAGGTTACCATGACGGGTCCGAGTCTTTGATAATCTATATGTGAAACTTGTGAAAACACTCTTCTTTATCTTCTGCTGCCACCATTCATTTACCTATGTTCTTATTTCTATTCAGAAGAAGCGGGACTGACACCATTTTTTAACATTTCCAAATACAAATGATGTTTATTGAAGTCAATAAAAATACATAAATAAATAATGTGCACTTTAAAGTTTTCTTCATAGATAGATAGATAGATAGATAGATAGATAGATAGATAATCAGTCCCTAACTTCCTTAATCAGTTCCTGACCAGTCCCTATCTCTGACAAACACTTTGCCCTGATGCCAACTACTCTCTACTCTTGGGATGTTCCTTGCTCTCTTGCTTGTTATCTCTTGCTCTCTCTCTCTCTCGCTTCAGTTCAACTGTCACTGAACCCCGCCCACATTCTAGGATTGGCTGCCTATTAGCATATTCATGTATTTCACCGGAGGGGGTTCTGTCACAGTTACCTACATGTGAAGCCTTTTTATTCATTTTTTGTTATTGTTCGAAAAGTACAGATGCTCTGGCTACTGCTAATATTACTGTTTAAAAACTTCTATCCAATTTATCCTGAAATGTGCAGCAGGGCTGTGATTTCTTTAGAGTGAATTAAACATGGATAGAATGGGGACATTTGGTTAAATCGTGCTTTGTTTTGAAACCAAGGAAGGTTTGTGCTCTGAGCAGGGGTCAGACGCCCCCTCTCCCAATCCAACTTGGGCTGCAGGCTGCTGATATATCTGTTTACAAATGCAGTAGTGGAAGGATTAATAGGACTTTTCAGCCCTGTTCAGGCATTCGTGGAATTTTGTGCTAGCCACGTGTTCTCCTTCTTTGCTTTCTTCACATGAATGTGGTGTGTCTGAAAATACCAGTCTCTTTTAACCATTGAAGCATGTATTGGTAAACAGGAATATGGAGAGAAGCTCTATTACACCCCCAGTAGCACCACAAGTTGTAGCAAAAAAAAAAGGCAAAGTACTGTACAGCATAATCCTTACAACCAAAGTGGGGAGGCAACCAGTCATAAGTAAGAAAAGATACATGCTTTACAAATCATGTATGAAATGAATGGGATTTTTCACATATCTACTGAAACTAATGTTGATCACCATGATTGCGGAGCCTGTCAAGCAGTTACAAATCCTAGGACATATAGCAGAGGATAATCCTGTATACTCCATGATACAAACCCAGATGACAGTTCTGATATTGTTGGGTCCTGGGATCACAGGATCCAACCATATCACACATCATGTATACTTTTTCTTGTTCCTCGGCCAATGTCATTTTGTTTTGCCAGAAGTGCACTTCTGTGCTTTATATAGACCCAACAGGATAATCTATATGCAAAAGTATTAATGGATGTAAATCAGGAATCTCAGTACAGAGAAACCTAAAATCTTTGGTCTACAAGGACAATTCACAAAATGCAAAAGTTGCTATTCTGGGGAAGAAAATGACATAGCAGGACAGAAATAGCTGAAATATATATACACATTAGAGATGGGCACGAAAGGAATGTTTTATTCATTTTGTTATGCAATGAAACAAATAATGAACTGCCCCCTCAAAGGAAAATGAAACGTAATGAAATAAAAAACATTGTTTTGTTTGTTTTGTTTTTCGTTCTCCTGCCACTGCCACCAACCAGCCCCCAAGGAGGGGCTTCCAAAGCGGCAGCTCTGATCGGCTGTAGTGCTGCCAGTGCTTTAAAAAAAAAAAAAAACACTTCAGCCTTTTTCCCCTGCTCCTTACCCGTGCTACAGCTTGGGGCTCAGCCAAAAAAAAAAAAAACACCTTTCCCCCCATTCCATTTGGTGTGGGGAAAGGAGCGATTTTTAAACTTTAGTTAGCTAGCCCCAAGCCCGAGCTACAGCACTCTGAGTGGCAAGAAAAGAGTTTACAAATCCTGCCTTTTCCTGCGCCCAATCCATGCAGGAAGTTACACACAAAAAAGAGTACACAAATAAAAAATGAAACAAAACAAAAAAGAAACATTTTTTAAAGTTTCAAATGAAATGAAACAAAACAGAACTGAATGAAATGAAAAACAAAACAAAACACTATTTAGCATTTTGTGCCCATCTCTAATACACATGCTAGACACCCACATCAATAGATTAAACATCAACCCGGGTTTTTAACTTATTATCAAATGTAACAATTACCTTATTATCCATTATTATTTTCCTTCACAAGTACCAGATCCATCTTCTCAGAACAAGGCTCAAAGTTAGAGCCTGCCATTTTCTACATGTTGTTCCTCTGTTGTTTCCTTTAATCATGTTGGTATTTACGAAACCAAGCTTCAAAAGAAATGAATACTAAACCGGCATCATAAATCATTATAGGTGTGAAATGCAGACAGACACGACTATGAGCTTTACCAAGCAGTCTTTGTATTCTAACCCATATGTCTAAAGAAGTAGACCATGTTCCACAAAAGCTTACCTTAAAGTACAGCAGTTAGTTGTTAAGCTATCACAACTCTCTCTCTCTCTCTCTCTGTGTGTGTGTGTGTGTGTGTGTGTGTGTGTGTGTGTGTGTGTGTGTGTGTGTGTGTGTGTGTGTGTGTGTGTGTGTGTGTGTGTGTGTGATTTGTCAAAATTCTCTGAAATCTTTATGCACACACATGCCATCAAGGGAACAGTGGAACTGGATATAAAAGATTGTCAAAATCAACATCTGCCATGTTGTTCAGTCGTTCCCGACTCTTCATGACCCATGGACCAGAGCACACCAGAGCACCCACTATCTCCTGGAGTTTGGTCAAATCCATGTTGGTTGCATCGATGACACCATCCAACAATCTCATTCTCTGCCATACCCTTTTCCTTTTGCCTTCAATCCTTCCCAACATCAGGGACTTTTCCAGGGAGTCCTCTCTCCTCTTGAGGTGGCCTGGCCACAGTATTGGAGCCTCAACTTCAAAATCTGTCCTTCCAGTCAACATTCAGGGTTGATATCTTTCAGGATGGATAGGTTTGATCTCCTTGCAGTCCAGGGGACTCTCAAGAGTCTCTTCCAGCAAATCTGCCATACCTCATAACAAATTACTGTTATATATTTGCTGATTTCAGATTTGTTAACTGTTATTTGAAATAACTGATTTCAGAGGAGGAGGAAGAGAAAGGAAAGAGAAAACTGGGCTTCTTTTCCAAGGATCTTATGTCCTATTAAGTCCTGTCATAGATTATCCCATATATTATTCTTAGGCCTTTTGATCTCCCATCAGCACAGAAATTTGTAATTTGTTTTTAAAAGTTCCTCTGTCATTGAAGAATTAGAGGGTGGGGAGGACAAGAGATGAGCCCCTTCTGTGCCATATTTTTTGTCTTTCTTTTAGACCATGGCCCCAGATTAATCACCTAATATGCCCAGAGGCTCAGGTGCAAAGCAGATGTATTGATGTTTGCTTCCCCCCACCCCCAAGGATCTTACAATTCGCAACACATGGCAGAATGGCTTTGCCTTTTTTAAACTTTTTCTATTGTTGCTACTATGTGTGTGAAGCAGAAATGAAAGGCCTTCACTAATGAAAAGCACACAACACACTCAGGATGGAACAGAAGCCTGGCTCTGTATGAAAAGACAATGCTACAGCAAAACAAAAGCAGAATTACTAACAGCATATGGCAGTTGGCACTGCGAACTTCATAAGTAGTTAAAATGACTCTGCTGTGCTGATTGCTGGGGAAAAAAAGATGGGAAGCACCACCCAGAAACCTGAAAGATCGTATCCAATCTAAACAAGACCTCTAGACAAACAATCTTGTTGCTTAAGGGTTATAGAAATTTAAATGCAAATTGCTCTTTGTAATGCTCCCCTGGAGACTAACACTATCATCATTTTCTTCAGTATGCAGCAATTACATACATAGATTCTCCCAACTTGTTTCCTTACAAACTACAACACTCACATGTTCAATACTTCACCACCACTGTCATCATCTACTGTTCTGGTAACTAAGCATGTCCAAAATTCAAGAGATTTATTTTGGGCAAAGCACAAGCTTTATTGATCGTCTTCTATTTCTGGAAGACCTTTCTGAACAAAATCTTCTCTGACTTGGAGCCTGCCCAGAACTTTCAGCCTCTAATGGCTGCATCTGAACAGCAGTACATTCAATGAAACAAACGGAACAAAAGCTATCTGCCAAATAGGGAGTCAAGTCTCAAAACAATCTGCATGGAATTTTAGTCCTCTAATACTGGTGAGTTCTATTTTGTGCAACAGTGCACACGTTTTGCAACAACTTCTGTGCCAGGTGGGACGATGTGGGGCTGAGATTCAGTAGAAAGCAAAAAGCAAAATGCTCTGCTTATATACCAGCCCATATCACTTCAAGTATTCTCTGGGTGGTTTACAAGTGAATTATGCAGGCTACACTTTGCCCCCAAATCCAACAAGCCGGGTACCTCAGAAGAATAGAAGGCTTAGTCAACTATTAGACAGCTACCTGGGATTGAACCCGAGGTCATGAGCACAGTTTTAGCTGCAGTACAGAGAGAGGGGAAGATTCTTACCAGTCTTTTATTGTCAGGATCAGAACCATGCCTGCACCTTCAAACCCCAGTGTCTGCAAGACTGGCCCCACTCCTGTTGAGAAGGCTGTCTTGGAAGCCTGCTGGACCAGGTCCTCCCCCTGCAGCTATGGCTAAGCCCTTCAGGAGCAACACCTCTGCTGGCTCAGGTTGGGGCTGTTTCAGGAGCAGTTCCTTCTCCATGGAACTTGCCTCAGCAATGACTTTCTGTGGTCCTCCTGTGGTATTCCTTCTGCCACCCTTCTGCCTGCCTGCTTTGCTGTTCCTGCCCTGCCAACCCTGCTATTCCGGTCCTGCCTTTCCAGACACCCCTTGTTTCATGATCCCAGGTTCTGCTCCCTCCAGCCACCACTGCTTGACTAAGTCTTCACCTCATCCTCCAGCTTGGTGTTTAAGCAGACTTCCCAAGGGTTGTTTTTTGCTGGGATCCATTCTGAGGCCCTTCCCTGGATTGGGTCCTAGTGCCTACTTTACTGGACTCTGACATTTATACACAAACAAAATGCATGGAGCATTTTTGTTCTTTGGTTTTCACTTCTCGTCACAGAGCAGACACAACTATTACTGCTTGTTGCACAGATGAGATTTTCTGTCTTGCATAAATTCTTTATCTAATGTGTTTTTGCAAGAAATCAATATCAACACCAAAGACAAGATATCACAAAATTAATATGAGATATGCTTTACCATGTGTTTTGTAGATTAAGCTTCATAGGGGTGATTTCTCCAATATCTTTCAATATATTATAGCTCATCATTTCTTTATGCAAATAAGAATCTGTGGCAATTTACAGCAATGTATCATTCCCTGTTTTCCCACTTTAAAACGTGTCATGTTTCTCAAAATAAAGTCCCTTTGACTCACTTGTCCAAGCATTTTTTTGTCCAGTGAATGCTACACATACACACACCCAAAAAAGCTGCACCTACAGTATTATATATTCAGATACTGTTCAGTATTAGTGCTTTGGCAAAGAGAAGTTAAAGCATTCATGAATTTAAATATTTTTCATATAAACTATGTAAATATAATGATTAACAATCGGTTGCAGTCACTATTCAAGACATGCAATGTAGCTTTTTTCCTAATTACACTCACCACTGTGGGAGGATGTGACTGCAGAGGAAAATTAAACTATTTGTATTTATTCAGTATTGCTTTATAGCATTAAGTAGAAAACTCACTTCCTGGCATTGAATGCAAGAGACTACAATAATCTCAGAAGAAAATGATTACCATTTTGGAAGCTTCTAGCTTGAGATGGCAGATGAACTAATTTTATGTCAGCAGTCATTTTGACATTTGCTTTCATGTAATCTCATTGTTGATGCAGAAATTTAAACACTGATAAAAAAATGGCCATTTAAAAATCAGTGAACCTCCCATGAGAATTTTTAATGTTATTGGGAAGCTCCAAAAGCTCAGCAGACCCCCCCCTATATTTTTTGGATACTTTTAGGAGAAATCTTGAAATAAATAGGTGGCACAAAAGCACTGGGATTTAAATTGAGTCACAACTTTATTAATTTTTTAAAATCCGTAAATAAAAGGGGGCCTGTTGTAGTGCAAGTAGACATGGCCTGTATCATCTTGACCTTCAGGCTTTGCATAATTTTTGGTGAGTTTTCCCTGAAAACATGCTGTTGTACTTACTCAGCACATTCCCATGTTTCGGGACTAACTCCCCCCAGGGCAGCCAGAAACCAATTTAATCACAACCTCTTATCTTGCTACAACTCAACTCATGCTAACCTGAATGGTTGACCGTATCATTAAAAGACCGCCCCATTTTCCTTAATGGTACCGATACTACGAACTCACCTAGGACCAAAATTCTTGCACTACCTGCCGTTGTGACCAAGATGCACAAAAAGGACCCTGCCTAACCCAGGCAAAAGAATGGGATGGGAGAAAATGCACTATCAACCAAGGCCAATCAGGATGATAGTCAAAAATTCCCATCCGGCCCCTAAGTGACCAGCTACTCTCATTCTCAATGCCCCTAGGGTGGGTGGGAGGGATGCTTGTAAAAATAGCAAAGAGAATGGGTGCTCTGCAGTGATCTCTTTTAAAGGCTGTTGAGTCTGGGCTTGCCAGGGATCACGTGGGCACAATTTTTGTATGGTGTAGTGCAGTGTTTTTCAACCGGTGTGCCGCGGCACATTACTGTGCCACGAGATGTTGGCTGGTGTGCCGCAGCGCTGGGGAGCCGGAGGAAGGCGGGGCATCCAGAAAGAAGCCGCCGCCGCTGCCGCCACCTCCCAGGCCACTCCCACCGCCACGGCCGAAGCCGCTCCCGCTGCCGGAGCCCTTATTAGGGCTCCGATCAGAGAGCCCAGCTGGTAGGCGGCCTGTCAAAGAGAGACCGGCCAGAGCGCGGCAAGGCCGCAAGCCTCGCCGCTGCTGCTGCCGGTCACGGGCGGTCCGCTGCCGCCGCTCGCCTCGCTGGGCAAGGCCCCGATCCTCGGCTGCACGGACGGAGCCGGAAGCCCTCCCCCGGTAAGGCAAAGGAGCCTCAAAAGGGGTGGGGGGCGCCGGCTGGAGCAGACAAACGGCACGTCCGGAGCAGCCAAAAATCTCACCGCCGACCACCCAGAGACTACTTGAAGTGGTATGGGGTGGTATATAAGCAGAAAACACACACACACACATATGCACCCCCTTGGCGCGGGTGAAGTGAAGGGGACCCAGGCGGTGGGAAACGACGGATTGGGGGTGGGGAGGGGGGGAGAAGATGCTTGGACAGCCGGATGTGCCATGAATGGTTGGAGGAGGGGCGGGCGACTGGAGTGGGTGTGGGGTGGGGGAAGGCGCGCCAGCATTCGGAACGACGGAATGAATGAATGAAGCTGCAAAGCTATGGCTGGTTTGCCTTTTCCATCAGTGGAGAAAGCAGCTTTCAGTGGAGACTCGTGTGGTATGTGACAGAATCAGGCAGAAGTCTTTCACCCCAGTTCTAAGGATACCAAGGGATCTTTGTTATGAACTGGAAGAGAAATACCCAACCATCAAAGTAAATAAGCCAGAAATTCTAGTGCTATATCAATGTAAGTCACCATGATGGTCGTGCTTTCAAGAAAACATTGTACGTGTATTCTTTTTTAAAATGGGGTGAGCATTTTGGGTGGGTCTAGGGGGGGTCTGTTTTCTGCCCCCCCGCAATGCCATCCCTCCCCACCACAAATGTATTTATTTATTTATTTTAGAGTATTTTTACCCCACCTTTCTCCTTGGAAAGGGACCCAAGGCAGCTTCCGCCCCAGGCCAAGCAGCGCACCCCACTCCCTCCCCCCACCCCCGTGGCCACCTCCGCCCGACCACCTGCGGCCGCCCTGGGAAAGAGGGAAGGAGGGAGGGGAGAGGAGGGGCGGCAGACACGGAGGGGGGGTGAGCCGAGGAGGGGCACCCTTACCTGGCACCTGCACGGGGTCTGCCGCCCGCCCGCCCCCCCGTTGCCCAAAAAAACCTAACGCTGCATTGGAACGGATTAAATCCAGTTTCAATGCATTCCTATGCATTTTTTTTAACATTTTCTAATGGTGGTGTGCCTCGTGATTTTTTTCATGAAACAAGTGTGCCTTGGCCCAAAAAAGGTTGAAAAACACTGGTGTAGTGAATAGAATGGCAGACAAAGACTCTGGAGAATAGGGTTCAAATCCACACTCAGCCATAGGAAGCTCATTGGGGGAGTGGAACTGATAAAACCACTCTTTAAATATCTCACTTATCTCGAGAGACCTATTAGAATCTCCATATGTTGGTTCTGATTTGATGGCAAAATAAAATAAAATAAAATAACAGGTCATTCTTACAAGTGTATCCAGGTATCTGCTGTCCACAGATAGCCCCAGTTACATAAGACAGCAAGGACTTGAGATCGTGTAGTGATGGTGGGAGTAGCATAAATAGGATTGCTTTCAATGACCTTGCAATCAGAGGCAGACACCAGTTTCCCCCAGGAAGTGAATACTCTCATGGTCTGCTTTTCTAAAGGAAAAATCATGTCGTTTGAGTTTCTACTTATACAGATCCCTCTACTAGAGTAACACAAACACAAACTCAGCCTAAATCCCTAAATCTGGGTCAGGATAGATTTGTCTCTTGGTATGCTATTGGATCACAACTCCTGCGTAGAGATGGGCACGACCAGGAAAAATTACGTTTTGAGTTGTCATGTGTCGGAGCCGGCCCGTTTCGGCTCGTTTCCGTTTTTTGCGAAATTTTCCAAAAAAATGTCGTTTCATTTGTCGGTTTTTCGTCTGTCGTTAGTACTGTTTTTTTGGGGGGGCGGGCTCCTGGAGGCACCTCTCTGGGGTGGGTGCCTCCTCTAGCCCGCCATGAAGGGAAAGTGGGCTCCTGGAGGCACCTTTCTGGGGTGGGTGCCTCCTCTGGCCCGCTACAAAATGGCATGCATAGCCAATTGGATATGCATACCATTAAGTTGCACTTGCACTGCAGTAGCAGGCAGAGGCACCTCTCTTTCGGGTGCCTCTGTGACTCACTGCCTGCGGTGCACTTGGGCTGGGGAACGAAGTGAGAGAGGACCCCTACGGGTGCCCTGTGACTCACTAAGAAGGGAAGTGTACTTGCTGTAGTGCAATGCAAGTACACATCTGGCTTACTGGTTAGGGGTTAGCGCAAGGGTTAGGCTTAGGGTTACGGGTAAGGTTAGGGTGAGTTACTGGGGTGCACCTCTGGGTGCCTCTCTGACCCACTAAGAAGGACTGTGTACTGGCGTATGGGTTAGGGTTCGGGTTCGGGTTCGGGCTAGGGTTAGTGGGCTTTTTATGCCCGACTGGCACATCCCAGAAGTCTCAGTCAAAACCTGGCCAAGTGGCCATGCAATTGGTGGAATGGCTCCAAAAATTTGCATGGTCCACTCCCATGGCCAGCCCATCATTGTGCAGGTGTAAAAAAATAAAAATAAAATAAAATAAAATCAATGGAGACGTTTTGTTGCAAGAAAAACCCACTGCTGCTACTGTAAAAATTCAGGCAGTTTTAAAATAGCTATTTTCGCATGTTTCTGTGGTGCTTTGGTGTGTTTCTGGACCACGCGATTTCAAAATAAATATTGCGGTTGCCCCATTTGGATCCCCCGCCCACACCGCATGGCATGGCGAGTTGGCAAGACGACGAGGATGCGCGCAGCCCAGGATAGGAGGGGGAGGCCGGGGACCCCCCGCAAAAACCACCCTTCTGGTAGGTGCCCTCACTGAGGCAGGCATATTTTCGCCTGCTTTTTTGGCCAGGAATCAGGTTTTTTTTAGTTTTAAAACTTTTTTTCTATGCCGCGCCGCTTGGCGAGTTGGCGTGGTGACTCGACGAGGATGCGCACTTTGCGCAGCCCAGGAGAGGAGGGGGAGGCCGGGGACCCCCCCAGAAACCACCCCTCTGGTAGGTGCCCTCACTGAGGCAGGCATATTTTCGCCTGCTTTTTTGGCCGGGAATCTGTTATTTATTTATATTTAAAACTTTTTTCCTGTGCCGCGCCGCTTGGCGAGTTGGCGTGGCGACTCGACGAGGATGCGCACTTTGCGCAGCCCAGGAGAGGAGGGGGGAGGCCGGGGACCCCCCCAGGAACCACCCCTCTGGTAGGTGCCCTCACTGAGGCAGGCATATTTTTGCCTGCTTTTTTGGCCGGGAATCGGTTATTTATTTATTTTTAAAACTTTTTCTGTGCCGCGCCGCTTGGCGAATTGGCGTGGCGACTCGACGAGGATGCGCACTTTGCGCAGCCCAGGAGAGGAGGGGGGAGGCCGGGGACCCCCCCCCAGAAACCACCCCTCTGGTAGGTGCCCTCACTGAGGCAGGCATATTTTCGCCTGCTTTTTTGGCCGGGAATCGGTTTTTTATTTATTTTTTAAAAAAATTTTCCTGTGCCGCTTGGCATCGCGCGATCGCTGCGATGCCAGGAACGACAACAACAAATCAGACCCAATTTTTCTTTAGTCGGTTTGAGTTCGAGTTCTGGCAGAGTAATTGTCGTTACCATTTCCGTTACGTAACGGAAACGAGAAACGGAAACGGAAACGAGAATTTTGCCAAGTCGTGCCCATGTCTACTCCTGTGAGACCAATCCAAGATCCCTTTTGTACCTCTGGATGCTGTTGGACTCTTATTAGTCCTATCCAAGATCCTGAATATTATTAATGTAGGAGTACTCGATCTAGCCTGATTTTGGAAGCTAAGCAGGGTCAGGCCTGACTAGTACTTGGATGGGCAACCAACAGGGAATACCAGGTACTGTAGGCTGCTGGAGTAGGATCTGGCAAGCCACTCCAGTATTCCTGCCAAGAAAAACTCCATGGACATGGGGTCACAAAGAGACGTTCACAACTGTAATGACACAACAATACCCTGGAGGACCACAACTCTCCTGATTTTATCCATTACTGCCGAGGATTAGGAGTAATCTAATGGAGGTCAACATAATATTCGAATATGTCTATTGCATGCAGAAGAATTTCAGCTTCTTCAGAATCTAGAGAACATCTTTCTGTCAGAATAAGCAATGATGGAATGACCTGATATGAAGTAACCTCCTAGGATTTTTTAAAATTAAATCATACTTATCTTAATTTATTATACAACATTAAAATCAGGTAATAATAGGAACAGTATAGCCCCATGGCTCCTCTGGGATTGTCCAGCTCTTTTGAGTTGGCAAATTCAAAAGGCCATTTCTCCCTTATGGTGGTGTTTGCAATTTTTGCAAAATTTAATTTGCACAAAATTCTTGCTTCAGTGAACAACAGGCAGAGCTGTTTGAAAACCACAGAGGTGTAGCAAGAGCATTGGGGTAAACGTATTGATTACAAAAACACAAAAATTAATCTAAAATAACTTTGTTTCACAGGTTGTGTAGATGTGTCCCGAAATTTATGAAATGGTCAAATATTTCACAACACCAACCCTTCTGTCCCACTGGTACTTGGTATCTTGTGGCAAGGCAAAAAGATTTGAAGATTTCATATTTATGTATGTATGTATGTATGTATGTATGTATTTATTTATTTATTTATTTATTTATTTATTTATTTATTTATTTATTTATTCAACTTATATGGTGCCCACTACCCAAAGGTCTCTGGGCGGCTTACAATAAAGAAATAAATATTTACCACATATGAATGAAATAAGTCCAATTGCATCCTTACTGAGGAAACGGAAACGGTAACGACAATTACTCCACCAGAACTCGAACTCGAACCGACTAAAGAAAAATTGGGTCTGATTTGTCGTTGTCATTTCTGGCATCGCAGCGATCGGGCGATGCCAAGCGGCACAGGAAAAAAGTTTTAAAAATTAAAAAAAACCGATTCCCGGCCAAAAATGAGGCGAAAATATGCCTGCCTGAGGGCTCCTACCAGAGGGGTGGTTTCTGGGGGGGGTCCCTGGCCTCCCCCCTCTCCTCTCCTGGGCTGCGCAAAGTGCGCATCCTTGTAGAGTCGCAACTCGCCAAGCGGCGCGGCAGAGAAAAAAAGTTTAAAAAATAAAAAAACCCGATTCCCGGCCAAAAAAGCAGGCGAAAATATGCCTGCCTCAGTGAGGGCACCTACCAGAAGGGTGGTTTCTGGGGGGGGTCCCCGGCCTCCCCCCTCTCCTATCCTGGGCTGCGCGCATCCTCGTCATCTCGCCAACTCGCCATGCCATGCTGTGCGGGCGGGGGATCCAAAATGGGGCGACCGCAATATTTATTTTGAAATCGCGTGGTCTAAAAACACACCAAAGCACCACAGAAACATAGGAAAATAGCTATTATAAAACAGCCTGAATTTTTACAGTAGCAGCAGTGGGTTTTTCTTGCAACAAAACGTCTCCATTGATTTTATTTTATTTTATTTTTATTTTTATTTTTTTACACCTGCGCAATGATGGGCTGGCCATGGGAGTGGACCATGCAAATTTTGGAGCCATTCCACCAATTGCATGGCCACTTGGCCAGGTTTTGACCGAGACTTCTGGGATGTGCCAGTCGGGCATAAAAAGCCACTAACCCTAGCCCGAACCCTAACCTTAACCCTAACCCATACGCCAGTACACTGTCCTTCTTAGTGGGTCAGAGAGGCACCCAGAGGTGCACCCCAGTAACTCACCCTAACCTTACCAGTAACCCTAAGCCTAGCCCTTGCGCTAACCCCTAACCCCAAGCCAGATCTGTGTACTCGCATTGCACTACAGCAAGTACACTTCCCTTCTTAGTGAGTCACAGTGGGCGCCCGTAGTGGTCCTCTGTCACTTTGTTCCCCAGCCCAAGTGCACTGCAGGCAGTGAGTCACAGAGGCACCCGAAAGAGAGGTGCCTCTGCCTTCTGCAACTGCAACTTAATGGTATGCATATCCAATCGGCTATGCATGCCATTTTGTAGCGGGCCAGAGGAGGCACCCACCCCAGAGAGGTGCCTCCAGGAGCCCACTTTCCCTTCATGGCGGGCCAGAGGAGGCACCCACCCCAGAGAGGTGACTCCAGGAGCCCGCCCCCCCCCAAAACAGTATTAATGACAGATGAAAAACCAACAAACGAAATGACAATTTTTTGGAAAATTTCGCGAAAAATGGAAACGAGCCAAACGGGCCGGCTCCGACACACGATAACTCGAAACGTAATTTTTCCTGGTCGTGCCCATCTCTAATAACGAGACATCTAGTCTTCCTTTGATTTGTATCCCACCAGTCTTCGTGGAAGCATGGGGCATCTTCTTATGGACTTCATTAGAGAGTGAAACCTAGATTTTCCTAAGAAGAGAATCGGGTTGAAAATGGCTCATTGCTCGGATAGATACAATTCTTCTCTGATTTTATTATCACAAGTGACTGTGACATGTTTCACATTTGTCTCACTTGATCGTGAAAATTTGGGGGCATATTGCCATTTTAGGACATTTTATGAAAAAAATTGTGAAAGTTTTTTGCACAAAAGTTATGTACAGTATTTTGTGCAAAAATGGCATAGCATTTACAATATATTTTATTTTTTCAGATAGTTTTTAAAAACCAATGTTCCTGAGAGGAAAAGAACTTATGTGTTTCATCTCATATAGGATAAAAAAATCAAAAGGCTCACACTTTATCCTCTACACATGGAGACATCTTTTTAAAATCAAAGATGAGGGTGAAATTCTGAATATTCATTGCTTCTGTACCATTACATACTTACTGGTACATCCTTACAGGTAAATCTGAATATTTATTCTTATGGATATTCATTATTGCCTCCTTACTGGGATGAAGATCTGGATATTCAGATTGATTCATAATAGCAGAGATGGTTCTGAACCTTAAATATTAAAAACTCATTTTGGTTCATATAATCATATGTGCCTGGCTACCAGTATCAAAGACAACAACTTAAAGTGAAACAAATCAATAACCAGTATAATGGGTTAAGTATTATATGTTCTTAAAACCTTGTTGCTATCAATATTCTGATTGCTCCATTTTGATTTAATTGATGTTTCTGTTCTGGCTGTGTCACCAGTGCTTTGTAACTGAAGCAAGGTCTGATACCCCCAGATAGGCTTGCGACTGTCAGATCAGTTGAGGTGAATAAATAGCACTCCTTGCATACTGTATTAAGCTTTTGGGGAAGGGGTCATGAGCAAATGCATTTGTACAGGGACATTCTCCTAAAAATAAGGGGAAAAGTGGACTCCAATTGTGTGTATCTCTACCTGCTTAGTTTTCTTTGGATATGTTTGCAACAGTGTTGGCCCTATCATTCGGAAAAGCGAGGTAGCCATGTCAGAAAGCGGGTTTGGTGTGTCATGAAAGGCTCAACTATTTTCCAATAATTTATAGTTACTACATATTTACTGTTAGGACTGGGGAAGAAGTAACTGTAGGATTTTCTACTTCAGGTGCTGAAATTATGGCCGACTTTACATACCAAATACTGTACTTCCATTTCAGTGTGAAGATACAAGCAAAATATCTGGGGCTGGCCATTACCGTTGAAAAAGACATATTTTTAGAGGCCCCTCCCACTTTTTATGTATGTTGCAGTGTAGCAAAAGAATTGTACCATTTAAAAAGAGAAAAGAATATCACTAATCTTAGATATATATTTCTGTAAATGTTGGCTGTGAAACAAAACACAGCTTTCCCAAAGCATGTAATACAGTGCTTAGAAACCCGCCCATCGCAACCACTGTGTGTACTTTCAAGGGTGCTATCACAGCTGATCTATGATATACTGCCTTTGAATCTAGCCTTGGCTCTCCGCATGAACCTGCTATATTGTGCTGTCTGGCTTTTGTGAAAGTTCATTACTGATCAGAGCAATCAGCGGTGTGTTTCATTTACTTAATTGAGCAATAATGGCTTAAAATTTGCTCTACCTATGTACTAGACCGCAAAATATCCTTGGGGGATAATTGCAGATTAATTAATAAATGGAGCCATTCATAGGATGGAGAAGTTCATTGGAGTTGTTTCCATCCAAGTTCCATCCCTGGAAGACAAGAGGAGCATAAACTGCAAAGACAGGAGGTGCACAAGCTGGGTTTTTGCATTGCATTCTCTCACTGAATAATAGACCAGTATTTAAAGAAATATTGGTGTAATCATAAACAACTTATCAAAAAGGTAATACTATAGTCCTATTTGTGTCTACTCAGAAAGACGTCTGATTGGGCAAAATGGGATTTACACTCGTAGAAATGTTTGGAATTTGAACCTAAGACCCATTAAACTCAGAGAAATGTATTTCTCTGTAAGAAATTTACTTATACTCCTCATTCCCTCATGCTGAATGTCTTCATGGCTATGCTCAGTTTGGATGTGGCAGCTCTGAACCATGGTGCTGCTATGTTGTATCTAGGGACGCACACAAAATGGGAAAAATATGTTTTGTTTTGTTTTGTTCCATTCCCCCATGATTCGTTTTGTTTCATTAGAAATGATTTTTTTAAAAAATCATACAAAATGAAACAGTAATGAACTGATTTGTTACTCTATAAAATGGGTCCCCTGCAAAGGGGTGCCCCTGGGGGAAATGTAATTTTAAAGGATTTGAAAATACGGATCCCAGGCATCTAGCAGCATGGAAATTGCAGTGCAGCTTCCTCAAGATTTCCCCTTTAAGTCCACCAAGGCACATTGGGCAGTATCAGAATTGCATTCCACCAGGCAGGCAGGCAGGCAGGCAGGCAGGCAAGAATTAAACATGGGGCTTGGGCCATATGACCCTCAGGTATGAAGAAAGAGGGTGAGTGGAACACGACTCGGCAAAATTGTCATTTCCATTTTCGGTTATCGTTTCCATTACGTAACGGAAACTGTAACGATAATTAAGCCGTCAGAACTCGAACTCGAACCGAAAAAAGAAAAATTTGGTCGGGTTTTTCATTTCCGTTTGTGGCATTGCGGCGATCGCGCAATGCGAAGCACAGAAAAAGTTTTTTAAAGATTTTTTTTAAAAAAACCTGACTCCCGGCCAAAAAAGCAGGCGAAAATATGCCTGCCTGAGACTTTGCCACCTACCAGAGGGGTGGTTTCAGGGGGATCCCCGGCCTTCCCCCATCTCCTGTCCTGGGCTGCTTACACCAGGCTGGGGGGGAGGTCATCCTCGTCGTCTCGCCATGCCATGCGGTGGGGGGGATCCAAAATGGCGACCACAATTTTTCTTTTGAAATCATGGTCAAAAAACACACCAAATCACCACAGAAACATGTGAACTTTATTTATTTTAAATGCCTGAATTTTAATAGTAGCAGCAGATGGTTTTTTTAGCAATAAAACGTCGTGTTGATTTTATTTTATTTTATTTTATTTTATTTTATTTTATTTTATTTTAGACCTGCCCATTTGGGCTGTGCATGGGATGGGACCATACAAATCTTTTGAACCATTCCACCAATGGCATCGCCAGGTTTTTGACTGACACTTCTGGATGTCTCGGAGGGCATAAAAAGCTGAGGCACCTTCCAGAAATCGCAGTCGGCTGTATGGATGTGGTTGAGGGAGGAGGGCTGGCTGCTGGTGCTGGTGTGATCCGATCGAGATTGAGGAGGGAGGCTGGAGGCTTTAGGATTTAAGTTAGGCAGGGAGGGAGGGAATTGAATTTAGAAAATAATTTCTTTGATTCCCTGCAGCTTTGTCTGCTGAAGGGAATAGCAGTTTATTCTTTATTTCTTCTCTGGCAGTTTGTGAGGATTTTTTTCTGATAATGGATAAAGGGGGAGGTTCGACTGGGAATGGGAGGTGTGGATTTATTTTAAAAATATATTATATACTGCCATTTATTTTCTCTTTTCCCAACTTCAGTTTGCTTGCACACACACACACACATTTGGGGTGCAAGCCAAGAACAGAACCTCTATCCTAAGTGATATCCTAACTGTCCACTCGCCTGTCCACCCACGCCGCCACCCACCTGCGGCCCGCGCCGCCGCCTTCCCATGGCCCCCCGCCACTGCCGCCTGCCTGCACATCCCCCCGCCACCCACCACCCACCCCGCCCGCCACATAGGGCGCAAAAACGCCTAGCACCGGCCCTGATTGCGGGATGCACCATGCTCTGGGAAGTCAAATCGCGCTAAATCATGGTGGAAATAACAAATGACAAATGGAAATGACAAATTTTTGAAAATTTTTGCGACAAATGGAAACGAGCCGAAATGGACCCGTTCTGATAAGCGAAAACTCAAAACGTCATTTTTTCTGGTCGTGCCCATGTCTAGTCCAAGGTATAAAAGACACCTCAGTATCCAGGGCAGCTCTTACAAACATTATGGACCATTTCAGAGCCTCAGGTATGAAGGGAGAGTGTGGATCTCCCTGGCATCATCAAGAAGACCAAGGCATCTCTTAGAAATAAATGGGTCTTTCAGACCCATAATATTCAGGCAGGCTAGCAGGCCTGGGAGGACGACAGGAGTTTGCCAGAATACTCCAGCTAGGAAAAATGGAATAGGAGGACTACAGGTCTATTTTTTTAAGTTTTTTGAAATGGGGCCATGATTAAGAGGGACAGGCAGGCGCATTTGTATT
The DNA here is from genome assembly GCA_029282475.1 of Phrynocephalus forsythii. Lineage (NCBI taxonomy): Eukaryota > Metazoa > Chordata > Lepidosauria > Squamata > Agamidae > Phrynocephalus > Phrynocephalus forsythii. The sequence continues at coordinate 38,074,342 of JAPFRF010000005.1, forward strand.
TTGCCAGTTGAGAATTGGAGAACTGGTACTGGTCAGTGGTGGGAATAACAATGTGTGAGGGGGAAAGGAGGGAAAACACACACACACACACACACACACACACACACACACACACACAGAGAGAGAGAGAGAGAGAGAGAGAGAGAGAGAGAGAGAGAGAGAGAGAAAGCCTGCCCAAATTTTATTATAATAATAAAACCCTGCCCAATATCCCTCCCCTGATAAAACCCTCCCAAACAGAACAGAACAGAACAGAAAATGAAACAAGCCAGTATATTCTCAAAGGCTTTCATGACTAGGATCTGATAGTTTTGAGTTTTTTGGGCTGTTTGGCAGTGTTCTGGGTCTTTTTCTTCCTGATGTTTTGCCAGACTGTGACTGGCGTCTTCAAATGTCAAGGAGCTCATGGAAATAGGAGTTATCTGGAGGGCTTAAAGGGGAGCGTCCAGGACCCAGGGAAGCCATTTTACAGTGAAACAAATTGGTTCATTTTAAATGAAAAAAGAAAATAAGACAATTTCATTTCATTACTAAGGAAATGCTACTTCCCTGTTTCATTTCATTTTGTTTCATTTGTTAGCAAACAAAATGACAAAACAATGTTGTTGTTTTGTTTGGAGCCCATCCCTAGTTATATCCAAATCAATCTCTGACTTTTCTCAGCCAAGATGGATGCCAGTGACTAGAATGGAAAGCAATAATCCAATCTGCCAATTACCTCAGTACTAGGGTACTGAGCCAGAAGAGGTCTGGAAGTTTTTGACTGGATACTACCCCTATAGGGAATGATGGAGGGAGCTGGGTATATCCGGCCTGGAGAAGAAGAGAGTAAGGGGTGAGATGATAGTCATTTGAAAATTCAAGTAGCCTCAGTGGCTCAAGGTGGCTTCTTTTCCAGAAGACAGGACATGAACAATGGATTCAAGTTACAAGAAAGGTGATTTCAAGTAAACATTAAGAGTGTAGAAAATGATATCTCAGAAAGGGATCAACTACTTTGAGGGAAGGGGAATATTTCAAAAAACACCCCCTTTTAAACAGTTTTTTAAACAATGTTTGGAGGGCCCTTGGTCAGGAATGTTCTAGCTATGGATGCCTGCAATGGCTGCAGGTTGGACCCCCATGGGTCCCCATCTCCTTTTGCACTTCGACACTTCTAAAGTTCTATTTAAGTTACACACAGATTTTTTTTTAAGTGGGCAGAGGGGAATGCCTTTTGCCTCTGCTTTTCTAGAAAGCAACTTCAAAGGAAAACACCTGGCCGGGCCATTCCTTTCTTCTTGGTCTGTTGGCAGTTCTACAAAGAACAGGCCTCCGATCGATGCAAGGTCAGAGTTCAAGCAGAGCTGAGAGCACAAAGGTCCATGGCTGCATTTCTGTGAGAGACAACACAAGGTGATTGTCCTACAATGATGCTAGCTGAGCGTCTCGAAGGCTGAAGGCAGCCTAGCGGATTGAAGCCAGAAACTTTTACGGCTATATCACAAATATAATGATTCTTGCTATGTAATAATTTATCATTGTCTGTTGTGGTGTTGCAAACACAGGATGGGGGGAGAGAGAAACAAGCAAAATGATTTAAGATTAAATCTGTGAGAAAGAGACTGATGGTGGTAGTACAAATCCATCGATTGTTTCATTAAACGGATATAAAATATTTTATGATTAAAAGAATCCCTTTGCAGCATGTCACCCTTTTTATTATGGGCAGGACTTTACACTGTGATAAGATGCTAAATTGATTTTTGTAAGTACAAATCCACTAACTATATTCTAAGAGATGTCTTTCAATAGAAGGGGTGTTCTTTGGCTGACAAAGGAGGGAAATAAATCAAAGGCTAGGGCTAGCAATCTTGTCAGGCACTGAAACTAAAGCAGAAAGATGGGCATGCCACACGCTCCAACTCTGATTATATGGGCATCTGCCTGCATACAGTCCAGAGGTGTGGTATTTTGGGGCATGTTGTGGGATACCATGGCTCTCTGGGTATGGCTAGGATGCTACTTCCACTGTCCTTCTCTATTGCCAGAACTGTCAAGTGTCACGTTTTGGGTGGGACATTCATGGATCAATCAAGTTTCCTGCCGTCTTCCCAAAAAATTATTTTTCCCTGAAATGTCCCACATTTCTGGTGGCAGGTGTCTGAGTTCCAGATGCTGCTGAGCACTTCTCCCTGTGCAATCCCTAACCCACACCCCACCAGCTGTCTGGATTGGTATACATATCCCCTAGAAAACCGAGGCACCTAGGACACAGTGAGCATTTTGAAACTACCGCAAGGGATTCTGTGAGCCCTATATGCGAATGAAGCTTCACCCCTAGCCGAAGGGCCTGGCTGCCAGCGCTCCACCTCCCTAGAGCTCCCAGTGGCCCCACCCTCTCCTTCCATCCCGGTCGGTCGTGATAACACTTGACAGCTATGACTAATGCTTAAGCTAAAACTTATGAGATCTGCAGTCCAATGCAATCTAAAAGACAGAAGACTTCTCTTTAGTGGTCACTTCACTGTGGAACTCCCTCCCACCAGAGGTGTGATCAGTCCCATCACTCCTGGTTTTTTTTGGAGGCAACTGAAGCCCTGGTTAATTTCCTATGCCTTTTTTTTTTATACCACCCGTCTTCCAAGGGAACTCCGGGCGGTTAACAGCACCAGTCAAACAACAATCAAAAGTTCCAACAGTATAATAAAAAAATAAAAACAAGGAGATACATAAAATGGATTAAATACGCTACTACTAATAAACAAAAAATATTATAAGATTTTCCCCCAATCATGTAATTTCACATGTCCCTTCTGCCACCAAGCTGTTTTATTATTTTTATCATTATGTTTACTCATGTTTTATTATTTTTATCATTATTGTTTGTGCCTGTGTTGTCCTTCTGTTAGCTTCCCAGAGAGGTAGCCTGGCTAATAGTTGGACAGAGTAGGTAGATAGGTGGGGCGGGGGGGGGGGAGGAGAGAGAGAGAGAGAGAGGAGAGAGAGAGAGAGAGAGAGAGAGAGAGAGAGAGAGAGAGAGAGAGAGAGAGAGAGCAACAAACAGAATCAACATATTTCCCCATGAATAATGCATTGTGTTTACATCTTGGCTTTTTTTTGGGGGGGGGCTTTTATAGGAGGAGGAAGAGCAGACCAGTTCCTCGAATTCTAAAAGCTTCATCTTGTTTTCATTTGCTTTTCTTTACAATCTTTTTCCCATATAAACATGCCAATTATACTGCCTCCACAGACTAATGGTCAGAAAAATGTGCACACACACACATACCCCCAAGTCCTCAGGCTGCCACCACATGGCCCTCTATGGATCTGAAGACAATTATTCTTCCAACAAGACTTGTCAGAGATGTGATGGGTCACATTGAGAGGTTGTTGAGTGTTTCCATGGGAGTTGTACTCTTGATTCTTTTCTCAAAATCTCCATGACTCTGTTAATAAAAGGTCTCCAATGTTGAAGAGCATTTTTAAAGGTCCAATGGCCAGTTTGCCTCAGGAATAAAAAGTTGTCTTTACATTCCTATGCTGATGATGGGTGATGAGACCTAGAAATCTGGATTCAAACTATCTTTTGTTGTATTTTAGCATAAATCCATTACAATTGGCAGTAACATAGTTACTAGGAATACCATAGTCTGAATGATTTTGATTTTGGTCTTTAGTGACACATCCTTATACATTTAAGGACCTTTTCTAGTTTCTTCAGGATGGCCTTTCCTAATCTCAATCTCCTTTTGATTTCTTATTTAAAGTCTCCATTTTGGTTAATGGTTGAAATAAGGTACATCAGTACAGAAAGTATTTAACCCTTTCACTTTCTTCATTGTCTACATAAATTTATGTAATTGTTCTGTACTCACAACTTTGTCTTCCTAATATTCAACTGTAATGCTGCCTTTTCATTTTATTCTTTAATCTTCATCAATAATTTCAGATTGTTGCTATTTTCTGCCAATAATATGGTGTCATCTGCATATCTTAAATTAGCTATATTTCTTGCAATTTTCACTCCCCCCCTGACTATGCTCTTATTCCCTTAGCCTAAAAATGCACTTATGCATCTATGTATTGATAAGAAGGGCATTTATGTCAGTAAAATAACTGATTAAAATGCATGTTCAGATGAAACCAACTGTGGTGAAACATAATATTTATCAAAAGATATTATATTATCATTTCTTTAGATGTCAGTAGGTGTCCTCCTAGCTTTGTGTATGCATGCTTCTGGACAGAATTTGGACACAACCTTCTTCCTAACCTTAGAGAACTTTGTCCTATGAGGAACTTCCTATATATATGTATATATATTCATTTACTCACTGGGGATAAATTATGTGACAACAGAAGCTGAGTAACCTCTTGTTGAACTTATGTTTATCACTTAGCAAATCATTGTCTGACTGAAAAATTCGAGTCCAATGTCATGAGTATTATTCAGCAGGGAGGTACTGTAACTGTAAGCTTCCCAGAAGGAAAGATGGAAAACAAAGTAGATGTTTCATATATATATTTTTTAATCTGGACTCCTATTGTCTTTATTCTTCATACTTTCTTGTTTTCCACATTCACTCTCTTACTGAATGTGTGCCTAATATTTATATTTAATTGTTTAATACATCTATTAAACAATTAAATCTAAGCCCATAAATAAATGAATGAATAACTATGTGGGGCTGCTGGTGGAAAGTGTCAAGAAAACTTCATTGGTTCCAAAACCCAGCAGCCAGATTGCCGCATGAGGCTGTTTAGTGTTTACAGAGATCACATAAGCCTTCCTGTTACAATAGCTCCTCTGGCTGCCAATCCATTTCTAGAAGGATTCAAGGTGCTGATTTTAATCTATAAAGCCCTAAATGGCTTGGGGCCAAGCTACTTCAAGGACTTCATTTCCCTTTATGAGCCTTCCTGAGTGTTAAGATCCTCAGAAGAGGCCTTTATCTTGGGAACCACCACCTTCGCATGTGCAGTTGATGGGGACACAGGATAGGGCCTATACCACTGGTGGTGAACGTTCAGCCCTCCAGATGTTTTGGACCACAACTCCCAGAACTCCAAACTTGTACTGCTGATTACAAAGAACTGTGGGAGTTGTGGTCCAAAACATCTGGAGGGCCAAAGGTTTTGCCACAGACTAGGGAATGCCCTCCCATGGTACGTGGGTCCCATCTTTGCTGTCCTTCTGAAAGCAGGCAGAGACCTTTCTCGTCAGCAAGCTTTCACTCAGTGTCTGGCAAAATGATTAGGGTTTTCAGATGGGTTGCTATGCATTAATGCTTTGACTGTGTTTTTACTATTGTTTGTGCTTATCATTTCCCAGAGTGACATTTGTCTGTTCCTTAATCTATATAAATAAAAATATAAATGTCCGTTTGTTCAAAATCTTAAAACTTCAAAACTTCTTCATGGATTGGTTTGAAATTTTGACACAATGTTTCATTCACATATGCACGTGTTTTTATATATGTACTATTATAGATGTCACACCTGTGCCATCTGTTGGATGTAAAAATAACACACACTGTACTAAATATGTCACAAATGGAAAGCAAGCCTTGAGGTGGTGAGTTCCTGGGGCTGTACGTTGGAAAAGGCTGCACAGTGGGGTATCTCCTCTCTCTCTCTCTCTCTCTCTCTCTCTCTCTCTCTCTCTCTCTGTGTGTGTGTGTGTGTGTGTGTGTGTGTGTGTGTGTTTTGTGTTTTGACACACACACACACACACACACACACACACACACACACACACACACACACACACACACGCATGTACACGCGCCTGCACACACACACACACACACACATCATCATCACCATCACCATCACCACCAGGCCATAAACAGCAATAACAGGAGGGGCAAAAATAACCCCCCACCTTGAGAGCTGGCTTCTTGGACAAGAGACAAAAAACTAAGACAGTGGGGAACAGAGCTCTCATGGAGCAGCGGGGGGGGGAGGTTGTGGCAGGAAGCCAGCAGTCCTTACCTAGCAGCGAGGGGTGAGCAGTGACGGTGGAGGCTGATGGCATTGAGCCCCGGCTCATGGCTCCTTTCTTCCCTCGCCCAGTCAATCTCCCACTTTTCCAAACCCAGGAAATGCACAGGGCAAGTCATGGGGATTGCCAAAGGAAGCCCAGGTAGGCAAAGGAGGCGAAGAAGAGGTACCAGAGGATGCAGGGGTGAGCTTCCTCCTCCTCACCTCCATTCCCTGTCACAGCCAGCCTGGGCTCCCTTTGGCAAGCCCCATGACTTGCCCTGTGCATTTCCTGGGCTTGGAAAAGTGGGAGGTTGGCTGGGTGAGAGAAGAATGGAGCCATGAGCCTGGGGGTGTCTCTCATTTAATGACCAACATTGTAGAAGCAACAATCTTGACAGGACCGTTCAAAGCTGAAGATGTCCTCATTCCTCGCATTCCTATGCTTCTCACATGGACAATTATATGTTGCATGTTCCAGACTCGGCAAATCACACAATCTCTATATCTACACAGACAATGGAACAACAAAAATATTGTATACTCACATGTATTGTGAAATTAAACATATTAAAAACCTGCACTTCCCCCCTTTCTTTTCTATTCAACTGAACTGAGCCACAGCAATGTGTTGTTGCTTATATATTTAAATATTGTATTTGAATGTCAGGCATGTCCAAAGTCAGGCCTGGGAGCCAAATGTGGCCCATTTTCAAATTTCGAGTGGCCCGTGGCCTCTTCCTCCCACTGTCTTAGCCTGTCATGCATCCCCACCAGCTGCCCCCCCATGCCCAGCCTACCTGCCCCCGCCTCTGTTGCTGCAGAGTCCTCCCCACCTCCTTGCATGTTATAGAGACTTGTCCAATGTCTGGCCCAGGGCCAAATGCAGCTGAATGGTTGGCCCCCACACATTTTCACCTCACCAAATCTGGCCCTCCTTGCAAAAAAGTTTGGACACCCCTGCTCTAGACAGTTACTTCTGAACATTGTAAACCAGCTTAGTTTCTTCTTAAGGAAGAAGGCAGGGTAAAAAAAAAAATTAAATGAACAAATAACAATATACTGTACTATAATCATGAGGTCAGCATTAGCAGTCCAAGCAAAATCAGTCAATCAACGAGTCCTGTGGCTCAAATTCTTTATTCATCCACATCCTCAAATTCATTATTTATCCTATTCATCATTAAAGTTTAATCGCCTTCTCTTACCAAGCTAAACTTTTTTTCTTCAAAAATGATATCAAGTAATGAAGGAATAAGTAGTATATCTTGCAACACTATGAACAATTTTTTAAACATCACAATGAGTAATCACAACATGGTATGCAATGGATCACAGAAATGGATTGCTAAAAAAAAAAATTCCATGTAGAGTCAAATTAGGATCCCCTAATAACACCTTGTCAAAATGAAACTGTAGGTTTACCATAGTAGCTTCTAGCTCTTGGAAACCTGAGATGCTCTCTAGGATTTTACCCACCTGGTCACTTCTCTGGAAGAAGACATCAGTCTGGGTGACCAAGGCTGTTTGTATCCCAGTTTCTGTCCTGAAGTTCAGTTGGAATGAATATGACAGGGTCTGAACCTTAGAAGATTTGTATGCACAATTGGTTGAGCTACTGCCCTAGCTTGCCTTACCCCTCTGTATCAAAGAGAGCTTGTAAAACTCTGGTGCTAGTGGTAAAAATTTTATTTCTTCTTGATATCAGGATTTGGAAGCTGAGACACACACTTCCTTGGGTTATAAAAATTTAAAAGGAGGTCAGGCTGCAGGTTTCTGTCAACCTGGGATCAGAAAAAGGGTCCAGGATGAACACTGAGCATGTTTTCATGTGCAAAATTCGTAAGCTTTTGTTAAATGCAATGTCAATCATCCACTTGATAGAGAGCTGGTCGGATAATATCCTTTCTTTAAAAATATCATTTTAAAATTTCTGTGTGCATCTCAGAAGCCTGGTGAGAGGAATTATACAAGTGATAGCTATCTGCTTTTGAGTGATACTGTATGTACAGCCTTCGTAAAACTGCTGGGGCCAACCAGATATCTCAGTGCTTTTCAGCACTGTTTCCTGCGGTGTTGGATTCCAGTAGAGAATTTCCTAGTGCAAATCATGCAAATTGAAACATTCACGCAGATACATTCCTTTTATTTGTGGTTTCTTGCATAACTCGTCCAAATCTTCAGCACCAAACTTACAACCAGCTAAGCTGATTTGGGACTATTATGTCTCCAAATTAGGACCAATCCAAAGCTGCTTCCTAGTTTTTCAGTTTTTCTCTCTCTTTTTTTCCCCCCCCTTTTTTTTTACTTCAGGAACATTTTACAGGTATGGATCCAAAAATGTTTCTATATTTTAAAAAAATGTTGTTTTCCACTGTAACTGGTCCCATTTCCTACTGTGACATCATGTTGCTGTCATTACATACCTTGTTAACAGGTTTTGAATGATGGTGCCCCTATGAATTTATTATCCTGAAAAGCTCCTGTCACGAATGGACCTGCTCAGAGCTACAAACAACAGTGGCTTCCTTTATTGATTCAATCCATCTCATATATCGTCTTTTTTTCCTCCTCCATTTCCCAGCCACTTTACCCTTTCTGGTGAATCTTGCCATTTTCTTCACACAACATTGTACAGTACTTCATCTTTAAGAGCAACCTTTTGGGAGGGGGGAGAGGCTGTAGTCTCTTTATACTAAAAACATGTAGTGGTATATCTCTCCATTGTGATTTGTCCTAATCCCATCTTTCAAAATTTTAGGAAGACATTGGACTTGCTGCCTTACCACAGTGATGGTGGTGGTGGGAAGTGTACTTATTATATCTGCAGCTCAAAACAGAGAGGTTGGTCGATTGATGGAGATAGATTAATCCTGATCTGGCTGTGGTTTTGTTCTTACAAAAAGCCAATGAGAAGCACAGAGGACCAGATTTATTTCTTGCTCTGTCAGCACGAATGTGCAGTCAAAGATAATAGAGTGACACTAACAACTTCTGAAAACCAAGTGCTGTCAGCTGGTTAATTGTGAAAGTTCTTAGCATGGTTGCAGAAGCACAGAACTGTAAACCTGGAAGGCACCCCAGTGCCCAACTCTCTGCTAAAGCCAAAAACCCTGAGCTGAACTCTCCCTGACAGATGACCATCCAATAGGTGTTTCAGTCAGGATGTTCTTCCTAATATTTAACCAAAGCTTCCTGTCTTGGCATTGGAATGCATTGCTTCAGAATGGATGCTGTGGAGATTCAGAAAACAATTTAACTGCATCTTCCATGCAACAGTCCAAACATTTAAAGAAAGCTACTCTATTACTTCTGTTCTAGTTTAAACACACTGAACTGCCTCACCCATTCTACATAGGGCTTGATGCCTACATTTTTAACTGTCTCAGTTTCCTCCTTCTAGACACTTGCTAGCTTGCCAATATCCTCCTTAAACTATGGTACCCAGAATTCTGAACACAGAATTCCACCTGTGGTGTTCCCATAAGAGCAGAATAAAGCTTCGTCCCACCGATGGGCTTGCTCCATCCAGCGGGCGTCTTTGTCTCCTTAGATGGAAGTACGCAAGACTACAGCAAGTCTCATTGGGGGACGGGAAGGAGCGGGCTATATAAGCTCACCCCCCTGGCCTTCAGAGACTTGGACCCTCCCACCCACCCTGGAACCAGTGCGAGCTTGTCTGGTTGCCTATTGGGGCCGGATAGGATTTTTTTACCTGCAACACCACAATCAGCCATTAGGCGTCACAAGTTTTTTCGTCTATCCCACACTGGTAGAAGAGAGTTCGTTAGTTACATAGGCTATAGTTTAGACAAGTAGTTAATATGTCCATGCACCGGTCACACTGGCGGGTAGTGCAGAGGCCAAAAGTTGGCGAGTCTGTTCATAAATGTCATCCTAGCCAATCCAACTTCATGACACTGCGGATCGGGTGGTTACAGTGTCATGGGAAGGATGCACTGGAAATAACCCAGGCCAAGGGTTACATATTAATAGAGCTTGGAAGGCCGTGGGGAATTTTAGACATTTGACCAGCCCCTGCAAACAGTCTTTTAATGGTGGTCTTCGACTTGCCCTGGTAAGATCACATGGCAGTTGTGGAGTTCACATGTGACCTTGACGGCCCAACCATTGTGCTGCACTACCTTAGCCCCCCCAACCCGTTTGGTTAAATTCATAACAGTTCAATAAAGTTTGGCCCATTTATACCCCATCACTTGTGTCTCATGTCTAATTCCAGTGTGGGAGGGCAAGTGGCACTATTACTTCCTTTGACCTGGACATCACACTTATGTTGGCATTTGCCTGTTTTTTTGGTGGGTGTCACTGCTAGACTGCTGGTTGGTGGATATAAAACTGGTTGTGGTTCACACTATGGGTGTGCTGTAGGCTGAAGTATGTGTTCTGATTTTCCAAGCATTTTAGAAAGCACTAAAATGCATTTTTATTAAGAGATCATCTATTTTATCATTATTATACTGCACAAGGTAACATTTGCTTTGAATGAATATTTAAACAGTGGGATTGGAAATATTTGCCAGTTATTTCCTCTATCTTTGTGTATAATTTTAAATGTAATCTCTTAATACATACCAGACATACAGTTATTTTAAAAATGATTATGCTGAGCTGAGGTCTGACTGAAGGTTGTTGAACCTCGTGGCACAGTGGTTAAATACCTGTACTGCAGGTAAAACTGTGCTCATGACCTGGGTTTCAATCCCAGGTAGCTGGCTCATGCTTGACTCAGCCTTCCATCCTTCTGAGGTCGGTAAATTGAGTACCCAGCTTGCTGGGGGGGGGGCAATGTGTAGCCTGCATAATTAAACTGTAAACCGCCCAGAGACTACTTGAAGTGATATAGGGCAGTATATAAGCAGAACACTTTGCTTTGCTGGTTCCATTCTACCTCAGAATGAAAGTAAGGATTGGCACGAACTGCTCTTCTCAGAATGAAAGTAAGGATTGGCACGAACTGCTCTTCGGTAGTTCACCCTGGTTTGGTGTGGTGCCCAGACCAATGTTCCATGGGCACCTCAAGCTTCCCATCCCTACCTCCTTTGGTGATCACCCTGTCATTGGTGGTAGCACACTTCCTTCCCTCACCTTCTCAGGTGATTATTCAGTCATTGGCAGAAGGACAGGCTTCCCTGCTCCACCTCCTCATCTGAGTGGGTGATTGCCTGAAGAAATGGGGCAGGGTAGTTTGCAGTGCTGCCAGTGACTGGGTGTGCTCCTGAGGAGGTAGAGGAGGGGAGCATGCATTGCCAGCAGAACTATCCAAGTGTGGTTTGTGATCATCTCTACTGTAGAGACTTCTCCAGAAGCCAGAAAAGTTACCAGAACCTCCCCTAGCCAGAATGTCTATATGCCCAATTTCAGAAGCTTTGACACAATTTATCTTTCCTGTTTCTTTTCACTCCAGCCTTACAAAAATACACATGTAAAAGAAACAGGAAGAGGTTGCTGGCATTATGGTACTCTTTGAAACTCTTTAAGGCCATGGTCTCACTAAAGTTTTCTGGGCATCTTAATTTGATGTGTAGTTTTTTTCGGGTGGTCACATGATGTTTGATGCACAGTTAGCATCCTGTCGACAGGGTAGTATTTTACTGCTCTGTGCCCATCTCTACTTGCTTACTGCACATCTTTTCCCTTTTTTCTGGGTCGATTTTCTAAGTCTCCATTGCAGGAAGTGGCAGGAAAAAGGGTACAAAGCTAATTACTGCATATTTTCTGGGGTTGCACCTCGCTAGAGTAGCAAAGAACTGCACATTTTTAAGGGAAGTTTTTTAAACCAACCCCCAGCGGTGGTTTAAAAAAACTTTGGTGAAAGTGCGCTTTTGGGAGTGTGGTCAGTTGGGGCACCAAATTACTTCCCTTTGCGACTAGGACGTGATCTTTTACTGCTCAGAAAACACTGGTGAGACTGTGGCCTAACTCAGACTCAGCACTGCTTGCCCATTCTTCTGAGGTCTTTGCAGTACTTTGTTTCTCCCCAAAGCTTGCATGTTTTCTCTTAGCCTTTCCTTGATTAGAATGGTAAAGGTTCCCCCTGCACATGTGTGTCCAACTCTAGGAGCGGTGCTCATCTTTGTTTCCAAGCCAAAAAGCCAGTGTTGTGCAAGTCCGTGGCCATGTGGCCAGCATGGCTGAACACATTTCTGCACATGGAACACTGTTCAACTTCCCGCTTTTTAGGGCAGGACCTATTTATCTACTTGCATTCACGTGTTTTTGAACTGCTAGGTTGGCAGGAGCTAGGGTTAACAGCGGGAGCTCACTCCACTCTGTGGCACCTGGAATTCGAACCACTGAGCTGCCAACTTTGCAGCCAACATTTCAGCACTCTAGCCCGCTAAGCCACCACACCTCCTTGATAATCAACCTCCAAGATTGTAACTTATCTGGGTTACTGTGAAGGATCTACACTGGCTGCAGAATCCCTGAGTGCAGAGAACAGAGTTGAGCAAAGGAAGTACCCACAATCCAGAACTGACAATGCCTGTCTACTCCACAAATCTCCATTCTGTGCATGCAAAGTTGGTGTTATGCAACGTCTTTGAATGCCTCTAAAACACATTTTTTTTTGTTAACATAGTGGCAATACATTATAATAAGGCTGATGCAAATTTATCACTAACATTTATCTTGTTTTTCTTGTTTTTCATCCATTTCTTTCTTTCACCCATCTCTGGCTATGTTTTTCACACAAGTGCAATCCTTCCTTCCTTCCTTCCTTCCGTCCTTCCTTCCTTCCTTCCTTCCTTCCTTCCTTCTGCTCCAATATTATATTCTACATGGCATTTGTAATATCTATTCATGTAGAATGTCCAATATATATTATCCTATACTATAATAATACCTTTATTGTCAATGTACAACATGTGCACAATGAAATTAGCTATCCTGCACAGCTATTACACAGAAAGGCTGTTTTTGAGGTAAATTCCAATTGTGTTCCATTATAATTGGCAATGTACTCCAGGTTCTCTATTGTGCAAGAGGTGGCCTGGCTGCGAACCTTGGTGAAGCCTGTGCTTGGGGGAGTAAAGACCTGAAGAAATAGCTTACTTTTGAGGAGGGGCATCTCATTCCCTTCATACTTGGTTGAAACCATGCCACTAAAATCGTTGGCAACAACTGGCTTCTTTAAATCAAGAACTGCATCAATATCAAAGCCCCTTGCTGTGTTTGATGGGGGTGGGGGTGGGGGGAGTAAGACATGCTATATAAAATATGGATAAGCCGTCAATCAAAACTAGTTTTGCCATGTACACTATGGTAATGAGAATCATATTGCTTTTTTATTTTTTAAACACAGCTACATCTGGTAGCTTGGCAGCAGCGGTTTTTACAAAGACAGCACCTTCAAACTATCTTCATAGCGAGACTGGAAATCCTGCCAGGTTTAAAAAAAAAATGTTATTGAAAACCTTTCTCCCCTCATAGGCCCAGTTTGACAGGAAATCTTTGAGAGGCAGTAGCAATGAAGTGCCCAGAGATTTCATCTGTCTTCTTTTGCTTCAGGAAATGCTGAGCAAAGGCTCTCCTATTAGGCAAAATACACAACGCACCAAATCCCCTGAACAATAATCTTTGTCTGCTCTTCAGCTGACAGGTCCCTGTGTCCTAGTCTGTCAAACAGGGCCTGTAACTGAGACCTGTGTTACTGGGACCAATGTGAAAAGTATTTGACAGGACTTTAGGGGGAAAGCATTGTCAAGTGTTTGTAAGTTATCTTTCCGGAGCAGTCCATTTTATGTGGACTAATCAGAATGAAATCTATAATGTCAGGAGATAATACTTTGCTGGACACTTATTCTTTCATCCTGCTGACATCCAAGTTCCACTTTTGATGGGCTGTCTGCCGTTCTGTGTGACGGCTTGAAACCTGGCCATAATTAGTCAGTGTGTAACATCTTTTAGTATGAACTCTTTAGTATGAACACATATTTTTGTTTTGCTGCACTGTATTTTGTTTTTTGACAGGTGCCAAAATCTAAAATTTAAATGTACTTTTTGCAAAAATGGAAGTGACAGCTTGCAGGAATTCTGCAGGTGCCAAAGCAGATGTACTTCCCAAAATAATTAGACAAAATATGAAAAACTGACATTGAAATTTCATGAGTCAACATTCTTTGTGTTTCTCCGTTTGAAATTGTCTAATTGTTTATTTGTGCAATATAAAGAAGCTGTTTAAATCTGTTTGATATTAAGCCATTGTTTAATATAATTATATGATTTTTTTCCAGTCAAGTTATCTCTTGTAAAAACTTAGGCAGAGCTGGATATGCATAAAAATAAAAGGTAACGATACCCCTCACTTGAAGACTCAGAAGTCTTTTTTTGCTGATGATAAGAATTTTTTAAAAAAAGAAATGATAAATGTTTTTACATAATGTTAAAAAAGAATTAAAAATCCAAACTTAAATACTGAGCTCAGGAGTCCCACGAAGATCAGTAGTTATTATGATGATGATTCCCCAATGAATGCATATAGATTTTCAGCCTGAAGATTCAAGGTTCACACCAATCTATACAAATGTAAGTCAATAGGACTTCATTTTTAAAGAGCCATGGCCTAAACTGCTTTTTAACTGTTTTAAGATTTCTTTGTTACAGGGACAGAGAACCTTGCTTCGTCCAGGACTATTTATCTCATCATGCTTTATCACTGGCAAGAATTGGTAGGGTTCATTGAACATGGACTCCTGCAACTTCAGAAAAGCTGGTTTCTGCCATGTCTGGAATATCCTCTATGGGCAAATTAACAAAGGATAAGTGACCAAAATTAATACTTTTCACTCAACTGAATATGTGCAAGGCATTTTTATATAGTCATGTGCTTAGCAACATAGAAATGCACATTTGTCTTTTCATTTATTTTAAAGCATGCAATTTGCACACTTTTATTCAGTGTTGACCTTCTTAGTGATATATCTGATTTTTGCCCTTTAAATGGAAATGTTCTTTAGAGTAGGCAGTCGTTTGCACAATGTAAATTCATTTGTGTGGCACAACATCTGCCTGCAATATAGCTATGACAGTATGATAAACATCTGCCTATTGACTGTTTCTTGTAATATACAGTATGTTGCTGCTCTCTGACACTGGGGTTTTGGTTTGCTTTTTTAAATTTCTTGGACCCATCCAGATTTTTTGATTGAGCTGTTCTCTGCCAAAAATAGTATCTTTCAAGAACAAAACCTTGCAGGTGAGGCACTGCAGGCTGTACTGTAAGGCAGTTTTGTTTGCAAACAATAAACTTTCAGTTTTGATCTCGAAATATGAATGCTATTGTCTATGTAGCCAAATGGCACCACCAAGAAGGAGAGATAAGAAATCTTAAGGGCACCCTGATATCTAAATCCCAAGTCTGTACAACACCATTGAGAGTGGCACTCTCAAAATACTTGGTGAATATTGAGCATATTCAGTTCTCACAGACTGCTGACAGTTTGGGAGTAGAGACAGAGAACAAGACTGGATAGAAAGGGAATATAGAAAATACCAGAACTAGGGGACATACACTCAAATTGAGGGCTGGAAGAGTAAGAATAGACAAAAGAAAACATTTTTTCACCCAGAGCATTGTTAGTCTGTGGAACTCCCTGCCATAGGATGTGGTGATGGCATCTGGCCTGGATGCCTTCAAAACAGGATTGGACAGATTCCTGGAGGAAAAGTCCCTCACAGGTTACAAACCATGATGGAGATGTGTAATCTCCAGGCTTAAAACTGGGGTACTTCAAGGGCCAGATGCAGGGGAGTGGTATCAGGAGACAGATATGTAGTCTCATGTGCTCCTAAAAGCATCTGGTGGGGCCACTGTGAGATACAGGAAGCTGGACTAGATAGGCATTGCTGGGGCCCCGGAGACACACTGATCATGGGCCGATGGTGGGGGGGGCTCCACCCTTTTTGCCCATCCCTCCCCCTTTTTTCTATGTTGCCCCTCCTTTTTTTGGACTGTGGTCCGGCCCCCAGTTGTGTCTGGGGGAGTTGGACTGGCCCGCTGTTTGAAAACTTTGAGGACCCCTGCCCTAGACCTACAAGCCATCCCTTTCACCTCCTTGAGGGATGGCTCTTTCAGGAGGGCTCCCTGGCTAGATCTTAATTGCCAGATAGGTTCATATGGAAAGAGACAGTACTTCAGGTATCGAGGTCCTAAGCCATTTAGGGCTTTATATGTCAAAACAAGCACTTTAAATTATTGGGCTCGGGCAACAGCTGGTAACCAATGCAGGTTACTCAGAATCAGTGTGATATGATCCCCTGCAGCTCCATCACTCACCAGCCGTGCTGCACGATTCTGAACCAGTTGCAATTTTGCTGAACTGTCTTCAAAGGCTGCCCCATGTAGAGTGCATAGCAATAATCAATACAGGATGTTACAAGTGCATGAGTAACTGTCATGAGGCTACATTTGTCAAGGTAGGGGTGTAGCTAGTATATATTCTGTATATTTGTAGAAAGGCACCCCTGGACACCCAGTCCACTTGGGCTTCCAGAGTTAGACCGGGATCAAGGAGCACATCCAAGCTGTGGACCCTGTCTCTTAGGGGGAGTGCAACCCCGTCCAGTGCAGGGAGATGACCCTCTAACCTGTCAGGTGAAGCACTCACTAACAGCACTTCCATCTTATCTGGATAGAGTTTCAATTTATTAACCCTCCTCCAGTCCATTATCTGGCCCAGACATGAGTTCAGTATAGAAACAGCCTCACCTGGATTGGTGTAAAATAGAGGTAGAGCTGAGTATCATCAACCTATTGCTCACTCCTCAGCCTCCTGATGACCTCTTCCAGCAATTCCATGTAGATGTTAAACAGCATGGAGGACAGTACTGAGCAACTGTCCCCCAGCATCACCTTCTGGACATGGTCAGCCAGTAAGGACTGGAACCACCACAGAGCAGTGCCTCCAACTCCCAACCTGGCTAGCCTATCCAGAAGAGCACCATAGTCAATGGTGTCAAAAGCCACTAAGAGGTCCTGCAGTGTTCACAGGGTTGCACTCCCCCTCTCTTCCAGCAAAGGTCATCATACAGGATGACCCAGTTAGTCTCTCTACCAAAACCCAGCCTGAAACCCAGTTGAACTGGATCCAGAAAATCCGTTTCATCCAGCCGTGCCTGGAGTTGCCCAGCCACCACCTGCTCTAGCATCTTACCCAAATAAGGGAGGTTCCCTGCTGGTCAACCAGCCCTGGGTTCAGATTACGTTTTTTAAGGAGTAGTTTAATTACTGCCTTTTTCAAGGTGGCAGGGACCACTGCCTTTCTGAAAGATGCATTTACAGTCCCCTGGACCCAGGTGCGAACCCCCCTGGAAGAACTTTCAATTAGCGAAGAAGGACAAGGGTCAAGCAGCATAGTGGTAGAATGGACAGATCCAAGCACCCTAACCACATCCTCAGGTCTCAATAATTGAAACTCATCCAATAATACTGGACCTAAGCACAGTGCACTGGACACATCCCTTGATTCTGCACCAATAGTGGAGTCCAATTCACTGCAAATCTGATCAATTTTCCCCTCAAAGTGGACAGCAAACTCATCACCGTGAGCTGACAAGTGGTCCAGGTCCTCCACTGTATCTCCCAATTGAAGAAGAACCTGGACCACCCAAAACAGCTCCACTGGACGGCATTCTGAGGAAGCAATATGGTTGGTGAAATATTGCATTTTCACCAACCATATTGCCACAGAATAGGCCTGATAGTGGGCTCTAAGCTGTTCAATCAGACTCACAGCAATATTTTCTCCACCTGTGCTCCAGCTGTCTCCCTTCTCACTTAAAGTGCTGCTGAACTGTTTTAAGTATGTACTAATGAAATATTGTCATCTGATTCTCCCTTTTTATTGCTAATAGATTCAAATTGGCATGTGTTGTGATTTGTACAGATTTCTTTAGTCCACTTTACGATACTGTAGATCATTTCTGGTTATCTTTGTTTCATTTCAGTAAGTCCTTCCTGACTTCCCTTCTTATCCTTCACAGGTATCATGTATGGCTTTTTTTTTCTTGTGAAGAGATTCCTCCTCATTGTAGCTTTGAGATATAGCCATATATATTAGAATTTAGCAATTATATGTATTAAATTAGTGATGGGCACTAAATGAACTTTTGGTTCATGTTTTTATTTGTTATTCATTTTGTTACATAACAAAACGAATAATGAACTGCCCCCTCTAAAAGAAACGAAATGAAATGGAAATTTCTATTTTGTTTCTTTTTGTTTCGTTTGCCGGTGTCTCCTACCTGGGTCCTAGAGTGGTCCTCTTCCTGCTCCAGTCCTCCTGGCTGCAGCTAGGGGGTGTCCAGGAAAAAAAGAAAGCTGACCAGCCATGCTACAGCTGGTAGGCGGCCATGGTCAGCAGTAAAAAAACAATAAAATAAAATAAAATAAAATAAAATAAAATAAAAGATCTGGTGCATGGACCCTAGTGCCAGCCCGCGAGCACAGCCACTGGCCTGCAGGATGTGGAACCAGCCTGCAGGCCATCCCTCCCCCCCAAAAAAACCCCAAATCCCGATCAGGCTTGCAGGCCCAGTACTGGCCTGTGAGCACCCCCCCCGCCCATGAGTCACTGAACTGCCCTGTGGGCCACAGAACCGGCCCACGGGCTGTCAAAAGTTTTTTTTAAAAGCTGAACAGCCCACACTACAGCTGTAGCATGGGCCACGTGGTCAGCAGTAAAAAAACCCAATAAAACTAAAATAAAACAAAATAAAAGATCCAGTGTGTGGACCCCAGTACCGGCCTGTAAGCACCAAACCCAGCCCATGGGCCGGCAAAAAACCAAATGATCCAGCGCGGGGGGGCAGTACTGGCCCACAGGTAATGAAACCAGACCGCAGGCCAGCAAAGGTTTTTTTTATAAAAGCCGATCGGTCCACACCACAGCTGTAGTGTGGGCCACGTGGTCGGCAGTAGAGATGGGCATGAAATAAAAAAAAATTTGTTCCGTTATTCATTTGTCAGTTTGTTACATAATGAAATGAATAACAAAAATAGTGATGAAATTGGAACGAACCGAACAGAACCATGAAAACTAGGTTTGTTACGTTTTGTTTTCGTTAATGGCGACGCACAATGAAATGAGCTGTTTTAAATGTTAAAAAGCGTCCTGAATATCTGTAAAAAGCCAGCGATAATTATTTATTCTGCCTGATAATACCTACCGGGGGGGGGGTCCTTAAAACTTGCATTTATATCTTTTCTCAGATCATTGTATTTTTTTCCTTTAAGGGGAGTTAGGGGACATCAACCCAAAATGGCTTCCAGATGCCTAATATTGATTTCTTGGGTATTAAAACACCCTGGAGATCCGTAAAAATGCAGCAATAAATATTTGAAATTATTATCTACCAGGGGGTTGGGGTCCTTAAAACGTTTGTTTTTGTCTTTCTCCCATCGTGATGTATTCTTTTTTTCTCTTTAAGGATGACACAAAATGGATTCCAGCCACAAAATGGATGCAAGCCATGTCATGGGATCGTGTAAATTCTTGGACAATTTCAACCAATAGCATGCCCAGGTTGCAGAGTGGGTAGGTGTGGCAGCCACAGAGGGCATAAAAAGCTCTGGCAGCCCCCATCCTCCTTGCAGTCTACGGTGGGAGTTAGGGTGGGATTGCTGTCTCTGCGACTCATTACTTTATGCAAGCCAGACAGGTATGTGTCTCTGTGTTCCTGCTGGCTGCAGCCTGGCTCTTAATGGAGAGAAAGAAGAGATTTCTCTTGCAGCCTCACCCTCTCGGTGAGTACCCTCCCCTGCCCCGCAGTGCAGTCACTCTGCGGCTGCCTTACACCCTGGGCAATGCCAGCCGCTGCCTTTGCAGCCTCCCTGCATACCTAGTCTATACTGTGTCTCTGCCAGCTTCATTTTTTTTAGTGTTTTCCCTCTGGTCTGGGGCGTTCGGGGATGCCTGCACGTGGAAATGCTTTAAGTCATGCAAAAAGCGGGTTAAAATGAAAAACGAACCAATGAATCAACGAAATGAATTTTTTTAAAAAAAAAATTGCAAAAAAATGAAAATGAACCGTAAATGGGACCTGCACTGAAAAACGAACAACTGAAACGTCATTTTTTCAATTTGTGCCCATCTCTAGTCGGCAGTAAAAAATAAGCCAGTGCCTCAAAAAGCTCCCACTTGGTGCTTTTAAAACTCAATAAAATAATGTAAAATAAAATAAAATAAAAAAGGAGTGTCAACCTGTCCTCAAGGGTGGCTGGGTCGGCATTGTAAAATAAATAAAATAAATAAATAAAAGAACCGACCCCAGGGGCTGCACGGTTAGCATATATATACTGCATACCACATAGTTAAGTCAACTGAAAGTAATTTAGCATGAAATAAATCATTTTGGCTTTTGTGCCTGTGATAGGGTTCCCTTCATCATCCATATCAAGCCACCTGTTCTTGCCCCTTGGAAGGCCTGTTAGGAAGAACATATGCTGGGCCACAGGGGATGCAGTGGCTGGTCGGCCAGCCCAGGGTAGGGAGGAGAAGACTGATGTTAAAGGCTGGTGATGACAGCCATCTGCGTGAAGAGGCAGGGTTGGACTTTGCAGACAGCTGGTAAAGATACAGCTGGGAGAAGAAGAGACAAAGGAGGGCACAGGTGACACAGAAGAAGAAGAACCTGGGACCAGGACCATGGAATCTGAGGAAGAGGTGACATGGAGTGAGGCGGTAGAAAATCCAGAACCATCTCTCTTTGCTGAGAAAATGTATGGCCACACCTATATAAAGAATCCTTGGGCAGGGTTCCTGGGGCAGTTTTGTCTTCTTCAGGGAAGAGGTCACTGCTAGGGTTTTGACTGCTATACATTGGGTGCTATGGCTGGTGTGGACAGAATATGCTGGAGATTCAGAATGTGGGTTTTTTTTGGGGGGGGTGATGTGAGGTAGAATGTGTGTAGTCTATTGATACATGGCCTCACCCCCTGCTGGTCCAGATCACTTAGTACATGCATTAACACCTTGTCCCAACAATGTGGACATGAGATATCTGCTTGTCATGTCTATGGCCTCACAGGGAGGGATTAGAGGACTATCCCACTACACCCCTCTTAGCTGATACAAATATGCCACATTCTGTAAAGCTGAAGGCTGTTTAATCTCATTTACGACTGTCTGCCGCTTTCTTCCTTCTCTGGCAATCACCGACTGGGCTGCCAACCAATAGTACTTTCCACTTATCTGAATTGCACATTCAAAGGTACACATAATTTACCATGATTCTGCAAAAGCTATACAAAATTCCGCAAAAAGAATGAGGGAAAAGAGGTGGCCTCGCCTGTTCAGCAAGCTCTTTCAGACCGAAGCCAATTGTTCTAGAATGCAGGAGAATGTACAGGGCTGTTGTCTTTTGAACAATAATTGGCACAACCAAAATAATAGCATGTTGTTGGGGAACAAGAAGAAGAAATCTCAAGCCAGTCAACCCTTAAGAAAAGGAGCAGTGTGAGCTACACAAAAGAGATTGAATTGCCAGGCAAATGAACCACTTAGAACATTTTTTTTTATTTGAGAAAATAACATGCTACCAAAGTCCCTATCCAAGTGAGTAGCACTGTGTCATCTGTCAAAAACACATTTGAAGTTAATAAGTTTAGGAAAATTCAATGTTAGGTAGGCAGGGGGTCTACAGAAAACAAAAAAAATTGGCAAGTGATCTACGGGCCAAAAAGGTTTGGGAACCTCTGGATTAAAGTAACCAATTCCTAATGCCTCCAACTCAGGGGTCCTCAACCTAAGGCCCTGGGGCCGGATGCGGCCCTCCCAAGGTCCTGAATCCGGCCCCCGGGACCAATTGCAACCCCCCCCACCTACCCCCTGCTTTGCCAGCAAGCCAGCCTCCGCAGCTGCTTCTATTGCTGAGGCAGTTCAAAGCAGTGGGCTATGTCACTTCTCCCACTCCCCCCAACTACCACCCAGATAATCAGCATGCTGGCTAGTGGGGCAGTTCAAAGTGGGAGGGCTATGGCAAGTTCCCCCACTCACCCCAACCACCTCCCAGATGGTCGGGGCGCCCGGTGCAGCCCCCCTTTTTTCCATGTCGGCCTTTTTTGGGACTGTGATCCGGCCCCCAGTGGTGTCTGGGGGGGTGGACTGGCCCATTGTTTGAAAACTTTGAGGACCCCTGCTCCAACTCAACTCAACTTAGCAGTTCAACACATTATTAGTTTGATTTTTTTAACATGTAAAAACGCAGTCTCAGTTTGAAATGTCTGAAAAATAATATTGTGCAAGATGAAGTTGGGATGATTGGCCTCAATATTGCTAAATTGAATGGCAATCTACCACTGAAGGTCTACCCGAAATGCCCACCCCATGGCTGGCTGAAAGTATGCTTATTTGAATGAAACAGCAATTGAATTTTTTTTAAAAGCCTCTACTGATGCAAAAAAACGTTTTCCCCTTTTTGGTGGCAGCGAAAGCAAAGTAGGAATCAGGATTTGGGCTTCACCCGTTTACACGTGTCCTACCCCTCCCTCATCCAAGGGGGCTCCATAAACTAACTGCAGATTTTGGAGAGTAGCAAGTGGCTTTACCTGTCTGAAATTGAGTGCAGTAGCTTTTACAATGAACAGTGGAGATCATTTTATAACATCAGTATAAAACTGAACCAACTCCCATGTTAAAATTTTGTTAGTATTTTAAAGTGCCAAGGGGCAGTTTTATTATAGCAGTTTGAAATAACTTTTATTTATAATATTTATAATATTTATTTATAATAACTTTGTGCAAAAGAGCAAATAAAAATTCTGCAAGGCCACTGTAATAAAAAAAATGGAAGCAGACCAAACAAAAAAACTTTGAAACTAGGCTTTGTATTAGTACCCAAATGGGCTCTTGCTCTGTGCCCAATTTGGGGAAGTATGGACAAGAGTATTTGAGTATTTTTTTAAATAAAGTAAAACTGGTTTTGTTCCATCCTGTTCAGAAATAAGTGACTCGAAATGCATCCTGATTTAAAATAAAGGTTTTCCCTTCCTTGATGTCTCTTTGTGAATGGGAGTGAGCACAGCAGGGTATCACAAGCATGTCATAACTTTGGCCCTCCTGATGTTTTGGCCCACAACTCCCAGAATTCTAAGCTTAGATCGCCAATGACAAAGGACTGTGGGAGTTGTGGTCCAAACATCTAGAGGGCCGAAGTTTGGACATGCCAAGTGTAGACCACCTTGACAACTGCCATTGGTGGTATCAACATTCTGGCTGTCCTTTGCTATGTAAAGCTTGGCATCCTTTTTCCTGCTGGCAACATTGGCAAGGGCATGGTATTATGCAGCAATACTAGGCCATTTTTATTTATTTTTTGCTTTTTGAACTGTGAGTACAGAAGTACAATATCTCATATCCAGAAACTGAGTCCCCACCCCCAATATTGTTGAACAATATTCTTCTAATTATATAATGCCACTCTCCTTCAAAGTTGAATGAAGTGAGTGGCTTATTTATTTATTTATTTATTTATTTATTTATTTATTTATTTATTTATTTATTTATTTATTTATTTATCACCCATCTGACTACAAGGCTACTGTAGACAGTCACTTCTGAATAGACATATTACATGAATACCGTGCTTCACATTCACTTTTGAAAAATAATCCTGAATGAAACCTATCTTTCTAAATAAACTAGGAGCTAGAAAAGATGGCTTAGACAAACAAACCAGCAGATAGATAGACATAGACAGATAGGTATTACTTTCATTTTGAGTCCACTAAATGAGGATGAGTCCACAACATCAAATATTTTAGTGCAAATACGATTGGCATTTACAGAAAACACACTGAGATCTTCCACAAACATATGCACTGAATCAAGTCAATATGGCTGCCCTCCCAACTGGCCCCCTCCAAGTGCTTAGAACTTGGGTTGCTAATTATCCCTCATCACTGGTCACACTGGCAAATTTTTCATAGTCTAATGTGCTCAATGAAAGTTCATGGCAGTTTTCCAGGAAGGAGAGTTAGACGGCAAAGGCAATCTAAGATGGATTTCTTCAGCACCTTTAGCTTTAATATGGATCTGGGAATAGATAAGCATGTTTTTATGACCCATCAAGTTTAGGAATGAATACAAAGTGGCCCACATTGCTAAGGTGTACATACATGCATGTGACTTAGGAGATTACTTCATGTCCGTTTTGTCTGTTAGTGTTGTGAATAGGAGTGTTACGCATGCACTGGTAACATTCCGCATTGATTACTGCAATGCACTTTATGTGGGGCTGCCTTTGAAGATGGTCCAGCGATTGCAACTCGTTCAGAATTGTGCTGTGCGGCTGGTGAGTGGTAGGGCCGCCAACAAACACATCACACCGGTTCTGTATGACCTTCATTGGTTACCAGTTGCTGCCCGAGCCCAATTCAAAGTGCTTGTTTTGACATATAAAGCCCTAAACGGCTTAGGACCTAGATACCTGAAGGACCGCCTCCTTCCATATGAACCTACCCTGCAATTAAGATCAAGTCAGTGAGCCCTCCTGAAAGAGCCATCCCTTAAGGAGGTGAAAGGGATGGCTTGCAGGAATAGGGCTTTTTCAGCAACTGCCCCCAGACTATGGAATGCCCTCCCAAGTGAGACTCACCTGGAATCGACATTGATAACGTTTCGGCGCCAGGTAAAAACCTTCCTGTTCAAGAAGTTTTTAAACTAATGATTGTGGGTCCTGGTGGCAATTTTAGTGTTGTATTTTAATGTATCGTATTTATTGTATTTACATGTTTTTATTGTTCTATTTTTATTGTAATTTTGATGTTTTAATTGTCTATTTTGATTGTGAGCCGCCCAGAGACCTTTGGGTAGTGGGTGGCATACAAGCTAAATAAATAAATAAATAAATAAATAAATAAATAAATAAATAAATAAATAAATAAATAAATAAATAAAGTTACTTCACATCAGTCGCCCAACTACTGAAATTTGTCTCAACCATGCCCCCTGAATGGGTTCTGAGTGGGACAATCATGTACCTGGTGCTGAGGTAGGGTTTTCCCTTGTCACTCTTTTCCCCCGCTTTCTCATCCGAGACAAGACACTGACTGTGTAGTAACGACTGTCATGCAACAATACATTCATTTATCTCAGAAAATAATTCAAAATATCAAAAAAGTTTTTTAAAGCCCCCCAAAAATGAAAAAGGAAGCTAGACAAATGCTGTGTTTGTCATGGTACGAGACCGTGAGGTAATACTTGTCATGAGACAAGTTATCACGACCATGGGAACACTGAAACAGGGACAAAACCACATGATTGTGACCAACGCTGTCACGGTACAACACTAGTCACAGAACAGTGAAGGACATGAAGTGACCACTTTAATGGGCATGTTGGAAGCAGGGAAGAACCCTTTTACAGAAATTGAAACTTAGGGTCCATACAAGAGGGCAGCTCAAGGGTCATCATTCCTGAGTATTTGGCAAATTTTGAAATGGTATGTTGATTCCAATGTTGTGAACTCAAGATTACTGTGCAGAAAATGGATGGGTATCACCTGCATCCAAATAGATCATTTCTAGAGAGGGAAATTAAGCGTACACTGCCAAGCGCAGCAAGGAACACTGAAAAGATGGTTAAAGCAATCCAACTGGGTTGTGTCAAGGTAGCCCTGGGTGTTCACATAAATCCACAAGAAGAAGTGTTTGTTTCCCAGCATCCCTACATCTGCTCAGTGTGCCTGTGCTGCAAAAGCCTAGTTTGGGCACACATGTGGTGCACCCACATTAATAAATTAGATGTGTATGTAAATCACTTGCTAACTTAATGCTTCATGCAGTGTGAATCTCACTGAATAACAGTTTGGCACAGTGGTGCTCACTCTCACGATGAGCAGAATGTGCCAAAGAGGAGTTCTGTGCAGCTGCAAGGAGCCCTCTCCCATTGGCTAGGCTTTGTGCATCTCTCAGTCAATTCAGAAAATTCGGGCAGGGGAAAACTTGGAATAAATCTGACTTAGTGCAGGTGATGATCTGTCCCTGTTCCCCACCACAGGTCTTCTGTTCTTATTCTAAAGTAGATTGCAAGTCTTCTCTCTGTTTTTCTATATGCAGTTGTGTTTACATATTTCCCTATTGACTAAAACATGGTTGAATACCTTTTTGCTGGGAGGTGGGGTGTTCCATCAACTGTTCTGAAATGTTATCTTATGCACATTTCTTTTTCTGAATCACATGACATGCCTTGGAAATATATGCATTTCTGGGTAACATATATTCTGTTCAACAGCCAGTCTACACCATGTCTCTCTCTCTCTCTCTCTCTCTCTCTCTCTCTCTCTCTCTCTCTCTCTCTCTCTCTCTCTCTCTCTCTCTCTCTCTCTCTCATGATACTTCACTACCATTTGACCTGGGTGGTATTGTCTGATAGGTTTTTTTTTCCAATATCATTAAATGGTCTTAATTGTCAGGAAAACTAGCCAATGCTAGCCTGCTGTGGCATGTTTATTGAGATTTGGGGGTTGGTTTAACATTCAAGGAAGTCTTTCACTCCAAATTAGACTTCACACCTTCCTGGGAAATCCCACCAGGCCAATAATCTCCTAACTTTTTTCCAGAAATGAATGTAGAAATTCCTGTTTCAGTAAGCATTCATAGGATTGCTGCTCTTGTTTTGATTAGGTTGGTTTTGAATTCATTTTAATATGGTGCATTTTTATATTATTGTTTTGAACTTTTGTTTTGTTTCTAAAAGCATGCCAAGAGATTTTTGCCATGATTTTGTAAGCTGACATAGAGACTGTTGATTGTACGCAGGATATAAGTTTTGTTAACTATTTAATGGTTGCATTCATACTCAGCCTTCTATGAGATGTGCTGGTTGCCTTCTCCCCTACTTTATCCTCACAAGAGCTAAGTGTAAAAGAGCAACTTTCTAAAGGCACTGAAAATATTTCATTGTTCAGTGGTTATTAGAACCTTCATCTCTCAACTCAAAATCCAGCTGTTCCTTTGCCCAATTGTCTGTCCAGGCCCAGGGCTCTACATACTTAATTTTTGGACTTCTGGGTATTAAACTATGTTGGTGATGAATCAGGGGTGGCACCTACGCCCTCCCCTGAGAGGCTGCCCATCTTTACCCCATACATGGCAGATAAGTACCACATAGTCCTCTCCCATGTGTGAATGTTTATATTTGACCAGAGCATATGGGTGAAAAAGTTGTTTCAGTTTGAAAGATTTGCCAACATTGGTGAATCACATCTTTGGGACCAAAATAAATTGAGGTTAAAAAAAATATTCAAGTGGAGGAATCACAGAATCATGAGGCTGGAAGGGAGCCTATAAGGTCATTGTGTCCAAGCCCCTGCTTAGTACAGGAATACTGTACAAATAAACTTTTTTAGAACCTCTGCTTCAAACTCTTCTATGCTGTCTAAGTTCAGACTGCAGTGTTCATAATTCAGGGTGCAAACAAGATTATAATTATAACATAGTGTGTGTGTGGTCAATCATTTCTGTCAGTTGTGAGCAACTTTTAGGGGATGCAGATGGGCATTCCTAGATCTTGTCACCTGTCTTTGTTCCTGCACTATTCCCACCCTGAAATATTTTGCCCCCTTTCAAAATAAGATTCAGGGACTGTGAGGGACTCAGAACAGAAGATGTATTTTCAAATAATGATTTTGTTTTAAACAATTAGTAGGGAAGGGCTCCAGGGATACAAAGGTGTTGCACATATGCCTCAGGATGCCTTGTGTGATATTCAGGCAACACCTTTCTCACTTCTGTTTTAGAAAGAAATGCACATACTGTCTTTCTAGTTATCCATTGTTCTTGGCAACTGACAAAACATTAAACCCAGCCATAAAATGCATTTTTAAATGTGGAAAAATACTGCCAAAGACATAGATAAAAACAAATATTGAATATTGACGTACCTGGCCATTTTTGAAGCCTGAGTAAATGGCTCAGTTTGTGCCACATGACAAAGCAGTGGAGAAGGAGGAGGGAACCACAGTTCCTCAGACGGTGTTCTGTGCCATATAGAAGATTGTTTTTCAAATCTCCCACAGCTGATCCTATCTGAAAATGATCAGGGAAGGAACTATGCAGAAGGCTGCTGATCCAAGAGGACCTTATGCAGCAGCCAAAATATATTGTGTCCTGTTACTACATGATATATTTACGGACATTTCCATATTATTTTCATAGTTGTTTTCTTCAGCAATGCTACA
The DNA here is from genome assembly GCA_029282475.1 of Phrynocephalus forsythii. Classification (NCBI taxonomy): domain Eukaryota; kingdom Metazoa; phylum Chordata; class Lepidosauria; order Squamata; family Agamidae; genus Phrynocephalus; species Phrynocephalus forsythii. The sequence continues at coordinate 38,102,506 of JAPFRF010000005.1, forward strand.
TTGTGTGTTTAGAGCATTCATCTGCCAAAAGCATATGTTATTTTCTCAAAGCAAAAAATGTTCTAAGGGGTTCATTTGCCTGGTAATTCACTCTCTTTTGTGTAGCGCACACTGCTCCTTTTCTTAAGGGTTGACTGGCTTGAGATTCCTTCTTCTTGTTCCCCAACAACATGCTACTATTTTGGTTGTGCCAATTGTTGTTCAAAAGACCAACAGTCCTGTACATTCTCCTGCATCCTAGAACAATTGGCTTTGGTCCGAAAGAGCTTGTTGAACAAGCCCAGTCACTTCTTTCCCCTCATTCTTTTTGCGGAATTTTGTATAGCTTTTGCAGAATCATGGTAAATTATTTATATCTTTGAATGTGCAATTCAGATAAGTGGAAAGAACTGTTGGTTGGCAGCCCGGTCGGTCATTGCCAGAGCAGGAAGAAAGCAGCAGACAGCTGTAAATGAGATTAAACAGGCCCCAGCTTTATTGAAAGAATGTGGCATATTTGTATCAGCTAAGAGGGGTGTAGTGGGATAGTCCTCTAATCCCTCCCTGTGAGGCCATAGACATGACAAGCCAAACATAATGTATCCCTAGCAGATATCTCATGTCCACATTGTTGGAATAAGGTGTTAATGCATGTACTACATGAACTGGACCAGCAGGGGTTGAGGCCATGTACCGATAGATAGATTGTGTTCAGACATTCAAAATATCTCTCCAGTTTCCCTCATTGATCTTGGGTTGTGTGCTTTTTGGGGGGGAGGGGTTCAGACAACACACGTTCTACCTCACAACCGCCCCCCCCCCAATCTGAACCTTTAGCAAATTCTGTCAGCCAGGGACACACAACTTTTTTAATTCTGAATTCTGCTCTTCATTATTTTTGGGTTTGGGTCCTGTGTGAACCCATGATCCCATAATACTTCTTTGTACGTTGTCTTTACAAATTCCCCTTTCAGATGCAGCTATTTTTTCCCTTCTCCTCCTCCTTCTTATTTATTTATTTATTTATTTATTTATTTTTATATTTATACCCCGCTTATCTTTCATTTGAAACTCTAAGCGGCTTACACGACGAGCAAGCGCCAATAAACACAGAACAATAATATGTAGCACAACAAAGTAAATAAACAGTAAAAACCATTGCATCTAAAACCAACAGTAATAACTATAAGCCAAGCGTGCACAAACATTATACACATAAGTATAGCCGCTTGGACATTAAGATGGCGGGACCTTCACAAAAAAAAAAAAAAAAAAAGATCAGGGTTCGCCAAAGGCCTCTCGAAATAAATAAGTTTTTACAGCTTTTCGAAAGGCCAGCAGGGACTCTGCAGAGCGCACTTCGCTAGGGATGGAGTTCCATAAGGACGGGGCTGCCACCGAGAAGGCCCGGTTCCGGGTGACCGACTTCCGGGCCTCTCGTGGGGTGGCAACCCGTAGCGAGTGCGCTCGCGCCTGCCGAACTGGTCGGGCCGAGATGGATCGCTGAGCGATACGCTCTGCCAGGTAGTCTGGTCCCAAGCCATGGAGGGTTTTATAAACTAAAACCAAGACCTTGAATCTAATCCGGGCCGCAACGGGCAGCCAGTGCAAGCGGGCCAGGACTGGGGTGATGTGATCATAACGACGCACACCAGCCACCAGCCTGGCCGCCGCATTCTGAACCCGCTGCAAGCGCCGGAGAAGAGTCAAGGGCAACCCCATGTAGAGGGTGTTGCAGTAGTCCAGCCTCGAGATCACCAGCGCCTGGACCACTGCCCTCAGAGAGTCACCATCCAGGTACGGGCGGATCTGGGCGATTTGGCGAAGATGGTAATACGCGGCCCTGGTAACCTACGCCACCTGGGCCTCCATGGTCAGCGCCGGGTCCAGGACCACGCCCAGATTTCGCACCCTCTCCACAGGCCAGAGGGAGACTCCCCCCAGAGAGGGAAAAGGGCCACCGTACCCAGACGGCAAACCCCCAAAGAACATGACCTCTGTCTTCCCGGGGTTGAGCCTAAGCCTGTTCGCCCCGGTCCAGGTCAGCACGGCGTCCAGGCACCCATCAAGGATCCTCACAGCTTCCACTGCAGAGGTGTTAAAGGAGAGATAGAGCTGCGTGTCATCAGCGTACTGATGACTGCACACTCCAAAACTCCTAATGACCCCAGCCAACGGCCTTACATAGATGTTAAACAGCAATGGCGAGAGCGACGACCCCTGCGGGACCCCACAAGGGAGAACCCACGGGGCCGACAACTCCCCTCCATGCTGAACATACTGGGGACGGCCCTCCAGGAAGGATCGGAGCCAACTGCGAGCAGTGCCCCCGATTCCAACCTCAGAGAGCCGATCCAGTAGGATACCGTGGTCGACGGTATCGAAGGCCGCTGACAGATCCAGGAGGACCAACAGGGTAGAGCAACCCCTGTCGGCCGCCCGGAGCAGGTCATCTTGCAGGGCGACCAAAGCTGTTTCGGTCCCCCGACGGGGCCTGAACCCTGACTGGCATGGATCGAGGCACTGCCGATCCTCAAGGTACGACTGCAGCCGGACCGCCGCCACCCTCTCGATGACCTTGCCCATAAACAGGACATTAGCGATCGGATGGTAGTTTCCCAAATCGTCCGCCGCAAGGCCCGGCTTCTTAAGAATGGGCTTAACCACCGTCTCCTTCAGGCGGGAGGGAAAAACCCCCTCGCCAAAGGAGGCGGTGGCGATGGCAGAAGCCCATTCGGCCATAGTCCCACTGGCAGCTTTAATAAGCCAGGAAGGGCAAGGGTCGAAAGGAGTGGACGCCGGCCGGCAGTGCGCCATAGCCTTAGAGGCCTCGACAGCAGAAACAGGCCCAAGCTCCTCCAACCGAGGTGACGAAGGCGGTCCAGCAACCGGGGAGGCCGAGGCAGTGCTACCACAACCGGAGTCAAAGCCAGCACGGATGGCCTCAATCTTTGATCTAAAGAAGGCTGCAAAATTCTCACTACTGAAATCAGTAGGAGGAGGCCTAGCCAGACTAGGATTGGTGAGGTCCCGAACCACCCGGAAAAGCTCCGCCTGTCGGTTCGAGGCCTCACCAATTCTCACGGAGAAAAACGATGACTTGGCCTCCGTGATCGCGTTGGAATAGCGACTAGTCTGGGAATCAACAGCAGCCTTACTACTAGCCGTCCGGGTTTTTCTCCAGCTGCGCTCTAACCTTCTCCTCACCTGCTTCATTGCCCGTAGCTCCCCCGTGAACCACGGTGAGGTCCGGGCTCGGCACCGGAGAAGGCGCTTAGGGGCGATCCGGTCTATGGTGTGGGCAGCTGTCTCAAACCAATGGTTAGCCACTACCTCAGCCGGAGCGCCAGTCAGTCCACCAGGAAACTCCCCGAAGGCCTCCTGGAACCGTTGGGGGTCCATAAGCCTTCGGGGGCGGGCCAAAACAAAAGGCCGCTGGTCCCCGCGAGGAGGAGTCGCAATCGCCAATGAGAAAGAAAGCAGGTGGTGGTCCGACCATGACACAGGTAGGGAGATGAGATCCCCCACCTCCAGACTCGAGATCCCCGACATGGAGGAAAACACCAGATCCAGGGTATGGCCAGACCTGTGAGTGGGACATAAAACATGCTGGGACAGACCCATGGAAGCCATGGTTTCCATGAATTCCAGAGCTGCACCGGAAAGTCCACCGCCGGCATGCACATTGAAGTCACCCACCACCAAAAGGCGTGGGGACCCCAATAGCGCAGCCGCGATGAACTCCGCGAGCTCTGGTAGGGATTGGGCTGGGTTGCGGGGAGCACGGTAGCCCAGCACAATGCCAAATCTGTCCCGCTGCCCCACTGACAAGTGAAGGCATTCAAGACCCTGGCTAACCAATGCCGAGGTCCTGCTAACATGCAAAGAGTCCCGATAGACGATGGCGACTCCCCCTCCCTTCTTACCCCCCAACCTTCCCACCCCCTGAACCAGATACCCAGGCGGGCAAAGCTGGGAGAGCGAAGCCCCCCCATCATCGCCCACCCAGGTCTCGGTAATGAAGGCCAGGTCAGCCCGCCCATCAGAGATGGTATCATATATGACGGGGATCTTATTGTGGACAGACCTGGCATTCAACAGGAGGCAGGAAAGGTTGGGGCGCTGGGGGAGTGACTCCTGGACACGTGGCAGGAAGCCGGGGGGGTCAGAACGAGGGACAGGCACAAGTTGCCTGACCCGTGTTCTTCTTATCCGACTAACCCCACGGTTACAAGCGTACCGCCCACGGTCCGACACAGTCGGTATATGAGTCCCTGCAAACATGGCGGTCCCCTAGAAGAAGAAGAAAAAAAAGAAACTTAACAAATCTAAAGACAATATAAAATCTACCTCTAACCCCACCCTCAATAATAACACCCAAATTACACCAGATACAGTAAACAATAACAGGTAAACAATAAATAAATAATCATTAAAAATGCTAAGAAAAAGAAGTACAAAAAATACAAAAGAGATGTATCCGCCAGAGGAAGATGGAATCATGTGTGAGGCTGGATAGGGAGAATGGGGGAGGGATTACAGGGCACAAATAATGAAACTAAAGAAGGGGGAAACGGGGAACACCCAGCAGTCCGCGGCACGGCCTGCCGCCCAAAGGGGAACCAACAGGTGAGCCATCGCCAATCAATTGACAACGACGGCATGTCAGCTGCTTTTTACATTTCCTGAGCAGTGTGTCAATTCCCCTTTCATAGGCTCTTTATATGGGATGCAAAACACACACAAATTATCCATCCCATTGATGTCCTCAGTCTACACCAGAGAAATCAGTGAAGATAAGAGAGTACGGTGAAGCTTGAAATACACACATAGATGGCTCTACCAGCTCTGCATCATGATGGCTAGCAGTGGCTGGCCAGAAACTCACAACTGATGGGTGACTGCTATATCAGGAGAGAAGGGACCTAAAATATGTGTTTGGAAAGCATTGATATTTCAGTGTCAGTGAAACTGGTGTGTTACTGGAGCATGGCAGATCATTCCCCCATTCAACAATGTGAGACTGACCTCTTGCCACACTATATTGGTCATGTGATGAAATTGTGCAACCTATTGTGAAAGGAAAAACACAAGAAAGTAGAGAGACATTTGCATGTGTGAACATAGCCATGGTTAGGAGAGTCCTGGACACAAATTCCAAGATTCTTCACTACTGCTGTTCAACCTGATAGACCCCTGCCTGCAAATACCTAAATGTGGATAACACAGGGAACTTAGAACCTGAGATAGAAAATTGTGAGCTCATAGTAATCGTTTTGTGTTCTGAAACTCTAGGTGTATTTGCACAGTGAAGGACATCAGAATTAACTTCACTATGAAGTTGTACTGGGCATTTAGTTCTCTCTAGTATAAGTAGCCACAAAACATGGTCACTTTGGGGTGGGGGTCCTGTTCAAAGTTTTGTGGGGTAGGGAAAAAAATAGAAGCCCTCCACCACCAGAGGAAAATGGCCCAGACCAGTTCAATTTAGCTTTTGCATTGTATTGTCAGTAAAAACAGAATAAATACTTCAAATTCAACTGTTTTAAGCAGAGCAAACCCTGTGGTATTTGACCATGTCATTGCACTCCCACTGCCTTCCTCCATCTTCAGGTTCTTGAGCGACTGATCTGTCCTTCAATTCATCCTTCTGCAAAATTGATGTTTTATCATTGTCCACACCAGCCATAGCTCCCAATGTATAACAGTGCCTGACTATCATAGCCGCCATTTTATAAGAGAGTTCATTATATTTGCCGTTATAGGTTATTTGGAAAGAGTGGAGAGAGCTGCAGATAGAGATGGATGAATCTACCTTTTTCAATTTTCCACAGCTGTTTTGCTGTTTGGAGTGCTAGCTCATTCTATTTTATTTATCCTTCAGTGAACAATTATTTTAGTAAGAAGTCGAACTGAAAATTGATGCACAAGTTTGGGATTAATTTCTCAAAATATAGCATATGCCTTTTTGTATGCACCTCTCCAAATTTATATTGTAAGAGAAACTGATATCCTGCAAAAATAATTAGTTGTGAGAAATTTACAGAAAAAGCACAGATTTGAGTATTCATTTTTACTAATACTGTATATGCAACTTAGTGTATACAGTTGCTTCCATGCACACACTTCTCTGTGCATGTTTTGATTGAAAAACTGTATCATAAAACATGGGAGTGCTGTAGAAACTGCAAGATAATTAAATGCGATTTCACATATTTGCATGGGAAGTGTGAATTGGGCCTTTAAAAACAAAGCAAAAGAATGTTCTCTTTCCTTTGCTGCAGTTGCCAAAATTACCATTTCTACAAAGGTATTCAAGGGACAGCTGCACTGTATTCCTTTGCATCTCTCTACACTAGCCCGTCCCTGCTCTGTGACAGCATTCTCCCCCGCAATTTTCGGAAAAATGCTTTGGGTGCTTGTAAAAACCCTCTTCCAAAGGGACATATGAGCTTTACAGACCCAAACATCATCCCTGTTTTGGATTTCACTTGGGCTAGAGTCAAATTTCATGTATTCCCTCAGCCACATGATCGAGCATTACCATGCTAGTTCATTGTAGCCATGGGAAGGACCAGGCTGCAGATATGAGAGAGGGGAGGTCTATCCACAAATAGTCCCCTGTCAAGGAGACATAAAAGGAAACCAAACTCCCAACGTTCAGCTCCATAGCTGGATGCTGTGCAAACATGTCTAATTTTGCACACTCCAACAAATAACCAAACCAAAGCATTGTTATCCTTGGAAATGTGGACTTCTGTGAATTTTGCCATGGAGTTCTACTATTTATTGCATGCAAAAGGAGCTATTAGAATTTTGTTCATGAAACGGCATTCACCGTTGCATTATATTAAAAACGTATTTGCAAAAATAAGTGTGCTAGGCCAAATTGCATACAAGAAAAGTGTGTGTTAAGCGAAATGTACATTAGAATGCATATAAAATGTTGTGTGGACTAGCTGCAGTTACAATTGGCAACATTCTCAAAGTTCAGGATGAGCCAAACTCAAGGTGGGAATAATAAGAATCCAAGATACATTATGCTGACAGATATCCTTTCTTACTCTGAGTGTGCACCATTGGAGAATAACAGCAGAAGAGAAGATTGCTGTCATGTACTACTTATCGGTTTTCCAGAGGCCTCTTAGCTGTAGGAATTAGGATGTGGCAACAGTTTGGCATTTACTCTGGTCCATTGCAGCTGATCTGCACCTTCGGAACCCTGGTGATGTATGCTGTTTGGAGGCCAGAGATGCCAGCATGTTTGGCATTATTTGCACCATGGGCATCTCCAGTTAAAAGAAAAGGTTAGATGATGATGGAGAAGATCCTCACCTGCCTGAGACCCTGGACCCCTGCTGCCACTTGAGAGCAGGCAGTATCAGCAGAGGTGGACAAAGCACCTGGTTTTATAGAAGGCAACATCTTATGTTCAATATCACTCGAGAGAATGCATTTTGTGATCATTGCAAGTTGGAGAAACAGATGGCAAAGTCTATAGGCAAGCATTTTTCTTTTCCCCATTCGCCTCCACCTTCTGCAGCCTGCTATGAATATATTCCTACCACCTGCATCACTACCATGTTTGTGTGCCTGCATCTTGAATGTCTCCCTTTCATTCAGGAGGATAAATGAGTTTTTCCTTAATTTAACCACTGCTGGGCCTGGCAGGAGGTTCCCTCGAATGACAAGGGCTGCAATATGTAACAGAAATGAGCATGGCGGTGAAATCGGAGGAGTGATCATCTGTCATCCAACCATTACGGCGTCAGCTTTGACTGTATATTTTGCCTGCCGATGAAAATGATAGGCAATGAAGTATTTGTTTTATATTGGCTAAATTCCATGATTGAATGGGGCTAATTTTTTAACGAGGAGTAGGAGGGAAGGGTATGAAGGCAGCTGTCTCATGGCAACACTTAAAAGTGGCAGCTGTCAGTGAGGACTGTGGTTACCATGTGATTTACAGATCTGAATTGAAATGTTGCCTGGCTTTCAGCCGCTGTTCACATCCCACTACTCAGGATGGGGCTGCGTAGGGAAATAGATTGCCATGTGGACCGCTTGTGGAGTTGTCCAGTATGATATTTTCCACGATCATCAGAAGACTCACTCCAGTCTTACCACAATCTGTTCTCAAGCTGGACTCTTCCTTTTTGGCCCAGCCGTGCTGCTTCTACTTTTGCAGGGTGGACTGGAGATCATTCCCTTTAAAAGTGAGCCTTCCCAGTGCAATCAGGCACACACACTCTGTTGCAACCACCTAATGTGGTTTTAAAAAAAACACACACAGGGATTTCCACTTGGACATGTGCCAATCGGGGACAAATGGGAATTCCGTTTGGGTATTTGTTTATAGCTTTCCAAAATTTGTAATTTCTCCCCTATAAGCACAATGAGGAAGAAAACACCTTGAGCTTTAAAAAAAAGATAGAATAAAGTAAAACTGACATATATTTTCCCTTTCCTAGTGCAGAACTTTCAACAGATATATCATTGGCAAAGTGAACCCTGGGAAAATAGGGAAGGAATTGAAGAATGGAATATATATGAATGCATGTCAATGTACTTGTGAAACTAATAGTGAATCAACATCAGAGTATTAGAACGTTTTGAACTATGAAGCAAAGAAAAGAGATCATTTAATTGTACACATGATGATACAATAAAGCCAGGCAATATTGTCTTTGCTATGAGAGAAGTAGCTTCATCAAGGAAAACAAAAAACAAAATATGGCATCAGAAGTGAACACATTGGAGGCTTGACTGTGTTCAATGAGCAGTTGGCTTTTGATTTTGATGGTTTCCCACAGGCTTGTACTAGGACATCCTCATTTGTCATCAAGTCATTTCTGACTTACAGTAATCTTCTCCAGGGTTTTCTAGGCTGAGAATACTCAGGAGTAGTTCCCCTGGTTCCCTGCTTCTGGGATGGCACACTAGGACGGTGGACACACCAGCTGGATCCACTCGCAGGAGACACCATGAGGGATTGAACTCTCCACCTCTATCTCCACGGCTAGATACCAAAACCCACTGAGCTCTCCAGCCAGCTCTACTAGGATGGGGTGTGGTGGCTCAGTGGACTAAGGTTCCCAAAAATGTTGGCTGCAAAGTCAGCAGCTCAGTGGTTCGAATCCTAGGTGCCACGCAGCAGGAGTGAGCTCCCGCTGATAACCCCAGCTCCTGCCAACCTAGCCATTTGAAAGTGTGTAAATGCAAGAAGATAAATAGGTACTGGAGTAAAAAGCAGGAAGGTAAAACAGTGTTTCTTTCCAGCCATGCCTGCCATGTGGCCATAGACTTGCACAACACTGGCTCTTCAGCCTGAATACAGAGATGAGCACTGCCCCTAGAGTCAGACATGACTAGCACACATGTGTGGGGGGAACCCTTACCTTTTATTCTAGGACAACTATGCTGTTTTGTTTTATTCTGTTTTTTCTCTCCTTGGCATTTTGAATTCTAAAATAAAAGAACTCTAAATCATAAGGATTATGTTTCTGGGACTCACTCCTTTTTATTCTTTCACTGGGGGAAGCACTTCGCATCTCGGAAAGTGCCACCACAAATGATTAGGTATGGAGAGGAAAGAAGACAATGTGCCAGCCTGCTTCTTACTTAATTCTGGTTTTCAATTGACTGCTGCTCTCTGGTGAGGTTTCCTGCCTTGGATCAAATATTACAACCATGACCTCAGAGCCATATCCAGAGCCTTAATACCATGAAATCCTGAAGGGCTTTTTGGACCCAGCTATTCATTTCACACATCTTGCTGCAAACCCCATGTTTTTCCCCAGCCCAGTTGTTTCTTAAGCAAAACCATCTTATTTGGATAGTACATTTGATTATCCTAATGCCTTTAAGTGTTGGTGAGATAGATTTCAACATTCCTTGTCACGATTCAGAGGTCTATGCTGTAAACAGCAAGCCGTGCCACCCTTCTTATCTCCTTTCTAAAAGATACGTCTCCCAAAGGAAGGGTACACGTTGTTGCATTGTACATCACAGTGTGCTACATCTCCTAAGGCAGAGTTGCACAGAGCAACGTACTGCAGAGGGCAAGGAAAGATATACAATTAAAATTTGTTAAAGATAATTAAACGGAAATGGAGCCGGGGGTAGGGGGAGCTGCTCCACTGCTTTGTTCATAATAATAACAGGTTTTGAACTCTAATTAAATTTTTCCTTCCAATAATTGTATATATACAAAGGAACGTTCCAGATAGCAAAACAATACAGTGATTAAAAATGATTAAGGAGATGTTTTCAAAAGCAGAGATGAGCCAAAGAGGGTTGGAAGGGTTTTAGGTGTCTAGAAAAATAAAGTACCAGCTGGGAACCAGATGGTGTTTGGCTACGTTAACCAAGAGTCTGAAATACCAGTAGAAGCATCCAGAATGTGGCTTCTTTCCTTGAGCTGAAATCTGTGCCTGTGGGAATAAGCTGGCTATACAGAGAAAATTTTCTGACACCAAGATCTATTAAATCATGGGACAGTCTCCCAGAGGCAGTGGCGGCTGCCAAATTACTTGGCACTTTTGAAACAAGACAGTACAAAGTGTTAGAAAATGTGTTAGCTACAGTGAAACCAGACTGGTTAGCTTTGGGTGTGAATTTAGAAAACACCCTCCTCTCCCCATGTTCAATGAAACTAAATATATTCTGCCCACCCTATCTTGAACAGAATGCTGTGTAAGAGTCTAAACTTCCAATAAAAGCAAATCTCAGCTATGAAACTGATCACATAACTATTAGGCAGTAGGGGTTTCCCCAAGTACTCAGGAATGTGGAACTCAAGACTTTGAAGATTCTGAGTCAGTTAAAAATTTTGTAAACCAAAGGGGTTTCTTTAAAAACCCAGCACGCCCACCAATATAACTCTGTCTGTACCCTCTCGTGACTTATGGAAATTTGAAGTCATAGAGATTTCAAAGCAACTCATCTTGTTTTGAGAAGGGATTTCCAGATTTGCACTGAATCAGAAAGCTCCTACATTTCCTACTGATTACCTAACATTTGTTTGGAAGCGGCGGGAAGAACTTGGCAAGATCAGACCAAAGGCAGATTGAGGCCAATACTCTGCTCCCACAGTGGGCAAAAAAAAGTCCACAATCAGGAGAGGATAGGGAAACTATTAGGGATATAAGCCCTGATCTAATTCCTCCTTGTACAATAAGTAACATCGGGTGGTTCTTTGCATGCTCTCCTTATAATAATACAAGAGCAGGTGAATTATTTCCAGTTGCTAATGTTTAAAAAAATCTGAATTTCTTGACCATTTTCTGTAGGGAGCTCTCACTGCTAAAGGGGTAGGAGAGTGATATTGACTAATGGAGCTGGATGTTGGGGATATTCTGGGAATGGCATGAAAATGTGAGATTATTGTAAGAATTACAGGTAAACACTTCATAAGACACAAACCATGGCACCATGGGTGTTACTGTGCCCCAGTACAATCTCCCTTAAACCAGACCCTCCTCTTACTGCTGTTAGCACAAGACTACAACATCATGAGACCCACACTAATTGTGAATGCCACTCAGGCACCTCTTTCCCACACACCACACACAGTCAACCACTCAGAAGCTGAGCAGGGAGAATCTCCATCCTGCTCTCGTAAAATGATTGGCTGCACAGGGAGGTGGGGAACAGCCAGCTGGCTGGTGTCCATGACTGCCATGGGTCTGGTGACATTGGAGACTCATAATGCACTAAATGGATGGCCTGGTTCAGGAAGCAGGCACTGGGCCAGATCTCTACATTGGAGAAACCAAAGAGCTACTGAACAGGAAGAAGGTCCAGCATAGGATGGGCAAAGGACTCTTCTTCAAAGACGAGGATGTACACACATAAGACAGAGAAGATAGGTGGTTTGAGAGAGGGGTCAGGGAAGCCATTCATATTTGTATTGAAAATCCCTCTCTCAACAGGGGTGGGGCATTTAGACACAATCTGTCTCCCACTCATCATGTAGCCCTTTCATAGATCCCTAAAAAATGAGAAACACTTCACTTCAGCAAGGCTACAGCTAACAGACCATACTTAATGGGTGTTGGGAGGGGTTGAATAGGTGGGACTTTCACACAACCCATGCCATTGTCCACTTAATAAGTCTATTCAGGCCACTGTCCACCTAACAAGCCTATTCAATCCAGAATGGTGTGAAACCAATGTGAACTATATATTGGAACCCTCACACCAACTTTCCTCAGACTGACATAGCTACTTGGATGAGTACTGAAATGTTTCGATCTCAAAATTAAAGAGGTCCAGGTGCCATGACTCAACTTCCAGAGAGCATCTGTAAGTGCCATCAATTCATATGAGGCTACCCTAACCACTATGTACTTCATCTAATAAATTGCAACTAGAGCAGGCCTATTTCAACCAATTGAACTCATGGAACATTGACTCACCAAATCCCCATTTGCTCAATAAGCTTACTCTAGTGAGATTCACAACTAGAGATGGGCATGAAATGAACTTTTAGTTCATTTCATTAATCGTTTCATTACGTAAAGAAATGAATAACAAACCTAGGGTAAATTTAAAATGAAATGAAACTAACAGAAAAAAATTGGTTCGGTTCAGTTCAGTTAATTCATGGGGATGGAGATGTCTCCTACCTGGTGCTGGTCTAGAGGTCCAGTCTTCCTGGCTTCAGGGACAGTGATCAGGAAAAAAAAGCTGACGGCCGCGCTACAGCTGTGGCATGGCCACGTCATTGGCAGTAAAACCCCCAACAAAAATAAAATAATAATAATAAAATAAAAATAAAATAGGAGCACCAACCTGGCCCTAGGGGCCGCATGGTCAGCGCTTAAAGAGAGAGAAAAAGGCCCATGCTACAGCTGTAGTGCGGGGCCAGGAACCCGGAAGTTTTTAAATAGAGAAACAAAAATAAAATAAAAATAAAATTAAAATAATGGAAAAATAGGAGCGCCAACTGACCCCAGGGGCTGCGCAGTGGGCACTTAAAGAAGAAGAAAAAAGCCGGCCACACTACAGCTGTAGTGTGGCCAGAACCCGGAGGTAAAATATAAAATAAAATAAAAATGAAATAAAATAGAGAAGCCCCAACCCAGCTCCAGGGGTGGCCGCACCAGTGCTCTAATATAAAATAAAATAAATAAATAAAAGAAGCGCCCACCTGGCCCCAGGAGCCACGCGGTGCACACTGGGGGAGAGAGGTGCTGGCCCCATGCCAGAACCTCAAAAAGCCCCTGCTGCAGGAGCCAAGAACCACCACCACTGCCACCGAGGAGCCACCGCTGCCACTGCTGCCACCAGTGGTGGCGGTAAGAACCCGAACCCCGAACAGGCTCAGGTTCATACATTTTTTTTAAAATTGATACGAACCTGAACTGAATCAAACCAAGGGTGGGCCTGCACCAGATGAACCTGAACCATGGGTTTTCTGGTTCGTGCCCATCTCTATTCACAACATTAAGCAACAGGAGTTTAGCCAGAGAAGAATACAGATATAGGTTATTGTCAGAGTTTTGTGCTATTTGATCAGCCAGCAGAATACTTATTGAATAAATAGTTAGCCAGAGACAGAGTTTTCTTAAAACCAAACAGCTATATTACAAAACTATACAAAATATATATCACAGCATCACAGAACTTAGACAAAGTTCAACAACATAACAGCATTACATTACATTGACAAAATATATGGCAGAGAAACAAAGTGGGTGCCTTACTCAAAGAATGCCCAATGAACAAAAATTTACAGAACAGTTTTATACATGTGTCTGTCCAATCATAAATGACATTACCTCATAGCTATTGCAACCCCTTGCATCAGCCACAATTCATTATGTTAACTCTTAACATCTGCACTCCATTAGAAAAAACTATACATTGAGTCACTGTGACTTTGCACTTTTACAGACTCCATCTTTAAATCAATTAAATACATATCAGATATATATATAGAACATCCTGTCTAATACATATATTCACTAACTAATATCTGACAGTTATAGATATATCCAGTTAATACTCAAAGTACATATCAATAGTCCCATAAACAAACATTTAAGGTGAGTTGTATTGAGAGTACTATGCATGACTTTCTTGATGATGTCAGTGCAACTGTGTTATTTGCTTTGTAAAATATTTTTTCCGTAATAATCTTGCCTTCATAAACTTATCAAAATACCTGATAAACATGCAGCAAAACGTTCTCAATGATAGGATCACAATACACCTTGGTAACTGAGCAGAGTGAATGCTTTAAAAGAATAAAGGATAACTCATGCTAGACATTGTATTAGATTATTTTGTTACCTTTTTTGTTTTCAACCTTTCACAGTAAGCATCCAATCCTGTTCTGCCCATCAAAATAAATGCTGGATAAACTAATTCCTACTTCTTATTGCAGAGAATCAAGCATGCTTTATTGCTGGCTGGGTACAAAACAAATTTGCAACTGAAAAGGAAAGGAAAGTCCAAAGGGTGGAGTCTAACCCAATTTTAGCTTGATATCTATAATATTTAACTCTCCAAGGGTCATGCTACTTGCTACTTCCTAGAACCCCCCCCCATCCAACTGATGAAACTAGGATGATTGCGGCCATAACAAATCCTCCCTAGGTGAAGAAAACTGTTGTTGAGCGAGACACCTTTCAGATCAAGTTTTTACTGCACATTTTCCTGGCCTTAGCCACTGTCTTTTTCTAGGGAACATTTTTTTCAATTTTTCAGCATTTATAGGAGCAATTTTTCAGAAATGCTTCTCTTAATGGAGACTGACACTGTGATGTCACACACAGAGAAGAGTGTCCCCAGAAAATCCTAAGGGAGCAAAACACAGCTGTTGGGAAGGTAGTGCATTGCATAAGAGAATTCCATCCAACTTATTTGCCCCACCCTAACTGAAAACCTCTAATGCCCATGTTCATGTGTACAGGAATGCAAACAGCAATCATGAAGGAGATCTCATGAGCTCCCTCTCTTTAACAAGGGGACAATCAATCACCCCTTCACTGGTTCACATTACATGGAATATGTTCAATGGTCAACATCACAGAAGAAGAGTCAGGAAGTAACTAGTTACCAATAGCATTACTTATAATTCATCTTTTCTAAAATAATCATGAAAGCATACTTCTTTTACCTGAGGGTTGCAACTTTAATTAGAGAGGATATAATTTTATTTATGTGTAGTGTAATTGTAATCAGGATTTATTGTTTTGGAGGTGCTCTACCACTGAGTTCTGCTCTGCTTAAAGTCATCTGCAGGGTTTCAGTTGACGTGTTTCTCTTTTTCCTTCCTCTTCATTCAGGACCTGTACATATATAGTATTACCATTCCAGTGACTGCCAGGATGTCTTGTGTTGTTGAGCCATCTATTATGTGCACTGTATTGAAAACCTGACCGTAATCATTTCTTGAATGTATTTATCGGGGGGAATGGTTGCAGATCACAGCATCCCTCCATTCAAGTGTGTGTTCCGGATTGGAGGGAGACGTGTTACTTGATGAGATTAACATTTCAAACGGGCTTTGGTAGGGAATGCCACTGGACTCCCTGGGAGGCACTTGCTCCATTTGTTGAGTAAAAGGCTCCAGGAATCACTTGTTTGACGTGAAACAAGTGTACCTGGTTTCATCTCTCAAATGCTGGAGGATATGTTCCTGAGGGGTAACTTTGGGAGAACACTGTTATACATAATAACTCTTTGAAGTTCCACTTGTGCTGTGTTTGTTTGTACAGAAGGAATAAAAACTGAAGGCTCTAAGAAGGATTAGTGACTAGTAGGAATGTGAATGTGAATGGAAATCGGGCCATAAATATAGTCTACAGCTGTGTGAATTGGCAGGTGAACATTTAGTTCAGAGTGATCAGATTTTTTCATAGTGTTTCATGCCCTCCCCGTTGCCACCCTTACCTGTACCACACTTCTCCTGTTCTGTTTTAACACAGCAGCTGGAAGCTAAGCAAAGCTGGATCGCGTACTTGAATGGGAATGCACAAGGAATAGCAAGAATTTCTAGGGAGAACTAGGAAAAAACCCTACCTGAAAACTTGGAAAATCTATTGGGCCAAAGCAACCAATTATCTGATTTGACATTAAGCAGCTCCCTATTTTTGTTTTTTTGTTTGTTTATCATTTTGAATATTTTTACACCACCATTTGTAGTGTTAATGTGTTTGTCCCCAGCCCTTCCACAGGTTATTGACAAATACTACTTTTAATTTTTCTCTTTCGCTGCCACCAACCATACTTGTCAAGTGTCACGTTTTGGCCAAGACACTACTGTTTTTGAAGCATTTGTCCCTCCATCTTCACAGAACATTTATTTTACCAGAAATGTCCTGGGAAGAGGAGGTTGGAGGGAGCGAGGTGAGCTCTTTGGATCAAGCATGGCATTTCCCCTTTTCTTAGCTTATTTTTATCCTCTCCACCCTTTGACCTTCTTTTGGCTCAAGGGACAGTAGGCTCTGCCTGGGGTGGCGGTGGGGGTGTATTGGGTGTGTGTGTTGGAAACAGTCCCCACCTTATCTCCTTTCATCAAACCAGCCCCAGGCCCCCTGCAGACCATGGGGCCACTAATTGCTTTTTTTTTTCAGGCAGCTCAGTGCAGACTGGCTAGCATCTAATCAGTGCCTTGCTTACACTCAGCGATGGACAGCAGGCTGGGAGATTGCCAACCAATCAAGGCAGCTCCTCGAAGTGAGGAAGGGAAGGCTGGAGGAAGTGTGTGGGGGAGAGAGAAAAAACTGAACACGGGGTGTTTCATTGCCAGTACCAAATTGACTAGTGTGGTGCGACATCTGCGTGGAGAGCTTACTACTAACTAAAAATAGATATTCAGAACAGTGAATATATTTGGAAGGAAGGGAGAGGAAGCCTACTTGTAAGTAGCATGGCAACCAATCAAGACCTGGAATTATCGGAAGGAAAGGAAGGAAGGAAAGCAAGCAGTAGCAGCAGCAGGAGGAGGAGTGCTGGGGATTTGCGATGCCGCCGCCACCTCTTATTCTTCTCCCCTTTGGGTGCACATATTGGGCTGTTCCTGTGCCCCAGAAAGGGCTGAGGATGAGATTCCGGGGAGGTGGATGGGGGAAAGAGCCTGAGGGGTCTTTGGGTGTCTTTGCAGCACTCGGAATGACAGGGTTGGGGGGAGGAGGAAGAAGAGGTGGCGTCAGTGGCAGAGAGGAGGGTTGGTGAGTCAGTGTGTATGCAAGGTTAGAGGTGAGTGTGCGCGCCCTCCTGAACTCCCCAGGTGCATGTGTGCTAGTGTTTGCATGTGTGCATTACACCTCCCTCCTCCCGTCCTGGCTGGCACTGGGGAAAACTTGACAGCTACGCCACCAACTAGTTTTGCTAGTAAATTAAAGCCTTTAGAGTGTTTTAAACTGAATAATAAAAAAAGACATTTATTTATTACAAAGTAGAATCAAAATCATTAATGGTAACATGTTGAAGTACAGACAAAAAGAAGAATACAGTTCAAACCCACTTAAGATAGTTACTGATAAAGTTGAATATATGCACACCCAGTTCCTAAGTTCACAAACTCTTTGCATACCCAGACCTGAAATAAACAGGTGACATGTCAAATTGGGTTTAAAATTGGGCCAGAACTTTATTAAACCAATTTAATCATTTTAATCAACAGTCCCTAAATTAAAAGGGGGAGGGGCTGCTGTAGTGCAAGTAAACTTTGGCCTGATTTGTTCTTGACCTTCAGGCCCTTAAAATTTTAGGTGTGTTCCTACCTGGAAATGTGCTGTTAACTTTATTCAGTGGATTTCCATACTCTGTGGGACTAACTCCCAAAGGCAGCCTTCAGTAAATTTACCACAACCTATTAACTTATTACTAGAGATGGGCACGAATCAAAAAAATGGTGTTTTGTTTGTCATTTGTCGTTTAGGGTTTCCGTTTCGGTTTGTTTCCATTTTTTGAATTTTTGCAAAAAATCGTTTTTGTTTTTGTTCATTTTGTTACTGTTTCATTACCATTTATTTCAATTTTTGTGATTTTTTTTAGCATTTAAAGCAGTTCAATGTATTGCCGTAACGAAAATGAAACAGACGACAAAATTTCTGGTGTTTCTGTTCATTTCGTTTCATTTTAGAGACAAAATTCATTTGTCGTTTCATTACGTAATGAAACGAAAAAATGAAAACGGAAACGAAAAATTGTTCGTTTCATACCCATATGTACTTATTACTACTATAGTACTATTCTCTACTTAAAATTCTATCAAAGGCTGCCAAACTCCCTTTAATGGGACCATCCAATGAACTCACCTATCACAATAGACTTGCACTTCCTGCCTGTTGTGACCAATGTAGATCATGACCTGCCTAGCCAAGTAGTGAGAATGGGATGGGCAAAACTCACCGTCATACAACAGCCAATCAGTATGCCAATCAAAAATTCCCATCCGGCCGCAGAGCAACCAGCGACTCTCATTCTCACTACCACTAGGGGGGGGGGTTACTGCAAAAGTGGCAAGAAGAAGAAGCAACAGCAGGCAGCCTTATTAAAGGCTTATCCAAGCCCGCAATCATGTGGGCTATTCCTCTTGCTGCCTGCACGGATCGGGGCTGCAAAACATCCCCATCCAGGACCTTCAGCCCCATTCAGCCACCCAAATACTCAGTTTTCCTCACAGACACTCTTAAAAAACTTTTATCCATCAGTGTAGGTCCCTATCTATCCCTATCTGATTCTCTCAAATTCCCTATCTCACTAAATCAGTGCTGAGCAGAGCCTTAAATCCCCTCAAGCCACTCCCCAGACTCTCATTGGTCTACAAACCCACCAATCAGGACAGACAATTCTTATGAATTATTCATTACAACAGGTAAACACCGCACCTTTTTCCTTGAAAAAGGGTTCCTGTCTTGCACTCAGTAATCCCAACAGGGATCCATTACTTGCCAGCTAGAAGTCATTGAATGTTATTCTATTTGTTGTGTGTGCACATAACCAAGCAACAGAATTTCAGCCAGTGTCTATTTAGCATAGTAATTAACCTCATTTTTAAAACTGGTGTTAAGTTTTTGCTACTAAATGTTTATTGATCTACTGCTCATTGAACACACATAGAGAGACAACCAGAACAGTAATCACATAGCCAGTTGGTTTGTAGACTGTATGTCTTTAAGAATCTTGGGTCTGGAATCATTTAGAAATTTTGCAATATAAATTTGAATACCTCCCATCTGGCCACCTGGCTAGAAGGGCAATATTCAATTTGAATAAATATGGTAAATAAGACATACACTCAGAGGCAGCACCTGGAGGAGATGGGGTAGGGAATCTAACGTGTTGCCTCTGGGCGGGCGCCCACCAGTGTTGGGAAGTGTGAAAACACCTTTTCAGCTGAAAAACAAACCATAACTTGACAGCACACAGCTAAACCAGAAGATTCCAGAGGCCAAAATGATTGAGTAGAACTCATGTGAATTTGGTCTGTATTCCTACTCTATTTACCCAGAAGTGCATCCTATTGGAGTCAGTGGACTTACTTCTGAGTAGACATTGAAATCATATGATCGTATTTTAGGTGGGTGGGTGGGGGAATTATATGTGGTTACCTCAGACTTCTGTATACATTTGAGGCTCCTGTCTATAGGACCTGTTGCTCTCAAGCCTCCTCCAACGTATGGCAACACTATGAATGTACGATGTCCAAAATGCCCTGTCCCCAACATCCCTATCACATCTTGTAAACCCATTAATGTGGCTTCTTTAAGGATGTCAATCCGACTCATATTTGATCTTCCTCTTTTCCTGCTGCCTTCCGCCTTTCCCTCCATTATTGTATTTTCTATATAATCTTGGCTTCTTCTGTTGTGCCCAAGAGGACAGCTTTTGTGTCTACATTTTTGCTTCTAGAGATAATTCAGGTTTGATTTGGTCTAGGAACCACATGTTTGTCTTGCTGACTATCCATAGCAAAACTCTCCTCCAGCACCACATTTCCCATCAGCTTCCAGGGTATATATATTTATTTCTACGATCAACAGATCAGAAACAAACCACACAGATCAACAGCAAAACTGCACAGGAACAAAAACTGGCAGATACAAATGTAATATACCGGTACATTGAGTGCAGTTGACTTAGGAAGATAAAATTTATGAGATAGTTATTACACATATAACACTGACCCTATTACATACATATTCATATATACATATATAATGTAAATACATAAGTATATTTAAAGGATTAAGGTACCATTTCTCTCCTGCAAGCTAGTGCTGATCCACAGAATCTGGCTACTTTAATAGTTACTGCTGGACACTGATCGCATGTGTACTATTCATCATCTGTAGCGCTTTTTCTTGCAATGGCCATTGGGGGCAATTTTTTTTTTTACATTGCTTCCTGCGCCTCCCTTTGAAGTAATTTGGTAGGTACCCCCTTAAGTGCAAACTGCAGAATCCCTATACGTGACCCCTGGAAGAGAAAAGGTAACCCAAACTAAAAAGAGGCTGTTCACGGAAGTGCGGTAGCAGTCAGAGAGACCGGTATAGCAGCAGCAATACAGCAAGACATGACCAACCGTCCCCACCACACCAGCCTCACAAGGATATAAACGCTCTTCATAAGGAATGTTCTTGTATCTGCCTTTCAGCAGAACTGAAGGAAGAACATTAAACTTTGTGAGTGTGAACTATCAGCTTTTTTTCATGTGCAGCTTTCACACCCCTATATGGTGATCAGAAATACAAGTGTGTGGATGATTTTGGTCTTGGCCTCCACGGATACATCTTTACACTTGATAATCTTTTCTAATCCTTTCATTGCTGCCCTTCCAAGTCTTAGTCTTCTTCTGATTTCTTGGCTGCTATTTCCATCTGGATTTATTTTTGAACCAAGGTATACTCACATGTCACAAAACAAGTCCTAATAATATAATTGAGTCTCTTCTCATGTAATCACAACCTGAGAATACTGGAGGAAAAGTGGAACTGGGCAAACTAATAGTTTGCTCGTCAATTTGTTTATTCCCAGCATTGAGCAGTGAGGGACTTCAGGTCATCATAGCTAAAACACAGTTATGTGCTTCCTGCAGGCAACTACCTCCTCATTTAACAAAGTCATTAACATTAGTGGCACCTCATCATTAACAATATTTATTAACTGTCCATTAACCTGTTTCAGATTTTGTTTTAAATGCACCTGGCACTTTACAGAGGTAATTAGCTTTGGAATTTCTGAGGCCACTTCCTCACCCCACCCACAAAGCCACAAAATCTATATCACCTCCCCCTCTTCCCCTCTACAGACAAATTTGTCAGTAGATCTTGAAGAAAACAGGAAACATTAACAATGTGTTATACCAGACACCATCAAGCGCTGCTGATAATGAAGAAACACTTGTAATTTGTTCCTCTTATCTGTGATCAAAAGATAATTAAAAAGAAAAGATAATTAAAAAGAAATTAACTTTGCTTTACTTTTATCTCCCATTTCTGTTGCCTGCGTGAAAGGTTTCTGGAGGTATCTAAGAAGATTTCCAAGTAAATGAAAACAAAAAAATCTCCCTTAAACTGTTGCAAACATTCATTCTCAAAAAGCAAAGTGGCAAGTGATTTGTGAACAACTGTTTTGTGTGATAAGAAACATGGGAGCAGAAGGATCAACTCATTGAAACTTAGTATAAGAGAAGTACTATAGAAGTAGAGTTAGAATTAGAATTGGAATTAGTTTAAGTAGAATTAGGAGGCACCACAAGGATAATCTAGTCCAGTGCCCTTTCAAAACATTCAACTGAAAGACCTCCAAAAAAGAAGAGTCCACCACTTTCCAAGGTAGCTTGTTCTACTGAGTGGCTGTTATCATCAGAAACTCCTGCCTAAAGTTCAGTCACAATCTCCTTTCTCATAATTTGAACCTGTTAGCTTCACTTCTTCCCTCTGAAGAATGCTAATAACCTAGAATCGAGGATGACCAATAGGGAATGGCACAAAATGGAAAAATTGAGTTTCATTTCGTTTCTACTAGTGGGTCACTTCATTTTGTTTTTAAATGAATTTTTGCAAAAAAATTGTAACAAAATGAAACAACAAAGAAACAATGTTACTCTATAAAATGGCTCCCCTGGGTCGTAGAGGCACCAAATTTGGTGGGTAGCTTTTACAAGGGAGCCATTTTACAGAGTAACAAAACATTTCATTTTCTAAGGAAAAAAGAAGTTTCATTTCATTTCATAACAAAACGCTGTTTCCCATTTTGTTTTGTTTCATAACATTTCAAAAGCTTACAAAACAATGAAACAGTGTGTCATTTTTATAAGGTGCCCATCTCTAATGACCAAGAAGGCAACAGATATGGAAAGTAAGACCACAAGAAACAGATAATGGGATTAGGTAGGTGAGGTCTGGAGAAGAGAAGATTGAGAGGTTATAGGGCAGCTGTCTTCAAAGAGCTGAAGAATTATTATGCAGAGGTATGGCTCTTATGACTCCAAATTATGTTTATTTTGTTTTATTTCCAGGGGATCGAGGAAATAAGCTGTGTTAGTCTCTTATAACAATGACTTCTATAGTACCTTTATAAACCAATGTGTTTTATGTGGCAGAAGCTCTTGTGAGATGCAAGTGCTTGAATAAACTGAATAAATAAATATGTAATCCTCTAGTGGTGTACTGGACCCAGACCTTACTGGACTTAAGTACCAGGATTTTCTGATGAGCAGGGTTGCAAGTCTCATGTGCTGTTCCTCTCAGGATCACGTGTTCTCTTCTCTGAATATAGCTATTATCCTAACAATCAACACAAAGGGAGAGGACATGGATTTTCCCAGCAACTATAGGGATGTAAGTGAGAAGGGGGGGACTTCACTCGGTTGAGTGAGTTAGCCCGTGGTCATACCTGTGTTTTCTGCATAGTTTCCTGTCAGCGAACTACACAGTAAACTAACCAGGAAGAGAAGCAAATCCTGCTCCCAGCTGACCACGTCCCTCAAACAGCAGTTTCAGCGAAGTTTCCTAAACCACCGCTAGGGGCGGGAAACTTTGCTAGAAAATGCTTACTTATTTGTGTCTGCTGCAATGACAGGACACTGAAAATACGCAGTAAATTCAGTTTCTCCCCTTTCTACCCAGCTTAAAAAATGGAGCCTTGGAAACTGGAGCCGAAAAGTAGGACAAAATGCGTAGTACACAGGTTAGGACAGAACCAGAATAGGAAGGTACGACGCAGAAGAGAGGACACCAACTGCTCATTAATAACCACGTGACCGCTCCCGAAAAAAATATGCAGGAAATTTAAATATGAAGGAAACCCAGGTATTACCAAGGTCTTACAAAATGTTTTGTGGATCTTTCACATTTGTGGAGGCGAGGGAGCACCTTGCATTTTTGTGGGAAAAGTCTTGTGCTCTGCTCAAAATGCAAGAATTCTTTTTGTACAAAATGCAAATAATAATAATACAAGGTTTTGTGGGAAATGTTGGTGATTTTAAAAGTTTTGGTCATTGCACTCTCATTCAGGAGCAACAACAACAACAAACACAAATTTCCCCTGAAGGGCTAAGAGACTCCTTTGATAAGAAAAAACTACAGGCATTCATTACATCAATTCTCAGCAGCATTGGCATATCATTGTGAACTGTACCTGTTGAACAGCAATGTATGTTTGGATGCTTTTCATCTTACACCATTTCTACAGATTCCCCCCCCCCGCTTCATATGGAGGAAACATTCCCCAACACCCAGCTGTTACATCTACTGATCCTTTGCCTCTTTCCCCCTCTTCACCAAGGGGCAGAAAGCTTTTGAAGAGATGGATTATAGATTAAAATGTGCCTTCGGAATGATTGCAGAAGGGGTGTGGGAGTGGAGATGGAGGTAATGGAGTCCATGTACCTCTTCCTTCCTTCCTGCAAATATAGATTTAAGAATTTCTTATGGGGTCCCGGTGACTGAATGACAACTTTCAATTGTATATCAGGAAGAAAGATTGTAGTCTAGTTTTCCCCCTTGATCTTCTTGTTCTCCAAAAGCTAGTAAAGGTTCATAGTAAAGTAGTGGGAGGTGACCATTTAGAACCACACTCTGTGCTTTGCACATGCTGAAGCATGACTGTCTTACCACAAGTCTACCAAGTCATGCATTGCCCTGGGAGTGTGAAGAATAAGTACTATGCTGGGGTACAATGAGCATGGCATAACCTATGATTCCCTGACCCAGAAGCCAGCACTCAAAGAAATCCTGACTGAATTTGTCCAAATGAATTGTAACATTATTTAACAGAGAAATGAGACAGAAGGTTATTTATTCCTATAAATGAATAAAATGTCCTGGAGAATCTGAAATCTCCAGCATTATCAAACCAGAGTCTTTTCCATTGGAGAAGCAGCTGCAGTTTCTTTTGTCTTTGAACTCAATAGACCAGGGTTGAAGCTGCCTTTGGTAGAAGGGGGGAAAATGAGCTGTTGAAAGATTTTAATTCTAGCGACTACCATGCTGCCGCTACAAATTGAGTCCTGGCTGAAAAAGAATTAGAGTGCTGTGTTTAAATCCACAGGTTTCTCTGTGTCGAAAATGGATTCTTTGGATCATTCTTAGGAAAAAGAAGCACTGTAGACTTCTCCGCTATTTCTTGTAGCTTTTTAAATCTTTGAAATGTACTGGTGGGAGATCACTTCAACCTAGAAAATAAAACCCTTGAGTTTTACGGCTAGCCTCTAAATTAACCTACAGCCCTGCTTTCCCTCTTTAATGGAAACAAGTAACTAGACTGAAGGACTGCCTTTTCATTTTACACATTGGGCTTGGAACAAAGGTCACAAATAAGGCATGCTGTAATATGACCTCAAAACATGGGATGAGCTCTTCAAAGAGTGTAGCTTTTTCAGGTGGATAAGTGGAACTCCATTTATTCCCAGATTAGAAGAAGGGTGACACAATGAAATGGTCAACAGTCAGAAATTGGGCACACATGAAAGGGAAACAGGATCACCCCTGGGTTCCACTCTCCCACTTACTACAAATCCACAGCTTGCCTAGCAACAGTTAAATTAGGCTTGGGATTTACAAGGATGGATTTCCCATTTTCACAAAGGGGCACCAACTGGTTAGCCATTTACAGTGTGACATTTTCTTTCTTACTAACAGATGACAGTTCATTGTAGTTTGCGGTTCGCCGAGGTTGACAAACTGCAAATTCCCCATCCATGAATGGATGAACGAACAAACCAACAAACCAACAAACACACACAGACACAGACACAGACACAGAAACACACACACACACACACACGGAAGGGGCAGCTGTAAAGTAGAAGTGGCAGTCTGCTTTCTTGTTGAATTTGTTTTGATAAAATATCAGTAAGTTCATACACACATGCGTTACCTCTAAGGAATATCTTGAAACACCACTGGAACAAAAATACAAAAACCAGAAGCCTCCCAGGCAAGTGGGAAATGCACCTCAGTTACAATTATTGTGTGACCAGAAATTTGTGCTATGATGTAACTGGGGGATAACTGGGGAACATTTATCTTGTGCAGCCATGGCCTGAGATAGTGCCACATTGGGAGCAATTTCAAGCCTTGACAAAAGTAAAACAAACAACAACAACCCTTGATGCATTTTGACAACATTCCTCTTTTTTATTTCCTCTGTTACCAGGCTCATTCTTTTAAAAAGCAAGTGTTGCAGTACCTTGAGCCATACAATCATGTTAATGTTATTTAGCTTCAAAGTGCTAGTAAACTGTTAGGCGGCTACTTCACGTCCTTCCTCGTTCTGAGTTGACGTTCATTTCGTGATCACGTCGCTCGCGGTCACGTGGTCTTGTCCCGGTACTGTCCCTGTTCCCATGGGCATGATTGATGGTACCGTGATGACTGTTACTGCACGTCCTTGTTTTGTGACAACATCTGCACTTCTCAGCCTTCATTCTCGGCTTTTCTTTTTTGGTCTGACCTTCCGTTTTTGATCTTTTGAATCTCCTCTACATTGCCTTCAATGCGTTACGGAGCAAAGATCGAGGCATTTGTCTTTTAATCTATCTGCACTGTGTTGCTGACTCCATAGAGAATGTAGTGGCGAATGGCACTTTTCACTCCTGCCACTAGAGGGAGAATGGCATGTTGCATGACAAGCCTTACCTCACGGGCACTCGTCTCAGAATGAGAACCAAGACAAGCAGATTCCCGAGCCCAAGGAGGGTAATCTCATATCCCGCTTTAATCTCAGGGGGCGTGGTCGGGACGAACTCCTGTCATCATGCAATGGACGTGCAGTAAGATTTCCTTGTACCGGTCCTAAGCGGAACCATGAACAGCGATGACATGAAGTAACCGTCTTAGTCACAACAGACAGACATGGCAACCTCTTCAAAACATCCCTGGTTGCAGACCCTTGATTCCAATGACGTCCCCAGTTGTAGGGCAAATGTGACTGGGAACAGACCTGTTATGCCTTTTGAATGAACCACTCCTTACTAATTTCTCTTCAAGACACTAGCTTAATTGCATTTTAAACAAATGGGCTGCTTTGCTGGCCAACTTTTAAATGAGATAACAGCAATGTTCACTCTCCAGCCGTGATGAGTGCCTTGCAGTAGATTCAAAACTCTGTTCAATAACAGGTTTAATCTCACACCAGCAGATTTACTGCAGAATAAACTGCCACTGAGCTCATAATTAGTAAAACAAAAAAAAAAAAAATCCAGCCTACTAAATATTATTTCCAAAGCAGCAGGCTCTGTTTTAGTGGGAAATTTCCGTCGTGTTCTTTGTGTGTTTTATTGATTTTATGTATGATATTGGGAATTCATGCTATGATTTAAGATAATGGCCTTTATCGATCACTTAAGCAGTTGTTTTGCTACCCAGTAGCAAAATGATGTTTCCATTCATACACAATGTGAAGCAGACAGCAGGGAGACCTTGCCACTTCCCATCTTAACGTTTATTACTTTTCCTCTCCACCCCCTTTCCCTGCATCATATTCACGGCTGGAAAACAGCAACAGCAAACATTTGTGCTTCAGTAACAATCTTCTCATAATTTTCTTTGTTGCAGCTATTAGTAGCCAATTGTCTTTCCCCGAAACTCAGCTCAACAGATGTTCAAAGTATAATCTGTTTAGCATGAAAGCAAATATTAATGAGCTAATTGGAAACTGCTGAGGAAAAGAAAATGGTGAATGTTTCTTTCATGGAGAACAGGATCACCACCCTTGCTTCCCTCCCTTGCCTCCACTGCAAGGAAAACAAAAATATACCATATACTGAAGATTTATTTGGATTTTAATCCTAAAGAGGGGATTTTTAACAGAGATTTACCCAGATTTCCAGTTGGTGTGTCTACAGGAATGTGTATTCTTTAGAAAGCAAGAAAAAGGTTATACTGAAAATGATGTGATATTCAAAATACCCTTCTAGTTGCTAGATGCCTTTCCTCCACTAAGGTATCATTGGAAATCCATATGTTTGTCCAGAATACAAAAATAAAGACTTTCCCATAAAGAATAAGAACAACAGCAAAGCAACAAAAACATAGGGCGCTTTTACATGACCCCTAAAATCCGAGGCAAATGGCTCCCAGATCCGGAGCTTAAAATTGTTTTCCCACCAGCTCCGGAGTTTTAAAAAAATTAAGTGCGGCCACGCCCACCTAAGCGCGTCCCAGAGCACTTTTCAGGTCCTCAGCCAGATGTGCTTGTGAGAGTAGTGGGGGCAAGATAAGGCATTCCCTTTGGGATCTTAATACATGTAGGGATGCCTATAGGGAGATACAGTGCTTCAGATAGACAGGACCTAAGCAATAAAACCCTTCAAATGTGATGATCAGCACTGTCAGTAAGGCCCAGATATGAACTGGCCGCCAATGAAGCTGCTGCATTTTTATTTATTTATTTATTTATTTATTTATTTATTTATTTATTTATTTATTTACAAGATTTTTAAGCCGCCCCACTTCCAGATGGTATCTGGGCAGTGAGATACTGTGTGTGTATGTGCACGCACATGTCAATGTGTGCACACATACATGAATGTCTAAAACAGAGGGAGGGGAGAGTCATGGTAACCATCCCTAGTCAACAGTCTGGCTGGAGGCAAAGAACCTTACTAAATGGAGATTTTCCATCCCTGTGTATTGAATGATTTTTTTGTTTCCCTAGCTCAGTGGTCCCCAATGATTGGGGGAGGCCGGGAGGCTTCCCCTTTTTCCGCCGCCCCTCCTCCTCCTCCTCTTCTCTCCCGGGCAGCCGGAGGAGGAGTACGGCGCACGGGCGGGGTGGCGGGAGCCCGGGCTCCTGGGTGGCGGCCCCCGCCTCCTCCTCCTGTTGGCGGCGCAAGGGCCACGGCCCGCCCGGTTCGGCTGCGACTCCGCGGCCGGCGGCGGGGTGCCCGCCGCCGCCGCCGCCCCGGCTCCGGTCCCGGTGGCGCCTCGGGCCGGAGACGCCACCCCCACCGGCCTCCCTCCCCCCCCCTCCCGCTCGCCCGCCCAAAGGCCGCAGCCGGAGGCAAGCGGTGGCGCAGAGGTGCCCCACCGAGGCGGGCGGCGGCGGCGGCCACGGGCGCCCCGCCGCCCGGCCGCGGAGCCGCAGCTGAACCCGGGCTGCCGCCGTGGGCCGCCGCGGCCCCAGGTTGGGGCACCTCTGCGCCGCCGCTTGCCTCCGGCCGCCGACAGGAGGAGGAGGCGGGGGCCCACCCGCCCAGGAGCCCCAGGCTCCCCGCCCATCCCATGCCCAACGCCCCCAGCTGGCAAGCCCTCCGCCGCCGCCGCC
This sequence comes from Phrynocephalus forsythii, assembly GCA_029282475.1. NCBI lineage: Eukaryota > Metazoa > Chordata > Lepidosauria > Squamata > Agamidae > Phrynocephalus > Phrynocephalus forsythii. Next base: position 38,131,219 of record JAPFRF010000005.1, read on the forward strand.
GCTCTCCCGTGGCCCCCAAGGTACACACGCCAAGCCCCCCGCACCTCCTCCTCCCCTCCTCCCTCCCCCCTCCCCATCCCCCACACCCCCTCCCCTGCCCCCCACACCCCCACACCCCCCTCCCCACCCCCACCCCGGGCCACGGGAAAATAATCAAACAAAGACCGGTCCCTGGAGACAAAAAGGTTGGGGAGCACTGTTCTAGCTCACCCTGTGCTTTGCCCTGTACAACTCAGCCTAAGCATTAGGTTCAAAGGGATCTAGACATTCAGATAAATACATGGAATGAAAATATTGGCTAACTCTATTTTAATATTTAATACAATATGAATCAATGTGAGACAAATCAATTTATTACAAGTTAATCAGCTGCCAGTGTTATATCCCTCTTCCCAAGTCGCTCTCCTGCTAATAGGAGGAACTACATCTACTTGTCCATGCTATCGCCTCTCATTCATTGCTGGAAAATCTAAAACTGATCTTGTGTTAATGCCATTTCTTTAGATACAGCATAGAAGAGCTGCACAGGGACCCATTTAATACAGATTGACTGTTCTGGGCTAAGTTAATTGGTTGAGGAGATTAATAGTTGCTCTAATAACCTGGCACAGCACATGTGTTAACATGTAGTATAAAATGCATTAAGTAAATGCTACAATGAATTCCTAAATTTTACAATAAATTTGCATGGTGTAAATATAGTGGGACTGAAATATGCATGGGGTTTTGAAATTACTGAAACACACACACACTAGATAGATAGATAGATAGATAGATGATAGATAGATAGATAGATAGATAGATAGATAGATAGATAGATAGATAGATAGATAGATAGATAGATAGATAGATAGATAGATAGATAGATGATAGATAGATAGATTCTTAATATGTTGTAGATTCTGAAACTCAGCTCAACAGATGTTCAAAGTATAATCTGTTTAGCATGAAAGCAAATATTAATGAGCTAATTGGAAACTGCTGAGGAAAAGAAAATGGTGAATGTTTCTTTCATGGAGAACAGGATCACCACCCTTGCTTCCCTCCCTTGCCTCCACTGCAAGGAAAAAAAAAATATACCATATACTGAAGATTTATTTGGATTTTAATCCCAAAGAGGGGATTTTTAAGAGAGTTACCCAGATTTCCAGTTGGTGTGTCTACAGGAATGTGTATTCTGATACAGAAACAGCTTAAATTGTCAAATACTACAATCCTACAGTATTTTCACAGGTTGAAGTTGCACTGCATGCAGTTGAGTCTATGCATGTATGCATGTAGTATTGTTGGATATAAGTGGGTCAGATTTAGAACCCTGGGGGACAGGAAGAAAAATGTTGAATCAAGAGCTCTTCCAATTACATAGTTAAAGGCTTGGCGAAGATTCATAAAGAATAACTTTGCAAATATCCACATATTCAGTGATGCAGGTCGCTTAACTGGCAGTGGATTGTCCAGGAAAAGGATCTTGGAGCTGTGGTAGGTACCTGAGCAACAATGTTGATGAACCAGGGGCTAGCAACTGGAAAAGAAGGGAATTTTGTACCACGAATTGCATGGAAACAGAGCAAAAATAAATCTGCTGATATATGTATTGTCATGCTATCATATATATCTTTGGCATGATAGGTGTGAACTGCTGTGCATCTCAGAAAATGATGTGGTAGAGATTAGGGATGGGTACCATACAAAAAATGACACACTGTTTCATCGTTTCATTAGCTAACAAAACGAAATTAAATGAAATGGGGAAGCAGCATTTTGTTACAAACAAAATGGAACACCATTTTCCCCTCTAGAATGAAACATTTCATTCTAGAGGGGGAAATGGTGTTCCATTTTGTTTGGAAAAATGCTGCTTCCCCATTTAATTTAATTTCATTTTGTTAGCTGAAATGAAATTAAATGGGGATAAATAAATAAATAATTGATCTTGTAAATAAATAAAATGATTCATTCTAGAGCAGGCATGTCCAAACTTTGGCCCTCCTGATGTTTTGGATCACAACTCCCAGAATTCTAAGCTTAGGTTGCCAATGACAAAGGACTGTGGGAGTGGTGGTCCAAAACATCTGGAGGGCCAAAGTTTGGACATGCCTGTTCTAGAGGAATTTAGAAGTTTTTTTTCCTACAGGCACCCCCCTTGGAGCTTTATAGTTCAGCCCCCTTATCCCCAAATGTTTCCAAATTTCAGGGGGTTCTCTAAAATAGTTTTCTGAAAGTACCCTTGCTACTTTGGTGCCCCAATGTAAGTAATTCTTTTGAAAGCATTTTTTAAAAAAATATGCACTCTACTTTGGAGAACTTCTTTCATTTCTTCCTTCGATCTCATTTTACCCATCCAATCCTTCAATCTAGCCACTTGTTTTTCCCTAAATAATTTTTAAAATTTATTTTATTATCATTAAAAGAATAAAAGAAATATACATCAAAAAGAAGAGCAGAAAAAAAAAAACTGAAAAAAGGAAAAAGAGTAAAAACATATAACCCATATCTCATTTGGTGAGTTTCCATCATTTACATCATTAGCATCCTTTTTGCTTCCTCACACAGAGTATTGTTAAACTAGGGAAGTCACTACTGCAGTACATGACAGCCTAGTCATCCTTTTAGATAATGTTAAAAGGGGTTCAAATATATTTATGGAAAATGTCTGAGAAGATTCTCAGTCATCCAGGTGAGCTGTTTGGATGAGTAGCAAAACATTTCTATCTCTCAAAAAAGAAGTCCAGTAGCGATGACTCAACTTCCAGATATTTATGGAAATTAAGACTACCAGTGGCTGCAAGTCATGATTAAGGGTAATTGAGAAGCTCATGTGGTTCTAGAGCATAAATACAGATCAAAACAGTCAGATTTTGATGTTTGCATTTTTCCAAAGCATGCAATGCAATGTGTAAAAATAATAATAAGGATTTTTTAAAAAAGTCTTCCCTTTGGGCAAGATTATAACTAATATGCTTTTTTCACATATTGGGAGTTTTCTGTGAAAGGCTTCCAGAGGTGGTACTAACATTAGAAACAAATTACCCACATTGTGTTTTGTATGAGAAACCCTGTGCTTTGTACTAATGTCAAAATTCAAAATATATTATAAAATGATATCTGAAAATATAAAACTGTTATACCAAAAATATGCATATTTTCTAATGTTGCGACTGGCATGCCCTAAACAAAGAAACTCCAGGCCAGTATCATATTCAGATTATTCCATATGTAAATGAAACCACTGAAGCAGCTGCTCTGGTTGTGCACCTGCTGCACAAGCAACCCTGCGGGAAGATTTACAATGGGGCCTCTCTGCATTCCATCAGCCCAGGGCCACAACTGGGGTAGGGGAAGCAAGGCATGAGGCCAGGATGGGTGCTATGTGTGTGTCCCAAAAATGACAAATTTCTATTTGTACTTTTTACTATTCCACACACACCTTGTTTGTGAGGCGCAGAATCCACCTGGGTGACACTGACCCTTGTGGATGCGCAGCAGCCACTTGCATGATGGCTCTTACGCAGGCGGCAAATTTAACTGGAGTTCATCCCAGGATTTTTGGGATGAGACTGGAAATCTTATCAGTACAGGAGTGAAAAACCTCACTGTATCCAATGCTGTTTTTGATAGGTGTGCCAAAAAGTTCCTTTAAAAACTATTATTAAACATGAGAAGTATGCAAGGATTCGTTGCACCCTTTGCTTGTTTGGTGGTTTTCCAGGCTTCAGGGAATAGCCAATTATTCCTGCAGTGAACTTGTCTCTTTTTCCGTTTTTCTTTAGAAACAGACAAAATAGGGAGGACATGACCCAAGATGAAGAAATCTCCCTTTGTAAGAAGAACAGGAAGAGGCTGATGGCCAGATTAGCTAGTTATCCTTGCCACAGCATCAGTTTCTGCAGATTAGTGCCAAGAGCTGGCTAACACTTGTTCACAGTTGGGTTTTTGCTAGTCTTTTTATTATTATTTTCTTTCTTGCAGCTGCTGCCGTGTGTTGACAGTTGTTTATTTGGCTTCAGCTGGATTGTTTTGGCTCCACAGGAGTTTCCAGGCTGCTCTCTCCACTTTTCAGCCATTCATCATGTATTTGGTTTATTTCCACCCACTCGACTCATCCTCAGGCCTTCTTGGAAGAGTCAAACTTGGATGACAGTGTGGGAATTAACTAATTATGAAGAAAACCACCATTCCCTGTGGAGAAAACACTGTGCTGGTGGCCACTGACTGCGAACTGCTGCTTCAGGTTGTCGTGACCCATGTTTTCCAACAGACCCTATTAAAAATTCATTGGGGAAAACAGCAACATGCTAAAGAAGTGGAAAGACGGAGATTGAAAAAACTTCCAGATTTACACTAAGTAGGTTACAGGGTTACAGATGGCTACTTGAAGTCACCCAAGGGACTCATAATAGGAAACAAAAGTGATTCCACCTGTGGGTCACCAGTTCAAATTCTACCCACACCAACGAGGGCTGCAATTGTTTAGCTTGAGACGTGTCAGCTTCCCTTGTAAAATATGTTGATGATCTAAGTCTCATAATGATCTAAGCAAGTGTTAGAGACCCACAGAGCTGCCATCATAGTAGGTGGTCTATGCAGAAATGGCAACATAAAATAAATTTTGAGGTGTGTGTTCAACTTGCTTAGGGAGAGCCTGAGGTTTCTGCACCTGCCTGTCAAGGGATAAAAAAAACATATAATAGAAAGTGAAGTCTTGAACAGCGTTCAGTTCAAGGTGAACAATTTATCTCTAGAATAACACTTTCATCTTCAACTTAATGAATGCTGCATTTTAAATTTGGGTAGTTTTGTTAAAAAGTTTATCTGAGGAATTACTAAAATGCACCTTGCACAGGGATTTTCTGAAATCTGGCAGCAATGTTTTGGTATGTCAAACATGGAGGGAAACTTAAGGGAACAAGTTGAGTGGGTAAAGGGCACCAGAGGAAGAGAAAGCAAATGTCATATTTTCCCATCTATAAGATGTCCCCGTATATAAGACAACCCCCCAATTTTCCAATGCAAATTTACAGTTCTGCAACTGTGCAGTTCTCTCCTCAGTTGTGTATAAAACAACCCTCAATTTTTAGTCTAACAATTTTAGACAAAAAATATAGTCTTATACATGGGGGAAATACTTAATTAGGACCTCATCTTGCAGCTGAGGAAAGAACAGAAAAAAATCAGAAATGTTATGTCAATGAAGCCACAAGGAAAGATATAAAGGGAAGCACTGTCAAGGGCCGACTGACTAGAAAAATGGACTTTCAAAGAGAAATGGATAGGAGAAAACTAAGCATATTTAAAGTTATTAATAAATTACATAATATGGTCATTTAGACCTAAGGACAGAACATCTCAACTGCAATATGATAACATACAATTCTTATGGATGCACTAAGGTTTGGATGCTTCATGGAAGAAGACATATGACTCCTATTGGGATAGGGAGAGGTGGAACTGCAGGCTGGCATTTACCAACAATTAAAAGAGTACATGTGAAAATCAGGGGAGCAGTTTTGAAAAAGAACTTGAAAAACAGCTGTCTCTCTCCCCTGCAGAGAAAATATGAAGGTTGGGTTGGAAACTTCACATGTTGTGGAATTTCCCAAATATTAAAGAACATTTGACTCATAGATTCCAGGTTAGTTAGTTAGTTAGTTAGTTAGTTAGTTAGTTAGTTAGTTAGTTAGTTAGTTAGTTAGTTAGTTAGTTAGTTAGTTAGTTAGTTAGTTAGTTAGTTAGTTTTTGGATTTATATACTGCCAAGTTTAATTCATAGAACTCCAGGTGGTGTACAAGTAAAGTTAAAACAATAAAAGAAAAACAACATTTTACATATATTAAGTAAACATCATAAACACATAGAACAAATGCATCATAGTAGGGAGACAAGTAAGTGGCGAGTGATGTGCAGCACTGGCAAAAGCCTCATGGTAGAGCCAGGTCTTCAAAAAATTCTTAAACATTGCCAGAGATGGAGCTAAATGGATGTCAACTGACAATCTGCTCCAAAGAGCAGGGGCAGCCACTGAGAAAGCCCAGTTTCTCGTAACAGTCTTTTGGGCTTCCCTGTGAAAAATTTGGAATTGGCAAAATGACCAACAATCTGAAGATTTACATAAATGGGTTTAGATAATCCATTTAAATTAAGTGCTTCTTGGAACATGAGCATAACTGTGCTCCCCAAAGTGCAAAGAGTAACTACAGCACCCTCTCTTTCAATCAGCATAAAAACAATGTAGCACTTACAGCACCTGGTAATAGTACCTGAAACTGAAGCAATTTACTGGGGATTTTTTTACTTAGAATGAGAAGTATCAAATTGACAATGAAACATGCTGTAAAACTAATTTGTGGAAGGTCGTGTTTGTTGCTGTTACCCAGATAACCTGATAGACCCTGAGAAATGTGTTTTTCTCTTAGTTTTGTTGTTCAGTCGTTCAGTTGTGTCCGGCTCTTCGTGACCCCATGGACCAGAGCTCGCCAGGCCTTCCTTTCCTCCACTGCCTCCCGGAGTTTGGTCAAATCCATATTGGTTGCATCGATGGCACCGTCCAACCATCTCATTCTCTGCCATACTCTTTTCATTTTGCCTTCAATCTTTCCCAACATCAGGGACTTTTCCAAGGAGTCCTCTCTCCTCATGAGGTGGCCAAAGTACTGGAGCCTCAGCTTCAAAATCTGTCCTTCCAGTGAACATTTGGGGTTGATTTCTTTCAGGATGGATAGGTTTGATCTCCTTGCAGTCGAGGGGACTCTCAAGACTCTTCTCCAGCACCACAGCTCAAAACCATCAATTCTACGGCGATCAATTCTCTTAGTGTTGGTCTATACAAACAGATAAATCGAATACTACCAAACCACCGAACTAAACTTAGCACCTCCTTCATCATAGTTTCCAGGGCAAACACTGCTCTAAGACCCATCCTGGTCAAGAAAGACAAACTAGAGAAAATCTAGAAGTCATCTATTATGATTAACCTAGGGCATATTTCTTCATATATGGTAACCATTTTAAAACTGGATGGAATATTGCATTTTCCTCCAAAGAGGCATTTGCCACTCTGCTTACCCGGTTGATCAAAACTCCTCTGGGTATATTGCCCTTGTCTAGGAAGGCTATGATCAAGACAACAAGAGTTAAGTTTCACGTAAATGTGTAAATACTGTCAGGGTATGCAAATGAAAACATTTATGACATACATAGTGCATGTACAGTTACCCAACAGTCTCAACCTTACTGGTATGATATAGTAATGGGGTGGGGGAGCAATTGAATTGATAGTCCCTGCTAGAGTAGGCTCATATAATAAATAGGTGAATAGTGGTCCTATTCATTCAAATAGCCTATTCTAATGCAGACTGATATTTTGATTCAGGCCATAGACATTTCATAGTGCAACAGTACTTATCCCACAGTGGTTACCAGAACTTTATCCAGTGCAATGAAACATTCAACATTTAAGTCAATTAATCCCCCCCCCCAAATGGTTAACTGGTACCTAGACAGTACAATTTTTACCACATTTTTCAATGATTTTCATTTCAAAATGGCCAGAAGGCCAGATGGGTGGGGTATATGTCTAATAAATAATAAAAAATATAATTGGTTGGCAACAGATTAAAAGCAGCTCCAAGAACGAACTTGGAAACTAGTTTTCATAACCAAAGGGTATATAGAACCAAATATGGGGTGATTTTATAAACAAAGCCGTCTTGTACAGTCACCAGATTAACATCTCAGAGTGGTAGGACATGTGGCAGGGTCTCTGTGGAGAATATCAATCCTTCTCTCCCCTACCCCCCTCTAGACATGGGTATTAAGAACCACATAAAACATGCCAATTAGAGATGGGCACAAATCAAAAAAATGGCATTTCGTTTGTCGTTTGTCGTTTAGGGGGTCCATTTCGGTTCGTTTCTGTTTTTTGCCAATTTTTTCAAAAAAATTGTTTTTGTTTTCATTCATTTGTTACCATTTTGTTACCATTTATTTCATTTTTTGAGTTTTTTTAGCATTTAAATCAGTTTAATGTATTGCTGTAACAAAAATGAAACGGACGACAAAATTTCTGGTGTTTCTGTTCGTTTTGTTTCATTTTAGAGACAAAATTCGTTTGTCGTTTTGTTGCGTAACAAAACGAAAAAATGAAAATGGAAACAAAAAATTGTTCATTTCGTGCCCATCTCTAATGCCAATCCATATTCTTCTGAAACACATTTTAGTTTTAAAAGAGAAACCTGGCATCAAGAGGGTGAAATGGTGAAAGAAAGAAAACCTTCTTCTGTTCTGTAGCTTCAGTGGCCATTTTGTCCTTCCAGCTGCTTGGAACTGTGACCAAAATGAAGCTAATCTGCCCTCTTATCACTGGCCTACATGGTGTGTATTAAAAGTGTAAATTAATTACATAGAAGTTTGTAAAGGCCAAAGATACTGTGTTCGTAAGGCCAGGCCTACAACAAACATTATGTTTTAGCTTCCGCAGCTTGTGTCAGTGTTTATATTGCAAATCCCTTATTTCAAGGATTTACAGCTCAGCTGTAAAAATTCCTCAGGGATGAAATTTGCGGATGAGGGTTAAGCTAGACGTGGCCTTTCTCCCCTTTCTCATCTTTATTTTATTTCCTTTTGGGGGGGAAATCTATGCATTTTAAAAAGATCTACAAAGGTGAAAAGCAATGGACAATTTGGTATTTAATCCTGCAAAATCTTAATATATTGGTTTAATCTCTCACTCTGCCACCACACTTATGCCACAATAAAAGTCTCATAGCAAAGTGCTATTGATTTAAGAACTAATAGCCCTGGTTTTGCCACTAAGGCCATGTAGCTGTGAGAGCCAGCCATATTTGGGGACTAGTAAGCTTTCAGTGGTAAAAACCAAAAGGAATTCTGTGCTCCTATCCAATGTCACTTTGGTTCACAGGCTTCTACTGCTGAAGGATGTGGAGAGGTGAGGAGAATGGAGAGAATATGGAATCCATTCCTAGTGCTATAAGGGCAGTGTAAGTACCACAACTGCACTGCATATCCCCTAAGGGAAGGGAAACATCTACAACTATATAACCTCCCACTGTTTATGTGTGTGTTTTAATTCAAAACAAGTCTGCCTTCTAATAACATGAGTGTGTTTATCAGGGTTTTTTGTCCTCCACAAAGCATTTTAGACTCAGAGGCCTAAAATGTGGTGGGCCCCACTCTCTGGAACCATCTTCCTAGTGATGTGCGCCTTGCAGAGCCCCTGCCGGCCTTCCGGAGGGCGTTAAAGACCTTTCTCTTCCGGGAGGCCTTTGGTGACCTAGTTTAGTTTAGCCTTTCCCCCCCCCACCTCTGCCATCTGTCGATATACCCCAAGCTGCAGTTTGCCACCATCCTGCAGATCTTGCTAGGTCGCTTATTTTAAAATTGTTGCCATTGTTGCTATTGTTATTGTAGTCTTGTCGTGTCTGTCTAATTGGCTGTATTTGATTTAATGTTGTGAACCACCCAGAGTTCCTACGGGAAGATGGGTGGTATAGAAGCTCTATAAATAAATAAATAAATAATAAATGATGTTGAATCACTGCCAGTTTTCTCAAATGACTGCTGTCAAGATTAAAATAAGCTCAAGGCAGAGAGAACCCCCATTTCCACTAAAGCAGTGGTTCTCAACCTTCCTAATGCTGCAACCCTTTAAAACAGTTCCTCATGTTGTGGTGACCCCTTGCCCTACTTGAAAGAGGCCACAAGCCCCCTTTGGCAGGCCACTGCTGCAGGTGCCATAAAGAACTTCCCTCTACAGGCACCCTCAGCCAATCATAGCCTCCGGTGTCACTGACTGACTTCCCCTCCAACCTATCAAGCTGTAACTCACTCTCCCCCCCTTCCTCCTCCTCCTCCTCCAGACCCAAACTATTTGTGCCTTTTTCTTCACTGGCTCATGGTGACCCCTTTGAAATGGCCGTTCGACTCCCAAAGGGGTCCCGACCCCCAGGTTGAGAACCACTGCAGTAAAGGGTGTGAAGGGCCTTTTTATTTATCAATATAGTGGTAGGGTGCACAGGACTATGTGTGGCCCACCAGTACCTAGAGAGGACCTGCGTCATCTTAGGATTCCAGCATATCGTCTCTCCACAAACACACACCCATGCTAAAGGAAGACAAAAGGAAGTCAAAATGCTATAGAATGGGTCTCAATGGAATAACAAAATGAGAATGCAGATATAGAAGCAGTTGTACATTGCCTCCCGACACTATACACATTTGCCTCTATTTTATTGTTTTCCAACTTTGGGTCCCCAGATGTTCTTGGACTTCATTGCCTAGAAATCTTGGCCAGCAGAGCTGCTGGTGAAGGGTTCTGGGAATTTTAGTCCAACAGTTGAGTTCAACACTGCTCTGTGAGTTCAGATAAATAAAGATAGATCAATTGCTGCTGGTGGGTATAGAGTTAATTTGATTTGGGACTAACTTCCCTTAACAGCCATGCCTTTAATTCAGGGTTAGGAACATGCAGACCATGAGTTGTATAGTGCTGCCACTTCCATTTATAAAGTCACCCCCTTGTCAGACCCCCTATTGATCAAGACTGGGCATTATTCCAGAATTAATTTGAGACCTTGTGAAACCGAAAAATGAAATGTGCAGTAGGAGGCACGAGGCAGTTATTTCATGCAGTTGGCAATATGGGCTTTAATCAGGAACAAAAATACAAGAATAACTCATTCAAACAAATAGACAAGAAAACATAAATAGAATATTAAACTGACTTATGTTAGCTTTAGTCTTCTTAACTTTATAATAATAAGTTATTGGGACCAACTACCTCTGAATGTGAGCAGCTTTCAGCACACCTCCATACCATCACCACAACCACACATGGCTGTAAGCTTCATTGACACCTAGAAAGCACATCTTTACTTTACCAAATTTTGTAATGATTTTCATAATTTATACAAATCTGTCAGTTCTGCTTTGGTCAGTAGTGCCATCACTCCAATACACTGGGTAATGCCAATGTATCATCAATCAATGTCTTGATCAGGCCATCACTGACACTTTCTTGCCTGAAATGTTGAATTTTTTGAGTGCCATTGGAGCCAAGAACTGAAAGTCCATCTCAGTCTTGTGCGCACCAATTTGACGGTGTTATGGGGGCAAGTGGAACTAACTTACAACTATTTTTGCGGGAAAGGAGTATGCACTCAGGTTTTGTAAGTGTGCATGAGGAGGCCAACAAGTTTATTTACCAATTTTTCATTGGCTGTGGATGTTGCTTTTGTCATAGAAGCAATCTGGGATGTTTTGGCATGTGTCAGAATTGACAGATGGAGCGTTTTAGTGCTTTCTCTGTGGTAGGATTGTTAAATATGCTTTTAATTGTCTCCGTCATGAATGCAGTTCCATAGTTTGCAATAGTGGTGGTGGGGGGCAAATGAGTAATCATTGAAAAGAATGTTACTATCATATGGAATTTAAAATGTGCTCTGTTGTTTTTACCTGCCATCAAGTCATTTCTGGCTTATGGCAACCCCAAGGGTGTCCTGTCCTCAATGGTTCTGCTCAGCTATTGTACACTGAAGCCTGTGATTCCTTTATCCAAACTATCTTATATTTTATCTTTCTCTTTTCTTGTTGCCTTTAACCTTTTCCAGCATTATTGTCTTTTCTAGAGAATCCTGCCTTCTAATGAGGTGTCTCAAGTAGGACAACCTTACCTTTGTCATTTTTGCCTCCAAAGAGAGTTCTTGATTTGATCTAGGACCAACTTGTTTATCTTTCTAGTATCATCTCAAGGATTGATTACTGCAACACTCTCTACTTGGGGCTTTTCTTGAACCTTGTCTGGCAATTGCAGTGGGTACAGAATGCGGGAGCCAGATTGATTATTTGTGCGGGTCGTTTTTGCTCGTTTACACTGGATGCCTGTTGCCTCCCAGATAAGGTTCAAGGCACTGGTTTTGGTTTACAAAACCCTCCATGGCTTCAGGCCTGAGTATCTGGAAAAGTGGATTTCCCAAAAGTCAGCATCAACCCGGCCCACCAGAGCAACCTTGGTATCTTCACTCTGTGTGGCCACCCCGCAGGAGGCCCACAGGGTTTTTACCCATAATTGGGCCTTCTCAGTGGCTGGCCCTGCTGCATGGAATAAACTTCCATGTGAAATCCACCAAATTGAGTCCCTCCTAGCCTTTTGAAAAAATTAGAGACATGGCTTTTAAGGAGGCATATGGCGATCGGTAATTTGTTGTGTTGTGTTTTCCCTGTTTATTGTCCCCTCCCCTTTTTAGTATTTTTAGTATTTTTTATTTTTATATCTTTGCCTCTTGATGGATTCTTGCATGTATTATGTGTTTATTTGCTTATTTTATTTGTTTATTCTACTGTTTTTTTAAATTTGCATTGTTGTTTGTTTCTTATTTGCATTTATGTAAACTGCCCAGAGTCCCTTCTGGGAAATTGGTACAGTATAAAAATGCAATAAATAAATAAATAAATAAATAAATAAATAAATAAATACATACATACATACATACATACATACATACATACATACATACATACATACATACATACATACATACATATTTGTGTTATGCTATGATTCCCAGGCTCCTTTGGGTCATTATCATTTCTGTTTGTCAGTACTGGTTTTGTTCGACATCCTTCAGAACTGGAAAATCCTGGGGGAGGGGGGCATACAACATGACATTCAGCATCTCTTGAAACTCTCAGCCCAGTCTTGCAGGCCTTGAAAAATGAGATTGGCCAAGGAGAAAATTGGAGACATAACAGTCAGTGAGCTATACAGATCTAAGTATGGTTGGGCAGTGTGCATTTTGAGCATTGCCAGTGCAGCTTAAGTTTAATTAGCTGAATTCCTTTGCCTTCTAATTCAGTCTCCTTCCTTTATGGCAAAGAGCCTGACTTCTAAAAAGCTCCCCAACTGTTCCTGGTGGAGTTATTCCCAAAAGTTTTATTATGCAAAGTGAAAATTATTTCAGAGATTGCTGCTCCTGTTGCATCTAGAATCACAAGGTAAGAGACCTTACAGGTATAAGCAGGGAAGCAGATTCTCAGCTCCTCAGTTACCTAGGGAGTCCCTCTAAGTGATCTTTTTTTTTTAAAGGAAGGTTATCTTTATCATTCCCTTTTCTTCTCCTATTTTCTTATCATCCCCTTCTTCCTGTCATTCTCTTGTTCTTAATCCATTCAAGTTTTCTTCTTTTTCTTCCTTGCCCCCATTAGGGGGAAAAACAGTGCTTATAGAATTAGAAATCTTGTGCTGTAGCCAGATCAGAGGATATTTGTGGGGAGACCATCTGAAACTAGACATGGTGGTAGCTTTAGCCATTCCAATGCTACAACCCCTAAGAGCTCCCATTCTCCCTCTTTTGGATGGCAAAGCTGCAACATCACTCTTTGCGGCTGCATCATATAACATTTATCTTGTAAGCTGCCCAGAGTGGCCTGACGGCCAGACAGGAGGGGTGTAAATCTATTAAATAAAATGAAATGAAATGGTAGGAGAGAAGTGTCTGTTTGATACTGGTCCTTTGACTACTTACGCAGTAGGAAAAATTGCTCTTGTTCAAAACAAACAGATGTCCTGTTCCTGGAAATCACCTGGAACAGCAGTTCTAGCTTAAATCAAGACATATAATCTTTCTTTTTGCATTTTAGCTGTCTAAATCAGAAGTGAAATCCGAATCACATTAACAAACACCCAGAATACCACATACTTGGTAGGGGTACAGCTGGTGACAGTTTGAAGACATATGTCACATTGATCCCATACTAGTTGTCCTCCCCTGCCTTAATCAAGGAGATTCACAGGTGATTAGGACAATCATTAGCTAGATATTGCCCAAAGAAAAGTAAAAATCAGAAATGAGTAGACAGATTTGCATAACACTGGCATTCATTCATTCATTCATGCTGCATAATGTCCCATTAGTACATTCCCAACTCTGGATATTTTACATAAAAATTAAAACTTGCAAAACAAAAATTACTAATAATAATGGATTAAAAAACAATAGTGATGCAAAAAACTATATTTATAAGCATTAATATAAACAATCCTCTAAAAATCTAGAATTAGTTTTAAAATGGGAAAAATATTGTTACTGACAGCATCCTGGATATTAAATTATTAAAGACAGCTTTAAATTATTTGGCTTAATAATGATTATAATTATTAAATTATAATTCCAATAATTATTAAATTATTAATTCCAAAAATTATTTTCTATTGTATACTAGGGAATCTGGAAATATTTTAATTTAAATAGACATTGAACCATGGCAATGGTTATGGTAATTAACATTAACATTTCACATGTCTTGGAGAAAAACCCCAGATATTTTACAGGGTGGCTTCTCTTTTATAAGTGCATCCTAGCTTCAATATTATCCTCAGAGACCTTTTGCATGATCTTCTGTATTCTTAGTGCTGGGCAGGTGGTAACTGGGGAGAAAGCATGTCAAATATGTCACACACACCACAAAGGAAAACCCATTCAACACATCTTAGTTTATGACAAATGTGATGTTCTTTTAGCATTAACAAAATCCTTTTTCCATTTCCTCAAGCCTTCCAGAATATGAGTGACTGAAGGTGATGGTTTTATTAGCAATACTAATTTGTGTATTAAATAGCCTTATCAAAGAATCTGTTGTTCAGTTGTTCTAACTTTTTATATCCAATGCTTGGAAATAGAGATGGGCACGGAACGAACATTTTTTCGTTTCTGTTACCGTTTGTCGTTTCCGTTATGGAATGAAACAACAAACGAAAATTGTGATGAAAATGAAATGAAACGAATAAAACCATGAAAATTGTGGTCATTACGTTTCGTTTCCGTTAATGGCGACGTGCAATGAAATGAGCTGTTTTAAATGTTAAAAAGCGCCCTGGACATCTGTAAAAATGCAGCGATAATTATTTATATTGTCTGATAATACCTACCAGGGGGGTTGGGGTCCTTAAAATGTTTGTTTTTGTCTTCTCCCATCGCGATGTATTTTTCTTTTCCCTTTAAAATGGATGTCGCACCAGCCACAAAATGGAGGCAAGCCATGTGATGTGAGATCATGTTCAACCAATAACATGCCCAGGTTGCAGACTGGGCGGGCAGGTCTGGCAGCCACAGAGGGCATAAAAAGGTCTGGCTGCCCCCATCCTCCTTGCAGTCTCTGGTGGGAATTAGGGTGGGATTGCTGTCTCTGCGACTCTAGATTCAGTCCTGCATCCTCCCTATGTGCGTGTGTGCTGCGTACCTCTCGGTGAGTACCCTCCCCTGCCCCGCAGTGCAGTCACTCTGAGGCTGCCTTGCATCCTGGGCAACGCCCGCCGCTGCCTTTGCAGCCTCCCTGCATACCTGGTCTATTCCCGACAAACGGAAACGAACCGAAACAGACCTCTCAACGACAAACAAAAAACCAAAACACCATTTTTCTGTTTTGTGCCCATGTCTACTTGGAAAGTAATTTTTCTTTTTCCTTTTCTGTTTATTTTTATTTTTTATTTTTTTATTTTGGGGGTAGACTATAACACCAGAATCCAATTGCCAATTGCCACTGGGGATAGTGAGAATTTGGTTCAAAAAGTGCTGGAGTTCCTACATCCTCACTGCCTATAGCTGAGTAACTGGGAGGGACTTTTCTTCGCTATCCAGCCCGTACAAAGTAAGGAATGTAATTTTTTTATTCCTTTTCCTACAAATATCGCACAGTGAGTTATTGAGACCTTAAGTGCCAGTTAATGAGAAAAGGGGTCGACATTCTGGGAACTTGAAGATATTCTTCTCTTTGGATGTGTACTTCTGCTGGGAATCAAAAGTAGAATTTTAACCAGAAATTCAAATCACGGCAACAAAAAGTAATTTTTAAATCGAAACTGTGGTCATATTTTATGATGTTAGCCAAGAGTTTGTAAAAACTGGAGAATAACATGTACATGCAGATAAGAAAAAGTTTTTATTTGTTAGCATCAGCCATTTGCCAGCCTGGTGCTGACCTTGCTTCCACCCTGCCGTGGGACATCTACTTCATAGGTCACAGGGCCCTAGGCTCCTGGTTGTTACTTAGTGGCATCTGCCAATTACTTGCTTTCCAAGCAATTGTGTTACAGCTTTTCAGTCCTTGAAGACTCATTTGTTTTGTTCCTGCAGGATTACCGACCTGTTCTCACTGGGCACTCAGATCAGATGACAATGTGTGGCCCTTCAAATGTTGTGGGTAACTACAACTCCCACAAGCCCCAGCTTGCATATCTATAGTAAGCGATGATGGGATGCTTGCTTATGCCTGAGCTTATCCATAACATTTGTTACTCATTGTTAATCGAATTCAAATTTGTTCATAGGAGGCTGGTATATCTCAGAAATGTACTTCATAATCATCAGTCCACCTTGATCCATGCAGTGTGAGGACTATGGAAACCAAGCCACAACAACTGCAATCAAAGGAGGGGAAAGCATTTCTCCTTTACGTTCCCAGTTTTCCCTTCTTATCTTTGTTTCACTGATTCTTCCTCCTGTGCCTTTTACTGCAGCCTGCTCTGAAGACATTCGCAGGTGGCCATCTCATCTCCCTGTCAGGAGACACTCAGCTTTCTGCAGCTCAATATGCCATTAGAGGAGCCAGGGCAGACTAGGAATTATGTTGTCACACCTCAAGATAATATTCGTCTGAATGATCCTTTGAAAACTTGCCTTTCTCCATGGCAATGAAATGGAAAATGATCCAGGTGCTGCCGTTAATGGAGCACAACTGCCCTTGCCAGAATACTAGCTACAGATTATGGGATGGGGCCCACTTGGATGTTTTTGCCATTGCTCGTTTCGCAAGCCTCCCCTTTGGAAAAAGAGAAGCACGCCAAAATGATCTTCTAACTCAGCAGCAGGCAGCCTATGGCCTTCTGTATGTGGCAGGGAGACCACCACATCCATAGGTCAACTAGCAATAATGAGCATTACTAGGCCAGGGATTTTTGGATTACAAATCCCATCATTCTCCTTCTAGAGGTTTCCCTTGACAGACCCTATCTACAGACCTCGACATGTGACTCACCAGGAGAAAAGGCCTGGCTGAGGAGGCTTTGTGGCTTAGGAGAGGCCTAGCTCTTCCCTAGCTTCCTCTACAGAAAGGAAGCTCCCAGCTAGTTCTTAGAGGGACGGCTTCAGAATAGCAAGCTAGGGCACAGCCTTCCCAGCCATGCCTCTGCCAGGTGGAACTTGAAGAAAGGATAATGATTGAGATTTGTGGTGCACCAGCCCTGCCCCTTCCCGACAAAAATTCCCATGTGTAATCATTGCTGTGTAAGCTGTGCTGTACACCTTGCTCTAAATGCTTGTCAGGAAAGGGCAGATATTTGCAAAATCTACCCCTCTCATCTAGACTCAATGAGTCTTTCTAACAAGGAACTTTAAAAAAAAGGAGGTAAGGAATGAAAAAGAAAATCCTGACATCTCACACACAATATGTTTAATAGAGGGATACATAATTATGTCAACAAGGTTTAAGCCTGTACAATGAAAGTGAGGAAACATTGCTGGATTGTTTCAACCTGAGGGAACATCCAGATGGTGTCAGCAGCAGACATGGGCACGATCAGAAAAAATGACGTTTCAAGTTTTCGTTTGTCGGAACGGGTCCGTTTTGGGTCGTTTCCGTTTGTCGCAAAATTTTTCAAAAATATGTCGTTTCCGTTTGTCATTTGTTGTTTGTCGTTTCCACCGCAATTTAGCGCGATTTGACTTCCCAGAGCATAGGGGCGTCCCGCAATCAGGGCCGGCGCTAGGTGTTTTTGTGCCCTAGGCGGCAGGCGGGGCGGGGGGCGAGCGGGCGGGCAGCAGCCGCGGGCGGGCGAGTGGGCAGGCGGCGGTGCGGGCCGCAGGCAGGTGGCGGCATGGGCGGACAGGCAAGTGGGCAGTTAGGATATCACTTAGGATAGAGGTGCTGTTCTTGGCTTGCACCCCAAATGTGTGTGTGTGTGCAAGCAAATTGAAGTTGGGAAAAATAGAAAATAAATGGTAGTATATAATATATTTTTAAAATAAATCCACACCTCCCACTCCCAGTTGAACCTCCCCCTTTATCCAATATCAGAAAAAAATCCTCACAAACTGCCAGAGAACAAATAAAGAATAAACTGCTATTCCCTTCAGCAGACAAAGCTGCAGGGAATCAAAGAAATTATTTTCTAAATTCAATTCCCTCCCTCCCTGCCTAACTTAAATCCTAAAGCCTCCAGCCTCCCTCCTCAATCTCGATCAGATCACACCAGCACCAGCAGCCAGCCCTCCTCCCTCAACCACATCCATACACCCGACTGCGATTTCTGGAAGGTACCTCGGCTTTTTATGCCCTCCAAGAGATCCAGAAGTGTCAGTCAAAAACCTGGTGATGCCATTGGTGGAATGGTTCAAACAATTTGCATGGTCCCACCCCATGGCCAGCCCAAATGGGCAGGTTTAAAAATAAAATAAAAATAAATAAATAAAAATAAAATCAATACGACGTTTGCTATAAAAAAAACCCACTGCTGCTACTATTAAAATTCAGGCATTTAAAATAAATAAATTTCACATGTTTCTGAGGTGATTTGGTGTGTTTTTTGACCACGATTTCAAAAGAAAAATTGCAGTCACCATTTTGGATCCCCCCCACCGCATGGCATGGCGAGATGATGAGGGTGACACCCCCCCAGCCTAGTGCAAGCAGCCCAGGATAGGAGAAGAGGGGGGAAAGGCCGGGGACCCCCCAGAAACCACCCCTCTGGTAGGTGGCAAAGCCTCAGGCAGGCATATTTTCGCCTGCTTTTTTGGCCGGGAGTCGGGGTTTTTTAAAAAAAACTTTTAAAAACTTTTTCTTTGCTTCGCATTGCGTGATCGCCGCGATGCCACAAACGGAAATGAAAAACCCGACCAAATTTTTCTTTTTTTTGTTCGAATTCGAGTTCTGATGGCTTAATTATCGTTACCGTTTCCGTTACATAACGGAAACGATAACTGAAAACAGAAACAACAATTTCGCTGAGTCGTGCCCATGTCTAGTCAGCAGCCGCAGCACACACTGGTGTTAAGCCACTGTTTCCCAGAATTATTGTGCAACTGTTCCCAAAGGTTGTCAAGTCTCTTGGCTTGCATTCCAAATGTAAGAAGGATGGCCTTCATTTTCCCTATTGCTATTTCTGGGTTCAAGTTCCCACACAGTCAGAAAAAACTAAAAGCAGACCTTTTCTGAAGAATGCTGGGCCTTTATTTACAGGACATTAGACCTTTGTTTTGAGATGTCTTTGGCAATAAGGTAAAGGTAAACATCCCCCCCGCACATGCATGCTAGTCATGTCTGACTCTAGGGGCAGTGTTCATCTCCGTATTCAAGCCAAAGAGCCAGTGTTGTGCAAGTCCACAGCCATGTGGCCAGCATGGCTGCAAGGAAATACTGTTTACCTTCCCTCTTTTTATGGTGGTACCTACTTATCTACTTGCATTTACATGCTTTCGAACTGCTAGGTTGGCAGGAGCTGGGGTTAACAGCGGGAGCTCACTGCTTCATGGCACCCGGGATTCGAACCACTGAATTGCTGATCTTACAGCCAACAGTTTTCAGTATTCTAGCACGCTGAGCCACCACACCCCTCTGCCTTGGCAATAAGCAGAATGCAAACATTTTAGCAGTGAAAATTCCAAGAAGAAAATTGCTCAGCTCCTTTCATGACATTTTCCATGGTTTCATCCTACAAAGGCAGTGGTTATGATTAAAAGGCAAGAATGACATGATTTGAACCATGGTGACCAAAATCCTCCTGGACAACTAATGCCAGCATAGGGAAATGGCATGACCTGTAGCAGTGTCATCTGACATCTATGGGACAACTTTTCACTTAGCTACTGCTAATTAGAGTCCCTGTTGTGAAAACTCCCTGCATGCAAATGGCTTTTAATGAGGGGCTTGGCAAAGGAATGCAAGTCACAGCAGTGCATATGACATCATTTCCTCGATGCTTCCTTAATTTAAGCAAGAGGATTTTGGCTTATATTTTCCCATCCCTACCTCCATGAGATGTTATGACCCAGCTGGGACAGCCTCTCTCATATGTTACCATGGAGGCATGGGATAATACCACAGTAAGTGTGGTATTTCCTCTAATAAGGATATAATGAATGGGGTGCAGCAACCTCCTCCATGCAAGCGCAATTGTGTGGAGGGTATCTTCAAATAAGATTTTACTTAAGGTGTGCAGATAGTTTAATTCTGAATCCCGTCCCCTGTCCAACCAACCCTGACCTCCGGGAGGTGACATAACTGCAGCCTTACAGCAGACTCATCCTTTATCTGTTTCCTAATCTCAGTTACCAGGGAGTTAATCCAACTAAGCATGCAGGAACTTGCATTTGAAAAATGCATGCTTCAGAATGTGCTGTTGATGACCTCCCTTTGTCTTGATTGAAAGGGGGGGGGGACACACACACTCTCATTTTGTACAGCAAAGTTATGAAGAGCGAGTGAAACCAACATGGCACAGAGACATTCAATTATTTATTGAATGCATTTGGATACTATTTGTTATACGCCAAGTATCTTTGTCCAAAAGCAGCTCTCCTTTAATAGAAAAACCCTCTGCCATTCAAACCATGATGGAAGCAATTAAAATTAATAGAATGAGTCCTTATTTTTGAAGTCACTCTCATCTTAAAGGCCAGAGGGGAAAAGTAATTAAATTTGCTGGAAGACATACATTTTGTACTGTACTCCTGTTAATTATGTGGTCGTGTGATTTCACCGATGAACATCATCATTACCCTCTACAGAAAAAGGGGGGGGAGTAACAACCAATGTATATCTAGTACATTTCACTTTTACACCATGCCTGGAGCCAATTCTCAAACCATGATGTGTGAACAGAAGAAGTGTGTGAGGTTTTGTTGAGGAAGTATTTTCTTATCTAAGAGTCAGGCTGCACATGTTGATGACTGTACATGTTGATGACCACTGACGACAAATCTTCGAAATGATGTACCTGATGCTCCGCCAGGAGCTCGTTCATTCAGGTGGTTCAGATTAACAGAGAATTGCAATTCACTTCAATGCAATTACCACCTAATGAGGTGCATATGGGAACTCCGGGGGCTACCTTGTAACCACATTATATGGACTCTCTTAGTTGGTATTTTAATCAATTGGTTTGACCTTTCTGAACTTCTAGCAGCAACAGCAGCAGCAACAGCAATAGCAACTGTGAGGATACTGTGTCTGAGGAAGTTGAGGGTAATCCCAGTGAAAATTCACACTGAAATGAATCTGATAATTCTTAAGGTGCCAAAACTCTATGGTGTGGCAGATAGACACACACACACACACACACACACACACACACACACACACACACACACACACACAGACCAGTAAGGCCATTATAACTCAGAGAAAGAAGTTACTCTTACTCAATTTCAGTGTGTCTCATAACTCAGCATTGCCAGCCTCCCCTGTACCGTTGGGTTTGTTTTTTAAGCAAACCTTTTCTTCTTGTTGTTTTTAATATCTGCTGAAATAGACTGACATAGCTATTCTATATGCTGTGGGAGGGGGAGTTTAGAGCTTAGGGGGAGTTTAGGGGGAGTTTAGATCAGTTACCTGATCACCTCATCAGAATGAGAGAAAAGGTACAAACCTTTTTTGCAAAATACTTTTGTAACAAGAAAAGCTTCCTCAATGTCTTTAGATAGAACATTACATAATTCTCTAAATTCGAAGGACATTTATTAAAATGCACACTTTATGATGTATTATATAGAGATGGGCACAAAATTAAAAAATGGCATATTATTTCACCATTTTATAAGATTATGAAATGTTTTAGAACAAAATACAAACAAACATTTCATCAAGTAATGAAACAAAGCACAATTTTCTATTTTAGAAATGAAACATTTTGTCTATTTTTATCCAAATATACCAATACCATTCTAGGGAATCAGGAAATTGCAATTTGTGTGCAGAGAGGTGGGGCCTAGGAATGGATGATGTACCAGTAAGATATAGTAATCTGTCTGGGAAGAGATGGGCTATCAGATATATCATTGCAGAGGATTATTTTATGATGACTACAAAAGATCCCAGGTAAAAATCATATGAAGTCAAGAGGATATGGTAAGATCTGGCTTCTTTTACCCATAAACCTCTTTTATTTAAATTTAAAGAGAGAGAGGATTGGCTGGTGACTACGTACCCTCTCTCTTTAAATTTAAATAAAAGAGGTTTATGGGTAAAACAAGCCAGATCTTACCATATCCTCTTGACTTCATATGATTTTTTGCATGGAATCTTTCACAATTACCATAAAATCATCATCTGCACTGACATATCTAACAGCCCATCTCTTCCCAGGTGGAGCAATATATGATACTAGTACATTGTCCATTCCTAGTTCCTACCTCTCTGTGAATAGATTATAATCAGTTGATTTTTAACTGATTAGCCTGCCAATAATGATGCATTGTCTTATGTCACTTTAATATTAATTTTATTTTTATTTTTATTTTATTGTGTTACTATTTTATGGTTTTATTGTATGAATTGTTTAAATGTTAATTGTTGTAAACTGCCCAGAGTGACCTCACTGTCAGATGGGTGGTATAAAAATCCAATAAATTGAAAAAATAAATAATTTCTAATCTGTTGCCCTGGCTCTTGAGCTATCCACAAAGCTGGGTGCCTCTAGGATCCAGGGGAGCAGACTCATATAGTTTAATGAATCATTTTGTATTGTTTTGTTATGATTTTTTTAAAAAAATCATTAATAAAGAAACAAAACATAATGAAATGCTTTTTTTCTGTTTTATACACCCTAATGTTATTGCACTCTGTGCATATATTTGAGAGAGAAAATAGTTGCATTTTTCTATAAAGATCTATAAAGAACATGATGATCTCAGATTACAAATTGCTAATGGGATTTGAGTACTGGCTCCAGTGAAATTTCTAAGATTAGGCAGATTTCTCCCATATAAAGACACCCTGTGTGTTACAGGCTTAACATTTTGAAAGATGATTCTATGCATGAATTCCCTGCAAAGTATGAGTGTACCTCCTACAGAACATGGAAGAACGGAGTGTGCTACAGCTTGGAACATGAGGAGATGTCCTATCAAATAATTTCAACATCTAGCCCGATGTTGGCTGGTACAGATTTTTTTTCCAGGAACTTATACATCAAGTCACATGTTATTTGATCCTTTTAACTGGAAATACCAGGACCTGAACTTAAGACCTTCTGCCTCAAAAGCATTTGCTCTTTTGCTAAACCGCTGTCCCTTTTGCAACGTTCAGTTGAATACTTTTTTGCCTGCCCGCCTGCCTGCCTTGAAATGTTGAGTTTCTCCCCTGTCCAGAGGCACATTCCCTTGGTAGTAATACATTGAATGCATTCTAAAGTTGCACTGTGCATTCTGGTGACATTCGGATGGGCAAAGTCAGGCTTATGATTCATATTTGTCCAGCAGGCTGGGTTGCTGAGCTGCTAGGCATGGCTTCTGCCTCCCTTCCAGTGACCTTTATCTTTTCAGTGACATGAAATTACTTAATGTGAGCAATGAGTTGGCTTCTTCATGCTGGCTCTACTTTGCCTCCTGCCATTAGCATTGCTGGTGTTCACCACCCAATTCTCTTCAGTTAAAATAATAACCATTCTTCATTGGGGACCATTTGCTTCTGGAAAACCAAACCTCCCATATCCCCAAAAGCCAGTTCTGAAATTAATTTCTGATGTGATGAAGGACTTGAACAAATTTGGTTTTTTTTCTGATTATTGTCTTGGCAGAAGAGGGAAGCATGCCTATCATGCCAAAAATGGCCAAGGGCTCCTTAAGCACAGCAGACAATGTCTAACTGTATCTACAGTGCCTGAGGATATGCATACATTGTTCAGAATGGCCAAGCTTGTATGGAGTGGGCAGTGCTGTGGTGAATACCCCAGAGTTTCCAGTGAAGAATTTACAGGTTACAGGAGGAGATGGTTGAAACTAGACATGGGCACGACCAGAAAAAATGACGTTTCGAGTTTTTGTTTGTTGGAACGGGTCCGTTTCGGGTTGTTTCTGTTTGTTGTGAATCTTTTTAAAAATTTGTTGTTTCATTTGTCATTTGTCATTTGTCGTTTCCACCGTGATTTAGCATGATTTGACTTCCCAGAGCATAGGGGCATTCCGCAATCAGGGCTGGCGCTAGGTGTTTTGCCCTAGGTGCGGGCGGGTGGCGGTGGCGGGGGGCATGGGTGGGTGGCGGCCGCAGGCGGGTGAGTGGGCGGGCGGAGGCGGGGGCGCAGGCGGGTGGTGGTGCGGGTGGACGGGCGAGTGGGCAGTTAGGATATCATTTAGGATAGAGGTTCTGTTCTTGGCTTGCACCCCAAATGTGTGTGTGTGCAAGCAAATTGAAGTTGGGAAAATAGAAAATAAATGGTAGTATATAATATATTTTTAAAATACATCCACACCTCCCACTCCCAGTCGAACCTCCCCCTTTATCCAAGATCAGAAAAAAATCCTCACAAACTGCCAGAGAAGAAATAAAGAATAAACTGCTATTCCCTTTAGCAGACAAATACAGGGAATCAAAGAAATTATTTTCTAAATTCAATTCCCTCCCTCCCTGCCTAACTTAAATCCTAAAGCCTCCAGCCTCCTTCCTCAATCTCGATCGGATCACACCAGCACCAGCAGCCAGCCCTCCTCCCTCAACCACATCCATACACCCGACTGCGATTTCTGGAAGGTGCCTCGGCTTTTTATGCCCTCCGAGACATCCAGAAGTGTCAGTCAAAAACCTGGTGATGCCATTGGTGGAATGGTTCAAACAATTTGCATGGTCCCATCCCATGCCCAGCCCAAATGGGCAGGTCTAAAAAAATAAAAAAATAAAATAAAATAAAATAAAATCAATACGACGTTTTATTGCTATAAAAAACCCACTGCTGCTACTATTAAAATTCAGGCATTTAAAATAAATAAATTTCACATGTTTCTGTGGTGATTTGGTGTGTTTTTTGACCACAATTTCAAAAGAAAAATTGTGGTCGCCACTTTGGATCCCCCCCACCACATGGCATGGCGAGACGATGAGGATGACCCCCCCAGCCTAGTGCAAGCAGCCC
Source organism: Phrynocephalus forsythii (assembly GCA_029282475.1). NCBI lineage: Eukaryota > Metazoa > Chordata > Lepidosauria > Squamata > Agamidae > Phrynocephalus > Phrynocephalus forsythii. Next base: position 38,156,348 of record JAPFRF010000005.1, read on the forward strand.
AGGACAGGAGAAGGGGGGGGGAAAGGCCGGGGACCCCCCAGAAACCACCCCTCTGGCAGGTGGTAAAGCCTCAGGCAGGCATATTTTCACCTGTTTTTTTGGCCGGGAGTCGGTTTTTAAAAAAAAAAACTTTTAAAAACTTTTTCTGTGATTCGCATTGCGTGATCGCCGTGATGCCACAAATGGAAACGAAAAACCCGACCAAATTTTTCTTTTTTCGGTTTGAGTTCGAATTCTGACCGCTTAATTATCGTTACTGTTTCCGTTACGTAACGGAAATGATAACCGAAAATGGAAATGACAATTTCGCCGCGTCATGCCCATGTCTAGTTGAAACAAAGCAGCCACACATGACAACCTGGTGACCCTGAACTCTAAGAGAATAGAAACACATTCGGTAAAATTTCTGTAATAATCTGTTCCAATACAGCGGCCTTTTGAGGGGAAAATGCAGGCCAAACAATGAGTTTTCAAAGTTCTGGGTTGTCCATCCTTTGCTCAAGTATTCATGCAAATATATTATTGCATGCTTGAAATAATGCGCACTTGGTGTCTTGCTGCTACAGGTATGAACAATCTCCAGTCAAAAGCACCATCTTTTAGGAAATATTACTAATCATCAAGTGAGGCATGCAGATATGACTCATCCCTTACAATGCTGAATGGGAAGTTAGAGGCTCACATCTGTATTTAATTTTAATGTCCAGCTGATGTTTCCTGTCTCAGTTTTATTCAGCACCCCACTTCTGGCTTTTGTATTTCTCAGTACTGCCTAGGCCCTTGACATCTGGCCTAGCTTAGGTCACATCCTCAGGCATATGTGCTTTTCTCTAAACAATTGCAGATTATCAGATTTTTGTCTGGCATTTGTACGTGTGCCATGAACATTTATATGAAACACATTAAGTTAGGATTTTTTGACCTCTGCAGGATTCACAGCTTAAAACATGGACTTTAACCTCTGTGCATGCAATTGTTAGCAGTGAAATCCTAAATAGCTTGCCTGAGGGTGTGCTCTGGAGACTACAGTTATTTTGACACGCAAAATTGCCAACACCTGATGTTAGCAGCTGCTTACTGAATACCTTCCTAATGGGGCAAGTTGAGAAAATATAACTTTCCTTATCAGTGCAGCACCATGAGGTAAGCTGAATCATTGGTGGTCAGGTTTTTTAAAGGGACTGGAATACTTCAAGGGTCAGGAATTGGTGGGTTTCTTTGGGTCCCTTAATGTGAGCTTGCAATGGGAGCTGCTTTCTTGAGACTATATATTATTATCAGTAAACACAGGCTGACCAGATAATATGCCAGAAATAGCAGAGAAAATGTATATAATCACCTAGTCAGCCCCCAAAATAACCCAATGCAAATGTTGTATAGAATAATGTATGGTTGTATAGAAGAATGTATTTCACCGATGCATGACAAACCCTATACATTATTTTTCCCTGCCTATCTACCTATTAAAATGTTCTGCTTTATTTTTTATTAGAGGCAGGAACATAAAATGATACTTTGTACTTCGTCATATCTCATGTAGCTCAGTACAGTCTACACAGGCCGGCAGTAGCTCTCAGGGGTTCAGGAAGGGAAGTTTTCTGAGGTTTACTCTGTAATCCCAAAAAATGCATATTGGACCTTCTGCAGTAGAGATGGGCACGAAACAGAAAAATGGCATTTCGGTTTTTCATTTGTCCTTGAGAGGTCTGTTTCAGTTCATTTCCGTTTGTCGGGAATTTTTTGAAAAAATTCGTTACCGTTTTTCGTTTTTTCATTTGTCGTTTCTACCTGCTTTTTGCATGAGTTTTAAAGCATTTCCATGCACAGGCATCTCCAACGCCCCAGACCAGAGGGAAAACACTAAAAAAAATGGATGCTGGAAGAGACACAGTATAGACTAGGTATGCAGGGAGGCTGCAAAGGCAGCGGCGGGCATTGCCCAGGGTGCAAGGCAGCCGCAGAGTGACTGCACTGCGGGGCAGGGGAGGGTACTCACTGAGAGGTACGCAGCACGCACGCACACAGGGAGGCTGCAGGACTGAAGCTACAGTCGCAGAGACAGCAATCCCACCCTCCCACCAGAGACTGCAAGGAGGACGGGGGCTGCCAGAGCTTTTTATGCCCTCTGTGGCTGCCAGACCTGCCCTCCCAGTCTGCAACCTGGGCATGCTATTGGTTGAACATGATCCCATCACATGGCTTGCCTCCATTTTGTGGCTGGTGGTGACATCCATTTTAAAGGGGAAAGAAAAATACATCACGATGGGAGAAGACAAAAACGAAAATTTTAAGGACCCCAACCCCCCTGGTAGGTATTATTAGACAATATAAATAATTATCGATGTGTTTTTATGGATGTCCAGGGCGTTTTTTAACATTTAAAACAGCTCATTTCTTTGTGTGTCGCCATTAACGGAAACGAGACGTAACGACCACAATTTTTGTGGTTCTGTTCGTTTCATTGCATTTTCATCACAATTTTTGTTTGTCGTTTCGTTATGTAATGGAAACAACAAACGGTAACAGAAACGAAAAAATGTTCGTTCCGTGCCCATCTCTATTCTGCAGTATCCAATGTGTTTCACTAGTCAACTAGCGTCACACGAGGCACAACATTAGTGCAAGACTGGGGCAACTTCCTACCAAATGTTGTTAGACTGCAACTGCCATCATCCCCTGCCAGCCTAGTCAATGGTGAAGTGTACTAGGAATTGTAGTGTGACAACATCTGCTAGGCCACAGGTCCCTCATCCATATTGCAGAACTTGAGCAGCTTGGTTACTTAAAACACATCTCAAATACCAGTCTTTCAGTTTTCCACATGGACATTTTTTTCACTCTTGATATTGCACCTGTTTCTCACACCATGCACAGGAATGCAGTTATCTGAATACTGTGTCACATTGCAGAGGAGAGACAAAATGCCTTAGCCTTCAGTGCAAAAACGGATTTTCTGAGTTTTGCCATGCTGAGACTCCCTGTGGAGATTTCCCCCTGCATCTCTGAGATTTCTTGGCTTCTGCAGAAACAAGACCCTTGTCTTATCTTCCCTTCCCCGCCTTGCCACTTTTCCTCTTATTTGTTACACACAGGAAACAGTGAAATTCTATGCATGAATTGCACCAGTGCTACTGAGGTTGATATTTCTTCTGCCCTTTCAAGATGAATCCTGCAGCAGAAAGACAGCCGTCTGCACAGGAATTACAACAGTCCTGCACAGCCTGGCTGTGAAACATCTGATAAAAACCATGATATTTCCTGTGGAATTTTTGTGGGTGAAGGGGAGTCAGGACTCTTCCATAAAAGAAAAAAGAGTGATCTGCCTTTGTTTCCTCTCTGAAAGCGGAATACTGCAAGATTCATGTCTCTAAAGTTTAACATAAGCCACATACTTAGTTCTATATGGATTCACCGACAAATCTATGAAGTCTTATTCTGTATTGTTTAAAACTCACATAAATGTCCAAGATTTGTTCAAATATGCATTTTCAATGTCCTTTCTCTCAACCCATGCGTTTCCAAATATAAACCACTGGGAAGATCTATACAGCTAGAGATGGAAAGAAGACTTGCTAAATATATTCTCATTGATTAAAGGCATCTTGATAGGTATGGATGGGGAGTTTTGAAGCCCCATGAGATTCCTTGCCTCCAGCTAAGATGGAAGCAAAGAGCTTTGTGCCCTCAAGGTCTGAACAATTTGGCTAAAAAATATCTCTAGTGGTCTTTTTTTATTTGACAATAAGTATAAATTCTAATGGATAGTTCTAATCCACATATTAGTCTGAAATCTGTGTATCAGGTCAGTTCATGTCTGAGGCCAACCAGATCAAACTGAAGTATCCTTAGCCCATCCAGATTTCAATATTCTCCCCCAAAAAAAAAAAAAAAAATCTCTGTGAGATTCAAACATATTTCACATATTGGCAAAATGTTTCTGTGGCTTAATGACAGAGCACGGGCTTTGCATTCAGAAGTTCCCAAGATGAAGTTTTTATCATCTTCTGATAAGGCCAGGAAATAATCCTGCCTGAAGCTCCAGAGAGTTGCTTCGGATCACTGGGTTAGATGGAGCAATGGTGTAGTTCAGTATCTGACAGTTTCTTGTGTTGTTGTTTCTCCTTTTGAGTTATATACCACCCCATAGTGCTTCGAACTCTCTAAATATACCCCACAGGCGTGGAACAATTGGGAGATGGACATCCTGAAACCCTCCATGTCCTCAAGCATACCAACATCCAGCTGTCTCCACCAATAAAAATCAGCATTTGTAGCAGGCCTAGTTGCTGCTAAAGTTCACTTGTAACTGGTGTGCATGCTTTTGGTTAGGGACCATGTCACAGCATCCTTAGACCCTTTGAGGTTTTGTTGAATACAGTGCATCTCATGGGATTTCTGGTCCCTTGAGATGACTTGCTGTGATTTGGGGAGTTAATACAGTGGTAACATTGGTCCAATAGGGGGCATCAGTGAAAGCTGGAAGGCCACAAAAATGGATTAAGGGGCTACATTTCATCTAATTGGTCATCCCATTCTCCTTGGAGTATGCTTCAAATCTGCCGAGGGTCATGCTATGAATCCCAGTCTAAGATAGGGTGGACAAAGTACTGTACAGCATATTTGGCCTGCAACTCTCATCATCACTTGAGACCATAGCCAAGACTAAGGAAACATGGGAATCACATTTCAATATTGTCTACATTACTACAGTTTACCTATCCATAGTTTAAGATGGACCCTGGTATGGACTAGAGATGAACACAAAACAAAAACAAAAAACAACATGTTGTTTTGTCATTTCATATGGTTATAAAATATTATAAAATAAAACACAAGCAAGCATTCTGTCAAGGAACAAAGCAAAATGCCATCATCTATTTTGGAAATGAAATGTTTCATCTTCCCTTGCCCAAACATACCAATACTATCCTAAGAATCAGGACAGCAGGCTGGAAATTGCAAGTTGTGTGCAGAGAGGTGGGACCTAGGAATGGATGATGTACCAGTAAGATATAGTGATCCATCCAGGAAGAGATGGGCTGTCAAATATATCAGTGTGAGGGATGGTCTTATGGTGATTGGGAAAGATCCCATGCAAAAAACATATGAAATCAAGAGGATATGGTAAGATCTAGCTTCTTTTACCCCTAAACATCTCTTCCTAGATGGACCACTATATCTTACTGGCACATCATCCATTCCTAAGTCACACCTCTCAGCATATAGATTACAATTTCTAAACTGCTACCCTGACTCTTACCTACCCATAAAATTGGGTGTCTCTAGGACCCAGGAGAGCAGACCCACATAGTATAACAAATCATTTCATATAGTATTGTTATGATTTTTGAAAAAATGTTAATAACATAAAATGGAACAGCAAACAAAACAAAACGAGATGAAATGCAATTTTTCTGTTTCATGCCCATCTTTAGTATGAATGCAATAAGGAAATGTATACAGAATCCTTGCCTGGAACAGAGATGAATGCAAAGCATTCAAAGCACTCAAGAACATGAGTATCAGGTCAGGCATATTGTCCATTTAGACCACTATTAGCTATTCTGATTGGCAGCATTTCACAGAGGTAAATCCTTCCTATCCTCTGCTTTTAAGATCCTTGTAAGTACTGGGTTCAATCTATACTAAGATTATACTACACGTTGTAGTGATTAACCTCTGCATACCAGACACCTGCTCTACCACTGATCTATAGTCCTTCTCATCTTAAAAAATGATGCTTATAATGTGGGTATAATAAAAAACATTTAACATCTGCAGAAGATTTGAATGAAAGTTTGCAAAATCTTCTTACTTGGAAGGATAGATTTTTGCCCTTACTATGCCACGAGAAAGGACATGACTCAAATGTTCCTTTTAACAGGAATTGGGTTTGAATTCCTGCTATGAATCACAGTGAAGAACAATGTCATTTTCTTAGCAATCCATTCAGAATAATATAAACTTCCTTTTGTTTATGAGCCTGTTTTTTTTTTTTAAAAAACATTCTTTTGTATTTTAAAGATAAGCTATTTCAATAGGATACACAGTGGTGGACACAATGATATAATACCAGGCTTATAATATCAATTCTGTGCTTGTGTACCAGACATCCATATGATAACAACAATAATTTCAAGGAACCAAGTTGATTCTCACCTGTGCCTTTCCCAGTGTTTCCTCAGAAGTTATTTTTAATCCTTGTTCCATTACATTCTGGGGATATTCTGGAAGTGTAGTTTGCCCAGGGCCATGCAGCCTGACCCAGAGGTTTGTTTCTTGGGAGTTTAATGTGCTTTGTAGCCACCTGTTGTAATGGCTGAAATAGCTCTTTAAAATGCTGGCTATGTGATTTTTTTAAAGAATGTTCCAACCCATCCCTAATGGTGGTTGGAGCCTATCATTTATTTGGAACAATGAAAATCAGTCCAAATAAACCCAGTTTTCATGATGTGTGAGTGATTCAGTATCAATTTGCCATTATTGTGAAGGGGCTTAATATCCTCTTCTGGATACTGGCCAATTAAGCACTTCCCTTGTTTGGCAGAGGACCGGGATAGTGAAAAAATGTTTTGTTTTCCTCATAGATAGATAGATAGATAGATAGATAGATAGATAGATAGATAGATAGATAGATAGATAGATAGATAGATAGATAGATAGATAGATAGATAGATAGATAATCACTTCCTGTGCCCCTTGCTGAGCAAGGGAAGTGATTAATTTGCCAATATCTTTAAGTGGCTCATGTTGGATTACAGTGAAACTTCCACTGAAATACATGGGGGACTGTTTTGTAAAATGCTGCCTTTCCTTCTTAATGTAGGTGTGTTTATAGATTGCTGCATTTGATCTCCCATGATCTACCATATAATTATTGCTCATTGTGAACCACTGCTATAGTTTGAACTGATAACTGGAGTGAGCACGTTTAAATACAAATACACATATAAAGCATTTAATTATTAATGAGAAGAACCAAAGTTTGGCTAAAGTATTTTATGAAAGCTGTAAAACCTCAGGGTTTAGGATATAAGCCACTTTTTTTGCTGATGTCCTTCCACAGTAATCATATTTTGTATTTGCCACTCCATTGCTGTACTATGTGGCCCCAAATGTCCCTAGTTCAAATGTGACATTCCGCGAACTTCCTTGGGGGCTGGTACCCTCTTGTCGAACAACATTGGAATGGACATTCTGATTTCCATTCTCAGAGATGAAATCTGACCCATGCCACCTCTGAACTGGTTTGGCCACATTCAGTTTGGAACTTGGTTTAAGCAGAAGCCCCTGACATGTACATCTAACTATGATTTGTGGAATTTCTGTGTTTCTTCTGCACCACACCCAGCTCTGTAATGCTCAGGCTGCTGAATGTCCCTGCAGGAGTCAAAAGTCAGCTTGATGTTTTTTGATCTGCTAGTGGTGTAATGAAAGAATCACTCATCTTTGTCTTCTGGTTGTGCACAGGGACCCAATGACTTTTGTTGCTAGTCTGCTTTTTGTTTTCACAAGACACGGATGCAGTTGTTTTTCAGGAGAAGGCATTGCAGAGAGGAGAAGTTGCAGTGAAAATTATGAGGAAAGAGCCACAAGAACATAAGAACAGCCTTACTAGAATAGGCCACAGCCCATCCACTCTAGCATTCTGTCTCACACACTGTCTCACCATTTGCTTCAGGGTATTCCCAAGCAGATGTCTTCATCTGCTTATGAATCCCTACAGATTGTATTGAGAAATATCCTGCCTATCTCTCCAACCCATCTCTAATGATAGCCATTGATACCCTTGTTCTACATGAACTTATCCAATGCTTTCTTAAAGCTGTGAAGGCAGACAGCTGTCACCATCACCACTTCTTCTGGCAAGGAATCCCACTAACCAGTGATCCTCTGGGTGAAAAAGTACTTTATCTTATTTGTTTGAGATCTAACACACAAAGGTTTTATGGAGTGCCCCCTAGTTCTAGTGTTGTGCTATAGGGAAAGCAATTTTTCCTTATCTATACCGTGTATGATTTTATAAACTTCAATCAGGTCACCTCTTAGGCACTGTCATTCAAGAGTGAAGAGGCCCAGCCATTGCAGCTTCAGATGGTAAGGAGGTGTTCCAGTCCCCAAATCATTCTGATTGCCCTCCTCTGACTTTTTCAGTTTCCATACTAGAGATGGGCACGAAATGAGCGATTTTTTTGTTTTTTTTCATTACACAATGAAAATGAAACAATTTTTTTAAAAAAACAAAACGAAAATGAAAACAAAACGACCAAATTTGCCATGTTTTTGTTTTTGTTGCAGCAGATGCATTGAACTAAAAAGAATGCTAACGAAACAGCAATTTTTCGTTTTCATTTTCGTGTTTTTTGAAACGAAAATGAATTTTTTTTGCAAAAAAGTCACGAAAATGAAAATAAACCAAAACGGACCCCTAAACGACCAAACGACAAACGAAACACCATTTTTTTGAGTCGTGCCCATCTCTATTTCATACTATGCTTCCAGAGGTACGGTGACCAGAACTGTACACAATACTCCAGATAGGGCCTCATCATAGATTTATAATGACACTTGCTGACTTATTTTCTATACCCTTCCTAATGATCCCTAACATTGAGATTGCTTTTTTCACTGCTGCGGCTCACCTTCATTAAGCTGTCCACCAGGACACCAAGGTCCCTTCCCTGGTTTGTTGCAGAGAGTTCAGACCCCATCAGTTTATAAATGTAATTGATTTTTGTTTGTTTGCCCCAATGTGCATCACTCTGCACATTGTTAAAGCTCATTTGAATGTTGAAGCTCATTTGCCACTGGTGTCAAGATATCCCTTTGGAGCTCTTCACACTCTTGCTCAGTTTTTACTACACTGTATATTTTAGTGTCATCGGCAAATTTGTCTACCTTGCTATTTACTCCTACTTCTAGATCATTTATGAAAAGGTTGAAAAGCAGGGGTCCCAGCAATATCATTTGGTATTAATAGTAATGTCCCTCAAGTCTGTAATTGCTCTCCAGAGCCACTAGACAAAATTCAAACTCCCACAATGCTCACTTACATTAAAAAAACTAATATTGGGTCCCCTGCCACAAGTTAATTGTTCCTGAGCCTAATTTCCCGAGCTTGCAAACACTTCTTGGACTCTAACTCATAGCTATCAAGTGTTCCTCATGCCCCCCATGATAGGAGCTCCAAGGAGGTGGGCATCTGGTAGCTGGACCCTTTGGCTAGGGGGTGGAGCCTCATTTTCATACAGGGTTCCCAGAATCCCATGTGGTGGCTTCAAAACGCTCACTGTGACCTAGGTGTCTCGGCTTTCTAGGGGGATATATATACCAATCCAGACAGCTGGTGGGGTGTGGGTTAGGAGTTATGTGGGGAGAAGTGCTCTCTGGTGGGCCACCTGGAGGCTGGCCACACAGCTGCCCAGCAGCATTCCGGAGCTCAGCCACCCACCACCGGAAATGCAAGACATTTCAGGGAAAAATAATTTTTCGGGAAGATGGCAGGAAAGAGTGTTCTGCTTCTGCTTATATACCGCCCCATACCACTTCAAGTAGTGATTGATGTGTGAATGTCCCACCCCAAATGTGACACTTGACAGGTCTGCTCTAACTTAAATAAGGGAGAAAATTACACATCACCAAGACTTCCTAGAGATCCTTCTCCATTTCTCTTCAATCCCATCCCCACCCCCAATTCATATAAATGCTGACTCCATTCAAATTTACTAAAAAAGACTTCACATATTTCTGGCAGATATTCCTCTGCTGTTAATATATCATCCTATATTTTCGATCTATTTATTCTAACCTATCAGTTGCATGTTATATACAATACACAACATGAAATCACATGTTTTGTGTTTGCACAGGCTGGATACAGATTGGACCGGATTCTGTATGAATTAGACTAGATTACTCTATTCAAATGAAGATGTTGATTGGAATTTTAAGCAATTTCCTTCTTTTTAAAGGCTAGAATGGAGTGAAAGACCATCTGTTTCCTGATACACAATAGTCATGAAGGCACTGACAAGATGGACATGTAATAACTTCCTTGCAAAATTACTAAAATAATAATAATAATGGGGGGGGGGTCTTTAGCACATTGATATTAGAGTTCTGATTACAGAAATAATTTGCAACCTGCACAGAACTGTACAAAAAAGTCACAGAGAGAAAATAATAGGTAAAAGTTAATTCATTGAATTTGGGAGTCACAATTATTAAACAGATGCCCAATATCAGAACTGACTGATACTGGGAATGCAGAATGGCCAAGATCTCATGTTATTTAATTTATCTGCTAGAACACCGAGTAAAAAGAATATTGTACATGGTATGGTGACAGAGCACTGAGTAGTTTCATACAAGCCCTGCATTGTCAGACTGAGTAGACAGCTGACATTTACAAGAAAATGGAGTGGGGGGGCCGCAAATATCCAGTTTCAGTTTTTTTATCAGAAAGTCTTGTCCTGCAATCTGTCACCATGGTTTGCTGGAAAATAAATCAGTGAAAGCAGGATAGAAGCAATCATCAAGTGAAGTTCTTAGGGAGCTCAATATTTCCCCAAAGAACAATTAGTGTGTTTCAAATTTTACTGATAAAGTAGAATAGCCGATTTGTTTCAAATCCTCACAGCCGTTAAGCCTCAGAGACAACATCAGACTATCTGTGGAGACTGCTGGAAGCATCCCCTGAGCAGTGATTGTTTCAACAGTAGTTGTAAAGTGTGATGCTGCCTGCCATCCAAATCAATCAAACAGAAGGAAGGCTCCCATTCTTGTTTGCCACACAGAATATCCTGTGGTACTGGGAAAAATGTGTCATGTTTCAGGCATAAGACATGGGAATGATGGCCTACAAACTTTGACCTCTACATGGAACTGTTACCACACAGAAGCAGCATTAACTGGTTTCTTCTGGCTGAGTGTAGTATGTTTAGCCACCTTTGGCCTTCTTACCAATGAAAACCTTTTGATAGTAGGAATGAAAGCAACCAGATTCATTCCTGTGGGATTCAAAAGGCTAACAAGTTGATCATAACATAAGATTTCATGGACCTTGTCTGCCCCTCCATAGTGTTACATTCTGCTGGTGTATTTGAATATGCATGCTTGGCTGGCTGAGTATTATCAACAGTGAAGTTGGAAGGATTTGCCATGCAGAAACTTTAGACAGTAGTAATGACCAGATGGATGGCACTGTCACTTTCTATTACATTTTCTTAAACCTCTTCCATTCAATATGTCATGAAGTGTCTGGATTCTGTTACATCCTTGTCAAGAACAAAAAAGCATGAGACACTCAATTATCTGTATTGGCCAAGTTCAATAGGTACAGCTACTTCCTGCAAGGCCATGGGTAGATCATATGTTCCTGCCACATCACTTTTAAATGTCAAGCCCCTATGTGATGGTTAACCAGGATCACAGAAATCCTCTTTGGTCACTAAGCCAGCTACCCTGTTTACCCCGGAGCTGGTGAACCCAGGAGAGTCAACTGTGGCAATGACTGCCTGGCCCCAGTGACTCCCAACACTCTAGTTGACCCAGACGGGGAAGTGCCTCCAGGGAGTCCAAAAATATACAAGGATGGGCATTCAGAAATGCTATGCCCACTTTGCAAGATACATCAGTCTCCAGATCTCCCAATATATGAAAACTCCCAGTAGCTGATTTTAGTGCCACATACTGTCTGAGCCAAAGTACCAAATAATTGGTTGAGATATTAATATTTATATTTAATATAGTGAAAAGCCAAAAAAAAGAGGCTCCAAAGTAGAGATGGGCACAAAATGCCAAAATGGTGTTTCGTTTCATTTTTCATTTTTTAAAATTTTTGGGGGGTCATTTAAAACAAAATCATTCTTTTTAAAAAAATAATTTTGTTTTTTGTTTGTTTGTTTTTCATTTTTTCATTTCTTTTATTAACTCATACTGACCAGTTGGCCCACAGGCCGGGTCAGCGCATTTTTTAAAAAAAATATTTTTATTTTTTTCTTGTGCCGAGCAGCTGGCCCACAGGCTGGGTTGGCGTGTTTTTTAATTTTTAAACTTTTTCCTTGCCCTGACCAGCTGGCCTGCAGGCCGGGTCTGCACATTTTTTATTTTTTATTTTTTTTCCCCTTGCGCTGACCAGCTGAGCTGATCCATGGGCTGGGTCGACACATTTTTTAATTTTAAATTTTGTAAAAAAAAACTATCCCCCACCTGATCATGCCCAATTGGGTGGGAGAAAGGGCAGGCTTTTAAAAAAAATTCCAGCCAAAGCCCCATGCTACAGTAAAGTGAAAAATGAAGCAGACGCAATGGAAATTTCCATTTCATTTTGTTTCATTTTTCTTTGATGGGTCTGTTCATTATTCATTTCGATATGGAACGAAATGAAAAACAAATAAGAAAACGAATAAAAAATTCATTTCATGCCCATCTCTACTCCAAAGGTTCAAAGAAGGGTCCAAAAAAGCACTTGGAACAAAAAAGGCAATCAGAGGTGGAGGTGGGGTGGGTAGACATTTTGAGGGAGAAGTGCTCAGATAGTTAGCAGGGTCCAAAATGGCTAAGGGGTGAAGAAGGGCAGCCACCCCCTTACTGTCTCCATATAATCAGTTTTGTTGTCTCCCTGGCCTGCAATATTTAATCCTAGTGAGTTATAAATAAAGTGCACACTGCATATGCCCTGTGACAACACCCTGGAAACAGGAGTAATGAATATACAAATCCTCAGCCACTCCCAGCAGGAGGGCGGGGAATGGTATGATATAAAAAGGGTGGAGCCTAGTCAGTTGAGGCAGGTCAGTTGAGTTGAAGGTTTTGAGAGTGAGTGCTGGGAGAGAGAGCACTGCTCTGTTGGAGTTCTGTCAGGCAGTGAGGGCTTTTTATTAAAAAAATTAGTTATTAAAGACAGGGAGGCTTTAATAACTAGTTACTTAAAAAACTAGTTATTAAAGACAGGGAGGCTTGTAGAGTTGATTAAATCTATTCTATGTTAAAGGCAACACATACCATCTTCAGTCATTGTTCTATTTATTTATTTTCTCAATAAACTTCATTATTATTTTTATATTATACATCTGAGTCTGTCCCAATTCATAGGGTGATCTTTTAAAAGGTGGCAGCATTGCCAAGTGAATAAAAGGTGGCAGCATTACCATTTCCATCACAATTACACGTGTAAAAGGGAGGTGTCATCACAATTTGGTGACACAGCAGTGGGATGTCGAAATAAACCCAGTTGTACTTTTGAAAACCCAGTCTGTGAAAGGGGTGACATCACAAGGGGTGAAGAAGGGCAGCCACTCCCTTACTGTCCCCATATATCTTATCAGTTTTGTTGTCTCCCTGGCTTGCAATATTTAATCCTAGTGAGTTTTAAATAAAGTGCACACTGCATATGCCCCTTAATATAAAACTGCAAAAAAGTGTTATAACACAAGAACACTGCCTATTGAAGACAGCACCATGAAAGTTCCCTATTCCTTCAATAATCAGGGAGCTCGAAACCCACAAAACAGGTCCTGGCTAGATGCACTCCAAATCTTCCACTGTGACAGAGAATCTGTTAGTTTTGCTTCTCAGACATTTCATCTTTTGAAACTCTAAATTTGTTCTGTTGTACTTACAAGGAGTTTTCTATCTTTGAGAAAATGTTTATCCTACCATTTCCTTAACCACAGGAAATCCACACCCATCCTTAGGCTGAAATCCACAGCTCTCTCTGTGTGTGTAACAGGAATGACTGGAGCAGCAGCAGCAGCAGCAGCAGCAGCAGCAGCAGCAGCAGCAGCAGCAGCAGCAGATTAAAAGCTTCCTGTGGTGATTTTGGGGTGGCATGTGACTTTATCACAGTGTGTACAACTCAGGAGCACCCTGAAATTGCCAACAGAAGCCTTTCATCTGTGGTGATTTGGCATGGCTGATGATGCCAACTCCATGGTGCATGTGGCATTGGGCAACAGGATTTCTGTCCATGGATTTTCATTCTAAAAGTGATGGCTGTTGCCACACTGAACCTATCATATGCGGAGAAGTCACCAAAAGGGTAATACCACGATCCTGAGAGAGATTTTGCTCCATGAGGCAAAGGGCAAAATAATGTTCTTCTGCTTGTTCCACAATACTGAAGGCAATGAGAAAGCAATAAAAAAGGAACTTGATTTCAGTGATGGAAAAGATTCTCCTCCACCATACTTGAGAGCAACCAGCTAGCTTAGCAGGGGCAAGTGGGGTAAAAAGGTGATCTGCCCTATCACTTAGTACTTCTCATCTGAGATAGTAGCCACACTCTGCTCCTTTGTAGCTTTGGCCCTAGTTAGTACTAGATTCATTTGAAGATATTTTCCAGCAAATGTTTTGGCTCCCATGGATTCTTTTTATAAAGTATAACCAAATTTAGCCCATTCTTATTGCAACAGCTTTTGGCATCTGGCAGGTTTGCATATCCCTGGATCAAGGGCTGCATCTACCCAGTTCAGTGGGTCTTCACAAAGCATCATAAACCACTTATGGAATTCAATGGGCCTTTCACACACAGTGGATGCAAATATGCATCCTGATGAGAATTTGCAGACATATTATCTGTTCGTAGGCTATTATTTCTTGCTGAAGCTGGATGATTCTGTTTCTATAGCTACTCCTCCCTCCCTCCCTCCCTCCCTAGTAAAGAAAAACAGTTCTCAAAATGGTGTAATTACCAAATAATTAATGTTTCTTTTATATTTTTGATTATATTATTACATAACTAACAAATACTAATTATTTATATTACATTGAGCACATCAGAGCAATTCTCCTGCCAGTCTAAACATTTCACTCAAAATCCTGATAGAACATGGCATAAGTACCCAATTTGAATTGCAGGGATGAAAAAAAGCCATCATAATTAATCTTGTTACATGATACTCATTATTTTGTTCATCTTAGCAAACATATCAGCCACATTTGGCAGATATTTTATTTCAGCACAGAATAGCAAAAAGCACAATTATGCATGACAATATAAATGTGGCCTGTAGTTTTCCTTCAGGAAATAACTCAGGTTTTTGTTTGTTTGTTTGTTTGTTTCAACAAATCCCTTCAAAGCTTTAGTGAATTCTGAGTAAATTTGTGATTTTCTACAGGGAGTATTAAATTAAAACTCAACAAAACACTGGAAGAGATAGTGCTGTGGGCTACGTGGCATCTTCAAAGCTTCTTCACATAGACATGTGATCCCAGGTGGATAGAAGCAAAATGTAAATAAAATATATCATCTTACATATATGGAGTAAATAAGACAAATCAGTGAACATTTGAAAACATTGTTTTGCTAAATGTGGAAAGTTTTACTATTGGTGGTGGAAGTCTCCAGATAATTAGATGGGAGCACATACACTGCAGGAAATCCACTCGGGTATAGAAAATATTTAGCAATAAATTTAGAACTGACATCTTCCTTTGCTCCTTTTTGCCAAAACTCCAGCTGAAGTTAGTTTTTTGCCGCTGTCTTGTTTTCTTTCAATAAGTCTGAGTGAACTTCAGACTGGGTGTCTTAGATGCACAGTTAGACCCACTGAAATCAGCAAACTTTGCTGTTGCTGTTGCTTACTTGTGCTACAGTATTTTGATTTCAATGAAATTTCAGTCTAAATATAATTAAGTTTGGGTGCAATCCTCCATCCCCCAGTGGGGAACAGTTATCCTGCTCATCTCACAAAATGTACTAGGCTGTTATCGCACAACTGTTGTGTGTGTGTGTGTGTGTGTGTGTGTGTGTGTGTGTGTGCATCATTACAGCCGTGACCGACTCTTCATGACTCCATGTCCATGGAGTTTTCTTGGCAGGAGTACTGGAGTGGCTTGCCAGTTCCTACTCCAGGCGCCTACAGCACCTGGTATTCCCTGGTGGTCACCCATCCAAGTACTAACCAGGGCTGACGCTGCTTAGCTTCCGAAATCCAGCGAGATCGGATGTGCTTAGGGGGCACCTAGGCAGCTACAACTGTTATAATGCACTGCAAATTTTCATGCGGAGTTTTCCCCAGAGCAGTCACGTGGTACAAGTCATGGTTCCTGCATTCCCACCTACTAAGACCAATTTTATTTTTTTAAAAAAATCAAAGACAGACACCCAAACAGGAGCAGAGCAGGGCTGGATTAGGCAGGCAGAGTAACAGATGGCCCTTGATCCTCGGCGCGCGTGGAGCTTGGCACTCTGGGGGCAGTCTTGCCTCCTTTCCCACACCCTGGGCTCGGGACTTGACACTCACATCGGGGGCGTGGATGCCTTACGAAGCCTGCCTGTGTTTGCTGCCTGCCTAGCTGCTTTCCCTTCTCTTCCCGTCGCTTTTTAGGGTGCCACTCCTTTGGACCGCCCAGGAACCCATGCGCTCTGACCTTGGGAAGGTGCCTGGTCTCTGAGGGAAAACCCTGGGTGTACCCTCGTCTCAAGAAGATGAGTGCCTCTCACCTGAGCAGTGGCTCCTTCCCAGCTTCTTGTGGCAAACGGCTTACCAGCTCTTAGAGAGACAGGGCCCTCCTCACAGCTCCCTGGCTGGCAGTGCTCGCATGACCCAAGGGCTAGCGCGTTTCTTGCTGCAGATTTACCCCGAGTACCCACGGATGCATGTAACGGTTTAAAATCTGCTTTGGAACAGCGACAAGATTTTACTACCTCGAGGCCAGGTGCTTAGAAGACACGCTGAGTCATGCTTTGGGGTGTGGCCACACTTTATTTTTTTTTAAGTCCGCAGGACATGGGATAACAATTTTATGCTCCGCATCAGAGAGCAC